>OX451740.1:834660098-837060098 GCA_948472305.1 Vicia faba
TATCTATCTATCTATCTATCTATCTATCTATCTATCTATCTATCTATCTATCTATCTATCTATCTATCTATCTATCTATCTATCTATCTATCTATCTATCTATCTATCTATCTATCTATCTATCTATCTATCTATCTATCTATCTATCTATCTATCTATCTATCTATCTATCTATCTATCTATCTATCTATCTATCTATCTATCTATCTATCTATCTATCTATCTATCTATCTATCTATCTATCTATCTATCTATCTATCTATCTATCTATCTATCTATCTATCTATCTATCTATCTATCTATCTATCTATCTATCTATCTATCTATCTATCTATCTATCTATCTATCTATCTATCTATCTATCTATCTATCTATCTATCTATCTATCTATCTATCTATCTATCTATCTATCTATCTATCTATCTATCTATCTATCTATCTATCTATCTATCTATCTATCTATCTATCTATCTATCTATCTATCTATCTATCTATCATCTATCTATCTATCTATCTATCTATCTATCTATCTATCTATCTATCTATCTATCTATCTATCTATCTATCTATCTATCTATCTATCTATCTATCTATCTATCTATCTATCTATCTATCTATCTATCTATCTATCTATCTATCTATCTATCTATCTATCTATCTATCTATCTATCTATCTATCTATCTATCTATCTATCTATCTATCTATCTATCTATCTATCTATCTATCTATCTATCTATCTATCTATCTATCTATCTATCTATCTATCTATCTATCTATCTATCTATCTATCTATCTATCTATCTATCTATCTATCTATCTATCTATCTATCTATCTATCTATCTATCTATCTATCTATCTATCTATCTATCTATCTATCTATCTATCTATCTATCTATCTATCTATCTATCTATCTTCTATCTATCTATCTATCTATCTATCTATCTATCTATCTATCTATCTATCTATCTATCTATCTATCTATCTATCTATCTATCTATCTATCTATCTATCTATCTATCTATCTATCTATCTATCTATCTATCTATCTATCTATCTATCTATCTATCTATCTATCTATCTATCTATCTATCTATCTATCTATCTATCTATCTATCTATCTATCTATCTATCTATCTATCTATCTATCTATCTATCTATCTATCTATCTATCTATCTATCTATCTCTATCTATCTATCTATCTATCTATCTATCTATCTATCTATCTATCTATCTATCTATCTATCTATCTATCTATCTATCTATCTATCTATCTATCTATCTATCTATCTATCTATCTATCTATCTATCTATCTATCTATCTATCTATCTATCTATCTATCTATCTATCTATCTATCTATCTATCTATCTATCTATCTATCTATCTATCTATCTATTATCTATCTATCTATCTATCTATCTATCTATCTATCTATCTATCTATCTATCTATCTATCTATCTATCTATCTATCTATCTATCTATCTATCTATCTATCTATCTATCTATCTATCTATCTATCTATCTATCTATCTATCTATCTATCTATCTATCTATCTATCTATCTATCTATCTATCTATCTATCTATCTATCTATCTATCTATCTATCTTCTATCTATCTATCTATCTATCTATCTATCTATCTATCTATCTATCTATCTATCTATCTATCTATCTATCTATCTATCTATCTATCTATCTATCTATCTATCTATCTATCTATCTATCTATCTATCTATCTATCTATCTATCTATCTATCTATCTATCTATCTATCTATCTATCTATCTATCTATCTATCTATCTATCTATCTATCTATCTATCTATCTATCTATCTATCTATCTATCTATCTATCTATCTATCTATCTATCTATCTATCTATCTATCTATCTATCTATCTATCTATCTATCTATCTATCTATCTATCTATCTATCATCTATCTATCTATCTATCTATCTATCTATCTATCTATCTATCTATCTATCTATCTATCTATCTATCTATCTATCTATCTATCTATCTATCTATCTATCTATCTATCTATCTATCTATCTATCTATCTATCTATCTATCTATCTATCTATCTATCTATCTATCTATTCTATCTATCTATCTATCTATCTATCTATCTATCTATCTATCTATCTATCTATCTATCTATCTATCTATCTATCTATCTATCTATATCTATCTATCTATCTATCCAATCTATCTATCTATCCAATCTATCTATCTATCCAATCTATCTATCTATCTATCTATCTATCTATCTATCTATCTATCTATCTATCTATCTATCTATCTATCTATCTATCTATCTATCTATCTATCTATATATCTATCTATCTATATATCTATCTATCTATATATCTATCTATCTATCTGTCCAATCTATCTATCTGTCCAATCTATCTATCTATCTATCTATCTATCTATCTATCTATCTATCTATCTATCTATCTATCTATCTATCTATCTATCTATCTATCTATATATCTATCTATCTATATATCTATCTATCTATCTATCTATCTATCTATCTATCTATCTATCTATCTATCTATCTATCTAATCTATATATCTATCTATCTATCTATCTATCTATCTATCTATCTATCTATCTATCTATCTATCTATCTATCTATCTATCTATCTATCTATCTATCTATCTATCTATCTATCTATCTATCTATCTATCTATCTATCTATCTATCTATATATCTATCTATCTATCTATCTATCTATCTATCTATCTATCTATCTTGGACCTGTTCTTTTGTTACAAGCAATGTCCACAGATATCAGGCATGGTTTACCAACTCTCATCAGCTAAAGAACTAGCCAGTACAGGCCTTTGGCACAAGTCACTTCACTTTTCTTCAAAAGCAAGAAAAGTTGTAAAAGTCCAAAGAACTTGTACATTTGATAAAGGATGGACTTGGAATCATTCTATACATCTTGACAAACTTATTACAAGGCTATACATGAAGGCTTGACCTCTAAAACATCCAAAAACTCCAAAACTCCAAATTTCTGCCCAACATTGCAATTTCTGCAAAATCATAGCAAGCTCAATATTTGCCCGTGCGTTTTGCCTTGTAACACTTCAAACACCTTCCATACATCCTACCAAAGCTATCCAAGCATTCATCCTGCAACTGTGAGCTCTGTTTCAGACATCACCATTTTCACACTTGAAGGTTGCAGCTTGACTTCTACAGGGAGTTTCATCCATCCACAAGGCCAGCTAAGCATTGGAATAGCTTGAGGGAACCTCAAGGAAGCTCACACGATCCTCAGGCCTCACGCAAAGTCCCCACATTGCCATATCCAAATCCAGCTGAAGGAGGTATTTTTCAAAACTCTATCTCTCTATTTAAGCATCCTCAAGCCACGATTTGTGAAGCAAAAATGTAGTCTCTAGCATGGTGAAGTTGTACATATGCATAGTTGTCATTTATATTAACTGAGCTAAGAGAATTTGAATGTTGAACATGCTGAAAAAATTAGGTCAGAAATTAGGGGTGATAAAATTCTCCTTAATCTTTGAGTGCTAGGTCATGAATTTTATATCATTGGAATCGTGAGATTACAAGCTACATGTTTTATGTTATGAGTTTTTGATTTTATGCAAGCATGAGCAAGTTCCAGATTTGAAGAAGAAACGCGCGCAAATGGAAGATGGAGGACAGGGATGACCTGTCTGGGCCTGGGCACGCCTTGGGCCTTCTGTTTTGACTTTCCACACCCCTCTGACTTGATATCCACACCCCATTGGCTTTATTTGTTTTATTTTTCATATTTTCTTTTCATTTTTATATTTATTGCTTTATTTATTTTTTCTGAATCATAAAAAATCAAGAAAAATATTTTCTTTATTTTTTGCATTTTATTTTATTTTTTTATTATTTTTTGGCATAAAAAATAGTTTTATTAGGGTAATATGCTTTATTTTCTTAAATAAATTATAAATACATTTAATAAAAATACTATACATTTTTATTTTATTATTTTTTCACATAAAATATTATTTTAATTTTTAATATTTGTTAATAATATTATTTATTATTTCTTGTACAAAAAAATGGGCAAATAATAATAAAAAGCATTATTTTCTTTTAAATCAAAAAACTAGGGTTTCACCCTTTCAAAAATACTAATATTTTTTCTCTTATTTCTAGGGTTTAAATAATTAATTTTTTCATACAAAACATTTTTTCATAAATACATTTTATTGCATATTTAAATACTTGTTTATTTATTTATTTTGCACAATAATTCAATTGGGTTGTAATAGTATTTTAGGGTTTATTTTTGTGCAATGTCCCTATTCAAAAACTTGTATCCCCCCTCCCATAATAATTGTTGTAATAGTTTAGTTTACTTTTACGCAATTTATCGTATTTATACCATGTGTAGTAAATTAGGGTTTTGCATGATAAGACAAAAAAACAAACAAATAGACAAGACCTAATACAAGACAAATGCATGTAAAATTACACACATTGCACACAAGCACCCTTAGGGTTTCATTCACTTGGTTGCCTAAACAAAATGGCCATGGTATGCATGCAAAGTATCTTGGCAAAACAAAACAAAACAAAAAAGATCATAGTCCCTCGATGACGCTATACAAAGGTTGCCTAAAACAAAATGATCTTGGTCCCTTCAAACATGCTAAGATACTTGGCAACATTGCTATCATGGTCATACGATGACCCACGTCCGTCCCGTTTAACATCCAAAGATAGGGTTGTTTACCAAATAAATGGTAAATCAACAATGTCAAAAGGAGTAAAAATGTATAGGAAAGACATTTGAGTAGGGTAGATAGTTCTAAGTTACTTGCTCTCTTCCAAACAATCCTTGCTATTTTCAAAACAAACACACACATTTCAAAACATTTTCAAACACCTTTCAAAACATTGAAACATTTTTCAAAAGACAAACATCTTTGTATACATTCTTACGAACGAGAATCATTACAAAGATTGCCTAAACGAAAGGCCTCTTTTCAAAATACTTTCAAAACCACACAAAGCACCATTTCAAACAATTTCAAAAGCAAAGCAAGTGATCTAAGAAAGTAACTAAGAGCCCATGGAAAACCATGGATAAAAAGGATGCTAGCACCTTCCCTTTTCATAATCTACCCCCCGAACTCAAGAAAACATCTCAAAGGTCTTTCCTGTGCTTTTTTACCTTTCCTTTTGGATAAAATAAAATTCAGTGGCGACTCTTGCTAAACCGCGACATTTGCGAACACAAACGCAAAACCTCAAGTCAGTTCTCCCACCGTATTACAGAACTGGAGACTCTGCTGGGGAGTATTATAAAAGTGTGGTTACCTTAGGATTTAGATCACCTTTATTTGCTTACATTTGTTTTCCTTGTTTTCTTTACACTTTGGTTCTATTGTTTGGGTTTGAATCCTCTACCCGGATTTGGGAAACATTCATAGGTAAATAGCAATACATTGTGGAAATTGTGCGGGGTATACCGACATGGTCTAAGCAATAGCTATGTTAGTGTGACATATTTGTGGGTACCGGTAGCCTTTGAGTCAATCAAAGAGATACGGAGCCGCTGAGTGATGTCATGAAGCACTAACGAACTTCTAGAACCTTTACTTGACCAACTTGGCCTTTTAGGATGTAGTGAGATGACCGGCTTTGGTGCAGTCTGAAGTTGGTAGATACTCGATACTACACTCATTGAGGGTTGGTTCCTTGGAATATTTCAGTCACCGGTAAAGAGGCTGAATTGAAACAATGAACAAGGAAACAATCCAGTGATATTGAGCTCCTTAGAACCCGGTTACTATTTTCTAGGACAGGTTGAGCAAACTAAACTTCAAGAGGGTACTTACCTATGAAACCCCATGCAAGCCTAAACTAGGAACTTGTGTGATTTTCTTGTACATATATACTTGTGCATAACATCATGGACATCATGAAGCATCATATGCATCCACTAACCATTTCAAGGATTTTGGAGATTCATCTTTGTTCTTGTTTTGTAGGTTATGGATTCACTTCGCAGGAAAACTATCCAAATCAACCTTGTAAGAATTCCTCCACAACTCAAGGAGCTAGCTTCAAGGATTACTGATAATTCTCCATTCACCGAGAGGCATGGTCGTCTACTCAACCTGGTCACCACCAACACAGAGGAGGATATGCTGAAAGTTCTCTTCCAGTTCTTTGACCCTTTGCATCATTGCTTCACATTTCCTGACTACCAACTTGTGCCTACTTTGGAAGAATTCTCTCAACTCTTGAGGATTCCTATTCTCAATCAACTAACCTTCAACGGTACGGAAAGAGATCCAAATCTAGAAGAGATTGCTCAAGCCTTACACTTGCACTCATCTGATGTCACAACACATTGGGAAACTAGAAGTGGTGTCAAGGGCTTCTTGTCAAAATTTCTGTTTGAGAAGGCCCAAAGTTGTTGGAATTATCTAGACTTGCAAGCTTTTTAGGAGATTGTAGCTCTTCTCATCTATGGGATGGTCTTGTTCCCTAACCCTGACCAACTCATTGATGCGAGTGCTGTCAAAATCTTCATGTCTCGCAACCCGGTGCCTACTTTGCTTGGGGATATCCTCCACTCTTTTCACACTCGTACAATAAGGAAAAGAGGTGTTCTCATGTTTTGCACTCCTCTCATGGCAAGATGGTTTATTTCTCATCTTCCCCAATCAGTCTTGAAGAATGAGCAAGGTTTGAGGTGGTCACAACGGTTAATGACACTTAACCATTCAGATATTCATTGGTGTTCTCGATCCAAAGAGAATGTTATCATCATTGACTGTTGTGGGGAATTCCCTAATGTCCCTCTACTTGGAATTAGGGGAGGCATCACCTAAAACCTCTGCTTGGCTCTGAGACAGTTTTGTTATGCTCGAAGGGATGGCCCACATGATATGCTAGTTCAAGGTTTGGTTTTCGACTTCGACAACAACAATCAAGGACTCCGTCAAAGGTTCATCCGAGCTTGGAGGATGCCAAACAAGGTAGACAGTAAGACCTTGGGACACAAGAATTCCATCCCTCTTGAGCCTTACCTCAAGTGGGTACGAACCCGCGCCCAAAGTCTTATGATGCCTTACCCCTCCATTCTCTCAGTGATTATAGAGCCTGTTATGGAAGGAGAGGTTCCATACACCCTCCTACATCCTGACATGCCAACATCATGCGAAGATCTACAAAGGAGTTGGATACAGCTCAAGGGAGAGCCGACACTTTCGAAGTCCAATTCTATGCAAGCGAGAAGAAGGTTTTGGAACTCACTCGGCTACTTCACGAAGAGCAGACTCTTAACACCTACATTGTACCAAAGAGGATGCACAACGTCTTTTTACCTTAGAATTTTGTATTATTTTGCCCAAGGGGCATTGATGTACTAACAAATTCTATCTTATTAATATGACGTGTGTTCCTTTTTTGTTTAAAACAAATTTGAATTTCTGAATCCTTGAAAGCATTGCATGAATACATATCATTCATCATAAGTATAAACAGGTCTTCACACCAAGTTTCCTCATCTCTCTGGTGTTTATTTCAGCAAGATAAATCTTAAACAAACGATCAAAGACTTGCAAGCTCAGAATTCCCAATTTCAACAGCTACTCTTGACCTTAGCCAAGGGGCAGGAGGAGCTCAAGACTCTGCTAGAGAAGGAGAAAGAGAAAAAGAAGAAGAAGCGAGCCGGTGTGGTTATCATGGGTAGAAGGTTTGAAGGACAAGCAAGACGGACCTTGGAATTCCCATCAACATATGAAGAGGGTGAAGGAAAAGGAAAAGGAACGACAATGCCATCTGATTCTGAAGCAGAAGAAGAGGAAGAAGAGGACTACTCTGAACAGCAATACCCTCTGGCCGATGACAAATACAAAAACTTGGAAGAACGTCTAGCTGCTATGGAGATACAGAGAGTACCGGGGTTGGATTTTGAGGAGTTAGGGTTGGTTTCTGGAATTGTAATCCCTCCTAAGTTTAAAGTGCCACTGTTTGCTAAGTATGATGGGGTGTCTTGTCCCAAAATGCACCTCAGATCCTATGTCAGGAAGATTCAACCACATTCTTCCGACAAAGATTTTTGGGTCCACTTTTTCCAGGACAGTTTATCAGGAATGCAGCTTGATTGGTTCTACCAGTTAGAGAGAGCAGATGTCCATAATTGGGAAGACTTGGTAGCCGCCTTCTATAAACAGTATCAATACAACACCGACTTGGCACCAACCCGTACTCAACTCCAGAGTATGGCCATGGTGTCCAATGAGGGCTTCAAAGACTACGCCAAAAAGTGGAGGGATATAGCCGGAAGGGTGCAACCACCATTATCTGAAAGGGAGCTAGTGGACATGTTCCTGGGAACTCTATCAGGTCCTTTCTTTAATCATTTGATTGGGAGTTCCTCTGTAGGGTTCACTGAATTGATTTTAACTGGCGAGAGGGTGGAAGCCGGTATTAGAAGCGGGAAAATTCAGAAAGACGGGTCTACCTCTGCAGTTGCAAAAAAGCCCTTCACTGGAAAGAAGGAAGTGTATGTTTTCTATGCACAGAGAAATCAGGGAAGAACCGAAAGACGACCAACAGTGGGGGCCGTTATGATTCAAAAGCCTGCATCAGACCAGCCAAGAAACAACCAGCCGAGAAATGATCAGCCGAGAAATAACCAGCAAAGGGTGGAAAGGCCTGTAACGCAATTCACCAAGATTAACATGACTTCAGCTCAAGTCCTACCACATCTTCTGAAGTTAAATTTGGCCATGCTAAAAGAGGCCCGTAAAAATCCCAATACTGCATCTCCACACTACCATCCCAACGCCAGATGCGCGTACCATTCAGAAAGTCCAGGGCACGACACCAACAATTGTTGGGCTCTGAAGAACAAGATTCAAGATCTGATTGACGCAAAGGAAGTTGAATTTGAAGCTCCTGAGAAACCGAATGTTATCTCTTCTCTGATTCCTAGGCATGGACATAATGCCAGTGATGTTGAGGAAGACTTATTTGTTGACACCGTGGATGAACTGTTGACTCCGCTCTCTACCATCAAGTTGAATTTGTTGAAGGTTAGGGTGTTCCTAGGTTGTGACAAAGATTGCCATACTTGCCTGTCCTCATCATTTGACTGTCCTCTGTTGAAAAAAGGAATCCAACAACTGATTGATAACCAGGAAATCTTGTTTGAGAAAGCTCCTGTTTCACCCATTCCAGTTCCAGAAGTTTCTATAATAACCATATACGCTAATCCTTCCAGGGTTCCTAAAAAACTCGTTAGGATTACATCTGCTCCAGTGACTACTCCGTTGAAGATAACAATGCTCGGGCCTGCCCCATACAAATCAGATAAAATGGTACCATGGAACTATGGTGGAGAAATCTACTACCATGGTATTAAACAGACTGAACAGACCGCTGAAGAAGAAAGCTCTGAAGAGGATAATCCTGACATCAGTAACATTGCCGGAACAAGCAAGGTTACCCGTAGTGGAAGAATCTTTTCTCCAGAGATTGCTCCTCCAACAGCAGTCCTTGGACCCGTGGCCATTCCGAAGATAACCTCTGTACCAGCAATTGTACCTGCAAGTGTACCCGCCGACAAAGACAATGCAATTCCTGTCCCTACTTCCGCTGCTGAGAAAAAAGGAAAGAATGTTCAAGAGGAGCCTGTCCTGACGAAGGCTAAATCACTAGTTATTCATGAAACATCCAAGAAGGAGATGGAAGAAATCCTGAGGATTATTAAGAAAAGTGATTATGATGTGGTTGAACAACTGGGGCAGACCCCCTCCAAAATCTCTATGTTATCATTGTTGTTGTGCTCTGAGGCACATGCTAAAGCTTTGGTCAAGTTTTTGAAGACAGCACACGTGCTGTAAGAGACTTCTGTGGATCAATTCCAAGAGTGTGTGGCCAGCTTAACAGCTGACAATGGCCTGGGATTCTCCGATGCTGACTTGACTCCCCGAGGGAGAAAACATAATGATGCACTACATGTCTCGGTGGAGTGTAGGGGAACAACCCTAGTTCATGTCTTGGTTGATATTGGGTCATCTCTGAACGTCTTGCCGAAGAAAGCCCTTGATAGGTTGGATTGTGAGGGGCTGACTCTAAAACCCATTAATATAGTGGTGAGAGCTTTTGATGGTTCTAAGAGGATGGTCCACGGGGAGGGGGACATCCCAATCAAGGTGGGAACTCAAGTTTTCAACTCTACATTCTACGTGATGGACATCCGTCCTTCCTACTCCTGTCTGTTGGGACGCCCCTGGATCCATAATGTCGGAGCTGTCACTTCCACCTTGCATCAAATGCTCAAGTACCCCGTCCAAGGGAAGATCATAATTGTCCATGGGGAAGAGGAATATATGATTAGTCATCTGAATTCCTTCCGTTATGTAGAGTTAGATGGCGAATTCATAGAGACCCCTTTCCAACATTTTGAAGAAGTCTCTCCTGAAATAGCAGCGATCAAGGCGGTATCCTCAACTCCTGTGATCACAAGACCTCCACCTCGGATGTCATCTCTCAAGGATGCAAGGGTAGTGGTGGAAGAAGGGGGGTGCACAATCTGGGGTCAGCTTCCAGACATTCCTTACAAATCAGACAAGTTTGGCTTGGCGTTCACCTCAACTGGTCAGAAGGCTGTGCGCCGCGCCCGTGCTGGAGGGCCACCTGTGAAGATCAGCCACCAAGGGGTTAATGCACTAGAGGACAGTGAAGAAGATGGCAGCCTGGAAGATTGGATATTTCCTACTGTCGGCGGAGGACTATGCAACTGGGAAGCAAAAGACTTTGTTCTGATTACTTTCATACCGCAGTAATTTATCTTTTCCATTTATGTTGGATCTGTAATAATTCACAAACAATTCGTACTTTTTCAACCTTGTCTCATACCCGAGGCACAAAGGTCCATTTGTAAGGGTTCTTATTTCATTTTCATATGTCATTTCAATGAATCATGGACGCTTTTTCATATATAAACCTTTTGTGCTCATTGTCTTTCTTTTATATTTTATTATTTTAAGATGGCTATCCCTTACACACACCCACACTTACAAATGCAGGTACCCTTCCATTCCGGAACCCATGGGTAACGATACTGCTATAGCCTTCAGTGACTCTGAAGATCTAATCTACCAAGCCAAATACGGAGGTGAGGAAGATTGTGAGGTGCCAGGGGAATTGGCCAGACTATTACAACAAGAAGAAAGGGAAATTCAGCCTCATGAGGAGTTGTTGGACACAATCAACTTGGGTACTGAGGAAGACAGAAAGGAAATCAAAGTGGGTGCCAATCTAGAGCCGAGTGTCAAGGAGCACCTAATTCAGCTGTTGCATGATTATGTTGAGATCTTTTCCTGGTCATACGAAGACATGCTGGGACTTGATACAGACATTGTGGTACACCGTCTACCCACAAGAAAAGATTGTCCACCAGTGAAACAAAAAGTCCGCCGCATGAGACCTGACATGTCAGAGAAGATCAAAGCAGAAGTTATGAAGCAGTTCAATGTTAGATTTCTGGTTGTTACTTCCTATCCTCAATGGGTGGCCAACATTGTGCCCGTGCCTAAGAAGGACGGAAAAGTGAGAATGTGCATGGATTATAGAGATTTAAACAGGGTCAGCCCTAAAGATGACTTTCCACTTCCGCACATTGACATCTTGGTTGACAATACAGCTCAGCACAAAGTATTTTCTTTCATGGACGGATTCTCAGGCTATAACCAGATCAAAATGGCACCTGAGTACATCGAGAAAACTACGTTTGTCACACAATGGGGTACGTTCTGCTGCAAAGTGATGCCATTCGGACTGAAGAATGTCGGGGCAACCTATCAACGCGCCATGGTAGCTTTGTTTCATGATATGATACATCATGAGATAGAGGTCTACGTAGATGACATGATAGCCTGATCACAAACTGAAGAAGAACACCTTGATCACTTGCAAAAGTTGTTTGTCAGGTTGAAGGAGTACAAGCTCAGATTGAACCCAAACAAGTGCACATTTGGAGTCCGGTCCGGTAAACACTTGGGTTTCATTGTTAGCAACAAAGGCATCGAGTTTGATCCTGCCAAAGTCAAAGCTATACAAGAAATGCATGCTCCTCGCACTGAGAAGGAAGTCAGAGGTTTTTTGGGACGCCTAAACTACATTGCTAGGTTCATTTCTCACCTAACATCTACTTGTGAACCAATCTTCAAGCTGTTGAAGAAAGATCAAGTAGTTAGATGGAACGATGAATGTCACATTGCTTTCGATAAAATCAAGGAGTATTTGCTAGAGCATCCTGTCCTGATGCCACCCGTCGAAGGAAGACCGCTAATCATGTATCTGACTGTCTTAGAGAATTCAATGGGGTGCGTATTGGGGCAGCATGACGAGTCTGGCCAAAAAGAGCATGCCATTTATTATCTTAGCAAAAAGTTTACCGACTGTGAAACCAGATATTCACTACTCGAGAAAACTTGATGCGCTTTGGTATGGGCTGCTCGCCGGCTAAGGCAGTACATGTTGACTCATACCACTATGCTGATATCTAAGATGGATCCGATCAAGTACATCTTTGAGAAGCCTGCCCTATCTGGAAGAATAGCTAGATGGCAGATGATCCTAACGGAATACGATATACAGTACACGACCCAAAAATCTATAAAGGGGAGTGTACTAGATGATCATTTAGCCCATCAAGCTGTAGAAGATTACCAATCCATGAAGTTCGACTTCCCTGACGAAGACATCATGACATTGGACAACGTTGAAGATTTCAGACCATATGACGGACCTGAACAAGGATCCCGATGGACCCTGTACTTTGATGGGGCCTCCAATGCACTTGGTAACGGTATCGGTGTTGTGCTTATATCTCCAGAAGGATGCCATACTCCTTTCACCGCCATACTTTGCTTCAACTGTACAAATAACATGGCAGAGTACGAAGCTTGCATCTTTGGACTCAAGGCTGCCATAGACTTGGGAATCAAATATTTGATTGTGTTTGGGGACTCAGCTTTGGTCATCAGTCAGATCAAAGGAGAGTGGGACACTAAGCATCCAAACCTCATCCCTTACAAAGAACATGTTTTGACATTGTTACCACATTTCGAGCAGATCACCTTCGAGCACTTCCCGCGAGAAGAAAATCAGCTAGCAGATGCTCTAGCTACGATGTCATCCATGTTTAAACTTGATTGGGACAATGAGACTCCCCAAATCTCCATTGAACGGATGGATAACCGGCACACTGTCACGAGATTAATACCGAAGAAGTAGTAGACCAGTCGTGGTTTCACGAAGTCAAAAGTTATCTCGAGGCTCAAGAATATCCTGAAGGAGCTTCATTCAACGACAAAAAGTTCTTAAGGAGATTCTCAGCTAAGTTCTTCCTAAGTAATGGCATCCTGTACAAGCGTAATCATGATTCTATTCTGCTCCGTTGTGTGGACAAGGTTGAAGCTGAAAGGATTATGGCTGAATTGCATGAGGGCACCTTTGGCACTCACTCTAGCGGGCATACGATGGCTAAGAAGATTCTAAGGGTAGGCTATTACTGGTCTACCATGGAAGATGACTACTATCAACACTCCCGTACCTGTCATAAATGTAAAATATATGCAGACAAGGTGCACGTGCCTCTGGTTCCTCTAAACGTCTTAACAGCTCCTTGGCCCTTCGCAATGTGGGGAATCGACATGATTGGGGAGATCAAGCCTATAGCTTCTAATGGACACCGCTTCATTCTGGTGGCCATTGACTACTTCACCAAGTGGGTCGAAGCAGCTTCCTTCGCATCTGTTACTAAGAATGTTGTTGCCCGCTTCATCAAACAGAATCTCATATGCTGGTACGGTATCCCCGAAAGGATCATCACGGATAACGGTACAAACCTTAACAATACTATAATCACCGCTTTGTGCAAGCAGTTCAAGATTCAACACCATAATTCATCTCCCTACCGGCCGAAGATGAATGGTGCAGTCGAAGCTGCTAACAAAAATATCAAGAAGATCATACAAAAGATGACAGTCACCTATAAGGACTGGCATGAAATGTTACCATTTTCTCTTCACGGGTACCGTACCACGGCTCGCACATCAACTGGGGCAACACCCTATTATTTGGTATATGGCATGGAGGTTGTTTTACCTATCGAGGTTCAGATTCCCTCCTTGAGAATCATGAAGGATGCTGGTTTGAGTGAAGACGATTGGATTCAGACCCTGCTTGATCAGCTAAACTTGATTGATGAAAAGCGACTTACTGTTGTTTGCCACGGTCAGACGTATCAAAAACGGATGATCAAGGCTTTCAACAAGAAAGTCAGACGCCAGACATATCAAGTTAGATATCTTGTAATCAAGCGCATCATCTTGCCACAAAGTGATCCCAGGGGCAAATGGACTCCTACCTATGAAGGGCCATTTGTAATCAAGAATATCTTTTCTGGTGGGGCAATGATCTTAACCACCATGGACGGTGACGACCTGCCGCACCCTACAAACACACACATAGTCAAAAGATACTACGTATAAAGAGACCCGCTAGGTTGACACACCTAGGCAAAACAAGGGCATCCCGACAAACCAAAAGGTTCGGGTAAAAATTAGGGATAAAATAAAAAAATCTGTACACCCGGCAAGTTGAAAACCCGAAAGGGCGACTTGGGAAAAATAGGGTTTCCTGGTGGATCGAAAACCCGAAAGGGCGGTCCAGGAAAAAGTTAGGGAATTAAAGCGTATGACTATGTCTCGTCGGATCACTTTAAGGACAATCTCTTCACGGACAAACCTAGAACTTCTGATCAATTCAATCATCTTCAGACGAAGCAGCGAATGGACAAGATATTCAAAGATACGAAGGCTATAGCGGAATGGGAACCCTATGGGATTTTTATACACATAGCTATCTTTCTTTGTATAAATTTTTCTTACTTTTATGACATCATCCTCTTACTAGGATGTCTATCTCCTTTGTACAAAATACTTATTCAAAGTAAATACAAAGATATCTCTTCAAAGTACAGAAAACTATTTACCTTTTTCTTTACACTTGTGTTTTTATTTGCAAAAACGTCCAATGATTCATTGATGAACATATGCATTTGTACATAATTACTGTTTACAAATAAGCAGGATGGAAAAGAACAATTACTGACAGACTGAAAGGATAGGAAAACGTCTTTAGGCTATTCCAGGAACAATCCCTACAGTACATCATCTAGATCCCCCAGCGGGGCTAAATTTCAAACCATTAATCCCCATCAGAGTTAAAACTTCAAACTTCCAATCCCCAGCGAAAACCATCAAGTTTCCCTAAACTCCCTAGCAAGTTATCTTGAAGCCTGGAAATCAACCAGATAACAGTTAACTATTGTCTCTCCCCAACCTAGGATAATTCCTCAGTAGAGTGGTAGAAGACCGAAAACTCCTGAACCTACTCCCCAGCGGTAAGTCTTCTTCCCCACAGAGTTTTCATTGCTTTTCAACAGAATGAAGACTCTCATTCTCAATTCCCCAGTGAAGTCGCCAAAGTTTTCATTGTTCCCCAACAGAATGAAGATTCTCATTCTTAATTCCCCGCAGAAGTCATCAGAGTCTTCCTTATTCTCCAGCAGATCAGGGATTTCCTTTGTGTAATCCCTAGTAGAAGTCATCAAATTCTCTGGATTCTCCAAGCAGATTACCCAAGCAGTATACGACATTGCTTGCAACAGAATTTTTGTCAATAATCCAACTTCAAGACATGAAGGATCCTGACATCCCCACAGAAGTTGCCAAGGATTTCTTACCCTCAGCGATCAAGGATTTTTAATCCCCAACACTCGCCAAGGATTTCTTATCCTCAGCAGTCAAGGATTTATTTTCCTCAGCAAGATAGCTAGTCAGCTTACATGCGCATGCATTACATTCATATATCATAAACATTCATAAAGCACATTTATTGCATCATACATTTCATGCAACATAACTTTGTGTTTCAGCTAACATTTTACCCTTTTCAGGATAAGATTAACAGCTATCGTTAGCAATATTCAAAGATTTCAGATACAGTACAGATACACTCCAGACACGGAAGACATTCTGTCACTTATTCAGATTTCAGATATAGATTAGATATGCTACAGACACGGAAGCCATTCTATTTCTCATTCAGATCAAACTTCTAGATACAGTACAGATACACTCCAGACACGGAAGGCATTCTGATACCCATTCAGACCTCAACATTCAGATACAGTACGGATACGCTCCAGATACGGTGGCCATTCTGTCACTTATTCTGATTTTCCCCAGCTTAGATACGCTCCAAACGCGGTAGCCATTATGTTTTCTCATTCAGATTCAAGCTCGGATACACTCCAGACACGGCTGCTATTCCTTTGCTCATACAGATTCAATCTCCAGATACAGTTTAGATGCGTTCCAGATACGGACACCATTTTGATACTCATTCTTTTGACTTACAACTTACAATTCAACAAACATTCTTGGATGGAATCTACAAGCCCATCTCTAACAAAATTCTATCACCTCTCCAAATGGCATGTTTAAGCCCATTCCCTCGACTATACTTTGACGAGTGCAAATTTACGGGCACTCTAGTGTCCAATCATCTTTTACCTTCGAGTCACGAACGGTAAAATTCGCCAATCTAACTCTTCAGGTTCAAGAAGATTGAACAGGGGCAGCTGTTGTACCCCAAAATTTTCCCTCTCATTTATCATGATTTTTCTCACAAGACCTCTTGGACTCAAGACAGGATTAGGGTTTGGTCAGCTCAAGACATCACCTTGCACTGATAACCCCAAAATTAGGGTTTGAGTTTGCACAAGGATTTTTAGACCATCAATGCTTCATGTGACTTTCATACACCATCTTGGACCCCTAAGATTTCTCATGATAAGTTTCAAGCCTTGAATCACATTTTTGCCCAGTCAATTGGACGGTTGACCTAAAAATCAGTTGTATTGGGGAAAAAGTCAACCATGGCCAATTTACAGTCAAACTTCATAATTTTTGATCCACACCAACATTTTAGACTCATATGTACCATTTGATCAAGTTTGGATCACAACTCCTCAAGAAATTTGATCAAATCATCAAAAGGGAAAAATGGTCAAAATTAGGGTTTTGACTGAGAAAGGGCAATTTTTGATTTTTAACCAAGCCAATGACCAATTGGGTTCAAACATGATTTCAAGGGTTCAATAGAATCATCTTGACCTAATTACATGGTGTTGTACCCCAAAATTTTCCCTCCCATTTTTCTCAACATTTCTCATCACAAAGCCCTTGGAGATCAAGATCCAGTTAGGGTTTCAGCTGCTCAAGACTTCTCCTTGCACTGTTGACCCAAATTAGGGTTTGTGTTTGCACAAAGATGTTTTGACCTAAATTGCCTGAGATGACTTTCATGCTTCATAATGGACTCCCAAGTTTATCCATATCAAGTTTCAAGCCTTGATTCCAAGTTTTGCCCAGTCAATTGGACAGTTGACCTAGAAATCAACTGTATTGGGGAAAAAGTCAACTGTGGCCAATTGACAGTCAAATCTCATGAAAATTGACCCACATCAACATTATGAACTCTCATGGACCATTTGGTCAAGTTTGGATCACAATTCCACAAGAAATTTGATCAGTCACCAAAAGGGCAAAATGGTCATTTTTAGGGTTTTGACTGCACAAAGGCAAATTTTGACTGTTTGACCTAGCCAAAGGCAAACCAAGCTCACATATGGATTCAAGGACCCCATGGAATTGTCTTGACATGCTCAACAAGCTCAAAAGATCCCAAATACACAAGATTGACAGTTGAATTTCCCAGTCAATTGATCAATTTTGACTGTATACTAAAAAGTCAAACTTTGACTTTTTGGTCAAAATCAAGAGTCAAGATTCATTTTTCATCAAAACATGCCAAATCATGAAACTTTTTCACCAAGAAATCAAAAAATGCAAATTAGGGTTAGAAATGAGAATTTTTCATAACTTAGAATTTTTCTAAGTTATGAAAAACCCTAATTTTTCCCAACTTTGCCTCACTTTCTCACCAAGATTCATTTGGATTCAAGAAAAAGTCAAAACATGAAAGTTGTAGCTTGTTGCATAATCTACAACTTTGATTCACAAAGTTTTCCCAAATGAGGCTTGTATCTCAAGTTACAATTTTTGGAATAAGGGTACTAAATCATTCTTAACTTAGTGAAATTTTAACCTATTTTGGCAAGGTTTTCTACCTAACTTCAAGACCATTTTCCATACACTTCCACTTGGAATTTCAATTTGCATTTCAAAGATGGATTGTAGTACACATTCCAAGCTTTCCAAAATGTCCAAGAACTCATCAAACAATCTCATAACTTGAGAGAATCGAATTTTGCAATATGGGAAAAAGTCACTTTGATTCATGGCCATGTACATGTTCATAACTTGTGCAAATTTCTCAAACCAGCATGCCACTTGATTACAGGCCCTTAAACCATCCAACACTCAATAATTTAATGCATTTTCATTGTGCTAAGGCCTTGTTTCATGAGTTTATGCATTACATGTTGAATTAAGCCATTTATGGAAAAAGTGAAATAGCCATTTTTGCAAAAGCAAGCTTTATGTCAAAGTTGCAAATCCACAAGTACAGATCAAATCACTTTGGCACAAGATTATGAGCAAAACACACTGATCAAGACAAGGTTAGCAGCATGTTTAGGGGGCCTCTACCTTCCTAGAAACTCAAGTGGCCTTTGTTTGCTTAAGAGTTAAAAAACTTAGCATAACCCAACATAACTTTCATCTCAGCATTAGAACACTTAAGCAATTATTTTGTACACTTTCTAATCATCAAGCACAAGCTAGTACACGAGCAAACAAGGTCCCAAACACTCCCATTCCCAGAATCACTCTCAAACTGCAGAAACAGGGCAGGGTCTGCAGATTGGATCCCATCTCTCATTCCTTTCATGATTTCTTGCCCAAAGCTCATCAAACACATTCCCTAGCATCACTTGAAGCTAACCAAAACACAAAACACGACCTGTAATTCCTCTAACCAGTTCCACCATTTTCACTTTCTTGTTTTACAGTTGGAGGTCCACAGCTCGATTCAAGGTGTTTCAAAGCAAAGTAAGCATTGGAATAGCATCACCACACTTCAGGCAAGCTATACAGATCATCATCTTGCTCTGAAAGCTCCCCCATTGCTAGATAGAACTTCAACTGAACAGGTATCTTCTTGAACTTCTAACTCTTAGTCTAGGCATCATTAGCTCTAAGTTTGTGAATAAGAAGTGTTCTACTCATGCCCCTGAATCTGTACATGCTTTTACTTTTCATTTATTTTGCTTGAGCTGTGAGAATTTAAGGTTTGAATATGGAAGAAAAGTTAGGTCATGATTTGGGATTGTCAAAATTCTCTCTCATTTCTGAGAGTTAGGATGAGTTCTTTATATATTTAGAATCGTGATTCAATGCTTAACATTTCTTATGTTCGAAGTTTGTGCAAAAGATCAAAGAATCCAGGTGTTTGAATGGAGGCTTAGGCGCGCGTTTTTTTGAATATCTTTTGTCTGAAGGTTGAAGAAGAAGCCACATGGGCTGGGCCTGCTTTGTCTTTTCTTTTCACACGCTATTTTAATTTTCATACCCCCTGAGCCCATTTTATTTATTTGCTTGATTTTTTGACTTTTCTTTTTTTATTCTGATTTATTTATTTTTGCTAATAATATTAAAAACATGAAAAATTATTTTTACACCATTTTGCATTTTTTAGGTATTTATTTGTTTATATGGACATTTATGCATAAATATATATATACACTATTATTTAGAAAAAACTAGAAAAATAATGTAAATATATTTTATTTCTGATTTTTATTTCTTTTTTTTCTTTTGAAAATATTTTATGTAAAATATACTATTTTTATATAATATTAAACGTTATTATTTTTATATACATAATACATATTTAGAAATTAATACATATATATATATATATATATATATATATATATATATATATATATATATATATATATATATATATATATATATATATATATATATATATATATATATATATATATATATATATATATATATATATATATATATATATATATATATATATATATATATATATATATATATTTATTAGTATATTTAGGTTAAAATACAAAAGTACATACATTTTTTTATTTTATTAATATTTGACATGAAAAATACTTTTTATGAATATACTCCATTTTATTTTATTTTTTGTATATAATTATTAAATATTATACATATTAATTGGTTAATATACTTATTTAATGAAATTAGGGTTTTTACCCTTAAAACACAAAAATTCCAAAATATTACCTTTTTTTTTTTTTTTATTCATTTGACTTAAAAAATATCCTTTTTCCATACATATGAAAACCCCTTTTGCATTTTGCATCTTTATTTTATTGTTCATTCAAATTATGCAATTAATTATTCTTATAAATATTCCAAAATTGATGTAATAGCTAGGTTTTAATTTCTTGTCTAAATATCCCCCCATTTGAACATTTGTACCCCCCTTCCCATATTGTGTTGTAATAGTGTAGGAATTTTACTTTTCGTACTTTAACGCTTTCTAAATATATCATGCTAGAACTAGGGTTTGTATGCAAATAAAAAGAACAAAGTTAGTTTGACCTAATTTCAAGATAATCAAGCATGAATATGGACAACACATATCACACTTGCACCCCTAGGGTATTCCACTTGTTGCCTTCAAATAAATGGGCCATATTGTATGTTAGGTCTCTTTGGGCAAAAAAAAATACAAATCAATTGATCATAGTCCCTCGATGACGCTTTCGAAAAGTTGCCTAAAATGATCAAGTCCCTTTCAAGGAAAAATTGCCCAAAGATACTTAGCACTATTGCAATTATGGTCTAAACGATGACCCCCGCGCCCGTCCCTTTCACCTCCTAACACAAGATTGTCCACCAAATGCAATGGTGGAACAAAATTGTTAAAAGGGTTAAAACATAACAAAAATCTTTGAGAACTTTAGGGTAGATAGCTCTTAAGTACTTATCAACTTGCAAAACAAAATACTTGCCTATTTTCAAACCACACTTCACAAACACTTTCAAAACAAGCTTTCAAAAACCTTGGAACATCTTTTCAAAAAGACAAACACCTTTTGTAAAACATTCGAGTAAAGAATTGTTACAAGGGTAGCCTATACAAGGCATCTTTTTCAAAACCTTTTCAAAGCCACACACAAAGCACCATTTCAAACAATTGAAAACCAAGGCAAGTTGATCTAAGCAAGTACCTAAGAGCCCATGGATAACCATGGATAGAAAGGGTGCTAACACCTTCCCTTTCTATAATCTACTCCCCGAACCCAAGAAAAATCTCAAAGGTTTTTGCTGTGCTTTTTAAACCTTTCCTTAGGATAAAATAAAAAGTCGGTGGCGACTCTTGCTCAACCGAAACATTTGCGAAAACAAACGCAAAACCATAGTCAGTTCTCCCACCGTATCACAGAACTGGCGACTCTGCTGGGGATAAATTTAAAAGTGGAGTAACCTTAGGGCTTAGATCATCCTCTTGCATGACTAATTGTTTGAATTGATTGCTTTATATCTTGGCTCTATTGTTTGGGTTTGCAATCCTACACCCGGATTTTGGGAAACATTCATAGATAGCAATACGTTGTGGAAACTGTGCGGGGTATACCGACACGGTCGAAGCAATAGCTATATTAGTGCGACATATTTGTGAGTACCGGTAACCCTTGAGTTCAATCAAGGAGAGTACGGGGCCGCTGAGTGATGTCACTAAGCACTAATGACCTAGAACCTTATTAGACCATCTTGGCCTTTTATTAAGGGTAGTGAGATGACCGGATTTAGTGCAGTCCGAAGTTGGTAGATACTCGATACTACACTCATTGAGGGTTGTTTTCTTGGAATATTTTGGTCGCTAGTTAAGTGGCTAAACCAAAACAATGAACGATGAAAACAATCCAATGATATTGAGCTCCTTAGAACCCGATTACTATTTATAGGACAGGTTTTTAAGCCAACTACACTCAAGAGGGTACTTACCTATGAAACCTCATGCAAGCCTGAAACTAGGGTTTGGTGTGATTTGCTTGTACATATGTTTTGTGCATACATCATAAACATCATAAAACATCATATGCATTCACTAACCATTTCAAGGGTTTGGATCTTCATCTTTGTTCCTATTTTGTAGGTCATGGAAATTCCTCGCAGAAACACCATTCAAGTCAACCTTGTGAGAATCTCTCCTCAACTCAAGGAGCTCACCTCAAGAATTCCGGAAAACTCATCCTTCAGTGAAAGACATGGTAGACTGCTCAGCCTAGTCAACACCAACATCGAAGAAGACATGATGAAAGTGCTATTCCAGTTCTTTGACCCTCTTCACCATTGCTTCACTTTCCCTGATTATCAGTTGGTACCCACTTTGGAGGAGTTTTCTCAACTCCTGAGAATTCCTATCCTTAATCAACTACCCTTCAACGGTACGAAAAAGGAACCAAAGCCGGAAGATGTTGTTCGAGCATTACATCTACAACCATCCGACATCAAGGGGCATTGGGAAACCAGAAGCGGCGTCAAGGGATTCTTAGCAAAATTCTTGTTTGAGAAGGCACAAGAATGTTGGAACTCATTGGACCTACAAGCCTTTGAAGAAATTGTGGCACTCCTTATCTATGGGCTGGTCTTGTTCCCAAATCCTGACCAATTGGTAGATGTCAATGCCGTCAAAATCTTCTTGTCCAGAAATCCAATACCAACATTGCTTGGGGACATTCTTCACTCATTTTACACACGAACAATGAGAAAGAGGGGTGTTCTCATGTGCTGTACTCCTATCCTTGCAAGGTGGTTTATTTCGCACCTTCCACAATCTGTCTTGAAGAATGACCAAGGCTCAAGGTGGTCCTAACGGTTGATGACTCTTACTCACTCTGATGTGCATTGGTGTTCTCGGTCCAGAGAAAATGTCATCATCGTCGATCGTTGTGGAGAGTTTCCTAATGTTCCTTTACTTGGAATCAAAGGAGGTATCACCTACAACCCTTGCCTAGCTTTGAGGCAATTTGGATATGCACGGAGGGATGGCCCTCATGACATGTTGATTCCTGACCTAGTTTTTGACTTCGACAATGATGCGCAAGGACTTCGCCAAAGGTTCATCAGAGCTTGGGGAAGACCCAACAAGGTTGATAGCAAGACACTGGGACACAAGAACTCCATCCCTCTTGAGCCTTATCTCAAGTGGGTACGAGCCCGAGCCCAAAGTATGATGATGCCTTATCCGCATGTTCTTCCTGTGATTAAAGAGCCCGTCAAGGAATGAGAGGTTCCCTACACCATCCTACATCCAGACATGCCTACATCGTGGGAGGAAATGCATAAAAGTTGGATTCAGCTCAAGGAAGAACGGAATACTTTTTAAGCTAGCTTCTACGCCAGTGAGAAGAATGTTCTAGAGCTTACCCGCCGACTCCATGAGCAAGAGGCCCTCAACACCTACATCGCACCAAAAAGGATGCGCAATGTCTTTTTGCCTTGAGAAGTTATTTTGTAATATTTGGCCCATGGGGCATTTATGTACTAACAAATTTCTTCTTATTAATATGACGTGCGTTCTTCTTTGTCTGCAACAATTTTGAATGTTCTAAATCCTTGAATGCATTGCATACATAAGCATACCATTCATCATGTGCATAAGCAGGTCTCACGCCAGGTTTCCTTATCTGTCTGCTGTTTATTTCAGTAGGATGGATCTCGAGCAAACAGTCAAAGACCTACAAGCTCAGAATGCACAGTTCCAGCAACTCCTGATGACCTTGGCTAAGGGTCAGGAGGATATCAAGACTCAATTGGGGAACAAAGACCCAGTGAAAAAGAAGAAAAAGAGACTCGGGGTGGCTACTTTGGGGAGAAGATTTGACGGAGAAGCTCGGCGAGTGCTTGAATTTCCTCCTACTTCTGATGAAGGAACCAGCAAAGGAGGTGGGGCTGCGGTACCTTCCGAGTCTGATGTGGAAGAAGAGGAGGTCGAAGAGGATGAAGATTATTCTGATCAGCAATACCCTCCAGCTGATGATAAATACAAAGGTCTAGAAGACAGGTTAGCCTCCATGGAGCTACAGAGAGTACCGGGTTTGGATTTTGAAGACTTAGGTTTGGTCGCCGGGATTGTGATTCCCCCAAAATTCAAAGTGCCAGTGTTTGTGAGGTATGATGGGCTGTCCTGTCCAAAAATGCATCTCAGGTCCTACGTGAGAAAGATTCAACCCTATACGGCAGATAAAAACCTTTGGATTCATTTCTTTCAAGACAGCCTTTCTGGAGCTCAGTTGGAGTGGTTTTATCAGTTAGAGGGAACCAGCGTCCGCAATTGGGAAGACTTGGCCACCGCTTTTTACAAACAATATCAATACAATTCTGACCTTGCTCCTACTCGTACCCAACTTCAGGGTATGTCATTGGGAACAGGCGAAGGATTCAAAGAATATGCACAAAAATGGAGGGATTTGGCTGGCAGGGTGCAGCCTCCTTTAACCGACCGCGAACTTGTTGATATGTTTCTAGGGACCCTATCTGGGCCATTTTTCAATCATCTGATTGGTAACTCCTCCGCGGGGTTTACCGATTTGATCCTAACGGGCGAAAGAATAGAAGCTGGCATCAAGTCAGGAAAGATTCAGAAGGG
The DNA here is from genome assembly GCA_948472305.1 of Vicia faba. Lineage (NCBI taxonomy): Eukaryota > Viridiplantae > Streptophyta > Magnoliopsida > Fabales > Fabaceae > Vicia > Vicia faba. The sequence continues at coordinate 834,684,855 of OX451740.1, forward strand.
TGTTGCTGCAAGTGTTGAGAAGAAGCCTTTTAAGAAGGAAACAACTGTGGTTTATTCTCAGAGAAGAGCAGGGAAGACAGAGCGTCGGCCAACTGTGGGGGCCATAATGATTCAAAACTCCTCAAGTGAGCAGCCTCGCTATAACCAGTCCAGACCAAATCAGCAACGAGTGGAACAGCCACAACGGCAGTTCACCCGTATTAATATGACTCCAACGCAAGTGCTTCCCCATCTGTTGAAGTTGAATCTCGCCACCATCAAGGAGGCACCAAAGAATGTGAATATGTCCTCTCCACATTATCATCCTAATGCTAAATGCGCCTACCATTCTGACAGTGTTGGGAACGACGCCAATGATTGTTGGGCACTCAAGCATAAAATCCAAGACCTGATAGAGATGAAGGAGGTGGAGTTTGACGCTCCGGAGAAGCCTAATGTGATATCTGCACCCATGCTGAAGCACGGCCGAAATGTCAACGCCATCGAAGAAGATTTGTATGTTGATGATGTCAATAATCTGACTACTCCATTGTTAACCATCAAGTTGAATTTGTTAAGGGTCGGGATCTTCCCGGGATGTAAAGAAGACTGCTATTGTTGTTACTCTCTGCCGTTTGATTGTACGTTACTGAAGAAAGGCATCCAAGGCCTAATGGATAGTCGACAAATTTTATTTAAAAAAGTTTCTGCTGTTCCAACTCATATCGAAGATGTCTCAATCATAACCATTCACGCCAATCTTTCCAAGGCCGTCAAAAAGCCTGTTAAGATTACACCAGCTACAAAATCTGTTCCTTTAAAGATAACAATGCCAGGGCATGTCCCCTATGTTTCTGAGAAGTCCATACCGTGGAACTATGGCGGTGACGTTTACTACCATGGTATCAAACAAACCGAAATAACTGAAGAAAGTTCGGATGATGAAGAAGCCAGCATTAGTAACATTGCAGGCACAAGCAAAATCACCAGGAGCGGGAGAATATTTTCTCCAGAGATTGCCCCTCCAAGAGCAATCTTTGGACCCTCATCAGCTGATAAGGTCATCCCTGCACCAATAAAACTCTCTGCTAGAGCCCCTTTGATTGAAGATGTTGTTGTTCCTAGTACTGTCTCTCCTACCGCTGTTGATAAAGGTAAGGGAATCTAAGATGAGCTCGTCAGGACGAGGGCTCAACCCTTGGTCATCCCGGAGACCTCCAAGAAGGAAATGGATGAGATTTTGAGGATAATCAAAAGAAGTGATTACGATGTGGTAGAACAACTGGGGAAAACTCCCTCAAAGATCTCCATGCTGGCACTGCTACTTTGCTCAGAAGCGCACGCTAAAGCCCTGATAAAATTCCTGAAGGCAGCCCATGTGCCCCAGGAAACTTCTGCAGATCAATTTCAGAATTGCGTGGCTAGCCTGACTACGGACAATGGATTAGGTTTCTCTGATGCCGACCTAACTCCTAAAGGTAGAAACCACAATGATGCTTTGCACATTTCAGTCGAGTGCCGGGGAACCACCCTCGCACATGTCTTGGTCGACACTGGTTCGTCGCTGAATGTATTGCCTAAGAAGGCCTTGGACCGACTAGATTGTGAAGGGTTGGAATTGAAGCCGAGTGATATTGTTGTCAGAGCTTTCGATGGTTCGAAGAGAATGGTCCATGGGGAGGTTGAAATTCCCATCAAGATAGGCACTGAGGTGTTTAAGTCTACTTTCTATGTGATGGACATCCGTCCGTCATACTCTTGCTTGCTGGGTAGGCCTTGGATACACCATGCTGGGGCAGTCACCTCCTCCTTACATCAGATGTTGAAGTATCCTGTCAAGGGAAAGATCATTACTGTCCATGGTGAAGAGGAGTACATGATTAGCCACTTGAACTCTTTCCGATATGTGGAGGTTGAAGGGGAATTCATTGAGACGCCTTTTCAACATTTCGAAGAAGTCCTTCCTGAAATAGCAGTAGCAAAGTTGGCAGCTGAGGCACCGAGGCAGATGGCCAGGATGGCATCTCTGGAGGACGCAAGGGCCACAATAAAGGAAGGGAAGAATTCAGCATGGGGGCAGTTACCTGACATTCCACATAAAACCGACAAATTTGGATTAGGGTTCACTACCGCAGGCCAGAAAGCGATGCGTCGTTCGAAGATTGAAAGAGCGCCAGTCAAAATTTCTCCCTATGGAATCAACGCTTTGGAGGATGAAGACAAAGAGAGCAACATCGAAGAATGGATTTACCCAACTGTCAAAGGAGGATTGAGCAACTGGGAGGAAAAAGACTTTGTCCCCATCACTTTTATTCATCAGTAATTTATCTGTTAAACATTTCCTATTTGGTCTGTAATATTTATTTTCAAAACAATTCGTACACTATCTTTTCACCTCATGCCTTGCCCGGGGCATGTAGGTCCATTTGTAAGGGTTTTGATTATTTTTCATATCCATATGCCATGTTTAATGATTCATTGGATGTTTTTCATTTGATAAACTGCTTGGGTTCATTTTCTTTCCTTTTGCATTTGTTGTTTAAGGATGGTTATCCCTTACACACACCCACACTCACCAATGCAGGTACCCATCCACTCCGGATTCCATGGGTGACTATTCTGTTGTATCTTTCAATAACTCTGAAGATCTGATCAATCAAGCCGAGTATGAAGATGACAAAGGTTGTGAAGTACCAGGGGAACTAGCCAGACTTCTACAACAAGAGGAAAGGGCCATCTTACCTCATGAAGAGTCATTGGAAACTGTCAACTTAGGGACCGAGGAAGACCGAAAGGAGGTGCAAGTGGGTGCCAATCTGGAACCAAGAGTCAAGGAACGCCTGATACAGCTGTTGAATGAGTATGTTGAAATCTTCGCTTGGTCTTATGAAGACATGCCGGGTTTAGACACAGACATCGTGGTTCACCGTCTCCCCACAAGAGAGGTTTGTCCACCGATCAAGCAAAAAGTCCGCCGAATGAGGCCTGACATGTCTGAAAAGATCAAAGCAGAAGTAATGAAGCAATTCGACGCTGGCTTTCTGGCTGTTACGTCCTATCCTCAATGGGTCGCTAACATCGTGCCAGTACCTAAGAAAGATGGCAAAGTCAGGATGTGTGTGGACTACCGGGATTTGAATAGGGCCAGCCCCAAAGATGATTTTCCGCTGCCACACATTGACATTTTGATCGACAATACAGCTCAGCACAAAGTGTTTTCCTTCATGGATGGATTCTCGGGCTACAATCAAATCAAAATGGCCCCCGAGGACATGGAGAAAACTACTTTTGTCACACAATGGGGCACTTTCTGTTACAAGGTGATGCCGTTCGGGCTGAAGAACGCAGGGGCAACTTATCAACGTTCCATGGTAGCTTTGTTTCATGATATGATACATCATGAGATTGAAGTTTACGTAGACGATATGATAGCTCGGTCACAAACAGAGGAGGAGCACCTTGAACATCTAGAAAAGTTGTTTGCCAGATTGAAAGAATACAAACTCAGGCTGAATCCAAGCAAGTGCACTTTTGGAGTTAGGTCTGGTAAACTCCTGGGATTCATTGTAAGCAACAAAGGCATTGAAGTCGATCCAGCAAAAGTGAAAGCAATACAAGAAATGCCTGCTCCCCGTACTGAAAAGGAGGTTAGAGGGTTCTTGGGGCGCTTGAACTATATTGCCAGATTCATCTCTCATCTGACTTCTACCTGTGAGCCAATTTTCAAACTCTTGAAGAAAGATCAGGTAGTCGAATGGAACGACGATTGCCAAGCTGCTTTTGATAGAATCAAGGAGTATTTGCTAGAACCTCCTATTCTGATGCCACCCGTCAAAGGAAGACCATTGATCATGTATTTGACCGTCTTGGATAACTCAATGGGGTGTGTTTTGGGCCAGCATGACGAGTCTGGTCGAAAAGAGCATGCTATTTATTACCTTAGCAAAAAGTTTACCGATTGTGAGACTCGCTACTCACTGCTCGAGAAAACTTGCTGCGCTTTGGTATGGGCTGCTCGCCGACTAAGACAGTATATTTTGACTCATACTACCTTGTTGATTTCTAAAATGGATCCTATCAAGTATATCTTCGAAAAGCCTGCTTTATCTGGAAGGATAGCTAGATGGCAAATGATCCTAACTGAGTATGACATCCAGTACACCACCCAAAAAGCTATAAAAGGGAGTGTACTAGCTGACCATCTGGCTCATCAAGCTATCGAAGACTATCAACCCATGAGATTTGACTTCCCGGACGAGGACATCATGAATTTGGACAACATTGAAGGTAACGGACCGTATGACGGACCCGAAAAGGGATCCCGATGGACCCTGTACTTTGATGGTGCTTCAAATGCACTTGGAAACGGTATTGGCGCGGTACTCATTTCTCCGGAAGGCTGTCACACACCTTTCACGGCCCGACTTTGCTTCAGCTGCACAAACAACATGGCTGAATACGAAGTTTGCATCTTTGGTCTCAAGGCTGCTATAGACTTGGGGATCAAATCTTTGATCGTATTTGGGGATTCGGCTTTGGTTATCAGTCAAATAAAAGGAGAATGGGATACCAAGCATCCTAATCTTATCCCATACAAAGAACATGTCCTAACATTGTTGCCTCATTTCGAGCAAATTACCTTCGAGCATTTCCCGCGAGAAGAGAATCAGCTAGCAGATGCTCTAGCCACAATGTCCTCCATGTTTAAACTCAACTGGGATAACAAGGCTCCCCAAATCACCATCGAGCGAATGGATGAACCTGCGCATTGTCATGAGATTAATACCGAAGAAGTAGTGGAACAACCCTGGTTCCATGAAATCAAAAGGTATCTCGAGACTAGAGATTATCCTGAAGGGGCTTCCGTAAATGACAAGAAGTTCTTAAGGAAATTTGCGGCCAAGTTCTTCCTGAGCAACGGCATCCTTTACAAACGAAGCCATGATTGTGTACTACTCCGATGCGTAGACAAAGCTGAAGCAGAGTTGATCATGACTGATATACACAGCGGCACATTTGGCACTCACTTGAGCGGGCATACAATGGCTAAGAAGATCCTAAGGGCAGGCTATTACTGGTCTACCATGGAAGCTGACTGCCATCAACATTCCCGTACTTGCCACAAATGTCAAATCTACGCTGACAAAGTTCATATCCCTCTGGTTCCTCTCAACGTTCTGACTGCTCCTTGGCCCTTTGCAATGTGGGGAATTGACATGATTGGAGAGATCAAGCCCACGTCTTCCAATGGACATCGTTTCATCCTGGTTGCCATTGACTATTTCACCAAATGGGTCGAAGCAGCTTCCTTCGCCTATGTTACTAAAAATGTGGTTGCCCGCTTTATCAAGAAAAATCTCATATGCCGGTATGGTGTTCCAGACAGGATCATCACAGACAACGGTACAAATCTAAATAACACAATGATCACCGCATTGTGCGAACAGTTCAAGATTTATCATCACAATTCATCTCCCTATCGGCCGAAGATGAACGGTGCTGTTGAAGCTGCGAACAAAAACATTAAGAAGATCATTCAGAAAATGACAGTCACTTACAAAGACTGGCATGAGATGTTACCGTTTGCTCTGCATGGATACCGTACGATGGCACGTACTTCAACCGGGGAAACCCCATTTTCTCTGGTATATGGCATGGAAGCTGTCTTGCCTATGGAAGTCCAGATTCCTTCTCTAAGGATTATGACGGATGCAGGTTTGAATGAAGATGATTGGGTGCAGACCCGACTTGACCAACTCAATCTGATCGACGAAAAGCGACTCGCTGCTATATGCCATGGTCAGACGTATCAAAAACGGATGATCAAGGCCTTCAATAAGAAAGTCAGACGTCAAGTGTATCAAGTCGGAGAGCTCGTAATCAAGCGGGTTATCTTGCCGCAAAGTGATCCCAGGGGCAAATGGACTCCTACATATGAAGGACCATTTGTGATCAAGAGCATATTTTCTGGTGGTGCAATGATTCTGACCACCATGGACGACGACGATTTGCCGCACCTTGCGAATGCAGACATAGTCAAAAGATACTACGCATAAAATAACCCGATAAGTCGAAAACCCGAAAGGGCGGCTTGGGCAAAAATGGGCATCCCAGTGGACCGAAAACCCGAAAGGGCGGTTCAGGCAAAAATTAGGGATAAAAACAAAAAAAAATTGTACACCCGGCAAGTTGAAAACCCGAAAGGGCGGCTTGGGCAAAAAGGGGTTTCCCGGTGGATCAAAAACCCGAAAGGGCGATTCAGGCAAAAGTTAGGGAATTAAAGCGTATAACTATGTCTCGTCGGATCACTTCAAAGACAATCTCTTCATCAACCAGTTCCAGGCTTCTGATCAATCCAGTCATCGGCAAACGAAGCATTGAATGGACAGATATTCAGAGTTGTGAAGGCAATAGCGGAATGGAATCCCATGGAATTATTTCACATAGCCATCTTTATTTTGTATAAATTTTTCAAATATTTACGACAAAATCCTCTTACTAGGATGATTGTCTCCTTTGTACAAATATACTCATAGAAAGTCAATACAAATATTTTTCCCAGAAATTTGTGTCATTCCCTTTTCTTTTCTCTTGCACTATTTGTTTTATTTTGAGAAACGTCCAATGTTTTGTTAAATAGGCATATGCATTTGAACATAAGCATTTCCTTATGAACCAAGACAGAGGATTACTGATAGGTTGAAGGTGCAGTCGGATATCTTGATACCCTTTCAAAGGAAACCCCCAGGAGATTTGGAATCCATATCCCCAGCAAGTCTTGAGGCTTGTCCCCAGTAGATTTTGGAAGCTTATCCCCTGCAGAGTATGGACGTCTCTCCTGAGTTTTATTCAAAGTTATTCCTCACAAGGGCTTATAACTGGGTTATCCTCAGCTTATTGCCACGAAAGATCGCGCTCGCCAAAATTCTTCCCATCCCCAGCAGAGTTCATCAGAGCTCCCCGGCATAACTTATCATTACAATCCCCAGAGGAGTTCATCTTTGTTATCCCCAGCCAGAGAACCTTCCAGAAGCTAACTCTACTCAGCGTCAAATTTCATCATCCCCAGCCGAGCTAAAACTTCAAATTATCAATCCTCAGCGAAGCCAGACTATTGACCTTTCTCCCCACAGAGTTTTGGGAGGGCAAATTTTGAGTTCCCCAGTGAAGTCGCCAGAGATGCTTCCCACCAAATTGAAGATTCTCAGTCTTACCTCCCCAGCATAAGTCTATTAGATTGGTACTCCGCAGTAGAAGTCATCAGGAATTCCCCAGAAGATTGGTATACAACACAAGCTCTTTTATTCTCCAGCAAACAACCAGGATTTATTCTTCCCGGCAGCAGTCAAGATACTGTTATCTTCAGCCGTCTCGGATTCATCTATCCTCTGCAAGACAGCTCTCCAGCTTACATGCACATCCATTTACATTCATATCACATAACATGCATTGTGTCATGCATCATGACATTGCATACAACTAACTCTTTACCTTTTCAGGTAAGACCAGTCGACAGATTAAAATCATTATCTCCCGAGATTCTTTCAAGAACTTGTTCAGATGTGACCCGAACACGGCGACATTCTGACACTTATTCCAGATTCATCCAGATGCAGTTTTACACGAGCTCATCATCAGGGAACCCTACACCGGTTCTTCCTCCAATTCCAAGATTTCTGAAAACAGTTTACGGGTTCTTCAAGTAACGGATGTTAACCTATCACTTATTCAGTTTCTTCTCAAGACTTCTGAAAACAGTTTATGGATTCTTCCCAACAACGGATGTTAATCTATCACTTGTTCAGATGCAACCTTTGAAAACAGTTTACGGTCGCTTCCCAACAACGGATGCTGCTCTATTGCTTATTCAACTTCAAGATTTCTGAAAACAGTTTACGGGTTCTCCAAGTAACGGATGTTAACCTATCGCTTGTTCAGTTTCTTCTCAAGACTTCTGAAAACAGTTTATGGATTCTTCCCAACAACGGATGTTAATTTATCACTTGTTCAGATGCAACCTTTGAAAACAGTTTACGGTCGCTTCCCAACAACGGATGCTGCTCTATTGCTTATTCAACTTCAAGATTTTTGAAAACAGTTTACGGGTTCTCCAAGTAACGGATGTTAACCTATCGCTTGTTCAGTTTCTTCTCAAGACTTCTGAAAATAGTTTATGGATTCTTCCCAACAACGGATGTTAATCTATCACTTGTTCAGATGCAACCTTTGAAAATAATTCACGGGTTCTCCAAGTAACGGATGTTAACCCATCACTTGTTCAGTTTCTTCGCAAGACTTTTGAAAACAGTTTACGGATTCCTCCCAACAAAGGATGTCAATCTATTGCTTATTCAGATCCCCAGTTCAGAGATGGTCCCAAGCATGGACACCTCTCTGACACTCATTCCAGATGGCATCTTTAAGCCCATCACGGACAGGTTTCTATCACTCTTCCAGATGGCATCGTTAAGCCCATATCCAAATGGCATCTCTAAGCCCATTCCCGCATCCATTGCTTTGACGAGTGCAAATTTAAGGGCACTCTAGTGTCCAATCTCCTTTTACCCTCGAGTCACGAAATGCAAACTTGCCAGTCTAACTCTTCGGATTCAAAGAAGATTGAACAGGGGCAACTGTTGTACCCCAAAATTTGCCCTCCCATTTTTCTCAACATTTCTCATCACAAAGCCCTTGGAGATCAAGATCCAGTTAGGGTTTCAGCTGCTCAAGACTTCTCCTTGCACTGTTGACCCAAATTAGGGTTTGTGTTTGCACAAAGATATTTTGACCTAAATTTCCTGAGATGACTTTCATGCTTCATAATGGACTCCCAAGTTTATCCATATCAAGTTTCAAGCCTTGATTCCAAGTTTTGCCCAGTCAATTGGACAGTTGACCTAGAAATCAACTGTATTGGGGAAAAAGTCAACTGTGGCCAATTGACAGTCAAATCTCATGAAAATTGACCCACATCAACATTATGAACTCTCATGGACCATTTGGTCAAGTTTGGATCATAATTCCACAAGAAATTTGATCAGTCACCAAAAGGGCAAAATGGTCATTTTTAGGGTTTTGACTGCACAAAGGCAAATTTTGACTGTTTGACCTAGCCAAAGGCAAACCAAGCTCGCATATGGATTCAAGGACCCCATGGAATTGTCTTGACATGCTCAACAATCTCAAAAGATCCCAAATACACAAGATTGACAGTTGAATTTCCTAGTCAATTGATCAATTTTGACTGTATACTGAAAAGTCAAACTTTGACTTTTTGGTCAAAATCAAGAGTCAAGATTCATTTTTCATCAAAACATGCCAAATCATGAAACTTGTTCACCAAGAAATCAAAAAATGCAAATTAGGGTTAGAAATGAGAATTTTTCATAACTTAGAATTTTTCTAAGTTATGAAAAACCCTAATTTTTCCCAACTTTGCCTCACTTTCTCACCAAGATTCATTTGGATTCAAGCAAAAGTCAAAACATGAAAGTTGTAGCTTGTTGCATAATCTACAACTTTGATTCACAAAGTTTTCCCAAATGAGGCTTGTATCTCAAGTTACAATTTTTGGAATAAGGGTACTAAATCATTCTTAACTTAGTGAAATTTTAACCTATTTTGGCAAGGTTTTCTACCTAACTTCAAGACCATTTTCCATACACTTCCACTTGGAATTTCAATTTGCATTTCAAAGATGGATTGTAGTACACATTCCAAGTTTTCCAAAATGTCCAAGAACTCATCAAACAACCTCATAACTTGAGAGAATCGAATTTTGCAATATGGCAAAAAGTCACTTTGATTCATGGCCATGTACATGTTCATAACTTGTGCAAATTTCTCAAACCAGCATGCCACTTGATTACAGGCCCTTAAACCATCCAACACTCAATAATTTAATGCATGTTCATTGTGCTAAGGCCTTGTTTCATGAGTTTATGCATTACATGTTGAATTAAGCCATTTATGGAAAAAGTGAAATAGCCATTTTTGCAAAAGCAAGCTTTATGTCAAAGTTGCAAATCCACAAGTACAGATCAAATCACTTTGGCACAAGATTATGAGCAAAACACACTGATCAAGACAAGGTTAGCAGCATGTTTAGGGGGCCTCTACCTACCTAGAAACTCAAGTGGCCTTTGTTTGCTTAAGAGTTAAGAAACTTAGCATAACCCAACATAACTTTCATCTCAGCATTAGAACACTTAAGCAATTATTTTGTACACTTTCTAATCATCAAGCACAAGCTAGTACACGAGCAAACAAGGTCCCAAACACTCCCATTCCCAGAATCACTCTCAAACTGCAGAAACAGGGCAGGGTCTGCAGATTGGATCCCATCTCTCATTCCTTTCATGATTTCTTGCCCAAATCTCATCAAACACATTCCCTAGCATCACTTGAAGCTAACCAAAACACAAAACACGACCTGTAATTCCTCTAACCAGTTCCACCATTTTCACTTTCTTGTTTTACAGTTGGAGGTCCACAGCTCGATTCAAGGTGTTTCAAAGCAAAGTAAGCATTGGAATAGCATCACCACACTTCAGGCAAGCTATACAGATCATCATCTTGCTCTGAAAGCTCCCCCATTGCCAGATAGAACTTCAACTGAACAGGTATCTTCTTGAACTTCTAACTCTTAGTCTAGGCATCATTAGCTCTAAGTTTGTGAATAAGAAGTGTTCTACTCATGCCCCTGAATCTGTACATGCTTTTACTTTTCATTTATTTTGCTTGAGCTGTGAGAATTTAAGGTTTGAATATGGAAGAAAAGTTAGGTCATGATTTGGGATTGTCAAAATTCTCTCTCATTTCTGAGAGTTAGAATGAGTTCTTTATATATTTAGAATCGTGATTCAATGCTTAACATTTCTTATGTTGGAAGTTTGTGCAAAAGATCAAAGAATCCAGGTGTTTGAATGGAGGCTAAGGCGCGCGTTTTTTTGAATATCTTTTGTCTAAAGGTTGAAGAAGAAGCCATATGGGCTGGGCCTGCTTTGTCTTTTCTTTTCACACCCTATTTTCATTTTCATACCCCCTGAGCCCATTTTATTTATTTGCTTGATTTTTTTACTTTTCTTTTTTTATTCTGATTTATTTATTTTTGCTAATAATATTAAAAACTTGAAAAATTATTTTTACACCATTTTTGCATTTTTTTAGGTATTTATTTGTTTATATGGACATTTATGCATATATATATATATATATATATATATATATATATATATATATATATATATATATATATATATATATATATATATATATATATATATATATATATATATATATATATATATATATATATATATATATATATATATATATATATATATATATATATATATATATATATATATATACACTATTATTTAGAAAAAACTAGAAAAATAATGTAAATATATTTTATTTCTGATTTTTATTTCTTTTTTTTCTTTTGAAAATATTTTATGTAAAATATACTATTTTTATATAATATTAAATGTTATTATTTTTATATACATAATACATATTTAGAAATTAATACATATATATATATATATATATATATATATATATATATATATATATATATATATATATATATATATATATATATATATATATATATATATATATATATATATATATATATATATATATATATATATATATATATATATATATATATATATATATATATATATATATATATATATATATATATATATATATATATATTTATTTATTAGTATATTTAGGTTAAAATACAAAAGTACATACATTTTTTTATTTTATTAATATTTGACATGAAAAATACTTTTTATGAATATACTCCATTTTATTCTATTTTTGTATATAATTATTAAATATTATACATATTAATTGGTTAATATACTTATTTAATGAAATTAGGGTTTTTACCCTTAAAACACAAAAATTCTAAAATATTACCTTTTTTTATTTTTATTCATTTGACATAATAAATATCCTTTTTCCATACATATGAAAACCCCTTTTGCATTTTGCATCTTTATTTTATTGTTCATTCAAATTATGCAATTAATTATTCTTGTAAATATTCCAAAATTGATGTAATAGCTAGGTTTTAATTTCTTGTCTAAATATCCCCCCATTTGAACATTTGTATCCCCCTTCCCATATTGTGTTGTAATAGTGTAGGAATTTTACTTTTCGCACTTTAACGCTTTCTAAATATACCATGCTAGAACTAGGGTTTGTATGCAAATAAAAAGAACAAAGTTAGTTTGACCTAATTTCAAGATAATCAAGCATGAATATGGACAACACATATCACACTTGCACCCCTAGGGTATTCCACTTGTTGCCTTCAAATAAATGTGTCATATTGTATGTTAGGTCTCTTTGGGCAAAAACAAATACAAATCAATTGATCATAGTCCCTCGATGACGCTTTCGAAAAGTTGCCTAAAATGATCAAGTCCCTTTCAAGGAAAAATTGCCCAAAGATACTTAGCACTATTGCAATTATGGTCTAAACGATGACCCGCGCCCGTCCCTTTCACCTCCTAACACAAGATTGTCCACCAAATGCAATGGTGGAACAAAATTGTTAAAAGGGTTAAAACATAACAAAAATCTTTGAGAACTTTAGGGTAGATAGCTCTTAAGTACTTGTCAACTTGCAAAACAAAATACTTGCCTATTTTCAAACCACACTTCACAAACACTTTCAAAACAAACTTTCAAAAACCTTGGAACATCTTTTCAAAAAGACAAACACCTTTTGTAAAACATTCGAGTAAAGAATTGTTACAAGGGTAGCCTATACAAGGCATCTTTTTCAAAACCTTTTCAAAGCCACACACAAAGCACCATTACAAACAATTGAAAACCAAGGCAAGTTGATCTAAGCAAGTACCTAAGAGCCCATGGATAACCATGGATAGAAAGGGTGCTAACACCTTCCCTTTCTATAATCTACTCCCCGAACCCAAGAAAAATCTCAAAGGTTTTTGCTGTGCTTTTTAAACCTTTCCTTAGGATAAAATAAAAAGTCGGTGGCGACTCTTGCTCAACCGAAACATTTGCAAAAACAAACGCAAAACCATAGTCAGTTCTCCCGCAGTATCACACATGGTTCAAAAGATCTCAAGTGCATTGGATTGACAGATGAATTTTCCAGTCAACTGATCAAAAATCAACTGTACATTGAAAAGTCAAACTTTGACTTTTTGGTCAAAATCAAGTGCCAAGGGTCATAATTCATCAAGATATGTTAAAATGTGAAACTTGTTGACCAAGAAAACTAAAATTTCAAATTAGAGTTTTAATTTGAAAATTTTTCCTAACTTAGAAATAGAGAAGTATAAACTTTTCTTATTTTTTCCCAACTTTTCACCATTTTTTCACCATGATGCAATTGGATTCAAAGAAAACTTCCAACATGAAAGTTGTAGTGCCCCATGAAATATACAACTTTAATTCACAAAGTTTTCTTAAAAGATGCTTGGATCTCAAGTTATGAATTTGTGAATAGGGGTCCATGAACTAAAAGATTTAATGAAAATTTGCCCTAATCTAGGCAGGTTTTTGACCCAACTTCATGGGCATTTTTCACCTAGTTACAAGAGGTATCTCAAAATGCATTTTAAAGATGTATTGTAGATCATGTTGCAAGCTTTCCAAAATGTCTAAGAAATCTCCAAGATCATTTTTGGTTAGGGAGAATCGAAGAAGAGAAAATGGCATTTTGTCACTTTTCATCAAGCCATTTCTACAAATGTCAAATTGCAAATCTGACCAAGCATGCTTGTACCCTGCATTACAGGTCCTAAACTCCTTCTACACTCCATAATTAAATGCTAACTCAGTGGATAATGGCTTTATTTTGGCTTTTGAAGCATTGTACAAGAAATAAATCCATAAATGGCATAAAGGGCACATTGTCATTTTCATAAAGCAAGCTTTTGCAACTTTACAAACCTTGAGCCTTGGACCTGTTCTTTTGTTACAAAAAATGTCCACAGATATCAGGCATGGTTTACCAACTCTCATCAGCTAAAGAACTATCCAGTACAGGCCTTTGGCACAAGTCACTTCACTTTTGTTCAAAAGCAAGAAAAGTTGCAAAAGTCCAAAGAACTTGTACATCTGATAAAGGGTGGACTTGGCATCATTCTATACATCTTGACAAACGTATTACAAAGCTATACACGAAGACTTGACCTCTAAAACATTCAAAAACTCCAAAACTCCAAATTTCTGCCCAACATTGCAGTTTCTGCAAAATCATAGCAAGCTCAATATTTGCTCGTGCGTTTTGCCTTGTAACACTTCAAACACCTTCCATACATCCTACCAAAACTATCCAAGCATTCATCCTGCAACTGTGAGCTCTGTTTCAGACATCACCATTTTCACACTTGAAGGTTACAGCTTGACTTCTACAGGGAGTTTAAGCCATCCACAAGGCCAGCTAAGCATTGGAATAGCTTGAGGGAACTTCAAGGAAGCTCACACGATCCTCAGGCCTCACTCAAAGTCCCCACATTGTCATATCCAAATCCAGCTGAAGGAGGTATTTTTCAAAACTCTATCTCTCTATTTAAGCATCCCCAAGCCACGATTTGTGAAGCAAAAATGTAGTCTCTAGCATGGTGAAGTTGTACATATGCATAGTTGTCATTTATATTAACTGAGCTAAGAGAATTTGAATGTTGAACATGCTGAAAAAATCAGGTCAGAAATTAGGGGTGATAAAATTCTCCTTAATCTTTGAGTGCTAGGTCATGAATTTTATATCATTGGAATCGTGAGATTACAAGCTACATGTTTTATGTTATGAGTTTTTGATTTTATGCAAGCATGAGCAAGTTCCAGATTTGAAGAACAAACGCGCGCAAATGGAAGCTGGAGGACAGGGACGACCTGTCTAGGCCTGGGCGTGCCTTGGGCCTTCTGTTTTGACTTTCCACACCCCCTGACTTGATATCCACACCCCCTGGCTTTATTTGTTTTATTTTTCATATTTTCTTTTCATTTTTATATTTATTGCTTTATTTATTTTTTCTGAATCATAAAAAATCATGAAAAATATTTTCTTTATTTTTTGCATTTTATTTTATTTTTTTATTATTTTTTGGCATAAAAAATAGTTTTATTAGGTTAATATACTTTATTTTCTTAAATAAATTATAAATACATTTAATAAAAATACTATACATTTTTATTTTATTATTTTTTCACATAAAATATTATTTTAATTTTTAATATTTGTTAATAATATTATTTATTATTTCTTGTACAAAAAAAAATGGGAAAATAATAATAAAAAGCATTATTTTCTTTTAAATCAAAAAACTAGGGTTTCACCCTTTCAAAAATACTAATATTTTTTCACTTATTTTCTACGGTTTAAATAATTAATTATTTCATACAAAAATCAAATACAAAACATTTTTTCATAAATACATTTTATTGCATATTTAAATACTTGTTTATTTATTTATTTTGTACAACAATTCAATTGGGTTGTAATAGTATTTTAGGGTTTATTTTTGTGCAATATCCCTATTCAAAAATTTGTATCCCCCCTCCCGTAATAATTGTTGTAATAGTTTAGTTTACTTTTATGCAATTTATCGTATTTATACCATGTGTAGTAAATTAGGGTTTTGCATGATAAGACAAAAAACAAACAAATAGACAAGACCTAATACAAGACAAATGCATGTAAAATGACACACATTGCACACAAGCACCCTTAGTGTTTCATCCACTTGGTTGCCTAAACAAAATGGCCATGGTATGCATGCAAAGTATCTTGGCAAAATAAAACAAAACAAAAAAGATCATAGTTCCTCGATGACGCTATACAAAGGTTGCCTAAAACAAAATGATCTTGGTCCCTTCAAACATGCTAAGATACTTGGCAACATTGCTATCATGGTCATACGATGACCCACGCCCGTCCCGTTTAACATCTAAAGATAGGATTGTTTACCAAATCAATGATAAATCAACAATGTCAAAAGGAGTAAAAATGTATAGGAAAGACATTTGAGTAGGGTAAATAGTTCTAAGTTACTTGCTCTCTTCCAAACAATCCTTGTTATTTTCAAAACAAACACACACATTTCAAAACATTTTCAAACACCTTTCAAAACATTGAAACATTTTTCAAAAGACAAACATCTTTGTATACATTCTTACGAACGAGAATCATTACAAAGATTGCCTAAACGAATGGCCTCTTTTCAAAATACTTTCAAAACCACACAAAACATCACTTCAAACAATTTCAAAAGCAAAGCAAGTGATCTAAGCAAGTAACTAAGAGCCCATGGAAAACCATGGATGAAAAGGGTGTTAGCACCTTCCCTTTTCATAATTTACCCCCCTGAACTCAAGAAAACATCTCAAAGGTCTTTCCTGTGCTTTTTTACCTTTCCTTTTGGATAAAATAATAGTCGGTGGCGACTCTTGCTAAACCGCGACATTTGCGAACACAAACGCAAAACTTCAAGTTACTTCTCCCACCGTATCACACTATCTATCTATCTATCTATCTATCTGTCTCCCTGTCTGTCTCTCTGTTTGTCTCTCTGTCTGTCTGTCTGTCTGTCTGTCTATATGTCTGTCTGTCTGTATGTCTGTCTGTCTGTCTGTCTGTTTGTCTGTCTGTCCGTCCGTCTGTCTGTCTGTCTGTCTGTATGTCTGTCTGTCTGTCTGTCTGTCTGTATATCTGTTTGTATGTATGTTTGTCTATCTGTCTATCTATCTATCTATCTATCTATCTATCTATCTATCTATCTATCTATTTATCTATCTATCTATGAAGGCATCTAGTCCTTGAATTCTAGACTTATCAACCACTTACCTAACAGTTACCCATAAAGTAAAGTGCATTGAAAATTTCCAAAACTTGAATTATTGAATAAACAATTAATTATAATAAAATGTATTTTATTATCTGATTGAATAGAATTATTTTAAGTTTTCAAACTCAACAATTAATTGAATAGAATCACAATCATCATAATTGTATAACACTCAAGCATGTGTTGTTTTACTCGATCAATAATGACAATACTACAAATATGCTTTGAAATATATAAAAACGGTCTCAAAAAATATGTACTCAGTCATAGATCAATAAGAGATTTATAAAGATTATAACAAGGTCTAGCTTTAAAAGTTATTTGTTTTTTCTTGGGATTTTGGGAAAACATTTATTTTTGTTTACATTATAATCACCCCTTTCATATACCACTTCACAACTTCTATCCATGATTTTTTTTTTCTTTTTATAAGCTTGACAATTTTTTCTTTCTTTTCTTATGCTTTCTTTTGCCTTAAAATAAGTATTTTCCTTTTCATCCTCATCACTAATGTGTGCCAACTCGATTTTTCTTTTAATTTTTATTCTTTCATACAACTTATTCTCCCCAACTTGAATAAAAGTATGATTAAAACAAATGATATACTATTCTAAATAATTTTCAAAATAAAGGTTAATCGGTATATCATTTCAAAATAACTAAAAAAATAATTTTCCAAGTTCGAAGAGGTAGCAACAGATCACTATCTCACAAAATAGATTTTATTGGGCTAAGTAGGTATCACTCAAAACCCAAACAACACTAGTGCAGAAATGACTTTTTACATCGGGTGAAATTGACTTTTTACATCGGTTTTGGGTCCGATGTAAAGTCAGGCGATATAGTAAATCAGGGACTTTTTACATCGGTTCTGGGACCGATGTAAAAAGTCCCTTTTTTACATCGGTTATAATATCAGAATCGATGTAATAACCTGTTATTATGCACATTTTTTAAAAAATTGATCCAGTTTTTTACATTGGTTGGAAGTAATACCCGATGTAAAAAGTACCTTTTTCACATCGGTTATAATATATGAACCGATGTAAGAAACAATTATTATGCACATTTTCTAAAAAAATTGATCCAGTTTTTTACATCGGTTGGAAGTAATACCCGATGTAAAAAGTCCCCAGTGACGCGACTTTTTACATCGGTTATTATCTCCAACCGATGTAAAAAGTCCCTTTTTGAAAGTTTTTACATCAGTTTTTACTAATAACCGATGTAAAATGTATGAAATTTTTTTGGAATAGATTATTTATTTTCTGGGTTTCCCTATACAAATATAATTTGTACCCATTTTTTCATATTTTTCCAATATCAAACAGACTATATTTATGTCACTATATAGATTTCATAGCTTTCCAACATCACATATATCACATTTAGGACGATGTTTTCATATTTTTCACAACAAACTTACAAATTGAACAATTGTATTGCAAACTTGTATTGTATTACAACATACAAACTTACAATTACAAATTCTTCACAAAATATAAAACAATATTCAACTATTTATAAGTCTTTTTCAAAACTTACAATTACATAATATTCACAAAATATACATATACAAAAATATTCAACTATTTCTAAGTTTCCAAACTTGAATTACCAATATAAAATCTTCGGTAGACAACACCAAAATCATATTGTCTGACAATAAATAATAACAATTAACATCAGCAAAAAAAATCAAGAAACTCAACACATGAGCAAAAACCACATGTATTGTGCAAAAACCACAACTTATACAATTCTATAAAACTCACCAAGCTAAACTTAAGTTCCATGTAACTCAAAGAAACATTTTGCCCAATGAAGTCGCAAATCATACAAATCATCTGGTGTTAATTTTGTTGGATCATCAAATACCTATAATACATAAATATAACAATATAGAGTTATTTTTTAAAAATTCATATTAAGTCGAAAAACAAAAAGTAAAGAACAAAGTAAAGTTATTTTTAGTACCTGCATCTAATTCTCGGTTATATTAGCAGAGACAATATCCAACATATTTTTCATCACATAGTATCCAGAATCATTAGAGTTATGTTGTTGCCTTGTCTACAATTGAATGACATAATTAGTGAATATTTATCATATATATTTAACTATAGAATTACAATTTACATCACACTTACATTGGGATGAAGCCATGTAGCCTTTTTTCTATTTCCATTTGCCATTTGATGAATCCCAAAAGAACTAATACAGAAAGATATAAACATCACATAACTAAATATACTCGCCAATGAAAAATCACATAACTATTAGTTGTCAATGAAAGTCACATGAAAGATAAACTTACTTTGTAATAATTTTCTTCGTGTTCTGGTCAATTTCCCGATGAAGTGAACAAAATACGACAACTAAATTGTCTCTTGGACACATGACTATTAATTGCCAATGTCTCCTGTACGTGTGTGTGGAAACAGAAAAGTCGCATAAAATATATATGTTATCAAAATTAAATAATATAAAACACAATTTCATAAAAATTCTTACCCATGAATTACTGATAGTAAGTGGCACGCTCTGTTTTCATCACGTAACTTTTCTAGCACGTAATTTTTAACATCTTCTTGAGATTTCGCTACATTATCATTATAAATACACCTAGCAGGGTCCATAAATCCATATAATTCTGAAATGGAATTCTCAAGACAAACACGATGAATATACCTGAATAATTTTAAAATTAACATTAGAATCAAAGTGATGAGAGATATAACATATTAATAGAGATTGACTTTAATAAAACAATAAAATGTACTTACGTGCACCAAATTTGAAGAATAGACACGTCAAGCCAATGACCTAAATCCACCAATAACTCTCTGATACATTTAGCTGAAACATAAAAATTAGAGACACTTGCACAATGACTTAATTGTATTGCCAAATGGTTATCATCTAATTTCAAAACCATGAGTAACAATCTCTGAACATCATCAACTTCCACGTCTTTTGTGCTCTCTTTTGTGCTTCCCTTTGCAGCTGAACAACTTCCTTTTTCGCTTCCATCAATAATTTCCAATTTTTGAATGCATTTAATATCACCTGTGCTTTGTGATAAACCCATAGACTTAAGTGTCTCCATTAATGATTGCTGAAACATCTTACGCTCTTCAACCAACTTTTCTTCAAGTTCAGCTCTAAGTTTTGTTTCCAATATTGCAAGTTGTTCATTTACGTCGATATGTTGACTTTTTCTTCCAAAGTAAGTGCTTTGTTTATGGTGTTTTCCAACACCACGAACACGACCTCCATGCTCAGATGTTCCAATGGCTAATGATAAGATATCGTTACGTCCATCTGGAACAATTGCACCTTTTTCAGCTTCTTGAACAAGAGAATCCTACAAAATGCAAAAACATCAATTAATCAATCACAAATATAATGATACTTTGTAATAATTTTTCGTTGTTTACTTACAATTTTTTCAGCAACCTCTTATGTAGATTTTGATGTGTATTCTCCTCCTTTCTTTTGTCGTGCTCTCTTCCATAACTCATGGCGTGATGGTGGAGATGGACTATCATTATCATCTAATGTGGAATTATCTCTCGATGATGACTTTTCTTTCATAATTTTCTCCTCAAGTAAGCGATACCCTCCACGAGACAACACATGTGGGTATAAATTCTTGGCCACATTATCCTTACCCTTCTTACTTTTTTCCTATTATAAACTCAAACAAATAATTAATCACTAAATATAATAAAAAATTTATGCACACAAAAACATATAACTCCTACTAACCTTAAATTCAGGGGTATCTCGAATCTTGAGAAACTCTTTCCAGGCGTCTTCTGTAATAAAGTTATACTTGACATATGGAGGAGGATCATTTTCTATGGGATGATGAATATATCTATCTGTGAGTTGTGTCTTAAAACCTCTCCATCGCTCTCCCGCATATTTAATCCATTCTTTCTTCAACCTATCATTCTTTGGATCTTTACATTCTGGAATAGTAAAATGAGCCTACAAATGTAGTATATGTCATATGTTGTTAATTAGTATATGATTATAAAATATAATAAAGTATTGTATTTAAAATACCTGAATATCAGTCCAAATAGCATCTTTTATGCCTTCATCTACTTCTTTCCAATCATTTTTCACAATGCTACAATACTGTCGAGCAAGAGATGCTATATAACTCTTGAAATTTGTAGCATTTTTACCAACACCAATATATTCATAGGTTCTTGCATTAAACTCGACCTTTATCTTTTCACCTGTTTGATGAACTTTGTCAATTTGTGTCATTAAAGTGGGACCTCTAACTCTTCTTTTATTGGGGTTTGAATCACCCATGTATCTGTTTACACAAAACAAAAATAATTAGAAATAATATTAAGCACAAAATAAAAACAATTAGAAAATAAAGTAACGTGGAATTAACTTATACAAAAAATCTTACTAGTCCTCCCATATCCCTTCTTCATGGTCTATGCGAATAGCATGCACATCATCCCCTTCATTTTCTTCAATGAATGTAGTCACATTTGTTGAGAAAGGATGAGTTTCAGAAATATCAAGATTCTCATCATGATTTTCGTCAGTATCATGGACCTTTCCTTGTAAAACCACTGACCACTTTTTATTAGAAGGATCTGTGACATAAAACACTTGTTTTGCTTGAGATGCCATGATGAATGGTTCGTTCGCATAAGCTAACTTGCTAAGATCAACCAGTGTAACTCCAAATTCATCGATTCTGACACCACTGTTGATATCAATCCATTTGCATTTAAATATAGGAACTTTAAACACAACAAAATTAACTTCCCAAATCTCTTCAATCACCCCAAAGTACGGTGTAGATGCCATAACCGGGTTTTTATCTTTAGCACTAGAGAAGTGCATGGACTTGGCCACAATCATTACCCCACTATTTTGCGTGGTACTACGGTCATCCTTTGACTTTGTATAAAAAGAGGTTTTATTAATATCATATCCACTCCAAGTTATTATGTTACATTTAGGCCCATAAGACAACCACTTAATTGTATTAGAAACACTATCTTCATTAGCAATTATTTCTTTAAACCACTCAGAGAAACTCTTATTATGCTCTTTTAACAACCCTCTTTCATTCATCTTGGGGTACTTTTTCTTTACGATGCTTTTGTGAGCAGATAAGTAAGGTTGAACTTCATCTATGTTATTCAATATATACAAATGCGCTTGAACAACCACATCAATACTTAAGCTCTTGACTTTTAAACCTTGTGTACCCACACCCTCATATCTTCCATCATGACGAGACTTGGGAACCCCTACAACATCCACTCCTGACAAATAGTTAGAACAAAACTCAATTGCTTCTTCTGCAATGTACCTCTCAATAATCGATGCTTCCGGACGGTGTGGGTTTTTTGTATACCCTTTTAGAATCTTCATGTATCGCTCTATTGGATACATCCACCGTAAAAAAACTGGACCACATAATCTAATCTCCCTTACTAGATGAACAATCAAGTGAAACATAATGTCAAAAAATGAAGGAGGAAAATACATCTCTAATTGGCACAAGATAACTGCAGCCTCATTTTCCAAATCGTCTAACTTTAGTGGATCAATGGTTTTACAACAAATTGCATTGAAAAATAAGCATAACCTAGTTATGATCTTCCTTACGTTGTTAGGCAATATCCCACGAATAGCCAATGGTAGTAGTTGTTGCATTAAGACATGACTGTCATGAGATTTTAAGCCAACTAATTTAAAATCTTTAACTGATACAAGCCTCTTGACATTTGATGAGTAACCATGCGGCACTTTGATACTTTGTAAACACTCACAAAAACTTGTTTTCTCTTTTTTAGACAAAGTGTAGCAGGCAGGAGGCAAATATGTCTTGTTACCTATATATTGTGGGGTTAACTCTTCTCGTATACCCATCAAAACCAAATCCAGACGAGCATTAATACCATCTTTTGTCTTGCCTTGAATGTTGAGAAGTGTTCCGATTACACTATCGCATACATTTTTCTCCACATGCATCACATCAATACAATGTCTTACATCAAGACTAGACCAATATGGAAGATCGAAGAAAATCGATCTCTTTTTCCATACATTTTTCACAGTAGATCGTTTTTGGTACTTTCCAAAGATAACATCAAGTCCCTGTTGTCGCTGATAAACTTCCTCTCCAGACAAGGGCTTTGGAGCAACACCATGCTCTTGTTCCCCATTGAAAGCTTTCCGCAATCTACGATATGGACGATAACGTTTTAGAAATTTTCGATGCCCGAGATAAACGGTCTTCTTTCCTTTTTCAATTTGATGGTAACAAGTGTCTTTTTCACATATAGGACACGCATTATGCCCTTTAACTTTATACCCAGACAAATTACCATATGCCGGAAAATCATTGATGGTGCAAAACAACATGGCACGCATATTGAACTGTTCGCCAGAATACGCATAAAAAACATTCACCCCTTCCTCCCACAGCACTCTTAAATCATCAATCAGTGGAGTTAGATAAACGTCTATGTCATTTCCTGGTTGTTTTGGGCCCGATATCATCATCGATAACATAATATATTTACGCTTCATGCACAGCCTAGGAGATAGGTTGTAAATCATCAAGAGAACAGGCCAAGAACTATGGTTAGTACTCAGATTACCGAACGGATTCATTCCATCAATAGCAAGTCCAAGTCTAAGGTTTCTCGACTCTTTGCCAAAATTTGGAAACAAAGAATCTATTTTCTTCCATTGCAAAGAATCAGCTACATGACGAATTTGTCCATCATATTTTCTTTCTTCTGCATGCCATCTAAGATTCCTTGCATCATCTGCATTGGCGAATAATCTCTTGAACCTTGAAATTATTGGTAGGTACCATACCACTTTCGCAGGATGACCCTTTTTTACCACCTCATCATCAATTGACTCACCATCTTTCTTTTTGTAGCGTGAAGCCTTACACTTTGGACAATGATTATACTTTTCATACTCTTTTCTGTTTAATATGCAATCATTAAGGCATGCATGTATCTTTTCATACTCCAAACCCATTGGACACAATATTTTCTTCGCCTCGTAATAACGACTTGGCATTACATTACCTTCTGGAAGCATTTCGGTCAACAATTCAAGCAACTCGGTAAAACTTTTGTCAGTCCACCCATTCTTTTCCTTCAGATTAAATAATTTTAACACGGCTAACAGACGTGTAAATTTTTTGCATCCCGGGTACAATGGTTTATCCTTGTCATTGCATATAGTATCATACGTATGTGCCCTCTTAAACGAATCTTATCCAATATCACGCATCATGTCTTCTAGACGATCATCCATTTCTACACTAACATCATCTCTTTGAGACACGTTTGACTTTGCTACTACTTCACCGTGCCATATCCATTTTGTATAACTTTGACAAATCCCTACACAAATTATATGATCCATGATTTCTTTCTTATTACGTTTTGGTTCTTTATTTGCACAACGAATACATGGACAGAGAAAAAGCGTAGGAAGACTTTTGTCAGCATTACTTTCAGCAAACTGTAGAAATTCCATCACTCCATGTTCGTACTCGTCACTTAATCGATTAGATCTCATCCAACTACGATCCATAACTATGTTCGCACGGAGGAAGGTCTGACGAACGGTGTGTCCGCGGCTGCGCTACTTCACGGAGATTCCGAGATTGCAAGTTGCGCTGCTTCGCGGAGAAAGAAAAATAGAATCAAATTTCAATGGCAAGGTGATAACTCTATTAAGTTTGATAGGTTAAAGATAAACAATGTGTTTCTGAGAGGACCATTAATTCTTTTGTCATAGGTTTCTAAATTTTCCACTTCTTTTATTTGGTGAGCATAAAAATAGGAGAAAGGGATTCAAATATAATAGTATAATAATAGTAACAAGAATGGAACAAAGTATAAAACACACGAGTAACAAAGTGTAATTTATAATAGTATAGTAATAGTAATGAGACTGTAACAACGAATTGATAAGCAAAATTTGGCAAAACATTGGTTTTAAACCAAATATCGTTGAACAACTATTTGGTAACATAATTAGAATATTAATTATTTATAAAAATTTAGATACTCCCTTCCACTATTTCTCTCTTTTCAATCTCTTCTTACAATCTAACATCTTTAAATATAAACTCAAAGAGGAATAATGCTAATCACCCATTTTAAGAGTCTAAACTATGAACTTTGGTCTAGTACCTAACAACATTGGCCAGATCGCTTATAAAAAAATTTATAGCCAGATCTACTAAACAGGAGCAGGAGCATTATAATATTACCAAATTCATTCAAGCATTATAATATTATTATCTAAAAATTATGCAATTTCCATCCAAACACATTTTTTAATTTTGCGTTTAATAATATTTATATTTATCAATTAATTTATATTTTATGGATTAATTATAACTTATTTTAGAGAGTGGAGTTGAAAAAAAAATTAACTAAATTAAAATAATCTGTTTGGTGTTGATAAGACTTCTTAACTTAAAAATAATAATTGGATTAGTTACACAAAACACAACTCACTCCACCTAGTGCACCTTTACTTCACAATTCCAACTCACTCCAAATTCATTGCAAGTTAACTCATTCTTTTTAATTAATTAACCTAATAATACCTAGCTATTAGTAAACAATAATTCATTCTTTAAAAAAAGTCCCTTTTACTTTCACTTGATTTGATGCCATAACTATTAATTATTCTCTAATCTCACCTTTTAATAAATCCAAAAAAAAAATAAAAAATCATATTGGAACTAGTTGACCAAATTAGCATGATGCTGTCTCAAACTGGAGTGGTTCTTTTGAAGAATCTCTCTCACTTTCTGAGCATAGCAGGTTCACCTGAATCACTTAGTTTCTTCATTTATGTACCAATTTTTCATCTCATTTTCTAAAGCTTGAATTTTCTCTCTATTTGTAGCAAAAAAACATCATTATTCTTGTCAAAACAAAAACATGTTTTTTTTTTGTTTTTTTTATATTTTTATGTTATGAAATTGAAACTGTTTATGCTCTAAGTTCTTCATCTGAAACCAATGGTGGCAACAAAACTAAACCTCACAACTTTAGCAGACAGAAAACCATATTGTCATGGTCAAAATCTAAATTTAAGAGAGAAGATGAGAAAGAGGCTAGGGTAAGGAGCATTATAATATTACCATATAACGGAAAACTCAGTAACAGTTGAAAACAAACCACGTTATAGCTGCAGTAAACAAACCAATGCATCAAGGATAACGGAAAACTCACTTACAGTTGAAACCCACGATGAATCGGCGGCTAGGAATCAGTTGAAACGGCGAGGCGACGGTGAGCCGTTGATCGGCGGCTAGGAATCAGTTGAAACGGCGAGGTGACGGTGAGCCGTTGAAACGGAGGTGAATCGGGCGGCGACGGTGAGCCGTTGACGGTGTTGGGTGTTGGAGGCAGTAGGCGTCGCGGAAACGGTGGTGGCGGCGACGGTGTTGGCAGCGGTAGCGTCGTGGAAAAATGGGTCGGAGAATGGGTCGTCTAATGGAAAATGGTGTAGGCGTCTGTAGATGTACAGTGTTCGCGTATAAAAGTAAATTGTTTTTATACTTTTTTACCTCGGTGGAAGTTGCAACCGATACAAGGGGTTGGGCTATTACATCGGTGGAAAGTCTCACCGATTTAATATTATGCTTTTTTTTTAAGTTGGGCTATTACATCGGTGGAAAGTCCCACCGATTTAATATTTTGCTTTTTTTTTTACACGCGTTAGGCTATTACATCGGTGGACTTTCCAACCGATACAAGGGGTTGGGCTATTACATCGGTGGAAAGTCCCACCGATTTAATATTTTGCTTTTTTTTTACACGCGTTTTTATGATTTTTTAATACATTTTAAAAATTAATTCAATCTATGGCTATTACATCGGTGGGAAGTCCCAACCGATGTAATATCTTCCTTTTTTTTTTTACACGCGTTTTTATTATTTTTTTAATATATTTTATATATTAATTCAAGCTATCATTTTTTACATCGGTTTTTATTTAAACCGATGTAATATATTTCTTATATTTTTTTAACGTTTTTGTCACCTTGTTTCTTATTTACAAAAATGTCACCGTGTTTTTTTTACTGGAAATCTTTTACATCGGTGGATGAGATTGCCCGATGTAATAGGTGACGAAAAAAAATTTTCCCTTATTTTTTATATCATTGCAAATAAATACCTGATGTAAAAAGTTTGTTAACTGTATTTTTTACATCACCTATTTTGATACCCGATGTAAAAACTTTTTCTCAAATATCTTTTTTTTAGTAGTGCAAGGACTTGAAAACTTCCTTAACTTTATGCATAAAAAGTGAAAGAACTATATAAGAAAAACAAACTAAACAATAACCATCTTTTGACACTAAATATTTGAAAAACATGAAGTTGCACACACACTTAAAATCTAGGTTTTGAAGTGAATATCAAAATGGACTAACATATTATCAATGAATAATTGAAATCGTACATTAATAAATAAAGCAATTGAATTCATGTACATGCTCTCATTCAAGGAAAGTCACACAATTTAACCTTGAATGAAGCATTTGAAAAACAATTACCTAAGCATGTAAATATATTTGATTATTCACAAACCTAGACTTGTTACTTTGAATGCCTCAATATTCTATCTTATTTACTATTACAAATAATATATTTCTTGACAAAACTATCACCTCAACAAAAAAAAAGGTATAATATCAAGACGCGCCATATTTTATTTTATTTAAAATAAAAATAACATATTTTTTTGGTTTTTAATATAATCGAGGGAAAAAACAATTCAAGACACACTTCGAATCCCAGCTATTACAGTTTATATTTTTATTTCTTTATAAGTGTAAACTAAATGATCAATCTCTTTGATTTCCTTAGTAATCGGCAGATAAAATAATCATATTTTACTATAAAAGCAATCGTTAAACCGATTTTACCCTAAGTAGAAAACTTATGTACAATTCCTTAGGTGTGGTTTGTACTATTTTCCAATGATTATATGATAAGTGTGTATAAATATTCTTTAGAGAGTGAAAATAGGAAGAAATTGCATATGCTTAGGAAAAAATTATACACTTGTCATATTTTCATTGGAAAATAGTATAAATCACACCTAAGAAATTGAATCTAACTTTCTCCTTACCCTAATCCTAACTTATAAGTAGCCGCCTCAAACTCGTATGCATAATTCTTTTGTGATGGATTGCAAGACAGAAAAAATATTCAATGTTCTTCTATTTTGAATTAAAAAAAATTTATGTCCTTGCAATCTATCTCACATAATGGTGTTGATGTTGTATTTGTATTTTTGAAATAACCTTCTAATGTTGTAAATCAAACAAAACATCATTGCTTTTCTGGTTGACAATATTGAGAAATTTATTGTCAAAAATGGTGTAAATTGCATACAAAAAATTGTGATTGGTAAAAAATTGAAATAGAAACATGACATGTTACTTTTAATTTTTTATCATTCACTATTTTTTGCTTGAACTCTATTACCTCGGCTTTTTACTAAAATCGAAAGATTACCTTATTTTACTATATTTTTCTATTAAAAAAAGAAAATAATGTTTCCCTCAGCTTTTTAAAAACACCAAGGAGTTTTGTTACGCAGCCATAACAACGAATCTCTACCATACTTTCATAAAGGAACAACGCTCAAGATATTTCTAAGATATTAATATACAACAAACTATCTATATTCACCACTATATATCTTTCTTGTGAAAGCATTTGTCATGAAAATATTTGCTTAAGATAATGAATTCTTGGAATTTAAAGAAACTTGAAAAAGTTCTCTATGATTGACTGCAAGTGCAGAAAAAACATTTTCCAATGGTTGAACTGATAAATCTATAGTTGGAACAAATAACTCCTTAGAAGTTTGATGTATTCAATCTATAGAATTATGAAAGAATGTGCACAAAAGGTATGCAACAAAATTTGGATAACAACAAAGATTTGTTGTTCTTCAAAAATAACAACTACTATGATAAAACTATATTTGTTGTAACAATGTATTTTAATATTTTGTGTATACAATGTAATATTTAGAAAAAATAAGCATATTCACCTTAGTTTTCTATTGAACTCGAAGGATAAATACATTTTACCTCGATTTTGAGGGGGATAATTTTAGTGTGATTATTAAAGATATTCTTTATTCGTCTTTAAATAAATTTTTATCATTCATTTTATGACTCTCAACGCTCAAGACACTATTATTAGTTATCCGTATGAAACATAAAACCCAATTTCTTGTAAAGATTTTGATTCTTGTATCTTGTCTGTGATTGTTGACAAATTTGACTTATTTCTCTATTAGGCAAAACCCAGTTTGATGATCACTGAGACTTACCCCAAGTTTGAAAATGAAACAACTTAGATTGTTTTTTATTTAAGATTTCATTAGGAGAAACTTCAATTTTAGATTTAGAAACTCTATTAAGCACTTGGAAAACATTAAAAAAAATCTCTTTACTGATGAGATGTCGCACAAAAAATAATCATAATATCAGTAACTAATTCATAAAAAAATATTCTTTTTTTCCGTTTTATCATTTATTCGAGACAAATATGATACAATTGGTTCATGTATAATTCCATGTACTTCATAAAATCATTAAACATGTGATAATCACACTCTGTGCCTCTATAACTATGAAATATCTTAAATCTTCCCATTGAATTGATTTTTCAATTTCTATTCAAAAAATATTTCAAATGTCAACATCTCACTTTTATTTTTTTAGAAGATATGGAAAAGTATATTCAGAACAATGATAAATATTATTTTTTTCCTGATAAGTTCACGTAGTGAAGGGAAAATGAGAAAAAAAAAATATAATGATTCTATTATTCACTTAATAGTGCGTGAGACACTTTTAGTGAAGGAAAAATAAGAAAATAAAAAAAAATAATGATTCTATTATTCACTTAATAAATTATGCAAAATAACTATGACTATTTATATACAATTTTAATTGAATTTGGATTAACACAACTTGAATTATATTTAAATATTTAATCTAATCTAATCTAATCAAATCAAATCTATTTTAATATTTTCACACACCCCTATAATCCAAGTTGTCGAACCTACACTAGTCACATTCGATCTGAACTATTCGTAATTTCTTTCTCAAATTCAGGAATATGTTGATCTTCAATTCTTTGGTGAAAATGTCGATCAACTGTGTTTCACTTAAGCAGTGTCTAACTTCAAGTTCACCTCGATTTACCTTTTTCCTCAAGAAGTAAAATCTAGCTTCGATATGTTTACTTCTTCCATGCAGAACTAGATTCTTCGCCAGATTTATGGCTGACTTGTTGTCGATTTGCAACACTAGAGGTTTCTTCACTTTGACCTTCATTTCTTCAAGTACATATCTGATCTAAATTGCTTGACATGCAGCATATGATCCTACTATATATTCAGCTTCACACGATGACAATGCCACCACAGGTTGCTTCTTCAAACACCATGAGATTGAGGCACCAAATACTTGAAAGAAATATCTAGTTGTGCTTCTTCGATATTCCTTATTTCCACACCAATCAGCATCTTAAAAGAAATTAACTATTGCTTCTTTGTCTTCAGAATCTCGTCGAAATAGTATTCCTCAGTTTATTGAACCCTTCAAATATCTCAAGATTCTTCTTGCAGCCTTCATATGTGACACTCTTGGTTCACTCATATATTTGTTTACTATTCTGACAACGAAACCTATATCAGGTCGACTGTTGCACACATATCTCAGTGATCCCACTATTTGCTTGAATAAAGTTACATCGACTTTGTCTTCCTCTCCATTCTTCTCCAACTTCACATTTGGTTCGACAAGTGAGGATGCATGATTCGAATCATCCATTCTGAATCTCTTGAGTATCTCTTTGATTTTTTTTGATGCAGTATCATACCTTGCTTCGACATTTGAAATTTCATGCCTAAGAAATAAGACAATTTTCCCAGATCCGACATTTCAAATTCCTTTGTCATCAGCTCTTTGAATTTCAACAAGTTCTCCAAACTGTTTCCAGTTACTAGCAAGTCATCGACATATAAGTAAATGATTGTTATATCTTGTACTACAACCTGAACATAGACACCATACTCAGATTTGCATTTAATAAATCCCAATTCGACTAAGTATGAGTTGATCTCTTGTTCCATACCCTAGGTGTCTGCTTTAGGCTATATAGTGCTTTGTGCAACTTATATAATTTACTCGATTCCTTCTGAACCACAAACCATAGAGGTTGTGTGACATATACCTTTCATCTAAAGGACCATTCAGAAATGTTGATTTCACATCTAAATGAAATATCGACCAGCCTTGGTTGCATGCCAATGCTACCACTAGTCGAACAGTCTTCAATCTTGCTACTGGAGAAAATACTTCAGAGTAGTCGAGTCTTTCTCGTTGAAGAAACTCTCGAGCTACTAATCTTGCTTTATGTCTTGCTATCGAACCACCAACATTGTGTTTCAAGTTGAACTCCCACTTCACTTTGATAGCTTTTGTATATGTTGGCAAATCGACTAACTCCCATGTATTGTTTCTTTCCCTGTAACTCTTCGACCATAGCTAACTTCCATTGTTTAATCTTCAAATCTTCATTATGGTTTATTGGTTCAGCACCTGCAAGTAAAGAAAAATGAAATAATTTTCCATCTGGTGTGACTTCATCATCACCTACTACCTCATAATCATCAAGTCTTGTTGGAAGAACTCTATTTCTTTAAGATCTTTGGATTATTTCAGCCACAACCTCTTCAACTTCGATTATTTCTGGAATGTCAGCAACTACTTCTACTTCGACTTCGACCGGATTCTCAGCAATTCCTTCGACTTCAACTTCATCAGTTTCTTCGTCAAAATCAAAGCTCGTCAATGGCTTGTTAATTGAATTACAAAAATTCCAATCCCAGACAAAATTTTCATCAATCATAATATCTTGACTTAACACAATATTCTCATTAATTGGATTAAATAGTCTGTATGCACCAGTCTTATGATATCCTACCAGAATCATAGGTTCACTCTTGTCATCAAGCTTCTTTCTTCTCGCATCAAAGACAGGCTTGTAACACATAGAGTCAAACACCTTCAAATGACTCATTGATGATCGTTTTCCACTCCATACTTCTTCATGAACCTTGTTCTTCAATATCTTGGTAGGACACCTATTCAGGATATAAACTGCAGTCGAAACAGCTTCACCCATAAAGATTTTGGCAAATTCTTTTGCTTTAGCATGCATCTCTCCATATCCAATATGATTCTTATTTCTGCAATTCTATTATGTTGAGGCGTATAAGGAGAAGTTACCTCATGATCAACACCATGTTCTGCACATAATTTTTCAAACATCTTCGAAATGTATTTTCCACCTCCATTTGTTCTCAGAACTTTGATCCTCTTCTCACTCTGGTTTTCGAAAAGCATCTTGAATCTCTTAAAGATTTCAAATACTTTATCTTTTATCTTGATCGCATAGATCTACAACTTTTGACTAAACTCATCGACAAACGAAACAAAATATTTGTTTCCACCAATGGTATGTTCTTTGAACGGACCATATACATCTGAATGTGCCACTTCGAGTATGCATGATGATCTCATTGGCATAGTCAAAACAAAAGAGTTTCTGGATTGCTTTCCGACTAAACAACCTTCACAAAGTTTTTTGAGTATCTCAAGACTTGGGATACCAGATACCATATCTTGAGTAATCAACTGATTGAGTGATCTAAAATTCAAATGTCCAAATCTCAAATGCCACAACCAATTATCCTTGTGGTTGACAATAGTTTTTAGACATTGTACTTCAGCCGAACTGATCATTGTCTTAAACGTCATGTTCTTCAACAGAGGATTATTTAAGACCAAATTGTTCTTGGTGTCAAACAATTTTAAAACTACATCTTTTATGACAACTGAGAAACCTTTTTCAACTAGTTGTCCAACACTTAGCAAGTTTCACTTTATTCCAGGTACATAGAGCACATCTTTGATCATAACTTTCGCTCCATTACTCATTTGAAAGACTACGTTTCCAGTACCTTATGCTTGCAACGAACTATTATCAACAAGTTTTACCTTTCTCTTCTTTGAATCGTCAAAATCTGCCAACCACTCTTATCGACCAGTCATGTGGTTCGAGCAGCCTGAGTCGAGAAACCAGATCTTAGATTCGACATGGTTATCTACAACTGCAGCCATAACCATCATACCACCTTCAGAATCATATGAATCTAGGCATGCAAGGTTTCTCCTTCATCATTGCATGTCGATCCCTTGTCTTTTCTGTACCAACAATTATTGGCTATGTGACCACACTTTTCACAGTTATAGCACTACACACATTTTTATCTTCTTTATCCTTTCGATAATTTTCTCCTCCTCTTTTTGAGGATTCAGAAGTTTTGTCTTCGACATGATACTTATCATGAATAATCCTTAGTGGGAGAAAAGTTGATTGGCTGATATCCACCACCTCATTAATAACCTTGTTGAGTCTTATTGTGAGAATTTTGGATAAGATTTTATAAAAGGTTGTACAACAAGCTATAGGTCTAAGGAAAGGTTGAAAAGAGTCGCCACCGACTTTTCTTTTATCTAATAAGGAAAGGTTGAAAAGAACAGGAAAGACCTTTCGAGATATTTTCTTGAGTTCGGGGGGTAGGTTATGAAAAGGAAAGGTATTAGCATCTTTTTCATCCGTAGTTATCTATGGGCTCTTAGTTGTTTGCTAGATCACTTTCTTTTTGTTTGAAAGTGTGTTTGAGATGTGGGTTTTGAAAGCATTTTAAAAAGGAATTTCTTTGTAATGGTTCTCGTCTCTATAAGAACATGTACAAAGTGTTTTGTCTTTTGAAAAAATGTTTTAAAGTAATGTTGTGGGTGTATAAAATGATT
This sequence comes from Vicia faba, assembly GCA_948472305.1. Classification (NCBI taxonomy): domain Eukaryota; kingdom Viridiplantae; phylum Streptophyta; class Magnoliopsida; order Fabales; family Fabaceae; genus Vicia; species Vicia faba. The sequence goes on from OX451740.1 coordinate 834,718,653, forward strand.
TTGTTGTGAGAAAGCGAGCAACTAGAAGCAGCCTAACTACTCAAAAGGTCTTAAACGTTCTTTTCCTTATCCTTTAAATATTGCTATCTTACCATTGATTTGGTAAGAAGCCCCATTATTGGATATGAAGGGATGGGTATGGGTCGTTTTGTATAGTCATAAAAAGCAACCTATGGGACATTTTAGCAGTATCGTTTAGGGACTAGATTGTTTACCGAATGCAACATTGAGGGTTATCGAGGGACTACGATCTTTTATCAAGGGTCTTTCCTAAAGTACCCATATTCGAGGGACATGACTATTTCCCGATAGGCAACAAAATGGGATTACCCTAAGAGTGCAAGTGTGAAGGTGTGTTTGATTTACATGCATTTAGTCTTGATTAGGGTTATCTATTTGTTAATTTCATGTCTTGCAATACATACCCTAATTACTAACAACATATGAAAGCAATAAAAGTGCGGAAAAGTAAAGTCCTACGCTATTACTCCATTAAGGGGATGGGGTATACAAATTTACAATGGGGATTGCAAGAAATTAAATTCCTAGTTATATATTACAACCATATTGAAATAATGTACAAGAAATGTAAAATGGACTTTTTGTTTTTGTTAATAAAAGAATTAAGTTTGCTTAAGAAAACATTTTTGACCTTTAAGTTTTAAAAGGGATAAAATAAAATATGTGAATATAATTTATTTATTTTTGGTATTTTTGGTTATTAAAGCTAAAATAAGATAATAAGAGAAAAGGGAGTTAGAATCATCATGTTGCTGAAATGAGAAGGAACAGAAGTTCTGACTCTGATACGCTGCAAGAAAGAAAATGTTAGTAGGAAAGTAGAAGGTCAGAAGTTTTGGGTATGGGTACACCAAGTTCTGAGGTTGCTGGGAACAAAGAAAAGCCTAGAAGTTCTAATTGCTAAGGGAGTCTAGGAACTCTGGTACAACTGGGAATCTAGAAATTCTAATGTCACTGGCAAATCAGAAGTTCTGGTTATTTGAGAGAGTGAGGTGATAATGTTGTTAGGTGAGGCTATCTAAAAGTTCTGATCTAGGAATATTGTCTAACAGATAAATGGGTAAAAATGTCAACAAATGAACCTAAAAAAAAGATGCTTCTGGGGCTATAGCCCAAGACCCTTAGCACTAATGTCTTATGCGCACGCTTTCTACCACTGGGGTGGCTGTACATCCGATATTAGAAACAAAAGCATAAACGTGTATCACAAAGTAAACTATGATGATGAACTCTATCTCTTTCTCCATGCTAATCAGAACATCTACAACTTAGTCATTTCTCAACAAAACAGAAAACACAAACATAGCAATTACGGCAGGTTTCCATCATGGTTTCAGAAACATGAAAAAAAAATGTCAAGACTGTAAATTAGAAACAAGAATGTATCTTCTAATCCTAATTTCCTTAAGAAGTTCTGAACTGATATTCTCCCTACTTAGGAAGAAAATACATGAAACCTCATAATATGTACAACATCAGAATCAGGATGTATACGTTGTATTTTGGACATGCAAGTTTAATAATGCCTAAATGATATGATGAAAGTCGGCAAAAGATTACCTTGCAGATGGAAAAGGTCCTGTAAACGGGGGCCTGGTTCCGACTTCTTGTAATGTTATGATCAACTTCCTCATGTGCTCAGTAGGCTGGAACACCCTTTAACTTAGGCTATGAATGGCTAGAAAATTCTAGAACAGCCAAGAAGCAAAGTTCTGACTTTTTGAGGTAGAGATTGATGGAAAACGTGTTACAGTCTGAAAACATGAGTTAGGATGGCTTCTAAATGTATATTAGAATATGTATGGATGATTTGGTCAAGAAACACTTGAGGGAAATTGGATTTTGAATGCAAGAATAAAAAACTAGCAGGTTTTGTATTTGTGTTTGCAGTTTCGGATTCCTGGAATTTATAGAAAGGTTTCAAAGCTTTTTCTTTTCAATTTTTAGACCACTTTATAATTGCCAATGAAGTTAAATTTATAGGCAAGGATTTGGTAGCTTGGAGAAGTCAATAGTACAACCATCATGCTAGGGCAGTGACTTGTTCTTGAAGCAAGTTAAACAAGTATAGTGGATAGCAGCTTTTAGACGTGCCTAAGCTGGGTTTGTAAGCATGAATTAAAGAAAATTAACCTCAGAGGAAAAAGCAAATCATGGGACATGTTGTACCCCAAAATTTACCCCCTCATTTATCAAGAATTTACTCACAAGATCTCCTTGGACTCAAGACTGCACTAGGATTTGATCAGCTCAAGACACCTCCTTAAACACTGATGACCAAAATTAGGGTTTGAGTTTGCACAAGGATTTTTGCACTTTCAATGTCCCATATGACTTTAATGGATCATTATGGATCCCCCAATATTTCTCATGTCAAATTTCAAGACTTGGATTACATTTTTGCTCAGTCAATTGAGTAGTTGACCTAAAAATCAGTTGTATTGGGGAAAAGGTCAACTATGGCCAATTTACAGTCAAATTTCGTAATTTTTTATCCACATCAATATTTTAAACTCATATGTATCATTTGATCAAGTTTGGACCACAATCCCTCAAGAAATTTGATCAAATATCTAAAAGGGCAAAATGGACAAAATTAGGGTTTTGACAGGGAAAGGGAAATTTCTGATTTTTGGCCTAGCAATTGATCAATTGGTTTAAGGAATGATCTCAAGAATCCAATTTCATAATTTTAACCTAATTACATGGTTCAAAACATTGCAAGCCCATTGGATTGACAGATGAATTTTTTAGTCAACTGATCAAAAGTCAACTATATACTGAAAAGTCAAACTTTGACTTTTTGGTCAAATTCAAGTGCCAAAGATCACAATTCATCAAAACATTTCAAAATATGAAACTTATTCATCAAGAAATCAAAAAGTCAATATTTCATTTTGAAAAGTCAAAATTTCTAAACTTAATTTTTCTAAGTGTTGGAAATTTATTTATTTTTCATAACTTTGAGCAAAAGTTTCACCATGATGCAAGATGATTAAAAAGAAACTTCCAACATGAAAGTTGTAGATCTCCATGAAATCTACAACTTTTCTTCACACAACTTCTCCCAAAAGTTCTTGTATCTCAAGTTATAATTTTAAGAACATGTGGTCATGAAATAAAACACTTAATGAAATTTTGCCCTAATTTGGTCAGGATTTTGACCCAACTTCATGGCACTTTTTCATATAGTTCCAAGGGGAATCTTCAAAATCAATTCAAAGATGGGTTGTAGAGCATATTGCAAGCTTTCCAAAATGTCACAGAATTCCTTGAGATCATTCTTGAGTAGGGAGAATCAAAGAGATGAAGTTAGGGTTTTATCACTTTAATTACAAGTCATTTTAGTGATGAACAAAATTCAAATTCAAACTATGTTGCATAAACACTACTTTGCAGGCCTCAAACTTGTTAGGCACTCCATAATTAATGGTTTACACAGATTTTAGAGGCCTCACTTCAAGTATTCAATGCATGGACATGCTTTTTATCCATTTTTGGAAGAAAGGTCACATTGCCATTTTGATAAAGTGACTTTTTGTACAAAACTTGTTCTTGAGAATTGCACCTATTCTCTTCTGATCAAACCAGTCCTATAACTCATGAGAAATTTTTCAAACACTTACAATCACCCATCCCATGCTTGTACCTCTCCTTGAAACCTGTTTCCCTCTTTTCTTCAAAATCAAGTAACCTAGCCAAAAGCTAAAAACTTGTACTTATGACTTGCCAATACACTCAAACACTTTTGTTTATACATGCACAAACCATTTGATACAAACACACAAATTCTCAAGATTTGAAAGAACCAAAAACTCATAATCACACTACACACTTCCATTTTCACACAAACTGACCAAAAACTTGAAATTCATAATCTACTCGTGCGTTTCTTGGCCTTTTGGTTTCTAAAGTTTCTAAATATCATATAAAGTTGATCCCACACCCTGTTATAGAACTGTAACACCATTCACACCATCCTCCATTTTCAAAAACTCAGCTATGCATATTGACTTCTCCAGACCATTTCAGCCATCCATTGTTCAAGCTAATCATTGCATTAGCTTCCTGGGACCTCAAGGAAGCTAACCTGATCATCACCATCACTTGAAACAAGCTCAAACTCAAAACACGATTTCCAGTTTTGAGATAAGTTTTCTCAACTTTGAACTCTTCATACAGGCATCATCAATAGTTTATTTATGAACAAAACATGTAGATATCATTGCCCTAAAGCTAACCATGTCCATAGTTTCCATTAATTTTGCTTGAGCTTAGAGAATTTTGAAACTGAAATTTCTGAGATTTTTAGGATTAAGATTAGGGCCATTAAAATTCATGCTTATCTTTGATCTATAGTTTTAATGCTTTACATTTCTGAAACCGTGAGTAAGTTTGCTACAAGTTTCATGTTTACAGTTTTCATTTTTGATGATAAATGAGCAAGTTACAGTTGGTCTGGCTGGAGGTTGAAAATGAAGTCATCAGGGCGCGTTTTGCCTTATATATTTATTGATTTGCCTATGTTAACAGATGTATAGCCATCCTAGTGGTAGAAGCGCGCGCCTCTAACCTTTGGGACCTGGATTCGAGCTCCAGTGGTACCCTTTTAATTTTTTCACATTTTTGCTTTTCTGATTTTTGTCTTTTTGGCAGGCGTTGGGCCTCTTTGGGCCTGGCTTATTTTTTTATTTTTGCTAGCTAATCCCCTGCAGGCTGTTTGCACCCCTGGCCCAAGTTTATTTATTTTTATTTTTATTTTTTATTCATTTCAATTTTATTCTCTTAAATAGTTTTCCTAATATTAAAAAATCACAAAAAAATAGATTTTCATTTTAAGTTAGTTTATTTTATATTCCTCACAAAAAAATATTTTTATTTAACTACACATTATTTATTTTTATGGACTAATCTTGTAAATTAAATTAAAACTAGGTTAGTATTTATTTTCTTTTTACACCTATTAAAATATATTATTTTAATATAAAAAAGGCTAAAAATAATTTATAATACTATAAATATTTTCAAGACAAAAATACCAAAAAAAAACACTTTTCTCATAAACTTATTTTCTTTTATTTTAACTAATAGATTTAGGGTTTTGTTTAAAAATCTTTTCTTAAACAAATTTAGGGTTTACTTTTTTTATTAATTATTTTCTTTAATTAATTAGGTTAAGACAAAATCCTTTTCTCTAAAAAATCAAACAAATATCCATTTACTTCGCATTTTATATTTTTGCACATTTATTCACTTTTGTACATTGTATCCATTTAATTCCTTGAACATTGATACCCATTAAATATGGTTGTAATAGACTAACTAGGTTTACATTTTTGCAATCCTCATTCAATTTGAGTACCCCCTCCCCACAAGTGTTGTAATAGTGTAGTAACTTTAAATTTCGCAATTTATCGCTTTTATATATAACATGCTAGTAATTAGGATTTGTATGGAAAGACTAAAACCAATACTTAGAAAACCCTAATTCAAGACAAAAACAAGCATGAAAACAATACACTTGCACACAAGCACCCTAGGGTTATTCCACTTGGTTTCCTTATACAAAATGGTCATATTACGCATGTAAGGTATCTTAGCAAAAACAATCAAATACAAGATCATAGTCCCTCGATGACGCTATCTAAGTTGCCTTACAAATGATCTCAGTCCCTCAAAATGAATGCTAAGATACCTTGCAACATTGCTAATCATGGTTATACGATGACCCACACCCGTCCCATTTACATCCAAAGATAGGGTTGCTTACCAAATCAATGGTAAGACAACAATTTCAAAGGAAAATAAAATAAATAAGAAAGACTTTTGAGTAGGTAGAATGCTCCTAATTACTTGCTCAATTTCAAAACAAAACATCCTTACTATTTTCAAACACCTACACTTTCAAAACATATTACAAATTGAAAATATTTTCAAAAGATCAAACATCTTTGTATACATTCTTACAAACAAGAATCATTACAAAGATTTCCTAAACAATGGCCTCTTTACAAAATACTTTCAAAAACCACATCAAGCACAATTTTCAAACAAAAAGCAAGTGATCTAGCAAGTAACTAAGAGCCCATGGAAAACCATGGATGAAAAGGGTGCTAATACCTTCCCTTTTCATAATCTATCCCTCGAACTCAAGAAATAATCTCAAAGGTCTTTCCTGTGCTTTTTCACCTTTCCTTTTGGATAAAATAAAAGTCAGTGGCGACTCTTGCTAACCACAACATTTGCGATCAAACGCAAACCTTCAAGTCAGTTCTCCCACCGTATCACAGAACTGGCGACTTTACTGGGGAAAATTCTAAAAGTGGGGTTACCTTAGGGCTAGATCACATGTATTTGCTTTCATTGTTTGACTTGTATGCTTTACATTGTGGTTCTTTGTTTGGGTTTGAATCATCTACCCATATTTGGGATACCTTATAGGTAAGTAGCAATACATTTTGGAAACTGTGCGGGGTATACCGACATGGTCTAAGAAATAGCTATGTTAGTGCGATATATTTGTGGGTACCGGTAGCCTTTGAGTTAATCAAAGAGAATACGGGGCCGCTGAGTGATGTCATGAAGCACTAATGAACTTTTAGAACCTTTACTTGACCAACTTGGCCTTTAGGATGTACTGGATGACCGGATTTGGTGCAGTATGAAATTGTTAGATACTCGATACTACACTCATTGAGGTTTGGTTTCTTGGGATATTTCGGTCGCCATTAAAGAGGCTTGTGTTGAAACAATGACCAAGGAAACAGACCAGTGATATTTAGCTCCCTAGAACCCGGTTACTATTACTAGGATAGGTTTGAGCCAACTAAACTTCAAGAGGGTACTTACCTATGAAACTCTATGCAAGCCTAAACCTAAGGACTTGTTTGCTTTGTTTGTATATACATACTTGTACATAAAATCATGAACATCATAACATCATACACATTCACTAACCATTTCAAGGATTTTGGGATTTATCTTTGTTCTGTTTTATAGACAGGGATTCTATTCGCAAGAAAACTATTCAAGTCAACCTTGTAAGGATCCCTCCACAAATTAAGGAACTAGCTTCAAGGATTCCTGAAAACTCTCCATTCACTGAGAGACATGGTCGCCTACTCAACTTGGTCACCTCCAACACAGATGAGGACATGATGAAGGTGCTCTTTTAGTTCTTTGATCCTTTACACCATTGCTTCACATTTCCCAACTATTAACTTGTGCCTACTCTGGAAGAATTCTCCCGACTCTTGAGGATTCCCATTCTTAACCAACTACCTTTCAACGGTATAGAAAGAGACCCAAAGCCAGAAGAGATTTCTCAAGCTCTACACTTGCACTCATCTGGTGTCACAACTCATTGGGAAACAAGGAGTGGTGTCAAGGGTTTCCTAGCAAATTTCTTGTTCGAGAAAGCCCAAAACTGTTGGAATTCTTTGGACCTGCAAGCTTTTGAGGAAATTGTGGATATCCTCATCTATGGGATGGTTTTGTTTCCAAATCTTGACCAACTCATAGACGTGAACGCCGTCAAAATATTCATATCTCGCAACCCAGTGCCTACATTGCTAGGAGTCATCTTACACTCTTTTCACACTCGCACACTGAGGAAAAGATGTGTCCTTATGTGTTGCACTCCTCTCTTGGTAAGATGGTTTGTTTCGCATCTTCCCCAATCTGTATGGAAGAATTAGAAAGGTTCAAGGTGGTCACAAAGGTTGATGACGCTCAAACATTCAGACATTCATTGGTGCTCCCGGTCCATAGATAAAGTTACTATTGTCGACCATTGTGGAGAGTTCCCTAATGTCCCTTTACTTGGCATTAGGGGAGGTATCACCTACAACCCCTACTTAGTTTTAAGACAGTTTGGTTACACCCAAAGGGATGGCCCACATGAGATGCTGATTCAAGGTTTGGTATTTGACTACGACAACGACGATCAAGGTATTCGCCAGAGGTTTATCCAAGCTTGTAGGATGTTGAACAAGGTAGATAGCAAGACTTTGGGGCATAAAAATTTCATCCTTCTTGAGCCTTACCTCAAATGGGTATGAACTCGTGCTCAGAGTCTTATGATGCCTTATCCCTCCATTCTCCCAGTAATCATTGAGCTTGTCATGGAAGGAGATGTTCCATATACTATCCTACATCCTGACATGCCCACCTCTCTTGAAGACCTACAAAGGGATTGGATACAACTCAAGGGGGAGCGAGATACTTTCGAAGCCCAATTCTATGTAAGCGGGAAGAAGGTTTTGGAACTCACTAAGCAACTTCATGAGGAGAAGACTCTGAATGCCTACATTGCACCAAAGAGGATGCGTACTACTTTTCTATCTTAGAGTTTTTGTATTTGTTTTGCCCAAGAAGGCATTGATGTACTCAAAACTTTAATTTATTAATATAATGTGTGTTTCCTTTTTGTCTAAAACAAATTTGAATCTTAAGATCCTTGAAATCATTGCATATGCATTTATCATTCATCATAACATAAGCAGGTTTCTTGCAACAAGTCTTCTCATCTCTCTACTGTTTATTTCAGTAAGATGGATCTCGAGCAAACGGTGAAGGACCTCCAAGCTCAGAATGCACAGTTTTAACAGTTGTTGTTAACTCTAGCCAAAGGACAAGAAGAGTTGAAGACCTTATTGGTTGAGGAGAAGAAAAAGAGGACGAAGAAAATAACTGGAATTCTGAACATGGGAAGAAGATTCCAAGGGCAAACAAGAAGGGCCTTAGACTTTGCAACGACATCCGGTGAGAAAGACAATCAAGACGGGAAAGGCAAGGAAACAATTGTTCAGTCTGATTCGGAAGAGGAAGAGGAGGAAGAAGACTATTCTGAAGAACAATATCCTCCAGCTGATGACAAGTATAAGCATCTAGAAGAGCGGTTAAGCGCAATGGAAATCCAAAAAGTTCCTGGATTGGACTTTGAGGAGTTGGGATTAGTATCGGGAATTGTCATTCCTCCAAAATTCAAAGCACCTGTGTTCGCCAAATATGACGGAGTCTCATGCCCCAAAATGCATCTCCGGTCCTATGTGAGGAAAATCCAGCCTCATACCGCTGACAAGGATTTATGGGTACATTTCTTCCAAGACAATCTGTCTGGAACTCAACTTGATTGGTTTTATCATCTATAAAGAGCCAGTGTTCATAACTGGGAAGATCTTGTTGCAGCATTTTACAAACAATACCAATACAACACTGATCTTGCGCCTACCCGTACTCAACTCTAGAGTATGGCCATGGTTTCAAGTGAAGGCTTCAAGGACTATGCACAAAAATGGAGGGATTTGGTCGGAAGAGTTCATCCTCTCCTATCTGAAAGAGAGTTGGTAGACGTGTTTTTGGGCACCTTGTCTGGTCCTTTCTTCAACCACTTAATTGGGAGTTCATCGGCAGATTTTACTGAATTGATATTAACCAGATAAAGGGTAGAAGTCGGGATAAAGAATGGAAAGATTCAAAAAGATGCATCCTCTACTGCTGTAAGGAAGCCATTCATAGGAAAGAAAGAAGTGGTTGCTCTATATCCTCATAGAAATCAAGATAGGGCCTAATGTCGTCCAATGGTGGGGGCTGTTATGATTCCTAAACCTATGCCTGATCAATAAAGAAACAACCAACCAAGAATGGAAAGACCAGTCAGACAATTCACTAGACTTAACATGACCCTATCTCAAGTATTGCCACATCTATTAAGATCGAACCTAGTGACTTTGAAAGAAGCTCCAAAGAACCCTAACACAACCTCTCCTCACTATCATCCTAATTCCCGCTATGCATACCATTTTGAGAGTCCCAACCATGACACTAATAACTGTTGGGCTCTAAAGAACAAAGTACAAGACCTCCTTGAAGCCAAAGAGATTGAATTCGACGCGCCAGAAAATCCCAATGTCATTTCTGCCTCTATGCCCAAACACGGCCATAATACCAACGCCATTGAGGAAGATGTGTTTGTTACTTCAGTTGATGAGCTTGTGACCCCACTCCTAACTATCAAAAAGAACTTGTTGATTGCTGGTGTATTCCCAGGCTGTGATGAATGCTGTTATTTCTATTTGTCCTCACCAACCAGCAGTCCTTTGTTGAAAGCAGGCATTCAGTGCCTAATAGATAACAAGGAAATTCTGTTCGAAAAGACTTCTGTTCCAACTATTTCTTATAGTGATGTTTCCATCGTGACCATTTCCGATAATTCTTCCAGGGTCTCCACCAAAAGACCCGTTAGAATTACATCAGTTCCAAAAGTAGCTCCTTTGATAATTACAATGCCTGGAGAAGTCCCGTATTCGTTAGACAAAACCGTACCATGGAATTATGGAGAGGATGTCTACTACCACGGTATCAAGCAAGATTGGCCAGCTGCTGAATCAAGTTCTGAGAAGGTTGACTCTGATATCAGTAATATTGCGGGGACTAGCAAGATTACCCGAAGCGGAAGGATATTCTCGCCAGAAATTGCTCCCCCAAAAGCAGTTTTTGGACCCGTAATCGTTCCTGTTACCGTTACTCCTCTAAAAATTATTCACAATCCTGCAAATACTCCTGCTGACAAAGCTGTTACAATCCCTGTTATCACCCCTACCAACATTCCTGCTGCCGAGTCAACTGAAACTCGAGGTAAAAGTATTTTGATTGAACCTGTCTGGACGAAGGCACAATCATTTGCTATCCCTGAAACCTCCCGGAAAGAGATGGAGGAAATTCTAAAGATCATAAAGAGAAGCGACTACAATGTAGTTGAGCAATTGGGGAAAACTCCATCTAAAATTTCCATGTTGGCTTTACTACTATGTTCCGAGGCACATGCAAAGGCCTTGGTAAAATTTCTAAAAAACTGCCCATATACCCCAAGAAACATCTGCCGAACAGTTCCAAGACTGCGTAGCCAGCTTGACTGCAGAAAATGGTTTAGGTTTTTCAGATGTTGATTTAATTCCAAGAGGGAGGAAGCATAATGAGGCATTGCATGTCTCAGTTGAATGCAGGGGCACAACCTTGGCTCATGTGTTGGTTGACACCGGTTCGTCTCTGAATGTATTGCCTAAAAAGGCTCTTGATAGGCTTGACTGTGAGGGATTGACATTAAAACCAAGAAACATAGTAGTGTGAGCCTTTGACGTCTCAAAAAGGATGGTGCATGGGGAAGTGGACATCCCCATAAAGGTTGGAACCCAAACATTTGATTCAACTTTTTATGTAATGGATATTCGCCCTTCATATTCCTGCTTGCTAGGTCGACCATGGATTTACAATGCTGGCGCTATTACTTCTACGTTGCACCAAATACTGAAATATCCAATTCAAGGGAAGATCATCATTGTTCATGCAGAAGAAGAGTATATGGTCAGCCATCTAAATTCCTTCAGATATGTGGAGTTAGATGGTGAATTTATTGAAACTCCATTCCAGAACTTTGAAGAAGTACCGCAAGATGTGGCAGTAACCAGGGATGTGTCTCAAGTTACCAAGATCACAAGGCCTCCTCTCAGGATGTCGTCTTTAAAGGATGCCAAGGCATTGATAGAAGAAGGTGGGTTCACTATTTGGGGACAACTCCCAGATATCCCATACAAATCTGACAAGTTTGGTCTGGGTTTCACTTCAGGTGCCCAGAAGGTTGTACGTCGCACTCGTGCTGGAGGACCATCCTTGAAGATCAGCAACCACCAAGTCAGTGCCGTGGAGGATGATGAAGATAGCTACAACCTGGAGGATTGGATTTTCCCAACTATCAGTGGAGGGCTCAGCAACTGGGAGGCTAGAGACTTTGTCCCGATCACTTTTATCCCACAGTAATTTGTCTTTACATTTTGTTGGATCTGTAATATTAAAAACAATTCATACTCTTAAAACTTTGTGTCTTACCCGAGGCACAATGGTACATCTGTAAGAGTTATTATCTCATTTCCATATGACATCAATGAATCATGCACGTTTTTGCATACAAACTTTGCGCTCATTGTTTTTCTTTTTTACATTTTCATTTCTTTTAAAGATAGCTATACTCTTACACACACTCACACTCACAATGCAGGTCTACATCCATTTAGGATCCCATGGGTAACGATTCTGCTATGGCTTTTTGTGACTCTGAAAATCTAATCTACCAAGCCGAAGACGAAGGTGAGGAAGATTGTGAAGTACCAGGGGAACTTTCCAGATTACTACAACAAGAAGAGAGAACCATTCAGCCCCACGAGGAACCAGTGGACACAATCAACCTAGGTACCAAAGAAGACAAAAGAGAGGTCAAGGTGGGGGCCAATTTGGAACCCAGTGTCAAAGAGCGTCTGACTCTGATTCAGTTGTTACACGAGTATGTTGAGGTCTTTGCCTGGTCGTATGAAGATATGCCAGGACTTGATGCAGATATCGTAGTACATTGTCTACCTACAAAAGAAGACTATCCACCAGTAAAAAAAAAGTCTGTCGAATACGACCAGATATGTCGGAGAAGATTAAAGTTGAAGTCATGAAGCAATTCAACGCTGGATTCTTGGTCGTCACCTCTTATCCGCAATGGGTTGGAAATGTTGTTCCCGTGCCCAAAAAGGAAGGCAAGGTACGAATGTGCATTGACTATAGAGATTTAAATAGGGCCAGCCCTAAGGATGATTTCCCACTTCCCCATATTGATATTCTAGTTGACAATACGACACAACACAAAGTGTTTTCCTTCATGGATGGTTTCTCAGGTTACAACCAAATCAAAATGGCGCCTGAGGACATGGAGAAAACAACATTTGTCACACAGTGGGGCACATTCTGCTACAAGGTTATGCCATTCGGACTGAAGAATGTTGGGGCAACCTATCAGCGTGCCATGGTAGCTCTGTTTCACGACATGATACATCACGAAATAGAGGTCTATATGGACGACATGATAGCTAGATCTCAAACAGAAGAAGAGCGTCTTGATCATTTACATAAACTGTTTGAGAGACTAAAGAAACACAAGCTGAGGTTGAACCCAAATAAGTGCACATTTGGGGTAAGGTCTGGTAAACTCCTAGGCTTTGTCGTCAGCAATAAAGGTATTGAAGTAGATCCTGCCAAGGTGAAAGCGATACAAGAGATGCTTGCTCCTCGTACTGAAAAGGAAGTTAGAGGATTCTTGGGACGTTTAAACTACATTGCCATATTCATTTCTCACCTGACAGCTACTTGTGAACCAATCTTCAAATTACTGAAGAAAGATCAAGTAGTCAAATGGAATGATGAATGCCAAATTATTTTTGACAAGATCAAATAATACCTGCAAGAACCTCATGTGTTGATGCCACCAGTTGAGGGAAGGCCATTGATCATGTATCTGACTGTTTTGGAAAATTCAATGGGGTGTGTGTTGGGGCAGCATGACGAGTCTTGCCGAAAAGAGCACGTTATTTATTACTTGAGCAAAAAGTTTACCGACTATGAAACAAGATATTCACTGCTCGAGAAAACTTGATGCACTCTGGAATGGGCTGCTCGCCAGCTAAGACAGTATATGCTGACCCATACTACCTTATTGATATCTAAAATGGATCCAATAAAATACATCTTCGAGAAACCTGCCCTCTCTAGGAGAATAGCGAGATGGCATATGATCCTGACAGAATATGACATACAGTATACTACCCAGAAAGTAATAAAGGGAAGTGTACTAGCTGATCACCTTGCTCACCAAGCTGTGGAAGACTACCAGTCCATGAAGTTCGAATTCCCAAATGAAGACATCATGATGGTAAACAACTATGAAGATTTCAGACCATATGAAGAACCTAAACAAGGATCCCGATGGACCCTGGTTTTTGATGGGGCATCCAACACGCTCGGCAATAGTATTGGTGTTGTACTCATATCTCCTGAAGGTTGTCATACTCCCTTTACGACAAGACTCTGCTTCAATTGTACAAACAACATAGCAGAATATGAAGCGTGCTTATTTGGTCTCCAAGCTTCCATAGACTTGGGGATCAAATCCTTGAGTGTATTCGGAGATTCAGCTTTGGTCCTTAGCCAGATCAAAAGGGAAGGGACACCAAACACCCTAAACTTATCCCTTACAAAGAACATGTTTATACATTGCTCCCACATTTTGAGAAGATTACTGTGATGCGGTGGGAGAACTGACTTGAGGTTTTGCGTTTGTGTTCGCAAATGTCGCGGTTAGAAAGAGTCGCCACCGACTTTTATTTTATCCAAAAGGAAAGGTAAAAAAGCACAGGAAAGACCTTTGAGATGTTTTCTTGAGTTCGGGGGGTAGATTATGAAAAGGGAAGGTGCTAGCACCCTTTTTATCCATGGTTTTCCATGGGCTCTTAGTTACTTGTTTAGATCACTTGCTTTGCTTTTGCAATTGTTTGAAATGGTGTTTTGTGTGGTTTTGAAAGTATTTTGAAAAGAGGCCATCGTTTAGGCAATCTTTGTAATGATTCTCGTTTGTAAGAATGTATACAAAGATGTTTGTCTTTTGAAAAATGTTTCAATATTTTAAAAGTTGTTTGGAAATGTTTTGAAGATGTGTGTGTGTTTGAAAATAGCAAGGATTGTTTGCAAATTGATCAAGTAACTAGAAGCATTCTACCTACTCAAAAGTCTTTCCTATACATTTTTATTCCTTTGCTATTGTTGACTTACCATTGTTTTGGTAAACAATCCTATCTTTGGATGTTAAACGGGATGGGCGTGGGTCATCGTATGACCATGATAGCAATGGTGCCAAGTTTCTTTACCATTTTGAGGGACTAAGATCATTTGTTTTAGGCAACTTTTGATAGCGTCATCGAGGGACTATGATCTTTTGTTTTGTTTTGTTTTGCCAAGATACTTTGCATGCATACCATGGCCATTTTTTAAGGCAACCAAGTGGGTGAAACCCTAGGGGTGCTTGTGTGCAATGTGTTGTCATTTTTCATGAATTTGTTTGTCTTGTATTAGGTCTTGCTATTTGTTTGATTTTTGTCTTATCATACAAAACCCTAATTTACTACACATGTGTATAATGCGATAAATTGCGTAAAATAAATCTAAGCTATTACAACAATATTATGGGAGGGGAGATACAAGTTTTTGAATGGGGATATTTGCACAAAATAAAACCCTAATTCACTATTACAACCCAATTGAATTTATTGCATAATAAATAAATAAACAATTATTTAAATATGCAATAAAATGTATGGATGCAAAAAGGTTTTTTTGTATTTATTTTATATATGTAAAAATAAAATTATTTAAGTCCTAAAAATAAGAAAAATAATATTATTATTTTTTGAAAGGGTAAACCCTAATTTTTTGATTAAAAGAAAATATATGTTCTATATTTATTTTATTCAATTTTTTTGTTTAAGAAAAATAATAATAATATTATGTACCAACATTAAAAATAAATATGTATGAAAAATAAATATTTAATGTGTATAAAATAATGAAATAAAATATTTAAGTATTTTTATTATTTATAAGTTTATTTAAGAAAACAGAAACCACTTGTCAAAATAAACTATTTTTATGCAAAAAATAAATAATAAAAATAAAATAAAGTGTGAAAATAAATAAATTATTTTTGGGAATTTCTTATCATTGGAGAAAATAAATGCAAGCAATAAAATAAAAATATGCAAGAAAAATATGAAAATATAAGAAAATATGTCAGGGGGGTGCAAATAGTGAAACAAGGGGTATGGGAAGTAAAACAACAGGCCCAAGGCGCGCCAGGCCCAAGCCAGCCTTCGTCCCTGACCTCCAGCCAACACCAAACGTGCGTTTTTCCTTCAAACTTGTATCTTGCTCTAGCTTTCATAAAATCAAAAACTCATAACACAAAAGATGTAGCTTATGATCTCACGATTCCAGTGATATAAAATTCATGACCTAACTCTAAAAGACCAGGGAGAATTTCAGTGGCCCTAATTCCTGACCTAATTTTTTCAGCATGTTCAACAATCAAATACTCTTAGCTCAGTTAATATAAATGACAACTATGCATATGTACAGCTTTAGCAAGTTAAGGACTACATTTTTGCTTCACAAATCAAAGCTTAAGGATCCCTAAATAGAGAGATAGAACTTTGAAAAATACCTGGTTCAGCTGAGTTTGGATATGGCAATAAGGGTACTTTGAGTGAGGCCTGAAGATCGTGTGAGCTTCCTTGAAGTTCCCTCAAGCTTTCCCAATGCTCAGCTTGCCTTGAGGATGCTTGAAACTCCTTGTAGAAGTCAACCTGCAACCTTCCAAAATGAAAATGGTGATGTCTGAAACAAGGCTCATAGTTGCAAGATGAAGGCTTGGATAGTTTAGGTAGGATGTATGTAAAGTGTTTGAAGTCATAAAGTGAGAAACGCACGAGCCAATATTGATTTGGTAAGGGTTCTGCAGAAGATGCCCTGTTTGGGCAGAAACTTGCGTTTTTGGTGTTTGAGAGTGTTTTGAATGTTGTGACTTCGTGTCTTAGGCTTGTAACAAGTTTATGAGATTGTTTAGAATGAAGCCAAGGCTCCCCTTTAATAGATGTGCAAGTTATCTTGACTTTTGCCACCTTTCTTGCTTTTGAAGAAAGTTGAAATGACTATGCCAAAGGCCTGTACAGGCTAGCTTGTGGACTGTAGAGGGTTGGTATACTTTGCCTGATATTTATGGATATTGCTTGCAACAAAAGATCAGGTTCATGGCTCAAGAATTGTACAGTTTGTAAAAGCTTGCTTTATCAAAGTAGTATTGTGAACTTTATACCATTTTTGGATTAATTCATTGTGCAATGCTTCAAAAGTCAAAACAAAGCCATTATCCATTGAGTTTTCATTTAATTATGGAGTTTATAATGGATTTAGGACCTGTAATGCAAGGTACAAAAATTCTTGATCAGATTTGCAACTTGATGCATTGTGAAAAATGGCTTGAATAAAAGTGACAAAATGCCATTTTCTCTTCTTCGATTCTCCCTAACCACAAATGATCTTGGAGAGTTCTTGGACATTTTGGAAAGCTTGTAACATTCTCTACAATCCATCTTTGAAATGAAACTTGAGATACCTCTTGTAACTAGGTGAAAAGTTACCATGAAGTTAGGTCAAAAACCTGCCTAAATTAGGGCAAATTTTCACTAAGTTAAAAAGTTTATGGACCCCTATTCACAAATTCATAACTTGAGATCCAATAATATTTTTGGAAAACTTTGTGAATCAAAGTTGTATATTTCATGGAGGACTACAACTTTCATGTTGGAAGTTTTCTTTGAATCCAATTGCATCATGGTGAAAAAGTTGTGGAAAGTTTGGAAAAAATAAGAAATTTTCCGTACTTAGAAAAATTCCAAGTTATGAAAATTTTCAAATTAAAACCCTAAATTTCAATTTTTTGTTTCTTGACCAACAATTTTCACATTTTGACATATCTTGATGAATTATGACCCTTGGCACTTGATTTTGACCAAAAAGTCAAAGTTTGACTTTTCAGTGTACAGTTGATTTTTGATCAGTTGACTGCAAAATTCATATGTCAATCCTATGCATTTGAGATCTTTTGAGCTATGTTATTAGTTCAAGATGATGCTATTGAGTCCTTGAAATCATGCTTGAACCCAATTGGTCATTGGCTAGGTTAAAAAATCAGAAATTACCCTTTCTCAGTCAAAACCCTAATTTTGACCATTTTGCCCTTTTGATGATTTGATCAAATTTCTTGAGGAGTTGTGATCCAAACTTGATAAAATGGTACATAGGAGTCTAAAATGTTGTTTTGGATCAAAATTTATGAATTTTGACTATAAATTGGACATGGTTGACTTTTTCCCCAATACAGCTGATTTTTATGTCAATTGTCCAATTGATTGGGCAAAAATGTGATTCAAGACTTGAAACTTGTCATGAGAAATCTTAGGGGTCCAAGATGGTGTATGAAATTCAGATGAAGCATTGATGGTCCAAAAATCCTTGTGCAAACTCAAACTCTAATTTTAGGCTACCAGTGCAAGGTGGTGTCTTGAGCTGAGCAAACCCTAATCTTGTCTTGAGTCCAAGAAGTATTGTGAGGAAAAAATATTGATAAATGAGAGAGAAAATTTTGGGGTACAACAGATGACCCTGTTCAATCTTCTTGAACCTGAAGAGTTAGATTGGCGAGTTTGTCGTTCGTGACTCGAAGGTAAAAGATGATTGGACACTAGAGTGCCCGTAAATTTGCACTCGTCAAAGTGTAGTCGGGGGAATGGGATTAAAGATGCCATTTGGATGGATGATGGAATCTTGTTGGAGATGGGCTCGCAGATGCCATCCAAGAATGTTTGCTGAGTTGTAAGTTGTAAGTCAGAAGAATGAGTATTCAGAATGGTGTCCCTGTCTGGAACGTATCTGAACTGTATCTGGAGACTGAATCTGAATGAGCAATGTAATAGAATCCGTGTCTGGAGCGTATCTAAGATGTATCTAAATGTTGAATCTGAATAAGCAATAGAGTAGCATCCGTGTCTGGAGTGTCTCTGAGCTGGGAAAAAATCAGAATAAGTGACAGAATGGCAACCGTGTCTGGAGCGTATCTGGGCTGGAGTCTGAAGTTTGAGTCTGAATGAGTGATAGAATAGAATCCGTGTCTGGAGCGTATCTAAACTGTATCTGATATCTGAGTCTGAATGAGCAACAGAATGACTTTCGTGTCTGGACTGTATCTGTACTGTATCTAAATCGGTAAACTGAATAAGGGCCAGAATGGCATCCGTGTCAGGAGTGTATCTGAACTAGAATCTGAATAAGTGACAGAATGACTTCCGTGTCCGGAGTGTATCTGAACTTGAAATTGATAGTTGAATCTGAATGAGAAATAGAATGGTTTCCGTGTCTGGAGCGTATCTAATATGTATCTGATAGTTGAAATCTGAATAAGTATCAGGATGGCATCCGTATCTGGAGCGTATCTGAACTGTTTCAGAAATCTGAATCTGAATGAGCAACAGAATGACTTCCGCGTCTGGAGTGTATCTGTATTGTATCATGATTGTATACTGTTAATGGTAGCTTGTTAATCTTATCCTGAAAAGGGTAAAATGTTAGCTGAAACACAAAGTTATGTTGCATGAAATGCATGATGCAATAAATGTGTTTTATCAATGTTTATGATATATGGATGTAATGTATGTGCATGTAAGCTGATTTGATGTATTGCTGAGGAAAATAAATCCTTGACGGTTGGGGATAATAAAAGACCCTTGACTGCTGCCGGGGAAATTGAATCCTTGACTGCTGAGGATAAGAAATCCTGGGAGACTGTTGGGGATTAAAAATCTTTGACAACTTCTGTGGAGATATGAGGATCCTTCATGTCTTGAAGTTGGAGTATTGACAAAAAATTCTGTTGCGAGAAATGTCGTATACTGCTGGAGAAATTTGCTTGGGAAATCCAGAGAACTTTGATGACTTCTACTGGGGGTTACACAATGGGAATCCTTGACCTGCTGGAGAAAAAGGAAAACTCTGACGATCTCTGCGGGGAATTAAGAATGAGAATCTTCATTTTTTTGAGGAGCAGTAAAACTTTGGCGACTTCACTGGGGAATTGAGAATGAGAATCTTAATTATGTTGAGGAATAAAAACTCTGTGGGGAGAAGGCTTACTGCTGGAGAGTAAGTTCAAGAGTTTACGGTCGTCTGCCACTCTACTGGGAAGTTATCCTAGGTTTGGAATAAACAAAAGTTAACTGTTATCTGATTGATTTCCAGGTTTCAAGATAATTTGCTGTCTCGTGGCACTATGGGGCCGATGTGTATTATCATGGGATCAAACAAGACTTGAAATTTGAAGAAGCTGATACTGATGTCAGCAATATTGCCGGGGATAGCAAGGTCACCTGAAGCGGAAGACTCTTATCTCCTGAGATTTCCCCTCCAACTGTTTAAAAGCCTATTGTTATTCCATCTGCCAGTACATCAGCTATTGTCCCAGTACATATTCCAATTATCACCCCTGTCATCGAATCATCTGACGCTCGGGGCAAAGAGATCACAAGTGAGCCTGCCCGGACGGAGGCACCTAAGAAGATTGTTGTAGAAACCTCTAGGCAGGAGATAGATGAAATTCTGAAGATTATCAAGAAGAGAGACTACAATGTAGTCGAGCAGCTAGGGCAGACCCCGTCGAAAATCTCCATGATATCCTTATTGTTATGGTCGGAAGCCCATGCAAAGGCTTTAATTGCTTTCCTTAAAACTGCGCATGTGCCGCAGGAAACATCTGCTGATCAATTCAAAGACTGTGTGGCTAGTTTGACCGCTGACAATGGGTTGGGTTTCTCTGACGCAGATCTGACTGCCAAAGGAAGGAATCACAATGACGCTCTACATGTTTCGATCAAGTGCAGGGGCACTACTCTGGCCCACGTACTGGTGGATATTGGGTCCTCATTAAATTTTTTACCCAAGAAAGCATTAGATCGGCTGGATTGTGAAGGGTTAGTTCTGAAGCCGAGTAATATTGTGGTTAGGGCCTTTGACGGGTCCAAAAGGATGGTGCACGGGGAGGTGGATGTCCCTGTTAAAGTTGGTTCTCAGACTTTTGCATCTACATTCTATGTGATGGACATTCGACCGTCTTATTTTTGCTTGCTAGGTCGCCCGTGGATTCATAAAGTTGGGGCAGTGACTTCCATGCTCCATCAGATGTTAAAATATCCAGTAAAGGGGAAGATTGTTATAGTACAAGGAGAAGAGGAGTACATGGTGAGCCACCTTAACTTTTTTCGATATGTGGAGATGGATGGGAAGTTCATCGAAACCCCGTGTCAGAACTTTGAAGAGGTCCCCCAGACTCTGGCGTCGACTAAAGTTGTTGTTGAAGAACCTCCAATGAAGATGGCTTCCCTCAAGGATGCCAAAGTTGTGATTGAAAAAGGTGGGTGTGCAACTCGGGGTCAACTCCCTGACTTCGCACACAAAACTAACAAGTTTGGTTTGGGTTTTACTGTAGAAGCTCAAAGGGTTGTTCGGCGTGCGTGGATTGGAAGACCTCCCCTGCGTATTAGTAATCTAGGAGTGAATGCAATTGGAGATGACGAAGAAGAGTCAGAGTTTGATAGCTGGATTTACCCGACTGCCGATGGTGAATTGAGAAATTGGACGGCGAAGGACTTCGTGCCCATTTCTTTTATTACACAGTAATAGACTTTTGTTTTGAGATTTGTAACAGACAATTTAAAACTTTACGGCCCGGTGCCTTGCCCAAGACACTGTGGATTTGTTTGTGAGGGCTTATTATGTGTCATTTCCATATATCATCAATAAAGCATTGGATGTTTTCTTGCATTACAAATTTTGCGCTCCTTATTTTTCTTTTTTATCTTGCACTTTATCAAAATAGCTATTGTCTTACACACACTCACATATCATAATTCCGATCCACATCCACTCTGGATCCCACTGATAACGACTCTGCTACTGCCAGTTATGACTTTGAAAGTCCGATCAACCAAGCTGAGGAAGAAGGTGAGGATGATTGTGAAGTGCCTAGGGAACTTGCTAGACTGTTACTACAGGAAGAGAGGGTCATATAGCCTCATGAAGAGCCAGTGGAATCAGTGAATCTGGGTACAGAGGAAGACATAAAAGAGATCAAGATCGGTGCAAATCTGGAGCCTAGCGTCAAGAAACGGTTGATACAAATGCTGCGTGACTATGTTGATATTTTCGCTTGGTCTTATGAAGATATGCCTGGGTTGGATACTGATATTGTGGTTCACCGTTTGCCAACTAAAGAAGACTGTCCTCCAGTGAAGCAGAAAGTTCGCCGAATGCGCCCAGAGATGTCTGAGAAAATCAAAGCTGAGGTCATGAAACAGCTTGATGCCGGTTTTCTAGCAGTTACTTCTTACCCACAGTGGGTAGCCAACGTTGTCTTAGTGCCCAAGAAGGATGGTAAGGTGTGGATGTGCGTGGACTATAGAGATCTAAATAGGGCAAGCCCCAAGGATGATTTCCCACTCCCCCACATCGATGTTCTGGTCGACAACACCGCGCATCATAAGATCTTCTCCTTTATGGATGGTTTCTCCAGTTACAATCAGATTAAGATGGCTCCGGAATACTTGGAGAAGACGACCTTCGTTACGCAGTGGGGTACCTTTTGCTACAAAGTCATGTCGTTCGGATTGAAGAATGTCGGGGCAATGTATCAGCGCGCCATGGTCGCTTTGTTCCACGACATGATTCACCATGAGATTGAGGTGTACGTTGAAGACATGATTGCGAGGTCCCAGACTGAAGAAGAACAACTTGACCATCTCCAGAAACTATTCGACAGGTTAAAAATGTACAAGCTGAGGTTAAACCCGAACAAGTGCACCTTCGGGGTAAGGTCTGGTAGGCTGCTGGGTTTCGTCGTTAGTGATAAAGGTATTCAGGTGGATCCCGCAAAGGTGAAAGCTATACAGGAAATTCCAGCTCCCCGAATGGAAAAGGAAGTTAGAGGCTTCTTGGGACGTCTGAATTACATTGCCCGATTCATTTCACACATGACTGCTACTTGTGAGCCAATCTTCAAGTTGCTGAAGAAAGATCAAGTAGTAAGATGGAATGATGAATGTCAGGCCTCTTTCGAAAGGATCAAGGAATATCTCCAAGAGCCACCTATTTTGATGCCTCCAGTTGAGGGAAGACCTTTGATCTTATACTTGACAGTACTCGACAATTCGATGGGGTGCGTGATGGGGCAGCATGACGAGTCTGGCCGAAAAGAGCATGCTATTTACTATCTTAGAAAAAAGTTTACCGACTGTGAGACTCGATACTCACTGCTTGAGAAAACTTGCTGCCCTTTGGCATGGGCTGCTCGCCGGCTGAGACAGTTTATGCTGACTCACACTACCCTATTGATATCAAAGATGGATCCAATCAAGTATATCTTCAAAAAGCCTGCCTTTTCCGGAAGAATATCAAGATGGCAGATGATCTTAACTGAGTATGACATCCAATACACAACCCAAAAGGCAATCAAGGGAAGTGTGTTGCAGATCATTTGGCGCATCAGGCAGTGGATGATTACTAGTCTATAAATTTCGAGTTTCCGGATGAGAACATCATGTTTGTGACTGACTGTGAAATACCTAGACCGGATGAAGGACCTGAGGAAAGATCTCAATGGTCTATGTATTTCGATGGAGCTTCAAACACTTTGGGTAATGGCAACGGCGCCGCGATCATATCTCCTGAAGGTTGTCATACTCCGTTCACCGCCCGATTAGGTTTTAACTGCACCAACAACATGGCGGAGTATGAAGCGTGCATCATGGGCCTTCGAGTAGCTATTGACCTAAGGATTAAGTTTCTGAGTGTGTTCGGAGATTCGGCTCTCGTGATCAGTCAGATCAAAGGCGAGTGGAATACGAAGCACCCAAATCGTATTCCTTACAAAGAGTATGTATTGATGTT
This sequence comes from Vicia faba, assembly GCA_948472305.1. NCBI lineage: Eukaryota > Viridiplantae > Streptophyta > Magnoliopsida > Fabales > Fabaceae > Vicia > Vicia faba. The sequence goes on from OX451740.1 coordinate 834,742,089, forward strand.
GCTTCCACATTTCGAGGAGATAACCTTTGAACACTTCCCAAGATAGGAGAATCAGTTAGCAGACGCGCTGGCTACTATGTCTTCTATGTTCAAGGTCAGGTGGGACAACGAGGCTCCCCAGATTACCATTGAGAGGTTGGACGAACCTGCACATTGTTGTGATATTGAGACTAAAGAGGTAGCAGATAAACCCTGGTTCCACGAGGTAAAGAAGTATCTTGAGGCTCAGGAGTACCCCGAGGGTGCATCTGTTAATGATAAGAAGTTTCTGAGAAGATTCACGGCGAAGTTCTTCATCAGTAATGGTATCCTTTACAAGCATAACCATGACTCAACCTTACTGCGATGTGTGGACAAGAACGAGGCAGAAAAGATCATGGAAGAGTTACATGAAGGTACTTTCGGAACTCATTCCAGTGGACATACCATGGCAAAGAAAATCCTACAGGCGGGATACTTTTGGTCTACTATGGAAGCCGGTTGTTATCAGCATTCTCAGACCTGTCATAAGTGCCAAGTCTATGCTAATAAGGTGAACATACCTCCAGTTCCTCTGAACATCTTGACAACCCCTTGGCCTTTTGCAATGTGGGGCATCGATATGATTGGTGAGATCAGACCTATTGCGTCCAACGAGGATCATTTCATCCTGGTAGCGATTGACTACTTTACGAAGTGGGTTGAGGCAGCTTCCTTTTCTATAGTGACCAAGAACGTCGTGGCACGGTTTATTTGGCACAATTTGATATGTCAATATGGTGTACTATAGAGGATCATTACAGACAATGGTACAAATCTCAACAATATGATGATCACCGAGCTCTACAAACAGTTCAAGATACAACATCACAACTCTTCTCCTTACCGGCCGAAGATGAAGGGGGCTGTTGAAGTAGCTAATAAGAACATCAAGAAGATTGTGCAGAAGATGACGGTGACATACAAAGATTGGCATGAGATGTTACCATTTGCTATTCATGGGTACCGAACCTCAGCACGGGCTTCAACAGGGGCAACACCCTACTCTTTGGTGTATGGTATGGAGGAAGTCTTACCCATTGAGGTCTAGATACCCTCTCTTCGGATTATGAAGGATGCAGGTTTGCTCAAGGAAGTCCAAGGGTTGACCAGACAAGCTCTCTCCTAAGGCAGTCAACCTCAAATTAGGGTTTCATGTTGCATCAAGATATTTAAGTCCAAGGGATTCCAAATGCTCACCATTGTCCTAATATGTTCTCAAGATCATCCATGTCAAGTTACAAGCCTTGCAGAGAAAGTTTGCCCAGTCAATTGCTCAAAGGCCTGAAAATCGACAATGTTAGGGCAAAAGTCAACTGTTGCCTACATATAGTAAAACTTCAAGATTTTTGGTCAGCACCCTCATTTTGAAGTTACTTTCATCATTTGATCAAGGTTTGATCATGATTCATCAAGGATTTCTCACAATTCATCAGGAACCAAAAGTTGCTAAATTAGGGTTTTGTAGGAAAAGTCAACTCAACTTTGACCAAGCATAACTTTCTCATAATTTATGATAAATGACCCATCCAAAGCTCATTTTGAAGATAATGTAATTCTATACAGTCCATATTCATCTCCCAAGTTCAAAATATGCACTCACAAGAAGTTATGAATTTGGATATTATAGGTCATTTTGAAAAGTCAACAAAAACACCTTTTTTGTCAAAGCTTCATACATGAACATGGAATACCAAATTGAGATGAGACCAAACGGTTTTCTTATAGGACATCTCAATCTTTCTAAAAAGTCCAAGAACACCTTCAAAGAGTCAAAATTGAGGAAGTTATGCATTGGTGAAGTTGACCCTTTTTGCAAAATTGTCAAAAGTCAACTATGCCTCAAATTGCAATTTTTGCTAAATGGGCCTAACCTTTTGCACTTGTTTTGAGTTTGTAGCATGGTCCACGAGTCCTAGCTCTTCCCACTTTTCTTTATCTTATTTTTATTATTTATTTTGATTTTTATTTGAATTAAAACAATTTAAATCAAAACAAATCATAGATAATCCAAATCATTGAAACCTCAAGATATTGTGCATGTTTCAGGTTCTATATCCAGCTAGCAAAAGATTGAAATAGTGCAAAGCATTTGTGTGCACAAAAAGACTGGTTTTGACCTATTTTTAGAAAGATTTTCAAGTGAATCAAATCCAAATCAAAAGCTATAATGGAGGAAGATTGAGAGCATAATTTTAAACCTAATTCATTCCTCAGTATATAGGGAATATTTGCAGACAAAAATCACAAGGTGGGAGAGGCGCACAAAGGCAGAACAAACTTGAAAAAATCAAAGAAAAGTGGTGATTTGATTTTGTACTTCCAGGCACTTTCAAGGTCCCCTAGTCATCTCATTCGATTCCTGGGATCACAAGCAAGCTATACCAACCAAGAACAAGGAGTTTCCAACACTATAACTCACTGTAAGTCAGCCACGACAATGGCTTCTTCTTGAATTCGAATTGCATGATTCTGGCATCTATAGCATGAAACATTTATATATTCTTTCTCCTTGAAACATTTGCAAACTATCTATAACATTTAATTACGTTTTTGTGGACTGTATCAAGATCTGCCATTATTAGGGTTCTTGGTCTCGATTTGGGATCTTTTCACACAGGTAAAATTGGGCCATGAAAGGGGAACCATCGTGCTCAGCAGGCCAAGATGAGTTGATTCATGGACTTAGATTTTACTTATCTTGCTTGTGTTTGATTTTGAGAATTACAGGGTTTGTAGCGACGGATGTTGTCCGTAGGTAAAAGTCTTTGACTTTTACCAACGGAGAGAGGACAAGGATGACTAGCGTGCCACCACTGGATTGGTTCATTTGAATTTTGGTGCAATTTTTTTATTTTTTCCCACTAACGCTCATTATTATATATTATCAATTGTTATCATTCTATATACAAGAAGCGTGTGTAGCTCAGCTGGAATTGGAGTGTTTGGAAAAGGTTACAGGACCTGGGTTCGAATCCCAGGTCCCCCCATTATTTCACATTATTTTTCTTTCAATAATCAGGCGCGTGCATAGGTGGGATGACCACCATGGTCCATCATCATCCAACTAGCCAGGTGTCCAGGAGGCCAGATCTAAAGGTTATCATGTGGTGATCATCATACAGTCCAGTCAATGCAACGCATGGGATTCAGGAAGTCAACGTGGATCAACCTGTTTTGGGCCCAAAGCTTGCTATCCACACCTCCAAAAATTACTTTCTCAGGCCCATTTTCTTTTTCTTTTCATTTATATTTCCTTTTATTTAATTTCTTTAATTATTTTTACTAACAATTTAATTATTTCTTTTTATCAAAAAAATATAATATTTTCATCCAATTAGATTTAGGTTTATTTTTTATCAAAAATTAATTAATTTAGTTAGTTTATTTAATTTTAGGGTAACTTAAATTCTTTTGTAAATAATTAAAAAAAACAATTAGAAAATTAGGGCTTTGGTTTAATTTAATTCTATTTTCTTATTTCCTAAAAAATAACCAAAAATACAAAAATAGGCCATGAAAATTATTTTCTTTGAATTAATTTAATTATTAACTAATTTTGTATTTAATTTAAAAACCTATTTCTTTTTCTTAAAAATAATTAAAAACAACAAAAATAATTGTTTCTTTTGATTAGGTTAGACGGGGTCAAAACCCTAGTTCTCTCTCGTTCTCGATTCATCGCGCTTTATTTATTTTTACCATATTGATGTAATTGCTCACAAGTTGTAATAGATTAATTAGGACCTTTTACTTTCATTTATCGTTTTTTTTACGGGTTTGTTTTTGGCTATGTAAATACCCGAAGCCTTGTAATAGCGTAGCTTTATTTCCGCCCTTTAAATTCCGCAAAATATTAACTGTTAGATGTATGAATATTAGAAATGCATGACAAGAATGTATGTAAACTTTAAAACAGTTAGCAAACTCTAAATGTGAAAATATAATAAACTCGAAATTGAATCAGTCGCACATGCGCACTCCTAGGGTACACTCCCACTTCGGTTGCCTTCGGTAAACGATCATTAAGTATAGGGTATTTTAGTGGTTGCTCTCTTGTCTAAAAAAAGATCAAAGTCTCGTTCGGAAAAGTTGCCTCGGAATTGTTGCCTCGAATAATTGATCTAAGACATTAGGGTTATTACTAAGACGTCCTAACATTGCTTTAGTGATCGTACGTCCCTTTCGAATTGACCCTCAAAACTCCAACGACGATGCTACCTACTCACTAATAGTGGGATAGCATTGTCTAAGGAAAACAAGAATAGAACAATTCTCTTTTTCGAGTAGGTAGATTAGCTCTTAAGTACTTGCTCAAACAAATAACATTTTTCACACTTACACTCTCTTTCAAACAAAGTTTTCAAAACTACTTCGTAACACTCTTGAAGACAGAAGCAAGAGTTAAATCGAAGTAAAACAAAAACTTTTCAAATCACAAACACAAGCAATTTTGAAAATGATGAGCAAGTACCTAAGAGCCTGTGGAAAACTACGGATAGAAAGGGTGCTAATACCTTCCCTTTCTATAATCTACCCCCCGTACTCAAAATATCGAAAAAAGGGATTTTTCTTTGCTTTTTTCCTTTCCAGTTGGATAAAATAAAAATCGGTGGCGACTCTTGCTTACCGCGACATTTTGCAAACACAAACGCAAAACGCAAACCAGCATTCCTAAAACAGTCCGGTTCTGGCCACCGTATCACAAAGCCCATTGGATTGACAGATGAATTTTTCAGTCAACTGATCAAAAATCAACTGTATACCGAAAAGTCAAACTTTTACTTTTTGGTCAAATTCAAGTGCCAAAGATCATAATTCATCAAAAAATGTCAAAATATGAAAATTATTCATCAATAAATCAAAAAGTCAAGATTTCATTTTGAAAAGTCAGAATTTTTAAACTTAGAAATTTTTCGAAGTGTTGGAAATTTCTTATTTTTTCATAACTTTGAGCAAAATTTTCACCATGATGCAAGATGATTCAAGAGAAACTTCCAACATGAAAGTTGTATATCTCCATGAATTATACAACTTTTCTTCACACAACTTCTACCAAAACTTCTTGTATATCAAGTTATAATTTTAAGAACATGTGCTCATGAAACAAAACACTTAGTGAAATTTTGCCCTAATTTGGTCAGGATTTTGACCCAACTTCATGGCACTTTATCATATAGTTTCATGGGGAATCTTTAAAATCAATTCAAATATGGGTTGTAGAGCACATTGCAAGCTTTCCAAAATGTTCAAGAAATCCTTGAGATCATTCTTGAGTAGGGAGAATCGAAGAGATGAAGTTAGAGTTTTATCACTTTAATTACAAGTCACTTTAGTGATGAACAAAATTCAAATTCAAACTATGTTGCATAAACACTACTTTGTAGGCCTAAAACTTGTTAGGAACTCCATAATTAATGGTTTATACCACTGTTAGATGCTGCACTTCAAGCATACAATGCATGGACATGCTTTTTATCCATTTTTGGAAGAAAGGTCACATTGCCATTTTGATAAAGTGACTTTTTGTACAAAACTTGTTCTTGAGCCTTGCACTTGTTCTCTTCTGATTAAGCCAGTCCTATAACTCATGATAAATGTTTCAAACACTTACAATCACCTATCCCATGCTTGTACCTCTCCTTGAAACTTGTTTCCCTCTTTTCTTCAAAATCAAGTAACCTAGCCAAAAGCTAAAAACTTGTACTTCTGACTTGCCAATACACTCAAACACTTTTTTTTATACATACACAAACCATTTTATACAAACACACGAATGCTCAAGCTTTAAAAGAACCAAAAACTCAGAATCACACTACACACTTCCATTTTCACACAAACTGACCAAAAACTTGAAATTCATAATCTACTCGTGCGTTTCTTGGCCTTTTGGTTTCTAAAGTTTCTAAATATCATATAAAGTTGATGCCACACCCTGTTATAGAACTGTAACACCATTCATACCATCCTCCATTTTCAAAAACTCAGCTCTTCACATTGACTTCTCCAGACCATTTCAGCCATCCATTGTTCAAGCTAATCATTGCATTAGCTTCCTGGGACCTCAAGGAAGCTAACCTGATCATCACCATCACTTGAAACAAGCTCAAACTCAAAACACGATTTCTAGTTTTGAGGTAAGTTTTCTTAACTTTGAACTCTTCATACAGGCATCATCAATAGTTTATTTTTGAACAAAATATGTAGATATCATTGCCCTAAAGCTAACCATGTCCATAGTTTCCATTAATTTTGCTTGAGCTTAGAGAATTTTGAAACTAAAATTTCTGAGATTTTTAGGGTTCAGATTAGGGCCATTAAAATTCATGCTTATCTTTTATCTATAGTTTTAATGCTTTTCATTTCTGAAACCGTGAGAAAGTTTGCTACAAGTTTCATGTTTACAGTTTTCATTTTTGATGAGAAATGAGCAAGTTACAGTTGGTCTGGCTGGAGGTTGAAGATGAAGTCATCAGGGTCCGTTTTGCCTTACATATTTATTGATTTGCCTATGTTAACGGGTGTATAGCCACCTCAGTGGTAGAAGCGCGCGCCTGTAACCTTTGGGACCGGGATTCGAGCCCTAGTGATACCCTTTTAATTTTTTCACATTTTTGCTTTTCTGATTTTTGTCTTTTTGATAGGCGCTGGGCTTCTTTGGGCATGGCTTGTTTTTTTTATTTTTGCTAGCTAACCCCCTGCAGGCTGTTTGCACCCTTGACCCAAGTTTATTTATTTTTATTTTTATCTTTTATTCATTTCATTTTTATTCTCTTAAATATTTTTCCTAATATTAAAAAATCACAAAAAATAGATTTTCATTTTAACTTAGTTTATTTTATTTTCCTCACAAAAAAATATTTTTATTTAACTACACATTATTTATTTTTATGGATTAGTCTTGTAAATTAAATTAAAACTAGGTTAGTATTTATTTTCTCTTTACACCTATTAAAATTTATTATTTTAATATAAAAAAGGCTAAAAATATTTTATAATACTATAAATATTTTCAAGACAAAAATATCAAAAAAAAACACTTTTCTCATAAACTTATTTTCTTTTATTTTAACTAATAGATTTAGGATTTTGTTTAAAAATCTTTTCTTAAACAAATTTAGGGTTTACTTTTTTTTATTAATTATTTTCTTTAATTAATTAGGTTAAGACAAAACCATTTTCTCTAAAAAATCAAACAAATATCCATTTACTTCACATTTTATATTTTTGTACATTTATTCACTTTTTACATTGTATCCATTTAATTCCTTGATCATTGATACCCATTCAATATGGTTGTAATAGACTAACTAGGTTTACATTTTTGCAATCCCCATTCAATTTGTGTACCCCCCCCTCCCCACAAGTATTGTAATAGCGTAGTAATTTTAAATTTCGCAATTTATCGCTTTTATATATAACATGCTAGTAATTAGGGTTTGTATGGAATGACTAAAACCAATACTTAGAAAACCCTAATTTAAGACAAAAACAAGCATGAAACAATACAATTGCACACAAGCACCCCTAGGGTTATTCCACTTGGTTGCCTTATACAAAATGGCCATATTACGCATGTAAGATATCTTAGCAAAAACAATCAAATACAATATCATAGTCCCTCGATGACGCTATCTAAGTTGCCTTACAAATGATCTCAGTTCCTCAAAAAGAATGCTAAGATACCTTGCAACATTGCTAATCATGGTTATACGATGACCCACGCCCGTCCCGTTTACATCCAAAGATAGGGTTACTTACCAAATTAATGGTAAGACAACAATGTCAAAGGAAAAGAAAATAAATAAGAAAGACTTTTAAGTAGGTAGAATGCTCTTAATTACTTGCTCAATTTCAAAACAAAACATCCTTTCTATTTTCAAACACCTACAATTTCAAAACATCTTACAAATTGAAAACATTTTCAAAAGACCAAACATCTTTGTATACATTCTTACAAACAAGAATCATTACAAAGATTGCCTAAACAATGGCCTCTTTACAAAATACTTTCAAAAACCACACCAAGCACAATTTTCAAACAAAAATAAAGTGATCTAGAAAGTAAATAAGAGCCCATGGAAAACCATGGATTAAAAGGGTGTTAATACCTTCCCTTTTCATAATCTACCCCCCGAACTCAAGAAATAATCTCAAAGGCCTTTCCTGTTCTTTTTCACCTTTCCTTTTGGATAAAAGAAAAGTCGGTGGTGACCCTTGCTAACCGCAACATTTGCAATCAAACGCAAACCTTCAAGTTAGTTCTCCTACCGTATCACAGGCCAGCATAAACTTTGTACAAAAGTTTGCTTTCCAAGGAAAGCCATGGTACTTTTATGCCACACGTGGGAAAATCCTTTGGACAAAGACTCAAAATTGGGTGTGAGCATTAAATGATGATGACATTTGTCAAAATAGAATCCTGCAATATGAGATTATGTTCTTAGCTCAATCTGGATCAGAAGTTCAGCACCAGCGTAGCTTAGAACAAACATCCAACTTCTGATCTTTGAATCTACATGCGCCAGCACATTCTGAAGGAGTTCTCAAACTTTTCATAAAGCTTGTAACACACTTTGTAGACTGCCTTTGAATTACTCTTGCAAACTCTGTTTGAACCTTCGTGAAAATTGGCCCAGAAGTTCTAACCGAACTCTGTCTTGGAAGTGTCTAGAATTTGCTGATTACTTCAGTTTCAAGGACGTGCCTTTGAGGATTTATAACTTGAAATACCAATATTTCTAGGAGAACTTTTGTTCTGCAATGTTTCAGATCTCGTTGACATCTACAATTCTTGTGTTAGAAGTTCTTCCAAAATCATCTTGCATCATGGTGAAAATCTGGTCAGAAGTTCGGAGTTTATCATTTTTCCTAAACACTTAAAAGAATTTCTAAGTATTTGGAATTTTGACTTTTCCAAAGTAATTTTGACTTTTGATTTTCTTGATGAAACAAATTTCATATTTTAACATGTCTTCATGAAATATGATTCTTGAAACTTGATTTTGATCCAAAAGTCAAAGTTTGACTTTTCAGCGCGCAATTGCCCATTTTACCCTTGTGCCAATTCTAAGCCTAAATTGATGTATCAGTGCTACAAACTTGAGCCATGAAAAACCTTGTGAGAAAAAAATTCTTGAGGAATAAGAGGGAAAATTTTGGGGTACAACAGCTGCCCCTGTTCAATCTTTTTAAACCTGAAGAGTTAGATTGGTGAATCTGCCATTTGTGACTTGAAGGTAGAAGATGATTGAACACTAGAGTCCCCAGAAATTTGTACTTGATGATATTGTGATTGAAGTGTAAGGAATGGGCTTAAAGATTCCATTTGGAGAGATGATGGAGAGTTGGCAGAGATGGGCTTACAGATGCCATCTGGAGGTGACCATTGACAGAAATTAGACTAAGTCTAAACTTGACCTCAACTGGGGAAAGAATCAGAATAAACCCTTGGTTGATTTAAAACTGAACCTAGCATAAGTCTTGAATAATATTTAACTGGGAAGAATCGGGATAAATCTTTGGAGCGACTTATCTGAACCAGAGAAAGTGTCTTATTTGGAAAGAATCAGTATAAATTGTTGAGAGGTTTAAACTGAACCAAAAGAGGTCTTGGGTAAGAATCAGAATAAATCTTGGAGCAATTTGTCTGAACCAGAGGATATTTCTGCGGGAAAGAATCAGGATAAACCATTGAGAGGTTTAAACTGAACGAGCAGGGGTGTCTTATTTGGAAAAAATCAGTATAAACCGTTGAGAGGTTTAAACTGAACCAAAAGAGGTCTTGGGTAAGAATCATAATAAATCTTGGAGTGATTTATCTGAACCATAGGAGATGTCTGCGGGAAAGAATCAGGATAAATTGTTGAGAGGTTTAAACTGAACCAGCAGGGTCTGGAGATGAATCAGAATAAATCTTGGTGCAACTTATCTGAACCAGAGGAGATGTCTGTGGGAAAGAGTCAGGATAAACCATTGAGAGCTTTAAACTGAACCAGCAGGGGTCTGGAGACTAATCAGAATAAATCTTGGTGCGACTTATCTGAACAAGAGGAGATGTATGCGGGAAAGAATTAGGATAAAACCGTTTAGAGGTTTAAACTGAACCGGTAGGAGTCTGGAGAAGAATCAGAATAAATCTTGGCGCGGCTTATCTGAACCAGAGGAGGTCTTTGGTCTCCTGTGTAGGGCTTCTTCATGATGAGTCCGTGTAAAACTTCATCTGAAAATGTATGAGAAGGAACCTGTGTAAGATTGCTTCGGGATGGTTATGTAGATAGCTTTCCTGTCTTATTACAGGTATTAATCTACAAACAGTCGCCTACAGATAGTTTTCCTGGCTTGTTACAGGTATTAATCTGGGACTTGGAAAGGTTGGTCATTTGAGATAGTGGTCCTGTCTGGTTTCAGGTATCAATCTCTGACCTGAGAAAGAAAGATAGTTTTCCTGGCTTGTTGTAGGTGTTAATCTTCAATCTCTTCATGTAGATAGTTTTCCTGGCTTGTTACAGGTATTAATCTACAATTAGTCGTCCACCAATAGTTTTCCTGGCTTATTACAAGTATTAATCTGGAACTTGAAAAAGGTTGGCCGTTTGAGATAGTTGTCCTGTCTGGTTTCAGGTATTAATCTCTGGCCTGAGAAAGAAAGATAGTTTTCTTGGCTAGTTACAGGTGTTAATCTTCAATCTCTTCATGTAGATAGTTTTCTTAGCTTGTTACAGGTATTAATCTACAATCAGTCGTCCATAGATATTTTTCCTGGATAGTTACAGGTATTAATCTGGAACTTGAAAAAGGTTGGCCATTTGAGATAGTTGTCATGTCTTGTTTTAGGTATTAATCTTTGACTTGAGAAAGAAAGATAGTTTTCCTGGCTAGTTACATGTGTTAATCTTCAATCTCTTTATGTAGATAGCTTTCTTGGCTTGTTACAGGTATTAATCTACAATCAGTCATCCACAGATAGTTTTCCTGGCTAGTTACAGGTATTAATCTGGAACTTGAAAAAGGTTGGCCGTTTGAGATAGTTGTTCTGTCTGGTTTCAGGTATTAATCTCTCAAAAGCATGATGAAGGAATCTGATATGATTGTTACCTCAACGGATGATGAAGGAATCTGAGACAATTTCTCAAAATAATGATGAAGGAATCTGAGACGATTGCTACTCCAAAAGAATGATGAAGGAATCTGAGACGATTGCTACTCCAAAAGATGATGAAATCCAAGCTTGATTTTGTCCTGGAGAAGTTTACAGATTAACGACACTTATTTGTTGATCTTTTCCTGAAAAGGTAAAGAAATAAATATATGCAATATCATGATGGATGAAATGCATGTCGTAATGATGTTTCCTAAAATAAATGGGATTATGTTGTATGCATTTACCATGTATGCATGAAATGTTATTGGAATATAATTTTGTCTTGGAAAATACATCCTTGATAAGTGTTGGGGAGCTATTAAGTCTCGGACTACTGTTGAAGAGTATGCGTGTCTTCGAGCTTTGCTTAGAATGTTTCCACTGGGAATTCTTGTTTTGTTGATTGAGGAGACTCTCCGTTGGGGAACACTGACTTTTCTTGAGGGAAACTCTATGGAAAGTGTTGATTTATGCTTGGGGGAAAAGAGTTCAGGAGTCTCAGTTGTCTGCTGCTCTATTGGGGAGTTATATCTTGAATTGAGAGGAAGAAAGTTTAGTTGTTAGCTGGTTGGATTCCCAGCTTCACAATAACCTGTTGGGGAGAATGAAGTTAATTGTTACCTGGTTGGGGTCCAGGCTTTGCAGCAACTCACTGGAGATTATAGAAAAGTCTATTGGGGAAGAGGAGTTGTGGCCCCTTGATTTGTAGCAATCGGAGAGGCAAACTCAAGTTGGGGAATTTGTAGTTTGTTGGGGAAATAAACCTTGTCACCATTATGTTGGGGAGAGTTTTCTTTTGGAGAAACCCTCGAGGATTCCTGAGGTCGACTCAACTGGGGAAAAAGGTTATCCAGAGATCGAGACTCTGGCTGGTGGTCATCGTATGAACATGATTTTGGGGGAGATTTTTCACTGCCCTTAGTAGTAGGTGTTTGTGGCATTGCCAGGAAATGTTTGATTGTACGTAACCCTTTGTTAGGATTCACGTTCAATGTCCCAAGCGATTCAGATGGAGACCTGCCCCTGGTATATTCAGCATTTCTTGAGAGATTTCTTGGAATGTTGACTGGACTGCCCTAGATATGTTGGATCGTGATACGTCATGCCCCCTTGCTTAAAGAAGATCTGTTATTGGAAGTGTCTTCCCACTTGAAATGAATTTGCTCATTGAGAGGGTTTTTGTTCAACGGATATTCATCGTGCAAATTCTCTATTGTCAAATAAATAGCCATATGCAAACAACGATATTCAAATAATGCAAAGTGTATGTTTGTCTTTGAAGTTTTGAAAATGTGTTTTAGCAGATAAAAGAATTTTTGTAAGAAAATTCAAATCAGAATTTAGAGTAAGCGTTGTAGGAGTCAGGATACCTTTTGCAATAGTAAGTTTTCGAATTAACCCATGCTTCAGTTAGGACTTTTGAAGGGTTGTAGCGTGGCTTGGTTCACGGTTTAAGAAACAAAGGATAAAGGCTCAAATTTTATTTGTACCCACCCGTTCTTCGTGATGTTCTTCAGTCCTAAACTCAGTTAATTGTACGTTCGAACTCCAATGACATTTTGGTGATGGTTCAGACCAGTTTAGTTTATCGGAAGGCGGTCATTTTTTGCAACATTTTTCATGTTGTTGAGGATTTTTAGTGACCTCCTTTTTGATTTATTATCCCTGATTTTTCCGGAATGTTCTTGTTTTTGAGATTACAGTCAGCGGGATGCCTCAGTCTCCTTTGTAGGTTTTGACTTAGTGGGCTTTTCTTTTTTGAAAAATAACGACTGCCTATGTGATAGGAAACAATCATCGTCTTTTGATTCTAGAGGAATGTTTTTGATGTCATTCATTGTATTTCGAAGTGAAAGTTTGCGACTAAACATGCATTTAAGTTAACTGAGAGACTACCCTGCCCCAGGTTTTGATTAAAGGTTTTAATTTGTGTAAAAAGAAAACTTCTACTTCTTTGGCTCAAAGGGGTTGACTAGGGATTATCTTCCTTATAACTCCAGTGTTTAGAGTTTGAAAGAACGCTTGTACATGGTCAGCAAGGTCAGTCCAAAAGCATACTGTATGATATTAAGGCATTGTTTTCGTCATCCTCCCTCTAAAGGCTTGTAACTTTTAGCAAGAGTTGAGAGTAAAAAGCATAGTTTAAATATAGTGAAAATGAATGGATGAATCCAACACAAACATATGCAATGCATTTATAAAACATAGTTTAACATTAATAGATGATTGTTTGAATAACAAAGAAATTACAATTGAAAACTCAGATGAACAAAAGCCTCTTTGTCTGAACTTGTCACTTCAGGTGGTGAGCCTTTGAGGGATGGCAGAAGAATTCAGTCTGACCGCCTTGTGTGAACTCTAGCACTCCTTCATCGATTAAGTCTTGGATCTTACTTTTCAAAGCCCAACAGCCATTTGTATCATGCTCGGGATTATTGGAATGGTATGCATATATTGCATTAGGATGATAGCTAGGAGCGGAGGTATTAGGATTCCGAGGAGGATCCCTTAACATGACCAAATTCAGCTTCAGCAAATGTTGCAAGACTTGCGATATTGGCATGTCGAGTTTGGTAAATTGTCTCCCGGGTGGGGCCTGTTTACTCTGATTACTCCGTTCTTGTTGGCGGGGCGGTTGTTGGGTCCGTGACGCTGCAGCAATTCGGAAAGGTATGTTCTCCCCTGAACCAGCTTCTTGTCTCATGGGCGACTGATTAGTGACTTGATCCCCAATCTTGACCGTCTATTTCATACAGTTGCAACCGTTTTGATGAAGTTGGTTGACAAGGGATTTCAGCTCTTCTTGTCCTTGAGCTAGGTTTTGGATAAGAGCCATCTGGCCCACCAGTTGTTCCATCATCTGGACCTTCATTATGGCTACCTCGATTTGTAGCCGCTCCAGTTGGTTATCCTTGTCTTCCTCGGGATTTCCCATGATCATGCCCCTAGTGAGGAGCGCCTTCACCTCTTCTTGTCCCTTAGATAGGTTCAAGAACATCTCTTGAAGTTGAGTGTTTTTAATTTGAATGTCCTTGATAGTCTGTTCTAAGGCCATCTTTTGCTGAAATAAATAGTAATAAGATAAAGATACCTGCATGGGAGAAACTTGTCATGATATGATGCATGTTATATGGATGCTATGTTTTCAAGGATTTATGAAATTTAAATTTGTCTAGACAAAGAATGAACAAACGTTAAATTGCATTAATTAGTTCAACATGGTTACAACATGCCCCCTTGGGTTTACAAAGTAGATCTCTAAGATAAAAAGGTCGAACACATCCTCTTTGGCGCAAGGTAGACGTTCAAGCTTTTCTCTTCGTGTAGTTGCTTTGTAAGCTCCAAGACCCTTTTCTCACTAGCATAGAATTGAGCTTCGAAGGTATCTCGTTCTTCTTTTAGCTGAATCTAACCCTTTTGCAAGTTTTCAAGAGAAGTAGGCATGTTGGGATGGAAGCCAGTGTACGGGACATCTCCTTCAACCACAAGCTCCATGATAACTGGTAAGATGGAGGGATAAGGCATCATGAGCTTCTGAGCACGAGCTCGTACCCACCTGAGATAAGGCTCAAGTGGAATAGAATTATTGTGTCCCAGCGTCTTACTATCCACCTTATTTACCATCCTCCAGGATCGTACAAACCTCTGACGGTAACCTTGACCATCGCTCTCGTAGTCGAAAACCACTCCTTGGATGAGCATCTCATGAGGACCATCTCTTCGGGCATATTCAAACTTTCGTAAGGCTAAGCAAGGGTTGTAAGTGATACCTCCCCTAATTCCAACAAAGGGACATTAGGTAATTCCCCACAACAGTTGATGATAGTAACATTCTCCAATGATCGAGAACATCAATGAATATCTGAATGTCTGAGCAGCATCAACCTATGGGACCACCTCGAACCTTGCTCGTTCTTTAACACAAACCAGGGAAGATGCAAAATAAACCATCTAGCCAATAGAGGAATGCAACATATGAGGATCCATCTCTTCCTCATGGTGAGAGAGTGAAAAGAATGTAGGATATCTGAAGATGTGAAAAACACAAGAAGGGGGGGTGAATTGTAAAAACTTAAAATAAATGGCTTGACAACACAGTATTTTTATCCTGGTTCGTTTGATCTCAAACTACTCCAGACCACCCGTCAAGGTGCTTTCGCCTCTCTCCAACAAGGTCTTAATTCACTATTCTCAAAGAATTACAGCATCTACTTTAACAACTGTTAAAGTCTTCTTGAGTACAACCACAATCCGGTTAATCTCAAGGAACTTCTTTTACAAATGAATTTGAACAAGTGTGTTTTTGTTTTCTTACAAAACTGTATACCACAACTGTGATAATTACACTAAATAAGCTTGGAATAAAATGACTTTGCTTAAGCTTTGAATATGCGTGGTTTGGATAGCTTAGCAAAATTGAGTGCGTATGTACGTGCTTCTTTTCACAAGCAATCCTGTTTATATAGGCAAGCAAGCATACGTTGTCCATAAAGCAGGTTTAATGATAATAATGCACTTTCCTTTTGTAGAAGA
Organism: Vicia faba; assembly: GCA_948472305.1. Lineage (NCBI taxonomy): Eukaryota > Viridiplantae > Streptophyta > Magnoliopsida > Fabales > Fabaceae > Vicia > Vicia faba. The sequence goes on from OX451740.1 coordinate 834,757,783, forward strand.
TCTTTGTCTGAAGAAAGTCGTTAGCATTTAATTATGTCTTGAATAACCAGTAACGCTTCAGAGTCTTCTTTGTTGTATCTGCTGATAACGCTTCGGAGTGTTGATGACTTGGTAAAGATGTCTTTGATCAGAGTCAGAGTGTATTTGATTAGGCACAGATTCTGGTCATCAAACTTTCAGTGTGGTCTGGTGGTTTCAGCGTGCACCATAGATTGCTAATCTTCTGATGCTGATTCCATTTTGATGCTGATTCCATCAGAACTTCTGCATATACAAAGCATAATTTTAAGGAGCATAATTGTTCTTTATATATATCTTTGAAATAATTTATTCTTTGTATTTTGTTATCATCAAAACTCTAATCAAGGGTTGTAGAATCAAACTATGTTCTAACAATCTCCCCCTTTTTGATGATGACAAAAACCAGATTTTTCAATAAAGAAAGAATAAAAAGTATAGAATTAAGAAGAAGAACTCCCCCTGAGTTGATTACTTCCTTTTAATTCCATGAGTCTTTGAGCATCAGAATCTTACTGTATCTTTCAGTAGAGTTTTATACCTGTTCAAGCTTTTTAGAAGAGAGAATTTAGGTAGATTAGAATGTTTGAGACTTATGTCTCAGTAATCCGTTATTGAAAATATCTTTTTCTTTCTCCCTCTTTTTGTCAGGTATCAAAAATAACAAATAATCATGGCCAAAATGAGTTTGTATTAAAATCAGAATCAACGATAAGTTCAGAGCTATGTAGAGAATATTACAGATAAACAAATTTTTAAACAGAGGAGAATGTAAGAGGGAGGAGGAAGACGGGCGAACAAAGCTTCCAACAAGCCGTTGATCTGGATGTTGGTTTCCTCTTGCTTGGTTAACATGCTCTTGATTTCCGAAATTTTGTCATCATGTTTATCCATTCTTTCCTGCATCAAAATATCAGATCTCTTCAGGTCTTCTAAAGTCTGCCTTTCATAGGAGGAAGCTTGAGGATCTTCAGCAACTGGATGCTTCTCAGAGCATTCTACAATGTCCTCTTTTTGACCCAGTTCTTCAGCAGGAATCATCTGCTCTAGAGTATCAGTCAGATTGAAATCTTCTGACTCTGGTTGAACTTTGTTTGCTGGACGATGTTCAGACCAGGGAGCATTGTCAAGAGGGAGAACTTCTTCCTTGAGTAGATGGCTCAGAACTTGATCTTCAAAAACTTTTAGCAGGTTACTGAAGTTCTGTTGAACTTGTCCGTAGCTTTGTTCTTGCATTTTATGAGTTTCAGAACATACCCATTTTCTGAAACTTGTCCAAAGATAATCTGATGCAGCAGGATCAATCAGCTCAAGACTAGCTTGCTTCAGTGAAGTTATCCACTTCTGCATTTCTGTTTTAAATATCAATAAACTGGTACCAAAATCTGGTGTAGGTTCAGATGGTTTTGGTTTTGGAATGGCTGTTTTGTTGGTTATGGCAGCCAAGCGCTCAAAAACAGTTAAATCAATGACAGTTTTGGCGTTGTCATTTGGATTGATCTTTGTTGAGGAAGTGGGAGAGTCTGGAATGATTATTGGACTTGTTGGGGAGTTTGGTGGAGTTGATTCTAGTGAAGAGGGAATTTGGGGAATATCCAGAATGGTCAGGGGTATACTGATGGTCAGAGGTTCAGTGATTCCAGGAATGGGAATGGGATCAGAATCAATAGTTTGGTTGGATTGATGGTGATGAAGTTCTATTTCGCAGGATTCATGGGGTTGGACCTCAGAAGTTTTCACTTCTGGTTGTAATGGTTCAGGTTGTGGAGAAGGTGGATGAGTTTCTGGTAGAGGAGAGAGTGGAATTTCTGGTTGAGGTGCTTCTGAAATGGTTTCAGAGTTTGGATTTACTAGTATGGGAGAAGATATATGCTGGTCAAAGGTTTCAATATCTGATAGAACTTTTGCAAGTTCTTGTTGAGTTATTTCAAATATTTGGATTTATAGGTAGGGAGTGAGATCCTCTAAGAGTTAAAGTTTCTGAGGGGTCAAATTCAATGTCAAAATCATCAAGTGTTTGTGGAGTAGGATTTTCTGATTGAGTGGGGATTGGTATAGATGTTGATACAGATACTGAATCTAAAATAGTTACAGAAGAAGGATTACCTCTCTTTTTAGTTGCTTTGGGAGTCCGCTGGGATGATCCTTCTGCTGCAGCCTTCCTTTTCTTGTTTTTCTTCAGCACAACTTCTGGAGGCTTCTGCTGCAGATCCTGAATGTTTAAATCTGGTGATGTACCATCTGCCTTGCATGCATCCAGATATCTAACTATTATCTCAGGTTTGGAATCAATTTCTGAGAACATGGGAAAGTTATCCAGAGGGATTCTTCTGCTGGAGATGGTTGCAAAAGAAGTGACATTGGGTTCCTTCTTGATGTTCTCAATGATCTTCATCTTCTTCAGATTCTTTGCATTCAACTGTTTGCCAACAGTTGCTTCTAAAGTGCTGATTTCCTGTGGTTCTGTTAGATGATCTATCAGCTTATTCTCTGTTAGAATATCTGATATAAGCCTTCCTAGAGGTATCCAGTCCCTTTTTGTGCACTCCTCTTCTCTGGTTTCCTTAACACTAGTCCTTAGATGGTTGAACAGCAAATGAGCCAGATTCACCTTAATCTTCTGGGAGATGAAGTAGATCAGAAACTGCTGATCAATGTTGATGTAGTCATGAGAGCTGGTTGGCTTCCTGTGGTTTATGCATCCCGGAATAATCTTAGCCCATATTTTGTGATGGTCTTTCAGATCCCTTATCTTGCTGGAGGGAAGACCCAGAGTGAAGATTTCTCTAGCAATTAGGGTGACATCAGCACATCTTTCAGCCATGTCTATGCATCTTACACCACCACCACTGTAACCTATCTATCTTGCAATAAGGTCTTCAGTTATGACTATCTTCTTCCCCATTATATATGAAGTAACTTGATGGTTGGAAGATGAAGCATGAATCCAAAATTCCTTCACAAGGATTGGGAATGTTGGACCTACCAGACGGTCAAAATACCTGTTCCATCCTTGAGCCTTTACCTCTTCAGAGAGATTGAACCCGTTCTCTTGAAGACTGTTAAAGTCCACAATCAATTTTGAGAGTACTTCTAGATTTTTAATGGGCGTGAGGAGAGTTCTGAAAGGTTCTTCATATTGTTCTGAGGAATCTGTTCTCTGAGTACTGGAAGTTGGGTTGCTTAAGGAAGCCATGTTCACACATAAAGTTTTGAGAAGAAAGTGAAAGGGTTTTGAAAAGGATGCAAACTGAAATCAATTAGATTGTAGAGAAAGTGAAAGTGAAAGAGTGTAAAGAATGAGAAATATGTTTAAATAGATTTTGAAAAAGATTTTGAAATTGTAAATGGCAAGAGAGAGAAATAAATTATAATGATTATGAGCATTAATGACAGCTGATTTTGGGGGATTCAGAAAGATATTGGAACGGTTATCCATGACATGTGTCCCAATGCATCCAATCAGCGCTTTTGACCTTTCAGAAAAGTGAATGCGTGTTTAGCCTTAGAAAGTGGCTGATGAATGGATGACAACTGTTTGCTTGAGTGAACAGCACATTTCTATCCTTGAAATGAAGCGCTCAGATCTTCATGGATAGATTCTGATACAATTTGTACTTCTAAAGATCTGAAGGCAGGTTGATTAGTAGTTCACAGAAAATAACCAAAATTCTGAAGGTTAAGATATGAAAATAAAACTGTTTTATTCTGGGCAAAGCTTCATGCTGAGATGTTTCAGAATGAAGTTAAACCTATCTTCAGAAAGAGGTTTTGTAAAGACATCAGCCCATTGATGGTCTGTGTTAATAAATTTTAAATTGAGAATCCCTTTCTGAATATAGTCCCTAATAAAATGATGTTTTATTTCTATATGCTTAGCCCTAGAATGCAAGATATGATTTTTACTGAGACAAATAGCAAAAGTGTTGTCACAGAGGATAGGGATGTTACTCTCAAATATATTGAAGTCCTCAAGTTGACTTTTCATCCAGAGAATTTGCATGCTACATCCAGCTGCTGCTATGTATTCAGCTTCTACTGTTGATAGAGCTATTGTGGATTGTCTTTTACTGGACCATGAGATCAGATTTTTTCCCAGAAACTGGCAGCTTCCAGAAGTGCTTTTGTGTTCTACTCTGTCTCCAGCAAAATCAGCATCACAGTATCCTACTAAGCTGTAATCACTTAATTTTCTATAAAACAAACCCAGATTAGTAGTACCTTTCAGATACTTGAAAATTCGCTTAACTGCTGTTAAGTGAGATTCTCTAGGATCTGATTGGAATCTAGCACAAATGTAAACACTGAATAGAATGTGTGATCGGTGGATCTGGAACTGACTGTTTAACGTTGGTTCGCGAAATGTCGCGGAAGCAAGAGTCGCCACCGTCTTTTATTTTCTCCAAATGGAAAGGACAAAAGCACAGAAAAATTCCTTATAGAGATTGCTCTCGGTTCGGGAGGTAGATTATAGAAAGGGAAGGTGTTAGCACCCTTTCTATCCATGGTTATCCATGGGCTCTTAGATACTTGCTCACTTGTGTTTTTAAAAATGGTTTGTTTGCTTTTCAATTGTGGGTTTTAAAAAGTTTCTTTGAAAATTTCAGTTCGACTCTTGTATCGGTCCTCAAGAGTGTTTGAAAAATTGCTTTCGAAAGCTTTTTGAAAAGGTGTCGGTGTGAAAAGTATTTTTGAATTTTGTTTTGAAATTAGAGCAAGTATCTAGAGTCGTCTACCTACCCTAAGGAATTCGTCTGTGTAAATATCCTTTAAAGTAGTGCCATCCCACCATTGAGAGGTAGGTAGCACCACCGTTGGAGGTGTTCGGGTCAATTCGAAGTTCGGGACATGGTGATCACCAGAGCAATAGGAAGACACCTTAGAAGCTACCCTCATGCCAGGTTCCCGGATCATGAGGACTTACTAAGACATCCTCTAATCGACGATCACCTTTCGAGGGGCAAGGCAACAGTGAAGCGTACCCTAGGGGTGGTGTGTGATTTGTGTGTCAGATTCATTTATTTTGTCTTGTTCATGTCATGGGTGATCTACGCTTTTGTTTTTATTTTAATCATTCATTCTTGCATGCAATTGTTAACAGTTAAAAAAGTTGCGAGAAATATAAAGTTCCTAAACTATTACAACGGCGCGGGTCCACATCGCCAAATTTAATCCTGGACCCGATTTGACATAAAATAAAGTGCGAAAGATAAATGTCAACTTTACACGGCTTTGGGAGAATTACATCAAAAATTATAAGAAAGGATATAAATGCGCGAATTGAATTAAAATTGAAAGCGAGGGCGTTGGACCCTTTTTAATGAAATTAAATTATTATTAACAAATTAATTAAATTAAAGAAAAAAGAAAATATTTTTGAGGTTTTTTTGTATTTATGAATTTTTAATAAGAGAACTAAATGAAATTAAGAAATTAATTAATTAACCCTAATTCTACAATTTTTATTTATTAAGAAAAAAATATTAAAATTGAACCTAAAATTAAACCTAATTAATTAATGCAATTTTATTTACAAAAATAAATAATTAATTATTAATAATGAGAAAAGAAAAGGATAAAAATCTTTTAAAACCCTAATTCTACCAATTTTTAAGTTTATTGAAAAATATTAAAATTACTCCTAGAATTTAAAACTAAATTAATTAATAAGACTTTATTTACAAAATATTAAAATAAAATATATTTTTGTTTTTTTGTCTTTTCTGATTTTTGTTATTTTTTATATTAAGAAAATATTAATTTAAAGAATTAAATAAGAATTAAACAAAACAAATAAAAAAAAAAAAAAAGAGAATAGAAGAGCAAACCAAGGGGGGTTCTGTCCCCAAACTGGAGGTATATTCCTAGTAATTCTGGCCCAATTGTTTCAGGGCCTTTTGACTTTTTGGCTAGCGTGTGGCTTCGTTGACTGATGCCTATGCTACCCTTCAAATCTGGACCTTTGGATGGGGATCATGGGGCGCGTGGCACGTTTGGATCAGGGGTTGTATGGTAGGCCTTTGTATTGAGCGCTGCGTGCAAATATGGTTAGAAGAAAAACATGGAAATAGAAAGGGGGACCTGGGATTCGAACCCAGGTCCCAGAGGTTACCAATGCCAAGCCTGACCAGTGGAGCTATTGATACGCGTTGTACATAGAATAGCAAATAAACAATATGAGAGAAAAGTGGTCAGTGGCCTAGAAACAACAAAAACGCGCGTTATTTTCAAATCACCCTATCACGCTTTGCCACCTAATCTTCTTCTTCCTTGTTGCGTTTTTCCTGAAACAAAAACAAACAAGATTACGGGGGTTTTAAACCCCTACTACATGGCATATAGAAAAATAGCGATTAGCTCGTCTTTGATCAGAAATTGGGCGCGACCCCATCATTGAGTTCGTCTGAAGGCCCTGATTTTGATGGTCTGGGTCTTGTGTTCCAATTTTACCCTATGTCAGAATCCCCAATTCAAGGTCTCTGAAAACCTAGAATGCTTCAATGGTGGATCCTCCAATTTTGCACGAAAACTCAATTAAAGTATGCAGTTAGCTTTAGAATCAATCAATTAGTGTAAATCCACAACAAAAAAAATGCAATGGGAATGCTTGAAAATTGAAATACGAATATGAATAAAATGTGAAAAATCTCGAGTTCTGTATACCAATTCTGGGCGTTAGGGATGTGGAAAGGTGTTCAGTTAGCTTCAGTAATGTCTTGGCAAGCTAATGGGATCAATCTTTTCCTCTGAATCGTCCTCTAAGGCCACTTTCAGTTTTGGATTTTTTTGATAAAAACTCAAACTTTGTTCAACTTTTTTGGCGCAGCTTTTAGGTTCTTTGGACTAGGGTTTGCATGAGTATAAGTATGTGAACGATTAGGGTTGAAAATTGGATCCAAAAAACCTTTGCATTGATTGAATGGATATTTGATTTTCATGCATATATTTTTCAATCTTTTTCATGCATATTTAATTCCAATCATGGCAAATCACATTGATTCTTTCTATATCTGATCATGCACGAATCTTGAGTGTATTTCATGTATAAAAAGATTTGAAAACTTTGGTTTAGTATTTTCCACATATTTTAATTAATTAAATGAATTTTAGCAATTAAAAATTCAAATAAATAAATAAATAAAATGATGAATAACTTCCCTTTGGGCCAAATGGTCGTGCACATGCTTTGGATGATCAATCTTGGAAGAAAATGTGGCCCATTAGCATTTTTAAGGCATTTGAAGCAATGTTGACTTTTCCAAATACCCAAAACTTTCCCAACTTCTAAAAGGCATTTCTTGCTCAATTTTTAAGATTTGATCATGTTCTTGGACATTTTGGAAAGGTCTTGAAGTCCTCTAACCAATGTCTTTAGTCCCATGTCATTTTGATTTACCAATATCAAATTATGGCCTTTGACTTAAAGTCCCTTTTTGTTGACTTTTGAAAATGACCTATAATGTTGAAATTGATAACTTTTTGTGAGAGCATTTCTTGGACTTGAAGTGTGAAGAGGAGTTGTAGGAAATGTCTTTCTCTTCAAAATGAGCTTTGGATGGAATTTTTCTGATAATCCATGTGGAAGTTATGCCCTGGTCAAGTTACAGTTGACTTTTTTCAACTGTCCAAATATGGAAACTTTTGTATCTTGAGACTTTTTGAGCCAAACTTTGAGAATCATGATCAAGCATTGATCAAATGATGTTTGTGGCTTCAAAATGAGATGTTGACCAAAAATTTGAACTTTCGACTGTCAAATGACCATTTTTCCCCTGTAGTTGACTGTAGGGCAATTAGGGTTTTTGACTGTGCAATTTTATGTTGTAAGTCTTGAAACTTGGTATGAGGATGCTTGACCATGTTTGTAGGCATGTGAGACTTGATTTGACCCTTGGAAACTTCATTTTCTTTGTCAGAACCAAAACCCTAGTTTTTGACTGTTAGGAGGCCCTTGAACTGTGCAACCCTTGGGGAATTTTGAAGCATGCTCTTTGCAAATTTTGAAGAATATGGGAGGGCAAATTTTGGGGTACAACAGTTGCCCCTGTTCAATCTTCTTAGACCTGAGGATGCAGATTGGCTGACGTGCCTTTCGTAATCCGAAGGTGGAAGATGATTGAACACTAGAGTGCCCAGAAATTTGCGCTCACATAGTAGTGATGGAGGGAATGGGCTTATAGATGCCATTTGGGAGATTGATGGATAGGATGATGGGCTTATAGATGCCATCTGGGCATCGATCGCGTAAGAGATTCCTTAGCGAGAACTTGCGTACCTGCAAAAGAAAAGGATTACCTGACCCGTTACAGGAGCTGGTCTTCAAATTCTTTGTGTAGATATGTCCTGACTGGTTACAGGAGCTGGATCTGGAGCTTCAAAAGGCGATGAATGAACCAGGGATGGTTGCTACCTCAACAGGAACGGTGAGAGAACCTTGGATGATTACAACCTCAACAGGGATGCTGAGAGAATCTGGGGACGATTACTACCTCCGCAGTAACGGGGAGGGAACCATAGGCGACTTCAACCTCAACAGTAACACTGAGAGAATCTTGGGTATCTTCTACCTCAACAGTAACGCTGAGAGAATCTTGGACGACTTCTACCTCAACAGTAACGCTGAGAGAATCTTGGGCGACTTCAACCTCAACAGTAACGCTGAGAGAATCTTGGGCGTATTCAACCTCAACAGTAACGCTGAGAGAATCTTGGACCACTTCAACCTCAACAGTAACGCTGAGAGAATCTTGGGCGACTTCAACCTCAACAGTAACGCTGAGAGAATCTGGGGACGATTACTACCTCCGCAGTAACGGGGAGAGAACCATAGGCGACTTCAACCTCAACAGTATCATTGAGAGAATCTTGGATATCTTCTACTGAGTCTTCATCAGGAAAATCTGTTAGGGGTCGATTTAGCTGGAATAGAGAAGGCCTTTGACTGGATAAGAAACAGAAAAATCTTAGGGTCGATTTAACTGAACCGGTCTAGGTCTTGAAATGTCTTCACTGGATAAGAAACAGGGAGATTTTAGGGTCGATCTGACTGAACCAGAGAAGGCCTTTGACTGGATAAGAAACAGAGAAATCTTAGGGTCGATTTAACTGAACCGGTCAAGGTCTTGAAATACAGCTGAGAACTCAACTGGCGCTTTCCTGAAAGGTACAGGTCAGTCATATGCAGTGCATGATATGGATCAAGCAATGAGGTTCTCAACATAAATGAGATTTGTAAGATATGATGCATATATGCATGTTATAATGTATGGAGATGTGATGTTTATGAATGTATCTTTGTCATCTGGGAAGGTAAATCCTTCACGGGTGCCGGGAAGTCATATCCTGGGCTGATGTTGAAGAATAGATTTTGCTTCCGCTGGGGATGATAGTTGCAAGAATACCGGTCGGAGAAGATAACTCCGTTGGGGAATAAACTTGGCGAATGGATTACTCTGCGGGGAGAAAAGTACTCTAACGATCTTGCTGGGGAGCAATACTCTGTGGGGAGAGAGGTACTTTGCTGAAATGTTGATGGTAACTTTGCTGGGGATACCAATGTTATGTTGGAAGTGTTAATAGACTTCGCTGGGGATAAGAAGACTTCGTCGAGGACGATCTTTCCGTGGCTTTTGGCTGAGGATAACCCAGTTATATCCTGGTAAGGAAATAACTCTTTGAATAAAGCCGAGAGACGCGTTCGTGCTCTGCGAGGGATAAGCTTCCAGAATCTACTGGGGATAAGCTTGCTGCTTGGGGAGATGGATTCCAACTTTTCCTGGGGAAATCTGGATTGGACTCTCCTGGGGATATTTCTGAGATGTATTGGGAAGCTAAAAGAGGGAACCTATGTGGGGTTGCCTGATGATGAGCTCGTGTAAAACCGCATCTTGGAAAGAAGGACACCTGTGTAGGGTTACTTTGAGGTTGGGCTCGTGTGGAGCTGCACTTAGAGTTGAAGGAAACCTGTGTAGGGTTTACTGACAATGAGTCCGTAAAGCTGCATTTTGGAAAATAGAGGACCTGTGTAGGGTTTCTAGGTGACGAGTCCGTGTAAAACTGCATCCTTAAAAATAGAGAACCTGTGTAGGGTTTCTGGGTGACGGGTTCGTGTAAAACTACATCCTTAAAAATAGAGAACCTGTGTAGGGTTTCTGGGTGACGAGTTCGTGTAAAACTACATCTGGAGTTTTGAGAAGGGAACCTGTGTAGGGTTTACTGATGACGAGTCCGTGTAAAACCGCATCCTTGAAAATGGAGAACCTGTGTAGGGTTTCTGGGTGACGAGTCCATGTAAAACTACGTCTGGAAAGAGATAACCTGTGTAGGGTTACTTCGGGATAAGTCCGTGTAAGACTTCTTGATGAACCGGGGTAAGGTTACTGCAGGGTACGTTCGTGTAAAACTTCTTGATGAACCGGGGTAAGGTCATCTTGAGATAAATCCGTGTAAGACTTTTGGAGGAACCAGTGTAGGGTTGCCTGTGGATGAGTCTGTGTAAGACTTTGTCTGAAAATTGAGAAGGAACCGGTGTAGGGTTACTTGGATGATAAGTCCGTGTAAGACTTTTTCTGAAAGTTGAGAAGGAACCAGTGTGGGGTTATCTTGATGATAAGTCCGTGTAAGACTTTTTCTGAAGGAACCGGTGTAGGGTTGCCTGTGGATGAGTCCGTGTAAGACTTTGTCTGAAAATTGAGAAGGAACCGGTGTAGGGTTACTTGGATGATAAGTCCGTGTAAGACTTTTTCTGAAAGTTGAGAAGGAACCGGTGTGGGGTTATCTTGATGATAAGTCCGTGTAAGACTTTTTCTGAAGGAACCGGTGTAGGGTTGCCTGTGGATGAGTCCGTGTAAGACTTTGTCTGAAAGTTGAGAAAGAACCGGTGTAGGGTTGCCTGATGGTGATTAAGTGGATGATTGTCCTGTTTGATTTCGGATGTTAACCCATGATCTGGAATTTGTAAAGGTAGATGGTAATCATCTTTGTATTAACCTTTCCTTGGTACTTTGGTTGACAGAGCGATTAGATTGCTTGGACAACTCATCATTGCCCCTGTTTCTGAGGTGGGAGAGGAAGACTTGTGAGGTGCTGATAGTTGTTGATGGACCAACCTTCTTCTGGTGGGCAGGTGACAAGATGACAGGACATAGTCGTACGCTTTGATCCCTAACTTTTGCCTGGACCGCCCTTTCGGGTTTTCAGTCCACCGGGATACCCATTTTTGCCCAAGCCGCCTTTTCAGGTTTTCGACTTGCCGGGTGTACAGATTTTTTCATTTCATCCCTTATTTTGCCCGAACCCTTTTGGTTCGCCGGGAAGCCCTTATTTTTGCCTAGGTGTGTCAACCTAGCGGGTCTTTGATTTTGCGTAGTATTTTTTCGACTATATCCATATTCTCATAATGTAGGGAGTTGCCCCTGTTAGAAGTATTTTGTCACGCCACCAGAAGGTGTTTGATCAGGCAAGATTCGTTGCTGGAATCCCCCAAGTGAACCAGGTGGAGATTTTCCCCAGGCTATTTGGCATTGTTGAGAGAGTCTCCGAATCTTGACTGGACTGCCCCAGATGACGGGCCATGATCATGCCATGCCCCTTGATTGGAAGCGCTTCTGTTCATTAGGCATTCGTCGTGCGAATTTCTATACTGTTCAAACAAAAGGTCATATGCAAACAAAGTTATTAAAAAATGCGAAGCTTATGTCTGTCTTGAAGATTTTGAAAATGCATTCTTTTTCATAAAACCAGTGATTGTTTGTAAAACGTGATGTCACCTCCGTATTTTACCGTGAGCCTTAAGGAGTCAGGATACCTTTCGTAACAGTATGCTTTCGAACTAACCCATGCTTCAGCTAGGACTTTTAAGGGTTATAACGTGGCCTGGTTCATGGTTTAAGAAACAAAGGATAAAGGCTCAAATTATTTGTACCCGCCCGCTCTTCGTGATGTTCTTCAACCCTAAGCTCAGTTGATCGTGCGTCAGACCTTGTTTGAGTTTTTGTCCTGATGTTCCAATGATGGTTCAGATATTGATATTTTATTTTGAATAGGCAGTCATCTCTTTTTGCTGAGGGTTTGTAGGACCTCTTTCTTTTTTCTGATTTTTGTTATCCCTTAATTTTGCCTGAACTGCCTTTTTTGTGATTACAGTCAGCGGGATGCCCCAGTTTCGTAAGTCCCCTTTATGGGTTTTGACTTTTTGGGCTTTTCATTTATGATTTTTTTTTTGATAATGACTGCATGTCCTTATGATTGTTCGGAACCATCACTGTCTTTCTTTGTTTTGTAAGGACCTCTTTGGTGCCATTCGTTATGCACTTGGATCAACTGAGAGAACTACCCTGCCCCAGGTTATGATTAAGGGTTTTAATTTTCAAAAAGAAAAACTCCTACTTCTTTGGCTCAAAGGGGTTGACGAGGGATTATCTTCCTTATAACTCCAGTGTTTAGGAATTGAAACAATGCCTGTACCTCATCAGCGGGGTCTGTTCAAAAGCATACTGTAAAGATCGCGGTATCATTTTCGTCATCCTCCCTCAAGAGGCTTAGAATTATTAATCGAGCGTTGATCATCAGAAAAAATATGAAAATAATTTGCATATAGTGAATACGAATATATTGCTTCAAAACAGACATCTGCGATGCATTAATGAAATAACAACGTTTAACATGAGTAAATGTTTGAACAAAAGAAAATTTCAACTTGAACATTCGAATGAACAAAAGTTTTCTAGTCTCAGGGCTTGTCACTTTAAATGGTGAGCCTTGGAGGGATGGTAGAAAAATTCAGCCTGACCATCTTGTGTGAACTCCAATGCCCCTTCATCGATCAGGTCCTGGATCTTGTTCTTCAGAGCCCAACACTCGATTGTATCATGTCCTGGACAGGAAGAGTGGTAGGCACGCCTTTTATTGGGACCATAGACAGGAGATGTTGTGTTGGGGTTCCGGGGATGAGCCCTTAATGTGATCAGATTCAACCTCAACAGGCGTTGTAAAGCTTGAAACAGCGACATGTTGAGCTGGGTGAATTGCCTCCTGGGCTTGTCTGGCTGAAGCTGGTGAGGTTGATGCTGAATTTGTGACACTAGAGCCATTTGAGGAGCTCTTCCCTTATCTCCTTGTCTCAAAGATGGTTGAATGATGACTGGCTCTTTACCCTTAGGTGTTTGCCCCAGCTGGTTATCCCGAAGCAGTTGGTTGACGAGAACTCCGAGCTCATATTGTCTTTGAGCTAAGTCTTGGATGATAGTCACCTGCCCCATCATCTGGGCTTTCAATGCATCCACTTCAGTTTGCAGATATTTCAGCCGTTCGCCCTCAGCACTGTTCCTGGCCAAAGTCTCCATGAGAAGTGTCCTTAGCTCCTCCTGCCCCTTGGATAGATTCAGGAGGATATCCCCGAACCGAGTCTCTTGAGCAAGAAGGTCCTGGTTATCTTGTTGGGAAGCCATTGCTGAAATAGACAGCGAGAAAGGTAAGTGACCTGCAACAAGGGTACCTGTTATGCAATGATGTGTATGATATGCATGCAATGTTTTCAAGGACCTCGCGGGGTAAACAAGAAAAATTGTTAAAATTGGAGGTTGGTGGCTTGATTGAAGTAACTTCGTGTTGTAGAGAGTCCTTCTTCAAGGGTCAAAGGCTCACCATATCCAGTGGGTCATAGCCCCTGACTTTAGTCATCATGTCTGGTTTTGGTTTCCAAACAACCTTGGTTAGAGGAACCTTCTTCAGGAGTCAGAGCTCACCATATCAAGTGGGTCATAGCCCCTGACAACTTTGGCTAGAGGAAAATAAATCCTCTTTGCCCCTTGCTGGGATAGTTAATTCACCATGACCTGCATCATAAGCCCTTGAGATCCTTGAAACGGGTTAGTCTCTATGTAGGATGTATGCAATGGTATGATGTTATGCTATGCATGGGATAATGTAAGTAACCCCGTTATGAGTCCCAATTAAGGACTGCAAACCAAAACCTGCAAGAAACTTAGTAAACCCTGTTACGAGTCCTAATTAAGGACTATGAACAAAACCTACAAGAAACTTAGTAAACCCTGTTACGAGTCCTAATTAAGGACTATGAACAAAACCTGCAAGAAACTCGAGTGTCAGACAACAAGCATGCAAGTAGTCAAGTACGAAGGCACACAAGTCACACAAGAGAAACCCTTAGAGTTTAGGCCAGCATGAGGTCTAGGTATTACCCTCTTGAAGTTGGTGGGTTCAACCTGTCCTATTAGAAGTAACCGGGTTCTAAGGGTCCCAATATCACGGGATTGCTTTCATTGTTCATCGTTTCGATTTAGCCACTGAACTGGCGACCGAAATATTCCAGGAAAGCAACCCTCAATTGAGTGTAGTATCGAGTATCAACCAACCTCGGACTGCACCAAAGTCAGTTATCTCACTACCCTAAAGAGGCCAAGATAGTTCAATTAAGGTTCCTAAGGTCTATTGATGCTTCATGACACCACGCGGAGGCCCCGTACTCTCCTTGACTAAACTCAAGGGTTACCGGTACAAACCAAAGTGCCACATCAACATAGCAGACTGTTTCAACCATGTCGGTATACCCCACACAGTTCCCTCACAGCCTTGTTGCTACTTTCTAAGAAGGTATCCCCATATCCGGGTTAGGAACTATAGAACTCCCAAGACAGTCCCACAATTTAAAGCAAGCAAGTCAATACAATTGAAAACACAGTTATGAACTAACCCTAAGGTACACCTCACTTTATAAAGATGTCCCCAGCAGAGTCGCCAGTTCTGTGATCGGTGGATCTGGAACTGACTGTTTAACGCTGGTTCGCGAAATGTCGCGAAAGCAAGAGTCGCCACCGTCTTTTATTTTCTCCAAATGGAAAGGACAAAAGCACAGAAAAATTCCTTATAGAGATTGCTCTCGGTTCGGGAGGTAGATTATAGAAAGGGAAGGTGTTAGCACCCTTTCTATCCATGGTTATCCATGGGCTCTTAGATACTGGCTCACTTGTGTTTTCAAAAATGGTTTGTTTGCTTTTCAATTGTGGGTTTTAAAAAGTTTCTTTGAAAATTTCAGTTCGACTCTTGTATTGGTCCTCAAGAGTGTTTGAAAAATTGCTTTCGAAAGCTTTTTGAAAAGGTGTCGGTGTGAAAAGTATTTTTGAATTTTGTTTTGAAATTAGAGCAAGTATCTAGAGTCGTCTACCTACCCTAAGGAATTCGTATGTGTAAATATCCTTTAAAGTAGTGCCATCCCACCATTGAGAGGTAGGTAGCACCACCGTTGGAGGTGTTCGGGTCAATTCGAAGTTCGGGACATGGTGATCACCAGAGCAATAGGAAGACACCTTAGAAGCTACCCTCATG
Organism: Vicia faba; assembly: GCA_948472305.1. NCBI lineage: Eukaryota > Viridiplantae > Streptophyta > Magnoliopsida > Fabales > Fabaceae > Vicia > Vicia faba. The sequence continues at coordinate 834,773,146 of OX451740.1, forward strand.
CCAGGTTCCCGGATCATGAGGACTTACTAAGACATCCTCTACTCGACGATCACCTTTCGAGGGGCAAGGCAACAGTGAAGCGTACCCTAGGGGTGGTGTGTGACTTGTGTGTCAGATTCATTTATTTTTTGTCTTGTTCATGTCATGGGTGATCTACGCTTTTGTTTTTATTTTAATCATTCATTCTTGCATGCAATTGTTAACAGTTAAAAAAGTTGCGAGAAATATAAATTTCCTAAATTATTACAACGGCGCGGGTCCACATCGCCAAATTTAATCCAGGACCCGATTTGACATAAAATAAAGTGCGAAAGATAAATGTCAACTTTACACGGCTTTGGGAGAATTACATCAAAAATTATAAGAAAGGATATAAATGCGCGAATTGAATTAAAATTGAAAGCGAGGGCGTTGGACCCTTTTTAATGAAATTAAATTATTATTAACAAATTAATTAAATTAAAGAAAAAAGAAAAGATTTTTGAGGTTTTTTTGTATTTATGAATTTTTAATAAGAGAACTAAATGAAATTAAGAAATTAATTAATTAACCCTAATTCTACAATTTTTATTTATTAAGAAAAAAATATTAAAATTGAACCTAAAATTAAACCTAATTAATTAATGCAATTTTATTTACAAAAATAAATAATTAATTATTAATAATGAGAAAAGAAAAGGATAAAAATCTTTTAAAACCCTAATTCTACCAATTTTTAAGTTTATTGAAAAATATTAAAATTACTCCTAGAATTTAAAACTAAATTAATTAATAAGACTTTATTTACAAAATATTAAAATAAAATATATTTTTGTTTTTTTGTCTTTTCTGATTTTTGTTATTTTTTATATTAAGAAAATATTAATTTAAAGAATTAAATAAGAATTAAACAAAACAAATAAAAAAATAAAAAAAAAAGAGAATAGAAGAGCAAACCAAGGGGGGTTCTGTCCCCAAACTGGAGGTATATTCCTAGTAATTTTGGCCCAATTGTTTCAGGGCCTTTTGACTTTTTGGCTAGCGTGTGGCTTCGTTGACTGATGCATATGCTACCCTTCAAATCTGGACCTTTGGATGGGGATCATGGGGCGCGTGGCACGTTTGGATCAGGGGTTGTATGGTAGGCCTTTGTATTGAGCGTTGCGTGCAAATATGGTTAGAAGAAAAATATGGAAATAGAAAGGGGGACCTGGGATTCGAACCCAGGTCCCAGAGGTTACCAATGCCAAGCCTGACCAGTGGAGCTATTGATGCGCGTTGTACATAGAATAGAAAATAAACAATATGAGAGAAAAGTGGTCAGTGGCCTAGAAACAACAAAAACGCGCGTTATTTTCAAATCACCCTATCATGCTTTGCCACCTAATCTTCTTCTTCCTTGTTGCGTTTTTCCTGAAACAAAAACAAACAAGATTGCGGGGGTTTTAAACCCCCACTACATGGCATATAGAAAAATAGCGATTAGCCCGTCTTTGATCAGAAATTGGGCGCGACCCCATCATTGAGTTCGTCTGAAGGCCCTGAGTTTGATGGTCTGGGTCTTGTGTTCCAATTTTACCCTATGTCAGAATCCCCAATTCAAGGTCTCTGAAAACCTAGAATGCTTCAATGGTGGATCCTCCAATTTTGCACGAAAACTCAATTAAAGTATGCAGTTAGCTTTAGAATCAATCAATTAGTGTAAATCCATAAAAAAATGCAATGGGAATGCTTGAAAATTGAAATACGAATATGAATAAAATGTGAAAAATCTCGAGTTCTGTATACCAATTCTGGGCGTTAGGGATGTGGAAAGGTGTTCAGTTAGCTTCAGTAATGTCTTGGCAAGCTAATGGGATCAATCTTTTCCTCTGAATCGTCCTCTAAGGCCACTTTCAGTTTTGGATTTTTTTGATAAAAACTCAAACTTTGTTCTTCTTTTTTGGCGCAGCTTTTAGGTTCTTTGGACTAGGGTTTGCATGAGTATAAGTATGTGAACGATTAGGGTTGAAAATTGGATCCAAAAAACCTTTGCATTGATTGAATGGATATTTGATTTTCATGCATATATTTTTCAATCTTTTTCATGCATATTTGATTCCAATCATGGCAAATCACATTGATTCTTTCTATATCTGATCATGCACGAATCTTGAGTGTATTTCATGTATAAAAAGATTTGAAAACTTTGGTTTAGTATTTTCCACATATTTTAATTAATTAAATGAATTTTAGCAATTAAAAATTCAAATAAATAAATAAATAAAATGATGAATAACTTCCCTTTGGGCCAAATGGTCGTGCACATGCTTTGGATGATCAATCTTGGAAGAAAATGTGGCCCATTAGCATTTTTAAGGCATTTGAAGCAATGTTGACTTTTCCAAATACCCAAAAATTTCCCAACTTCTACAAGGCATTTCTTGCTCAATTTTTAAGCTTTGATCATGTTCTTGGACATTTTGGAAAGGTCTTGAAGTCCTCTAACCAATGTCTTTGGTACCATGTCATTTTGATTTACCAATCTCAAAGTATGGCCTTTGACTTAAAGTCCCTTTTTGTTGACTTTTGAAAATGACCTATAATGTTGAAATTGATAACTTTTTGTGAGAGCATTTCTTGGACTTGAAGTGTGAAGAGGAGTTGTAGGAAATGTCTTTCTCTTCAAAATGAGCTTTGGATGGAATTTTTCTGATAATCCATGTGGAAGTTATGCCCTGGTCAAGTTACAGTTGACTTTTTTCAACTGTCCAAATATGGAAACTTTTGTATCTTGAGACTTTTTGAGCCAAACTTTGAGAATCATGATCAAGCATTAATCAAATGATGTTTGTGGCTTCAAAATGAGATGTTGACCAAAAATTTGAACTTTTGACTGTCAAATGACCATTTTGCCCCTGTAGTTGACTGTAGGGCAATTAGGGTTTTTGACTGTGCAATTTTGTGCTGCAAGTCTTGAAACTTGGTATGAGGATGCTTGACCATGTTTGTAGGCATGTGAGACTTGATTTGACCCTTGGAAACTTCATTTTCTTTGTCAGAACCAAAACCCTAGTTTTTGACTATTAGAAGGCCCTTGAACTCTGCAACCCTTGGGGAATTTTGAAGCATGCTCTTTGCAAATTTTGAAGAATATGGGAGGGAAAATTTTGGGGTACAACAGAATTTCAGGCCTTGAATCCGTCAGATAGAGAAGAGAACCAATCATACCTCTATAGACCTTCTGTTCTACCTTGTTACTCACCTCTTCTTTTTCTAGAATGCGCGTGGGATGCATTGGAATCCTTGAGGCCTTACATTCTGAGAGATCAAATTTCTTCAGAAGTTCTCTGACATATTTTCTCTGATGAATGTAGGTTCCTTCTGGAGTTTGATTAATCTAAATGCCCAGAAAGAACTTTAGTTCCCCCATTAGGCTCATCTCAAACTCTGCCTGCATACATTTAGCAAACTCTCTTCCCAGAGAGGGTTTAGTGGATCCAAATATAATGTCATCAACATAAATCTGACATACTAACATGTCATTCTTAACTGTCTTACTGAACAGGGTTGTGTCCACTTTCCCTCTGGTGAATTCCTTTTCTAACAGGAAGTTACTTAGTCTTTCATACCAAGCTCTGGGAGCTTGTTTCAGACCATAGAGTGACTTCTTTAGTTTGAAAACATATTCTGGATTTTTGGAACTTTCAAAACCAGGGGGTTGGTGCATATAAACCTCTTCTTCTATATAGCCATTTAAGAATGCACTCTTGACGTCCATTTGATACAGAGTGATGCCTTTATTAACAGCAAATGAAATTAAAAGTCTGATAGATTCTAACCTGGCGACTGGAGAAAAGGTTTATGTATAGTCTATCCCCTCTTGCTGACTATAACCTTGTGCTACCAGCCGTGCTTTATTTCTGATGACTTCACCTTGTTCATTCAGTTTGTTTCTGAACACCCATTTTGTGCCTATGACGTTAAATCCTTTTGGTTTGGGAACCAGATCCCATACGTCATTTCTTATGAACTGATTTAGCTCCTCCTGCATTGCCAGAATCCAGTCATTGTCAAGAAGTGCTTCATCAATTGTTGTTCGTTCAATCAGAGAAACAAGTCCCATGAGGGATTCTTCAAAGTTTCTAAAGGTATATCTTGTTCTGATTGGATCTTCCTTCCTTCCTAAGATTGTTTCTTCTGGGTGATCAATTCTACTTCTGGATGGTCTTTTCTGGAGTTGATCAACAGAAGGTGTTGGATTGTTTGTAGTGACTCTTTCTGATGTTGAGGGAGTGTCTCTGTTGAGAGCCTCTGAGTTGTCTTTAGTACCTGTGAGTTCAACTTCCATACCTGCAAGGAATTCATTCTTCTTTGACTTTTGAGAGTCAAGCTTATCATCAAACCGAATACTGATTGACTCTTCAACAATCTGTGTTTCTGTATTGTATACTTTGTACCCTCTTAAGCATTCAGAGTATCCTAACACAATACACTTTTGTGCTTTAGAGTCAAACTTGTTCAAATACTTTTTTGTATTCAAAATAAAACAAGTACACCCAAATGGGTGAAAATAGGAAATGTTGGGTTTTCTGTTCTTCCACAATTCATATGGAGTCTTTTCCAGAATAGGTCTGATGGAGATTCTATTCTGAATGTAACACACTGTGTTTATTGCTTCTGCCCAAAAGATCTTAGCAACATTAGTCTCGTTGATCATGGTTCTGGCCATTTCTTACAATGTTCTGTTCTTTCGTTCTACAACTCCATTTTGCTGGGGAGTTCTAGGACAAGAGAAGTCATGCAGAATGCCTTTTTCATTAAAGAATAATTCAAAATCTTTATTTTCAAATTCTCCACCATGATCACTTCTGACTTTGACGATTCTAAGATCCTTTTTCATTCTAAACTTGGTTGCAGAAAGTAACAAACACAGAGTGTGACTCGTCCTTATGCCTTAAGAACTTTACCCAAGTCCATCTGCTATAGTCATCTACGATTACTAACCCATACTTCTTGCCACTGACTGAGGCAGTTTTTACTGGTCATAATAAGTCAATATGCAGAAGTTCTAATGGCTTAGAGGTGGAAACAACGTTTTTGGATTTGAAAGCAGGTTTTGCAAACTTGCCTTTCTGACATGCTTCACACAGAGCATCTGAATTAAACTTCAAGTTAGGAAGTCCTCTGACCAGATTGAGTTTGTTAATCTGAGATATTCTTCTCATACTAACATGTCCCAATCTTCTGTGCCAGATCCATTGCTCGTTGTTAACAGACAGAAGACATTTTACATTCTGACTTTTCAGTTCAGAAAGTATGATTTTATAAATGTTGTTTTTCCTCTTTCCATTAAATAGGATAGTCCCATCTTTCTGACTAACAGATTTGCATGAATTTTGATTGAAGATTATATCATAACCGTTATCACTTAATTGACTTATGGATAACAGGTTATGCATTTATCCATCAACTAATAAAACATTGCTAATAGAGGGAAGATTTCCATTACCTACTGTTCCAGAGCCAATGATCTTTCCCCTCTGATTTCCTCCAAAGCCTACGTGGCCTCCAGGCTTAAGTTCCAGGCTTTGGAACATATGCCTTCTTCCCGTCATGTGTCGTGAGCAGCCAGAGTCCAGGTACCATGACTGGTGTCTTTGCTTTGCTGCTAAAGATATCTGCCACATGTATTATTTTATCCTTAGGTACCCACATTTTCTTGGGTCCTGATTTGTTAGTTTTACCAAAACTCTGGTTGAATTTTGGTTTGACAGAGTAATCACTACTTGCATATTTTATGTCATGTGTGTGCCCATATATAAAGTGTGAATCAAGTGGAGTACACTATATAACTAAATCCATGGCATTTTTTGGTGTAGTAACCTTACCTTGATATCCTATCCCTTTTCTTCCATTTATGCTAACCCCATAGATCATTGAAGCCATTTTGCTTCTGTCTATATTTTTAGCTAGAAACTTCTGAGAGCTGTGATCATACTCTTTGATGATCTCATCAGCTTGTCGGGAGTTTCTGGGATTGTTTCCTTCTGAGAGTTTTGCAATTGATTTTCTAATTTTGAAATTTTATCTTTTAACTCAGAATTCTCCAATTTGAGACTCTCAGTCTTATCAGAGTCAGAAGCAAGATTCCTTTTCAGGTTTCTGAATTTGACTCTAATTTGCTGATACCTTTCCAGAATTTCATTGAGGCTTTCAACTAATTCAGCCTTAGTAAAATTTATAGTGAAGTCAGGGAATACCTCTTCTGTATCTGATTCTGAATTTGAACCAGAAGCTTCACTGTCTTCAAAGACGTTTTCCATGAGAGCTATGTTTGCTCTTTCATCATCTGATTCTGAGTCAGCTTCAGATGTATCAGAATCATCCCATGTGTAATTGCAGCTTCTCAAGTCATATTTAAAGCATGTGTTTTGATGAAGACAACATGGACATCAACATTTCAAGGATGTGAAAAAAGCTTATCAACATCAAAATAAAGTCTTGAAGATTATTGAAGAATTATTGAAGAATCATCAAATATCAATATGGTATAAATAATTCTTAAAATCTTGAATATAGATGTTCACAATATGCATTCATCAACATATACATATTTCATAACTTTAAGATCAAGAAAACTTTGTTTGAAATATCTTTCAAAAAGTATTTTTGAAAATAACCCTTTAGGAACCGGTTCCTCCCTAACAGGGAACCGGGTTCCAGCATTTCTCAAAAAACATGTCCCTGGTTTTTGTACCAGGAACCGGGTTGTACCAATAGGGGAACCGGTTCCTGCGTGATAATTTTTGAATTCCAACTTATAACATTCACTAAGAACCGGGTTCTGTCAGTGTCGGAACCGGTTCCTAGCGAACCAGTGCAGCTTTTACTTTGTTTTTTGAACATTTTTCAAGTTGTATCTTTTCATGAATGCATTGCAACTTTTCATATGAATTGGCATGAATGAAGAGGTTCTTGTAACTTTATAAAATGCAGATTTTCTTATTTCAAACAATGCTTCAATGTTCAAATTAATAAAAACCTTCTTCAATAAACAATTTTCTCATTCATTCAAATTTGCACATAAACTTTCATGTGTTCATAATTTTGTGAAACTTGCCATATACACTTTCATTATCATTACAAGTTTCATACATAGATTGTGAACATTTATATACATTGTTGAGAATTGTTTTTATCTTGAAGAAGAAGATCAATTGAAGATTGATAAAGCTCTCCATATACTTCAAACTAAATCATTGTATTACTTAAAGGTTTTTCCCTTACTATCCAGGATTGTTGGAAGTAAGTGTTGTGATTTGAAGAGGATTGTTCTTCATTCACATTAGTGTTTGTTTGGTCTTAAAGGTGTTAAGAACCTTTGATCACCCTATAGGTTAGATAGTAAGCATAGGTTGTACAATCATTCTAACTATAGTGAAATCTCTTTCGTGTTGGAAAGGGGACTGGAGTACTCTTGGATTGTGAGGGGAACCAGGATATATCACCGTGTTCTTTACTTTTCCGCATTTATCGCTTTCATCACCATAATCAGGAAAAGATAAAGATATAATCAAAACCTTCAAACACTTAACCAAAAATTACTACCAAGCATTCTCATAAAACCGAATAAATTTTATAAGACCTAATTCAGCCCCCCCCCCCCCCCTCTTAGGCACTCTGAGACTTATAATTGGTATCAGAGCAAGTTATAGGTAACTTGTTCCTAAAGATCCAGAATGGCTTCCGCAAATCATCAACCAGTTTTCAGAGATGGTGGTAGTAACAACAAGCCTCCTCTATTCTGTGGTGAATATTTTGACTTCTGGAAAATACGCATGAAGGCGCATTTAGAAGCACAAGGAGAGGAAGTATGGGATGCTGTTGAAAATGGTCCATTTATCCCGATATCAGTAATCAATGGCATTGGTTCTGCAAATCCCAAAACTGCATGGGACGACGATGATAAAAAGAAAGTTCTCTATGACAAAAAGGCAATAAACCTTCTTCAAGGTGCACTCAGTATGGACGAATTTTTCCGTGTCTCGAACTGCAAGACAGCAAAAGAAATATGGGATACCCTAGCTCAAACTCATGAAGGAACGGCTGAAGTAAAAAGATCAAGGCTAAATACCTTGAGTCAAGAATATGAACTATTTCGAATGCAGCCCGGAGAATCCATTCTTGACTTACAAAAGAGATTTGTGCATTTGACAAATCACTTAAATGCTCTTGGTAAAACCTTGACAAATGATGAACTCAACTTAAAAATCCTTAGATCATTGGCTAGGGAATGGCAACCAAAGGTAACGGCAATCTCGGAAAAGAAGAGTCTCTCCGCAATGACTTCCGCTACATTATTTGGCAAACTTCAAGAATATGAAACGGAACTCGGTAGACTTGAAAAACATGAAAATTTAGAGAAGAAATCCAAAGGCATTGCCTTAAAAGTTGATTCAAAGGAAAGTCAAGATAAAGATGCATCGGAGGAAGATGAAAACTTCTTGCTTCTTGTAAAAAGGTTAGGAAAATATTTTGGTCATAAAAATAATCTTCATAATGCTAACTTTGTCAAGAGGAAGAAATTTTATAATCATAAAGATAAAGAAGCCTCCACATCAACACAAGATGTCACATGTTATGAATGTGGAAAGCAAGGTCACATAAAGCCGGATTGTCCAAAACTCTCCAAGAAAAATGGATTCAAAAGCAAAAAGGAGTTCAAGAACAAAAAGGCCTATGTTGCATGGGAAGATAATGAGATAAGTTCGTCATCCGATTCGGAAAGCGAGGAATGTGCAAATCTAGCATTAATGGCTTCACATCACTCTGACGATGAAGAAGAGGTTAGTAATGAATTTAATATTTTTGATGATGATGTTCAAGATGCTATTGATGAACTCTTGAAAGAATGCAAAAGTTTATACAAAAAGGTGTCAAATCAAGAAAAAGAACTTCTAAGTTGTTTAGAAAAAATTGACACCATGACTAAAGATTTTGAACTTCAAAAACAGAATTTTATTAAAGAAAAAGAAAACTTTGCATGCTCCAAGTGTGAATCAAATGTCTTTCAAATTGTTCAATTGAAAAAGAGTCATTGAACGATATGAAAAAGGAAAAATAGGATTGGAAGGATTACTAAGCCAACAACGTTATCCGAATGATAAAAGGGGTCTTGGTTATGTGAATTTTAAGAAACCAAGTAACAATCCCACTGTTTTTGTAAAGGCTAGTAATAGTTCCAATCCCAAGAAGGTAGAAAAGAAGCAAGTTGTTCATAATCATCAAAAGAAAAAGGCTAATGTATCGAAAAAGAAAACATTTCCTAAGAAGAAATCTTATCCTTCTAGATATAGAAGTAACTTTGAACCTACTTGTTTTTATTGTGGTATTAAAGGCCATACACCTAATGCTTGCTATGTTAGAAACTTTAGTATAGCAAGTGGCCATTATGTGTGGGTGAAAAAGGGAACTAACTATGAAGGACCCAAGGCAACTTGGGTACCTAACAAAGAATAATTTGTTTGTGTAGGTATGCTTGAAATCCACATCAAATGTTTGGTATCTTGATAGTGGATGTTCAAAGCATATGACAGGAGATGTACACCAATTTTCATATCTAGTACATAAAGCCAAAGGGTATGTCACCTATGGAGACAACACCAAAGGAAAGATTCTTGGCGTTGGAATAGTTGGCACACCTCCATCCATTCAAATTGAGGATGTTCTCTATGTTGAAGGATTAAAGCACAATCTTCTTAGCATAAGTCAACTTTTCGATAGAGGGTTCAAGATCAAATTCAACAAAGATGAATGTATTATTATGGATGAGGCAACCAATGAGGTAAAACTCAAAGGTATAAGAACTAACAATATTTTTATGATTACTTTAGATGATTTGTCTCTGAAGGTACAATGTCTTATGGTGAACAACAATGACGCTTGGTTATGGCACAAGAGGATCGCTCACATTCACATGGAGCACTTGAACAAATTGGTTAAGCATGACTTAGTTATTGGTCTACCAAAGATGAAGTTCATCAAAGACAAATTATGTAATGCATGCCAAAAGGGCAAACAGACCAAAACAACTTTCAAATCTAAGAATGTGGTGTCTACTACAAGACCACTTCAATTGTTACACATGGATCTCTTTGGTTCATTAAGAACAAAAAGCTTCGGAGGTAATGTATACGCTTTAGTCATTATTGATGATTTTTCTAGATATTCTTGGACTTTGTTTCTTGTGCAGAAAAGTGATGCTTTTAAAGCCTTTAAGAAGTATGCTAAGCAAATCCAAAATGAAAAATCCCTAAAGATTGTATCCATAAGAAGTGATCATGGTGGAGAATTCCAAAATGCTCAATTTGAAGAATTTTGTGAAGAACATGGTATCTCTCATAATTTTTCAGCACCTAGAACTCCACAACAAAATGGAGTAGTTGAAAGAAAGAATAGGTTTCTAGTGGAACTTGCAAGAACAATGCTTAGTGATGCAAATCTTCCTAAATATTTTTGGGCGGATGCGGTTAGTACGGCATGTTATGTTGGAAATCGAGTTATCATTAGACCTATAATAAAGAAGACTCCATATGAACTCTTCAAAGGAAGAAAGCCAAATATTGCTCACTTTCACATTTTTGGATGCAAGTGCTTTGTTCTTAATAATGACAAAGACAATCTCGGTAAGTTTGACGAGAAATCCGATGAAGGTATATTTCTTGGTTATTCGCTTTCTAGTAAAGCATATAGAATTTATAATAAAAGAACTTTAACTATTGAAGAATCTATGCATGTATCTTTTGATGAAACTAACCCCTCCAAGGAGGAAGTAGTTGTTTGTGATGATGATGATCCTATAGATTTACCCCCGGAAGATCTCTCAATTGATCAAATTAAGAAATCACCGGAAAATCAAGAAAACATTGTACAACAAGATTCAAACACCAATGATCTACCAAAAGAATGGAGAACTCATAGAGACCATCCTATTGACAAAATTATTGGTGACATTAGCCAAGGAGTATCAACAAGATTAAATCTAAAAGATGCTTGCTTAAACATGGCGTTTGTTTCTCAAATTGAACCTACCAAAGTTGATGAAGCCTTAGGAGATGATCAATGGATTATTGCTATGCAAGAAGAATTAAATCAATTCGAGAGAAATCAAGTTTGGGAACTTGTTCCTAGACCAAGTGGTAAACACATCATAGGTACCCGATGGGTGTTTAAGAACAAACTTGATGAGAATGGTCTAATTATTCGAAACAAAGCAAGGTTAGTTGCCCAAGGTTACAATCAAGAGGAAGGAATCGACTTTGAAGAAACATTTGCTCCGGTTGCAAGGTTAGAAGCTATACGTCTTTTACTTGCTTATGCTTGTTCATTAAATTTTCAGCTTTTCTAAATGGACGTCAAAAGCGCATTCTTGAATGGATACATCAATGAAGAAGTCTATGTCAAACAACCCCCGGGATTTGAAGACTTCAAACATCCTTCACATGTCTTTAAGTTGAGAAAGGCTCTTTATGGCTTAAAGCAAGCACCAAGAGCATGGTATGATAGACTTAGCAATTTTTTGTGTGAAAAAGGTTTCGAAAAGGGTAAGGTTGATAAAACCTTGTTCATTAAGAAAATCCAAAGTAACACTTTATTGGTTCAAGTCTATGTTGATGATATCATTTTTGGATCGACTAACAAAGAAATGTGTGAGGAATTCTCATTGATGATGCAAGGAGAATTTGAGATGTCTATGATGGGAAAGATGAACTATTTTCTTGGACTACAAATCAAGAAACTAGAAGATGGAATCTTCATCAATCAATCTAAGTATTGCAAAGAATTATTGAAAAAGTTTGATATGGACAATTGTAAAGCCATGAATACTCCAATGGGCTCCGGTACATATGTTGATCAAGATGAATCCGGTACTCCAATTGATATTACAAAGTACAGAGGTATGATTGGTTCTTTATTGTACTTGACGGCAAGCCGTCCTGACATCATGTTTAGTGTTTGTCTTTGCGCTCGCTTTCAAGCAAATCCAAAGGAATCACACCTCGTGGCAGTTAAAAGGATCATGAAGTATCTTAAACGAACAATCAATGTCGGTCTATGGTATCCAAAAGGTAGTACTTGCACTTTAATTGGTTATTCTGACGTGGATTATGCAGGTTGTAAAAATGATCGTAAAAGCACAAGTGGTACTTGTCACATTATTGGAAATGCATTAGTATCATGGGCTTGTAAAAAGCAAGCATGTGTTGCTCTTAGCACGGCCGAAGCAGAATACATAGCAGCGGGTAGTTGTTGTGCACAAATTCTTTGGCTCAAGCAACAACTCCGTGATTACGGACTTGATCTCGGATGCATTCCTCTTCGATGCGACAATACAAGTGATATCAATATTACAAAGAATCCGGTCATGCATTTAAGAACCAAACATATAGATATTCGACATCATTTTCTCCGTGATCATGTACTCAAAGGAGATGTCGAAGTCACTTTTGTGGATACTCATAACCAACTCGCAGATATCTTCACTAAACCGCTTGCTCGAGAACCTTTCTTCAAAATCCGAAGAGAACTTGGTATTTTGGATGAAGGTGATATCTAATGTTTCTCTTAAGATGCACGTCTTAATTTTTATATGTATCTATTTCACTCTTTTTCCCCATCCTTTTTTATGTTAACAAAGGGGGAGAAGAATATGCATGTGTGTTGTTTTGTTTCAAAGAAATTACAGGCCCATAAAATATCAAACTCACTCCAAAATTCAAAGAATCATGGACTTAGGGGGAGCATACAATTTAGGGGGAGCCTTGCATTTGCTCAACATGTTTACTACACAAAACAACAAAAACATTTCAAGAAATCGTTTTCAAGACTTGGTTGTCATCATCAAAAAGGGGGAGAATGTAATTGCAGCTTCTCAAGTCATATTTAAAGCATGTGTTTTGATGAAGACAACATGGACATCAACATTTCAAGGATGTGCAAAAAGCTTATCAACATCAAATAAAAGTCTTGAAGATTATTGAAGAATTATTGAAGAATCATCAAATATCAATATGGTATAAATAATTCTTAAAATCTTGAATATAGATGTTCACAATATGCATTCATCAACATATACATATTTCATAACTTTAAGATCAAGAAAACTTTGTTTGAAATATCTTTCAAAAAGTATTTTTGAAAATAACCCTTTAGGAACCGGTTCCTCCCTAACAGGGAACCGGGTTCCAGCATTTCTCAAAAAACATGTCCCTGGTTTTTGTACCAGGAACCGAGTTGTACCAATAGGGGAACCGGTTCCTGCGTGATAATTTTTGAATTCCAACTTATAACGTTCACTAAGAACCGGGTTCTGTCAGTGTCGGAACCGGTTCCTAGCGAACCAGTGCAGCTTTTACTTTGTTTTTTGAACATTTTTTAAGTGGTATCTTTTCATGAATGCATTGCAACTTTTCATATGAATTGGCATGAATGAAGAGGTTCTTGTAACTTTATAAAATGCAAATTTTCTTATTTCAAACAATGCTTAAATTTTCAAATTAACAAAAACCTTCTTCAATAAACAATTTTCTCATTCATTCAAATTTGCACATAAACTTTCATGTGTTCATAATTTTGTGAAACTTGCCATATACACTTTCATTATCATTACAAGTTTCATACATACATTGTGAACATTTATATACATTGTTGAGAATTGTTTTTATCTTGAAGAAGAAGATCAATTGAAGATTGATAAATCTCTCCATATACTTCAAACTAAATCATTGTATTACTTAAAGGTTTTTCCCTTACTATCCAGGATTGTTGGAAGTAAGTGTTGTGATTTGAAGAGGATTGTTCTTCATTCACATTAGTGTTTGTTTGGTCTTAAAGGTGTTAAGAACCTTTGATCATCCTATAGGTTAGATAGTAAGCATAGGCTGTACAATCATTCTAACTATAGTGAAATCTCTTTCGTGTTGGAAAGGGGACTGGAGTACTCTCAGATTGTGAGGGGAACCAGGATATATCACCGTGTTCTTTACTTTTCCGCATTTATCGCTTTCATCACCATAATCAGGAAAAGATAAAGATATAATCAAAACCTTCAAACACTTAACCAAAAATTACTACCAAGCATTCTCATAAAACCGAATAAATTTTATAAGACCTAATTCACCCCCCCCCCCCCCCCACCCTCTTAGGCACTCTGAGACTTACACCATGTAGCCATGAGACTTTTCTTCTTTTCTTTGCCAAACTTCTTTTTTGGCTTCTCCTTCTTAAGCTTTGGGAAATCACTTTTGTAGTGCCCTTGCTCGTTACATTCATAGTAGATGATGTCTTTGTAGTTTGGCTTTTTGTATCCTGAAGAGCCTTCTGATTTTTTTTGTCCAGAGGAGGATTCTGACCTTCTGTATCTAGGGGAAGATTCATTATGATTTTCTGATCTTCTAGAATTCCTGAACTTCCTTTGCCTCTGTTTCCACAGTTGGTTCACCCTTCTGGAGAGAAGAGACAATTCATCTTCTTCTGATGAGGATCCATCAGAGGTTTCTTCCACAGCCTGCAAAACTTTGGAGTTAAATTTTCTGTTAGATTTTAAAGCTAATGGCTTACCTTGCTTTTGAGGTTCATCTGCTTCTAGCTATATCTCGTGACTTCTGAGGGAGCTGACAAGTTCCTCCAAAGAGATTTTGTTGAGATCCTTGGCTAGTTTAAGCGTTGTAACCATTGGCCTCCACTATTTTGGCGAGCTCCTGATGATCTTCTTAACATGATCAGCAGTGGAATATCCTTTGTCAAGAACTTTTAGACCAGCAACAAGAATTGAAATCTTGAAAACATAGCTTCTATTGATTCACTGTCTTCCATCTTGAATGCCTCATACTTCTGAATGAGCGTAAGGGATTTTGTTTCTTTGACTTGAATGTTGCCTTCGTGCGTCATTCTCAGAGAATCAAACATATTCTTAGCAGTTTCTCTGTTTGATATTTTCTCATATTCTGAATATGAGATGGCGTTGAGAAGAATTGTTCTGGCCTTGTGATGATTTATGAACTCACGCTTTTGCTGATCAGACATCATTTTCCTGTCAATCTTCTGACCACGTCCATCCACTGGGTGCGTGTATCCATCAGTTACCATGTCCCACAGATCAGCATCATGGGCCAGAAATAAACTCTAAATTCTGTCTTTCCAGTAGTCAAATTTTTCTTCATCAAAGACTGGAGGTTTGCTACTGAATCTGTCCATTTCTTAATTGTTGTCATTGTTGATGTTTTGACTTGGTCCTGCCATTGTGTTTTTCTGACGCTGGATCTTGTACTGACACGGTTGTGTTAAAGCTCAGAACCAGTCGCTCTGATGCCAATTGAAGATGTGAAAAACACAAGAAGGGGGGGTTGAATTGTAAAAACTTAAAATAAATGGCTTGACAACACAGTATTTTTATCCTGGTTCGTTTGATCTCAAACTACTCCAGTCCACCCGTCAAGGTGATTTCACCTCTCTCCAACGAGGTCTTAATTCACTATTCTCAAAGAATTATAGCAGCTACTTTAACAACTTTTAAAGTCTTCTTGAGTACAACCACAATCCGGTTAATCTCAAGGAACTTCTTTTACAAATGAATTTGAACAAGTGTGTTTTTGTTTTCTTACAAAACTGTATACCACAACTGTGATAATTACACTAAATAAGCTTGGAATAAAATGACTTTGCTTAAGCTTTGAATATGCGTGGTTTGGATAGCTTAGCAAAATTGAGTGCGTACGTACGTGCTTCTTTTCACAAGCAATCCTGTTTATATAGGCAAGCAAGGATACGTTGTCCATAAAGCAGGTTTAATGATAATAATGCACTTTCCTTTTGTAGAAGATCTTTGTCTGAAGAAAGCCGTTAGCATTTAATTCTGTCTTGAATAACCAGTAACACTTCAGAGTCTTCTTTGTTGTATCTGCTGATAACGCTTCAGAGTGTTGATGACTTGGTAAAGATGTCTTTGATCAGAGTCAGAGTGTATTTGATTAGGCGCAGATTCTGGTCATCAAACTTTCAGTGTGGTCTGATGGTTTCAGCGTGTACCATAGGTTGCTAATCTTCTGATGCTGATTCCATCAGAACTCCTGCATATACAAAGCATAATTTTAAGGAGCATAATTGTTCTTTATATATATCTTTGAAATAATTTATTCTTTGTATTTTGTTATCATCAAAACTCTAATCAAGGGTTGTAGAATCAAACCATGTTCTAACAGATATCTCCCAACAAAGTAGACACTGGATTGCGAGACATGAAGATTTTGACAGCATTTACATCTATAAGTTGGTCAGGATTTGGAAACAAAACCATCCCATAAATGAGAAGGGCCGAGATCTCTTCAAAGGCTTGTAAGTCCAAAGATTTCCAACAATCTTGAGCTTTCTCAAACAAGAACTTAGCTAAGAATCTTTTGACACCACTCCTTATTTCCCAATTAGTCGTGACATCAGATTATTGTAAGTGTAGTACTCGGGAAATCTCTTCAGGTTTTGGATCTCTTTCCGTACCGTTGAAGGGTATTTGATTGAGAATGGGAATCCTCGAGAGTTGGTAGAATTCTTTTAAATTAGGCACAAGTTGATAATCGGGAAAAGTGAAGCAATCGTGTAAAGGATCAAAGAACTGGAAAAACGCCTTCATCATATTCTCATCAGTACTAGAGGTAACCAAGTTTAGGAAGCGACCATGTCTTTCAATGAATGAAGAGTTCTCAAGGACCCTTGATGCTAACTCTTTGAGTTGAGAAGGAACTCTTACGAGATTGACTTGAATGGTTTTCCTGCAGATGGAAGTCATGTCCTATAAAACAGAACAAAGATAAATCCCAATAATCCTTGAAATGGTTAGTGAGAATGAGTATGATGTTATGATGTTTATGATATTATGTACAAATAAACATATACAAACAAGTCCTTAGGTTTAGGCTTGCATGGAGTTTTATAGGTAAGTACCCTCTTGAAGTTTAGTTGGCTTAAACATGTCTTAGAAATAGTAATCGGGTTCTAAGGGATCTCAATATCACTGATCTTTCTTGTCGAGCATGGTTTCAGCGTAAGCCTCTTTCACGGTGACCGAAATATCCCGAGAAGTCTGATCTCAATGAGCGTATCGAGTATCAACCAACTTCGGACTGTACCAAAGCCGACTATCTCACTACTTCCTAATGGCCAAGTTGGTCAAGTAAAGGTTCTAAAATCAGTTAGTGCTTCATGACATTACACAGCGGCCCCGTATTATCCTTGACTATTCAAGGGCTACCGGTACCCACAAATTTGTCACACTAACGTAGCTATTGCTTAGACCGTATCGGTATACCCTGCTGTTGGCTCCTAAATTCGACACCTTTGTTTTGTGGATATCAGCCATTAAAGCTGAAAGATGTTTTCGACTGGCTAAGTCTGTCGAAATGCCCGTCGAAAGATGGCAAAGTACTTAGAAGATTTCTTCCAAGGGAGAAGTTGGTTGCCTTCGACGTCGAAGGAGTTTCTCGTCGAAGATGTCTCTTGACGAAAGTGTTCGATGGTTCAGAGTGGAGCAGTTTGAAATTCAAGCTTTTGGAGGGAAAACGGTTTCCAGCAGTTATTACGTGCAAACGTGCAAGGATCTGGAGCGTCGAACGTGGAGAGCGTGCCAAGTGGATTGATCTCAAAGCAGTGTAACTGCCCGACGGTTACTTGGGATGTTTTAGTATAAATAATAGTAGTCATGTAGTTTCTCGTGTGTGTTCACAATTCTATACAAAGTCACTCATATAGATTCGAGTACCCAGCGTGTGAGAAAGAATTGTTGAGAAATGTATGTGTGAAACACCAATTTTATTAATCAAAGTCATTTACTTTTCCAGAAATTTACTTGCTTTCTCCTTTACATTCTTGTCGAACCTTTTACTTTAAAGCCTTGTTTATTTTACCAAGTCTTTCCTTCATGCAATTTATTTAAAACCTCTTTATTTAAAGCCTTATCCAATTTAATCAAACTTCAAAATCAACCTATGTCCTAGGATCAATCTGATCGATCCTGCGAGTAACCAAATAAGTAACCATTTGGAGGATCAGCGGTTGTTTACCAAAACCCAAGGTAAACAAATTGGCACACCTGGTGGGACTGTGTGTTGATTGTTGAAAATAATCTCATCTTTTCGAGTTGTATGTTATTGAGAAGTGGTAGAATATACACTAACGATAACAATACTGCCAGAAGAAGGGAAGAGATGGCGAATCCGCCAAACACTAACGAAATCCCACAAACGAGTGTGGGAGCAACGGTTAGTATGACCGTAAGTGAAGCGACAAATGTTGGTTCGACACCAGCAGTATCGGTCACAACCACGGGGCCAATACCTTCGTTAACAGGCCCCAGGATACCTTTGGGAACCCCCCCACCAAGGGGAAATTTAGGCACAAGGCCTTTGGTTCCCCCAGGATTTATTCCATTCTATGGTATGCCAACTTCTGAAGTGGCAAGCCTGACGAATGCTGCGTCCACTTTTTCAGACCCTTTTGTGAGTGCCTCTTCGCCACTCCAAGGCTCTGGAGTAGGCATGGCGAATAGAAATAGGACCCAACTCTTAGGAGGAACGTCCCAAGTAGCCCATGGCCTTACAAATGCCTCGACAGCAGTCTTGAGGCAACAAATGGACGAAAGCAACCATGATATGGTGCAAATGTTGGCACAAACTTTGAGTACGGTGCTAAACCCTCTAATACAAAACACTACTCAATCGAATCAGCAAGTGACAGCGCAAATGACGCGTTTGGCTGATTTCTTTGGAGTACCCCAACCTATTCGACAGCCCCAAAGGGCGCAAATAAGGGGAAATCAGGGGATATTTTTAGAGGAAGAAACCACCATTAACCAGGCTCAACAGCCTGTCGAAGAAAACCTTAGGGCACGATTGGAACAACCTGTCGAGGAACCTAGGGTAATAACCCCAGAGGTAAGGTTAGTTAACAGAAACCAAAATGCTGACGAAGTGGTTCAGCATATCCAATACCAAAACATGGGTTTGGAAAACAATCTGGCAACCATGATTGAAAGGATCATGACTCAGAATGGGATGAACATGGGCTTTAGAAGGCCCAACTTTACATCTCCATTGTCAGAATATGTGTTACAAACGGACTTACCTCCTAGATGCAAAGTCCCCAAATTTACCAAGTTCTCTGGGGACACGACAGAATCTACTGTCGAGCATGTGGTGAGATACTTGATCGAAGCAGGAGACATTTCGAATAACGAAAACCTAAGGATCAAGTACTTCCCAAGTTCTTTAACCAAGAACGCTTTTACTTGGTTTACAACTCTCCCCCCCAATTCGATCCATCATTGGACCCAGTTGGAAAGATTGTTCCATGAACAATTCTACATGGGGCAAACCAAGATAAGTCTGAAAGAACTGGCCAGTGTGAAGAGACGTTTCACTGAACCTATAGACGAATATCTGAATAGGTTTAGGTTGCTCAAGGCGAGATGTTTTACACAAGTGCCAGAACATGAGTTGGTCGAAATAGCCGCAGGCGGTTTAGATTATTCCATTAGGAAGAAGCTAGACACCCAGTACCTAAGAGACATGGCCCAACTGGCCGATAGAGTTCGACAGGTCGAACGCCTCAAAGCTGAAAAAGCTAAGGCAACGAAAGCTCACAAGAGAGAGAGAATATCGTACGTTGAGATGGATGACGAAGATCTAGAATCCTTCGACGATACTTTAACTGTCGAAGAAGGAGAAGTCGATTTAGCAGAACTGAAACAAGGGCCACCATACTCTTGTAAACTGTTAGTCCCCTCAAATGGGAAAAATCCCATTGGTCCAGAAAGGACCAACGATAGGTTCCCAAAAAAGACTTATAGTTTTGACATCACAAAATGTGATGAAATATTCGACTTGCTAGTTAAAGATGGCCAAATGATAGTACCCCCAGGGGTAAAAGTGCCTCCTCTTGATCAAAGAAAGAAGAGAGGTTTTTGCAAATATCATAATTTTTTGGGCCATAAAACTTCTCAATGTTTTCTTTTCAGGAATCTTGTGCAAGACGCTATCGAAGAGGGGAGATTGAAGTTTGCTGACAAATCCCCCATGGCTGTCGACTCAAATCCATTGCAGGCTGAAGCCCACTATGCTGAACCCTCTGAGGTGAATGTGATAGAGGCAACCAGGGTCCAGTCGAAGAAGCCAGGAATTACCATGGTCGAAGTCTCAAAGGACCACATCAACATGCCAATCTTTGGCAGTTTTTCTGGAAATTTATCCAGGAAGACAATTGAAGCTGTTCAGAAAGCGGTCGAAAACCCGAAATCGGAGACCGCTGAAGCACAAAAAACTGGATCAAAAACCAATTCCCACTTGGCCACTGTTCAAGGCCAGACGGAGAATCTGGAGGTACAAATGAAGCAGTTAACTCTTGCTAACAAAGATACAATGAATATCAACATGGTCGAACTTTCTAACCCAAAAGCATCAGAAGAGGCCATGAGGCAAGAACAAGCTAATAAGACTGCTTTCCCTCGGGAAAATGAAAACTTGGCAGATTTTTTACAAAGATGCCAGAAAAAGAAATCAGAGGTGATGCTGTGTCCAAGATGCAGTTCAATCTTTGATAAAAAAGCTGCTGAGCACATTCAAGGCGTAAGAGCAGCGAATAAGAGAAGGGAGAATGCTGACCTTCGACATGATCCCAGAAGAGGTTCTAACCAAGAAAAGAGGCCATTGACTTTTAGGCCTCCAACAAATGTGCCAGTAGACACTTGGTACAAAACCTCTGGCCGGAAAAGGCCAAGTGAGGAGAAATGGCATTCTTTCGATGTGCCAAGAGGTTCCTCTTTGACTCAAAAGAAAGAGCCTCAAGTTGCTGCACCTAAGGTTACACAAGTGTCCAGCAACTACAAAGGTAAAAATCCTATGTCTCGATCTCAATGGAGGAGATATCAAAGGAGACGAAAAGCTGAAAGGGAGGCTGCCAACGAACCTAAGGCAGAAACTAGTTCGAATGTTCCTCAAAGGAAACAAAGGAAGCCTCTAGAGAGAGAGCCAGTAACCAACAGGCTAGTTTGGCCTAACCAAAGTGAAGTCGAAGACGAAGACGATGCTGAGTATGATGATACTTTGGACATAATGGTGAATATCGTTTCAGTGCTGCCCAGAGAATTCAATCGACAGGTAGAAGTCGAAGCAAGCGACTGGGAAGTGGAGCAAGAAATGGCCAAACATAGGCCAGTGTGCTATTTTGTCATGGACAATGGCACTACTGAGGAACAAAATGGCTTCTTCGAGCCACCTACAGAGGCGATGAAAAATCACCTCAAGCCTTTATTCATAAGGGCTAAACTCGAAGAAACTACTGTGAATAAAATATTGGTCGATTGTGGGGCAACCATCAATATTATCCCTCACTCTATGCTAAGGAAAATTGGCAAAAGGGATGAGGAAATTAAGCCTCACAACATGGTCTTGTCGAACTATGAGGGCGGCGTAGGGACCACCATGGGAGTGATCCAGCTAGATATCAAAGTAGGGTCTATCCTTCGACCAACGATGTTCATGGTCATATCGGCCAAACCTAACTACAACCTTTTGTTGGGCCGTGAATGGATTCATGGTGTTGGTGATGTGCCTTCATCAATGCACCAAAGGCTGCTGCTATGGCGTCCAGATGGGATGGTCGAAAACATAGAGGCAGATCAAAGCTACTACCTTGGCAAAGTGAATCACCTGGGTTTGGCAGATTTCGACAAGAACTTGGCTCACATAGGGCCATGTCCAACACCTGACTTCGACATGGCGCCAGCGCCAAACACCTTTTGTTCCCTATACCTGCATCCTGAGCATGGTTTCCAATGGGACAGAGAAGACTTGTCCCACATAGACTTCAGTGGGTTAACTGATATCCAACCAACTGGTTGGGGAAGTGAATTCAGTGATAATGACTGAGTCACTATCTTTGAAGCGAATTTCGGCTTATGTAGCCGAAACCAAGATGATAACGGCTCTCGAAGCCGAAGTAAAGTACATGGCCACACAGGCCAATGATCAACAATTATCTGCTGTAGGCCCAGGAAAGGATTTCGATCCAAAACCTCCTGATATCATGCCAGAAGAAATGCAGGAACAGAGGCTCGACGCCATCTATGACGATGAGCCTTTGGGCTTCAAAAAGGATCCCTTGGCGAACAACATTAAAATGTTAGCACAAGACCCTTTAGAAGAAATCAACTTAGGCGAAGGATCAGAGAAAAGGCCAACTTACATCAGCGCCAAAATCGATCCAGAACTTAGGTTGGAAGTAATCCAATTGCTGAAAGAGTTTAAAGACTGTTTTGCATGGGATTATGACGAAATGCCTGGTCTCGACAGAAGATTGGTAGAACTTCAATTGCCAATCAAACCTGGGAAGAAGCCAATCAAGCAAAATCCAAGGCGCTTCGCTCCTGAAATTTTGTCGAAGATCAAAACGGAGGTCGAAAGACTTCTGAAATGCAAATTCATCCGTGTTACAAGGTATGTCGAATGGATTGCAAATATTGTGCCAGTAATTAAGAAAAATGGTACGTTAAGGGTGTGCATAGATTTCAGAGATTTGAATGCTGCCACCCCCAAAGATGAATATCCTATGCCTGTGGCGGAAATGCTAGTCGATTCTGCCGCTGGTTATGAATACCTGAGTATGCTCGATGGTTATTCAGGATATAATCAAATATTCATTGCTGAAGAGGATGTGTCGAAAATAGCTTTTCGATGCCCTGGGGCCTTAGGCACTTACGAATGGGTAGTGATGCCTTTTGGCCTAAAGAACGCTGGGGCAACGTACCAGCGAGCAATGAATACTATCTTCCATGATTTCATTAACACTTTTATGCAAGTATATATTGATGATATTGTTATAAAATCTGTTTCCAGGAAGAATCATATTGACCACCTTCGACAATCATTCGAAAGAATGAGAGAACATGGTCTGAAGATGAACCCTTTGAAGTGTGCGTTCTGCGTGAAAGCTGGAGATTTCTTGGGCTTCGTTGTCCACAAGAAAGGAATCGAAATCAACCAGAACAAGACGAAGGCAATTCTGGAAGCGAAAGCGCCATCGAATAAGAAGGAATTGCAATCTCTCTTAGGCAAGATAAATTTCTTAAGGAGGTTTATATCTAATCTAAGTGGGAAAGCTCAGGCCTTTTCACCCTTACTTCGACTGAATAAAGAGGGGTTCGAATGGGGGCAAGAGCAACAAGAAGCCTTCGACAAAATCAAAGGGTACCTCACTAAGCCACCTATTTTGGTGCCTCCTTGTAGCAATAGGAGTATGAGATTGTACATAGCTGCATCCGACAAAACTCTGGGAAGCATGTTAGCCCAAGAGGATAAGAATGGAGTCGAAAGACCCATTTATTATCTCAGTAGAGTTTTGAATGATGCAGAAACTAGATATAGCGAAGTTGAAAAATTGTGTCTATGTCTGTATTTCTCTTGTACAAAACTCAAGCAATATATAAAACCAGTTGATGTTTATGTTTCGTCTCATTTTGATGTTTTCAAATATATGTTGTCGAAACCTATCTTGCATAGTCGAATTGGCAAGTGGGCATTAGCATTAACTGAATACTCCTTGACCTTTATGCCTCTTAAGGCAGTAAAAGGACAAGTGGTTGCAGATTTCATAGTCGACCACTCAATTCAAGTCGAGAATATTAATTATGTGGAGATAGAGCCTTGGAAATTCTACTTCGATGGTTCCAGCCATAAAGATGGAACAGGAGTAGGAGTCTTGATTATTTCTCCAGATAAAATTCCAACAACATTCAAGTACAAAATAGCAGGTTCTTGTTCGAACAATGAGGCTGAGTATGAAGCTCTAATTACTGGCCTTGAGATATTGTTGGAATTGGGGGCAACTCGAGTCGAAATAATGGGAGACTCAGAGTTAGTCATTAAGCAAGTCACAAAGGAATATAAATGCATAAGAGAAAATCTCATTATGTACTTTGTGATAGCAAATCGTTTATTAAAAAATTTGAAGCAGTCAATATTCGACACATACCCAGAGTCGAAAATCAAATAGCCAACGACTTGGCACAGATTGCATCTGGGTATAAGATTTCAAAAACGAGATTACAAAGAGCAATCGAAGTTCGAGAAAAGATAAAAGCAACTTGTCTATCACCATCAGACTTGGAATCGACGAGACTAGGATATGCTGATCACAGTAACTTCGAGATTTCGTTCATTGATAATTTGTCAGAGCAAGATTGGAGGAAACCCATTGTGGACTATCTTCAAAATCCAGGAGCTTCGACAGAACGAAAAACAAAATACAGGGCGTTGAGTTATGTACTCATGGGTAATGAGTTATTCAAGAAGACGCCTGAAGGGGTGTTGCTGAAATGTTTAAGTGAAACTGAAGCATACATAGCCCTTTCGACTACGCATGTTGGGGCATGTGGGGCTCACCAAGCAGGCCATAAGATGAAATGGTTGTTGTTTCGACAAGGACTATATTGGCCCAATATGCTGAAAGATTGTGTTGAGTTCGCCAAGGGTTGTCAAGAATGTCAAGTTCATACAGGCATCCAACATGTACCAGCAAGCGAACTTCACTCGATAGTGAAGCCTTGGCCTTTTAGAGGATGGGCGTTGGATCTCATTGGAGAGATTTGACCAGCATCATCAAAGAGTCAGAAATACATACTGGTAGGCATTGATTACTTTACTAAGTGGATCGAAGCTGTCCCTTTAGTCAATGTGGACCAAGAAAATGTCATTGAACTTATTCAAAAGAACATTATCTTTAGGTATGGAATCCCTGAGACAATAACAACTGATCAAGGGTCAGTTTTCACTGGTCGAAAGATGCAGGAATTTGCTCAGGAAACAGGTTTCAAACTCCTAACATCAACGCCTTATTATGCACAGGCGAATGGTCAAGTCGAAGCAGCTAACAAAGTGGTGATTGGCTTGATAAAGAAACATGTTGGGAAGAAACCAAAGAATTGGCACAAGACGTTAGACCAGATTTTATGGGCTTGTCGAACGTCCCCAAAAGAAGCCACTGGTACAACACCGTATAGGCTAACTTTTGGCCATGATGCAGTGTTGCCAGCAGAAATTTGTCTTCAATCTGCAAGGGTTCAGAGGCATTATGATATTCCTTCTGAAGTTTATTGGAACATGATGTTGGACGAACTGGTGGATTTAGACGAAGAGAGATTACGCGCTCTCGACCTACTCAGGCTTCAGAAGAAAAGGGTAGAAGACTCTTATAATAGAAAGGTAAAACCTAAGGTATTTTTGCCTGAAGAATTAGTTTGGAAGGTAATTCTTCCCATGGATCGAAGAGATCGAAGCATGGGGAAATGGTCACCCAAGTGGGAAGGACCCCTCAGAGTTATCCAAACTTTTTCTGGTGGAGCCTATGAAGTCGAAGAGTTAGGTGGAGATAAAAGGCTCTTGAGAGTAAATGGTAAATATTTGAAAAAATACAAACCTATACTTCAAGAGATAAAAATAAAATAATAAAAGAACAAGACTAAATTAACCATAAAAATGCCAAAATGGAAATTTTATAAATTTCAGCCAAGATGGCAATTGTTGTCGAATATGGATTACAAAATATGGTTACAAAAGAGAATCAATCAAAAGGGAAGAGAGTCCTTGAGTCGAAGATACTTGGCTTGTTGCAGCTCCAACCTCTTCTTGCACCAGGCGTTCTCCTGCACTAGTTTGGCAATCTGAGCGTCGAGGCTTTGGGCCCTCTCAGCGAATTCCAGGCCTTGTTTGATCTCAGTTTGGCTCTCGGTGTCTGAGATGGTCGAAAGAAGTTCCTCCTTGCGTACAGTATTGGCGTTTATCTTCGCCTCTATCTCTGCGATTTGTGCCCGGAAGGAAGCATTCTCTCGATCAATGGCATCGACTTCTTCTTGCGTAAATGCTTTTTGTTTCGACAACTCCGCAATTCGAGAAGTCGAATCTGAGACAGCAGTCCACGCAGAGGAGCTTTTGCCATACAACACCTCAAGTTGACTGTTAAACCCCCTTTGGCGCCTGTAATCTGCTGAGACTTGATCAATCATAGAGTGTAACTCCATGATCAAGCCTGAAACGTCTGGGGCTACAGCTTCAAAGTCGACAGCATTCAAGACATCCTTCAAGCATGATGGAGCAGTGGGGTCCCCCTCTAAAGTCTTCATCAAGTCCCTCTTGAAGAACTGGGCCTTAACTTTCGCCAAAGCATCATCAAGGGGAGAAGTTTCAGTAGACTTCCCCGACAGGGTAGGAACTTCCTGACTAGCGTCAGACGAACTCTTGCTCTCGATGATTGCGTTGAGGTAGCTAACAGGGTCAGTTTGTTTCAAGAGTTCCAAGTCCTCTTTAGACCTGTGCTTCGTTGAGGTAACCCTTGCAACAGCATTATCTTGGGTTTGAAGCTGTTGAGTGTTAGGTGCCTCGACTGGTTGCTCTTCGACTCGGACTGGGGCAGTACCAGCGTCGACTTGTGGTTCTTCGCTAGCATCACCCTGGTGCCCTTCGCCAGCGTCATCTTGGTGCTCTTAGCTAGCGTCACCCTGGTGTCCTTCGCCAGTGCCACCTTGGTTCTCTTCGTCAGCAGCATCTTGATTTTCTTCGCCAGCATTGCCTTGGTCCCTTTCTTCATGATTCTCTTCTGACAGATCCACCACCTGAACCGTTTCTGGCTGTTGTTCCTCCACCAGAGGTTCCTCTGTTGGTTTTTCTACCGTTTCAGCATTGGCCTCATTCTCAGTATGGGCTTCGTCATTTCCCAAGCCTTTTTCCTGAGGCCTGCTAAGTTCAGCAGATTCCAGCGTTTCTGAGGTCCTTGGCGGAGAACTTTCAGTAGTGTCCTGAAAAGGGAAAGAAGACAAATCTTTAGAGATCGAAAGAGACACAATCGAATATGGGTATCTATACCTAAATTATAAAAAGGTCTAAGGGATTACCTGTGGATTAGCTTCAGCCCCAGGGCTGGAATTGTCGCTTTCGACAGGCTTGTTAAGAAGAATGTTTAGTTCCTCCTCAGTTGGCTCCTCAATGATCACTGGAGGTAGCCTAGGCTTTCTCACAGCAACTTTTATTCTGACGGTTCGACCTTCAGGAGCAGGAGCAGGAACAGGAGCATCCTTCTTCAACTTTCGCCTTTTTAAGGGGGCAGGAGGAGAATCGCTTTCTTCATCGCTCCCAGATTCGACCACCAGTGCTGGCCGTTTCTTGGGCGAAGGTGCCTAGAAAACCAATGGGAATTCGATTTAATAATTACATCGAAAATCAAATATCGAAAGCCAGGAGGAAATAATGAAAGTCTGGTTACCGATATAGAAGGCTTCTTCGAAGAGCCTTCCCCTTGTTGGTTGCTTGTGGTCTTCGCCGGCGCTGTAGTCTTCGCCGGCGGTGGAGGTTTTGTTGAAGGGCCCCCTCCCTGTTGGCCTTCTGTAGCCTTTTTGGCTACAGGCTTTCGAACAACTGAAAGCAAATAAAAAGTTAACAGGCTAGCAGTCGAAGAGAAAGACAAAAAGTAATGTGAGAGAATGAACTTACATTTCTTTATTTTGTCCAACACAAGGACAAAAGACTTCTGCAGCTCATCCATGAAGTCCTTCTCATCGAAGAAGTACTCAGCATAATAGCTTTTCCACCACTCCTCGAAGGATGGTGAACAAAGAAAATTGAGCTGGTAGTCAAACAACGAGAGGATTGTTCGACCAGCATATCTTCCGATATGCTTAATGGCCGCTTCTTCGGTGTAATCATTGCAGAAGTACAGCATGGACTTCTCTCTTTGAAAAATCGGAGAAGGTAGGGTTTGGATAATACCAAACTGGCGAGATACCAGGTTTGGTTGGTATGCAATCAGACTCAAATGAGTCTTAGAGCTCCTGAATCGAAGAGGCATGATCCTTGGTGTAAGGAACGCCTCCCACAGTATTGTATGTTCGTCAACATTAGGACCACTCGACGTCCTTGGATGTGGCCTTGTGAACCATGCTGGGCCTACCTGCCGTCGAGCAAATGGAGCCATAGTTGAAACAAACTCCTTCCTTCGAGCAAACATCAGAACAAAGTTGGTGAAGGTTTGCTGAAACTCCAATCCATCTTCCATAGGTGTCAACAGAGCCAGCCTGGTTCCTTCGACGCGTCTATTCGCTATCGCTGGAGCCTGCTCATTTATCTGAACCTTCTTAGGTAAGAAAGATTCGAAAGTGGCGTTGAGCCACAGTTGGAGCAGCCAAAAAGGCCCAGCAAGTAGCAAACTGGCCCTGTCCTCGATATGTTTTAGAAGAGTGGCCCCATTGCTGATCGAATCATAGAGGCTAGCCAGAATCAGTTCTGCCAAACAGATGTTTTGGCGATGATGCAGTTGAGTAGCAAGAGTGACCATCTTTTTGGTCACCTGTAAGGACTTCGAGCAAAACACAAAGCGAGTCAGCCATAAGGCTAGAAACGCTATGTGTTCGACATCTGACACAGCATCTGTCGACCTGTCATGATAATGGTTGATGAAAGTGGTGTATGTTGGTTTGGTCTCAGAGAAGCCAATTTGGTCCTCCGACATCTCCTCCGGATCGAAGTAATCCCTGGTGGGTCGAAGGCCAGTAATAGCGGCCACATCGAAGAGTGTGGGGGTTAGCATCCCACAGGGAAGATGGAAAGTAAAGTGGGAGTAGTCCCAGAACAGCAGAGAAGCTATCAGCATCTCCGGAGAGTAGTTCAAACCTGTCTTCGACAGCATCACTAGGTCGAAGATCCCCATATCCTTCCAGATCGAAGTTTGGTGCTTCTCCATCTTTACTAGCCAAGCAACGTAATCTGGGGTAAGGTTAGGGCAAGACCTGAAGGCCCTAACACCTCTGTTGAAGAAGCGGAGGTCGATTTTTTCATGTGCAGGGTCTTCATTGTCTTCTGCGTCTTTCTTGGCGCATGCGACTGGTTTGAGTTTCTCGACTATCGGGAAATAGCTCTTGATCTTCAAAGCCTCAGAGATACTTGGATACATGGGGCCAGACATTGCAAAGATCTGGTTGGAGTATCCAACCGGGATCATCAAGTGGCGTGAGTAGGCATCGCGAACGGCGATGTCAGAAGGTTCAGGAACCCTTCGTTTGCCTGTAGAATTTACTACCGGAGCAGTGACGAAAACCTTGGGTTTAGCATTTTCAGTTGGTGCGTTAGCACTAGGAGCATTGGAAGCAGATGCCATTGTTAGAGTTGAGGTTGAAGACGAAGTGAAAGAGGAAGAGTTTCTGCAAAGATAACAAGCTTGTATGAAAACAGAGAAGTTTGAAAGGCTAGATGGCGTAAAAAGTCCCACAATGGGGTACTTACTGCTATTTATAGTAGTGGGGAAAAATCCCAAATAACGAGGACATTAAATGCCATTTAATGCTGCAGGAGTTAGTGGGACGCGTGGCAACCCCCTGTTGTTTTAGCCGTTTCTGCAGAAATAGAGGGACGCAACGTGCGTCCTCGTTTTTGGGAATTGTCATAATGACAAATTCTGAAATGACGTTTGGTACTGCACGCCGTACTGAAAGTGACGTCCTAGGTACGGAACAATGATGGCTTTCTTGGGATTGCCAATAGTTGGTAGAAAACAACAAAAAGTGCACAAGTTAATTTGTGACTAAGCGTGGAAAGACAGGTGTCGAATGGCGTTTCAAAGAATGCCTTTTTCTTTCAGAGTCGAAATAAGGCATTCTTGGGGGGCAATTTGTTGGCTCCTAAATTCGACACCTTTGTTTTGTGGATATCAGCCATTAAAGCTGAAAGATGTTTTCGACTGGCTAAGTCTGTCGAAATGCCCGTCGAAAGATGGCAAAGTACTTAGAAGATTTCTTCCAAGGGAGAAGTTGGTTGCCTTCGACGTCGAAGGAGTTTCTCGTTGAAGATGTCTCTTGACGAAAGTGTTCGATGGTTCAGAGTGGAGCAGTTTGAAATTCAAGCTTTTGGAGGGAAAACGGTTTCCAGCAGTTATTACGTGCAAACGTGCAAGGATCTGGAGCGTCGAACGTGGAGAGCGTGCCAAGTGGATTGATCTCAAAGCAGTGTAACTGCCCGACGGTTACTTGGGATGTTTTAGTATAAATAATAGTAGTCATGTAGTTTCTCGTGTGTGTTCACAATTCTATACAAAGTCACTCATATAGATTCGAGTACCCAGCGTGTGAGAAAGAATTGTTGAGAAATGTATGTGTGAAACACCAATTTTATTAATCAAAGTCATTTACTTTTCCAGAAGTTTACTTGCTTTCTCCTTTACATTCTTGTCGAACCTTTTACTTTAAAGCCTTGTTTATTTTACCAAGTCTTTCCTTCATGCAATTTATTTAAAACCTCTTTATTTAAAGCCTTATCCAATTTAATCAAACTTCAAAATCAACCTATGTCCTAGGATCAATCTGATCGATCCTGCGAGTAACCAAATAAGTAACCATTTGGAGGATCAGCGGTTGTTTACCAAAACCCAAGGTAAACACCTGCACAGTTTCCACAACGTATTTCTACTTACCTATAAGGTATCCCAAATTCGGGTAGAGGATTAGAACAAGCCCAAACAAGGAACAAAACTGTAAAGCAAGCAAGTCAAACAATGAAATCAAGTAAAGGTTATCTATCCCTAAGGTAACCCCACTTTTAAGTTATCTCCCCAGCAGAGTCTCCAGTTCTGTGATACGGTGGGAGAACTGACTTGGGTGTTTTGTGTTTGATCGCAAATGTTGCGGTTAGCAAGAGTCACCACCAACTTTTCTTTTATCCAATAAGGAAAGGTTGAAAATAATAGGAAAGACCTTTCGAGATATTTTCATGAGTTCGGGGGGTAAGTTATGAAAAGGGAAGGTATTATCACCCTTTTCATCCATAGTTATCTACGGGCTCTTTGTTGTTTGCTAGATCACTTGCTTATTGTTTGAAAGTGTGTTTGTGATGTGGGTTTTGAAAGTATTTTGAAAAGGAATGTCTTTGTAATGGTCCTCGTCTCTATAAGAACGCGTACAAAGTGTTTTGTCTTTTGAAAAAATGTTTCAAAGTGATGTTGTGGGTGTATAAAATGTTTTTGTTGTGAGCAAGCGAGCAACTAGGAGCAACCTACCTACTCAAAAGGTCTTAAACGTTCTTTTCCTTCTTCTTTAAATGTTGCTATCTTACCATTGATTTGGTAAGAAGCCCCATTATTGGATGTGAAGGGACGGGCATGGGTCGTTTTGTATAGTCATAGAAAGCAACTTGTGGGACGTTTTAGCAGTATCATTTAGGGACTAGATCATTTACCGAAGGCAACATTGAGGGTCATAGAGGGTCTACAATCTCTTATCAAGGGTCTTTGCTAAAATGCCCATATTCGAGGGACATGACTATTTCCCAATAGGCAACAAAATGGAATTACCCTAAGGGTGCATATGTGAAGGTGTGTTTGATTTACATGCACTTAGTCTTGATTAGGGTTATCTATTTGTTAATTTCATGTCTTGCCATACATACCCTAATTACTAACAATATATGAAAGCAATAAAAGTGCGAAAAAGTAAAGTCCTACGCTATTACATCATTAAGGGGATGGGTTATACAAATTTACAATGGGGATTGCAAGAAATTAAAGTCCTAGTTATATATTACAACCATATTGAAATAATGTACAAGAAATGTAAAATGGACTAGTTTTGTTTTTGTTAAGAAAAGAAATAAGTTTGCTTAAGAAAACATTTTTTATCTTTAAGTTTTAAAAGGGATAAAATAAAATATGTGAATATAAAATATTTTTTGGTGTTTTTGGTTATTAAAGCTAAAATAAGATAATAAGAGAAAAAGGAGTCAGAATCAGCACGTTGCTGAAATGAGAAGGAACAGAAGTTCTGACTCTGATACGCTGCAAGAAAGAAAATGTTAGTAGGAAAGTAGAAGGTCAAAAGTTATGGGTCCGGGTACACCAAGTTCTGAGGTTGTTAGGAACAAAGAAAAGCCTAGAAGTTCTTATTGCTGAGGGAGTCTAGGAACTCTGGTACAGCTGGGAATCTAGAAATTCTAATGTCACTGGCAAATCAGAAGTTCTGGTTGTTTGAGAGAGTGAGGTGATAATGTTGTTGGGTGAGGCTATCTAGAAGTTCTGATCTAGGAATATTGTCTGACAGATAAATGGGTAAAAATGTCGACAAATGAACCTAAAAAAAAGATGCTTCTAGGGCTAGAACCCAGGACCCTTAGCACTAATGACTTATGTGCACGCTTTCTACTACTGGGGTGGTTGTACATTCAGTATTAGAAACAAAAGCATAAACATGTATCACAAAGTAAACTCTGATGATGAACTCCATCTTTTTCTCCATGCTAATCAGAACATCTACAACTTAGTCATTTCTCAACAGAACAGAAAACACAAACATAGCAATTATGAAAGGTTTCCATCATGGTTTCAGAAACATAAAAAAAATGCCAAGACTGTAAATTAGAAACAAGCAAGTGTCTGCTAATCCTAATTTCCTTAAGAAGTTTTGAACTGATATTCTCCTTACTTAGGCAGAAAAT
This sequence comes from Vicia faba, assembly GCA_948472305.1. Lineage (NCBI taxonomy): Eukaryota > Viridiplantae > Streptophyta > Magnoliopsida > Fabales > Fabaceae > Vicia > Vicia faba. The sequence continues at coordinate 834,805,668 of OX451740.1, forward strand.
ACATGAAACCTCAGAATATGTACAGCATCAGAATCAGGATATCTACATTGTATTTTGGACATGCAAGTTTAACAATGCCTAAGTGATATGATGAGAGTCAGAAGAAGCTTACCTTGTAGCTGGAAAAGGTCCTGTGAACTGGGGCCTGGTTTTGACTGCTTGTAATGTTCTGATCAACTTCCTCACGTGATCGGCAGGCTGGAACAACCTTTAACTTGGGCTATAAATGGCTAGAAAATTCTGGAACAGCCAAGAAGCAAAGTTCTGACTTTTTGAGGTAGAGATTGATGGAGAACATGTTACAGTCTGAAAATAGAAGTTAGGATGGATTCTAAATGTATATTAGAAGTTGTATGGATGATTTGGTCAAGAAACACTTGAGGGAAATTGGAGTTTGAATGCAAGAATCAAAAACTAGCAGGTTTTGTATTTATGTTTGTAGTTTCAGATTCCTGGAATTTTTAGCAAGGTTTCAAAGCTTTTTCTTTTCAATTTTTCGACCGCTTTACAATTGCCAATGAAGTTCAATTTATAGGAAAGGATTTGATAGCTTGGAGAAGTCAAGAGTACAACCAGCATGCTAGGGCGCTGACTTGTTCTTGAAGCAAGTTAAACAAGTATAGTGGTTAGCAGCTTTTAGTCGTGCCTAAGTTGAGTTTGTAAGCATGAATTAAGGAAAAGTAACCTCAGAGGTAAAAGCAAAGCATGGGCTAGCATAAACTTTGTACAAAAGTTTGCTTTCCAAGGACAGCCATTGTACTTCTATGCCACACGTGGGAAAATCCTTTGGACAAAGACTAAAAAGTGGGTGTGAGCGTTAAATGATTATGAGATTTGTCAAAATAGAATCCTACAATATGAGATTATGTGTCATATCTCAATCTGGATCAGAAGTTTAGTGTAACACCCTCTAAAACCCCGCATATAATTTTCGCAAATATTAAAAACTATAAACTCAGAGTACATGTAATAATCGAGGAATGCTACAATTCTCTTTTAATAAAATAAATTCCTGTCATGCATAATTTTAGTGGTAACTCACACATGTCTACACAGCGGAATAATTTATTTAATAAAATCAAATGTTATAATATTTTCCAAAATCATCAGGGATTAACACCTGGAAAAGTCAACGTCATATTATAACAATTAAAAGAAAATAAACGAGTCTGACTAAAGCAGCTCGACAACCAAACGTTCCCGGAGTTACAACTATCAGAGCATGACCCGGACATACTAAAACGAAACTAAACTAGACACGATAAGCCTTCGCCAAGCACCTGAGCGAAGCTCCTCAATCTGAAATATTCAACAGTAAGGGTGAGCTTCTCAAATATACATTTGGTTATACATTCATAACAATCAATTCACGAAATCATAAGCATCACCCAATAATTAGCATATTTCATAGTTTACAAAACCTTTACAATTCATATATCCATGACATATTGCCTTTCATATTTGCAAATATTCATCAAACATCATCAACCATTTATCAATCATACGTGCATACAAACAATCAAATATAACATTGGAAAAATCATCCATTCATGTTATATTCGAGTAATGCAACACACCCATGCATGTGGTACCACTTCACCGCCCCATTAAATCGCGGGTCACGGATAACTCACCGTTCCATTATATCGCGGACACGGCTACCACCTCAACGTTCCATTATATCGCGGACACGTATATTGGCCACCATGTTAATTCCACACAATGGGAATTAACAAATGCAACATGATATGTAAGTATGTAACACTCAGCATACTATGAACATCAATCAACATATCATGCACATCAACAATATCAAACATGACATGATAGGAATAGCATGTAACCACTCAGCATACTATTAAACATCAATCATATCAAGTTATATCATAATTCATGCTTGATAACATCATCTAAAAGCATGACAATAAGATCCACATAGTGTTGGTATCATAACATACAATCGTTATTCGATACACACATCAATCAACACTAGGAATTCAATAAACACATATTCAAAACATGTCAAACACTGCACATCAAAACCGGATCAATCCGTACTTAACAACACGCACAGAAAACATAGTTTAAAAACCAACACAGGAGGTTTAACACGGGTGCCCGTGTAAAACAACACTGCCCGTGTGGAAATGTGTCCAGAAAACACGTTTTTTTGACAATACAGGGGATCAACACGGGCGCCCGTGTAAATCAACACGGCCCGTGTTGAATTGTGCCCAGAAAACCCATTTTTATGCCAACACAGTGAATCAACACGGGCGCCCGTGTTAATCAACACGCCCGTGTTGAATTATGGCCAGAAAACACTTTTTCATCAGCATTACAGTGAATCAACACGGGTGCCCGCGTAAATCAACGCGCCCGTGTTGATGAGTGCGAACCCAATTTTTTTGTTTTTGCAGCAGCTCATATACCCATTTTTTTGCACGAAAATACCTCTCTACGGCGGTGCAATATAGTACAAAGACATCCAATCCATCATAGGAACCTAAAGTCTCTAATTGATTCATAAAATCGGGAACTTAAACCTTTTCTAACAAAGTTCAATCCTAAGGTTATCGATCCCTAGAACATCTAACAATTGGGATTTCCTACGATTACCCGAATCAACCGTACATAAACCCATAAACAAATATAAATCGAGTATAAACCCCCCTTACCTTATCAATTAGCAGCTTTGAGTTCTTGAGCGATGTTCTTCGTTCTCCGTTCTTCAGAGCTCTATTTTCCCAAATCCCAACTTCTGTTCTTACGTGAAAACCAAAAATGAGAAAATGGCCTAAGTCCCAAACATAACTTTATTTCTCTGCACCCCCACTCTTTACTAACAACATCTAAGCCCAATAACATAAAAATCCCAATATTCCTTATTTCTTTTATTTTCCTCAAATACTCCAAAATAAATAATTCTTTTTATTTTATTAATTCTAATAAAATAAATTCCCAAATTTAAATAAATCAATTAATTGAAAACGGGGTGTTACAACTCTCCCCCACTAAAAGAGTTTTCGTCCTCGAAAACATACCTTAGACGAACAGCTCCGGATAAGCCTCTTTCATCTGGCTCTCCAGCTCCCAAGTGATATTTCCATCTGCTGGACCTCCCCAAGCAACCTTCACTAATGCTATCTCTTTACCTCTTAACTGTTTCACTTCCCGATCTTCTATCCTCATAGGCAATGCTTCTACTGTCAGGTTATCTCTTACCTGTACATCATCTATTTGGATTACATGAGATGGGTCTGGAATGTATCTCCTCAACTGAGAAACATGAAAAACATCGTGCAAATTCGCAAGTCTCGGAGGTAAAGCAATGCGATAAGCAACTTCTCCAACTCTTTCCGTAATCTGAAACGGACCAATAAAACGCGGAGTCAACTTCTTAGACTTCAACGCCCGACCAATACCCGTCATCGGAGTAACTCTCATAAACACATGATCTCCAGCACTGAATTCTAAATTCTTTCTCCTCTTATCATGATAACTTTTCTGACGACTCTGAGAAGCTCTCATCTTCTCTTGAATCAATCTGATCTTTTCGGTAGTCTGCTGAACAATCTCTGGCCCAATTACCGAACTCTCTCCAGATTCATACCAACACAAAGGCGTCCTACACCGTCTACCATACAATGCCTCAAACGGAGCCATACCAATACTCGAATGGTAACTATTGTTATAAGTAAACTCAATCAATGGCAAATAGCTATCCCAAGCTCCACCTTTCTCTAAAACACAAGCACGCAATAAATCTTCCAACGATTGAATCGTCCTCTCCGTCTGTCCATCAGTCTGAGGGTGGTAAGCTGAACTCAATCTCAACTTAGTACCCAAAGCCTTCTGCAATCCTTCCCAAAATTTCGAAGTGAACCTCGGATCTCTATCTGACACAATACTAGAAGGAACTCCATGCAAACTCACTATTTTCTCAATATACAACTGTGCCAATCTCTCCATCGAGTAATCCATTCGCACCGGTATAAAATGAGCAGACTTAGTCAACCTATCCACAACGACCCATATCGCTTCACAATTCATAGGAGTCCTTGGCAACCCAGATACGAACTCCATAGAAATACTATCCCACTTCCATTCTGGAATAAACATCGGTTGCATAAACCCAGACGGCTTTTGATGCTCAATCTTCGATTTCTGACAGATTAAACATGCATACACAAATTCAGCTATTTCCTTTTTCATTCTCGGCCACCAAAACAATTTCTTCAAATCATGATACATTTTCGTGGCACCCGGATGAATGCTCATCCCACTGCGATGTCCTTCCTCTAATATACTTTTCTTGATTTCTGCGACATCAGGAACACAAACTCTATCGCCAAATCTCATAACATCATTTTCATCAATCCTAAACTCACCACCTTGACCTTGGTTGATCAATGTCAATTTATCAACTAAATTAACATCGGATTTCTGCCCGATCCTGATCTCTTCTAGAATACCACTAGTAAGTTTCAACATACCCAAACGAACACACTTCGGAGTACTTTCACAAACCAAACTCAAATCTCGGAATTGCTCAATTAAATCCAATTCACGAACCATCATCATAGACATATGCAAGGACTTCCTGCTCAAAGCATCTGCAACTACATTTGCCTTACCAGGATGGTAATTCAAACCAAAATCATAATCTTTGAGGAATTCTAACCACCTTCTTTGCCTCATATTGAGCTCTTTCTGATCGAAAAGATACTTCAAACTCTTATGATCACTATACACTTCAAACCTCGAACCATACAGATAATGTCTCCACAATTTCAAGACAAACACAACTGCTGCCAACTCTAAGTCATGAGTAGGATAGTTCCTTTCATGAACCTTCAACTGTCTCGAAGCATACGCAACTACCTGCTGATTCTGCATTAAAACACCACCTAAACCCAACAGAGATGCATCACAATAGACCACAAAAGATTCCACCGGATTCGGCAAAATCAGAATAGGAGCACTTGTCAATCTCCGCTTCAATTCTTGGAAACCTTTCTCACAATCAGAATCCCAAATAAACGCTTGTCCTTTACGAGTCAACTTCGTCAACGGCAATGCTAACTTTGAGAATCCTTCGATAAACTTTCTGTAATAACCTGCAAGACCAAGAAAGCTTCTGATTTCCGAAACAGTCTTCGGCGCTTCCCACTGAGATACCGCTTCTACTTTCGTAGGATCCACTGCAATACCATTCTTAGAAATCACATGTCCAAGAAAACTAACTTCATTCAGCCAGAACTCACATTTGGACAACTTTGCATACAACTTCTTATCTTTCAACAACTCTAACACAATTCTGAGATGTTCCGCATGTTCTTCGTCATTCTCGGAATAAATCAGAATGTCATCAATAAAAACCACAACAAACTTATCCAGATATGGGTGAAAAATCCTATTCATATATTCCATGAAAACACCAGGTGCATTAGTAACTCCGAACGGCATAACAGAATATTCAGAATGCCCATACCTCGTTCGAAAAGCAGTCTTTTGAATATCTTCCGCTTTCACACGAATCTGATGATATCCAGATCTCAAATCAATCTTACTGAATACACTGGCTCCAATTAACTGATCCATTAAATCATCAATCCTCGGTAACGGGTACCGATTCTTAATGGTTACCTTGTTCAATTGCCTGTAATCAACACACAGTCTCATAGAACCTTCTTTCTTCTTAACCAACAATACCGGAGCACCCCAAGGCGAAACACTTGGACGAATAAACTTCTTCTCCAGTAAATCTTCCAACTGACTCTTCAATTCAGCCAATTCAGACGCAGACATACGATATGGCGCCATCGACACCGGTCTCGTACCAGGAATTAAATCTATAGAAAATTCCACTTCTCTCTCAGGAGGTAACTCGCCAACATCATCAGGAAAGACTTCTGGAAAATCACACACCACTGGCAATTCACTACTCCTGACCTTTCCTGTTGCATCTAACGAAGCAAGTAACATAAACACATTAGCACCATCTTCCATTGCTTCTTGCACCTGCCTAGCAGTCATAGTCAAATTCTCGACACCAACTGCTTCTGGGAAAATCACCGTCTTAGCAAAGCAGTTCAGATGAACCCGGTTAAATTCCAACCAGTTCATCCCAAGGATAATATCAATTTGTTCAAGCGGTAGGCACACTAAATCCATACCGAAACTTCTACCAAAAATCTCAATAGGATAATTCCTACATACGAGTGAAGTTGTCACTGAACCCGATGCAGGAGTATCAACAACCATGCTACCTCGCATACCAGATATGTCCAGTTTCAACCTCTCAGCACAATCCAAAGAAATGAAAGAATGAGTTGCACCAGTATCAATAATTGCAACTAAAGGTGTGCCATGAATAAAACACGTACCTTTAATCAATCGATCCTCTGGGGTAGTCTCAGATCCAGACAAAGCAAACACTTTTCCACCTGACTGATCCTTCCTAGGCTTAGGACACTGCGGACGAATGTGACCTTCTTCGCCACAATTGTAACAAGTAACAGACTTCCCTTTGCAATCAATAGACAAATGACCAGCCTTTCCACATTTATAGCACTTCTTCTCATCACTCTTGCAATCTCGAATGTGATGACCAGACTCACCACACATGTAGCATCTGATAGGAGCCTTAGAATCTCCCCCACTAGGCCTTTTCCAACCGCCTGATCTCTGGTTATCTCTACCATATGGCTTGCCACGGTCCATATGTTGCTTCCCTCTTTTATCAACAGCCCCACGAGAGTGAGACGACCGATTCTTGGTAATATCTTCTTCCAAGATTCTGCTACAATCCACCAGATCAGAAAATCTACGAATACGCTGGTACCTGATTCCCTGCTTAATCTCATCTCGGAGACCATTCTCAAATTTGATACATTTAGAGAATTCTCCAGCCTCATCATTGTTGTAGTGTGCATAATACTTTGCCAGCTCAGTGAACTTAGTAGCATACTCACTAACAGTCAGATTGCCCTGCTTAAGCTCCAAAAATTCAATTTCCTTTCTTCCCCGAACATCTTCAGGAAAGTACCTCCTCAGAAAAGCCCTTCTGAAGTTAGCCCAAGTCAGTGCCTCTCCATCCTGAACCATTTCAGTCCTTGTGGCAACCCACCAGTCGTCGGCCTCTTCTGCCAACATATGCGTACCATATCTGACTTTCAGATCTTCAGCACAATCGATCACACGGAAAATCCTTTCGATTTCCTTCAGCCACTTCTGAGCACCTTCGGGGTCATGTGTACCTTTGAACAACGGAGGATTGTTCCTCTGGAAATTTCCCAATTGCCTATCAGCACCAATCACGCCTCCAGTTGGGTTTCCAGCAAGTACACCAGCTAACATCCCCAAAGCCTCAGCTAGTGCAGCATCATTTCGTCCATTACCTCTTCCAGCCATATTCCTGAGAATTAAAACATACTCCACATCAGAATACAGTATCGACAGTGTTACCTTGCACTAGTCGCATACGAAAAGGAATGACTGACTCAAGACTCTGGTCACAACGACCGACTATGCTCTGATACCACTATTGTAACACCCTCTAAAACCCCGCATATAATTTTCGCAAATATTAAAAACTATAAACTCAGAGTACATGTAATAATCGAGGAATGCTACAATTCTCTTTTAATAAAATAAATTCCTGTCATGCATAATTTTAGTGGTAACTCACACATGTCTACACAGCGGAATAATTTATTTAATAAAATCAAATGTTATAATATTTTCCAAAATCATCAGGGATTAACACCTGGAAAAGTCAACGTCATATTATAACAATTAAAAGAAAATAAACGAGTCTGACTAAAGCAGCTCGACAACCAAACGTTCCCGGAGTTACAACTATCAGAGCATGACCCGGACATACTAAAACGAAACTAAACTAGACACGATAAGCCTTCGCCAAGCACCTGAGCGAAGCTCCTCAATCTGAAATATTCAACAGTAAGGGTGAGCTTCTCAAATATACATTTGGTTATACATTCATAACAATCAATTCACGAAATCATAAGCATCACCCAATAATTAGCATATTTCATAGTTTACAAAACCTTTACAATTCATATATCCATGACATATTGCCTTTCATATTTGCAAATATTCATCAAACATCATCAACCATTTATCAATCATACGTGCATACAAACAATCAAATATAACATTGGAAAAATCATCCATTCATGTTATATTCGAGTAATGCAACACACCCATGCATGTGGTACCACTTCACCGCCCCATTAAATCGCGGGTCACGGATAACTCACCGTTCCATTATATCGCGGACACGGCTACCACCTCAACGTTCCATTATATCGCGGACACGTATATTGGCCACCATGTTAATTCCACACAATGGGAATTAACAAATGCAACATGATATGTAAGTATGTAACACTCAGCATACTATGAACATCAATCAACATATCATGCACATCAACAATATCAAACATGACATGATAGGAATAGCATGTAACCACTCAGCATACTATTAAACATCAATCATATCAAGTTATATCATAATTCATGCTTGATAACATCATCTAAAAGCATGACAATAAGATCCACATAGTGTTGGTATCATAACATACAATCGTTATTCGATACACACATCAATCAACACTAGGAATTCAATAAACACATATTCAAAACATGTCAAACACTGCACATCAAAACCGGATCAATCCGTACTTAACAACACGCACAGAAAACATAGTTTAAAAACCAACACAGGAGGTTTAACACGGGTGCCCGTGTAAAACAACACTGCCCGTGTGGAAATGTGTCCAGAAAACACGTTTTTTTGACAATACAGGGGATCAACACGGGCGCCCGTGTAAATCAACACGGCCCGTGTTGAATTGTGCCCAGAAAACCCATTTTTATGCCAACACAGTGAATCAACACGGGCGCCCGTGTTAATCAACACGCCCGTGTTGAATTATGGCCAGAAAACACTTTTTCATCAGCATTACAGTGAATCAACACGGGTGCCCGCGTAAATCAACGCGCCCGTGTTGATGAGTGCGAACCCAATTTTTTTGTTTTTGCAGCAGCTCATATACCCATTTTTTTGCACGAAAATACCTCTCTACGGCGGTGCAATATAGTACAAAGACATCCAATCCATCATAGGAACCCAAAGTCTCTAATTGATTCATAAAATCGGGAACTTAAACCTTTTCTAACAAAGTTCAATCCTAAGGTTATCGATCCCTAGAACATCTAACAATTGGGATTTCCTACGATTACCCGAATCAACCGTACATAAACCCATAAACAAATATAAATCGAGTATAAACCCCCCTTACCTTATCAATTAGCAGCTTTGAGTTCTTGAGCGATGTTCTTCGTTCTCCGTTCTTCAGAGCTCTATTTTCCCAAATCCCAACTTCTGTTCTTACGTGAAAACCAAAAATGAGAAAATGGCCTAAGTCCCAAACATAACTTTATTTCTCTGCACCCCCACTCTTTACTAACAACATCTAAGCCCAATAACATAAAAATCCCAATATTCCTTATTTCTTTTATTTTCCTCAAATACTCCAAAATAAATAATTCTTTTTATTTTATTAATTCTAATAAAATAAATTCCCAAATTTAAATAAATCAATTAATTGAAAACGGGGTGTTACATTTAGCACCAGCGTAGCTTAGAACAAACATCCAACTTCTGATCTTTAAATCTACCTGCACCAGCACATTCTGAAGGAGTTCTCAGACTTTTCAGAAAGCTTGTAACACGCTTTGTAGACTTCCTTTGAATTACTCTTGCAAACTCTGTTTGAACCTTCTTAAAAATTGGCCCAGAAGTTCTAACCAAACTCTGTCTTGGAAGTGTCCAGAATTTGCTGATTACTTCAGTTTCATGGACGTGCCTTTGAGGATTTATAACTTGAAATCCCAACATTTCTAGGAGAACTTCTATTATGCAATATTTTAGATCTCGTTGACATCTATAATTCTTGTGTTATAAGTTCTTCCAGAATCAGCTTGCATCATGGTGAAAATCTGGTCAGAAGTTCTGAGTTTATCATTTTTCCTAAACACTTGGAAGAATTTCTAAGTATTTGGAATTTTTACTTTTCCAAAGTAATTTTAACTTCTGATTTTCTTGATGAAACAAATTTCATATTTCAACATGTCTTGATTAAATATGATTCTTGAAACTTGATTTTGATCCAAAAGTCAAAGTTTGACTTTTCAGCATGCAATTGACCATTTTGCCCTTGTGCCAATTCCAAGCCTAAATTGATGTATCAGTACTACAAACTTGAGCATGAAAAACCTTGTGAGAAAAAAAATTCATGAGAAATGAGAGGCAAAATTTTGGGGTACAACACTTATTTTTGTAGCCGTCATTTAAAATATTCTTTTTGTCTTTCATCTCTTCTTTGTGCACCAACAATTGGTATCTAGAGTTGTGGTTTAAAATCCACCCGGAAAACGGGAAACATGAGAGAACAGTGAGGTGTTGTGTGATAATTGTTGTTTCTGACTCTAGGGATTTGGGAAACACTAATTTATTGAGTTTCTGCATAAATTGCACAAGGTAGAAGATGAAAGGAAACGGCGGCGATATCCATTCCAAGCTTCCAGTATTTGATGGAAAAAACTAGAACCGTTGGAAGATTTAGATGCGCGTGTTATTTGGTTCTCAAGATGTGTTAGATATTGTCACCGATGGTTATGATCTATTAGAAGGAGACGCAACTAAGGCACAAAAGATAACACATAGGGTGCTAAGGAAGAAAGATCAGAAGGCGTTGTTCTACATCCATCAATATGTGGATGCGAACATATTTGAAAAGATTGCTGATTCTGAAACAGTAAAGGCTGCATGGGACACACTGGTCAAATGTTACGGTGATGACGCATTAGTGAAGAAGGTGGAGCTTCAGTCTCTCAGAAAGAAATATGAGAATCTCAATATGAAGGACAATGAGAAGGTTTCTGAGTACATCTCTAGAGTAATTCTGATCACTAATGAGATGAAAGCTTGTGGAGAAACTCTTTCTGAACAAATAATAATTGAGAAGATCTTGAGATCTTTAACTTCTCAGCTTGATTACATTATCGTAGCAATTTAAAATTCCAAAGATCTGAGCACCATGAGAGTTGAAGAGATGCAAAGTAGTCTAGAGGTGTATGAGTTGCGTATGACTGCGAGAACTTCTGAGAGGGAAGTAGAGCAGCAGGGCTCTGAAAGTAACTTCTTGTAAGAAGTATCAGAAGCAGACTTGGTCAGAAGCCAGGAAGAAAACTAAGGGTGGTCAAAGGTCAGAAGCTTCAAACTCTGTTAGGCAGAAGAATGTCTAGAAGGGAAAGGAGAAGTCTGACAAGAAGAATGTTCAGTGTTACTGTTGTAAGAACTTTGGTCACTATGCCAAATATTGTTGGTCAAACAAAGAAAGGAAGTCAGAAGAAGCAAATATAGCTAGAGGAGTGTCAGATGATGAACCTGTGCTATTGTTGGCTTCTGAACCTGATGATCTGAATTCATCAAAATGGTGATATATGGACACAGGGTGTTCAAACCATATTTCTGGAAACAAGAAATGGTTGGTTGATTTTGACTTTGGGAAGAGTACAAAGATCACATGTGTTGATGATAAATACCTCAATGCAGAAGGTATGGGAAATATTAGAATCATTCTAAACAATGGGAAAGCAGCAGTGATCCAGAATGTATGGTATGTACCTAGCATGAAAAGCAATATGATGAGTGTGGGACAACTGATTGAGAAAGGTTTTCCAGTTACTATGAAGGACAATATTCTGAAGTTGTGTGACTATAATCAGGAGTTGATTATGGAGTCAGAACAGGGAAGGAACAAAACATTCAAGGTGAATGTTAGAACTGCAGACTCTGAATGTCTTAGTGCAATAAGTGTTGTTAAGGAGAGTGAGTTGTGGCACAGAAGATTTGGTCATCTGAATTTCAAAATTTTAGGGCATCTAAAATCAAAGAATCTGGTGCATGGAATTCCTACAATCAAGAAGCCTGAAAAGTCATGTAAGGTGTGAATGGAAGGGAAGCAACCAAGATTACTGTTTGCATCAGAAGTAGCTCCAAGAGCAAAGCATGCCTTGGGAGTAGTGCATTCTGATGTGTGCGGTCCATTTCCAGTAGCATAAACTGGGGGGAATAAATATTCTGTGTCATTTGTAGTTGTTTAGTTATTGGCATGCTTTTTTTGTAAAACCAGGTGTGTGTGTGTGTGTGTGTGTGTGTGTGTGTGTGTGTGTGTGTGTGTGTGTGTGTGTGTGTGTGTGTGTGAATGTCATGACTGATGTCATAACATTCTAGTTTATTAGGTACTGATTCATTAGGTACCTTTGCAGAAAAATATTGTCATACAGGTGCTGCTGTTTATAAGTGTGTATCTGAGCATTTTGCAAAAAGATCACATTTACCTAAATCAGTAGACAGGTTTTCAGATGTCATAACAAATGTTAAGACATCCTGTTCTGAACTAACAGTTATGCAGTTTGGGTAATTCTGAGTTTTTTCAGGAAAATGACTCAGTCTTTCCAGAACAGAAAATCTCGTGGACTTGGGGTTAACCTAGCTCAACCCTAACCTGGTTGATAAAGTCCTGTGACCTAGTCTTAAGGTCAAACGGAATTAACCCTAGCTTTTTGTGGAAACCCTAACTGAAGATGCAGCTGCTATATATTCAACAGAGCTGCTGTTTTGGAAGATATCCCTTTTTGACAGAAGATCATTTAGAAGCTGTATAGTTTTAACTATTGTAATCCAAGCAAGTATCATTGTGATAAGTGACTTGGAATAGGTTTTAATTGTAAGGGTTGTGTACCACTCAAAGCTTTGAAGCAAGAGTGTTTTTGTGTCTCTTGACTAAAGCTTTGAAGCAAAGTCAAGTTAGATTTATGTACCACTCAAAGCTTTGAAGCAAGAGTGTTTTTGTGTCTCTTGACTAAAGCTTTGAAGCAAAGTCAAGTTAGATTTGTGTATCACTCAAAGCTGTGAAGCAAGAGTGTTTGTGTTGCTTGATTAAAAAGCTGTGAAGCATAATCAAGTGTATGTTTTGAAGAGTGTCTTCATCAATTCATTAGTCAAATTGTTTTAAGTATCACTGCTGTGATTGAGGGGGAGTGAGTAGGAACTCAGGTTTAAGTTGTACTTAGATTGAAGTTGCATTGGATAGGTCTTAAGTGAAGGAGATAAACTGGTTGGTTTATTCCTGAATTAATATCTCTTATAGTGGATTTCCTCCCTGGCTTGGTAGCCCCCAGAGTAGCTGTTGTTGCATACTGAACTGGGTAAACAATTGACTGTGTTCTTTACTGTTTTTGTATTTACTGTCTTATAGAAAGTCAGATACGGTGTCATAACATTGAACGTGACATTGAGTATCTGCAGCCAGAATTTCAATTGGCATCAGAGCAGGCACCCTTCCTGTATTACTGGGTGAGATCTAGGGATATCACTTTCTGGCACTATGGACAAAGAAGGAGTTTTTGGAAATAGACCACCCATTCTGGATGGAACTAATTATGACTACTGGAAACCTCGTATGATTGCCTTCTTAAAATCTCTGGAGAAAAAGGCTTGGAGAGCTGCTGACAAAGGATAGAACCATCCCACCATAACTGAGAAAGATGGGACAATCAGTCTAAAGCCTGAGGAAGATTGGAGTAAAGAAGAAGATGAGTTAGCCATGGGAAATTCCAAAGCTTTAAATGCCTTGTTCAATGGAATTGATAGAAACATTTTCAGACTAGTACATCAATATGAACTGGCCAAGGAAGTTTGGGACACTCTCAAAACTACCCACGAGGGCACTTCCAAAGTAAAAATGTCAAGGCTTCAGATGTTGACTACCAAGTTTGAGAATCTAAAAATGATGGAAGATGAAACCATTCATGAGTTTCACATGAACATCTTGGAGATTGCCAACACCTCAGGAGCACTGGGAGAAAAGATGTCAGAAGAAAAATTGGTGAGAAAGATTCTCAGATCCTTGCCTAAAAGATTTGCAATGAAGGTAACTGCCATAGAAGAAGCCCAGGACATCAGCAAGTTGAAAGTGGATGAACTTATTGGGTCTCTTCAGACTTTTGAGATGGGGATCACTGATAATGGTGACAAGAAGAACAAGAGCATAGCACTTGTATCCAACACTGATGTTGAAAACAAGGAGGATGAAGAAGAAAATATTTCATAAGCTATAGCCATGCTTGGAAGACAATTCAACAAACTCATAAAAAGAATAGATCCAAAGTCAAGGTCTAATGTTCATAACATTCCCTCTGACATTGACAGCTCCAGCAGAAGACCAAGGTCAGAAGAGAAGGGAAATCAAGGCAGAGGAATTCAATGCCATGGTTGTGAAGGATTTGGGCATATTCGAGCTGAATGTCCTACCTTTCTTAAGAAACAAAAGAAAGGAATGACTGTTACTTGGTCTGACTGTGATTCAGAAAGTAATTTTGAAGAAGAATCTGCCAAACTAGTTACTGCTCTAACTGGTGTTTGTACCTCTGAAAGTGACACTAGTGATGAAGAAGTGACATTTGAAGAACTGGCTGATACTTACAAGAAATTGTGTATCAGAAGTGCTGAAGTCTGTGTGCAGAATGAGAAACAATCAAAACTCATCATAAAGCTGGAGGCTGAAAAAAGGGCAGACCTTGAAACTATAAGTCATCTAGAAGGGGAAGTTCAATTGCTAAACTCACAACTGAACCAAATGACCAAATCTGTCAAGATGCTGACTAATGGAACAGACAAATTGGAAGAGATTCTTCAAGTTGGACAAAATGTGGGAAACAAATCTGGACTAGGATTTGTGGAAGCTAAGAAATCTGGTGCAGACAAGAAGATCAGGCCTGTTAAACAAATGTCAAAGCAGATGTCTCAACACAACTCTCAACATCAGAAACAGAGATATATGAAGAAAAAGTACCAAAGATGGAGATGTCATCATTGTGGGAGGTATGGCCACATAAAGCCTTTCTGCTTCAAATTGCATGGATACCCTAATCAAAACTCAGGTGTTAAACCTAAGTCAAAAAGGGTACCACATACTCCTCAATGGAAGAAAAAGGCTACTGCCCTGATAGCCCACACTTCCCTGAGAGTCTCTGCAAGGGAAGGCTGGTACTTTGACAGTGGGTGCTCTAAGCACATGACTGGAATAAAGAACATTCTCAATCATGTTAAACCTCACACCACTAGTTATGTGACCTTTGGAGATGGTGCTAAAGGTGAAATCAAAGGAGTTGGTAATTTGGACTGCCCTGAAGTTCCAAATCTAAATGAAGTTCTATTGGTAAAAGGCATGACTGCTAATCTCATTAGTATCAGTCAATTGTGTGATCTAGGATTCTAGGTCAACTTCTCAAAATTTGAATGTCTAGTAATTAATGAAAAACTAGAAGTGGTAATGAAAGGAATCAGATCTAAAGATAACTGTTACTTGTGGCAGCCTGAGAACACTAATAACTCAACTATGTGTTCCATTACCAAAGAAGAAAAAGAGATGAAACTGTGGCACCATAAGCTTGGCCATCTTCACCTAAGAAGATTGAAAAGAACTATCTCTATGGAAGCAGTCAGAAGGATTCCAAGACTGC
This sequence comes from Vicia faba, assembly GCA_948472305.1. NCBI lineage: Eukaryota > Viridiplantae > Streptophyta > Magnoliopsida > Fabales > Fabaceae > Vicia > Vicia faba. The sequence goes on from OX451740.1 coordinate 834,821,289, forward strand.
AAATAGATAAAAGGAGGGTTTGTGGTGAACTTCAAATTGAAAGGCTTGGTAAAAAGAGACATGTCCATGATGTGGTGAATAAACTTGAAGAAGGATGTGCTGTCAGAACCAGAAGTAATCATGACAAGGAATTTGGAAACAACAAGTCTAATAAATTCTGTTTCCTAGAAGAAATGAGTCATGAAGTCTCTTCTCCTATATCTCACCATCAAAATGGAGTTGACAAAAAGAAAAATAAGATCATACAAGAATCTGCCAGAGCTGTGATTCATGTCAAAAGAATGCCTTCCCAACTCTGTGCTGAAATAGTTGCAGCTGGTAGTAGCTGTTCTCAAAACATCTGGACAAAACAGATGCTCACTGAGTATAATGTCTCACAAGATGTTGTGACATTGTATTGTGACAATCTGAATACAATCAATATTTCCATGAACCCTATTCAGCATAGCAGGACCAAGCATATTGACCTTATAGAGAAGAAGTCAATTAAACTGGAACATGGTATCATTAAGCTTCAGCTGGCTGGTTCTTCTACCAAGGCTCTTGTTGGAAATCATCTTGAAAACTTGAGGGGCAAGATGGGTATTTGCCAACGTGAGAAATTATAGCAATTAATTTTGCTTAAAACAAGGGTTGAAGGAGTTATTTGTGTTAAGTCTATTTTTAGTGGGTTAATCATTTGTCTTTCCAATTCTTTCAAAATTATTAAGAAGTTGAATAGACTCTCATTTGCCTCCTACCTCTCTCGTCTTTGCAACCTATTACTTTCTCTCTATCAAAGTTTTCTCTCAAATTGCTACTGGTGCTCTAAGTCAATCAAAATGTCTCAAACATCATCTTCAACCAAGGCGACCACTTCATCTTCATCATCTGACCAAGATTCTCGAGCAATCACCACATGCATAGATTCTGATGTCCTGGAGATCACTCCTCTCAGAGAAATGGAAACTGACCCCACCAAAGTCAAAAAGCTGAGAACTAGGCATGCAGGAAGAGCTCAAGCTACTGCTTCTGGTAATCCTTCTCATCCTTCTTCCTCTGTTCCAAATAGGGAAGGATCAGCTCAAGTTCATCAAGCAATTGCTAGGCTTGTGACAAGAATACTAAGCGGAAACCAATCTGTACCGGGGATTTCTGTCCCATTAAATCAAGAATCAACAAGCCCAAATGTGAATGTCTCTGAGACTGTAGATGTCTTTGAGAATGTTGTGACACAAAATGACAACATTCAGAACCCTTCAGAAAAGACTGTTGATCCACCTATCATTGATGTGGATGAGGAATACTCAGACAATGATCTGATTGCCAATGTAAACCCTAGCATAGCTAGGAGAATGATGAAAAGAAAGGGTAATCAGAATGATGCAAAATGTATGACCAAAGATAAACCTGCTGCTAAGAAATCCAAGGCTGAAGGCAAGGCTGGGGGAGAATCTGTGAAAACTGGTCAGTCCAAAGGGAAGGTGAAAGCCCAGGTGTATACTGGTAGACAACCAATTTCAAAGAAGAGAAAAGAACCTGAATCTTCTGATTCTGATGAGGAATCAGAGTTTGAGATTGATGCTGAAGAAATTCCTATCAGAAGGAAACTCCCCTCCAGCAAAATTGCTAGAGTTCCTGAAATCCCAACAGACAACATCTCTTTTCACCATCCTGACAATGCAAACAGATGGAAGTATGTTTGCTTGAAGAGAATAGCTTTAGAAAGAGAGCTAAACAATGATGCAATGGAGTGCAAGGACATCATGGACCTGATTAAGAATGCTGGACTGATGAAGACAGTGGTAAAATTTACCAAGTGTTATGAAAATATGGTCAAGGAGTTCATAGTTAACTTGTCTAATGAATGTGCTGATGGAAGGTCAGCTGACTTTGAAAGTGTTTATGTTAGAGGAAGAAGGGTTAATTTCTCTCTATCAGAAATTAACAAATTTCTTGGAAGATCAAATGAGGATTGTCCTGAACTGGAAGTCACTGACAATGAAGTTTGTCAAACCATCACAGCAAGACAAGTGAAGTGCTGGCCCTTGAAAGGCAAGCTGAATGCCAGCAAACTTAGCATGAAATTTGCCATCCTGCACAAGATTGGTGCAGCCAACTGGGTCCCTACAAACCATAAATCAACTATCTCCACAGGATTGGGGAGATTTATTTATGCTGTGGGAACCAAGACTGTTTTTGACTATGGCAGGTATATTTTTGAACAAACTTTAAAACATGCTGGTAGTTATGCTATCAAAGGCCCAATTGCCTTTCCCTCCCTCCTTTGTGGAATTATCCTTGCATAATACCCTGATATCCTGGTGGCAAGATATACTGCTTGCAAAAGAGCTCCTGCTCTTGGGTTACACTACAAGCTGTTTCAGGGATCTCATGCTCCTGATATTGTCATAACATCAGCTGAGACATCTTCTGTGAAGACTCAGTCCAAAACATCTGATGTTATAGTTGTATTGAAAGAGACCTGCAAAGAGCTGGAAGCTAGGAAAAAGACCCTAGAAAACCTAATTGCCAGGTTAGAAAAGGAGTAAGCTGAAGGAAACAGAAGGGAAGAGGGTGTAGAAGCTGAAGATCATCTCAATACTGAAGAAACTAGCTCCTCTGAGTCTGATGATAGTGCTTAAAGGTTGGTGGAGTTGCTGATTGGTGGAGTTGATGCTGTTCCCTGGTGGAGTTTGGAAGTGTGTTCAGATTTTAGTTGTTGTTCTTATTACTTTTTCTGGATGACTGTATAAATTTTAAGAACATGTTTCTTTGGCCCATTTGTGGCTAAAGAGGGGGAGATATATTTTGGTAGACTTTATTAGACATTCTATTTTTCTGCAGTCTTTTTTTTCTGCTGCTATCTATCTCTGATTGCTTAGGGTCTTTAGCCAAAAATCTGCCAAAGTGGGAGTTTGTAGTTGTTTAGTTATTGGCATGCTTTTTTGGTAAAACCAGGTGTGTGTGTGTGAATGTCATGACTGATGTCATAACATTCTATTTTATTAGGTACTGATTCATTAGGTACCTTTGCAGAAAAATATTGTCATATAGGTGCTGCTGTTTATAAGTGTGTATCTGAGCATTTTGCAAAAAGATCACATTTACCTAAATCAGTAGACAGGTTTTCAGATGTCATAACAAATGTTAAGACATCCTGTTCTGAACTAACAGTTATGCAGTTTGGGTAATTCTGAGTTTTTTTAGGAAAATGACTCAGTCTTTCCAGAACAGAAAATCTCGTGGACTTGGGGTTAACCTAGCTCAACCCTAACCTGGTTGATAAAGTCCTGTGACCTAGTCTTAAGGTCAAACGGAATTAACCCTAGATTTTTGTGGAAACCCTAACTGAAGATGCAGCTACTATATATTCAACAGAGCTGCTGTTTTGGAAGATATCCCTTTTTGACAGAAGATCATTTAGAAGCTGTATAGTTTTAACTATTGTAATACAAGCAAGTATCATTGTGATAAGTGACTTGGAATAGGTTTTAATTGTAAGGGTTGTGTACCACTCAAAGCTTTGAAGCAAGAGTGTTTTTGTGTCTCTTGACTAAAGCTTTGAAGCAAAGTCAAGTTAGATTTATGTACCACTCAAAGCTTTGAAGCAAGAGTGTTTTTGTGTCTCTTGACTAAAGCTTTGAAGCAAAGTCAAGTTAGATTTGTGTATCACTCAAAGCTGTGAAGCAAGAGTGTTTGTGTTGCTTGATTAAAAAGCTGTGAAGCATAATCAAGTGTATGTTTTGAAGAGTGTCTTCATCAATTCATTAGTCAAATTGTTTTAAGTATCACTGTTGTGATTGAGGGGGAGTGAGTAGGAACTCAGGTTTAAGTTGTACTTAGATGGAAGTTGCATTGGGTAGGTCTTAAGTGAAGGAGATAAACTGGTTGGTTTATTCCTGAATTAATATCTCTTATAGTGGATTTCCTCCCTGGCTTGGTAGCCCCTAGAGTAGGTGTTGTTGCACACTGAACTGGGTAAACAATTGACTGTGTTCTTTACTGTTTTTGTATTTACTGTCTTATAGAAAGTCAGATACGGTGTCATAACATTGAACGTGACATTGAGTATCTGCAGCCAGAATTTCATCATTTGTTGATGATTTCACCAGAATGACATGGGTATCTCTCATAAGGTTTAAACACGAGGTGTTTGCTGAATTCAAGAAGTTCAGACTGAAGGTTGAGAATCAAAGTGGCCAGACTCTGAAGATTCTTATAACAGATGGTGGTGGTGAGTATAACTCCACAGAATTCAAAAGATTTTGTGAAGAGAATGGAATTGAGCATGAGGTTATTGTTCCCTATACTCCTCAACATAATGGTCTTGCTGAAAGAAGAAACTGTATTTTGCTTGATATGGTGAGAAGCATGCTGAAAGAGAAGAAGCTTCCTCATACTCTGTGGGGAGAAGCTGTTGCAACTGCATGTTATGTGCTCAACAGATGTCCAACAAACAAATTGAAGGAAATAGTTCTTATTCATAAGTGGACTGGAGATAAGCAAAGTGTTAGTCATCTGAAGGTGTTTGGTTTTGTATGTTACAAACATGTCCTAGAAGCTAGAAGACAGAAGTTGGATGATAGAAGTAAAGTGATGTTGTTGGTGGGGTACCACAGTACAGGTCCGTACAAACTTTATTGTCCATAAACTAACATAGTTGAGTTCAGCAGACACGTCATTGTAAAGGAATCAAAAGTTTGGAATTAGGAAAAGTCTTGTCCTGACTCTGATGAGAGAACTCCTGAAGAAAAGTCAGAAAAACATTTTTCTGAAGCCGGTAAAGACTCTGACTCTGAAGAAGATACAGAAGGAGAAGATGATTCTGACTCTGGCTCCGATGGTGATCTAGACTCTGAAGACAATCAAGGTTCTGGAGAAAGTCCCATTTCTGAAGCAAGTGCTTCTGAAGGGGAAAGTTCTGGTATCCAAAGTTCTGAAGGTCCAGTTCAGAGGCAACAAAGAGTCAGAAGCATCCCAAGAAGATTTTGAAAGTTTGACATGTTACAAGACACTGAAGTAGACTCTGAAGGAGAATTTATTCAGTGTGAAATGTTAGTAGACTCTGAACCCATGAGTACGGAAGAGTCTCTTATGCAACAAGTTTGGTTACAGGCCATGAAAGAAGAACTTGATGCTATAGAAAGAAACAAGACTTGGAAGCTGACAGAACTTCCAAAAGTCAAGAAAGCCATCAGCGTCAGATGGGTTTTCAAGCAGAAGCTAAAGCCAGATTGATCAATTGGAAAACAGAAAGCAATATTAGTAGCAAGAGGCTTTCTACAGAAGCCTGGGCTGGATTACTTTGAAGTGTTTGCACCTGTAGCGAGACATGAAACAATCAGACTAGTGATTGCAATAGCTGCTAATAGGAATTGGCCTCTGATGTATTTAGATATAAAATCTGCATTTCTGAATGGTCCATTACAAGAAGAGGTATAAGTATCATAACCTCCTTGATTTGAGAAAAAGAATCAGGAAGGGATGGTGTTCAAATTACACAAAGCCTTGTATGGATTGAAGCAAACGCCCAGAGCTTGGAATTTGAAGATTGATTCGTTTTTCAAGGAAAAGGGTTTTAGAAGTGTGAGATGGAGTATGGTGTTTATGTTCAGCACACTTCAGAAGGTAATATGATTCTGGTGTTTGTATGTTGATGACATATTACTCACAGGAAGTTTTGAACAAGATATAGCTGAGTTCAAAAAAGTTATGATGAATGCGTTTGAGATGACAGATCTTGGGAAAATGAGTTATTTCTAGGTATGGAATTTATGTACTCTGACAAAGGAATCATTTTGCATCAGATGAAGTATGAACTTGAGCTTCTGAAGAGATTTGAGCTAGAAAATTGCAAATTTTCTATCACACATGCTGATACGAATCAGAAGTTGGACTTTGATTCTGATGGAGAGGATTTGGATGCTACAACCTTCAAACAAATGGTTGGTTCTCTGAAGTATTTGTGTAATACCAGACCTGATATTTACTATGTAGTTGGAATGGTCAGCAGATTTATGAGTAAATCAAAGTGGTCTCATTACCAAGCTACTGTCAGAATTCTGAGGTATGTAAAGGGAACTCTGAAGTATGGAGTGTTATTTCCGTCTGGAAGAAAGATCGAATCAGAACTTGAGTTATTCAGACTCTGATTGGTGCGGAGATAGAGTGGACAGAAGAAGTACTTCTAGGTACTTATTCTAATTTCTGGGAGGTCCTATTTCTTAGTGTTCCAAGAAGCAACATGTTATTACGCTGTCAACCTGTGAAGCTGAATATATTGCAGGCGCTCTGACTGTATGTCAAACTGTGTGGATTCTAAACTTGTTGCAAGATCTGAAGATTGAAGTAGCCAAACCTCTGAAGCTGATGATTGATAACAAGTCTGCAATCAATCTTGCCAAGAACCAAGTGCTGCATGGGAGAAGCAAACATATTGAGACCAAATATCACTTTATGAGGAATCAAGTTCAGAGCGGAATATTAGAAGTTGTGCACTGTAGCACCCAGAAGCAGTTGACAGATATTCTAACAAATGCTATCAAGACTGGTCAATTTATTCACTTAAGGGATGAAATTGATGTTGTCAGTTTTGGATAAAATATAAATTAAGGGATGATGTTAGATTTAATCTATATTTTAGGAATATATTTTGGATATTAATCTATATTTTAGGAATATCTTTTTAGAGGATATTATTATATCTTTTTATATCTTTGTTAGAGAATATTTAGGATTTTATTTTGTGTATAAATAATTTATTGAGATAGCTCAATGTAATTCATTGTAAACTATTATTCCTTATTTTTGTAGCCTCCGTTTAATATATATTTTTTGTCTTTCATCTCTTCTTTATGCACCAACACAAAACACTACACATTATATAAACTTTAATAAAATAAAAAATTTAAATTAAAATTATGTATGTCATTATTCAACGTATTTATGAATAATAATATACGATATAATATTAAAAGTGTCAAATTATCATTTATCATAATATATAGAATTATATACGTCTTATGAATTTTGATTCATTAGTATAAAAATGTAAAACTAGTATCATACAATCTAAACGTGTATAATTGCGTGCACGACTCAACTCCATAATTATATAATAAATTATATTATTAATTTATACTCTTTTTATCTTATATTATAAAAGAAATTCACTTTTTAGATTTATTAAATAATTAATATATTTGATCTACATAGATCAGATATACTAATTATCTAATAAATTTAAAAAATAAATTTCTTATATAATATAGGACAAAAGGAGTAATTATCAAGTTTTTTACCACATTCTTTCCAGTCTTATTTTAGTCCCCAAAATAGAATTTTTAAAGGAAACAATTGTGGCACGTAGAGGTGTATAAAGACAAAAATATATGTCAACCCTTATATTATTTATCAAGCCCATATATGTAACCACTTGTCTGTAGTCAATTTAATTAGCCAAATTATATTATGGTAAGGCTTTCTATAGTAAAATGTAGAGAACTTTATCTGGCACCCCCAATTACACTTGAAACCCTCACATATATATATATATATATATATATATATATATATATATATATATATATATATATATATATATATATATATATATATATATATATATATATATATATATATATATATATAAAATTAAACATAAAACAAAAATGTATTCAACTCACATATGCAAATTTTGGAGGAAAGATGACAGATGAAGAAGTAGGGGTGAAGAACGACAACAATAGATAATAGGGTGAAATTAGCGGAGAAAAAGAATACATGAAGGTGGATTGGAAACGATGAGGAAGAGAATGGAGGAATTGTTGCAGTAAGATGTTTACAATTTTTTTTAGATACAAAACTTTACTTTTAATAAGCTTGTAATTAAAAAAAAATATTTTATAATAAACTATAATAAATTATAAAAGATAAAAATGAATTTTGATTAAAATAATAAGGATAACAAAGGAATAATTTGACAAAATAAAAATTATAAGCTTAAGCCAATGTAGATTGACTAAGTTGGTAAGGAGTTAACTCACACACTGAAAGGTTGTTGGTTCAACACCCGCTGCTGATGGGAGGATATATTTGGTGGATGACCTATAAGTACCTCTATAAAGGCTCTCTGATCTTTGAGGTCTACCCTGACCCTAGTGATCCTCCAGAGCCTAACTCACCTCTGTGGACCTATGTGCTTATAGGTATTGACAAGGTGATCCATGATGTTTAAGTTCATTGATAGCAAAGCTACAAATCAACTGATTAGTTGTTTGATTTTGATGATGACAATACTTGGTATCAAATGATATCCACTTAAGTCCTTATCTATTGAAGATGGCTAAACGGTTGAATATGCTCAAGATGTTTTATCTAAGTATCCTCTTAGGAATTCTCCATTTTGTTCGTGAGTTTCACCAAAAAGAAAAGATCTCTTTTGGTTCATAAAGATAAACCATTAAAATCTCTACAATGTGTCTAGAGTTCAACCTGGTTAAAAGCTATATTAGCTTGAGATTAGCCAGTATAAAATCTCATATTGGTTCTTGAGTTCAACATGGTATATAAGCTCACACGGTTCAAGATTAACCATGTAAAATCTTAACTTGGTTCGAGGTCATAATGTGTAAAACCCCGATTCAGTTTGGAGGATAGTAAACTTAAAATTCCATTTCAATTAGAAGGATATCCAACTTAAGGCTCCACCTTAGTTTAAGATCAGCCCGTGGAAAATATCTATTTGATTTGGAGGATAACTACCCTATATCTTGTTCGTTGTTTCTTTGGAAGTTAGCCTTAAATTATTATTTCCTTGTATAAGGAGTTTGTGAGAACATCCTTCTAAAATCTCTCAATTTAATTGGATATTCTCAAGAATAATTCGTGGAGACAAGAATAGGTCAATTTAGTTTATACCTGTATAAATCTCTAGTGCTTTTTCTCTCCCTTATCTCTCTATTTTATTGTCTTTCCTTTAGTTTTTCATTTGTCCTTTTATTCCTCTGTGTATTTACTGTTAGACGACAACAACTTATTTAGATGAGGTGAATAGATCCCCAAAGTAAAAGTTACTTTTTAAAATTCTGTTTTGAAAAACGAATGAAAAACTATGGCAAGCGGAAAATTTAGCCTAGATCAAACAAGTCATCTAAACTGAACCGGCTATTCGAAACTCGAATATGCATTAGAAACCAAATGGAATGCGAAACATTTATAAGCTTTTAATACAATAGATTCTCAATTAATCATATTATTATGAACATAATGTAAACTTATTTCCAATGAAATTATTGATAAAACGTAAACTAGCAAATTATCAAACACTTGATGTGTGTTGGCTCCTAAATTCGACACCCTTGTTTTATTAATGTCAGCCATTAAAGCTGAAGGATGTTTTCGACTAGCTAGGTCCGTCGAAATGCCCATCGAAAGATGGCAAGGTACTTAAAAGATTTCTTCCAAGGGAGAAGTTGGTTGCCTTCGACGTCGAAGGAGTTTCTCGTCGAAGATGTCTCTCGACGAAGGTGTTCGATGGTTCAGAGTGGAACAGTTTGAAATTCAAGCATTTGGAGGGAAAACGGTTTCCAGCGGTTACCAAGTGTGACGTGCAAAGATCTGGAGCGTCGAACGTTGAGAACGTGCCAAGTGGAATCATCTCGAAGCAGTGTAACTGCCCGACGGTTACTTGGGATGTTTTAGTATAAATAGTAGTAGTCATGTAAGTTCTCGCGTGTGTTCACAATTCTATACAAAGTCACTCATATAGATTCGAGTACCCAGCGTGTGAGAAAGAATTGTTGAGAAATGTATGTGTGAAACACCAACTTTATTAATCAAAGTCATTTACTTTTCCAGAAATTTACTTGCTTTCCTCTTTACATTCCTGTCGAAGCCTTTTACTTTAAGCCTTGTTTATTTTACCAAGTCCTTTCTTCATGCAATTTCATTTAAAGCCTCTTTATTTTATTTAAAGCCTCTTTATTTAAAGCCTTATCCAATTTAATCAAAACTTCAAAATCAACCTATGTCCTAGGATCAATCTGATCGATCCTGCGAGTAACCAAATAAGTAACCATTTGGAGGATCAGCGGTTGTTTACCAAATACCAAGGTAAACAAATTGGCACACCTGGTGGGACTGTGTGTTGATTGTTGAAAATAATCTCATCTTTTCGAGGAGTGTTGTATGTTATTGAGAAGTGGTAGAATATACACTAACAATAACAATACTGCCAGAGGAAGGGAAGAGATGGCGAATCCGCCAAACAATAACGAAATCCCACAAACGAGTGTGGGAGCAACGGTTAGTACGACCGTAAGTGAAGCGACGACTGTTGGTTCGACACCAGCAGTAACGGTCACAGCAACGGGGCCGTTACTTTCGTTCACAGGCCCCAGAGCGCCTGTGGGAACTCCCCCACCAAGGGGAAATTTAGGCACAAGGCCTTTTGTTCCCCCAGGATTCATGCCACTTTATGGTATGCCAACTTCTGAAGTGGCTAGCCTGACGAATGCTGCGTCCACTTTTTCAGACCCTTTAGTGAGTGCCTCTTCGCCACTCCAAGGTTCTGGAGTAGGCATGGCGAATAGAAATAGGACCCAACTTTTAGGAGGAACGTCCCAAGTAGCCCATGGCCTTACAAATGCCTCGACAGCAGTCTTGAGGCAACAAATGGACGAAAGCAACCATGATATGGTGCAAATGTTGGCACAAACTTTGAGTACAGTGCTAAACCCTCTAATACAAAACACTACTCAATCGAATCAGCAAGTGACAGCGCAAATGACGCGTTTGGCTGATTTCTTTGGAGTACCCCAACCCATTCGACAGCCCCAAAGGGCGCAAATAAGGGGAAACCAGGGGATATTTTTAGAGGAAGAAACCACCATCAACCAGGCTCAACAGCCTGTCGAACAAAACCTTAGGGCACGATTGGAGCAACCTGTCGAGGAACCTAGGGTAATAACCCCAGAGGTAAGGTTAGTTAACAGAAACCAAAATGCTGACGAAGTAGTCCAGCATATCCAATACCAAAATACGGGTTTGGAAAATAATCTGGCAACCATGATCGAAAGGATCATGACTCAAAACGGGATGAACATGGGCTTTCGAAGGCCCAACTTTACATCCCCATTGTCAGAATACGTGTTACAAACGGACTTACCTCCTAGATGCAAAGTCCCCAAATTTACTAAGTTCTCAGGGGACACGACAAAATCTACTGTCGAGCATGTGGCGAGATACTTGATCGAAGCAGGTGACATTTCGAATAACGAAAACCTAAGGATCAAGTACTTCCCAAGTTCTTTAACAAAGAACGCTTTTACTTGGTTTACAACTCTCCCCCCAATTCGATCCATCATTGGACCCAGTTGGAAAGATTGTTCCATGAACAATTCTACATGGGGCAAACCAAGATAAGCCTGAAAGAATTGGCCAGTGTGAAGAGACGTTTCACTGAACCTATAGACGAATATCTAAACAGGTTTAGGCTGCTCAAGGCGAGATGTTTTACACAAGTTCCAGAACATGAGTTGGTCGAAATAGCCGCAGGCGGTTTGGATTATTCCATTAGGAAGAAGCTAGACACCCAATACCTGAGAGACATGGCCCAACTGGCCGATAGAGTTCGACAGGTAGAACGCCTCAAAGCTGAAAAAGCAAAGGCAACGAAAACTCACAAGAGAGAGAGGATAGCGTACGTTGAGATGGATGACGAAGATCCAGAATCCTTCGACGATACTTTAACTGTCGAAGAAGGAGAAGTCGATTTAGCAGAACTGAAACAAGGGCCACCATACTCTTGTAAACTGTTAGTTCCCTCAAGTGGGAAAAATCCCATTGGTCCAGAAAGGACCAACGATAGGTTCCCAAAAAAGACTTATAGTTTTGACATCACAAAATGTGATGAAATATTCGACTTGCTGGTTAAAGATGGCCAAATGATAGTACCCCCAGGGGTAAAAGTGCCTCCTCTTGATCAAAGAAGGAAGAGAGGTTTTTGCAAATATCATAATTTTTTGGGCCATAAAACTTCTCAATGTTTTCTTTTCAGGAATCTTGTGCAAGACGCTATCGAAGAAGGGAGGTTAAAGTTTGCTGACAAAACCCCCATGGCTGTCGACTCAAATCCATTGCAGGCTGAAGCCCACTATGCTGAGCCCTCTGAGGTGAACGTGATAGAGGCAACCAGGAGCCAGTCGAAGAAGCCAGGAATTACCATGGTCGAAGTCTCAAAGGACCACATCAACATGCCAATCTTTGGCAGTTTTTCTGGAAATTTATCCAGGAAGACAATTGAAGCAGTTCAGAAAGCGGTCGAAAGCCCGAAGTCGGAGACCGCTGAAGCACAAAAAACTGGACCAAAACCCAGTTCTCACTTGGCCACAGTTCAAGGCCAGACGGAGAATCTGGAGATACAAATGAAGCAGTTAACTCTTGCTAACAAAGATACAATGAATATCAACATGGTTGAACTTTCTGACCCAAAAGCATCAGAAGAGGCCATGAGGCAAGAACAAGCTAATAAGACTGCTTTCCCTCGGGAAAATGAAAATTTGGCAGAATTTCTACAAAGATGCCAGAAAAAGAAATCAGAGGTGATGCTGTGTCCAAGATGCAGTTCGATCTTTGACAAAAAAGCTGCTGAGCACATTCAAGGCGTAAGAGCAGCGAATAAGAGAAGGGAAAATGTTGATCTTCGACATGATCCCAGAAGAGCCTCCCAAAGAGGTTCTAACCAAGAAAAGAGGCCATCGACTTTTAGGCCTCCCACAAATGTGCCAGTAGATACTTGGTACAAAACCTCTGGTCGAAAAAGGCCAAGTGAGGAGAAATGGCACTCTTTCGACGTGCCAAGAGGTTCCTCTTTGACTCAAAAGAAAGAGCCTCAGGTTGCTGCACCTAAAGTTGCACAAGTGTCAAGCAACTATAAAGGTAAAAATCCCATGTCTCGATCTCAAGGGAGGAGATACCAAAGGAGACGAAAAGCTGAAAGAGAGGCTGCCAACGAACCAAAGGCAGAAACCAGTTCGAATGTTCCTCAAAGGAAGCAAAGGAAACCTCTAGAAAGAGAGCCAGTAACCAACAGGCTAGTTTGGCCTAACCAAAGTGAAGTCGAAGACGAAGACGGTTCTGAGTCTGATGATACTTTGGACATAATGGTGAATATAGTCTCAGTGCTGCCCAGAGAATTCAACCGACAAGTGGAGGTCGAAGCAAGTGACTGGGAAGTGGAGCAAGAAATGGCCAAACATAGGCCAGTGTGCTATTTTGTCATGGACAATGGCACTACTGAGGAACAAAATGGGTTCTTCGAGCCACCTACAGAGGCGATGAAAAATCACCTCAAGCCTTTATTCATAAGGGCTAAACTCGAAGAAACTACTGTGAATAAAATATTGGTGGATTGTGGGGCAACCATCAACATTATTCCTCACTCTATGCTAAGGAAAATTGGCAAAAGGGATGAGGACATTAAGCCTCATAACATGGTCTTGTCGAACTATGAGGGCGGCATAGGGACCACTATGGGAGTGATCCAGCTAGATATCAAAGTAGGGTCTATCCTTCGACCAACGATGTTCATGGTCATATCGGCCAAACCTAACTACAATCTTTTGTTGGGCCGTGAATGGATTCATGGTGTTGGAGCTGTGCCATCATCAATGCATCAGAGGTTGCTCCTATGGCGTCCAGATGGGATGGTCGAAAACATAGAGGCAGATCAAAGCTACTACCTAGGCGAAGTGAATCACCTGGGGTTGGCAGATTTCGACAAGAACTTGGCTCACATAGGGCCATGTCCAACACCTGACTTCGACATGGCGCCAGCGCCAAACACTTTTTGTTCCCTATACCTGCATCCTGAGCATGGTTTCCAATGGGACAGAGAAGACTTGTCCCACATAGACTTCAGTGGGTTAACTGATATCCAACCAACTGGTTGGGGAAGTGAATTCAGTGATAATGACTGAGTCACAATCCTTGAAGCGAATTTCGGCTTATGTAGCCGAAACTAAGATGATAACGGCTCTCGAAGCCGAAGTAAAGTACATGGCCACACAGGCCAATGATCAACAGTTATCTGCTGCAGGTCCAGAAAAGGATTTCGATCCAAAACCCCCTGATATAATGCCAGAAGAAATGCAGGAACAGAGGCTCGACGCCATCTATGACGATGAGCCTTTGGGCTTCGAAAGGGACCCCTTGGCGAACAACATTAAAATGTTAGCGCAAGATCCTTTAGAAGAAATCAACTTGGGCGAAGGGTCAGAGAAAAGGCCAACTTACATCAGCGCCAAAATTGATCCAGAACTTAGGTTGGAAGTAATCCAATTGCTGAAAGAGTTCAAAGACTGTTTTGCATGGGATTATGACGAAATGCCTGGTCTCGACAGAGGATTGGTAGAACTTCAGTTGCCAATCAAACCTGGGAAGAAGCCAATCAAGCAAAATCCAAGACGCTTCGCTCTAGAAATACTGTCGAAGATCAAAACGGAAGTCGAAAGACTGCTGAAATGCAAATTCATACGAGTTACAAGGTATGTCGAATGGATTGCAAACATTGTGCCAGTAATTAAGAAAAATGGTACGTTAAGGGTGTGCATAGATTTCAGAGATTTGAATGCTGCTACACCCAAAGATGAATATCCTATGCCTGTGGCGGAAATGCTAGTCGATTCTGCCGCTGGCTATGAATACCTGAGTATGCTCGATGGTTATTCAGGATATAATCAAATATTCATTGCTGAAGAGGATGTGTCGAAAACAGCTTTTCGATGCCCTGGGGCCTTAGGCACTTACGAATGGGTAGTGATGCCTTTTGGCCTAAAGAATGCTGGAGCAACGTACCAGCGAGCAATGAATACTATCTTCCATGATTTTATTAACACTTTTATGCAAGTATATATTGATGACATTGTTATAAAATCTGTTTCCAGGAAGAATCATATTGACCACCTTCGACAATCATTCGAAAGAATGAGAGAACATGGTCTGAAAATGAACCCTTTGAAGTGTGCATTCTGTGTGAAAGCTGGAGATTTCTTGGGCTTTGTTGTCCACAAGAAAGGAATCGAAATCAACCAGAACAAGATGAAGGCAATTCTGGAAGCGAAAGCGCCATCGAATAAGAAGGAATTGCAATCTCTGTTAGGCAAGATAAATTTCTTAAGGAGATTCATATCTAATCTAAGTGGGAAAGCTCAGGCCTTTTCACCCTTACTTCGACTGAATAAAGAGGGGTTCGAATGGGGGCAGGAGCAACAAGAAGCCTTCGACAAAATCAAAGGGTACCTCACTAAGCCACCTATTTTGGTGCCTCCTTGTAGCAATAGGAATATGAGATTGTACATAGCTGCATCCGACAAAACTCTGGGAATCATGTTAGCCCAAGAGGATGAGAATGGAGTCGAAAGACCCATTTATTATCTCAGTAGAGTTTTGAACGATGCAGAAACTAGATATAGTGAAGTTGAAAAATTGTGTCTATGTCTGTATTTCTCTTGTACAAAACTCAAGCAATATATAAAACCAGTTGATGTGTATGTTTCGTCTCATTTTGATGTTTTCAAGTATATGTTGTCGAAACCTATCTTGCACAGTCGAATTGGCAAGTGGGCATTAGCATTAACTGAATACTCCTTGACCTTTATGCCTCTTAAGGCAGTAAAAGGACAAGTGGTTGCAGACTTTATAGTCGACCACTCAATTCAAGTTGAGGATATTAATTATGTGGAGATAGAACCTTGGAAATTCTACTTCGATGGTTCCAGCCATAAAGATGGAACAGGGGTAGGAGTCTTGATTATTTCTCCAGATAAAATTCCAACAACATTCAAGTACAAAATATCAGGTTCTTGTTCGAACAATGAGGCTGAGTACGAAGCTCTAATTACTGGCCTTGAAATATTGTTGGAATTGGGGGCAACTCGAGTCGAAATAATGGGAGACTCAGAGTTAGTCATTAAGCAAGTCACAAAGGAATATAAATGCATAAGAGAGAATCTCATTATGTACTTTGTGATAGCAAATCGTTTATTGAAAAAATTTGAAACGGTCAATATTCGACACATACCCAGAGTCGAAAATCAAATAGCCAATGACTTGGCACAAATTGCATCTGGGTATAAGATTTCAAAAACGAGATTACAAAGAGCAATCGAAGTTCGAGAAAAGATAAGAGCAACTTGTCTATCACCATCAGACTTGGAATCGACGAGACTTGGATATGCTGATCAAAGTAACTTCGAAATTTCGTTCATAGATAATTTGTCAGAGCAAGATTGGAGGAAACCCATTGTAGATTATCTTCAAAATCCAGGAGCTTCGACAGAACGAAAAACAAAGTACAGGGCGTTGAGTTATGTACTCATGGGTAATGAGTTATTCAAGAAAACGCCTGAAGGGGTAGTGCTGAAATGCTTAAGTGAAACTGAAGCATACATAGCCCTTTCGACTACGCATGCTGGAGCATGTGGGGCTCACCAAGCAGGCCATAAGATGAAATGGTTGTTGTTTCGACAAGGACTATATTGGCCCACTATGCTGAAAGATTGTGTTGAGTTCGCCAAAGGTTGTCAAGAGTGTCAAGTCCATACAGGCATCCAACATGTACCAGCAAGCGAACTTCACTCGATAGTGAAGCCTTGGCCCTTTAGAGGATGGGCGTTGGATCTCATTGGGGAGATTCGACCAGCATCATCAAAGAGTCAGAAATACATACTGGTAGGCATTGATTATTTTACTAAGTGGATCGAAGCTATCCCTTTAGTCAATGTAGACCAAGAAAATGTCATTGAATTTATTCAAAAGAACATTATCTTTAGGTATGGAATCCCTGAGACGATAACAACTGATCAAGGATCAGTTTTCACTGGTCGAAAGATGCAGGAATTTGCTCAGGAAACAGGTTTCAAACTCCTAACATCAACGCCTTATTATGCACAGGCGAATGGTCAAGTCGAAGCAGCAAACAAGGTGGTGATTGGCTTGATAAAAAAGCATGTTGGGAAGAAACCAAAGAATTGGCATAAGACGTTAGACCAGATTCTGTGGGCTTGTCGAACGTCCCCAAAAGAAGCCACTGGTACAACACCGTATAGGCTAACTTTTGGCCATGATGCAGTGTTGCCAGCAGAAATTTGTCTTCAATCTGCAAGGGTTCAAAGGCATTATGATATTCCCTCTGAAATTTATTGGAACATGATGCTAGACGAACTGGTGGATTTAGACGAAGAGAGATTGCGCGCTCTTGACCTACTCAGGCTTCAGAAGAAAAGAGTAGAAGACTCTTATAATAAAAAGGTAAAACCTAAGGTATTTTTGCCTGAAGAACTAGTTTGGAAGGTAATTCTTCCCATGGATCGAAGGGATCGAAGCATGGGGAAATGGTCACCCAAATGGGAAGGACCATTCAGAGTTATCCAAATTTTTTCTGGGGGAGCCTATGAAGTCGAAGAGTTAGGTGAAGATAAAAGGCTCTTGAGAGTAAATGGTAAATATTTGAAAAAATACAAGCCTACACTCCAAGAGATAAAAATAAAATAATAAAATAACAAGACTAAATTGACCATAAAAATGCCAAAATGGAAATTTTATAAATTTTAGCCAAGATGGCAATGTTGTCGAATATAGATTACAAAATATGGTTACAAAAGCTGAATCAATCAAAAGGGAATAGAGTCCTTGAGTCGAAGGTACTTGGCTTGCTGCAGCTCCAACCTTTTCTTGCACCAGGCGTTCTCCTGCACCAGTTTGGCAATCTGAGCGTCGAAGCCTTGGGCCTTCTCAGCAAATTCCAGGCCTTGTTTGATTTCAGTTTGGCTCTCGGTGTCTGAGACGGTCGAAAGAAGTTCCTCCTTGTGTATAGTGTTGGCATTTATCTTCGCCTCTATTTCTTCGATTTGTGCCCGGAAGGAAGCATTCTCTCGATCGATGGCATCGACTTCTTCCTGCGTAGATGCTTTTTGCTTCGACAACTCCGCAATTCGAGAAGTCGTATCCGAAACAGCAGTCCACGCAGAGGAGCTTTTGCCATACAACACCTCGAGCTGACTATTAAAGCCCCTTTGGCGCCTGTAATCTGCTGAGACTTGATCAATCATAGAGTGTAACTCCATGATCAAGCCTGAAACTTCTGGGGCTACAGCTAACAAGTCGACAGCATTCAAGACATCCCTCAAGTATGATGGAGAAGTGGGGTCCCCCTCTAAAGCCTTCATCAAGTCCTTCTTGAAAAACTGGGCCTTAACCTTCGCCAAAGCTTCATCAAGAGGAGAGGTTTCAGTGGACTTCCCCGACAGGGTAGGAACCTCCTGACTAGCGTCAGACGAACTCTTGCTCTCGATGATTGCGTTGAGATAGCTAACCGGGTCAGTTTGTTTCAAGAGTTCTAAATCCTCTTTTGACCTGTGCTTCGTTGAGGTAACCCTTGCAACAGCATTGTCTTGGGTTTGAGGCTGTTGAGTGTTTGGTGCCTCGACTTGTTCCCCTTCGACTCGGACTGGGGCAGTACCAGCGTCATCTTGGTGCTCTTCGCTAGCGTCACCTTGGTGCCCTTCGCCAGTGTCACCTTGGTTCTCTTCGCCAGCAGCACCTTGGTTTTCTTCGCCAGCATTGCCTTGGTCCCCTTCTTCACGATTCTCTTCCGACAGATCCACCACCTGAACCGCTTCTGGCTGTTGTTCTTCCATTTGAGGTTCTTCTGCTGGTTTTTCTACCGTCTCAGCATTGGCCTCATTTATTTCAGTATGGGCTTCGTCATTTCCCAAGCCTTTTTCTTGTGGCCTGCTGAGTTCAGCAGATTCCAGCGTTTCAGAGGTCCTTGGTGGTGAGCTTTCAGTGGTGTCCTGAGAAAGGAAAGAGGAAGAATCTTCAGAAATCGAAAAAGACATAATCGAATGTAGGTATCTACACCTAAGTTATAAAAAGGTCTAAGAGATTACCTGTAAGTTAGCTTCAGCCCCAGGGCTGGAATTGTCGCTTTCGACAGGCTTGTTGAGAAGAACGTTTAGTTCCTCCTCCGTTGGCTCCTCAATGATCACTGGAGGTGGCCTGGGCTTTCTCCCAGCAACCTTTATTCTAAATGTTCGACCCTCAGGAGCAGGAGCAGGAACAGGAGCGTCCTTCGTCAGCTTTCGCCTTTTTAGAGGAGCAGGAGGAGAATCACCTTCTTCATCGCTCCCAGATTCGACCACCAGTGCTGGCCGTTTCTTGGGCGAAGGTGCCTAAAAGACCAATGGGAATTCGACTTAGCAATTGTATCGAAAGTCAAAAATCGAAAGCCAGAAGAAAATAATGAAAGTCTGGTTACCGATACAGAAGGCTTCTTCGAAGGGCCTTCCCCCTGTTGGTTGGTGGTAGTCTTCGCCGGCGCGGTAGTCTTCGCCGGCGGTCGAGGTTTTGTTGAGGGGCCTCCTCCCTGTTGGCTCTCTGTAGCCTTCTTGGCTACAGGCTTTCGAACAACTGAAATCAAATAGAGAGTTAACAAGCTAGCAGTCGAAAGAGAAAGACAAAGTAATGTGAGAGGATGAACTTACATTTCTTTATTTTGTCCAACACAAGGACAAAAGATTTCTGAAGCTCATCCACGAAGTCCTTCTCGTCGAAGAACTCCTCAGCGTAATAACTTTTCCACCACTCCTCGAAGGATGGTGAGCAAAGAAAGTTGAGCTGGTAGTCAAACAACGAGAGAACTGTTCGACCAGCATATCTTCCGATATGCTTGATGGCAGCTTCTTCGGTGTAATCATTGCAGAAGTACAACATAGCCTTCTCTCTTGGAAAAATTGGAGAAGTAAGGGTTTGAATAATACCAAACTGGCGAGATACCAGGTTTGGTTGGTAGGCAATCAGACTCAAGTGAGTCTTAGAGCTCCTGAATCGAAGAGGCATGATCCTTGGTGTAAGGAACGCCTCCCATATTATTGTATGTTCGTCAACATTAGGACCACTCGACGTCCTTGGATGTGGCCTTGTGAACCATGCTGGGCCTACCTTCCGTCGAGCAAACGGAGCCATAGTCGAAGCAAACTCCTTCCTTCGAGCAAACATCAGAACGAAGTTGGTGAAAGTTTGCTGAAACTCCAGTCCATCTTCCGTAGGTGTCAACAGAGCCAGTCTGGTTCCTTCGACGCGTCTGTTCGCTATCTCTGGAGCCTGCTCATTTATTTGAACCTTCTTAGGCAAGAAAGATTCGAAGGTGGCATTGAGCCACAGTTGGAGCAGCCAAAAAGGCCCAGCAAGTAGCAAACTGGCCCTGTTCTCGATAATTTTTAGAAGAGTGGCCCCATTACTAATCGAATCATAGAGGCTAGCCAGAATCAATTCTGCCAAACAGACATTCTGGCCATGATGGAGCTGAGTGGCGAGAGTGACCATCTTCTTGGTCACTTGTAGGGACTTCGAGCAAAATACAAAGCGAGTCAGCCATAAGGCTAGAAACGCTATGTGTTCGACATCCGACACAGCATCTGTCGACCTGTCGTGGTAGTGGTTGATGAAAGTGGTATAGGTTGGTTTGGTGTCAGAGAAGCCAATTTGATCCTCCGACATCTCCTCCGGATCGAAGTAGTCCCCGGTGGGTCGAAGGCCAGTAATAGCGGCCACATCGAAGAGTGTGGGAGTTAGCATCCCACAGGGAAGATGGAAAGTAAAGTGGGAGTAGTCCCAGAAAAGCAGAGAAGCTATCAGCATCTCTGGAGAATAGTTCAAACCTGTCTTCGACAGCATCACCAGGTCGAAAATCCCCATCTTTTTCCAGATCGAAGCTTGGCTTTTCTCCATCTTTTCCAGCCAAGCAACGTAATCAGGAGTCAGGCTAGGGCCATACCTGAAAGCCCTAACACCTTTGTTGAAGAAACGAAGGTCGATTTTCTCTTTTGCAGGCTCTTCATTGTCTTCAGCATCTTTCTTGGCGCATGCAACCGGTTTGAGCTTCTCAACTACCGGAAAATAACTCTTGATCTTCATGGCCTCAGAAATACTTGGATACAAGGGGCCAGACATAGCAAAGATCTGGTTGGAATATCCAACCGGGATCATAAGGTGGTGTGAGTAAGCATCACGAACGGCGATGTCCAAGGGTTCAGGGACCCTTCGTTGGCCCGTAGCAGTTACTACTGGAGCAGTGACGAAAATCTTAGGTTTGGCGTTTCCAGTTGGTGCGGTAGCGCTAGGAGCATTGGAACCAGATGCCATTGTTAAGGGTGAGGTTGAAGACGAAGTGAAGAAAGAAAGGTTTTTGCAAAGATAACAAGCTTATATGAGAATAGAGAAGTTTGAAGGCTAGATGGCGTAAAAAGTCCCACAATGGGGTACTTACTGCTATTTATAGTAGTGGGGGGAAAATCCCCAAAACCGAGGACATTAAATGCCATTTAATGATGCAGGAGATAGTGGGACGCGTGGCATCCCCCTGTTGTTTCAGCCGTTCTGCAGAAATAGAGAGACGCAGCGTGCGTCCTCGTTTTTGGGATTTTTCATAATGACAAATTCTGAAATGACGTTTGGTACTGCACGCCGTACTGAGGTGACGTCTTAGGTACGGAAAAATGATGGTTTTCTTGGGATTGCCAGTGGTTGGTAGAAAACAACAAAAAGTGCACAATTTAATTTGTGACTAAGCGTGAAAAGGCAGGTGTCGAATGGCGTTTCAACGAATTCCTTTTTCTTTCAGAGTCGAAATAAGGCATTATTGGGGGGCAATTTGTTGACTCCTAAATTCGACACCCTTGTTTTATTAATGCCAGCCATTAAAGCTGAAGGATGTTTTCGACTAGCTAGGTCCGTCGAAATGCCCATCGAAAGATGGCAAGGTACTTAAAAGATTTCTTCCAAGGGAGAAGTTGGTTGCCTTCGACGTCGAAGGAGTTTCTCGTCGAAGATGTCTCTCGACGAAGGTGTTCGATGGTTCAGAGTGGAACAGTTTGAAATTCAAGTGTTTGGAGGGAAAACGGTTTCCAGCGGTTACCAAGTGTGACGTGCAAAGATCTAGAGCGTCGAACGTTGAGAACGTGCCAAGTGGAATCATCTCGAAGCAGTGTAACTGCCCGACGGTTACTTGGGATGTTTTAGTATAAATAGTAGTAGTCATGTAAGTTCTCGCGTGTGTTCACAATTCTATACAAAGTCACTCATATAGATTCGAGTACCCAGTGTGTGAGAAAGAATTGTTGAGAAATGCATGTGTGAAACACCAACTTTATTAATCAAAGTCATTTACTTTTCCAGAAATTTACTTGCTTTCCTCTTTACATTCCCGTCGAAGCCTTTTACTTTAAGCCTTGTTTATTTTACCAAGTCCTTTCTTCATGCAATTTCATTTAAAGCCTCTTTATTTTATTTAAAGCCTCTTTATTTAAAGCCTTGTCCAATTTAATCAAAACTTCAAAATCAACCTATGTCCTAGGATCAATCTGATCGATCCTGCGAGTAACCAAATAAGTAACCATTTGGAGGATCAGCGGTTGTTTACCAAATACCAAGGTAAACAATGTGCAATTGATTTTTCATATTTTCCTTTTGACTTTGTTGATATGAAATACCATTTACAATCTAATTTATTGTAATGTAATCAACAAAGCAGTTTCAAGTATAACAATCAAAGGATTAGTCTATACGTATCGATTATACAATCTATAAATTTAACAATTTGCTATAGAAATTATATAGAAGTAAATGAGAGAGAGATGGAGAGATAGAGAGGAAACAAGGATTTATTTAGCCAGTTCATCAATCGTCCTCGCTATGACTATGTTTACCCCCAATTCCAAATGGAGCTGAGATATTAATCTTACTTTGCAAAAATTTGATTACAAGAGAAATGTAGTAATGCAACCCTACAAATCCAATGTTTGATGTTGATTCTAACCCTTTCTCTTCCCTTGATCTTGAGCCTGATCAAGTAACCCAATAACACAAATTTATTCACCATCCCACGCCACTCCTTTGTAAGAACCTTTGTTCTTCAAAACTTTCACTCGATCAAATCCAATTGTGAATTATTGTATGCCAATATTTCCAAACGATTCACCGTCTCACACTACTCCTTTGACAAAGCCACCGTTTTTCGAAGCTTTCACTCTATAAATCAAATATTTGCGAAATCTTGTGCAAAACCCTCAAATAAACACCATGATCTTGGAGCACAAATCCTAGGATTTTCCAGATGAAACCCCCAAATATTCTCGACTCAATACACTGGTTACACCTACTTAAATTGGACATTATCAACACAAGTCTAGATGGTATCCAAATAAAAAAAGTGATTATGTGTAGTTTGTTTGTGTGTATGGGAGGTTGAAGATGATAAGAAATATTTGTATGTTTTTATAATTTCATCAAGTTGAAAATGATGCATGTATGAGTATTTATATGTGTAAGTTGGAGGCAAAAGGGAAACTTAGAAGTTTAAAAAAGAATGCAATTTTTCAAAAAAACTACAGCATGTGTCGACACATATAAGTCATGTGTCGACACATTTTAAAATATGTGTCGACCTGTTCAAGATCATGTGTTGACACAAAGAAATAAAAACTTCCAGGCTTTAAAAATGGAGTACATGTTTTGACCTAAACATTGTATGTGTCGACACATGGATGAAATTTTTTAGTATGTGTCGACCTGAAAAGCCGTGTGTGTCGACACATAGTTACAGAGGCTCACTTGTGACTATGCATTTCATGTCTTCAAGTGCATTCACATACTCACATAGATAAAAAAAATTATAGTTTTGATATCATACAAAACATCTAACGGGAAAGTGCACTCACATTTACTTGCTTTTTT
Source organism: Vicia faba (assembly GCA_948472305.1). Lineage (NCBI taxonomy): Eukaryota > Viridiplantae > Streptophyta > Magnoliopsida > Fabales > Fabaceae > Vicia > Vicia faba. The sequence continues at coordinate 834,845,064 of OX451740.1, forward strand.
CAAAATATTTTCAAACTCTGATTTTTCAAATGATTTTGTTTTCAATTAAAGTTTTTCAAACATCCACAACTTACCTCCTCTTATATGTAGAGTCACATGTTTTATAACCTAAAATTTTATTAGTATCAATTTTATTAGAAACTGGTTTTCCAATTGCATTTAAACGATTAATGAGATGAGATAACCTCTTTTGCATTTCAGCAATGGTTTCACCATGCCTTATATGAAATAGTTCAAACTCTTGATTTAATGTATTAATTCTAGATTATTTGACTTCATTAGTTCCCTCGTGGACAACTTGTAATATGTCCACATAGCCTTAGCAGTTTCACAATGGAAAATATGATAAAATTCATCAACACCAAAAGCGGATATGAGAATATTTTGTACTTTCCAATCGTAACCCCACTTTTTCTTATTATCATTATTCCATTGTGCTTCTGGTTTACGTGTGACAACATCATTAGCATCAGTCACAGTAATTTGAGTTGGATCGTTGATAATGGCGTCCCACACATCCTTATCATATGAATTGATATGAATATGCATACAAGCTTTCCAATAACTATAGTTTCCACCAATGAATACGGGCACTTTATTGCATGCCCCTTTAGGTTTGGTATCCATTTTCTAGTAAGTGTCTTTGAAGCACTGAATGAACCGGAGCTCGTGATACCACTTGTTAAATGATGATGATTTATCTAGAGGGGGGTGAATAGATACCCAAAGTAAAAATTACCTTTTAAAATTCTACTTTGAAAAAGTAATGAAAAACTATTGCAAACGGAAGATTTAGCCTAGATCAAACAACTTGTTTAAACCGAACCGACTATTAAAAACTCAAATATGCATTAGAAACCAAATGGAATACAAAACAATGATAAGCTATTAATACAATAGATTTTCAATTAATCGTTTTATTATGAACATAATGTAAACTTATTTTCAATGAAATTATTGATAAAACGTAAACTAGAAAATTATCGAACACTTGGTGTGAAATCGATTTTTCATATTTTCCTTTTGAATTTGTTGATATGAAATACCACATACAATCTAATTGAATGTAATGTAATCAACAAAGCAAATTCAATTATAAAAATCAAAGGATTTGTCTATACGTATCGATTACACAGTCAATGAATTTAACAGTTTACTATAGAAATTATGTAGAAGTAAATGAGAGAGACATAGAGAGAGAGAGAGAGAGAGAGAGAGAGAGAGAGAGAGAGAGAGAGAGAGAGAGAGAGAGAGAGAGAGAGAGAGAGAGAGAGAGAGATGACACAAGGATTTGTTTAGGCAGTTCACCAATCATCCTCACTATGGCTACACCTTTCCCTAATTCCAAATGTAATTGAGATATCAATCTTACTTTGCAAAAAGTTAATTATGAGATAAATGTGCAAATGCAACCCTACAAAGCCAATGTTTTATGTTGATTCTAACCCTTTCTTTTCCCTTGATATTGAGCCTGATCAAGTAACCCGATAACACAAATTGATTCAATGTCTCACGCTAATCCTTTTCTAGAACCCTCATTCTTTAAATCTATCACTCGATCGAATCCAATTACGAATCATTGTATCCCAAGATTTCCAACCGATTCACCGCCTCATGCTACTCCTTCAACGAAACCCACTGTTCTTCGAAGCTTTTACTCGATCAAATCTAATATTTATGAAATCTTGTGCAAAACACCCAAATTAACATTATGATCTTGGAGGAAAAACCCTAGGTTTTTCCAGATGAAACCCTCAAAGGTTCTCAACCCAATACATCGTTTACACCAACCTAAATTGGATGTTATCAACACAAGTATATATGACACCCAAACAAAAAATGATTATTTGTAGTTTGTTTTTGTGTATGCATGATTGAGAGGTTGAAGATGATGGGAAATATTTATATGTGTTTATAGTTTCATCAAGTTGAAATAATGCATGTATGAAGTATTTATATGTGTGCAAGTTGAAGGAAAAAGGGAAACTTAGAAGTTTAAAAAAGAATGCAATTTTTTAGAAAAGCTACAAAATGTGTTGACATATATAAGTCATGTGTCGACACATTTTATAACATGTGTTGATCTATTCATAGTCATGTGTCGACACAAAAAAACATAAACTTCCAGGCTTTAAAAATGGAGTACACGTGTCGACACATAGATGAAATTTTTTAGTATGTGTCGACCTGAAAAGTTGTGTGTGTCGACACATAGTTACAAAGGCTACAAGATTTAATATTGACCCACATGTGTCGACTAATACATCATATGTGTCGATACATAGACCTATTTTTCATGTAAAAACTCATTTTTAACGCATGATACCTTTTCCAAATATGTTTTAAATGCATTCTAAGTACCCTAATACAAAGGTGCACATAATGAATTAGAGATGTCGTCTAGTATATAGAAATGTTAAAGTTTTTCTAGTTTTGACATCATACAAAACATCTAAAGACCAAGTGCACTCACATTTACTTATTTTTTTACAAAATATTTTCAAACTCTGATTTTTCAAATGATTTTGTTTTCAATCAAAGTTTTTCAAACATCCACAACTCACCTCCTCTTGTATATGGAGTTACATGTTTTACAACCTATATATATATATATATATATATATATATATATATATATATATATATATATATATATATATATATATATATATATATATATATATATATATATATATATATATATATATATATATATATATATATATATATATATATATATATATATATATATATATATATATATATATATAAAGCTTAAAAGTTACATCAAATAACATTTCAAATTTTTTTTACTAAAAGCTAGTAAAAAAAGCTAAAATCCCGTGCTATTCTTTTTTTTACTAAATCGTTTCATTTTATTTTCATGTGAGTTGAAAAACTTAAAACTATAAACTAGTTTATTGATATTGTCAAATATGCTCTAAGAATTTTAAGGTTAACAAGCCTCATTTTCTTTTTTAATGGACATGAAAAATAACTAATCTCCATTGAACCAAATTATTAAAAGTAGAAGGTGTATTTCCCTTCATCTAGCTTGTAATTTACCATACTTTATTGTGCTAATCGACCTCGTATTATCTTCTTGTTATAAATTATAGAAGGATGTCTTAAAACCTTTAAATGATGAAGAGAAAGAAAACAAGTTTTAAGCTCGTCAGAATTAGAAAGCCGAAAAACAATAAAAATGTTTATTAAAGATGTCAGAAACATGAAGGCAGGTTCGACGGCGACAGGTTCGATCTAGATGGTTTGTAGGTATCGAATTTGATCGATTCAATTTGTTTATATTTTCATTAATATTAAAATATTTTATAATAATTTAGAGATACTCTAACATAATCTAAATTAATATTAAACATATTATAAAATATTCATAATAGTTTATGTTAATGTAAAAGATATTATAAATATTTACATTATTATTTTTAATATAAAATATATTATAAGATATTTATAATATTATAAACTAATTTTAAAGATATTATAAATTTTTTATAATATTTTTATGCGAACAATTAATGAGTTGTGTTTTGGACTCATTAAGAATCCGTTGGATTTCAACAATTATAAATATGTATCTCTATCATTCTTGTCTTCACAAACTTTCAGAACTTTATCATTTGAAGACAGAGAAAAGAGTTAGGAATCCTAGATAAACTTTTAGAGACAAAGGTTATAATTTCTTAGAATTGTTGGAATTTGTAAAATTTTTGGAGGCATCTAAGGGGATTGGGAAACACATTAGAGCACCTTGGGCTTGTACGATTCATATATTAAGAGTTGGAGCAATTGAGAAACACTTGGTAGAAAGAGAGTTTTATCTGTGGCAACTCAAAGAGCTTTTTCTAGTAACTCATTTGTAATTTCTTGCAACAACTTTTGAAAGTATAGTGGATGAGAGAATTTATTTCTCCCTCAAAGTAGATCGTTGAATCAAACTCAGTAAACAAATTATTATGCTCTTGTCTTTTATCTTCTTTTATCTTGTGGTGTTTTTGCTTTCACTTTTGGAAGGTTATTTTGTTGCTTTAGGACATTTATTTTGGTTGTCATTGTTCTTTGTCCACATAGATAAAATTTCTTGGTGTGTTTGAACTATGAATAATTCTTCATAATTACTTTGAGTTGTTCTATCAATTTTTCATAACAAGTGGCTCCCACTGTATGACCAAGGGGTATTATTTACACGTGAGCACTATGGGTAAATGAGAGGTCAATAAGTTTTTTGGAGACAATATTTTTGGGTTATGGAAACTAAAGATGTAAGTAATATTAACTCAATTCAAGTGTATTGAAGCATTCAGAGATGAGACATTGATGCATGCATGCCTAACATAAGCAAACAAGATTGAGATGATGGATAAGGCCAAGAACACCATTATATTTTTCCTTTGGGATATAGTTATAAGGGAAATCTCCAGGGATAAAACTATGACTTCGATGTGGGTAAAACTTAAATCATTGTATATTACCATTTCTTTGGCTTACAAGTTGCGTCTGAAATAAAAACTCTAATCATTCTGATGGTAGATGACAAATCTATAATGAACTAGTTGAAAAAAGTTCACAAGATTATTGATAATCTTGAGAATATTGAAGTGATGATTGACGATGAGGACAAATCTATACTCTTCTTGAGCTCATCACCTTAATCCTTTTAGAAATTTAAGAGAGTCTTTCTTTATGGTAAGGAATATACTATTACTTTGGATGAAGTTCGTACGATTGTGAGATCCAATGAATTTTCAAAGGTGAAATTTTGAAGATTGAAGATAATGATGAAGGCTTAAGTGTCTCAAGAGGAGGACGTGAGCATAGAGAGATATCCAAATAAAATAGGTTTAACAAGTCAAAGGTAAAATATTTTACTTGTCAGAAATCAAGTCACTTCATGATGGATTGTCCTGAGAGGAGGGGAAATGATGATTTTGTTCGTTTTGCAGTTTTCTCAGATATGCATTGTTATGGGAGTGTTAGTTCATTAGTGGTATCAAGTTTGGAGATCGAAGAGGGTTTGTTCATGGACTCAGATTAGTCTTATCACATGTGTCCATCAATAGAATACTTTGATACTTTAAAGTTGGAGAAAGGTTGTGTATTTATCCTTGGTGATAATAAGGCCTGCAATGTTTATGGTATTTGTATAGTCAAACTTAAAATATTTGATGATCGTGAGTTTCTTCTTCACAATGTCAGATATGTTTCATAACTCAGGCTAAGTTTGTTATCCATATTCGTTTTGATGATCTATAATATTGCACTAGAGTTGAACATGGGGTATTGACGATTTTGCATGGTGACATGATCATAGATAAAGGGTCTGAAATATGTGGTTTATATATTTTAGAAGGTTCCAATGTTGTTTCTCATTCATCATCCATTAATGAAGACTATCATGGCAAGAACAAGTTATAGGATTTGAGGTCATAGCATGGTGGATGACTGGAGGTTATTTCACAACACATTATTGAGTTTTGTAGAAAACAAGGGATAAATACACATTTGAATGTTGAGATGTCATTGAGTTTATGGGGGTAAGGCCAGTGCCAAAGAATCTTATATGGTCGGTAGGTGTTCATTTACAGGAATAAACTTCTAAACACTTATGGTGGTTCGTAGTGGGAAACTTAAGAACTATACTTATTCGAAGGTCGCAATTTTTGTTTCTTATTGATCAAGTCAAGCTCAATCAGCTTAATGAAAAAGTTTAGGAATATGTCTTCAATGGCTATTGTTGTACCCCAAAATTTGCCCTCCTATTTTTCATAGAAGACACAACCCTAGGGTTTCTCAGATAATCAAGTTGGCTCAGAAATCGACCAGACAGATTCTCTTCGGTGGCAGTAAACCATTAATTAGGGTTTTTCTTACAATTCTCAAAAGAAAATGAATTCTCAGAAATTCAATTGGTTTTCACAGGTCTTCAAGTTTACTGAAAAGACAGTATTTGTTCTCAGAGCATGGTTTGTTTAGGACAAGAGATTAAGACTGTCATTTGGGACGACCATGATTTTGATCCAGGTTAACCAGATGATTTGCGTCTTTTAAAACATTTGCTTGGTTAGGAAATGGAATATACAATGCGTGTTTGTTTGGAATGCAGTTGCAAGATTACAAAATTATTGGAATTTAAGTTATCAGACTGGAGCATTTTGTTTCAATTGTCTTGATTGGGCATTTCAGAAATCAAATAGGATGCGAGGAGAAGTTACAAGTTATTGTTGGCAAATAATTTCAATTGACACCAGAATATTTCATAAGACTTTCTCCAATTTTTCAAACATTGTTACAAAACAATTTGTTCTTTTAAATACTCTATGTTTTACAACTTATTGTATTTAAAAGATGAATTAGTACAATTGATGGATACAGTACAAGAATGATTTTTTCTAAATTACAAAGAAAATCCAAATAAATGTTTGGCCTAGGGGAACTAATCTATGCCTAAGTTTGACTGAAGTTCTTTTGCTATCTCCGAAGACTTCCATGCTTGCCATAAAGTTCTTGCCTTCCTTGCTTTGTCATCTCCATTTTGCTCACATGAAAATAAAATAAAATGTGATTAGTACAAAATCATTTGGGCATAAACAGAGATTTTAAATGCTATTCATCATTAAAGTTTGCAAAGTGGAATCAGAAGGCCATTTTAATTCATCATAATTTATTTCCTCTATTTGCAAATCACAAGAAGATTATTCTTCTTGGTTCACAAAAAGAAAGAGGAGAAGAAATGCTACAAAGTTGTCCAAACAATAAAAAATGCTACAAAGCTGTCCAAGCAAACAGCAAAACTGAAGCAAACAGCAAAACTGAACCAAACAGCAGCGCAAATTGGACATCAAAAACGAGGCAGCAATACAAATAACAACAAACAACATCAACAAAAGCAGGCAGCAAATCAGAAGTATGGCAATATAGATGCTAAGTCAAACAAAGAAACTTGTTCAAGAAGCATAAATCATCATTTTCCTTTTGCAAACTTTTCATAATTGGAAAAAGGGGCAAAAAGCAATTTGCTTTTCTATTGTCATTAAGAGATAAGAGAGGAAAGAAGTCACCTAGGTTATTGGGATACACAACCCAGCTGCCCTGCCTGTCACAAGTTGCATAGAAGTTGCTAGAAAACAAAACTGCCACCAAAAAGCCATAAGAACAATATGTAAAAATATTCAAAATTGTTGGTTTCCCACCATTTTGAATAGAGATAACAGAAAGAGAGTCAATATAACAGGAATGAGGTCAATAGAAACAAACACAATTGACAAGCCAAAAGAAAACTCAGCAAACACACAAACCTCAAAACCTCCAGAATACACAAAGTCTAAAACTGAAAACCAAAAATCATCAAACCTGCAACCTGTTCATCATCATACAGTAGCAAGATATTCAACATCAACAAATCCACAAATCAAAAACCAGTAAAAATCTCAAATACTATAACCAAACCATTCAAACTGATAAACCAATATCCAACTATCCAAAACCCAAAATCCCACCAAACCTGTAACAAACTCAAAACACCATTAAATCACCATCAACCAAACCTGCAACAGTTTCACAAACTGTCAAAACCTCAAAAAAACTCCAAGCATACAAAATCCAAAACACAGTTTCACAAACTGAAAAAACCAGAAGAAATAAAAAAAAACAGAAACAGTATCCAATTCCCAAACTGCCAACAAAACCTGCTAAGCCTTCATCAAAAAAACAAGCATAGAAACATCACCAAACTCAAAAAAAATGGAATACAAGTCTCAAGTTCAAAAACCTGTCAAAACCTGCTAAGCCTTCATAAAAAAAACAAGCTTAGAAAATATCATCAAACCAAAAACATGTTAACTCAAAATTAGTAACAAATCCACAAAACCAAAAAAATACAGTAGCCATCCTCAAATCTCAAATCCTGCAACAGAAATCTGAAACTTGTAACCCAAAACCTGATAATATCCATAAACCCAAAAGCTAAAATCTCAAACACAGTTATCATCTTCAAACTCACAAAACCTGTTAAACCATCAAGAAAAAGATCCAAAACACAGTAACCTCACAAAAATCCCAACAACCATCATCAAATCAATAACCATCATCATCATCATTCAAACACAGGAAGCATCATTCAAACACAGGAAGCAGAAAGTTACCAAAGAATCAGAAACACCAAGGCGGTATCCTCATCTCCTCCCCCGTGCAGCTCCGGCCACCAAGGAGCGTCATCCTCAAAATCTCGCCGTCCCCTTTCCATTTCACAGAAAGTCTCCAACAGGTATGAACTTTCCCTCTTTATCATGAATCCCTAAAACCATTTCCTGCATTTCAATGGACAACAAGGTTGATTAACAGAAAAACACATAACAAGACAAAAACCATTGAAATCGTTTAAGCTTTAATAAGAACAGAATCATACCTTTTTCAAGAAAAATGTTAGAACTGGATTAGGGAGGCGAGATTAGTGGCATTCCGGCAACAGAGAGTTGGGGGGAGGATCAGATAAACCAGATTCGGGAATTTTAGACATAAATCTAATTTCAAAATTAGGGTTTCAGAATCACGAATCATGGTGAGATAGAGAGGCCGAGAGCGATTTGTTCGCGAAATGAGGAAGGGAAGAGTAGTGAGATAATTTAGAGATGAACAGAGGTGAAGAGATGAATAGAGATGGATGAAGAAGATGAGAACGACGCCACTGTGAACAAAGGGTCAAGAACCCTAATTTTTGTTTTTCCCTTAATCAAACAATTAAGCAGTTTAAGAAACATTGGGTTGGTTCGTTTGTTAAACCCCTAAGCCCACGCGTTTTACTGATTTCATACCCCCCTTGGCTTGATATGTTACAGCAAAAACACCCTTTTCTTTGGGCCTCACCCCTAAACTTCCTTAAGCCCATATTTATTTCTTTTTTAATTTGTTTTTCTTCTTATACTTTATTTGTTTTGCAAAATGCTAAATAAAACTTAAAATATTTTTCTATTAATTTGACTTAGGTTTTATTAATTAATTTTTATCTTTTGTTATTATTATTATTATTAATTTTTTGCTTTAATTTTAATAGACATGATAAAACACCAAAAATAATAATTTAGTTTATTTATTTTCTTTAGATTTTACATAATTAATAAAAATGTAAAAAATAAAGATTTTAATTTAATCATTTTTTTAGAATAGGTTTTATCTTTCTCTTTTCATGTAAATACTTAACATTTCATACTTTGTTGATTTTATTTTCATGGATTATCATAACTTTAATTAAATTGCACAAAATTCGATTTGGTTGTATTGTTTGATATTCAGACATTTCTATCTCATTTGATTCATCTCCATTTGTAACAATTGTACCCCCATTCCCGAACATTTTGTAATAGCGTAGAATTTCAATTCCCGCAATTTACTGTTTTCCATATACTGTATAGTAATTAGGCGTGTATGGAAAGATTCAAAAATCAATCGCTAGATGACCTAATCAAAGAATAAAATAACTTGAAACCAACACACTTTTTCACACGCGCACCTCTAGGGTAACCTCACTCGTTGCCTCGGAAATACAATCATGTCCCTCGAATATGAGACGCTCTAGCAATGACCCTTCGATAAAAAAGATCGTAGTCCCTCGATGACCCTCGATGTTGCCTTTGATTAAAACTATCTCGTCCCTTACAAAAATTGCTAAAGCGTCTCACAAGTTGCCTTCAATGATTGTAAAATTGACCCGCGCCTGTCCCTTCACATCCAACGATTGGGGCTTCTTACCAAATCAATGGTAAGATAGCACCATTAAAAGGAGGAAGAAAAGAACAAATTAAGACTTTTCGAGTAGATAGATTCACTCTTAGTTACTCGCTTGCTCATGACAAAAACTTTTACACCTACACTCTCATTTCAAAACATTTTCAAAAAGACAAAAATGTTTTGTATACGTTCTTATAGAGACGAGAACCATTGCAAAACATCTTTTCAAAACACTTTTCGAAACACGATTCACAAACACATCTTTGAACCATTTTTCGAAAACAAAACTTTGTATACGTTCTTATAGAGACGAGAACCATTACAAAGAGATTTTTTTTAAATACTTTCAAAGCTCACACCACAAGCACACAATCAAATGAAATCAAGTGATCTAAATGAGTAACTAAGAGCCCATCGAAAACCATGGATGAAAAGGGTGCTAATACCTTCCCTTTTCATAATCTACCCCCCGAACCCGAGAAATAATCTCGAAAGGTCTTTCCTGTGCTTTTTTACCTTTCCTTTTGGATAAAAGAAAAGTCGGTGGCTACTCTTGCTAACCGCACAAGTGCGATCGAAACACAAAACCTTCAAGTCAGTTCTCCCACCGTATCACAGCTATCCAAGAGGAAAAAAGGTTTATGATTCATTGGGAATGGAACCCGGAGGATCAAAGTTCATCAATCGCAAAGGTTTTACTTTTAGTGATTCCCGTAAGGGGGGAGAGTAGAGACTTAAGGATGAAGATTTTAAAAACCATGGCATAAAATACCCATTTTGAGGTGGAGGTTATTACTATGGATACTAGTAGTAATGTGGGAATAATTACAGAGGCCTCCGATTATCATTTGACTCATGATAAGGTAAATAGGGAGATTATACTATCTTAAAGGAACATTTAACTTGGCCTTGGGTGTTATGCTTTAGATGTGGTTGAAGGGTTGCAAAACTTAGAAACAGAGACCTTTAGGGAGTCATTCAAAAGCAAGGAGAGTTAAATATGGTTGAAGAATTATGCTTGCAGGCTTGTTAGACTACCAAAGAAGGAAAAAGGTGGTTAGAAACAAGTGGATGCAAGTGGCGAGATCAATGTTCATGAGTGACTTGAACTTGATCAAGAGTGTTGAATAATTTTTCAACATGGTAGAGAGTAGCAAGATGGTTGATGGGTAAACTGACATCATTATAATTTCAATTCATGATGGATATCGTAAAAGTATGGCTTAAAACCTTTGAATGATGAAGAGAAATAAAATGTGTTTTGATCTTGTCATAAATCGAAAATCCAAAAAGTAATAGGAATGTCAAAGGAAGACATCGAAGCCGTGAAGGCATGTCCGACAGGCAGCGGGTCCTGTCTAGGAGGTTCACAGGTTTTTCCCTTTGACTGACTCTTTTTATTAGGTATATTAACATAAGTCCACCAAGGTGGCTTATCCCCCCATTGTGCTAGTAGTTTCTAGCCCTAGGGGACTTATCTCCTTGTTGGTTTACCAACTGCTGGCCCTGGGGCGACCACTTTTAGGCTTCCAGGTGCCATCCATTGGGGGTGCTTATCCCCTCACTAGACTACCAAGTTCTAGCCCTAGGGGCGACCAATTTTGGGTAATTACCAGGTGCTAGTCTTGGAGTGGAGAGGGGGGTTATCCCCTCATTGAGCTACCAAATGCTAGCTCTAGGGGCGACCACTTTTGGGCTACGAGGTGCCAACCATGGGTGGGCTTATGCCCTCGTCAGGCTACCAGGTTCTAGCCTTAGGGGAGACCATTTTTAGCTACCAGATGCCAGCCCTAGAGGGAGCTTGAGCGCATCCCTTCATTAGGCTACCAGGTGCTAGCTCTGGGGGCACCCCTTTCTTTGGGAACTAGCCCCTTTTGGACACTTATTATTAAGGCCTTCTAGAATTATATCCGTACAAACTCAATGGTTAAGTAGGTATTTATCCCATATCTTATGAAAAACTCATTAAAGTACTCTAAAATAACATTCAAGTATCACCCATGCCTTGACCTCAAATCTTAAAAAAATGCCTTTGCCTCATTTTGGACACCATTTACTGTGAAAAATGGGTAAGTAACTCAACCTTTAAGAATAATTATTCAGAGTTCAAACACACCAAGAAATTTGATGTGTGGGGACAAAGAACAATGAAACAAAAATAAATTGCCTAAAGCAACATAATAACCTGCCAAAAGTGAAAACAAAACACAACAAGGAAGAAAAAGATAAAAGACAAGAACATAGTAACTTGTTTACTCAGTTCGAATCATTCACTCTTTGGGAGATAACAACTCTCTGATTCACTATACTTTTAAAAAGTTATTACAAAATATTACAAATGAATTGCAAGAAAAAAGCATTAGGAGTGTTAGAACATAGTTTGATTCTACAACCCTGTAAAAGTTTTGATGATAACAAACACAAAGAATAATTATGCACTCTAATTTTTTTTTGTAGAGAAGTTCTGATGGAACAAGATCAAAAGTTAAGCTACAAGTCTGTTTGTGCTGTGAAAGTAGATAATTCTTAAAAAGATCTGATGAAAGAAGATCAGAAGTTACGTTGAAAGATAGATGTTTTAGTTCTGATTACACAACTCTGAGAAAGTAAGTCTAACGTTGCAAACAAGATCTTATGGCTCTAACCTCCAAAAATTCTGAAGCAAGCAACAACAGTTACTTCAATGCTCTGAAGCATTACAAATCAAATATTTCCATTTCAAGAAGTAACGGCTGGAAGGGAACAAGGATCTTTATTTTTGGAAAGCACCTTAACTATCATTAATCAGTTTCCAAATGATCATCCATGTTGCGCCTATTTAAACAAGACGTGAGGACAACTCGTTTACGATTTTCACAACACTCAACAACGCTGCAATCTTGTCTAATCCTCATACTTACAATTCTCTCAACTGTGTAAAACATCACATACTGTGATACTGTTTTGTAAGAAAACATTATTGTACACATTCTTATAATTATATTATTTAGTGTAATTCCTTGAGAAAAACTGGGTTGTGGTTATACTCAAGAAGACTTTGACAATTGTCAAAGTAGACTTGTAATCAAGACTGATTAGTGGATTAAGACCTCGTTGGAGAGAGGGAAATCACCTTAACGGGTGGACTGAAGTAGTTTGAGTTCAAACGAACCACGATAAAAATTAACGTGTTCTTTCCATTGATTTTTATGATTCCAATTCAACCCCCCTTCTTGTGTTTTTCAATTCTTCATGGAGTTCCTACAAACTAAACCCTATTTCTACCCAAGGATTTCTCAATCTTACAAACTCTGAACATATGAACCACATAAGTGTTTAGAAGTGTTTCTCAATCTCCTTGAATAATTACAAAAGTTTTCGAAATTTCAAGAACTCCAATGAATTTCAATCCTTGTCTCTCTAAGTTTACAACTAGAATTTCAATCTTAAATAATAAAGTTCTGAAGGTTGTAAAGACAAGAATGATAGAGACACATATTTATAACCATTGAATCCCAATATATATTTAATGGGTCTAAAACACAACCCATTAAAAGTCAGAATAAAAATATTATAAATGTCTTAAAATATATTTTATAGTAATTTAAAATATTATAAATATTTTATAATATATTTTGTGAGACATTTTTTTTCTACACCTTGATTCATGTCAAACTCCTAGTGCCTCATATAACAGGTAAATCACTAATTAGTTACTTAATTGAGAATCGGTCTCATTTGCCAATTTGGAAATGTTTTCATAGATTAATTGATCAACATCCATTTGGTTTATCAAAAAAGAAATCGTAAATGCCAAACACCATCGAAACCCTCGCCCTTAAGTAATTTGAGTACTGGATGCTTACGTGATACAAACATGTTGCAACTCTGGCTCTATACTAAATGGATTAAGGTCGAAGAAAATGGGGACCCCTTGTATAATAAATGACTTACCAACTTCAGCCTGAGACACATATGCCGTTGATCAACATGACATAATCATTATGTGTTAATTTCTTTTGCTTATACTTTGTTCTTTATATTGTTTTCTAATGACGATTTTGATCACGTTATTAAATGAGATAGAGTAGTAGTCAATGTTTACCCTCATTATGTGACACTCATGTTTTCTATGACCAGGTTATATATATATATATATATATATATATATATATATATATATATATATATATATATATATATATATATATATATATATATATATATATATATATATATATATATATATATATATATATATATATATATATATATATATATATATATATATATATATATATATATATATATATATATTGACAATTGAAGAGTAATGACCAGGTTATATATATATAGACAATTGAGGAGTAATCATGTTTATCATTTCGTGTTTGCAACTAAGTCTTTAATATATTAAAAATGAAAAACTATCCAAATTTTTATATTGTTTTTTTTTTTAATTTTAATTGTTATTGTTAAAAATCAATTAAAATAATTTTTGGTGGCTCAAATTCATCATGTTCTTTTTTATTTCATATTTTTTTCTCAACACTTCAAACAAACATTAATATCAGATTTATCTCGCTCATTTCATCATCATATTCATCTTGTTTATTTCACCTGAAATTCCAATTTCGGATTCTTCCGCTACTGTTGAATAAATTGAAGTTATTCATCGTTCTTATTTGTCATTTTATATTATTTTTCAACATTGCAGACAAATATCAACATCATATTCATCGTGTTCGTTCGCCATTGTTAAACAAACTGGCTTTAGATTCTTTTGATGTTCTCCATTCAATCGCTCATCAAACATAAGACCACCAAAAATTTGATTGTGTTCGTATTGAGAACACTATTGCTAAGATACATGCGAAAATGTTTGTTATATTTATTTAAAATTAATTATTAAGATTTACTGATTTCAAATAAAGTATAATTGAGGGTGTTAAATTTGATTTTAATTCGAGAGTTAGAGTTGTTGTGAAATTAGATGTCTTTGAGACAAAGTATAAACTGTTTCTTTATGATAAAAAAACAAACAGGATAGAAAAGATGATAGAACACGGAGAGCAACAAGGAATTGGTTATAACGGATATTCTTTACTTTATCTTTAAACAAGATTACAAGTACACAAGAATAATAAATAACCATCTAACCCCTAAATTAGTATTTGTTGTGTGCAATGATGAGAGACTAGTATGCTATTTATAATAAACCTAACATACTAAACTAATGGGCTTTTTTACAGTATCCATTACAAGCTAACTTAGGGTACAAGCTAACTTGAACAATTGAACATAACAAATAGGCTCAATTCGACATGCTAACAACCCTAGCATTTTCGACAATTGCATGTTTGACCATACTTCGACTACAACATACACTTCTTCGACACCAGCATGTGAGCGACCGTCGACTGTATGCTAACCTCTGTCGAACTTGTCGAACCACGAAGCTACCCTTCGATCCAATAAAGTTTGATCAATATCTTCCATAAATCTCCACCTTGGAAAAAACTCTACTTCATCAAGAAAACACACTAGCTTTCTTCATGCAGCTTTATCAACTGCATACAGTGGAAAAACTTGCAACTTAGAAATCACTTGGTGATCATATCAGCAACATTGTGATATGTCAAAACCTTCAACACTTAGACTTCTCCATGATTGATTACTCCTCTGACGAAATACAGCCTCACATCGATGTGCTTGGTTTGCTCATGATAGGCTGGGTTTTTTAACAGGTGTATTGCACTTTGACTATCACATTTAACAATGATATCTCGACCTTGAAGTTTCAGCTCCTTAACAAAACCTTCAAACCACAATGCTTCTTTCGCAGCTTCGATGAGAGCGATATATTCCGCTCCAGTGGTTGATAAGGCTACAACCTTATAAAGTTTCACTTTCCAACTAATTGATGTGCCAAACATAATGAAAACATATCCAGAAATAGATTTTATATAATCCATATAACCTGCATAATCAGAGTCGGCGTATCCTTTGATTGTTGCTTTAATATCTTCATCCAAGGCTCCACCATAAATTAGGACTCTGTTCAGTGACCCATTTATGTACCTTATAATCCACTTTCATGCTTACCAGTGAGCCTTTCCAGGATTCGCCATGTACTTGCTTACAATACTTACTGTATATGATATGTCGGGTCTAGTACAGACCATAACATACATCAAAGAACCTACTATATTAGCATATGGGATATTATTCATATAAGCTCTTTCGACATCAATATTGGGACACTGATCTATACTCATCTTGAATTGAGGGTTTGTTGGAGTCACAACAGGCTTTGAATTCGACATACCAAACTTGTCGAGAATCTTATGTAGGTATGAATCTTGAGATAAGCATAATTTCAACTGCTTTTTATCTCTTCAGATGTCAATCCCAAGAATCCTGGATGCAGCTCATAGATCCTTCATGTTGAACTCCTTATTGAGTTCAACGTTCACCCTAATTACATCTTTGACACCATTGCTTGCTATGATAATGTCATCCATATAAAGCAACAAAATAACAAATGGATTACCAGGTTGAAATCTGAAGTAAACACAGTGGTCGAACTGACTTCTAATGAAACTTATGCGTGCCATGAACTTGTCGAATCTCTTATTCCACATTCGAGGAGATTGTTTTAGTCCATATAAGGATTTCTTAATCTTGCACACATATTCTTTCATCTCCTTTTCCACATACCCTACAGGTTACCTTATCAGGATTAGTTCATCTAGATCACCATACAAGAATGTAATCTTCACATCCATTTGTTCTAGTTCAAGGTAGAATTGTGCAACCATGGAAAGCAACATTCAAATAGACGCGTACTTCACAATAGGAGAGAACACATCATTGAAGTCGACACCTTCTTTCTGAGTGAAACCCCTTGCGACCAACCTTGCCTTGTATCTTTTCGACGCCACTCCTTCGATTCCTTCCTTAACTTTGAAAACCCACTTACAGATGACTAACCTAGCTCCACCAGGTTTCTTGATCAGTTCCCAAGTGTTGTTATCATGAAGATATTTCATCTCATCATCCATGGCCTTCAACCATTCAGTCTTATTTTGACTCCTCATAACTTTCTTATGGTCTCTAGGTTCTTTGTTTATAACCTCACTTGCAGAGATCAAGGCATACCCAAGTCTCTAAGGTGCCTTGATGACTCTTCTCGACCTATATCTTGCCAATAGGTAGTCATCAACAGTTTCCTCAACTTCCTCAGCATCTTCTACTTCTTCTTCGACTTCATCTGGGGTACGCAATTCAGCATTAGCATGCTCCACACCAATATGAATCTCTCCATGTTCCAACTCTTCGTCAGATATTTCTGCACTTCAACCAACATCATCATTTTTCTTGAAATCCATTTCAAATTCATTGAAAACTACATCTCAACTGGTGATATACCTTATGTGACCTAGCTCTAGGCATCATAGCCTATAAGCTTTAAATCCTTCAGGGTATCCCATGAACATGCATTTCAGAGCTCTAGGTTCGACCTTGTCTTGCCTAATGTTAGAATAGGCTATGCAGACAAATACTCTTAGTTTTTTGAGATCTAGTGGATGTCCCGAAAAAACTTTTTCAGGTGTCTTAATATCTAATGCAGTCTAAGGAAATATGTTTATCAGATATGTTGTTGTCGAAATAGTCTCAACCCAAAACACCTTCTTTAACCCAGCACTAGTTAACATGCATCTAACTCTCTCCAAAATAGTTCGATTAAACCTTTCAGCCAAACCATTTTGTTATGGAGTACCTGCAGTAGTTTTGTGCCATGCAATACCAGAGGCAGCACAAAAGTTCTCGAAAGCCTCATTGTAAAATTCAAGGCCATTGTCAGTTCTCAACCTCTTGACCTTTCTGACAGATTAATTTTCGACCAGAGTCTTCCAACTTTTGAAATTCTCAAAAGTTTCATCCTTAGTCTTCTGGATGAATACACATAACTTTATAGAATAATCACCTATTATGGATAAAAAATATCTTGTTCCTAAATTTGATGGACACCTTGCAGGC
This sequence comes from Vicia faba, assembly GCA_948472305.1. Lineage (NCBI taxonomy): Eukaryota > Viridiplantae > Streptophyta > Magnoliopsida > Fabales > Fabaceae > Vicia > Vicia faba. Next base: position 834,862,830 of record OX451740.1, read on the forward strand.
CCCCAAAGATCAGCATGGATGTAATCAAGGGATCCATGTTTTCTTTATTTTCCCTTGTTGAACTTCACTCTGCAACATTTTCCAAGTACACATGGTTCATAAAGCTTCAGCTTTTCGACTTTGTCTCCACCAAGCAGTCTTTTTTTCCCAATTCAACCAGGCCCCTTTCACTGACATGGCCCAATCTCATATGCCAGATTTCTGTCTTCGACAAAGGTTTCATGGATGCAACATTTGTCGAACAACTTACAACTTCAGCCTCAGGGGTATTGTTGAAGTGGTGTAGTAGAAAGCAACAAAAGTTTTGGAAATATTTATTCTGGAATTTATCGTTTCCACAGAGATTGGTTATTGAATTGTCGTTCGACAAATCTCTCATTAATGAGTTTGGTTTGAATGGGTTTGTAAAGAAAATGTTATCAACAGAAAATAAATGTAAACAAAAGAAAAAACTAAGGAAGAACTTATCAAGCTTGCATATAATCTACTCATAACATACTTAAATCTATCGACCAATTACATTCAACCTAACAATACTCATCAATGTCACTACGTATCACTCACAACCTAAGTCATTTCTAACCCAAATTGAGAGACCGACTGTATCACCAAGGAAATGATCTCTCTACCTCCTCAATAACACATAAGACAACTATATAATCGCATTGACAATCTCTCAGTACAACACAACAACACAGAGGCATTAAGCTCTGATACCCAGGTGTTGCGACTGGTTTTTAAATACAGAGTCACCACTATTAGTTTTTATCCTAGGTAAGGACATCTAATAGGAAATCCTAATTCGCTGACATATATTCTAGGTTTCGGACTTCATTAGACGAAAGGAAGGTGTTAGGCACCTTTCATCTACCTTGTTCACAATGATACTAGGTTTTAGGTTTACGTTCGAGTAAAATAGGGTTTTAAATTTTAATTAGGAGGACTCGCCATGATTTTAGTCATATGCCTACGTATCCTCTTGTGAGGAATCAGAGTCCCCATTCGTAGTTCGTATGGGGTTGGTGTTTTTTATGGGTTGCAAATGTACTTTGAATCACCTTGCGTTTTGGCCGGGAGTAGTGATTGCGGAGATTTTGGCTAAATGCGCGGTTAGTCAAAATCGGTTTGAAACCCTTTTGCAAAAACAATTGATTAGCTTAGTTTGTTGCGAAAAATAATTTGTTGTTTGTTGAGTATTTTTTTTATAATATTAATTGCGAAAAAATCTTATTAGTACATGATTAAAATATATTTAATGCAAATATGTAAGAAAATAATATATGCATTTTGAATAAAAATAATTTATTATATATGATATTTACATATAATAAATAATAATAATAGATAAAGTGTGATAATAAAATTAATACTAATAATAATTATTATTATAAATAAAAAAATAAAAAAATAATTAATAAGAATATAGTATAAGAAATAATAAAAAAATAATAATTAAATTAAATCAGGGGGTGTAGTTCTAGTTGATGAGTAAAAACAGGGGGTGCTAAAAGTAGGGATGGCTGGCCCAACTACAGTTTTGGACATGGGGTATAAACTATTTTAATGTTTTAGTAATTAGGGCGAAGGGAGGTGTTAAAGGGAAACGGGCTTGGCCCATTAGACAATGCACTTGGGAAAGGGCCGGTGTAATTGTGTAAGTGCGGGTGCACAGAACTTATGGTGGAGACTTAGCCTATGGTCGTCTGATATGTATATAATGAACGATAATGAGGGAACATGATTACTATTATGGGCGTGCGGATATAGGATCTGAACAGAATACAAAATAATGTTTTTTACATTTTTATTTTCATTCTTGTTTTTACACTAATTCTCCTTGGCCTCTCTCTTCCTCTCGACCCTTTCCTCCCCTATAAACCCTAGATCCCTCTATCCCCCCTCCGGCGGTGCTTCTAAACCCTTAACCCTCTTTGCCATATCCGACCAAACCCCAACCTAACAATAAAAAAAAGAACAAAGCAAACAAAAAGAGCTAAGTGTTAACTATCCTTTCGCGATTTCTGGCTTCGCGCGTTCGAGATGTTAAGCTAATCCTCCTTCTCCTTATTGTTTACAGGTTACTGGTATTGGTTGAAGATGGTAGAGACAGTGATGAGCGATTGAAGGCGCGATGGACGACGAGGTGGTCAGCGGCAATTAGGGTTTTGAAACCCTAACCGCTTTACTCCTTCTTAGATCTTCAAAGCAAGGGTTTGACCCTTACTCGTGATTCTATTCTTCCAGTTTCAAGTTTATCCCTTTTTGTATCAAGCTTCACCCCTCTCCTCTGTATTCCATCCCCCCCGTCTTCGTATTCTTCTTTTGTATTTATAGGTTTTTAATTCTAGGGTTTTGTGAGTTAGAATTATGTTAGCACAGATTGAGGAAATTTTTAGAAAGTATTAGGGATCGGATTTCATGTTGTAATTGGTTGCAATTTATACTGTAATTTTTGGATTTTATTGTAATAGAGATTTGATGTAATTTTTCGGATTTGATTTGTAAGATTTTGTACTGATATTTGATTTAATCTATCCAAATCTGCATATTTGATTTGTTCTACCGCACTATGTTTATCGGCTTGAACTAGATTTGAAGATTTGATTTTGTTTTAGTTTAGTTTTGTACGGAAAAAAAAGGATATGATTTTCGTTATATTGGAACAGTATTTGTTTTCTGCGAAGACGTGCGTGAATTTCGACTTGATTGGTACAGTAGGTGTTTCCTACTTGGGCTTGCACTAATTATTTTAAATTGGGCTTGCGCGTTATTTTATACATCTTTTCTAAAACACAATTTTAACAAATAATCAATGTAACATTACAGTCAATTTAATAATCAACAGTAAAATATGTCATGTTTTAATAATAATAAACGTTTTTTCCTTAATAATTTATTATTTATCCTCTTGTTTAAAGATAATAACAATAAGACTTCTTTTTTTCCAAAAACAACAGATGAGCCCTAAAGAACTTAATGGGCTTGTAAATTGCACACCCCTCTTTTTCTAATAACTATTGTTTAATAATTAAGAACTTAATAGTTACTCAAATATTTTTTTTTTATTTTCAAATTGCATGGGCCATTTGCCAACATGCCTCGCAAACGTTCACGGATACACGAGTCTTTCTAATTTAGAAAGCCCCGCTCTCCTGGATTTAAAATACACCCCTAGTTTTAGATAAAGATGGTCCATAAGATACTGATGTACCATCTTTAGTTAAATATTTCTTCTATTTTAAATCTTGAAATAATGATCGTAGGGGTAGGGCAAATTTGGGGTACGACAGTTGCCCCTATTCAATCATCTTCCAATTGAATAGCGCGAGAAAACGCGAGTCTTGTGCATTCTGATTGGGAGTTTATTGAATACTTGGAATACCCAAAATTTATCTGACCAAGGTTACGCTGATATAGCATACCCTTACGAGTCTTGAGGGAGTAGGAAAAACTGATGATATATCGCTTACCAGGGTTTAATGATGAGGCAGATGGTCTTGAACTTAAGAGCAATCTCATATGTCTTGGTTTTGCTTGTGCTTATTCATCCATTTGGGGACGAATGAAACAACAATTGATGGTTCACAACTGCTTGAAGACTGAGGCCATGGGTTTTGCTCGCAAATTGTTGCGTGAAGTCTGAGGCGATAGGCTGGACTTTGGTTTTCGAGCACCGCTGCATGAAGTCGGAGGCAATGATTTGTGTTGCGGAATAAAGAAACACATTTCTGAATGAAGTCTTAGGTAATGGCCTATATTATGAAACAAGGAACCGCATTGCTGCATGATGTCTTATGCAGTGGGTTAAGTTGCATTGTTGCCCGCGATCTTAGGCAATGAACCAGGTTTTAGTTTCGAGCATCGCTGCATGTCATCTTAGGCGATGGTGTGTGTTGAGAAATAAAGAAGCATATTGTTGCACGGCGTCTTAGGCAATGGTCTATATCACCGAACAAGGAACTGTACTGCTGCACGATGTCTTAGGCAGTGGGTTAAGTTGCATTATTGCCCGCGGTCTTAGGCAATGAACTAGGTTTTATGTTCGAACATCGTTGCATGTCGTCTTAGGCGATGTATGGATTATGGAATAAAGAAGCACATTGTTGCACGACGTCTTAGGAAATAGTCTATATCACCGAACAAGGAACCGCACTGTTGCACGATGTCTTAGGTTGTGGATTAAGTTGCATTACTGCCCGCGGTCTTAGGCAATGAACTAGGTTTTGTTTATGGACATTGATGCATGTCGTCTTAGGTGATGTCTGGGTTGCAGAATAAAGAAGCGCATTGTTGCATGACATCTTAGGCAATGGTCTTTATTACGACGCAAGGGACCGCACTACTGCACGATGCCTTGGGCAGTGGGTTATGTTGACGAGAATACATTGCGGCATAGAGGCAATGTACCGAGCTTCGTACATTACTGCATGGAGACTTAGGTAATGGACTACTTTGTAAGGAACTCATCACTGCATGGAGACTTAGGTGATGGGCTGAACGCGTCACGGCATGGAGACTTAGGTGACGGGTTGAATCGTAGGAGAAGTGTTTTGTTGATTGACCCTTAGATGATTGAATCGAGGGCGAGATTGTTTGTTTGCTGTGTGATACAGGCGTATGCTGTCTGATATCGAGACGGGACCCTAAGTGTATGCGTGTTGAATGTCTGTGTATGTATTATGTATGATATTGATATGGAACCCTGAGCGTATGCGTATTGAATGTTTGTATGTGTGTGTAATGTGTGCTTTGGATATGCAAAATGTATGTATGAAATGTGTGTAAAATGCATGTATGCCTTAAAGTGCTATGAAGACTATTTCTGGAATTCTCTCCTTTAAACCATTGGTTTTGAATTATCACTTCCCTGGTGTTGTGTGTTATCTTGTCATGGCATCGTTGAATTTGATTTGAATGTTGTGGAAAGTGTCTAGTTAGTTTTAGAACACAGATTTTCTGTATTGTAAGCGCAGGTGTAGATGTAGACGTATAGAATTTTATGTTGTAAGTGCAGGCATAGGCGTAGACGCATGTGCGGACGTAGACTTTGAGTGTTGTGAGCATAGACATAGGAGTAGATATGTGTATGGACGTAGACGTGGATTTTCTTTTTTATGTTTTTCTAACCAAAATGCTTTTTCGATGTTTTGTAAAATGCTTTTTATTTGTTAATTCCCTCGAAATGATTTCAAGATAATATTTACAAGCAATAATCGTAGTATTTTGTAAACGAGTCTGAAAAAAATAAAAAACGCAATTTGAAAGATGCAAAGAAAGTGAATTTTTTATTGATATGCCTCTGAATAGGCGAAAGTACAAGATGCAATTCCTAGAAAGAGGTAATTACAGAAAGTTTTAAAACTGTAAATGGCAATGAAAAATTATAATTGTTGCTGCTATTCCCCAATATCCTTTTAATGATCTTATCTCCTTTGCTTTTGAGTTGTATGATTCAGATCTATCTCTCCCTTCGTAGTTCGTAGTCGCAGTTTTTAGATCGCAATCTTTTTGTTCTTTATTTCTTTGTATGAAATCTCTAATTTTTGCCTGGATTGCCCTTTCGGGTTTTCAATCCACCAGGATAGTTTTTGTTTATATGCCCCTAATTTTTGCCTGGGTCGCCCTTTAGGGTTTTTGATCCATCGGGACGCTTCTTTTTGCCTAAGTCTCCTGTTTAAGGTTCGAGCTTAGCGAGCATTTTATACATAGTATTTTTTTACTGCATCTGAGTTTGCCGGATGTGGCAGTTCTTCCCCATCCATTGTTGTGAGGATAAGACCACCGCCGGAGAATGTTGTTTTGACTATGTATGGACCTTCGTAGTTAGGTGTCCATTTACCACGGGATTCGAGGTGAGGTAGCAGAATCTTCTTGAGAACTAGATCCCCTTCTTTAAATATTCGAGGCTGAACTTTCTTGTCGAAAGCTCTCTTCATCCACTTCTGATGTAGCTGACTATGGCACAGAGCTGTAAAGCGTTTTTCTTCAATAATGTTGATTTGATTGAGCCGTGTTTGAATTGATGTCGTAGAACCAGGGCTTGTTATCTGGTACTTCTTCAATAGCAAGGCAATGTGCGGACTCTTCAAAGTGTCTGGTTGTAATGCGTGGTTCATGGTTCGGCCAGATTACTTTGAACATAGCTGAGAGATTTGCTAGGGCGTCTTCCATTTGATTTTCTTTTCGTGGGATGTGCCTGAAAGTGATCTTTGTGAATTCCGCAATCAATTTTAAAACATGATCCCAATATGGAATCAGTTTTGGGTGTTTAGTATCCCATTTTCCGTTGACTGGTGCGGAGCATCCCAAATACTTCGAGGTGTTTTATTCTCGGATCAATGGTAGCTTCTAGTCCTAGTATACAAGCTTCATACTCGGAGATGTTATTGGTGCAGTCTAAACACAAACTTTCCGCATATGGCTTGTGATAATTCTTCGAAGAAGTCATAACTGCCCCCATACTGTGCCCCAGTGTATTTGAAGCCCCGTCGAACACGAGTGTCCAACATGCCCCTGGCTTGGGTCCTTCGTTAGGTCCTGGAATTTTATAGTCACCTATAGCCATGACATCTCCGTATGGAAAGTCGAACTTCGTAGGTTGATATTCTGGCAGCGGTCGGTGAGCTAGATAATAGCTTGATCGACCTTTCTTTGGCGCTCTACTCTAACATTGCCCCTAGCTTGATTTCTTTCAAATCTTCCTTTGTGCCTAGATTAATGGTCTCAAATATCCTCTTGATATGGTTATATGTTATTGCCCTTTTGTTCTATTTCCCTTACCATTTCCTCGGAGAGTTCAACATCTTCATCATCTTCCTCTTTAGCTTGGTTGATAGGAGCATCAAAATTATATCGGGTCGCAGCAGTAGCATTATCGATGGTTTTGGCTATGGATTTGCACCGTTATCATGTTTTGGTGCATATTTTAGTATATGAATATTTGAAAATGCATATGCAGAGAAAGTATTTCCATTTTTAAATTTAAGAGTTAAATGCAAATGAAAGACAAAGATCTTAATTGAAAACAAAATATAACTTTTATTGATTGCAAATATTGTCTGAAACAAAATGGGAGGACCCTTACAAGCAACCCCTATGCCTCGGGCTTGACATAGGTTCTTTCAAAAACAAGAAAAATTACTTAGGAAAGAAAAAGATCTTAGGAATCTCCACGACAATCCATCTTTTGAGTTCTTCTCCTGGGGCGTATTCTTGGATGAAGTCAGTTGCCCTTTTGGTATTGACTTTGTTGGATATCATCACCACATGTTCGCTATGCTTTACTCCCTTGTTGACAAAGGTCTCTTGGATCGGAGGAAAATGTGCTTCGCCCTTCAGAGTAGCTTTATATTTTTCTTCAGGGCATTGTCAAAACTGGACTATCCCCTGGTCCACTAGTTCTTGTAGCGTTCTTTCGTAGGCTTCATTATGTTCCAACAGGAATCCACATTCGAACAGATATTCCTTCAACCAGTTGATCGGGGTTTTTGCATGTCTGGTTGCCCCAAAGTCAGTGACTACTTCAATTACATTTATGGTTGGCCCACCATACAAAGGCATAGGGTTTGATTTGATGTTAGGTTTCTCAAAAGTGATATCTTGAGATTCTAACAAGTCTTGCACTTTATATTTAAATGTCCAACATTGTTCTATGGTGTACCCTGGAGAATTAGCATGGTATTCGCATCTGGTGTCGACATTGTACCTTTGTGGGAGTGGCCCGAATCGAGGAGTTAGAGGCTTCATTTCCACCAAGGATGCCTTAACCAGCTATTATAATAACTGGCTAGGTGGCATAGGGAGTGGATCAAAATTTATTTGTGGCCTTCCGAATCTGTCTTGCTTCTATCCTTATGGGATCACTAATGGTTGTTGTACCCTGACGGACTTTTGGGGTCCTGCTTCTGGCTCTTTCCTTAGTTGGTGACCGCTTGATGCACCAACCGTTTGGGCTACTTCTTTGAAAGCTACCCTGGGAATATGGTCTTGCCTATCAATGATGTTCTTCAACGCGAGGAGAACATGACTCAGATCTCCTTTCATTGAAGTTACATCACCCTTTACTTGGTCGAGATCCTCTTTGAATGCAGCCTGAGTTTTCTCAATTTGCTCCATTTCTTTTTTGTTGATAGGCCCTTGATTGATATGGAGGCTAAGGAGGTGGAGATCTTCTTCTACCAATGGTTTACTGGAGAGATTTTTTTTATAAAAAAAGATGAGTTTTGATATGATATGCAGGTGTTTATGAATGCATGCGTGCGAATGAATATGTATGAATATGAGCGGGGTTAAATGTCTTATTCACTCGGCTATATATTTATTTTTCGCTTCTTTTTTATTTATTTGGTGATCAACTTAAAAATAGATACGCAAATGAGATATGGAAATAAAATTCCTTTATTGAAGGTAACACGATACAGATATTGAAAAATATTACAATCTTAATCCAAAACTTGTTTGCATGAAATTAAGCAAAGGGAAATAAGTCTTCTAGATGCACCTGCGAATATCTACTCTTGAAACCATCTAACTTTGCTTGACAAAGCTTGAGAAAGTCTTCAGCACATTATTTCTCTTTTATGGCTTTGACTTCAGACATGTTTGGTGCATTGATGTGGACAAGTTGTTCCCTTTGGTATCCATTTTTAAGGACAGTCACCAAAAGTCTTGAGTTTATTATTATTTTTTACATCCCCTGTGAATAAGACAAATAAAAAGAAACGGGCGACAAATATATGAAACGTATGATGAATATATGAAATGCATGAATGCATAGGTGTAGGATTAAGTGACGGGATTTTTGTGATAAGTACCCTTATAAGGTAGGGATGTATGGTTCAGTGACGGGGTTTTTGTGATAAGTACCCTTAGAAGGTAGGCTCCTTAATTTTAACCTACGGTTGGTTTACCCTCCCAAAAGGTGGTTTCCTTAAGGGTATCATGAATAACACCAGAGGAAAAAGGCACAAGGGCCTCCCTTAGGTTGAGCCTCTTTAGAGTGAAACTTTCGTCTCAAAGTCATGAAAGGTCTCGCCATGAGATTTTAGGTTAAGGTCGTTACAAAGAGTCATAGGTGTCCTTTCAAAGTCCTACTCATCAAGAGGATATCTCTCGATAAGTATTTCTTTTTCGGAAATCTACCGACTCTAGGCGAAGTCGTCACATAAACTCGCACGGATGATGTATCCCCAAATCTAATAGGCGAACCTTCTTTCTAAGGGTTATTGAAAATATTTTTGAGATAACAGTCCCGCCACGCAGTAAATATATGACGATAAGAAAAATTGACAATAAATAAATAAATGCAATAAAATAGATAAATGAAATAAATAAATAAAGCAAATAAAAATTAAAACCTAAAAAAACCTAAAACCTAAGGTTGAGAGGTCCCTAGCAGAGTCGCCAGCTGTTACGACTGGTTTTTAAATACAAAGTCGCCACTATTAGTTTTTATCTTAGGGAAGGACATATAATAGGAAACCCTAATTCGCGGACATAGATTCTAGGTTTCAGACTTCATTAGACAGAAGGAAGGTGTTAGGCACCTTTCATCTACCTTGTTCACAAGGATACTAGGTTTTAGGTTTAGGTTCGGGTAAAATAGGGTTTTAAATTTTAATTAGGAGGACTCGCCACGACTTTAGTCTATGCCTACGTATCCTCTTACGAAGAATCAGAGTCCCAATTCGTAGTTTGTATGGGGTTGGTGTTTTTTATGGGTTGCAAATGTATTTTAAATCGCCTCGCGTTTTGGCCGGGAGTAGTGATTGCGGAGATTTTGGCTAAATGTGCGGTTAGTCAAAATTTGTTTGAAACCCTTTTGCAAAAACAATTGATTAGCTTAGTTTGTTGCGAAAAATAGTTTGTTGTTTGTTGAGTATTTTTTTATAATGTTAATTGCGAAAAATCTTATTAATGCACGATTAAAATATATTTAATGCTAATTTGTAAGAAAATAATATATGTATTTTGAATAAAAATAATTTATTATATATGATATTTACATATAATAAATAATAATAATAGATAAAGTGTGATAATAAAATTAATATTAATAATAATAATAATTATAAATAAAAAAAGAAATAAATAATTAATAAGAATATAGTATAAGAAATAATTTAAAAAAAAAAAACTAAAACCAAGGGGGTGTAGTTCTAGTTGATGAGTAAAAATAGGAGGTGCTAAAAATAGGGTTGGCTGGCCCAACTACAGTTCTGGATAGGGGGTATGAACTGTTTTAATGTTTTAGTAATTAGGGCGAAGGGAGGTGTTAAGAGTAAACGGGCTTGGCCCATTAGACAATGCACTTAGGAAATGGCCGATGTGATTATGTAAGCGCGGGTGCATGGAATTTACGGTGGAGACTTGACCTATGACCGTCTGATGCGTATCTAATAGACGATAATTAGGGAACATGATTACTATTATGGGCGCACGGATATAGGATCTGAACGGAATACAAAATAATGTTTTTACATTTTTATTTTCATTCTTGTTTTTACAGTAATTATCCTTGGCCTCTCTCTTCCTTGCGACCCTTTCCTCCCCTGTAAACCCTAGATTCCTCTATCCCCCTCCGGCGGCGCTTCTAAACCCTTAACCCTCTTCGCCGTATTCGACCAAACCCCAACCTAACAATAAAAAAAAAGAACAAAGCAAACAAAAAGAGCTAAGTGTTCACTACCCTTTCGTGATTTCTGGCTTCGCGCGTTCGAGATGTTAAGCTAATCCTCCTTCTCCTTTCTGTTTACAGGTTACTGGTATTGGTTGAAGATGGTAGCGACGGTGATGAGCGATTGAAGGCGTGGTGGACAACGAGGTGGTCAGCGGGGGTTAGGGTTTCAGATATTGAAACTCTAACCGCTTTACTCCATCATAGAACTTCAAGGCAAGGGTTTGGCCCTTACTCGCGATTCTGTTCTTCCGGTTTCAAGTTCATCGCTTTCTGTATCAAGCTTCGCCCTTCTCTTTTGTATTCCATCCCCCTCGTCTTCGTATTTTTCTTCTATATTTATAGGTTTTTAATTCTAGGGTTTTTGCGAATTAGAATTATGTTAGCACAAATTGAGGAAATTTTTAGAAAGAATTAGCGATCGGATTTCATCTTGTAATTGATTGCAATTTGTACTGTAATTTCCGGATTTTGTTGTAATAGAGATTTGATGTAATTTTTCGGATATGATTTTTAAGATTTTGTACTGATATTTGATTTAATCTATCAAAATCTGCATATTTGATTTGTTCTACTGTGCTATGTTTCTGGGCTTGAACTGGATTTGAAGATTTGATTTTGTTTTAGTTTAGTTTTGCACGAAAAAAATAAATATGATTTTCGTTAGATTGGAACAATATTTGTTTTCTGCAAAAACGTGCGTGAATTTTGGCTTGATTGGTACAGTAGGTGTTTCCTACTTGGGCTTGCACGAATTATTTTAAATTAGGTCTGCGCATTATTTTAAACATCTTTTCTAAAACACAATTTTAACAAATAATCAATGTAACATTAGAGTCAATTTAATAATCAGTAGTAAAACATGTCATGTTTTAATAATAATAAGTGTTTTTTCCTTAATAATATATTGTTTATCCTCTTGTTTAAAAATAATAACAATAAGACTTTTTTTCTTCCAAAAACAACATATGGGCCCTAAAGAACTTAATGGGCTTGTAAATTGCACACCCCTCTTTTTTTAATAACTATTGTTCCATAATTAAGAACTTAATAGTTACTCAAATATTTTTTTATTTTCGAATCGCATGGGCCATTGGCCAACATGCCTCGCAAACGTTCATGGATACACGAGTCTTTCTGATTTAGAAAGCCCCGCTCTCCTGGATTTAAAATACACCCCTAATCTTGGATAAAGATGGGCCATCAAATACTGTTGTACCATCTTTAATTAAATATTTCTTCTATTTTAAATCTTGAAATTATGATCGTAGAGGTATGGTAAATTTGGGGTACGACACCAAGTAGATGTCAGCTCTAAATCTATCTCTAGATTTCAAAAACTAACAGATAATCATCCTAGATAAGAATATAAGCAGTATATGTCTATAACAACTCAAATCCCTAGCACAGAGCAAAAATCTAAGACAACAATCCACAAATATTTGTAAAGCAAGTTTAATATAACGCCATGGGCGACAAATATACATAAGTTCAGAGTAAAGTTATATACAAAACTCAACACATAAAGAATACACAAAGAGGAAGAGAAATGAACCACAAATCTACCGGTTTGTCAGTGCTGATTGATGAGGAATCCACCCCGGATCATCCGTATGCAAGCTTAAATATTATTTTCTAAGCTCTAACTATCAAAGAATGGAGGATGATGGAGTTGGGGTCAAAAATACCCAAAACCATCATCAAAAAAATATGTTTTTACCCCTAAATACGCATTTCTGACTGTCCAGCATCGCCCGACGACCAAAAAGCTTCGCCCAGTAACCAAAACAATGTTTTTTCCACGCTTCACCACAACTAGCATCGCCCGGTGACCCAAAAGCGTTGTTCGGCGATGGATGACAGAAAGTTGAAAAGCCAGCACAACATTCTGCAATGTTTCGGCCATAACTTTTGAACTGTAACTCCGATTCGCGCACGGTCGGAAGTGTTGGAAATCTTATTCAACGATCTATCTTCATAAATATCAATGCTTGGATACCTAAAAAAATGAGATAAAATCAATTAAACTCAATGATATTTACACAATAACGCAATAAATACACTATAATGTAAACTATACTGAATATACACTAAAGTTGTGGTTTATTGACAAAAAGCAAACAAATTAAGTCGGTGAGTGCTAATTATTTACACTCAAATTCACAAAAATTTAGCACTCATCAAACTCTCCCCAACTTAAAACATTGTTTGTCCTCAAACAAAGTCAAATAAACTTAAAGAAGCAAAATACGATAATCAAAGAATCACGAATCAACAGGTTTTTGAAAATAGAAAACAAATACAATGGTTCAAATGAAAAACAGTACACACAAAGTAAAAACTCACCACTAAACTATGACTATAACATTAAAATGAAACAACTCCTATATACAAATCACATGTCAAAAATTCTAAAACAATACAATGTTCACAAGTGAATCACACCTAGCACGCACTTCATCGGTAGATGATAAACATAAACATGAGGTGCTCAACTCTCACCCAACAAACTTTTTAACGACAACTAAATTATACATTCATAAAAGCAAATTCATATTGAAAATCACAAAAGCAAAATCACAAGGGCTTCAAGGGTTGTAACGTGGTCGGGTGAACAAACAAGGGATAATCCCTAAGGCTAATCAAAACAAAAACTTGCCTAAACCTAAGGGAGTGATCAATTCACCAAAGATTTAAACACAAAATTCCAATTAAACTTCTTCTGAATCCCAAATTTCACACCAAAGCACCATACTTATTCGCACAATTATTCAAACTCTTTTTGTTTTTGTTTTTTTGAAAGCTTTTCTATTTTTTTTCTTCTTTCTTTTTCCCATTTTTTTCTTTTTCTTTTTCAGTCACTTCTTTTTCATATTTTTTTCCCTTTCTTTTTCAATCTCATATAAATAAACCAATAAATACACAATCATTTTTCTCCCTAACTTGAACTCAACCGTATCATTATGTGAATACTCCCTACATTCTAAGGCAAGGCAAAAATTCATACAACAACACAAAGTTGAGGGCTAAAAAAAACAACAATCAAAAGCCATTCAAAAAGTGAATTCAATACTCACAGACAAGCATCAAGTTCAAATAACATGGATAGTGACAAAAGGCTCAAAGGGGTTACAAATGATCACACACTCACAAGGTGAAATTGACTATTTGGCTAGGTAGTTTTGCTCAAAATGAAAAAAATCACCTTGATCCTTTTCTATCATTCATACAATCAACACAAACAAAAGATTAAACATAATAAAATCTAGTTAAAACAAGAATTGTGGCCTCCAGCATATGTGAACAATAGAAATCTACCTCACAAAAAGGGTGAGAACTAAAGTGATTCATAAATGAACAAGTATACAAAAGAATGAATGGTATAAAAACTGTAAAAGGTCTAAGTGTCATGAATATGCTAAAGTATAGAAAGTGATAAACACATACCTCGAATGTGTACAAAAATTTAACAAAATCATTACCACACATTCGTAAGTCGAAACAATCAAACTTGACAAATCACCTAAATATTATACAAGATATCAGACCAAAATTGGAGTCCAACCACCAATAAAAAGAATTAGAAAAATAATACTCCTACAAAATTTCAATGTACAAAATTTACAATATATACAACAAACAAAACTCCTCAAGCTAAACACGACAAGCTTTCGGAAAACACAAATTGACATAACAAAACAAATACAAATAACGATATGAAAACTGGGCGAAAATGAATTAACAAGTTGAAAAGTGAAGATTTAAAATTCAGAATATTTCCTTGTTTCAACTTGTTAAAACACAAATCACCACACACATAAACAAATACAAACAAACATGTTTGTTTTACATCATAAGCTCGACGCCTTTATTGTGCAAGTTAGTAACCTCCTCTCATCATGCCATGGTATTGTCACACCGTATAAACCTAAAGAAAGTTTCCTAACAATCCCACAACAAACATTATGAAAACGAGACAATTCACAACAATACGTGAAAACACATATATGCATAAATATCATATACAAGTTAATATATAATTTCTATACAACATATACATTAATTACAAAACTCAAAAACAAAAGAATTATCGCAATGAGAAAACAATAGAACCAATCCCCAGCAATGATGCCATTTTGTTGGAGCAGCGTAACGGTAAGCAACAAAAGTTTTGGAAATATTTATCCGAGAATTTATCGTGTCCACAGAGATTGGTTATTGAATTGTCGTTTGACAAATCTCTCGTTAATAAGTTTGGTTTGAATTGGTTTGTAAAGAAAATGTTATCAACAAAAAATAAATGTAAACAAAAGAAAAAACTAAGGAAGAACTTATCAAGCCTGCATATAATCTACTCATCACAAACTTAAATCTACCGACCAGTTACATTCAACCTAACAATACTCATCAATGTCACTACGTATCACTCACAACCTAAGTCATTTCTAACCCAAATTGAGAGACCGATTGTATCACCAAGGAAATGATCTCTCTACCTCCTCAACAACACAGAAGACAACTATGTTATCACACTGATGATCTCTCAGTATAGCACAACAACACAAATGCATTAAGTTATGATACCCAAGTAGATGTCAGCCCTAAATCTATCTCTCGAATTCAAAAACTAACAGATAATCATCCTAGATAAAAATCTAAGCAGTATATGTCTATAAAAACTCAAATCCCTGGCACAGAGCAAAAATCTAAGACAACATTCCACAAAGATTTGTAAAGCAAGTTTAATATAAAACCATGGGCGACAAATATACATAAGTTTAGAGTAAAGTTACATACAAAACTCAACACATAAAGAATACAAAAAGAGGAAGATTTTAGAATATAGTTTGATTATTGTTGTACCCCAAAATTTTCCTTCTCGTATTTCTCAAAACATTGCAAGAAAAATCTCCAAGTTGCTCAAGTTTGCTCAAGAGTGGGTCAGACAAATCATCTCCTAAGGCAGTCAACCCCAAAATTAGGGTTTTGTGTTGCATCAAGATCCTTGAGTCCAAATGACCTCAAATTCTCCATAATGTCCTAATATTTTATCAAGGTCATCCATGTCAAATTTCAAGCCTTGCACAGGAAGTTTGCTCAGTCAATTGCTCAAAGGGTCCAAAAATCGACTGTGCTAGGGCAAAAGTCAACTGTGACCCAAATACAGTCAAACCTCAAGATTTTTTGTCAACATTCTAATTTTGAAGGATATTTCATCATTTGATCAAGGGTTGATCATGATTCATCAAGGATTGCTCAAAATTCATCAAGACTCAAAAGTTGCTAAATTAGGGTTTTATAGGAAAAGTCAACTCAACTTTGACCAAGCATAACTTTCTCATACTTTATAAGAAATGACCCATCCAAAGCTCATTTTGAATAGGATGCAATTTACTACAATCCATCTTCATACCCCAAGATCAGAAAATGCACTCACAAGAAGTTATAAATTTGGACATTATAGGTCATTTTTGAAAGTAAACAAAAACACCTTTTTTGCCAAAGCTTATAACTTGAGCATGGAATATCAAAATGAGATGAGACAAAAAGGGTTGGTTATAGTACATCTCAAGCTTTCTAAAAAGTCACAGAACACTTTCAAAAGTTCAAAATTGAAGAAGTTATGCATTGTTGAATTTGGGCATTTTTGCAAAATTGCCAAAAGTCAACTATCCCCAAAACATCAAATTTTGTCAAATGGGCCCATTCTTTTCCACTTGATTTGAACTTTACACATTGCACACGTGTCATAGCTTCATCCTTGTGTCCATTTATCTATTTTATTATTTTATTTGATTTTTTATTGAATTATTTCATTTTTAATCAAATAAAATCAAATAAAATCCAAATATTGATTGCTTGATATCTTTTTGGCTATTTTAGGACATAATCATCATCATGATCAACATCAAATTCGTATCTCACCATATCATGTACAAAAAGATGGATTTTTGACAAATTAGGCAAGCTTTCAAAGTGAATCAAATCAAATCTCATGGCATTGATGTGGAAGGATTCAATACATATTTGTTAACCTAATGCATTCTATCATACATAAGGAAGCTAGAGGGAACGAAAACAAGGCTAGAGGCTGCAAGAACACTGAAAGAAAAACTAGAAAAAAGTGTGAAAAAGCTTGAGTTCGAATTCACACTTAGAGGCAAATTCAGAAGCCAAAGACGCTCTCAATCAATTCCTGGGTGATCACATAACCCTCCTGGATCCCAAGCAAGCTCTCAAACACACCCAAAAGCACTGTAAGAGTCACAAAAAATCGCTTCTTTCTTGAATTCGCAAATCTTTATTTCTGCATCTTTTGTACAAACTATTTGCATATGCATGATCCTCATCAAGTTTCTAAGCTTTTTACATTATCCAATTTTGTTTATGTGACTCATACTGTGAGGTACCATATATAGGGTTCATGGTTTGTTTTTAGGCATTTCTTTTTCAGGGAAAATTGGCTGATGAGAAGGGCATGGTTGTGTCCGGGACGATGAGACGAGCACAACCATGCCCTTAGATTTCGTTTCCATGGCTCACAGTGGATTATGAGGATGCACGACCTTTAGTGACAGGCGGTGTCCGTGGCTATAGGTGTTGCAGAGTTTTAGCCACGGACGTGAGGAAGAAGATGGAGACGTGTCGCCTCTCCAGTGGTTGATTCAAAACACGCGCACTTTGTTTTACTTTTTCTGGCATATGATTGTTTTTTCTTTCATTATTATTATTATGTATATCAATAACAATTAAAACATAATGGCCTGGTGGCAAGCGAACGTTGGCACATCCCACAGGACCTGGGTTCGAATCCCAGGTCCTCCAAATTGGCATTTGTTATTTTTCTACAAGTTATCACATGCAGATCCAAGTGCATAGCCCACCATACTCCCTCACTCAATCAATTGCCAGATGACCCAAGGCCAGATCTGGTGATCCAGGATGAGAGTCTACCATGGGACCAAGTCAAAGGGCGCACAGGGAATCCAAAAAGTCAGCCAGGCCAGCACCTAATGGGCCTTGAAATTGCCATTCTGACCCCCTTTTTCAGGCCCATACATCTTATCTCTCTCTATTTTATATTTTTGTTTTAATTATTTATTGTTATTGTTTTTATTATTTTATAACCAATCAATTTTTTCCTTTTACAAAATTAAAACCAAAAAATATTTTCTTTATTAAATTAAATTTCAGTATTTTAATTTTTATTAACAAATATTAATTTAATTAATTTAGGCCATTAATTAGGAATAACTTTAATATATTTTTCAATAATTAAAATCAATTAGACTTAATTAGATTTTTACTAACATTAATTATTTTTTATTTTTCTTTCTTTAAATAACACAAAAAACCCAAAAATATTTATTTTATTAATTGGTTTAATTAATTTAATTTAATAATTAATTTAGGATAGTTTATTTCTTAAAATTCAAAAACAAACAAAAAAATCTTTTTTTATAACAAAGGGTCAAAACCCTAGAATTCGCATTCGATTTAATTCTCCGCACGCGATCTATTTATCATATTGTATTTGTTCCCGGAATGTAATAGATAATTAGGACTATTTTTATCGCTTTATTTATTTTCCGCATTTAAATTTCAAAGGGTTGTTTTTGGCGATGTAAATACCCGACGCCTTGTAATTTATTTTCCGCAATTTATTTTCCGCAATTTATAATTGTTAGATGTTTGATAATATGTATGCATGACAAGAATGAATGTTTAACCTAAAATCAACTTAGATCACCATTGACATGTACAAAGACAAAATTAACTGAAAATGACACACTCGCATATGCGCACTCTTAGGGTACACCCCACTTGGTTGCCTTCGTATGCGGTCATTGAGTATAAGAAGTTTTAGAGGTCGCCCTCTTGTCACAAGATCATAGTTACCTCGAAACGGTTTCCTCGGATAAAATGATCTAAGACATTAGGGTTACCGCTAAGGCGTCCTAACGTTGCTTTAGTGACCGCATGTCCCTTATTCGAATTGACCCTTAAACTCCAACGACGGTGCTACCTACTCATTCATAGTGGGATAGCATTGTCTAAAGGAAGATAGCATAGAACAATTCCTTTTTTGAGTAGGTAGATGGTTCTTAAGTACTTGCTCTTTCAAAAAACAAAAACTTCTCACACTTACACTTTTCAAACGAAGTTTCAAAAACAAAAACTTTTTCAAACCCACAAGCACAAAGAAAAGCAATTTTGGAAATAATATGAGCAAGTACCTAAGAGCCCGTGGATAACCACGGATAGAAAGGGTGCTAACACCTTCCATTTCTATAATCTACCCCCCGAACCCGAGAAATATCTCGAAAAAGAAATTTTTCTGTGATTTTTTCCTTTCCTTGTTGGATAAAATAAAAGTCGGCGGCGACTCTTGCTTACCGCGACATTTTGTGAAAACAAATGCAAAACACAAACCAGCATTCCAAAAACAGTCAGTTCTCTCCCACCGTATCACAGAACTAGCGACTCTGCTGGGGACGCTTAATAAGTGGGGTGTACCTTAGGAATAGTTCATATTGTTTTCAATTGCTTGATTTGTATGATTTATCTTTGTGGGCTTGAATCAGAGTTACTATAGATCCTAACCCGGATCTTGGGGGTACCCTTTAGGTAAGTAGCAATAAACTGTGAGGGAACTGTACGGCGTAGACCGATACGGTTGAAGCAGTAGCTACGTTGGTGTGGCACTTTAGTTTGTACCGATATCCATTATGTTGGAACGAGGAGAATATGGGTCTTCTAAGGGGTCATTAAGCACCAACTGACCTTAGAACCTTTAAATTGACCAACTTGGCCATAGAACAGTAGCAGTATGCTACACTCATTAAGACTAAACTCTCGCGATGATTCCGGCCGCAAGAAAAGGTTGCTAAACTGGAATTAATACTGATCGAGGGTAGTTAGTGATATTGAGATCCTCTAGAACCCGGTTACTATTTTTAGGACAGGTTTAAACCAACTGAACTGAAAGAGGGTAGTACCTAGACTCCTTGCCAGCCTGAAATCTAAGGGCTCTCTGTGTGACTTGTGTGCCTTTACCATGTTTGCTATTTGTGGATACTTGTGGTGTGCTTTCTATCATGACATCATGACATCATAACATTGCATACATCTTGCATTGGACTAACCTATTTCAAAGACAGGAGGGATTCATCTTTGTTCTGTTTTGTAGGTCATGGCACCTATGCGTAGGAACACCATCCGGATCAACTTTGTCCAGGTTCCCACTATGCTTAAAGAGTTGGTTGCAAAGATGTCAGATACTACTTCCTTTATCAGAAGACATGGGCATCTTCTTGGTTTGGTCACTTCCAAATTGGACGAGCAGATGATGAATGTTCTAGTCCAGTTCTTTGATCCACTAGACCATTGCTTTACTTTTCAGGACTACCAGTTGGTACCTACCTTGGAAGAGTTCTCTGATCTGCTCGGTATCTCTATTCTGGAGCAGACCCCATTTACAGGTTGGGAGAAGATCCTTAGGCCGGAAGAGATTGCTTCAGCCCTTCATATGATAAAGGATGAGGTAATGGCTAATTGGGAGACTAGAAGTGGAGAAAAGAGCTTTCTGACTAAGCTCTTGGTTGGTAAGACTAATCATTTCTGGGATAGTCTAGACTTCAAGGCATTCAAAGATATTCTGGCTCTTCTAATATATGGCTTGGTATTGTTTCCTAACTCTGACTCCTTTGTTGATGTAAATGCGGTAAAAATCTTCATCTCTGGTAATCCTGTACCCACTCTCTTGGGTGACATTCTTCATCAGCTCTATGCCCGTACTGCTCGGAAGCGGGGAACCTTGATGAGTTATGCCCCATTGTTGGCAAGGTGGTTTATTTCTCACATTCCCAAATCAGTTCTGAAAAACAAAGAAGGCATGGGTTGGGATTATAGGGTTATGTCTCTCTCTCACAATGACATCATTTGGACTATTAAGGGTATGGACGAGGTGGCCGTTATTGATCGCTGCGGGGAATACCCCAATGTTCCACTGATAGGAACCTATGGAGGAATTACTTACAATACATGCTTGGCCTTACGTCAGTTTGGGCGAGCCAGAAGGGAAGGACCTCATGAGCTACTAATGCCTAGTATCATCTTTGATTTTTAAGGGGATAGTGACGAGCAACGCCGCAGATTCATAAGGGCTTGGGATAGAGTTCACAGATCTGATCCACACGAGCTGGGTCCAAAGAATTCTCTTCCGATGGAGCCATATCTCAGGTGGGTTCGCATCCGTGCCCAAAAGCTGGGAATGCTGTATGAAGCCGTCTTGCCTATCATTGTTGAAGTTGCTAATGAAGAGGGGGTTCTTCCTACCATCCTCCATCCTTACATGCCTACTGACGTTGGGGAATTGAAGAGGTCCTGGATGCAGCTAAGGGAAGAGCAAGATACTTATAGAGAAAAGTATCACGAGCAAGAGCGAAAGATCCAGAAGTTGACAAGGCAGTTGGAGAGGGAGCAGATCATCAATAACTATGTCAGCACTAAAGGCAAACGACCATGGGAGAGTTGATGTCCTTTGATTACTTCCAGTTTTTATTTACTTTTCAGTATTTCCTTTCTTGTAACGCCTTAAAGGAAATTTGTTGAACAATTAATTTCAAAGTTTATCTAATAAAAGTGTGTTTCATTTCTTGTTTACGAATTTGAATCTCTCAAAGTCTTTGAAATCATATCATATGCATTTCATTCCATGCACCTCATAACAGGCACCCTTACAGGTTTTCTCATCTTCTTCGCTGTTTATTTCAGCATCATGTCTTCTGAACCATTGACTGAACAAGCAATCAAGGCTTTGCAGGCTCAGAACGCCCAGTTCCAAGAGTTGTTCATGAATTTAGCTAAGGGTCAGCAAGATTTGAAGACCCTTATTCTGAAAGAGAAGAAGAAGAAGAAGAAGAGGACAATCCTGTTTAACACAGGTCACAGGTTTGGAAATAGACTACGAGACGAAGTTGATTTGACCACCTCATATGGAGGGAAAGATAGTCAGGAAGAAAGGAGGGCTTCTAGCCCTGTGGTTTCAGACAACGAGATGGACTTCGATGAAGACCAGTATCCTCCGGCTGAGGATAGATACAAGCAACTGGAAGACCGTTTGAGTGCGATGGAAGTTCAGAAAGTGCCTGGTCTGGACTTTGGTGATCTGGGACTGTCGTCTAGGGTGGTGATTCCCCACAAGTTCAAAGCACCAGCCTTTGCTAAATACGACAGAGTTTCTTGCCTGAAACTTCACCTTCGGTCGTATGTAAGGAAGATTCAGCCGTGCACCGCTGATAAGAACCTATGGATCCACTTCTTTCAAGACAATCTCTCAGGGACTCAACTTGAGTGGTTTTACCAGTTAGAAGGGCCAGTATCCGCGGTTGGGAAGATTTGGCTGCTGCTTTCTACAGACAGTACCAATACAATGCTGACCTCGCTCCTACGCGTACCCAACTCCAGGGTATGTCTATGGGAACGGGTGAAGGTTTCAAAGATTATGCTCAGAAATTGAGGGATCTCGCTGGAAGAGTGCAACCACCCTTGGCTGATAAGGAGCTAGTTGATATGTTTCTGGGGACCTTGTCTGGTCCGTTTTTCAACCATCTGATCGGAAGTTCTTCATCTGGGTTTACAGAGCTAATTATGACCGGTGAAAGGATTGAGGTTGGTATTAAGTATAGTAAAATACAGAAGGGTGCTTCATCAGGCACCGAGAAGAAGCCTTTTAAGAAAGAGTCCAGTGCTATTTATAGTTCGAAAAGCCAGAATAGACCTGAACACCACCCAACTATTAATGCGGTGGTCATTTCAAGACCTGCTGGTGCTCCTCAGCGCAACAATCAGCAAAGGGCCGAGAGGCCCCGAAGGCAATTCACCCATCTCAACATGACTTTGTCTCAGATTCTGCCGCAGTTATTAAAAACCAATCTAGTAACTCCAAGGGAGGCTCCCCAGAATCCCAACACTGAATCGCCTAAGTACAACCCTAATGCCCGCTGTGCTTTTCACTCAGATAGCCCGGGACATGATACAGATGATTGTTGGGCTTTGAAGAAAAAAATACAGGACTTAATTGATGCTAAGGAGATTGAGTTCGAGGCGCCCGAAAGACCTAATGTTGTGACTACTCCTATGCCCAAGCATGGAGTGAATGCTGTAGAGGAAGACTCGTTTGTGGTTTCTGTGAAAAATATTGCCACTCCCTTGATGACTGTGAAGAAGAATCTTTTGTCAGCCGGTTTATTTCCGGGTTGTGACGAAGGTTGCCGTATGTGTTCTGCCCTACCAATCAGTTGCCATCTTTTGAAATCAGGTGTCCAACGGCCGATGGATAGTAAAGAAATTATGTTTGAGAAGACTGTTATTCCTTTAGTTCATACTGAAGAAGTTGCTATAATCACCATTTTCGACAATTCTTCCAAGGCTTCCTCGAGAAAGCCTGTTAGAATTACATCTGTTCCAAGAATCGCACTATTGATCATCATTGTTCCTGGGCCTATCCCCTATACATCTGATAAAGCTGTCCCTTGGCACTTCGGGGATGATGTTTATTTTCAAGGAGTTAAACAAGAGTTGGATGTTGATACTGACGTCAACAATATTGTTGGACCTGCTAAAGTCACTCGCAGCGGAAGACTTTTCTCCCCTGATATCTCTCCACCAACTGTTCGGAAACCTGTTGTTATTACACCTGCCAGTGTACCTGCTGCTATTCCTGTTCAAGTTCCTATTCTTACCCCTGTCGCCGAGTCATCTGACACTCGGGGCAAAGGGACCACTGATGAGCCTGCCCAGACGGAGGCACCAAAGACGATTACTGTTGAAGCTTCTAGACAAGAGATGGAAGAGATTTTAAAGATCATCAAAAAGAGCGACTACAATATAGTCGAGCAGCTGGGGCAAACCCCATCCAAGATTTCTATGTTATCTCTGTTGCTATGCTCAGAAGCCCATGCCAAGGCTCTGATTTCCTTCCTGAAGACTGCGCACGTACCGCAAGAAACATCAGCTGATCAGTTTAAAGATTGCATGGCTAGTCTGACTGTTGATAATGGGTTGGGTTTCTCTGACACCGACTTGACTGCTAAAGGGAAGAATCACAACGATGCCTTGCATGTCTCCATTGAATGCAAGGGCACTACTCTTGCTCATGTATTAGTGGATACTAGTTCCTCATTGAACGTCTTGCCTAAGAAAGCTCTAGACCGGTTGGACTGTGAAGGGTTGGAGTTGAAACCAAGCAACATTGTCGTCAGGGCCTTCAATGGGTCTAAAAGGATGGTGCATGGAGAAGTGGATATTCCGATTAAGGTTGGTTCTCAGGTTTTCGCCTCTATATTCTATGTGATGTACATTCGGCCATCTTATTCTTGTTTGCTGGGTTGTCGATGGATCCACAAAGCTGGGGCAGTAACGTCTACGCTCCACCAGAAGCTGAAGTACCCAGTGAAAGGGAAGATTGTGACGGTACAAGGAGAGGAGGAGTACATGGTGAGCCACCTCAACTCTTTCCGATATGTAGAGATGGATGAGGAGTTCATTGAGACCCCGTTTCAACATTTTGAAGAGGTTCCCCAGACGTTGGCATCAACTGAGACTGTTGTTGAAGATCCTCCTATGAAGATGGCTTCCTTCAAGGATGCCCGGGCTGTTGTTGAGAAAGGTGGGTGTGCAAATTGGGGACAACTCCCTGATTTTGCACAGAAGACTAACAAGTTTGGTTTGGGTTTCACTGCAGAAGCTCAGAAGGATGTTCGGAATGCACGGATCAGAAGACCTCCCCTGTTCATCAGCAATTCAGGAGTGAATGCCATTGAAGACGATGTTGAAGAGTCTGAGTTCGACAGTTGGATATATCCTACTACTGATGGAGGACTAAGAAACTGGACCGCAAAGGACTTCATTCCAATTTCTTTTGTTACCCAGTAATGAGACTTTTGTTTTGAATTTATAACAGACAATGTTTTAAACTTTACGGCCCGGTGTCTTACCCAGGGCACCGTGGCCTTATTTGTGAGGGCTTTATGTGTGTCATTTACATATATCATTAATAAAAGCATTGGACATTTCTTGCATTTCAAATTTTGCGCTCCTTGTTTTTCTTTTATTACATATTGCAAAACAGCTATTTTACACACACTCACATATACAGGTCTACATCCACTCTGGATCTCACTGGTAACGACTCTGCTACTGCCAGTTATGACTTCGAAAGTCCGATCAACTTAGCTGAAGATGAAGGTGAAGATGATTGTGAAGTGCCGGGTGAACTTGCAAGACTGTTACTTTAGGAAGAGAGGGTTGTTCAGCCGCACAAAGAGCCGGTGGAATCAGTGAATCTGGGTACAGAGATAGACAAGAAAGAGGCCAGGATCGGTGCAAATCTGGAGCTTAATGTGAAGCAACGATTGATTCAGATGCTGCGTGACTACGTTGAGATCTTCGCCTGATCTTATGAAGATATGCCTGGGTTGGATACCGATATTGTGGTTCACCGCCTTCCTACCAAGGAAGACTGTCCTCCAGTGAAACAGAAGGTCCGCCGAATGCGCCCAGAGATGTCTGAGAAAATCAAGGCTGAAGTTATGAAACAGTTTGACGCCAGTTTTCTAGCAATTACTTCTTACCCACAGTGGGTGGCCAACGTGGTTCCTGTACCGAAGAAGGATGGTAAGGTTCAAATGTGTGTTGACTATAGGGATCTGAACAGGACGAGTCCCAAGGATGATTTTCCTCTACCTCATATCGACGTTCTGGTTGACAACACTGCTCAGCACAAGGTATTCTCCTTTATGGATGGTTTCTCCGGTTATAATCAGATTAAGATGGCTCCCGAAGACATGGAAAAGACAACTTTCGTTACTCAGTGGGGTACCTTTTGCTACAAAGTCATGCCTTTTGGATTGAAGAATGTTGGGGCAACGTATCAGCGTCCCATGGTTGCTTTATTCCATGACATGATCCATCACGAGATTGAGGTATACGTCGACGACATGATTGCAAGATCCCAGACGGAGGAAGAACATCTTGACCACCTTCAGAAGCTGTTTGACAGGTTGAAGTTGTACAAGCTGAGGTTAAACCCGAACAACTGCACTCTCGAGGTGAGATCTGGTAAGTTGTTGGGTTTCGTCGTAAGCGGTAAAGGTATTCAAGTGGATCCAGCAAAGGTGAAGGCCATACAAGAGATGCCAGCTCCCCAAACAGAGAAAGAAGTTAAAGGCTTTCTGGGACGACTAAACTACATTGCCCGATTCATCTCACACCTGACCGCTACTTGTGAACCAATCTTCAAGTTACTGAAGAAAGATCAAGTGGTACGTTGGAACGATGAATGCCAGGCCTCTTTTGAAAGGATAAAAGAGTATCTCCAAGAGCCACCTATTCTGATGCCTCCGGTTGAAGGGAGACCTTTGATCTTATACTTGACAGTACTCGACAATTCAATGGGGTGTGTGTTGGGTCAGCATGACGAGTCTGGCCGAAAAGAGCATGCTATTTATTACCTTAGCAAAATGTTTACCGACTGTGAGACCCGATACTCACTGCTTGAGAAAACTTGCTGCGCTTTGGCATGGGCTGCTCGTCGGCTGAGACAGTATATGCTGACTCACACTACTCTATTAATATCGAAGATGGATCCAATCAAGTATATCTTCGAAAAGCCTGCTCTGTCCGGAAGAATAGCGAGATGGAAGATGATATTGAATGAGTATGACATCCAATACACGACTCAAAAAGCAATCAAGGGAAGTGTGTTAGCAGACCATTTGGCACATCAGGCAGTGGATGATTACCAGTCTATGAACTTTGAATTCCCGGACGAGAATATCATGTTGGTAACTGATTGTGAGACACCTGGACCGGATGAAGGACCTGAGGAAGGATCCCGATGGTCTATGTACTTTGATGGAGCTTCAAACGCTTTGGGAAATGGCATTGGCGTCATGATCATATCTCCTAAAGGCTCTCATACTCCGTTTACCGCCCGACTATGTTTCAACTGCACCAATAATATAGCGGAATATGAAGCGTGCATCATGGATCTTCGAGTAGCAATTGACCTAAGGATTAAGTTTCTGAGTGTCTTCGGAGATTCCGCTCTCGTGATCAGTCAGATCAAAGGCGAGTGGGATACGAAACATCCAAATCTTATTCCTTATAAGGAGTATGTATTGACGTTGCTTCCACATTTTGAGGAAATAACCTTTGAACACTTCCCTAGAGAGGAGAATCAGTTGGCGGACGCGCTAGCTACGATGTCTTCTATGTTCAAAGTCAATTGGGACAATGAGGCTCCTCGGATTATCATTGAAAGATTAGACGAACCTGCACATTGCTGTGACATTGAGACTGAAGAGGTAATAGAAAAGTCCTGGTTTCACGAAGTAAAAAGGTATCTTGAGGCTCAGGAATACCCCGAGGGTGCATCTGTTAATGACAAGAAGTTTCTGAGGAGGTTCGCAACAAAGTTCTTCATCAGCAATGACATCCTTTACAAGCGTAACCATGATTCGGCCCTACTGCGATGTGTGGATAAGAACGAAGCAGAAAGGATCATGACAGAATTACATGAAGGTACTTTCGGAACTCATTCCAGTGGACACACCATGGCAAAGAAAATCCTACGGGCAGGATATTATTGGTCCACAATGGAAGCCGACTGTTATCAACATTCTCGAACATGTCACAAGTGCCAAGTCTATGCTGATAAGGTGCACATACCTCCAGTTCCTCTGAACGTCTTGACAGCTTCTTGGCCTTTTGCCATGTGGGGCATTGATATGATCAGCGAGATCAGACCTACGGCATCCAATGGGCACCGTTTCATCCTGGTAGCCATTGATTACTTTACAAAGTGGATTGAAGCAGCTTCATTTGCTACAGTAACCAAGAACGTCGTGGCACGGTTCATTCGGCATAATCTGATTTGTCGATACGGTGTACCAGAGAGGATCATTACGGACAATGGTACGAATCTCAACAATAAGATGATCACTGAGCTCTGCAAACAATTCAAGATACAACATCATAACTCTTCTCCCTACCGGCCGAAGATGAATGGGGCTGTAGAAGCGGCTAATAAGAACATTAAGAAGATTGTGCAGAAGATGACGATGACATACAAAGACTGACACGAGATGCTATCGTTTGCTCTTCATGGGTACCGTACCTCATCACGGACGTCAACAGGGGCAACACCCTATTCCTTGGTTTATGGCATGGAGGCAGTCTTGCCCATTGAAGTTCAGATACCCTCTCTTCGGATTATGAAGGATGCATGTTTGAGCGAAGATGACTGGATTCAGACCCGGCTTGATCAGCTAAACCTAATCGACAAAAAGAGACTTACTGCTATTTGTCATAGTCAGACATATCAAAAACGGATGATCAAGGCATTTAACAAGAAAGTCAGACGACAAGAGTATCAAGTTGGGGACCTGGTTATCAAACGCATTATCTTACCTCAAGGTGATCCCAGGGGCAAATGGACCCCTACTTATGAAGGGCCATTTGTGGTTAAGAACATTTTCTCAAGAGGAGCTATGATTCTAACCACCATGGATGGTGACGACCTTCCTCACCCCGTCAATGCAGACAAAGTTAAAAGATATTACGCATAATCAAAGACCCGCTAGGTTGACTGGCCTAGGCAAAAATAAGGGCTTCCCGGTGAACCAAAAGGGTTCGGGCAAAAATAAGGGATGAAAATGAAAAATCTGTACACCCGGCAAGTCGAAAACCTGAAAAGGCGACTTGGGCAAAAAAGGGTATCCCGGTGGACTGAAAACCCGAAAGGGCGGTCCAGGCAAAAATTAGGGATCAAAGCGTAACACTATGTCTCATTGGATCACTTTGCATCCAGACTTCGATATCGACTATCAAGCTCGGACGACACTAATCAATCTGATCTACCTTCAACCAAGTAGCAAAGTGATGAGATGCTCGAGGACATAAAGGAAATAGCAGAATTGGAACCCAGTGGGATTGTTCACATAACCATTTTATTTTTCACAATTTGTGTAAATTCTATCTGCTCGGCGAAATTCTCTTACTAGGACGCAGCCTCTTGTACAAAAATGCCTATTTACAGGCCAAACTTCAAAATCAATACAATTCATTTTCAAAGAAATTTCAAATTGTTTTTTTCTTTATCTGTTTTGATTTGCAAAGAACATCCAATGTTCATTTTTGATATATGCATTTGACATTAATTGCTGCTCATGAATATTTACATGCGAAACAAAAGACGATTACGGGTAACATCAGAAACAGGGGCAATAAAAATTGTCCAAACTATACAGTTGCTCTGTCCACTAGGTACAAAGGTAGATTTAGCTGAAGAATATCGCTAAGATACCTTCACTCCCTGCAAAGTAAGACAATAATGATAGCTCTCCCCAGCTGAGACTTGCAACTGTGAATGAATCGGTAATATTCTCCCCAAGCAGAGTTTATCTACCATCAGCCCTAAGAAGGCTTGATATCCCCGACAGTCTTAATATTCCCCAACAGAGTATAAGAATGCTCCCCGGCAGGGTACAAGATATCCCCAGTGGAGTTAAAATTTTCCCAGCGCAGTCTGAAAAAGCTTCCCCAACGGAGTTGGGAGAATCATCCCCAGTAGACTCTGGAAGTTTATCCCCAGCGGAGTACAAAAATACATCGCCCCAGCCGAGTTCAAAGGATCATTCCCAGCAGAACTCAAAGGATTATCCCCAC
Organism: Vicia faba; assembly: GCA_948472305.1. Lineage (NCBI taxonomy): Eukaryota > Viridiplantae > Streptophyta > Magnoliopsida > Fabales > Fabaceae > Vicia > Vicia faba. The sequence continues at coordinate 834,892,237 of OX451740.1, forward strand.
AAAAGTCTAACAGGTTATCCCCAGTGAAGTCGCCACTGAGAGGTCGTCCCCAGCGGAGTTCTTTCCTTTCAAAAACAGGAATTCAATCCCCAATAGGATTCAATATCACCAGCAACGATAATTCATCCCGACGTAATTTATCAGTGGAATCTTCAGCAGAACATCTCTTCCCCATAGAGTAATCTCTTCATCAGTTTATTCTCCCAACGAAGTCATCCTCTCCTGTAGGTTTATTCTCTTTGTTCGCCATCCCCAGCAGAATCGAAGAATCCATCTCTATTCTTCAGCAGCTATCAAGGATTTATTTTCCCCAGCTAGAAACATTACATTTCCATACATCATGATACAGGCATATATGCATCATACCACGCAATCTCATTTATTTTGAGAGCATCATTGCTTGATATATATCATGCATTTCATACATCATGACATTGCATATGACTAACTCTTTACCTTTTCAGGGAAAGACAAATCAATAAACACCGTTGACTACTTATATGACCTAGTAGTCCCCTCAAAAACTACATCTATTGAGGGCTGTTTCAGCGGATTCCTCAGAAAGATGCTCTCACAAGACTTTCGTCTAGTTCAGTTAAATCGATTCTAAGACTTTTCTAATTCTTTTCCAGTCAAAGTTAATCCAAGACCTTCTTTGGTTCAGTCAGATCGACGCTAAGATCTCCCTGATTCTTATTCCAGTTGAAGATATTCCAAGACTTTTGTCTGGTTCAGTTAAATCGATTCTAAGATTTTTCTGATTCTTATCCAGTCAAAGTTAATCCAAGACCTTCTCTGGTTCAGTCAGATCGACGTTAAGATCTCCCTGATTCTTATTCCAGTTGAAGATATTCCAAGACTTTCATCTGGTTCAGTTAAATCGATTCTAAGATTTTTCTGATTCTTATCCAGTCAAAGTTAATCCAAGACCTTCTCTGGTTTAGTCAGATCGATGCTAAGATCTCCCTGATTCTTATTCCAGTTGAATATATTCCAAAACTTTCATCTGGTTCAGTTAAATCGATTCTAAGACTTTTCTGATTCTTATCCAGTCAAAGTTAATCCAAGACCTTCTCTGGTTCAATTAGATCGATGCTAAGATCTCCCTGATTCTTACTCCAGTTGAAGATATTCCAAGACTTTCGTCTGGTTCTGTTAAATCGATTCTAAGACTTTTCTGATTCTTATCAAGTCAAAGTTAATCCAAGACCTTCTCTGGTTCAGTTAGATCGATGCTAAGATCTCCCTGATTCTTACTCCAGTTGAAGATATTCCAAGACTTTCATCTGGTTCAGTTAAATCGATTCTAAGATTTTTCTGATTCTTATCCAGTCAAAGTTAATCCAAGACCTTCTCTGGTTCAGTCAGATCGACGCTAAGATCTCCCTGATTCTTATTCCAGTCGAAGGTACTCCAAGACTTTCTCACTGGTTCAGATAAATCTCTCAACGGTCTATTATGATTCGTTTTCTGTTAAAATCAAGTTCAGACCTCCTATCAACAATCTCCAAATGGCATCTTTAAGCCCATTCCCGACATCACAATGCTGATACCACTTCATGCGAGTGCAAATTTCTGGGCACTCTAGTGTTCAATCATCTTCCACCTTCGGATCACGAAAGGCACGGAAGCCAATCTATATCCTCAGGTTTAAGAAGATTGAACAGGGGCAGCTGTTGTACCCCAAAATTTTCCCTCTCGTATTTCTCAAAACATTGCAAGAAAAATCTCCAAGTTGCTCAAGTTTACTCAAGAGTGGGTCAGACAAATCATCTTATAAGGCAGTCAAACCCAAAATTAGGGTTTTGTGTTGCATCAAGATCCTTGAGTCTAAATGACCTCAAATTCTCCCTAATGTCCTAATATGTTCTCAAGGTCATCCATGTCAAATTTCAAGCCTTGTAGAGGAAGTTTGCTCAGTCAATTGCTCAAAGGGTCCAAAAATCGACTGTGCTAGGGCAAAAGTCAATTGTGACCCAAATACAGTCAAACCTCAATATTTTTTGTCAACATTCTCATTTTGAATTATATTTCATCATTTGATCAAGGGTTGATCATGATTCATCAAGGATTGCTCAAAATTCATCAAGACTCAAAAGTTGCTAAATTAGGGTTTTGTAGGAAAAGTCAACTCAACTTTGACCAAGCATAACTTTCTCATAATTTATGAGAAATGACCCATCCAAAGCTAATTTTTAAGAGTATGCAATTACCTACAATCCATCTTCATACCCCAAGATCAGAAAATGCACTCACAAGAAGTTATAAATTTGGACATTATAGGTCATTTTTGAAAGTCAACAAAAACACCTTTTTTCCAAAGCTTATAACTTGAGCATGGAATATCAAAATGATATGAGACAAAAGGGTTGGTTAGGGGAAATCTCAAGCTTTCTAAAAAGTCCAAGAAACACTTCCAAAAGTACAAAAATGAAGAAGTTATGAATTTTTTAAGTTGGGCATTTTTGCAAAATTGCCAAAAGTCAACTATCCTCAAAACTTCAAATTTTGTCAAATGGGCCCATTCTTTTCCACTTGATTTGAACTTTCCACATTGCACACGTGTCATAGCTTCAGACTTGTGTCCATTTATCTATTTTATTATTTTATTTGATTTTTTATTGAATTATTTCATTTTTAATCAAATTAAATCAAATTAAATCCAAATATTGATTGCTTGATATCTTTTTGGCTATTTTAGGACTTAATCATCATCATGATCAGCATCAAATTCGCATCTCACCATATCATGTAAAAAAAGATGGATTTTTGACAAATTAGGCAAGCTTTCAAAGTGAATCAAATCAAATCTCATGGCATTGATGTGGAAGGATTCAATACATATTTGTTAACCTAATGCATTCTATCATACATAAGGAAGCTAGAGGGCACGAAAACAAGGCTAGAGGCTGCAAGAACACTGAAAGAAAAACTTGAAAAAAGTGTGAAAAAGCTTGAGTTAGAATTCACACTTAGAGGCAAATTCAGAAGCCAAGGACGCTCTCAATCAATTCCTGGGTGATCACATAACCCTCTTGGATCCCAAGCAAGCTCTCAAACATGCCCAAAAGCACTGTAAGAGTCATAAAAAATCGCTTCTTTCTTGAATTCGCAAATCTTTATTTCTGCATCTTTTGTACAAACTATTTGCATATTCATGATCCTCATCAAGTTTCTAAGCTTTTTACATTATCCAATTTTGTTTATGTGACTCATACTGTGAGGTACCATATCTAGGATTCGTGGTTTGTTTTTAGGCATTTCTTTTTAAGGGAAAATTGGCTGATGAGAATGGCATGGTTGGGATCGGGACGATGAGACGAGCACAACCATGCCCTTAGATTTCGTTTCCATGGCTCACAGTGGATTATAGGGATGCACGACCTTTAGTGACAGGCGGTGTCTGTGGCTATAGGTGTTGCACAGTTTTAGCCACGAACGTGAGGAAGAAGATGGAGACGTGTCGCCTCTCCAGTGGTTGATTCAAAACACGCGCGCTTTGTTTTACTTTTTCTGGCATATGATTGTTTTTTCTTTCATTATTATTATGTATATCAATAACAATTAAAACATAATGGCCTGGTGGCAAGCGAATGTTGGCACATCCCATAGGACCTGGGTTCGAATCCCAGGTCCTCCAAATTGGCATTTGTTATTTTTCTACAGGTTATCACATGCAGATCCAAGCGCATAGCCCACCATACTCCCTCACTCAATCAATTGCCAGATGGCCCAAGGCCAGATCTGGTGATCTAGGATGAGAGTCTACCATGGGACCAAGTCAAAGGGCGCACTGGGGATCCAAAAAGTCAGCCAGGCCAGCGCCTAATGGGCCTTGAAATTGCCATTCTGACCCCTGATCAGTGCATTTTGATGCACATTACTCTACGGTTGTACTTATACATTTCCATGGTTTGCTTGTCTTATTTTTGTATTTTATAATGTTTTTATATTTTAATTTATTTTTATTGTTATTTGATTTTCGTATTTAATTTTCAGCTTTAGCAGTCTGCACAGAAACGATCATAACTGGAGTTTCAGAAGTCAGATTGAGGCGTTCTAATAATCGACGGAAAGATAAGAGAAAGAGCTACAATTTTTATGTTGGAGTCGAAGTCAGAATCGGACTATAGAAGGGCCAGAAAATTCGTTGAAGTTGCAGCACTAGTTTTAGTTAAGTTTCGGGTCAATTAGTTTTGGGCCTGGGTCGTATGTTTGACCCAGTTGGATTGTAAAACGGGTTGTACTCTTTCCCCTTAGGGTAGAAGCCGCGGCACTGTAGCATCTATCTTTCATTCACGATTTTGATTGTAAGCTTGTACGAATGGCCATGGAGAACTAATCACTTTTGGTTGATCTACCGAATTCAGGTTCCGAAACTATGAGATTATTATAAGTTTTGCAATAAAATTCCTTTTCCTTCAATTATATATTTTGTTTATCTTTTGCTTAATTTGATATTCATAATATATATTGTTTGGTTCGATTGATCTATGTTTTTCAATTTGTCTGCGTGTTTATCGTATGCTTAATCGTTAAACCGTTTATCGCTTAACCGAATGCTTAATTCGGCAAACGGAAAATATAATTCATATAATATTGTTGCGCTTGTTGATTATATTGTAATCGAACGGGAAAGGAATCCGCTTAGGATAGTGAGATTTTAATAATCGATGATTGGTAGGAATTGAATCGGTAGATTGACTTATTTTCATAATCACTTTTTCAAAACAGCTTATTTTCATAATCACTTTTGATAATCATTTTTTCGACCAAACCAAACCCCCCTCCAATTTTGTTTTTAGTTAGTAAAACCCAAGAGTCCTTGAGAGACGATACGCGAGTTACCGTTACCGTCGTTACTACAGTTTTGCAATTTAACTCGTTTTTGACCCGCGCGCGACAGCGGATCAAATTGGCGCCGTTGCCGGGGACTCTTGTGAATATTAACTGATATTAGAGTCTGAAGTGTAGTGTTTGTGCATTTTGGCCATAAGTTCCTCGCGGTTTTGGCCATAACACCTTTTGAGTCGAAAAGTTGGTTTTCGGAAAAATTGCACCGCTTTGAAAATCTGTCCGACAGTTAGGTATGAAAAAATTCCAAAAAGCCTTTTTACTATTTTTAAATGAAAAGCCTTTTTACTATTTTTCGAAAAGCCTTTTTACTATTTTTCGAAATGCCTTTTTACTATTTTTAAAGATTTATTTTCTGTTTTCATAGAGTCAAAAAAATCCAAAAAAATTATCAAAATTCTATTTTTACGTCATTTGATTATTTTCGGTGTCAGTTTATTTTTTTGAATTGTTTTTAATCGATTTGCTTCATTTTGTTTGTTTTAGGGACATAGTTGGCATTTTCACGATTGTTGCTGCATTGTTGTGCACTAGTCCTGGCTACTAGATCTTCTTGTCCTGAACTTATTGCTTTTGATCCTGAGGTAGAAAGAACCTTGCACACACTTCGTAGAGAAGGCCAGGCTAGCAATAGTTCACCTTCACCGACCATAGTTGAGTCTGATTCTGAGTCCGACTGTTTGCATAACTTGTTTGCTTCTGATTCTGAATTTGCTTTTGAAATGGCTGACAATAGAACTCTAAGACAACTTGCAGCCCCTGATGTGAATTATAATGGCTTGTGTATTGAATATGGTGCTGTTGTTGTTCCTTTTGAATTAAAATCGGGTTTAATACACTTGTTGCCAAAGTTTAATGGTCTTGCAGGTGAGGATCCGCACAAACATTTGAAGGAATTCCAGGTGGTGTGCTCTACACCATTGAAGCCTGAAGGGATCACTGAAGATCATATCAAACTTCGTGCTTTTCCTTTTTCTTTGCAGGATGCGGCGAAGGATTGGATATATGATCTCGAACCGAATTCAATCACAAGCTGGAATGCTCTGAAAAGAGTGTTCTTGGAGAGATATTTTCCTGCCTCTAGAGCTGCTTCAATCCGAAAAGAGATTTGTGGCATTAGACAAGATAACGAGTCATTGGCTGAGTACTGGGATAGGTTCAAGAAGTTAGTTTCAAGCTTCCCTCAACATCAGATTACCGAGCAACTTCTCATTCAGTACTTTTATGAGGGGTTGTTACCTATGGATAAAAACATTCTTGATGCTGCTAGTGGTGGAGCACTTGTTGACAAAACTCCAGCTGCTGCCAGGGCCCTTATTGAAAATATGTCCTTAAATTCCCAGCAGTTCACCACTCGAACCAATTCTGTCCAGACCAAGGGTGTACATCAAATTCAAGGTTCCTCGAACAGAGCTTTAGAAACCAGAATTGATGAGCTGACCGCTTTAGTCAAACAACTTGCAGTAGCGAAACCTCAAACAACAACTGTATGTGGCATTTGTACAGCTCATGATCATCCCACTGATACTTGTCCTCTTCTGAAAGATGATACTGTTACCGAGCTGCCTCAAGCTTATGCAGCCAACCTTTACAACCAGAACAGGTACAACAACACCCCTGACTTGTCCACCAACAAATATCACCCCAATTGGAGGAATCATCCCAACCTTCGATATGGAAATCAGCAGCCCTCACAACAACAACTCATCGTTCCACTACCCCAGCCACATCACACCCCTCCAGCTACTACTTCCGGACCATCCTTGGAAGATCTTGTTAAACAAATGGCCGTGAACAACCTTCAGTTCCAACAAAGAACCGACACTAGCATTCAGACCTTGACCACACAGATGGGACAACTTGCTACTCAAATAAATAATATGCAAGCTCAAGGTTCGAACCAACTTCCAGCATAAACTGTTGTCAATCCGAATGGTAATGCTAATGTGAGCGCTATTTCTTTGAGATCCGGAAAAGTTACAAAACTAGCCCCTAAAAAAAATAAAAAAGTCATTGAGGTAACTTCTGAACTTTCTCCATCTGAACCTTCCCCTGCTGCACTTTCTTCTCCTTCTTCTGTTATGGTCGAAACTGAAAAAATTAGAGAAAAGGAGTATGTGCCACCAGTCCCCTTCCCACATAGAGTTCTGAAAAATAAAAGAATTGAGGAGGGAGACAAAGAAAGAGAGATTTTGGATGTGTTTCGAAAGGTGGCGGTAAACATTCCGCTACTTGATGTTATAAAACAGGTTCCTAAGTATGCAAAGTTTCTGAAAGATTTGTGTACTAACAAGAGGAGGATTAAGGGAAGTGAAAGAGTGAACTTAGGACGAAATATTTCTGCCTTTATTCAGCCCAAACAATCATCTGACAAGGCTGTAAGTGAGCAAAATGTTTCATCCCTCACTACTCAGGTGCTGCCACAAAAGCAGAAGGATCCGGGAACATTTGCTATTCCTTGTACCATCGGGGATAGTAAATTTGAGAATTGCATGCTTGATTTGGGAGCGGGCATTAATGTTATGCCTACTTCTGTTTATAATAACCTTTGTCTTGGCCCTTTGCAGCATACAGGTTTAATCATTCAGTTGGCAAACAGGAGCAATGCTCGACCCGCCGGGGTTGTCGAAGATGTCCTTGTTCAAGTTAATGATTTGATTTTTCCTGCAGATTTTTATATTCTAGACATGGAAGGCGAAACCAAGACAACCAGAGCTCCCATAATTTTAGGCAGACCGTTCATGAAAACGGAAAAAACGAAGATTGATGTTGATGATGGAACCATGTCCATGGAATTTGGTGACATTGTCGCAAAATTCAACATTTTTTACGCCATGAAACATCCCTTGGAGGAGCATTCCGTTTTTCACATTGAGTTGATTTCTGAACTAGTTGATGATAGTTGTTCTGAATTATTTGCACTTGATTTTCCATCTCTCTCTGATTTTGATGATACCTATTCATGTCCTGATTGCACTGACACTAACGTTTGTGTTCTTTGTGCTGAGATTGATGCTTCCTTGCAGCCTGATACATTTCCTACAGGCGAAGTTGTTACCGATGAGGCTGTTTTTGTCATCGATGCTCTTGACATCCCGGCTTCCCCAAGCATTCCATCCATCAAGCAACCCCCGTCCTTAGAGCTAAAAGAGCTCCCTGGGAACCTGAAATATGCTTACTTGGAGCATAATGAAAAACTTCCTGTTATTATCTCTTCTAACCTTGATTTCAATCAAGAAGACAGACTTTTACAGGTATTGAAGAGGCACAAGAAAGCAATCGGGTGGACATTAGCCGACCTTCCAGGTATTAGTCCTTCGATGTGCATGCACATGATTTTACTTGAGGATGGAGCGAAAACAGTAAGGCAGCCCCAAAGGAGGCTTAATCCTTTGATTCTTGATGTTGTAAAGAAAGAGGTAACCAAACTCTTGCAAGCAGGTATAATTTATCCTATCTCTGACAGTAAGTGGGTAAGTCCAGTGCAGGTTGTACCTAAGAAATCTGGACTCACAGTGGTAAAAAATGAAAAGAATGAACTTGTTCCCACTAGAGTCCAGAACAACTGGAGAGTTTGTATTGATTACAGGAGACTGAACCAGGCTACTAGAAAAGATCACTTTCCTTTGCCGTTCATTGACCAGATGCTTGAACGGCTAGCTGGTAAATCACATTATTGTTTTCTTGATGGTTTTTCAGGTTACTTTCAGATTCATATTGCACCTGAAGATCAAGAAAAAACCACTTTCACGTGCCCATTCGGTACATTTGCTTACAGGAAGATGCCTTTTGGCCTTTGCAATGCTCCTGGCACTTTCCAACGATGCATGATGAGTATTTTCTCTAATTTTATTGAAAATTGCATGGAAGTGTTTATGGATGACTTTACTGTCTATGGTTCTTCTTTTGATGCATGCTTGAACAGTTTAAGCTTGATTTTAGAGAGATGCATCGAGACTAACCTTGTGTTGAATTATGAAAAGTGTCATTTTATGGTTGAGCAGGGAATTGTCCTTGGTCACATTATTTCTGAAAAAGGAATTTCTGTTGACCCTGCTAAGATTGATGTGATTTCTACACTTCCTTACCCTTCTTGCATTCGCGAGATTCGTTCTTTTCTTGGTCATGCAGGTTTTTACAGGCGTTTCATCAAGGATTTCAGCAAGATAGCTCTTCCGCTGTCGAACTTGTTGAAGAATGACGTCACTTTCAATTTTAATGACAAATGCAAACAAGCGTTTGACTTCTTGAAGAAAGCATTGACCTCCGCTCCCATCATTCAGCCCCCTGACTGGACACTTCCTTTTGAGCTTATGTGTGATGCTTCGAATTATGCTGTTGGGGCTGTCCTTGCACAAAGAGTTGACAAGGCTGCCCATGTTATTTACTATGCTTCTAGGACTTTAGATTCTGCACAGTCAAATTACACTACCACTGAAAAAGAACTGCTAGCTATTGTTTTTGCTCTTGACAAATTCAGATCTTATTTGCTAGGTTCCAAGGTTGTTGTTTTTACTGACCATGCAGCTTTAAAGTACTTGCTGAAGAAGCCGGATGCAAAACCGAGATTGATTCGGTGGATGTTGTTGCTCCAGGAGTTTAATGTCGAGATTAAAGATAAAAGTGGAGCTGAGAACCTAGTGGCTGACCACTTAAGCAGGATAGAGAGAGATGAAGACCCTTTTCCTATTCAGGATGACTTTCCTGATGAGCAGTTGTTTCTTTTGCACGGGATTACACCTTGGTTTGCTGACATTGTTAATTTTCTTGTTGCTGGTGTTTTTCCCACAGGTGCATCGAGAGCACAGGTTCACAAACTCAAGAGTGATGCCAAGTATTATGTTTGGGATGATCCATATCTATGGAAGTTTGGTAGTGATCAGGTAATCAGGAGACGTGTCCCCGACAATGAGATTGAATCTATTTTGAAATTTTCTCATGCATCTCAAGTCGGCGGACACTTCGGTCCTCAAAGGACTGCGAGAAAAGTCCTTGATTCAGGTTTCTATTGGCCAACTATTTTTAAGGATGCTTTTGAGACTTACCGCACTTGTAAAGAGTTCCAGATAGCAGGTACAAACATCACTCGCAAGAGTGAAATGCCTCAGCAGCCGATGCTTTTCTGTGAGGTATTTGATGTATGGGGAATCGATTTCATGGGTCCTTTTCCTGTATCATTTGATTTCCTTTACATTTTACTTGCTGTTGATTATGTTTCAAAGTGGGTGGAAGCTATCCCCACTAGGACTAATGATTCTCGAGTTGTTGCAGATTTTGTCAAGTCTAATATCTTTTGCAGGTTTGGAATACCGCGAGCCATCATAAGTGACCAAGGCACTCATTTCTGTAACCGCACCATGGAAGCTTTACTCCGAAAGTATGGAGTTGTGCACAGAGTCTCTACTGCATATCACCCACAGACTAATGGGCAAGCTGAGATCTCAAACAGGGAGATCAAACAGGTTTTAGAGAAAATGGTGCAGCCAAACAGGAAAGATTGGAGCCGTCGTCTAGAAGACGCACTTTGGGCTCAAAGGACAGCTTTCAAGACACCCATTGGGATGTCTCCTTATCGACTTGTTTTTGGTAAGGCATGTCATCTTCCTGTTGAGATAGAACACCGTGCTTTTTGGGCGGTGAAAAGTTGTAATTTGGAGATGCAACAAGCAGGTATTGAAAGAAAACTCCAATTACAACAATTGGAAGAGCTTAGATTAGAGGCTTATGAGAGCTCTAGGATTTATAAAGAGAAAACTAAGCACTTCCATGATAAAATGATTTCTAGGAAGGAATTTTCTGTGGGCCAACAGGTTTTACTGTTTAACTCCCGCCTTAAGCTTATGGCTGGGAAACTTCGATCCAAATGGATTGGCCCCTTTGTTGTTACTAATGTTTTCCCTCATGGTGCAGTAGAAATAAAAAGTGCAGGTACTGACAAAATCTTCAAGGTTAACGGGCAGCGGCTGAAGTTATTCCATGAAAGTTCGGTGCCTGAAAATGTCAGCATAGAGGAGCTTTCTTTGGAAGCACCTAACTACACTGCAACTTGATCAGGGAGTCCTTCTTTCCTTCTCTCTACTTTATTAGTAATGTCCTTTCATTGAGGGAAATGCTTAGTTTAAGTGTGGGGGAGGAAATCGTGTGTTTTATTTGTTTTTGTTTGTTAGTTTTTTTTTTAAATTTCAACCAATAAAAAAATGCATCTTCTTGAAAGTTTTAGGCTATAGACTGATTTGAGTCGGGTTTGCGGAGACGTGGGAAAAATTCACAAGATCGGTATCGTTCTAACACCGTAAGTCTCCTACATATGGAAATTGATTTGAATTTGTTATTATGTTTTAGCCTTAATTTATCATTCTTTGACAGCTCTTGAGTAGTTTATTTCAGCAGTCGGCACCATCTCTCACACACTTTACGCAGGAAAACTGATGAATATAAGTGAATGTTTCGAAAAGAAAAGAAAAAGAGAGAAAAGAAAAAGAGAATACACCTTCTAAGTTTGGTGACCCTCACCCGGTCACTTAACCCAACGGTTGTGTAATCTTCAAAAAAAAAAGTTTTCAAAACTCTTTGTTAGTTGGTTCAGCGGTTTCTGGTGCTGAACTTGGTAGGGAGGATTACGGTCCGATCCCCCGCAACTACATCTGAGTAAACAAAGGGTTATGCCACGTAAGTACCGGAACCCCGTGCAAAAGGATCATAGTCACTAACCGGTCATCCTGCTATAAGTGTGTGGAGATAACGGGCTTAATGTGATTGGGCCTGAATGAAAAAGAGCAAAAAGGATGAGTAAGTTAGGCTATGGTATAATAATATGATTTGAAATTGGTTTGTGTATTTAGGAGGCTTATGTCTGCATATCTATGGTTAGTATTCTTACGATGTCCTTAGTGTGCAAGATTAGTACCTGTTGATGCAAACTTACCTGAAGAAGATTTGTAGCCTAGGATAAGTAACTGTTGATGTATTTGTGCTTTCTTTGTTTTGTTTTTCATTTTGCTCGGAGTGCAAAAGTTCAAGTGTGGGGGAATTTGATCAGTGAATTTTGATACACATTACTCTACAGTTGTACTTATACATTTCCATGGTTTGCTTGTCTTATTTTTGTATTTTATAATGTTTTTATATTTTAATTTATTTTTATTGTTATTTGATTTTCGTATTTAATTTTCAGCTTTAGCAGTCTGCACGGAAACGATCATAACTGGAGTTCCAGAAGTCCGATTGAGGCGTTCTAATAATCGACGGAAAGCTAAGAGAAAGAGCTACAATTCTTATGTTGGAGTAGAAGTCAGAATCGGACTATAGAAGGGCCAGAAAATTCGTTGAAGTTGCAGCACTAGTTTTAGTTAAGTTTCGGGTCAATTAGTTTTGGGCCTGAGTCGTATGTTTGACCCAGTTGGATTATAAAACGGGTTGTACTCTTTCCCCTTAGGGTAGCAGCCGCGGCACTGTAGCATCTATCTTTCATTCACGATTTTGATTGTAAGCTTGTACGAATGGCCATGGAGAACTAATCACTTTTGGTTGATCTACCGAATTCAGGTTCCGAAACTATGAGATTATTATAAGTTTTGCAATAAAATTCCTTTTCCTTCAATTATATATTTTGTTTATCTTTTGCTTAATTTGATATTCGTAATATATATTGTTTGGTTCGACTGATCTATGTTTTTCAATTTGTCTGCGTGTTTATCGTATGCTTAATCGTTAAACCGTTTATCGCTTAACCGAATGCTTAATTCGGCAAACAGAAAATATAATTCATATAATATTGTTGCGCTTGTTGATTATATTGTAATCGAACGGGAAAGGAATCCGCTTAGGATAGTGAGATTTTAATAATCGATGATTGGTAGGAATTGAATCGGTAGATTGACTTATTTTCATAATCACTTTTTCAAAACAGCTTATTTTCATAATCACTTTTGATAATCATTTTTTCGACCAAATCAACCCCCCCCCCCCCCCCCCCAATTTCGTTTTTAGTTAGTAAAACCCAAGAGTCCTTGAGAGACGATACACGAGTTACCGTTACCGTCGTTACTACAGTTTTGCAATTTAACTCGTTTTTGACCCGCGCGCGACAGCGGATCAACCCCCTTTTTCAGGCCCATACATCCTATCTCTCTCTATTTTATATTTTTGTTTTAATTATTTATTGTTATTGTTTTTATTACTTTATAACCAATCAATTTTTTCCTTTTACAAAATTAAAACCCAAAAATATTTTCTTTATTAAATTAAATTTCAGTATTTTAATTTTTATTAACAAATATTAATTTAATTAATTTAGCCCATTAATTAGGAATAACTTTAATATATTTTTCAATAATTAAAATCAATTAGACTTAATTAGATTTTTACTAACTTTAATTAATTTTTATTTTTCTTTCTTTAAATAACACAAAAAACCCAAAAATATTTATTTTATTAATTGGTTTAATTAATTTAATTTAATAATTAATTTAGGATAGTTTATTTCTTAAAATTCAAAAACAAACAAAAAAATCTTTTTTTATAACAAAGGGTCAAAACCCTAGAATTCGCATTCGATTTAATTCTTCGCACGCGATCTATTTATCATATTGTATTTGTTCCCAGAATGTAATAGATAATTAGGACTATTTTTATCGCTTTATTTATTTTCCGCATTTAAATTTCAAAGGGTTGTTTTTGGCGATGTAAATACCCGACGCCTTGTAATTTAATTTCCGTAATTTATTTTCCGCAATTTATAATTGTTAGATGTTTGATAATAGGTATGCATGACAAGAATGAATGTTTAACCTAAAATCAACTTAGATCACCATTGACATGTACAAAGACAAAATTAACTGAAAACGACACACTCACACATGCGCACTCTTAGGATACACCCCACTTGGTTGCCTTCATACGCGGTCATTGAGTATAAGAAGTTTTAGAGGTCGCCCTCTTGTCTAAAGATCATAGTTGCCTCGAAACAGTTGCCTCGGATAAAATGATCTAAGACATTAGGGTTACCGCTAAGGCGTCCTAACGTTGCTTTAGTGACCGCATGTCCCTTATTCGAATTGACCCTTAAACTCCAACGACGGTGGTACCTACTCATTCATAGTGGGATAGCATTGTCTAAAGGAAGATAGCATAGAACGATTCCTTTTTCGAGTAGGTAGATGGTTCTTAAGTACTTGCTCTTTTAAAAAACAAAAACTTCTCACACTTACACTTTTCAAACGAAGTTTCAAAAACAAAAACTTTTTCAAACCCACAAGCACAAAGAAAAGCAATTTTGGAAACAATATGAGCAAGTACCTAAGAGCCCGTGGATAACCATAGATAGAAAGGGTGCTAACACCTTCCCTTTCTATAATCTACCCCCCGAACCCGAGAAATATCTCGAAAAAGGAATTTTTCTGTGCTTTTTTCCTTTCCTTGTTGGATAAAATAAAACTCGGTGGCGACTCTTGCTTACCGCGACATTTTGCAAAAACAAACGCAAAATGCAAACCAGCATTCCAAAAACAGTCAGTTCTCTCCCACCGTATCACAATTATATAACCCTTGTAAGAGTTTTGATGATAACAAACACTCAAAGAATAATTATGCTCCCTAATTAAGTATTTTATTTTGCAGGGAAGTTCTGATGTAAGAAGCACAAAAGATGAGTTAGATCATTATTTAAACTCTGATTCAACACATCTTACGTAGAAAGCAAAATCTATGTAACACACTTATATAAAGAAGTTCTAAAGCTATAACTTCTGAGTGAACTAAACACTGCAAACAAGAACTCAGTTATTCTGTTTCGTATAGTTCTGGAAAGAAGTAAAGGAGTCCCAATGGTAACATTCGTCTTTTGATGTAATCTTTAGCAAGCATGTTCTAAAGCATTACATTTCATTTAATGGCTATTCAAAAGTAACGGCTGAAAGAGGACAAGAATCTCCATGTTTGGAAAGTTCTTTTACTACTATTTATCAACATTCCAAAAGGACCTCTCATGCGTTTCCTACATAAACAAGACTTGAAGGAGAAATCGTTTACGATTTTCCTATGCACTACAAACGAGAAATATCACTATCTTCAATCCATTGATTTTCATTTGTGTAATACATCACTTTTGTGATACTGTTTTTGTTAGAAAACATATCTTGTACATGCTTTTAAATATAGTACTGTGTAATATCTTGAGAAAATCGGGTTGTAGTTTAAACTCAAGAAGACTTTGGAAGTTGCCATTGTACCTTTGTAATCAAGATTGATTAGTGGATTAAGAACTCATTGAGAGAGGCGAAATCACCTTGGCGGATGGACTGGAGTAGTTTGTGTTCAAACGAATCAGGATAACCAACGTGTCTTTTGTTTTTAAGTTTTAAAAACCCCAATTCAACCCCCCCTTCTTGTGTTTTTCCATTCTTCAATTGGTATCAAAGCGTCTGGCTCTGAGGGCAAACACTTAACCGTGTCAGAAAAAGATCCAAGCAAGAAAAACACTATGGTGGGACCAAGTCAGAACATCGGCAATGATTATCATGATGAGAAAGACAGAATCAGCCGCAAACCTCAAATCTTTGATGGTGAAAACTTCGATTACTAGAAAGACAGGATCGAAAGTTTCTTTCTAGCTCATGATGCTGATCTCTGGGATATGGTGACTGATGGGTACGTACATCCAGTTGATGAAAGTGGTCAGAAGATTGACAGAAAAAGAATGACAGATTATCAAAAGAGAGAATTCAGAAATCATCATAATGCCAGAACAATTCTCTTGAGTGTTATCTTGTACACAGAGTATGAGAGATCACAAACAGAGAATCAGCAAAACACATGTTTGACTCCTTGAGAATGATGCATGAAGGCAACACGCAAGTCAAAGAAACCAAAGCTCTTTCTCTCATTCAGAAGTATAAAGCTTTCAAAATGGAAGAACATGAAACCATTGAAACAATGTTCTCAAGATTTCAAATTCTAGTTATTGGACTAAAAATTCTGGATAAAGGCTACTCAACTACAGATCATGTAAAGAAAATCATCAGAAGTTTACCTAAGAAATGGAGACCCATGGTCACAGCTCTAAAACTGGCCAAAGACCTGAACAAAATCTCTCTTGAAGAACTTGTCATCTCCTTGAGAAGTCATGAGATAGAACTAGAAGAAGATGAGCCCCAGAAGAAAGGTAAGTCTCTTTTATTAAATATAATAAAAAAATATGAACCTAAAGTTTTCCAGGCAAAAGAAGAAAACTCTGGTGGATCCTCGTCAGAAGAAGACAAACGATCTCTTCTCTCCAGAAGAGTCAATCAACTGTGGAAGCACAGGCAGAGGAAGTTCATAACTTCCAGAAGAACAGGGAATCATTCTGAACCATCTTCTGGATACATAAAATCAAGTAACAGAGACATTGTTTGCTACGAAAGCAACGAACATGGTCATTACAAAAGAGACTATCCAAATCTTCAAAAAGAGAAACCTAAAAAGAAGTTCTTTAAAGAAAAGAAGAAAATCCTCATGGCAACATGGGATGACTCAGAATCTTCTGAAGCTGAAACAAAATTAGAAGATGAAAGAGCCAACATAGCCCTAATAGTCAATGTATGAGATGACTCTGGATCATCTGAATCAAAATCACACTCAGAAGCAGAAGAGGTATTATATAACTTTTATAGATCTCAATTAGAAGAAAGTCTATCATAAATTCTTGAGAGATATCAGCAACTTCCAGTAAAAAACAAGAACCTGAAAAAGGATCTAGTTTCTGAGTCTGGAGAAACTAAGAAACTGAGAACATAAAACTTTGAGCTTAAAGAAACTATTTCTAAACTCGAAAATAAATTGCAAAAGGCTCAGAAAGAATATGTCTTAGAAGTTTCTAGTAACTCTAATAAGATCATAAAAGAATATGATCATAGCTTTCAAAAATTTCTTGTTAAAAACATAGATAGGAGCAAGATGGCATCAATGATCTATGGAGTTAGCAGAAATGGCAGAAAAGGGATAAGATATAAGGGTAAAGTATTTCAACCTAAGAAAGTTAAGGATATGGTCATAAAACACACACCCCTTTATTATCACTTCACCTATGGGCATACACATGACATAAAGTATACCAGTAATACTTTTTCTGCCAAACCAAAATTCAAACAGAATTTTGGTAACTCTAACAAATAAGGACCCAAAAAGATATGGGTACCTAAGGATAAAATTGTCTAGGTTGCAGATGTCTTTAACAACAAAATTGAAACACCAATCTTGGTACCTGGACTCTGGATGCTCTCGACACATTACAGGAAGAAATCATATGTTCCAAATCCTGGAGCTTAAATTTGGAGGCTACGTAGGTTTTAAAGGCAATCAGAAAGGAAAGATTATTGGCTCCGGAACTATTGGTAATGGTACACTTCCTTCTATAACTAATGTTCTGTTAGTAGATGGATTAATGCATAACCTATTATCTATAAGTCAATTAATTGATAACGATTATGATATAATCTTCAATCAAAAGTCCCGTAAAGGGGTTAGTCAGAAAGATGG
The DNA here is from genome assembly GCA_948472305.1 of Vicia faba. Taxonomy (NCBI): domain Eukaryota; kingdom Viridiplantae; phylum Streptophyta; class Magnoliopsida; order Fabales; family Fabaceae; genus Vicia; species Vicia faba. Next base: position 834,909,607 of record OX451740.1, read on the forward strand.
ATTTATCCTCTTTAATGGAAAGAGAAAGAACAACATTTACGAAATAAAACTTTCTGAACTAAAAAGTCAGAATGTAAAATGCCTATTGTCTGTTAACGATGAGCAATGGGTCTTGCACATAAGATTGGGGTATGTTAGTATGAGAAGAATATATCAGATTAACAAACTCAATCTTGTTAGAGGACTTCCTAACCTGAAGTTCAGCTCAGATGCTCTATGTGAAGCATGTTAAAAAGGCAAATTTGCAAAACACTCTTTCAAAGCAAAAAATGTTGTTTCTACTTCTAGACCATTAGAACTTCTGCATATAGATTTATTTGGACCAGTGAAAACTGCATCCATTAGTGGCAAGAAGTATAGATTAGTAATCGTAGATGACTATAGCCGATGGACATGGGTAAAGTTCTTAAGACACAAGGACGAGTCACACCCTGTGTTCTTTACTTTATGTAACCAAGTCCAAAACGAAAAAAGATCTTAGAATTGTTAAACTCAGAAGTGATCACGGTGGGGAATTTGAAAACAAAAAATTTGAATTATTTTTTAATGATAATGGCATCTCTCATGATTTCTCTTGTCCTAGAACTCCTCAACAAAACGGAGTTGTAGGACAAAAGAATAGAACTTTACAAGAAATGGCCAGAACCATGATCAACGAGACTAATATTGCTAAGAACTTCTGGGTAGAAGCAATTAACATAGTGTGTTATATTCAGAATATAATCTCCATAAGACCTATTCTGGATAAGACTCCATATGAACTGTGGAAGAACAGAAAGCCTAACATTTCTTATTTCCATCCATTCATATGTACTTGTTTTATTCTAAACACTAAAGAACATCTAAACAAGTTTGACTCTAAAGCACAAACGTGTCTCATGTTAGGATACTCTGAACGCTCAAAAGGTTATAGAGTATATAAAACAGAAACACGGATTGTGGAAGAGTCTATCAATGTCAGATTTTATGATAAGCTTGGCTCCCAAAAGTCAAAGCAGAGTAAATTTTTTTTTAGATATAGAAGTTCACTATACAGTTACTGAATAAACTGCATCATAAGTTCTTCACAAAGAATCACAATCAAATTCAGAAGAGGATGTCACAAACATTACAACAACATCTGAAGAGCCCATCCAGAAAAGATAATCCAGAAGAAATTTAGCCCATCCGGAAAACAAGATTATGGGAAAGAAAGAAGACCCAATCAGAACAAGATCTACATTCAGAAATTCTGAAGAATCTCTCACGGGATTAGTGTATCTGATTGAACCAACTTCCATTGACGAAGCCCTTTTGGACAATGATTGGATACTCGCTATGCAGGAAGAAATAAATCAGTTCACCAGAAACGATGTGTGGGATCTAGTTCCTAAACCAAAAGGCTTTAACATTATTGGAACCAAATGGGTCTTCAGGAACAAGCTAAATGAACAAGGAGAAGTCGTCAGAAACAAAGCATGACTAGTGGCACAAGGTTATAGTCAGCAAGAAGGGATAGACTATACATAAACCTTTGCTCCAGTCGCCAGGTTAGAATCTATCATACTTTTAATTTCTTTTGCAGTAAACAATGGCATCACACTTTATCAGATGGATGTTAAAAGTGAGTTTTTAAATGGTTACATTGGTGAAGAATTTTATGTGAACCAACCCTATGGTTTTGAAAATTCAAAACATCCAGAATATGTTTATAAACTTAAGAAATCACTATATGATCCGAAACAAGCTCCCAGAGCTTGTTATGAAAGACTAAGTAATTTTCTGTTAGAAAATGATTTTACCAGAGGGAAGGTGGACACTACTTTATTTTGTAAACTATTTAAAAATGACATTTTGGTCTGTCAAATTTATGTAGATGATATAACTTTTGGATCTACTAAAGCCTCTTTGGGAAGCGAATTTGCTAAGTCTATGAAGACAAAGTTTGAAATGAGCTTGATGGGCGAGCTCAAGTTCTTTATGGGTATCCAAATCAATCAAACTCTAGAAGGAACCTACATTCATAAAGCAAGTAAGTAAAAGAACTTCTGAAGAAATTTGACTTGTCAGAATGTAAGCCAGCCAAAACTCCTATGCATCCCACATGCATTCTGGAAAAGGAAGAGGTAAGTAAGAAGGTAGAAAAAAAGCTCTATAGAGGTATGATTGGTTCTCTCTCTTATACTTAACAACTTTAAGATATGATATTTTGTATAGTGTCTGTCTATGTGCTAGATTCCAATCAGATCCTAGAGAATCTCACTTAACAGTTGTTAAGCGAATTTTCAAGTATCTGAAAGGTACTACTAATCTTGGTCTTTGTTATAGAAAATCCAAAAATACAAATTAGTATGGTACTGTGATGCTGACTTCACTGGAGACAGAATAGAAAGAAAAACCACTTACGAAAGCTACCAATTTCTGGGAGATAATCTAATATCATGGTCCAGCAAAAGGCAACCCACCATTGCATTGTCAACTACTGAAGCTGAATATATAACAACAGCTGGATGCAGGACACAGATGCTTTGGATGAAAAGTCAAATTGAAGACTTCAATATATATGAGAGTGACATTCCTATTCTCTGTGACAACACTTCTGTTATTTGTCTTTCAAAAAATGTCATTTTACATTCTAGGGATAAGCATATATAAACATCATTTTATTAGGGACTATATTCATAAAGGAATTATTTCGTTAAAATTTATAGACACAGACCATCATTGGGCTGATGTTTTCACTAAACCCCTTTCTGAAGATAGATTTAACTTCATTATGAAATATCTCAGCATGAAATTATGCCCAGAATTGAAGAAGTGACAAACACAAGAAGAGGGGGGGGGATTGAATTGAAACTTGAAATCAAAAGCAGTTAGACACGGTATTTTTATCCTGGTTCGTTTGATCTCAAACTACTCCAGTCCACCCGCCAAGGTGATTTCGCCTCTCTCCAACGAGGACTCAATTCACTAATCAAATCTGATTACAATAATGCTTTGACAACTGCCAAAGTCTTCTTGAGTACAACCACAACCCGGTTTATCTCAAGGAAAACTAGCTTAATCAAAAGAAAATGATATACTGTGTACTGTTGTTTTTCGTTACAAAAACTGTATCACTACTGTGATATATTACATAATTTGAGCATATGAGTGAATATGAAAGTTTGCAGCGTTTAAGATGTATGAGCAGTTGTGTATCAAAATCGTGAATGATTTGTCCTTTAAGTTTGTTTATATAGGCGTGGAAATCTTGTCCAACATAAAGCGTGATAATGGACACTCAATGTTGTTTCCATATTGAGAAGATTCTTGTCTGAATGAAGTCGTTGCATATGATGCTGTCTTAATTGAAAAGTAACGCTTCAGAACTAGAATCTTGCATGCTGCTTTTACTTCAGAACATTGATGACTCAGAGATGTGAGGATCTGATGGTATATTAGACTTCTATTCAGAATCAGAGTATCCTTTACTTTGGTGCAGATTCTGATCATCATTCTTCAGAACATTCTGATTACCTCAGCTTGAAAGCTTCTGTAGCTTAACTTCTGATGTTGTTTCAGTCAGAACTTCTGCATACAAAATAATACAAATTTAGAGTGCATATTTGTTCTTTGTGTTTGTTATCATCAAAACTCTAATTAAGGGTTGTAGAATCAAACTATGTTCTAACAATCTCCCCCTTTTTGATGATGACAAAAACTAGGATTTTCAATGAAAAATATAGAACAAAAAGCTTAAGAGAGTCTCCCCCTGAGTTGATTACTTAGATAGAGATGAGTTACTTCCCTGAAGTTCCTTCTCGTCAGAGCTTTTGATGCATCTCCTTCCGTCCTTATCAGAATATGTTGTTGTTCAAGCTTTTCAGAAAACATAGAGGTTAAGATATTTAGAATGTTTGAGACTTTGTCCCAGTATACTGTTATTGAAAATATCTTACTTTCTCCCCCTTTTTGTCAGGTATCAAAAAACAACATAATCCGAGTCAAAAAGATGATTTATATTGAAAACAGAATGCAATGACATTTTTCAGAAACAAAGAGGATAAGATGAAAAATACAAATAAACAGTTAAAGAAAATCTAAGAAGGAGGGGAAGTCGTGTGAACAACGCTTCCAACAAGCTCTTAATCTGAGTGCTTGATTCTTCCTGCTTTCCCATAATGTCTTTGATTTCTTTTGTTGTATCTTCTTATTTATCCAAAATATCCCCGATCTCTTTGTTTGTGTCTTCTTGCTTATCCAGTCTGGCATGGATTAAGGCATTCTCCTTCTTCAACTCTTCCAGAGTTTGCATGACTAGAGATGAAGCTGGTGTATCTTCAGGGGTTGCATGTCGTTCAGAACACTCTGCAGCCTCTTCTGATTGAAAAACTTCTTCTGTTGCAATCACCTTTTCTGGAGCAGTAGTCAGAGGGTGACTATCAGAATCTGGTGCAGTGGCTTCTGAAGGTTGGTGCTCTTTCTAGGGAGCATTTTCCAGCAAAAGAATTTCTTTCTCGTCCCAGTGGCTTAGAAATTGATCTTTGAAGGCTTACAGCTGATCACTGAAGTTCTGTTGAGCCCTTTCATAGCTCAATTCTTTCAGCTTCTGGGTTTCAGAGTTGAACCATTTTCTGAATCTTTCCCACAGAGAATCAGATGTCGCAGGATTAGAATTCTCTTGACTTGCTTGCTTCAAAGAAGTAACCCATTCCTGTATTTCTGTTTCAAAAATCAACAGATTCTTACCAACATCTAATTTGGTTAAGGTTGGTTTAGGTTTGGGGATGGAAATTTTATTTGAGGTGGAAGCTAGATGGTCCAGCGCTTCTAGATCAATGACAGTTCTAAGGTGGTCAGCTGGACGGTTGATAGGTGAGGAAGTGGAAGAATCAAAAATCAGGATTGGTGAGTTAGGGGTGTTTGGTGGTGTGGATTCATATGGGGAAGGTATCTCTGGAATATAATGAATGGAGAGAGGTAAACAAACCGTAAGAGGTTATGTTATCCCAGGAATTGGGGTAGTGGTATCAGAGTCTGAAAGGGAGTCTTCTGATTGGTTTGCGGTAGCGTGTTGAATTTCTGGTTCAGGTATTTCAGAGGATGGATTTTCATATTGAGGAGTGAGAGGGTTTTCATTTTCTGGTTTGGGTGAGTTGAGGTTTTGATGTTCTGGTTGAGGAGAGTGTGGTTGTGGATTTTCTGGTTGTTGAGATTGAGTATTTGGACTTTCTGGATGTGGTGAGGAAAAGTCTTGATCAAACAGTTCAATATCAGAGAGAACTCTTGCAAGTTCTGGTTGATGTTGTTCTGGATTTGGATTGGGGGAGTGAGGTTCATTTAAGAAATTTCCAAGAGTTACAGATGGGTCAAACTCTATGTCAAAATCCTCAAATGTTTGGGATGAAGGATTCTCTGTTGGTTGGGGGGAATGGTTTCAGATGTTGGAATAGTTATTGATTCTACAACAAAAATAAAAGATGTGTTACCTTTCTTTTTCACAGCTTTGGGTGTCCTCTGAGAGGATCCTTCTCATGTTGACTTCCTCTTTCTGGATTTCTTTAGCACAACCTCTGGAGCTGGCTTGTGCAGATCTTGGATGTTGATTTCTGGAATAGTACCATCAGCCTTGCAAGCTTCAAGGTATCTGATTATAATCTCTGGAGAGGAATCTATCTCAGAGAATAATGGAAAATCCTTCAGAGGGATTCTCCTAGAAGTGATGACCTCATGAGAAGAAATTGTTGGTTCCTCCTTAATGTTTTCAATAATCTTCATTTTCTTCAGATTCTTGGCATTCAGAGGTTTCCCAGCAGTTGCTTCCAGAGTGCTGATTTCTTGCGCCTCTGTCAGATGTTCTATCAGCCTATTTTCCGTTAGAATATCTTAAATCAATCTTCCTAGAGGAATCCAATCCATCTTAGTTCTTTCTTCTTCTCTTGTCTCTTTCACACTTGTTCTGAGATGGTTGAAGAGCAAATATGGAAGGTTTATTTTGGTCTTCTTTGCAATGAAGTATATCAAAAACTGCTGATCAATGTTGATGTAATCAGGAGAGCTTGTAGGCTTCCTGTGATTGATACATCCCATAATTATTCTAGCCCAGATTCTGCAATGATCTTTCAATTCTCTGATCTTGTTGGATGGTTTTCCAGAAGTGAAGATGACCCTAGCAATGGATTTTAGGTTAGAACACTTATCAACCATATCAATGCATCTGAATCCTCCGCCATTGTATCTAATGAGTTTCCCAATCAAATCTTCTGTAATCACTATCTTCTTCCCCATAACATATAACGTGACCTGGTGGTTGGATGAAGTAGCATGAATCCAAAGCTCTATAACAAGAATGGGAAAAGTTGGACCCAACAGATGATCAAAATATATGTTCCATCCCTGTGCAGTTGCATCTTCATACAAATTAAACCCATTTTCTTGTAAGCTTTCAAAATCGATGATCAATTCATAGAGAACTTCAAGGTTGTCGGCCGGAGTGAGTAGTGTTCTAATGGGCTCCTCATATTATTCAGTAGATGAAGAACCAGGAGCACTGTTGAGATTCTTAAGACTTGATGAGGATGCCATTGTTCACACGGATTCTTTGAAGAAAATTGATAGAAAGGGTTTTTGAAAAACTAGAACAAGAGAGAATATTAAAGGTGGTAAAACGTGAATGAATGAAATAGTAAATTGAGTTTATATAAGTTCTTTAGAAAACGTAATCTGTAAGAAAGAGAAAATAAGTAATGATTATATTGAATTAATGAAACCTGAAATTAGGGGATTTAGAGAGATATTGAACAATTATCAATGACAATTGTCTCAATGCATCCAATCAGAGCCTTAAACCCTTCAGAATTTGAACGTGTGTTCAGCCTCATAGGGTAGCTTGTGAGAGGATGACATATGTTTGATGGTGTGAACTGCACGCCTCTATCTTTGAAATGAAAAGTTTAGATCTTCATAGATAGATTCTGAGGCAATTGTACTCCTAACTTCTGAAGATAAGTTGATCAGATGTTCACAGAAAACAATAAAATTCCGAGGGTTAGAATATGCAAATAAAACATTTTATTCTGGACACAATTTCATGCTGAGATGTTTCAGAATGAAATTGAATCTATCTTCAGAAAGGGGTTTTGTAAACACATCAACCCATTGATAGTCTGAGTCAATAAATTTTAAAGTAAGAATTCCTTTCTGAATATAATCCCTAATAAAGTGTTGTTTTATTTCTATATGCTTAGCCCTAGAATGCAAAATGGGATTTCTGGATAGACATATGGCAGAAGTGTTATCACAGAAGATAGGAATGTTACTCTCAAATATGTTGAAGTCTTCAAGTTGACTTTTCATCCAGAGCATTTGAGTGCTACACCCAGCAGCTGCTATGTATTCAACTTCTGTTGTTGACAACGCTATTGTGGACTGTCTCTTGCTGCTCCATGATGTCAGGTTGTCTCCCAGAAACTGGAAGCTTCCAGAGGTGCTTTTACGCTCTACTCTGTCTCCAGCAAAGTTAGCATCACAGTATCCTACTAAGCTGTATTTATTAGATTTTCTATAAAATAAACCCAGATTAGTAGTACCTTTCAGATACTTGAAAATTCGCTTAACTGCTGTTAAGTGAGATTCTCTAGGATCTGATTGGAATCTAGCACATAAGCAGACACTGAATAAAATATCAGGCATTGAAGCCGTCAGATAAAGGAGAGATCCAATCATACCTCTGTAGATTTTCTGTTCTACCTTTTTACTTACCTCTTCTTTTCCAGAATGCACGTGGGGTGCATTGGAGTCTTTGAGGGATTATATTCTGAGAGATCAAATTTCTTCAGAAGTTATCTAACATATTTGCTCCGATGAATGTAAGTTCCTTCTAGAGTTTGGTTTATTTGAATGCCCAGAAAGAATTTAAGTTCCCCCATTAAGGTCATCTCAAGCTCTGCCTGCATGCACTTAGCAAATTCTCTTCCCAGAGAAGGTTTAGTGGATCCAAAAATGATATCATCTACGTAAATCTGACAAACTAAAATGTCATTCTTAAATGTCTTACAGAACAAATTTGTGTCCACTTTCCCTCTGGTGAATTCCTTTTCTAACAGGAAGTTACTTAGTCTTTCATACCAAACTCTGGGAGCTTGTTTCAGACCATAGAGTGACTTCTTTAGTTTGAAAACATATTCTGGGTGTTTGGAACTTTCAAACCCAGGGGGTTGGTGCACATATACCTCTTCATCTATGTATCCATTTGTGATACGGTGGGAGAACTGACTTGGGATTTTGCGTTTTATGTTCGCAAATGTTTCGGTTTAGCAAGAGTCGTCACCGACTTTTTATTTTATCCTAAGGAAAGGTCAAAAAGCACAGGAAAGACCTTTGAGATGTTTTCTTGGGTTCGGGGAGTAGATTATGAAAATGGAAGGTGCAAGCACCCTTTTCATCCATTGTTATCCATGGGCTCTTAGTTACTTGTTTAGATCACTTGCTTTTGCTTTTCAATTGTTTGAAATGGTGCTTTGTGTATGGTTTTGAAAGATGTTTTGAAAAGAGGCCATCGTTGTGGCAACCTTTGTAATGATTCTTGTTTGAATGTATACAAAGGTGTTTTTGTCTTTTGAAAATATTTCAATGATTGAAAGTTTGATTTGGGAAATGTTTTGAAATTGTGTTGTGAAGTGTGTTTGAAAATAACAAGGATGTTTTTGCAAGCTTTGATCAAGTAACTAAGAGTTATCTACCCTATTTTACTCAAAGATCTTTCCTAATGTTTTTAACCCTTTTGACAGTGTTGTTTCACCATTGTATTTGGTGAACAACCTTGTGTTAGGATGTTAAACGGGACAGGCGCAGGTCATCGTACAGACCATGATAGCAATTGTGTTAGGTATTTTTGGCAAATTTTTGAGGGACTTGATCATTTTGTTTAGGCAACCAAGATAGCATCATCGAGGGACTATGATCTTTTGTTTTGTTTTTGTTTTGCCAAAGTATCCAACATGCATAACATGGCCCATTTTTAAGGCAACAAGTGGATTGTAACCCTAAGGATGCAAGTGTGCATTGTGTATTGATTTTTATGCATTTTTGTCTTTGATTAGGTCAAGCTACTTATTGATTTTAGATTTTTTGCATACAAACCCTAATTCTCTAATCATGGCATAATTGAAAGCATAAAGTGCGAGGATTAAAAGTCTAAGCTATTACAACATGATTATGGCGATGGGGGTACAATCTTTGAATAATGGCACAAATATTAAATGGACAATATTTAAATGAACAAAATAAATATATCAAATAAAAAAGAATTATGCAAAAAAAATTTTTTTTGTTTATTTATGTATGTAAAAATATTTAATGTAAAAAATAAAGAAATAGATAAAAAGATTGAATTGTTTGGCTAAGGGTAAAACCCTAATTTTCTTTAAGAAAGTAAATATATTAATTATTTTATTTATATACAATAAAAATAAAATAGTATGTGTAAAAAATAAAATATGTTTAGAAAAAGTATTTTTAAGTATATTTAATAATAAAAATGAAAGTGTAATATTTTATATTTTTATTCTAAAATATCTAATAAAATAAGAGTATATATATATATATATATATATATATATATATATATATATATATATATATATATATATATATATATATATATATATATATATATATATATATATATATATATATATATATATATATATATATATATATATATATATTAATTATATTAAATATGATAAAATAAAATATATACAAAAATAAAATATATTTAGAATAATATTTTCAGTATGAATAAAAATAAAGAAATAAAAATATAAGTATAATTTATATATATTTTTCAAGTTTTGAATAAATTAGATAAAAGTAATTAAATTGTTTTTTTATGTTAGGAAAACAAAAATAAAATGCAAAATAAAAGTGAAAAAATTATAAAAATATTTTTGAGCATTTTTTTATATTTGGGAATAAATAAATAAAATCAGAAATGAAAATAAAATTTCAAAAATATAAAATAACAAGAAATTGTGCCAAGGGGTGCAAAAAGGAAAAGGGAGGTGTCAAAAGTAGCCAGGACAAAGCCCAGCCCAAACCAACTTCATCTTCAACCTTCTGACTTCGAAAACACGCGCGCTCTGTTCAAATACCAGATCCTGTATACGAGCTCTATTGCAAAAACACATAACATCAAACTTGTAGAGCATTTCAAGGCGAATCCAACCATATAAACAACTTGTCTTAACTCTCAAAGACCAGAGAGAATTTCTCTGGCCCTAAAATCTAACCTAGTTTTTTCAGTATGTTCATGGATGAAATTCTCTTAGCATGCTTAATATAAATGAAAACTGAGCATATGTACAGCTTCATGGCAATGAATACTACATTTCTTATTCACAAACCTAAGACTAAATGTTCCTAAATAGAGAGATAGGAAATGGACAAAAACATGTTTCAGTTGACTTCATGTAGGGTAATGTAGTGCTTTTCAACAAGGCTTGAGATGTCTGGGAGCTTGCTTGAACTTCACATGACCTTCTCCAATACCCCGCTTGCCTTGAATATCTTTGAATCAGCCTATAGAACTCACCCTGCACAAGTTCAAAATGAAAATGGCAAACTCTGTAAATGGAGTTACAGTTGGTGTTTGAGGTTTGGGATAGCTTTGATGGATGGAATGGAATGTGTTTGAACAGGTTTTGGCCAAAACGCACGAGCCAAATGTGCTATGGAAGTTAAGTTGCAGGTTCTGCCCTGTTTTGCCAATGGAATGTGATTTTTGGCTATGGGATGTTTAGAGGCTCAAGCAATCGTGTTTCTGGCTCAGAGGGATATGTGAAAGATGTTCAAAATGTTTGCACAAGTTGGTTTTGGATGATGTTCAAGTTCTCATGTTTTGGACAAGTTTCTTGTTTTTGAAGCAAAATGTGGAAGTGATATGTAACAGGCTTGTACAGGCTATACAACACCTTGTAACCTATGCTCTTGGCCCCTCTAATTTGTGGATTTGATTAGCTGCAAAATATCTGGACCAATGCTCAAAGATTGTGGTTTGACATAAAGCAAGATCATGGCAAAAATGGAAATGTGCCTTTTTCTACTTAGGGCTTAATTTTGTGTACAATGTCCAAATGACCAAAACAATGGATTAGACTGATGGATTTGCATTTAATTATTGAGTGTGAAGTGGTTTAGAGGCCTGTAATATAGTGCAAAGCATGCTGACTTGAAATTGCAACTTGGATGAACATGAACATGCCATGGATGAAAAGTGAGTTTTTGCCAACTTCAAGCCTTCGATTCTCTCTAACCACAAATGTGTTTGAGGAGTTCTTAGACATTTTGGAAAGCTTGCAACATGCTCTAAAATCCATCTTTGAAATGTAACTTGATATTCCAAGTGGAACTATGTGAAAAATGGCCATGAAGATAGGTCAAAATCCTGCCTAAACTAGGGCAAAATTTCACTAAGTTAAAAGTTTTAGGGACCCTTGTTCCAAAAATCATAACTTGAGATCCATGCTTCTTTTGAGAAAACTTTGTGAATCAAAGTTTCAGACTTTGTGTAGGACTACAACTTTCATGTTGGAAGTTTTGTTTGAATCCAATTTCATCATGGTGAAAATATGGGGCAAAGTTAGGAAAAATTAAGAAAATTTCATAACTTAGAAAAATTCTAAGTTATGAAATTTTTTCAACTTTAAACCCTAATTTGCAAAAATGGGTTGCTTGATGAAAAAGTTTCATATTTTGACACATCTTGATGAAAAATGACCCTTGGCACTTGATTTTGACCAAAAATTCAAAGTTTGACTTTTCAGTACACAGTCAAATTTTGATCAGTTGACTGAAAAATTCATCTGTCAATCCAATGCAATTGAGATCTTTTTAACTTGTTAAATAGGTCAAGATGATGCCATTGAGTCCTTGAGTCCATGGTTGAGCCCAATTTTCCATTTGGCTAGGTCAAAAGTAAGAAATTTCCTTTGTACAATCAAAACCCTAAAAATGACCATTTTGCCCTTTTGATGATTTGATCAAATTTCTTGTGGAGTTGTGGTCCAAACTTGATCAAATGGTTCATATGAGTTCATAATGTTGAGGTGGGTCAAAATTCATGAGGTTTGACTGTAAATTGGCCATAGTTGACTTTTTCCCCAATACAGTTGATTTCTAGGTCAACTGTCCAATTGATTGGGCAAAAATTTGATTCAAGGCTTGAAACTTGGTATGGTCAAACTTTTGAGTCCAACATGAAGTATGAAAGTCACTTTGAGAATTAGAAGTCCAAAATTCTCTGTGCAAACTCAAACCCTAATTTAGGTCAATAGTGCAAGGAGATGTCTTGAGCAGAGCAAACCCTAGCTTGGTCTTGAGTTTCAAAGAGCCTTGTGATGAGAAATGTTGATAAAATGAGAGGGCAAATTTTGGGGTATAACAGTTTCCCCTGTTCAATCTTCTTGAACCTGAAGATTTAGATTGGCAAGTTTGCCTTTCGTGACTCGAAGGTAAAAGAGGATTGGACACTTGAGTGCCCGTAAATTTACACTCGTCAAAATATTGCTGAGGGAATGGGCTTAAAGATGCCATTTGGAGATGATAGAATCTTGTTGGAGATGGGATTAGAGATGCCATCAAAAATGTTTGTTGAATATCAGTAGAATGAACATCAGAATGGTATCCGTATCTGGAACGTATCTGAGTTGTATCTGGAGATTGGATTCGTATGAGCAAAGGAATGGGCGTCCGTGTCTGGAGTGTATCCAAGCTGTAACTGTATTTGATTTTTTGAACGAATATCAGAATGACTGTCGTGTTTGGAGTATATCTGTATTCTGAATGGGCGACATAAAAACATCTGTGTATGGAGCATCTCTGAGCTGGGGATAAATTCCGAACGAGTGACAAAATGGCAACCGTGTCTGGAGCGTATCCGAACTGTATCTGAAGTTGAGATTTGTATGAGTAGCAGAATGACTTTCGTGTCTGGAGTGTATCCGTACTGTAACTGGGATCCGGATAAGTGACAGAATGACTTCCGTTTCTGGAGTGTATCTGAATTTGAATTTGATAGTTAAATCTGAATGAGAAATAGAATGGCCTCTGTGTTTGGAGTGTATCTAGTCTGTATCTGATTGCTGAAGTCTGAATGAGTAATAGAATGACCACCGTGTCTGGGGTGTATCCATACTGTATCTTAACTTGAAATTCCGAATGATTAATAGAATGACCGCTGTGTTTGGGGTGTATCCATACTGTATCTGAAATCTTTGAATATTTGTTAAAGATAGCTTTTTAATCTTATCCTGAAAAGGGTAAAATGTTATCTAAAACACAAAGTTATGTTGCATGATATGTATGATGCAATAAAATGTGTTCTATCCATGTTTATGATATATGAATGTAATGGATGCGCATGTAAGTTGCCTAGCCATCTTGCTGAGGAAAATAAATCCTTGATAACTGGAGATAATGAAATCTTTGACTGCTGCTGGGGAAAACAAACCCTTGACTGCAGTTGGAGATTCAAAACCTTTGATTGTTGAGACTGAGAATGTCCTTTGGACTACTGCTAAGGATTGAAGATCCTTGGTGACTTATGGGGAATTGAGAATCTTTTATGACTTTCCTGGGAAAATAAGGATAACTCTGACGATCTCTACTGGGGAATTAAAATCTGGGAGGCTTCAACCGGAGAAATGGGAATAAGAATCTTCGTTCTGCTGGGAAATACTTCTGTGGGTAAAATGTTTATCCTGTTGGAGAATTTTTCGAAAACTTGGGTTGTATGCCAATCTACTGGGGAATCAGAGGAAGTTGGATAATACTCCACCGGGGTTTAAAGGTTGAAGTTTTGGACTCCGTTGGGGAAGAAAGTTTTATCTTCACTGGGGATTTGTAGTTCAAAGTCTTCTGGTTCCGCTGGGGATCGGGAGTTTAGAAACTCAGCCCTGATGGGAATTTTGAAACTTAACTCCGCTGGGGATATGCATTTCAAGGTTTTAGCTCTGTTGAGGATTTGAGTGACATACTGTAGGGAATTTCTTCTGGAATAGCCTAAAGACATTTTCCTGTACCTTCAAACTATCAGTAATTAACCTTTCTCCTTTCATTTTATTTGTAGGCAGTGATTACATTCAAATGCATATGCTCATTTTAACAAATCATTGGACGTTTTCAAATAAAACATAAGTGTAAAAAAGAAAGAAAAGACAAGCAAATTTCTGCATTTTGAAGCATCTTTGTATTAACTTTGTAAATATTTTTGTACAAGGGAGACATTCATCCTAGTAAGAGAATGTTGTCATAAAATTGAGAAAAAATTTATACAAAGAAAGATGGCTATGTGTAACAATTCCATGGGGTTCCCATTTTTCTATATCCTTCACAACTCTGAGTATCTTGTCCATTCGTTGCTTCGTTCACAGATGATTGGATAGATCAGAAGCTTGGAGCTTTTCCGTGAAGAGATTGTCCTTAAAGTGATCTGACGAGACATAGTCATACGCTTTAATTCCCTAACTTTTGCCTGGACCGCCCTTTTGGGTTTTCGATCCACCGGGAAACCCTTTTTTACCCAAGTCTCCCTTGCCGGGTGTACTGATTTTTTTTGTTTATCCCTAATTTTTGCCTGAATCTCCCTTTTGGGTTTTCGATTCACCGGGATGCCCATTTTTGCCCAAGTCGCCCTTTCGGGTTTTCAACTTGTCGGGTCGTTTTATGCGTAGTATCTTTTGACTATGTCTGCGTTCGTAGGGTGCGGCAGGTCGTCACCGTCCATGGTGGTCAGAATCATTGCCCCACCAGAAAAGACGTTCTTGATCATAAACGATCCTTCATAAGTAGGAGTCCATTTGCCCCTGGGATCACTTTGCGGCAAGATGATCCGCTTGATTACAAGATCTCTGACTTGATATACCTGACGTCTGACTTTCTTGTTGAAAGCCTTGATCATCCGTTTTTGATACGTCTGACCATGACAAACAGCAGTAAGCCGCTTCTCGTCGATCAAATTAAGTTGATCAAGCCGGGTCTGAATCCAATCGTCTTCACTTAAACCAACATCCTTCATAATCCTCAAGGAAGGAATCTGAACTTCCATAGGTAAAACAGCCTCCATGCCATATACCAAAGAAAAGGGGGTTGCCCCAGTGGAAGTACGCGCCGTGGTACGATATCCATGTAGAGCAAACGGTAACATCTCATGCCAGTCCTTGTATGTGACTGTCATCTTTTGAATGATCTTCTTGATATTTTTGTTCGCAGCTTCAATAGCACCGTTCATCTTTGGCCGGTAGGGAGATGAATTGTGATGTTGAATCTTGAAATGCTCGCACAGAGCGGTGATCACAGTGTTATTCAGGTTTATACCGTTGTCCGTGATGATCCTGTCGGGGATACCGTACCGGCATATGAGGTTCTTCTTAATGAAGCGGGCAACCACATTCTTTGTAACGGAGGCGAAGGAAGCCGCTTCAACCCACTTGGTGAAATAATCAATAGCCACCAAGATGAAGCGATGTCCATTGGATGCCGTAGGCTTGATCTCTCCAATCATGTTGATTCCCCACATCGCAAATAGCCAAGGAGCTGTTAGAACGTTGAGAGGAACTGGAGGAATATGTACCTTGTCAGCATAGACTTGGCATTTATGACAAGTACGGGAATATTGATGACAGTCAGCTTCCATGGTAGACCAGTAGTATCCTGCCCTTAGAATCTTCTTAGCCATCGTATGTCCGCTTAAGTGGGTGCCAAATATACCGCTATGTATTTCAGTCATGATCAACTCAGCTTCAACTTTGTCCACACAATGAAGTAGAACACAATCATGGCTGTGCTTATATAATATACCATTGCTCAGAAAGAACTTGGCCGCGAAACTCCTTAAGAACTTTTTGTCGTTGACTGAATCCCCTTCAGGATATTCTCGAGTCTTGAGATACCTTTTGATTTCATGAAACTAGGGTTGTTCCACTACTTCTTCAGTATTAATCTCATGACAGTGCGCAAGTTCGTCCATTTGCTCAATGGTGATTTGGGGAGCCTCATTATCCCAGTTGAGTTTAAACATAGAAGACATTGTAGCCAGAGCATCTGCTAGCTGATTTTCTTCTCGCGGGAAGTGCTCAAAGGTAATCTGCTCGAAATGTGGTAATAATGTCAGGACATGTTCTTTGTATGGGATAAAATTAGGATGTTTAGTGTCCCACTCTCATTTGATTTGACTAATAACCAAAGCTGAGTCCCCAAACACAATCAGAGATTTGATTCCCAAGTCAATAGCAGCCATGAGACCAAAGATACAAGCTTCATACTCGACCATGTTGTTGGTACAGCTGAAGCAGAGTCTAGCAGTGAAAGGTGTATGGCAACCTTCTGGAGAGATAAGTATCGCGCCGATATCGTTGCCAAGTGCATTTGAAGCACCATCAAAGTATAGGGTCCATCGAGATCCTTGTTCAGGTCCGTCGTACGGTCCGTTACCTTCAATGTTGTCCAATGTCATAATGTCCTCGTCAGGGAAGTCGAACCTCATAGATTGGTAATCTTCGACGGCTTGAAGAGCTAGATGGTCAGCTAGTACACTCCCCTTTATAGCTTTTTGGGTTTTGTACTAGATATCATACTCAGTCAGGATCATCTGCCATCTAGCGATCCTTCCGGATAAAGCAGGCTTCTCGAAGATGTACTTGATCGGATCCATCTTAGAAATCAGCAAAGTGGTATGTGTCAACATATACTGCCTCAGCCGGCGAGCAGCCCATACCAAAGCGTAGCAAGTTTTCTCGAGCAGTGAGTAGCGAGTCTCACAGTCGGTAAACTTTTTGCTAAGGTAATAAATGGCATGCTCTTTTCGGCCAGACTCGTCATGTTGGCCCAGTACGCACCCCATTGAGTTATCCAAAACAGTCAGATACATGATTAAAGGTCTTCCTTCGACGGGTGGCATCAAGATTAGGAGGTTCCAACAAATACTCCTTGATCTTATCAAAAGCAACTTGACAATCATTGTTCCATTCAACCACCTGATCTTTCTTCAACAGCTTGAAGATTGGCTCGCAGGTAGATGTTAGGTGAGAGATGAACCTTGTGATGTAGTTTAAGCGTCCCAAGATACCTCTGACCACCTTTTCAGTGCGGGGGGCAGGCATTTCTCGTATAGATTTGACTTTGGCAGGATTAACTTCGATGCCTTTGTTACTGACGATAAATCCCAAATGTTTACCGGACCTGACTCCGAAAGTGCACTTGCTAGGATTCAGTCTGAGCTTATATTCTTTTAATCTGACAAACAACTTTTGCAGATGGTCGAGGTGTTCTTCTTCTGTCTGTGAACGGGATATCATGTCGTCAACGTAGACTTCAATCTCATGATGTATCATGTCATGAAACAAAGCTACCATGGCTCGCTGATAGGTTGCCCCAACATTCTTCAGTCCAAATAGCATCACTTTATAGCAGAAGGTACCCCACTGCATAACAAAAGTAGTCTTCTCCATGTCTTCGGGGGCCATTTTGATCTGGTTGTATCCCGAGAATCCATCCATGAAGGAAAATACCTTGTGCTGAGCTGTGTTGTCAACCAAGATGTCAATGTGTGGTAGTGGAAAATCATCTTTAGGGCTAGCCCTGTTTAGGTCCCTGTAGTCCACACACATTCTGACTTTGCCGTCCTTCTTAGGCACGGGCACAATGTTAGCAACCCATTGCAAATAGGAAGTAACAGCCAGAAATCCAGCATTGAACTATTTCATCACCTCAGCTTTGACCTTTTCGGAGATGTCGGGCCTCATTCGGCGGACTTTCTATTTGATTTATGGACAATCTTCTCTTGTAGGGAGACGGTGAACCACAATATCTATATCCAGTCTCGGCATATCTTCATAGGACCAGGCGAAGATTTCAACAAACTCATTCAACAGCTGAACTAAGCGCTCTTTGACACTTGGCTCCAGGTTGGCACCCACTTTAACCTCTTTCTTGTCTTCCTCTGTTCCCAAATTGATAGTCTCTAACAACTCTTCATGGGGTAGAATAGCCCTTTCTTCTTGTTGCAGAAGTCTAGCTAACTCTCCAGGCACTTCACAGTCTTCATCACCTTCGTACTCGGCATGATTGACCAAATCTTCAGAGTCACTGAAGGCCAAAGCAGAATAGTCACTCATGGAATCCGGAGTGGATGGGTACCTGCATTTTGCGAGTGTGGGTGTGTGTAAGGGATAGCCACCTTTAAACAAAATGAAATGTAAAAAGAAAGAAAATGAACACAACAGTTTATAGATGACAACGTCCATGATTCATTAAAAGATGGCATATGAAAATGAAGAATCAAAAACCCTTACAAATGGACCTACATGCCCCGGGTAAGGCATAAGGCAAAAAAGAGTGTACGAATTGTTTAAAACTTATTATAGACCAAATAGGAAAAGTTCAAAAGATAAATTACTGATTGATGAAAGTAATGGGAACAAAGTCTTTCCCCTCCCAGTTGTTTAGTCCTCCTTCAATGGTTGGAAAGATCCAATCTTCAAAGTTGCCTTCTTCATCCTCATCTTCTAAAGCATGAACTCCATGGTGAGTGATTTTTAAGGGTGGTCCTCCAGCCCGGGAGCGACGCACAACTTTCTGGCCAGCAGCAGTGAAACCCAATCCGAACTTGTCTGTCTTGTGAGGAAAATCTGGCAGTTTCCCCCACACTGTACTTCCTCCTTTCTTGATTACAGCCTCTGCATCTTTAAGGGATGACATCCGGGACACGGGCTTGGTAATGATAGGAACATCAGTCATTGTTTTTGCTACCGCAACCTCAGGAGGAACCTCTTCAAAGTGTTGGAAAGGTGTTTCTATGAATTCACCATCTAACTCCACGTAGCGGAAAGAGTTAAGGTGGCTTATCATATACTCCTCCTCACCATGAACTGTTATAATCTTACCCTGAACTGGGTACTTGAGCATCTGGTGTAGAGAAGAAGTGATTGCCCCAGCGTTGTGGATCCATGGCCTTCCCAACAAGCATGAATATGAAGGACGGATGTCCATCACATAAAAAGTAGAGTTGAAAATTTCTGTTCCCACCTTAATTGGAATGTCCACCTCTCCGTGAACCATCCGCTTAGAACCGTCGAAGGCTCTGACAATGATATTACTGGGCTTTAAGGTCAAACCTTCACAGTCCAATCTGTCCAATGCTTTCTTTGGTAGAACATTTAAAGATGAACCGGTATCAACCAGGACATGAGCAAGTGTGGTCCCTCTGCACTCTACCGAGACATGCAGCGCATCATTATGCTTTCTTCCCTTAGGGGTCAAATCAGCATCAGAGAAACCAAGACCATTGTCGGTTGTAAGGCTAGCCACGCACTCTTGAAACTGATCTGCAGAAGTTTCTTGAGGCACGTGTGCCGTCTTTAAAAATTTGATCAAGGCTTTGGCATGAACCTCGGAGCAGAGTAAGAGAGCCAGCATGGAGATTTTTGAAGGAGTTTTCCCTAGCCGTCTACGACATCATAGTCGCTTTTCTTAATTATCTTTAAAATTTCCTCCATCTCCTTTTGGGTGGTCTCGGGGATAACCAAAGTCTGAGCCCTCGTCCTGACGGGCGCTTCTTGGATCCCCTTACCTTTATTGGTGGTAACAGCAGAGGGTTCAAATTCGGGAGTAACAATTTCTTCGATTACAGGACTTTGCACAGATGTCTTGACAGGCACAGAAGTTCTTGAGGGTCCGAAGACTGCCCGTGGAGGAGCAATCTCCGGAGAGAAGATTCTTCCACTACGAGTTATCTTACTTGTTCCCACAATATTCCCTATGTCAGGAGTTTCTTCATCGGAATTCTCTTCGACTGATTCGATCTGCTTGACACCATGGTAGAAGATCTCTCCTCCATAATTCCATGGTATCATCTTGTTGGACTTATATGGGATAGGCCCTGGCATGGTAATCTTCAGCGGTACAAACTTAGGATCAGGCGTAATCTTAACAGGCCTTTTGCAGGTCTTGGAAAGATTGTCGGAAATGGTGA
The DNA here is from genome assembly GCA_948472305.1 of Vicia faba. Taxonomy (NCBI): domain Eukaryota; kingdom Viridiplantae; phylum Streptophyta; class Magnoliopsida; order Fabales; family Fabaceae; genus Vicia; species Vicia faba. Next base: position 834,929,597 of record OX451740.1, read on the forward strand.
TTATAGCAATGTCATTGATTGGAGTAACAAAGGTAACAGGGGTAACATGAGTGATAGTAGCAACAGGAGTTTTCTGAAAGAGGATCTCTTGAGTATCCATCAGGCGTTGGATGCCCGATTTCAACAGTGGGCAGTCGGATTGCAAGGTTGAACAGAAGTAACAATCTTTTTCACATCCCGGAAAAATCCCGGCTTTCAACAGATTCATCTTAATCATTGGCTACTGAGTCATTAATTCATTAACAGCGGTAACATGAAGATCTTCCACAATTGCATGGGCATTATGACCATGTTTCAGCATAGGAGCGGATATCACATTAGGTTTTTCGGGAGCATCAAACTCTACTTCCTTGGCATCTATAAAATCTTGGATCTTGTTTTTAAGGGCCCAACAGTTGTTGGTGTCATGCCCTACACTGTCCGAATGGTATGCACATTTTGCATTTGAATGATAATAGGGAGAAGAGGTATTTGGGTTTTTCGGCGCTTCTTTCAAGTTGGTAAGGTTTAACTTTAACAGATGAGGGAGGACTTGAGCTGGTGTCATATTGATCCGGGTGAATTGTTGTTGTGGCCTTTCTACCCTTTGCTAGTTAGTTCTTGGTTGATTGCTTCGAGGTTGATCGGTTGAGGAATTCTGGATCATCACAGCCACCACCGCGGGTCGGTGCTCCATTCTCCCTTGGTTTCTCTGGGTATGAATAGCAGAAACTTCCTTCTTGGCTGAGAAGGTTTTCTTGATAGCAGTGGAAGCGGAGGCATCCTTTTGAATTTTACCACTCTTAATGCCAGCTTCGACCCTTTCACCTGTCAGTATTAATTCAGTGAACCCTGCAGATGAGCTCTCGATCAAGTGATTGAAGAATGGACCTGACAGGGTCCCCAAAAACATGTCAACCAGCTCTCTATCCGACAACGGTGGCTGCACCCTTCCAGCCAAATCCCGCCACTTCTGGGCATACTCCTTAAATCCCTCATTAGAGGCCATACCCATACTCTATAGTTGAGTACGAGTAGGCGCTAAATCTGCGTTATATTGGTATTGTCGGTAGAAAGCAGCAGCCAAATCTTCCCAGTTATGAACATCAGATCTCTCAAGTTGATAGAACCAGTCCAATTGCGTACCTGACAAACTGTCTTGAAAAAAGTGGACCCACAGATCCTTATCATAAGAGTGAGGTTGGATCTTTCTGACGTAGGATCTCAAATGCATCTTCGGACATGACAAACCGTCATATTTAGCAAATGTAGGTACTTTGAACTTGGGAGGAATGACGATTCCAGCAACCAACCCCAGTTCTTCAAAATCCAATCCAGGAACCCTTTGCACTTCCATGGCCGCCAACCGTTCTTCAAGATTCTTATACTTATCATCCGCAGGAGGATATTGCTGCTCAGAGTAATATTCCTCTTCTTCTTATTCTTCCTCTTCAGCTTCAGATTCAGAGGGCATTGCAACTCCCTTTCCCTTACCAACCCCTTCGTCAGACGTCGAGGGGAACTCCAGAACTCTCCTAGCCTGATGCTCAAATCTTCTTCCCATAGTGGCCACACCAGTTGTTTTCTTCTTTTTCTCTTTGTCTTTTTCCTTCTCTTTCTCTAACAGTGCTTTAAGGTCCTCCTGACCCTTTGCTAAGGTCATGAGGAGTTGTTGGAATTGCGAATTATGTGCTTGCAGATCTTTAACCGTCTGCTCTATATCCATCTTGCTGAAATAAACAGTAGAAAGATAAGGAAACCTGGTGTGAAGACCTGTTTATGCATATGATGAATGATATGTTATTCATGTAATGCATTCAAGGATTCAGAAATTCAAATTTGTTGCAAACAAAAAGAACACACGTCATATTAATAAGAAGAAATTTGTTAGTACATAAATTCCCCATGGGAAAAATATTACAAAGCTTCTTAATGTAAAAAGACGTTGCGCATCCTCTTTGGCGCGATGTAAGTGTTGAGAGTATCCTCCTCGTGAAGTCGGCGGGTAAGTTCCAAAACCTTCTTCTTGCTGGCATAGAAGCTGGCTTCAAAAGTATTCCACTCTTCCTTGAGCTGTATCCAACTCCTTTGCAATTCTTCCAATGATGTTGGCATGTCAGGATGTAGGAGGGTGTATGGAACCTCTCCTTCCATAACAGGCTCTTTGATCACGGGGAGAATGTGAGGGTATGGCATCATAAGATTCTGGGCACGGGTTCGTACCCACTTGAGGTAAGGCTCAAGGGGGATGGAATTCTTGTGCCCCAGTGTCTTACTATCCACCTTGTTGGGCATCCTCCAAGCTCGGATAAACCTTTGTCGAAGTCCTTGCGCATCGTTGTCGAAGTCAAAAACCAAGTCTGGAATCAGCATATCATGAGGGTCATCCCTTCGGGCATACCCAAATTGTCTCAGAGCTAAACAGGGGTTGTAGGTAATGCCTCCCCTAATGCCAAGTAATGGGACATTAGGGAATTCTCCTCAATGATCAATGATGATGACATTTTCTCTGGACCGAGAACACCAATGAACATCAGAATGTGTGAGGGTCATCAACCGTTGTGACCACCTTAAACCCTGCTCATTCTTCAAAACTGATTGAGGAAGGTGAGAAATAAACCACCTTGCTAGAAGAGGAGTATAGCACATGAGGACACCTCTTTTCCTCATTGTTCGTGTGTAAAATGAGTGTAGGATGTCCCCAAGCAATGTAGGCACAGGATTCCGAGATATGAAAATATTGACAATATTCACATCTATAAGCTGATCAGGGTTTGGGAACAAGACCAACCCATAGATGAGAAGTGCCACAATCTCCTCAAAAGCTTGCAGATCTAGAGAATTCCAGCAGTCTTGTGCCTTCTCAAACAGAAACTTTGCCAAGAAACCCTTGACACCACTTCTGGTTTCCCAATGACCTTTAATATCAGATGGTTGCAAGTGTAAGGCTTGAGCAACATCTTCAGGATTTGGTTCTCTTTCTGTACCGTTGTAGGGTAGTTGATGGAGAATGGGAATCCTCAGGAGTTGAGAAAATTCCTCCAAAGTAGGTACTAGTTGGTAATCAGGGAATGTGAAACAGTGGTGTAGGGGGTCAAAGAACTGGAAGAGAACTTTCACCATGTCTTCTTCAATGTTGGAGTTGACCAAGTTGAGAAGTCTACCATGTCTTTCACTGAAGAGAGAATTCTTTGGAATCTTGGAAGTAAGCTCCTTGAGTTGAGGAGGGATTCTCACAAGGTTGACTTGAATTGTTTTCCTGCAAAGAGATTCCATGACCTACAAAACAAGAACAAAGATGAAGATCCAAACCCTTGAAATGGTTAGTGGATGCATATGATGCTTTATGATGTTCATGATGTATGCACAAGCATATGTACAAACAAGTCACACAAGATCCTAGTTTCAGGCTTGCATGAGGTTTCATAGGTAAGTACCCTCTTGAAGTTAGGTTGCTCAACCTGTCCTATAGTAACCGGGTTCTAAGGAGCTCAATATCACTGGATTATTTTCTGTGTTCATTGTTTCAGTTTAGCCACTTAACTGGCGACCTAAATATTCCAAAAAAACAACCCTCAATGAGTGTAGTATCGAGTATCTACCAACTTCGGACTGCACCAAAGCCGGTCATCTCACTACCCCTAATAAGGCCAAGATGGTCAAGTAAGGTTCTAAGAGTTCATTAGTGCTATATGACATCACTCAGCGGCCCCATATTCTCTTTGATTGACTCAAAGGCTACCGGTACCCACAAATATGTCGCACTAATATAGCTATTGCTTCAACCATGTCGGTATACCCCGCACAGTTTCCACAACGTATTACTATTTACCTATGAATGTTTCCCAATAATCCGGGTGGAGGATTCAAACCCAAACAAGAGAACCAAATGTAAAGCAATCAAAGCAAACAAGATAAGCATGCAAAGGTGATCTAAACCCTAAGGTTACTCCACTTTTAAAGTTCTCCCCAGCAGATTCGCCAGTTCTGTGATACGGTGGGAGAACTGACTTGGGATTTTGCGTTTTGTGTTCGCAAATGTTTCGGTTTAGCAAGAGTCGCCACCGACTTTTTATTTTATCCTAAGGAAAGGTCAAAAAGCACAGGAAAGACCTTTGAGATGTTTTCTTGGATTCGGGGAGTAGATTATGAAAAGGGAAGGTGCAAGCACCCTTTTCATCCATGGTTATCCATGGGCTCTTAGTTACTTGTTTAGATCACTTGCTTTTGCTTTTCAATTGTTTGAAATGGTGCTTTGTGTGTGGTTTTGAAAGATGTTTTGAAAAGAGGCCATCGTTGTGGCAACCTTTGTAATGATTCTTGTTTGAATGTATACAAAGGTGTTTTTGTCTTTTGAAAAGATTTCAATGTTTGAAAGTTTGATTTGGGAAATGTTTTGAAATTGTGTTGTGAAGTGTGTTTGAAAATAGCAAGGATGTGTTTGCAAGCTTTGATCAAGTAACTAAGATTTATCTACCCTATTTTACTCAAAGATCTTTCCTAATGTTTTTAACCCTTTTGACAGTGTTGTTTCACCATTATATTTGGTGAACAACCTTGTGTTAGGATGTTAAACGGGACAGGCGCGGGTCATCGTACAGACCATGATAGCAATTGTGTTAGGTCTTTTTGGCAAATTTTTGAGGGACTTGATCATTTTGTTTAGGCAACCAAGATAGCGTCATCGAGGGACTATGATCTTTTGTTTTGTTTTTGTTTTGCCAAAGTACCCAACATGTATAACATGGCCCATTTTTAAGGCAACAAGTGGATTGTAACCCTAGGGATGCAAGTGTGCATTGTATATTGATTTTCATGCATTTTTGTCTTTGATTAGGTCAAGCTACTTGTTGATTTTGGATTTTTTGCATACAAAGCCTAATTCTCTAATCATGGCATAATTGAAAGCATAAAGTGCGAGGATTAAAAGTCTAAGCTATTACAATATGATTATGGGGATGGGGGTACAATCTTTGAATGAGGGGTATTTAAAAAGAAATATAAACCCTAATTTACTATTACATCCAAATTGAATAATGGCACAAATATTAAATGGACAATATTTAAATGAACAAAATAAATATATCAAATAAAAAAGAATTATGCAAAAAAAGGTTTTTGTTTATTTATGTATGTAAAAATATTTAATGTAAAAAATAAAGAAATAGATAAAAAGATTGATTTGTTTGGCTAAGGGTAAAACCCTAATTTTCTTTAAGAAAGTAAATATATTAATTATTTTATTTATATACAATAAAAATAAAATAGTATGTGTAAAAAATAAAATATGTTTAGAAAAAGTATTTTTAAGTATATTTAATAATAAAAATGGAAGTGTAATATTTTATATTTTTATTCTAAAATATCTAATAAAATAAGAGTATATATATATATATATATATATATATATATATATATATATATATATATATATATATATATATATATATATATATATATATATATATATATATATATATATATATATATATATATATATATATATATATATATATATATATATATATATATATATATATATATATATATATATTAATTATATTAAATATGATAAAATAAAACATATTTAGAATAATATTTTCAGTATGAATAAAAATAAAGAAATAAAAATATAAGTATAATTTATATATATTTTTCAAGTTTTGAATAAATTAGATAAAAGTAATTAAATTGTTTTTTTATGTTAGGAAAACAAAAATAAAATGCAAAATAAATGTGAAAAAATTATAAAAATATTTTTGAGCATTTTTTTATATTTGGGAATAAATAAATAAAATCAAAAATGAAAATAAAAATTCAAAAATATAAAATAACAAGAAATTGGGCCAGGGGGTGCAAAAAGGAAAAGGGAGGTGTCAAAAGTAGCCAGGACCAAGCCCAGCCCAAACCAACTTCATCTTCAACCTTCTGACTTTGAAAACGCGCGCGCTCTATACAAATACCAGATCCTGTATACGAGCTCTATTGCAAAAACACATAACATCAAACTTGTAGAGCATTTCAAGACGAATCCAACCATATAAACAACTTGTCTTAACTCTCAAAGACCAGAGAGAATTTCTCTGGCCCTAAAATCTAACCTAGTTTTTTCAGTATGTTCATGGATGAAATTCTCTTAGCATGCTTAATATAAATGAAAACTGAGCATATGTACAGCTTCATGGCAATGAATACTACATTTCTTATTCACAAACCTAAGGCTAGATGTTCCTAAATAGAGAGATAGGAAGTGGACAAAAACTTGTTTCAGCTGACTTCGTGTAGGGCAATGTAGAGCTTTTCAACAAGGCTTGAGATGTCTGGGAGCTTGCTTGAACTTCACTTGACCTTCTCCAATACCCTGCTTGCCTTGAATGTCTTTGAATCAGCCTATAGAACTCAACCTGCACAAACTCAAAATGAAAATGGCAAACTCTGTAAATGGAGTTACAATTGGTGTTTGAGGTTTGGGATAGCTTGGATGGATGGAATGGAATGTGTTTGAACAGGTTTTGGCCAAAACGCACGAGCCAAATGTGCTATGGAAGTCAAGTTGCAGGTTCTGCCCTGTTTTGCCAATGGAATGTGATTTTTGGCTATGGGATGTTTAGAGGCTCAAGCAATCGTGTTTCTGGCTCAGAGGGATGTGTGAAAGATGTTCAAAATGTTTGCACAAGTTGGTTTTAGATGATGTTCAACTTCTCATGTTTTGGACAAGTTTCTTGTTTTTGAAGCAAAATGTGGAAGTGATATGTAACAGGCTTGTACAGGATATACAACACCTTGTAACCTCTGCTCTTGGCCTCTCTAATTGTGGATTTGATTAGCTGCAAAAGATCTGGACCAATGCTCAAAGATTGTGGTTTGACATAAAGCAAGATCATGGCAAAAATGGAAATGTGCCTTTTTCTACTTAGGGCTTAATTTTGTGTACAATGTCCAAATGACCAAAACAATGGCTTAGACTGATGGATTTGCATTTAATTATTGAGTGTGAAGTGGTTTAGAGGCCTGTAATCTAGTGCAAAGCATGCTGACTTGAAATTGCAACTTGGATGAACATGAACATGCCATGGATGAAAAGTGAGTTTTTTCCAACTTCAAGCCTTCGATTCTCTCTAACCACAAATGTGTTTGAGGAGTTCTTGGACATTGTGGAAAGCTTGCAACATGCTCTACAATCCGTATTTGAAATGAAACTTGATATTCCAAGTGGAACTATGTGAAAAATGGCCATAAAGATAGGTCAAAATCCTGCCTAAACTAGGGCAAAATTTCACTAAGTTAAAAGTTTTAGGGACCCTTGTTCCAAAAATCATAACTTGAGATCCAAGCTTCTTTTGAGAAAACTTTGTGAATCAAAGTTGTAAACTTTGTGGAGGAATACAACTTTCATGTTGGAAGTTTTTTTTGAATCCAATTGCATCATGGTGAAAATGTGGGCCAAAGTTAGGAAAAATTAAGAAAATTTCATAACTTAGAAAAATTTTAAGTTATGAAATTTTTTCAATTGTAAACCCTAATTTGCAAAAATTGGTTTCTTGATGAACAAGTTTCATGTTTTTACACATCTTGATGAAAAATGACCCTTGGCACTTGATTTTGACCAAAAAGTCAAAGTTTGACTTTTCAGTATACAATCAAATTTTGATCAGTTGACTGAAAAATTCATCTGTCAATCCAATGCAATTGAGATCTTTTAAACTTGTTGAATAGGTCAAGATGATGCCATTGAGTCCTTGAGTCCATGGTTGAGCCCAATTTTCCATTTGGCTAGGTCAAAAGTCAGAAATTGCCTTTGTACAGTTAAAACCCTAAAAATGACCATTTTACCCTTTTGATGATCTGATCAAATTTCTTGTGGAGTTGTGGTCCAAACTTGATCAAATGGTTCATATGAGTTCATAATGTTGAGGTGGGTCAAAATTCATGAGGTTTGACTGTAAATTGGCCATAGTTGACTTTTTCCTCAATACAGTTGATTTCTAGGTCAACTGTCTAATTGACTGGGCAAAAATTTGATTCAAGGCTTGAAACTTGGTATGGTCAAACTTTTGAGTCCAGCATGAAGTATGAAAGTCACTTTGAGCATTAGAAGTCCAAAATTCTCTGTGCAAACTCAAACCCTAATTTAGGTCAATAGTGCAAGGAGATGTCTTGAGCAGAGCAAACCCTAGCTTGGTCTTGAGTTCAAAGAGCCTTATGATGAGAAATGTTGATAAAATGAGAGGGCAAATTTTGGGATACAACAGTTGCCCCTGTTCAATCTTCTTGAACCCGAAGATTTAGATTGGCAAGTTTTCCTTTCGTGACTCGAAGGTAAAAGAGGATTGGATACTAGAGTGCCCGTAAATTTGCACTAGTGTGACCAGTCCCATGAGGGATTCTTCAGAGTTTCTAAATGTTGATCTTGTTCTGATTGGATCATCCTTCTTTCCTAGGATCTTATCTTCTGGGTGAGTTATGCTGCTTCTGGATAACCTTTTCTGGAGTTGATCAACAGAAGGTACTGGAGCACTTGTAACATTTCTTTCTGAAGTTGTTGGAGCGTCTCTACTGAGAACTTCTGATGAGTTGTCTTCAGTACCTGTGAATTCAACTTCTATATCTACAAAAGATTCATTCTGCTTTTACTTTTGAGGGTCAAGCTTATCATCAAATCTAACACTGATTGATTCTTTAACAATCTGTGTTTCTGTATTGTATACTCTGTACCCTCTTGAGTGTTCAGAGTATCCTAACATAATATCCTTCTGTGCTTTAGAGTCAAACTTGTTCAGATGTACTTTAGTATTCAGAATAAAACATGTGCATCCAAAAGGGTGGAAATAAGAAATGTTGGGCTTTTTGTTCTTCCACAATTCATATGGAGTCTTTTCCAGAATATGTCTTATAGAGATTCTATTCTGAATATAACTGTTGTACCCCAAAATTTGCCCTCCCATTTTCTCAACATTTCTCATCACCAAGCCCTTGGAGATCAAGATCCAGTTAGGGTTTCATCTGCTCAAGACTTCTCCTTGCACTGTTGACCCAAATTAGGGTTTGTGTTTGCACATAGATGTTTTGACCTAAATTGCCTAAGATGACTTTCTTGATTCATATTGGACTCCCAAGTTTATCCACATCAAGTTTCAAGTCTTGATTCCAAGTTTTGCCCAGTCAATTGGACAGTTGACCTAAAAATCAGCTGTATTGGGGAAAAAGTCAAATGTGGCCAATTGACAGTCAAACCTCATGAAAATTGACCCACATCAACATTATGAACTCACATGGACCATTTGATCAATTTTGGATCACAATTCCACAAGAAATTTGATCAGATCACCAAAAGGGCAAAATGGTCATTTTTAGGGTTTGACTGCACAAAGGCAATTTTTGACTGTTTGACCTAACCAATGGCAAACCAAGCTCACATATGGATTCAAGGACCCCATGGAATTGTCTTGACATGCTCAACAAGTTCAAAAGATCCCAAGTACACAAGATTGACAGTTGAATTTCCCAGTCAATTGATCAAATTTGACTGTATACTGAAAAGTCAAGCTTTGACTTTTTGGTCAAAATCAAGAGTCAAGATTCATTTTTCATCAAAACATGCCAAATCATGAAACTTGTTCATCAAGAAATCAAAAAATGCAAATTAGGGTTATAAATGAGAATTTTTCATAACTTAGAATTTTTCTAAGTTATGAAAAAACCCTAATTTTTCCCAACTTTGCCTCACTTTCTCACCAAGATTCATTTGGATTCAAACAAAAGTCAAAACATGAAGTTGTAGCTTGTTGCATAATCTACAACTTTGATTCACAAAGTTTTCCCAAATAAGGCTTGTATCTTAAGTAACAATTTTTGGAATAAGGGTACTAAACCATTCTTAACTTAGTGAAATTTTAACCTATTTTGGCAAGGTTTTCTACCTAACTTCAAGACCATTTTCCATATACTTCCACTTGGAATTTCAATTTGAATTTCAAAGATGGATTGTATTACACATTCCAAGCTTTCCAAAATGTCCAAGAACTCATCAAACAACCTCATAACTTGAGAGAATCGAATTTTGCAATATGGCAAAAGTCACTTTGATTCATGGCCATGTACATGTTCATAACTTGTGCAAATTTCTCAAACCAGCATGCCACTTGATTACAGGCCCTTAAACCATCCAACACTCAATAATTTAATGCATGTTCATTGTGCTAAGGTCTTGTTTCATGAGTTTTAGCATTACATGTTTGGATTAGGCCATAAATGGAAAAAGTGAAATAACCATTTTTGCAAAAGCAAGCTTTATGTCAAAGTTGCAAATCCACAAGTACGGATGAAATCTAATTGGCACAAGATTATGAGCAAAAACACACTGATCAAGACAAGGTTAGCAGCATGTTTAGGGGGCCTCTACTTTCCTAGAAACTCAAGTGGCTTTTGTTTGCTTAAGTGTTAAGAAACACATCATAACATCACACAACTTTCATCTCAGCATTAGAACACTTAAGCAATTATTTTGTACACCTTCTAATCATCCAACCCAAGCTAGAAACACGAGCAAACAAGGTCCCAAACACTCCCATTCCCAGAATCACTCTCAAACTGCAGAAACAGGGCAGGGTCTGCAGATTGGATCCCATCTCTCATTGCTTTCATGATTTCTTGCCCAACAGCTCATCAAACACATTCCCTAGCATCACTTGAAGCTAACCAAGCACAAAACACGACCTGTAATTCCTCTAACCAGTTCCACCATTTTCACTTTCTTGTTTTACAGTTGGAGGTCCATAGCTCGATTCAAGGTGTTTCAAAGCAAAGTAAGCATTGGAATAGCATCACCACACTTCAGGCAAGCTATACAGATCATCATCTTGCTCTGAAAGCTCCCCCATTGCCAGATAGAACTTCAACTGAACAGGTATCTTTGTGAACTTCTAACTCTTAGTGTAGGCATCATTAGCTCTAGGTTTGTGAATAAGAAGTGTTCTACTCATGCCCCTGAATCTGTACATGCTTTTACTTTTCATTTATTTTGCTTGAGCTGTGAGAATTAAGGTTTGAATATGGAAGAAAAGTTAGGTCAGGATTTGAGAATGTCAAAATTCTCTCTCATTTCTGAGAGTTAGGATGAGTTCTTTATATATTTAGAATCGTGATTCAATGCTTAACATTTCTTATGTTGTAAGTTTGTGCAAAAGATCAAAGAATCCAGGTGTTTGAATGGAGGTTCAGGCGCGCGTTTTTTGACCGTTTTTGGCTGAAGGTTGAAGAAGCTTCATGGGCTGGGCTTTTGTGTTATTTCTCTTCACACCATATTTTTGGTTTTGCACCCCCTGAGCCCATTTTATTTATTTGCTTGATTTTTTTGACTTTTCTTTTTTATTCTGATTTATTTATTTTTGCTAATAATATTAAAAACTTGAAAAATTATTTTTACACCATTTTTGCATTTTTTAGGTATTTATTTGTTTATATGGACATTTATGCATAAATACATATATATATATATATATATATATATATATATATATATATATATATATATATATATATATATATATATATACACTATTATTTAGAAAAAACTAGAAAAATAATGTAAATATATTTTATTTCTGATTTTTATTTCTTTTTTTCTTTTGAAAATATTTTATGTAAAATATACTATTTTTTATATAATATTAAACATTATTATTTTTATATACATAATACGTATTTAGAAATTAATACATATATATATATATATATATATATATATATATATATATATATAATATATATATATATATATATATATATATATATAAATTAATACATATATATATATATATATATATATATATATATATATATATATATATATATATATATATATATATATATATATATATATATATATATATATATATATATATATATATATATATATATATATATATATATATATATATATATATATATATATATATATATATATATATATATATATATATATATATATATTAGTATATTTAGGTTAAAATACAAAAGTACATACTTTTTTTCTTTTATTAATATTTGACATAAAAAAAATACTTTTTATAAATATACTTCATTTTATTTTATTTTTGTACATAATAAACAAATACTTGTATAAATTAAATAATATATATATTACTTAATAAAAATTAAGGTTTTACCCTTAAAATACAAAAACTCCAAAAAATAATACTTTTTTTTTATTTTTATTTTATTTTATTTATTTGACATAAATAATACTTTTTTTTCATACATATAAAAACCCTTTTTGCATTTTGCATCTTTATTTTATTTTCCATTTAATTTATGCAATTAATTGTCTTGTAAATATTCCAAAATTGATGTAATAGCTAGGTTTAAATTCCTTGTCTAAATATCCCCCCATTTGAACATTTGTACCCCCCTTCTCATATTGTGTTGTAATAGTGTAGGAATTTTACTTTTCGCACTTTAAACGCTTTATAAATATACCATGCTAGAATTAGGGTTTGTATGCGAATAAAAAGAACAAAATTAGTTTGACCTAATTTCAAGATAATCAAGCATGAAAATAGACAACACATATCACACTTGCACCCCTAGGGTATTCCACTTGTTGCCTTCAATAATGGGCCATATTGCATGTTAGGTTTCTTTGGGCAAAATAAATACAAAACAATTGATCATAGTCCCTCGATGACGCTTTCGAAAGTTGCCTAAAAAATGATCAAAGTCCCTTAAAAGAAATTTGCCCAAAGATACTTAGCACTATTACAATTATGGTCTAAAACGATGACCCGCGCCCGTCCCTTTCACCTCCTAACACAAGATTGTCCACCAAATGCAATGGTGGAACAAAATTGTTAAAAGGGTTAAAACATAGTATAAATCTTTGAGAACCTTAGGGTAGATAGCTCTTAAGTACTTGTCAATTTGCAAAAGAAAACACTTGCCTATTTTCAAACCACACTTCACAAACACTTTCAAAACAAACTTTCAAAAACCTTGAAACATCTTTTCAAAAAGACAAACACCTTTTGTAAAACATTCGAGTAAAGAATTGTTTCAAGGGTAGCCTATACAAGGCCTCTTTTTCAAAACATTTTCAAAACCACACACCAAGCACCATTTCAAACAATTGAAAACCAAGGCAAGTTGATCTAAGCAAGTACCTAAGAGCCCATGGATAACCATGGATAGAAAGGGTGCTAATACCTTCCCTTTCTATAATCTACTCCCCGAACCCAAGAAAAATCTCAAAGGTTTTTGCTGTGCTTTTTAAACCTTTCCTTAGGATAAAATAAAAAGTCGGTGGCGACTCTTGCTCAACCGAAACATTTGCGAAACAAACGCAAAACCATAGTCAGTTCTCCCACCGTATCACAGAACTGGCGACTCTGCTGGGGAGAATTTTAAAAGTGGAGTAACCTTAGGGCTTAGATCACCCTCTTGCATGACTAATTGTTTGAATTGTTTGCTTTATATCTTGGCTCTATTGTTTGGGTTTGCAATCCTACACCCGGATTTTGGGAAACATTTCATAGATAGTAATACGTTGTGGAAACTGTGCGGGGTATACCGACACGGTCGAAGCAATAGCTATATTAGTGCGGCATATTTGTGAGTACCGGTAACCCTTGAGTTCAATCAAGGAGAGTACGGGGCCGCTGAGTGATGTCACTAAGCACTAATGACCTAGAACCTTACTTGACCATCTTGGCCTTTTATTAGGGGTAGTGAGATGACCGGCTTTGGTGCAGTCCGAAGTTGGTAGATACTCGATACTACACTCATTGAGGGTTATTTTCTTGGAATATTTTGGTCGCTAGTTAAGTGGCTAAACCAAAACAATGAACATTGAAAACAATCCAATGATATTGAGCTCCTTAGAACCCGGTTACTATTTATAGGACAGGTTTTTAAGCCAACTACACTCAAGAGGGTACTTACCTATGAAACCCCATGCAAGCCTGAAACTAGGGTTTGGTGTGATTTGCTTGTACATATGTTTTGTGCATACATCATAAACATCATAAAACATCATATGCATTCACTAACCATTTCAAGGGTTTGGATCTTCATCTTTGTTCCTGTTTTGTAGGTCATGGAAATTCCTCGCAGAAACACCATCCAAGTCAACCTTGTGAGAATTTCTCCTCAACTTAAGGAGCTCACCTCAAGAATTCCGGAAAGCTCATCCTTCAGTGAAAGACATGGCAGACTGCTCAGCCTAGTCAACACCAACATTGAAGAAGACATGATGAAAGTGCTATTCCAGTTCTTTGACCCTCTTCACCACTGTTTCACTTTCCCTGATTATCAGTTGGTACCCACTTTAGAGGAGTTTTCCAAACTCCTGAGAATTCCTATCCTTAATCAACTACCCTTCAACAGTACGGAAAAGGAACCAAAGTCGGAAGATGTTGCTCGAGCAACACATCTACAACCATCCGACATCAAGGGGAATTGGGAAACCAGAAGCGGCGTCAAAGGATTCTTATCAAAATTCTTGTTTGAGAAGGCACAAGAATGTTGGAACTCAGTGGACCTACAAGCCTTTGAAGAGATTGTGGCACTCCTTATCTATGGGTTGGTCTTGTTCCCAAATCCTGACCAATTGGTAGATGTCAACGCCGTCAAAATCTTCTTATCCAGAAATCCAATACCAACATTGCTTGGGGACATCCTTCACTCATTTTACACACGAACAATGAGAAAGAGGGGTGTTCTCATGTGTTGTACTCCTCTCCTTGCAAGGTGGTTTATTTCGCACCTTCCACAATCTGTCTTGAAGAATGACCAAGGCTCAAGGTGGTCCCAACGGTTGATGACTCTTACTCACTCTGATGTACATTGGTGTTCTCGGTCCAGAGAAAATGTCATCATCGTCGATCGTTGCGGAGAATTTCCTAATGTTTCTTTACTTGGAATCAGATGAGGTATCACCTACAACCCTTGCCTAGCTTTGGGGCAATTTGGATATGCACGAAGGGATGGCCCTCATGACATGTTGATTCCTGACCTAGTTTTTGACTTCGACAACGATGCGCAAGGACTTCACCAAAGATTCATCAGAGCTTGGGGAAGACCCAACAAGGTTGATGGCAAGACTCTGGGACACAAGAACTCCATCCCTCTTGAGCCTTATCTCAAGTGGGTACGAGCCCGAGCCCAAAGTCTGATGATGCCTTATCCTCATGTTCTCCCTGTGATTAAAGAGCCCGTCAAGGAAGGAGAGGTTACCTACACCATCCTACATCCTGACATGCCTACATCGTGGGAGGAAATGCAGAAAAGTTGGATTCAGCTCAAGGAGGAACAGAACACTTTTGAAGCTAGCTTCTACGCCACTGAGAAGAAGGTTCTAGAGCTTACACGCCGACTCCATGAGCAAGAGGCCCTCAACACCTACATCGCACCAAAGAGGATGCGCAATGTCTTTTTACCTTGAGAAGTTATTTTGTAATATTTGGCCCATGGGGCATTTATGTACTAACAAATTTCTTCTTACTAATATGACGTGCGTTCTTCTTTGTCTGCAGCAATTTTGAATGTTCTAAATCCTTGAATGCATTGCATACATAAGCATACCATTCATCATGTGCATAAGCAGGTCTCACGCCAGGTTTCCTTATCTGTCTGCTGTTTATTTCAGTAGGATGGATCTCGAGCAAACAGTCAAAGACCTACAAGCTCAGAATGCACAGTTCCAGCAACTCCTGATGACCTTGGCTAAGGGTCAGGAGGATATCAAGACTCAATTGGGGAACAAAGACCCAGTGAAAAAGAAGAAAAAGAGACTCGGGGTGGCTACTCTGGGGAGAAGATTTGACGGAGAAGCTCAGAGAGTGCTTGAATTTCCTCCTACTTCTGATGAAGGAACCAGCAAAGGAGGTGGGGCTGCGTTACCTTACGAGTCTGATGCGGAAGAAGAGGAGGTCGAAGAGGATGAAGATTATTCTGATCAGCAATACCCTCCAGCTGATGATAAATACAAAGGGCTAGAAAACAGATTGGCCGCCATGGAGCTACAAAGAGTACCGGGTTTGGATTTTGAAGACTTGGGTTTGGTCGCCGGGATTGTGATTCCCCCAAAATTCAAAGTGCCAGTGTTTGTGAGGTATGATGGGTTGTCCTGTCCAAAAATGCATCTCAGGTCCTACGTGAGAAAGATCCAACCCTATACGGCAGATAAAAACCTTTGATTCATTTCTTTCAAGACAGCCTTTCTGGAGCTCAGTTGGAGTGGTTTTATCAGCTAGAGGGAACCAACATCCGAAATTGCGAAGATTTGGCCACCGCTTTTTACAAACAATATCAGTATAATTCTGACCTTGCTCCTACTCGTACCCAACTTCAGGGTATGTCATTAGGAACGGGCGAGGGATTCAAAGAATATGCACAAAAATGGAGGGATTTGGCTGGCAGGGTGCAGCCTCCTTTAACCGACCGCGAACTTGTTGATATGTTTCTTGGGACCATATCTGGGCCATTTTTCAATCATCTGATTGGTAACTCTTCCGCGGGGTTTACCGATTTGATCTTAATAGGCGAAAGAATAGAAGCTGGCATCAAATCAGGAAAGATTCAGAAGGGTGTTGCTGCAAGTGTTGAGAAGAAGCCTTTTAAGAAGGAAACAGCTGTGGTATATTCTCAGAGAAGAACAGGGAAGACGGAGCGTCGGCCAACTGTGGGGGCCGTAATGATTCAAAACACTCCAAGTGAGCAGCCTCGCTATAACCAGTCCAGACCAAATCAACAACAAGTGGAACGGCCACAACGGCAGTTCACCCGTATTAATATGACTCCAGCGCAAGTGCTTCCCCATCTGTTAAAGTTGAATCTCGCCACCATCAAGGAGGCACCAAAGAATGTGAATACGTCCTCTCCGCATTATCATCCTAATGCTAAATGCGCCTACCATTCTGACAGTGTCGGGCATGACACCAATGATTGTTGGGCACTCAAGCATAAGATTCAAGACCTGATAGAGGCGAAGGAGGTAGAGTTTGACGCGCCGGAGAAGCCTAATGTGATATCTGCACCCATGCCGAAGCACGGCCGAAATATCAACGCCATTGAAGAAGATTTGTATGTTGCTGATGTCAATGATCTGATAACTCCTTTGTTAACCATTAAGTTGAATCTGTTAAGGGTCGGGATCTTCCCGGATGTAAAGAAGACTGCTATTGTTGTTACTCTCTGCCGTTTGATTGTCCGTTACTGAAGAAAGGCATCCAAGGCCTTATGGATAGTCGACAAATTTTGTTTGAAAAAGTTTCTGTTGTTCCAACCCATACTGAAGATGTCTCAATCATAACCATTCACGCCAATCTTTCCAAGGCCGTCAAAAAGCCTGTTAAGATTACACCAGCTACGAAATCTGTTCCTTTGAAGATAAAAATGCCAGGGCCTGTCCCCTATGTCTCCGAGAAGTCGATACCATGGAACTATGGCGGTGACGTCTACTATCATGGTATTAAATAAATCGAAATAACTGAAGAAAGTTCGGATGATGAAGAAGCCAGCATTGGTAACATTGCAGGCACGAGTAAAATCACCAGGAGCGGGAGAATATTTTCTCCAGAGATTGCCCCTCCAAGAGCAATCTTTGGACCCTCATCAGCTGATAAGGTCATCCCGGCACCAATAAAACTCTCTGCTAGAACCCCTTTGATTGAGGATGTTGTTGTTCCTAGTACTGTCTCTCCTACCGCTGCTGATAAAGGTAAGGGAATCCAAGATGAGCTCGTCAGGACGAGGGCTCAACCCTTGGTCATCCCGGAAACCTCCAAGAAGGAAATGGATGAGATTTTGAGGATAATCAAAAGGAGTGATTACGATGTGGAAGAACAGCTGGGGCAAACCCCCTCAAAGATCTCCATGTTGGCACTACTACTTTGCTCGGAAGCGCATGCTAAAGCTCTGATAAAATTCCTGAAGGCAGCCCATGTGCCCCAGGAAACCTCTGCAGATCAATTTCAAAATTGCGTGGCTAGCCTGACTGCGGACAATGGATTAGGTTTCTCTGATGCCGACTTAACTCCTAAAGGTAGAAACCACAATGATGCTTTGCACATTTCAGTCGAGTGCCGGGGAACCACCCTCGCACATGTCTTGGTCGACACTGGTTCGTCGCTGAATGTATTGCCTAAGAAGGCCTTGGACCGACTAGATTGTGAAGGGTTGGAGTTGAAGCCGAGTGATATTGTTGTCAGAGCTTTCGATGGTTCGAAGAGAATGGTCCATGGGGAGGTTGAAATTCCCGTCAAGATAGGCACTGAGGTGTTTAAATCCACTTTCTATGTGATGGACATCCGTCCGTCATACTCTTGCTTGCTGGGTAGACCTTGGATACACCATGCTGGGGCAGTCACCTCCTCCTTACATCAGATGTTGAAGTATCCTGTCAGGGGAAAGATCATTACTGTCCATGGCGAAGAGGAGTACATGATTAGCCACTTGAACTCTTTCCGATATGTGGAGGTTGAAGGGGAGTTCATTGAGACGCCTTTTTAGCATTTCGAAGAAGTCCTTCCTGAAATAGCAGTAGCAAAGTTGGCAGCTGAGACACCGAGGCAGATGGCCAGGATGGCATCTCTGGAAGACGCAAGGGCCGCAATAAAGGAAGGGAAGAATTCAGCATGGGGGCAGTTGCCTGACATTCCACATAAGACAGACAAATTTGGATTAGGGTTCACTACCGCAGGCCAGAAAGCTATGCGCCGTGCGAAGATTGAAAGGGCGCCAGTCAAAATTTCTCCCTACGGAATCAACGCCTTGGAGGATGAAGACAAAGAGAGCAACATCGAAGAGTGGATTTATCCAACTGTCAAAGGAGGATTGAGCAACTGGGAGGCAAAAGACTTTGTCCCCATCACTTTTATTCATCAGTAATTTATCTGTTAAACATTTCCTATTTGGTATGTAATATTTATTTTCAAAACAATCCGTACACTATCTTTTCACCTCATGCCTTGCCCGGGGCATGTAGGTCCATTTGTAAGGGTTTTGATTATTTCTCATATCCATATGCCATGTTTAATGATTCATTGGACGTTTTTCATTTGATAAACTGCTTGTGTTCATTTTCTTTCCTTTTGCATTTTTTGTTTAAGGATGGCTATCCCTTACACACACCCACACTCACCAATGCAGGTACCCATCCACTCCGGATTCCATGGGTGACTATTCTGCTATATCCTTCAATAACTCTGAAGATCTGGTCAATCAAGCCGAGTATGAAGATGACGAAGGTTGTGAAGTACCAGGGGAACTAGCCAGACTTCTACAGCAAGAGGAAAGGGCCATCTTACCGCACGAAGAGTCATTGGAAACTGTCAACTTAGGGACCGAGGAAGACCGGAAGGAGGTGCAAGTGGGTGCCAATCTGGAACCAAGTGTCAAGGAGCGCCTGATACAGTTGTTGAATGAGTATGTTGAAATCTTTGCTTGGTCTTATGAAGACATGCCGGGTTCAGACACAGACATCGTGGTTCACCGTCTCCCCACAAGAGAGGATTATCCACCGATCAAGCAAAAAGTCCGCCGAATGAGGCCTGACATGTCTGAAAAGATCAAAGCAGAAGTAATGAAGCAATTCGACGCTGGCTTTCTGGATGTTACGTCCTATCCTCAATGGGTCGCTAACATCGTGCCAGTACCTAAGAAAGATGGCAAAGTCAGGATGTGTGTGGACTACCGGGATTTGAATAGGGCCAGCCCCAAAGATGATTTTCCGCTGCCACACATTGACATTTTGATCGACAATACAGCTCAGCACAAAGTGTTTTCCTTCATGGATGGATTCTCGGGCTACAATCAAATCAAAATGGCCCCCGAGGATATGGAGAAAATAACTTTTGTCACACAATGGGGCACTTTCTGTTACAAGGTGATGCCGTTCGAGCTGAAGAACGCAGGGGCAACTTATCAATGCGCCATGGTAGCTTTATTTCATGATATGATACATCATGAGATTGAAGTTTACATAGACGATATGATAGCTCGGTCACAAACAGAGGAAGAGCACCTTGAACATCTAGAGAAGCTGTTTGCCAGATTGAAAGAATACAAGCTCAGGCTGAATCCAAGCAAGTGCACTTTTGGAGTTAGGTCTGGTAAACTCCTGGGATTCATTGTAAGCAACAAAGGCATTGAAGTCGATCCAGCAAAAGTGAAAGCAATACAAGAAATGCCTGCTCCCCGTACTGAAAAGGAGGTTAGAGGGTTCTTGGGGCGCTTGAACTATATTGCCAGATTCATCTCCCATCTGACTTCTACCTGTGAGCCAATTTTCAAACTCTTGAGGAAAGATCATGTAGTTGAATGGAACGACGATTGCCAAGCTGCTTTTGATAAAATCAAGGAGTATTTGCTAGAACCTCCTATTCTGATGCCACCCGTCGAAGGAAGACCTTTGATCATGTATTTGACCGTCTTGGATAACTCAATGGGGTGTGTTTTGGGCCAGCATGACGAGTCTGGTCGAAAAGAGCATGCTATTTATTACCTTAGCAAAAAGTTTACCGACTGTGAGACTCGCTACTCACTGCTCGAGAAAACTTGTTGCGCTTTGGTATGGGCTGCTCGCCGACTAAGGCAGTATATGTTGACTCATACTACCTCGTTGATTTCCAAAATGGATCCTATCAAGTATATCTTCGAAAAGCCCGCTTTATCTAGAAGAATAGCTAGATGGCAAATGATCCTAACTGAATATGATATCCAGTACACCACCCAAAAAGCCATAAAAGGGAGTGTACTAGCTGACCATCTGGCTCATCAAGCTATCGAAGACTATCAACCCATGAGATTTGACTTCCCGGACGAGGACATCATGAATTTGGACAACATTGAAGGTAACGGACCGTATGACGGACCCGAAAAGGGATCCCGATGGACCCTGTACTTTGATGGTGCTTCAAATGCACTTGGAAACGGTATCGGTGCGGTACTCATTTCTCCGGAAGGCTGTCACACACCTTTCACGGCCCGACTTTGCTTCAGCTGCACAAACAACATGGCTGAATACGAAGCTTGCATCTTTGGTCTCAAGGCTGCCATAGACTTGGGGATCAAATCTTTAATCGTATTTGGGGATTCGGCTTTGGTTATCAGTCAAATCAAAGGAGAATGGGATACCAAGCATCCTAATATTATCCCATACAAAGAACATGTCCTGACATTGTTGCCTCATTTCGAGCAAATTACCTTCGAGCATTTCCTGCGAGAAGAGAATCAGCTAGCAGATGCTCTAGCCACAATGTCCTCCATGTTTAAACTCAAGTGGGATAACGAGGCTCCCCAAATCACCATCGAGCGAATGGATGAACCTGCGCATTGTCATGAGATTAATACCGAAGAAGTAGTGGAACAACCTTGGTTCCATGAAATCAAAAGGTATCTCGAGACCAGAGATTATCCTGAAGGAGCTTCCGTAAATGACAAGAAGTTCTTAAGGAAATTTGCTGCTAAATTCTTCCTGAGCAACGACATCCTTTACAAACGAAGCCATGATTGTGTATTACTCTGATGCATAGACAAAGCTGAAGCAGAGTTGATTATGACTGATATACAAAGCGGCGCATTTGGCACTCACTTGAGCGGGCATACAATGGCTAAGAAGATCCTAAGGGCAGGCTATTATTGGTCTACCATGGAAGCTGACTGCCATCAACATTCCCGTACTTGCCAGAAATGCCAAGTCTACGCTGATAAAGTTCATATCCCTTCGGTTCCTCTCAACGTTCTGACTGCTCCTTGGCCATTTGCAATGTGGGGCATTGACATGATTGGAGAGATCAAGCCCATGGCTTCCAACGGACATCGCTTCATCCTGGTTTCCATTGACTACTTCACCAAGTGGGTCGAAGCAGCTTCCTTCGCCTCTGTTACTAAAAATGTGGTTGCCCGCTTTATCAAGCAAAATCTCATATGTCAGTATGGTGTTCCAGACAGGATCATCACAGACAACGGTACAAATCTAAATAACACAATGATCACCGCATTGTGCGAACAGTTCAAGATTTATCATCATAATTCATCTCCCTATCGGCCGAAGATGAACGGTGCTGTTGAAGCTGCGAACAAAAACATTAAGAAGATCATTCAGAAAATGACAGTCACTTACAAAGACTGGCATGAGATGTTACCGTTTGCTCTGCATGGATACCGTACGACGGCACGTACTTCAACTGGGGCAACCCCATTTTCTTTGGTATATGGCATGGAAGCTGTTTTGCCTATGGAAGTCCAGATTCCTTCTCTAAGGATTATGAAGGATGCAGGTTTGAATGAAGATGATTGGATGCAGACCCGACTTGATCAACTCAATCTGATCGACGAAAAGCGGCTCGCTGCTATATGCCATGGTCAGGCGTATCAAAAGCGAATGATCAAGGCCTTCAATAAGAAAGTCAGACGTCAAGTGTATCAAGTCGGAGATCTCGTAATCAAGCGGATTATCTTGCCGCAAAGTGATCCCAGGGGCAAATGGACTCTTACATATGAAGGACCATTTGTGATCAAGAGCATATTTTCTGGTGGTGCAATGATTCTGACCACCATGGACGACGACGATTTGCCGCACCCTGCGAACGCAGACATAGTCAAAAGATACTACGCATAAAATAACCCGACAAGTCGAAAACCCGAAAGGGCGGCTTGGGCAAAAATGGGCATCCCGGTGAACCGAAAACCCGAAAGGGCGGTTCAGGCAAAAATTAGGGATAAAAACAAAAAATCTGTACACCCGACAAGTTGAAAACCCGAAAGGGCGGCTTGGGCAAAAAGGGGTTTCCCGGTGGATCGAAAACCCGAAAGGGCGATTCAGGCAAAAGTTAGGGAATTAAAGCGTATGACTATGTCTCGTCGGATCACTTCAAAGACAATCTCTTCATCAACCAGTTCCAGGCTTCGGATCAATCTAGTCATCGACAGGCGAAGCATTGAATGGACAGATATTCAGAGTTGTGAAGGCTATAGCGGAATGGAATCCCATGGAATTATTTCACATAGCCATCTTTATTTTGTATAAATCTTTCAATATTTACGACAAAATCCTCTTACTAGGATGGTTGTCTCCTTTGTACAAATATACTCATAAAAAGTCAATACAAATACTTTTCCCAGAAATTTGTGTCTTTTTCCGTTCTTTTGCACTAATTGTTTATTTTGAGAAACGTCCAATGTTTTGTTAAATAGGCATATGCATTTGAACATAATCATTTCCTTATGAATCAAGAAAGAGTATTACTGATAGGTTGAGGATACAGTTGGATATCTTGATACCCTTTCAAAGGAAACCCCCAAGAGATTTGGAATCCATATCCCCAGTGAACCTTGAAGCTTATCCCCAGTAGATTCTGGAAGCTTATCCCCTGTAGAGTACGGACGTCTCTCCCGAGTTTTATTCAAAGTTATTCCTCACGAGGGCTTATAACTGGGTTATCCTCAGCTTATTGCCACGGAAGATCGCACTCGCCAAAATTCTCCCTACCTCCAGCGGAGTTCATCAGAGTTCCCCAACATAGCTTATCAATACAATCCCCCAAAGGAGCCTATCTTTATTATCCCCAGCTAGAGAATCCTCCAGAAATCAGTTCCCCTCAGAGTTTAAGTTTCAGTATTCCCGGCAGAGCTAAAGCTTCAAATTGTCAATCCCCAGCGGAGCCAGACTAATGAACCTTCTCCCCACAGGGTTTTAAGAGGCAAATCTTGAGTTCCCCAGTGAAGTCGCCAGAGATACTTCCCACCAAACTGAAGATTCTCGGTCTTACCTCCCCAGCATGAGTCTATTAGATTGGTGCTCCCCAGTAGAAGTCATCAGGAATTCCCCAGAAGATTGGTATACCACCCAAGTTCTTTATTCTCCAGCAACAACCAGGAATTATTCTTCCCGGCAGCAGTCAAGATACTATCATCTTCAGCCATCTCGGATTCATCTATCCTTTGCAAGACAGCTCTCCAGCTTACATGCGCATTCATTTACATTCATATTACATAACATACATTTTATCATGCATCATGACATTGTATATAACTAACTCCTTACCTTTTCAGGTAAGATCAGTCAAAAAGACTAAAAATCATTATCTTCCAAGATTCTTTCCAGGATTAGTTCAGATGTGACCCAGACATGGCAACATTCTGATGCTTATTCCAGATTCATCCAGATGCAGTTTTATACGAGCTCATCATCAGAGAACCCTACGCCGGTTCTCCCTTCAACTTCAAGATTTCTGAAAATAGTTCACGGGTTCTCCAAGTAACGGATGTTAACCTATCGCTTGTTCAGATTCTTCTCCAGACTTCTGAAAACAGTTTATGGATTCTTCCCAACAACGAATGTTAATCTATCAACTTGTTCAGATGCAACTTTTGAAAACAGTTTACGGACGCTTCCCAACAACGGATGATGCTCTATTGCTTATTCAACTTCAAGATTTTTGAAAACAGTTCACGGGTTCTCCAAGTAACGGATGTTAACCTATCGCTTGTTCAGATTCTTCTCCAGACTTCTGAAAACAGTTTATGGATTCTTCCCAACAACGGATGTTAATCTATCAACTTGTTCAGATGCAACTTTTGAAAACAGTTTATGGATTCTTCCCAACAACGGATGTTAATTTATCAACTGGTTCATATGCAATTTTTGAAAACAGTTTACAGATTCCTCCCAACAACGGATGTCAATCTATTGCTTATTCAGATCCCCAGTTCAGAGATGGTCCCAAGCATGGACACCTCCCTGATACTCATTCCAGATGGCATCTTTAAGCCCATCCCCGACAAGTTTCTGTCACTCTTCCAGATGGCATCGTTAAGCCCATCTCCAAATGGCATCTCTAAGCCCATTCCCGCATCCATTGCTTTGACGAGTGCAAATTTAAGGGCACTCTAGTGTCCAATCTCCTTTTACCCTCGAGTCACGAAAGGCAAACTTGCCAATCTAACTCCTCGGATTCAAGAAGATTGAACAGGGGCAACTGTTGTACCCCAAAATTTGCCCTCCCATTTTCTCAACATTTCTCATCACCAAGCCCTTGGAGATCAAGATCCAGTTAGGGTTTCATATTCTCAAGACTTCTCCTTGCACTGTTGACCCAAATTAGGGTTTGTGTTGGCACAGAGATGTTTTGACCTAAATTGCCTAAGATGACTTTCTTGCTTCATATTGGACTCCCAAGTTTATCCACATCAAGTTTCAAGTCTTGATTCCAAGTTTTGCCCAATCAATTGGACAGTTGACCTAAAAATCAACTGTATTGGGGAAAAAGTCAACTGTGGCCAATTGACAGTCAAACCTCATGAAAATTGACCCACATCAACATTATGAACTCACATGGACCATTTGATCAAGTTTGGATCACAATTCCACAAGAAATTTGATCAGATCACCAAAAGGGCAAAATGGTCATTTTTAGGGTTTTGACTGCACAAAGGCAATTTTTGACTTTTTAACCTAACCAATGGCAAACCAAGCTCACATATGGATTCAAGGACCCCATGGAATTGTCTTGACATGCTCAACAAGTTCAAAAGATCCCAAGTACACAAGATTGACAGTTGAATTTCCTAGTCAATTGATCAAATTTGACTGTATACTGAAAAGTCAAGCTTTGACTTTTTGGTCAAAATCAAGAGTCAAGATTCATTTTTCATCAAAACATGCCAAATCATGAAACTTGTTCATCAAGAAATCAAAAAATGCAAATTAGGGTTAGAAATGAGAATTTTTCATAACTTAGAATTTTTCTAAGTTATGAAAAACCCTAATTTTTTCCCAACTTTGCCTCACTTTCTCACCAAGATTCATTTGGATTCAAACAAAAGTCAAAACATGAAAGTTGTATCTTGTTGTATAATCTACAACTTTGATTCACAAAGTTTTCCCAAATAAGGCTTGTATCTCAAGTTACAATTTTTGGAATAAGGGTACTAAACCATTCTTAACTTAGTGAAATTTTAACCTATTTTGGCAAGGTTTTCTACCTAACTTCAAGACCATTTTCCATATACTTCCACTTGGAATTTCAATTTGAATTTCAAAGATGGATTGTAGTACACATTCCAAGCTTTCCAAAATGTCTAAGAACTCATCAAACAACCTCATAACTTGAGAGAATCGAATTTTGCAATATGGCAAAAAGTCACTTTGATTCATGGCCATGTACATGTTCATAACTTGTGCAAATTTCTCAAACCAGCATGCCACTTGATTACAGGCCCTTAAACCATCCAACACTCAATAATTTAATGCATGTTCATTGTGCTAAGGTCTTGTTTCATGAGTTTTAGCATTACATGTTGGATTAGGCCATAAATGGAAAAAGTGAAATAGCCATTTTTGCAAAAGCAAGCTTTATGTCAAAGTTGCAAATCCACAAGTACAGATGAAATCTAATTGGCACAAGATTATGAGGAAAACACACTGATCAAGACAAGGTTAGCAGCATGTTTAGGGGGCCTCTAGTTGCCTAG
The DNA here is from genome assembly GCA_948472305.1 of Vicia faba. NCBI lineage: Eukaryota > Viridiplantae > Streptophyta > Magnoliopsida > Fabales > Fabaceae > Vicia > Vicia faba. The sequence continues at coordinate 834,956,045 of OX451740.1, forward strand.
AAACTCAAGTGGCTTTTGTTTGCTTAAGTGTTAAGAAACACATCATAACATCACACAACTTTCATCTCAGCATTAGAACACTTAAGCAATTATTTTGTACACCTTCTAATCATCCAACCCAAGCTAGAACACGAGCAAACAAGGTCCCAAACACTCCCATTCCCAGAATCACTCTCAAACTGCAGAAACAGGGCAGGGTCTGCAGATTGGATCCCATCTCTCATTCCTTTCATGATTTCTTGCCCAAAGCTCATCAAACACATTCCCTAGCATCACTTGAAGCTAACCAAAGCACAAAACACGACCTGTAATTCCTCTAACCAGTTCCACCATTTTCACTTTCTTGTTTTACAGTTGGAGGTCCATAGCTCGATTCAAGGTGTTTCAAAGCAAAGTAAGCATTGGAATAGCATCACCACACTTCAGGCAAGCTATACAGATCATCATCTTGCTCTGAAAGCTCCCCCATTGCCAGATAGAACTTCAACTGAACAGGTATCTTTGTGAACTTCTAACTCTTAGTGTAGGCATCATTAGCTCTAGGTTTGTGAATAAGAAATGTTCTACTCATGCCCCTGAATCTGTACATGCTTTTACTTTTCATTTATTTTGCTTGAGCTGTGAGAATTTAAGGTTTGAATATGGAAGAAAAGTTAGGTCAGGATTTGGGAATGTCAAAATTCTCTCTCATTTCTGAGAGTTAGGATGAGTTCTTTATATATTTAGAATCGTGATTCAATGCTTAACATTTCTTATGTTGTAAGTTTGTGCAAAAGATCAAAGAATCCAAGTGTTTGAATGGAGGTTCAGGCGCGCGTTTTTTGAACGTTTTTGGCTGAAGGTTGAAGAAGAAGCTTCATGGGCTGGGCTTTTGTGTTATTTCTCTTCATACCATATTTTTGGTTTTGCACCCCCTGAGCCCATTTTATTTATTTGCTTGATTTTTTTTACTTTTCTTTTTTATTCTGATTTATTTATTTTTGCTAATAATATTAAAAACTTGAAAAATTATTTTTACACCATTTTTGCATTTTTTAGGTATTTATTTGTTTATATGGACATTTATGCATAAATATATATATATATATATATATATATATATATATATATATATATATATATATATATATATATATATATATATATATATATATATATATATATATATATATATATATATATATATATATATATATATATATATATATATATATACACTATTATTTAGAAAAAACTAGAAAAATATTGTAAATATATTTTATTTCTGATTTTTATTTCTTTTTTTCTTTTGAAAATATTTTATGTAAAATATACTATTTTTTATATAATATTAAACATTATTATTTTTATATACATAATACATATTTAGAAATTAATACATATATATATATATATATATATATATATATATATATATATATATATATATATATATATATATATATATATATATATATATATATATATATATATATATATATATATATATATTAGTATATTTAGGTTAAAATACAAAAGTACATACTTTTTTTCTTTTATTAATATTTGACATAAAAAAAATACTTTTTATAAATATACTTCATTTTATTTTATTTTTGTACATAATAAACAAATACTTGTATAAATTAAATAATATATATATTACTTAATAAAAATTAAGGTTTTACCCTTAAAATACAAAAACTCCAAAAAATAATAATTTTTTTTTATTTTTATTTTATTTTATTTATTTGACATAAATAATACTTTTTTTTCATACATATAAAAACCCTTTTTGCATTTTGCATCTTTATTTTATTTTCCATTTAATTTATGCAATTAATTGTCTTGTAAATATTCCAAAATTGATGTAATAGCTAGGTTTAAATTCCTTGTCTAAATATCCCCCCATTTGAATATTTGTACCCCCCTTCCCATATTGTGTTGTAATAGTGTAGGAATTTTACTTTTCGCACTTTAAACGCTTTATAAATATACCATGCTAGAATTAGGGTTTGTATGCGAATAAAAAGAACAAAATTAGTTTGACCTAATTTAAAGATAATCAAGCATGAAAATGGACAACACATATCACACTTGCACCCCTAGGGTATTCCACTTGTTGCCTTCAATAATGGGTCATATTGCATGTTAGGTTTCTTTGGGCAAAACAAATACAAAACAATTGATCATAGTCCCTCGATGACGCTTTCGAAAGTTGCCTAAAAAATGATCAAAGTCCCTTAAAAGAAAATTGCCCAAAGATACTTAGCACTATTGCAATTATGGTCTAAAACGATGACCCGCGCCCGTCCCTTTCACCTCCTAACACAAGATTGTCCACCAAATGCAATGGTGGAACAAAATTGTTAAAAGGGTTAAAACATAGTATAAATCTTTGAGAACCTTAGGGTAGATAGCTCTTAAGTACTTGTAAATTTGCAAAAGAAAACACTTGCCTATTTTCAAACCACACTTCACAAACACTTTCAAAACAAATTTCAAAAACCTTGAAACATCTTTTCAAAAAGACAAACACCTTTTGTAAAATATTCGAGTAAAGAATTGTTACAAGGGTAGCCTATACAAGGCCTCTTTTTCAAAACATTTTCGAAACCACACACCAAGCACCATTTCAAACAATTGAAAACCAAGGCAAGTTGATCTAAGCAAGTACCTAAGAGCCCATGGATAACCATGGATAGAAAGGGTGCTAATACCTTCCCTTTCTATAATCTACTCCCCGAACCCAAGAAAAATCTCAAAGGTTTTTGCTGTGCTTTTTAAAACTTTCCTTAGGATAAAATAAAAAGTCGGTGGCGACTCTTGCTCAACCGAAACATTTGTGAAACAAACGCAAAACCATAGTCAGTTCTCCCACCGTATCACAATAACACACTGTTAATTTCTTCTACCCAGAAGATCTTAGCAATGTTAGTCTCATTGATCATGGTTCTGGCCATTTCTTGCAATGTTCTGTTCTTTCATTCTACAACTCCATTTTGTTGGGGAGTTCTAGGACAAGAGAAGTCATGCGAGATGCATTTTTCATTAAAAAGTGTTTCAAACTTTTTATTTTCAAAATCTCCACCATGATCACTTCTGACTTTGACAATTCTAAGATCCTTTTCATTCTGAACTTGGTTACAGAATGCAACGAACTCAGAATGTGACTCGTCCTTGTGTCTTAAGAACTTTACCCATGTCCATCTGCTATAGTCATCTACGATCACTAACCCATACTTCTTGCCACTAACATATGCAGTTTTCACTGGTCCAAATAAGTCTATGTGCAGAAGTTCTAATGGCCTAGAGGTGGAAACAACATTTTTAGCTTTAAAAGCTGGTTTTGCAAATTTGTCTTTCTGACATGCTTCACACAGAGCATCTGAGTTGAACTTCAGATTAGGAAGTCCTCTGACCAGATTGAGTTTGTTAATCTGAGATATTCTTCTCATACTAACATTCCCCAGTCTTCTGTGCCAGACCCATTACTCGTTGTTAACGGAGAGAAGGCATTTTACATTCTGACTTTTTAGTTCAGAAAGTTTTATCTTATAAATGTTGTTTTTCCTCTTTCCATTAAAAAGGATAGTTCCATCTTTCTGACTAACACCTTTGCATGAATTTTGATTAAAGATTATATCATAACCGTTATCACTTAATTGACTTATGGATAACAGATTATGCATTAATCCATCAACTAAAAGCACATTATTGATAGAAGGAAGATTACCATTACCTACTGTTCCAGAGCCAATGATCTTCCCTCTTTGGTTGCCTCCAAAGCCCACATAGCCTCTAGGTTTAAGTTTCAGGCTTTGGAACATATGCTTTCTTCCCGTCATATGTCGAGAGCATCCAGAGTCCAGGTACCATGACTGGTGTTATAGCCTTGCTGCTAAAGATATCTGCTACATATATAATTTTGTCCTTAGGTACCCATATCTTTTTGGGTCCTGGTTTGTTAGTTTTACCAAAATTCTGTTTGAATTTTGGTTTGGCAGAGTAATCATTACTAGTGTATTTTAGGTCATGTGTGTGCTCGTATGTGAAGTGTGATTTTAGTGGTGTGCGTTTTATAACTAGGTCCATGACTTTCTTAGGTGGAGATACCTTACCTTGGTATCCTATTACTTTTCTTCCATTCCTGCTAACTCCATAGATCATTGAAGCCATCTTGCTTCTATCTATGTTTTTAGCCAAAAACTTTTGAAAGCTGTGATCATACTCTTTGATGATCTTATCAGCATTATTGGGAGTCTCTGAGATTATTTCTTTCTGATAGTTTTGTAAATCATTTTCTAATTTTAAAATCTTTTCTTTTAACTTAGAATTTTCTAATCTAAGACTCTCAGTTATTTCATAGTCAGAGACAAGATCCCTTTTCAGGTTCTTGAATTTGACTATGATCTGCTGATACCTTTCCAGAATTTCATTCAGACTTTCTGCAAGTTCAGCCTTAGTAAAATTAACAGTGAAATCAGGGAATACCTCTTATGAGTCTGAACCATAAGCTTCTATGTCTTCTGTCACATTTGCCATAAGAGCGATGTTGGCTCTTTCATCATCTGACTCTGAGTCAGCATCAAAAGTGTCTGAATCGTCCCATGTTGCCATGAGGCTTTTCTTCTTCTCCTTGAAGAACTTCTTTTTGGGCTTCTCCTTCTGAAGCCTTGGACATTCACTTTTGTAGTGCCTTTGTTCATTGCACTCATAGCAAATGATGTCTTTGTTATTTGACTTTCTGTGTCCTGAAGAAGCTTCAGATCTTCTGTGTCCAGAGGAGGACTCAGACTTTCTGTATCTGGAGGAGGATTCATTTTGATTCTTTGATCTTCTTGGGTTTCTGAATTTTCTTTGTCTCTGCTTTGACAGTTGATTGACCCTTCTGGAGAGAAGAGACAATTTGTCTTCTTCTGATGAGGATCCATCAGAGGTTTCTTCCATAGCCTGCAAAACCTTAAAATCAGGTTTTTTGTTAGATTTTAATGTTAGAGGCTTGCCTTGCTTTTGAGGCTCGTCTTCTTCTAGCTCTATCTCATGACTTCTGAGGGAGCTAACAAGTTCCTTCAGAGATATCTTGTTGAGATCTTTATCCAGCTTAAGTGCAGTGACCATTGGCCTCCATTGCTTTGGTAGACTTCTGATGATCTTCTTTATGTGATCAGCAGTAGAATATCCTTTGTCAAGAACTTTCAGCCCAGCAACAAGAATCTGGAATCTTGAGAACATTGCTTTTATGGATTCACTGTCTTCCATCTTGAATGCTTCATATTTCTGAATGAGCGCAAGGGCCTTAATTTCTTTGAATTATATGTTGCCTTCATGCGTCATTCTCAGAGAGTCAAGCATGTTTTTGGTTGTCTCTCTGTTTGAAATCTTCTCATATTCTGAGTATGAGATGACACTGAGAAGTATTATTCTGGATTTATGATGGTTTTTGAAATCACATTTTTGTTGGTCAGACATCCTTTTTCTATCTATCTTCTGACCACTTTCATCCACAGGATGTGTGTATCAATCAATTACCATGTCCCATAGATCAGCATCATGAGCCAGAAAGAAGCTCTCAATTTTGTCTTTCCAGTAGTCAAAGTTTTCTCTATCAAAGAATGGAGGTTTGCCTATGATTTTGTCCTTGTCCTCATGATAGTCATTGCTGATGTTTCAGAATCAAACTATGTTCTAACAAGAATGATAATTTTGTTTTTGTATACTTTAACCCTCAGAATTTTATGCTTTAATTTTTTCTGTGAACATCTGATCAATAGTTCTTCAAAAGTAAGAAGGAAAGTTGTATCAGGATCTACCTAAGAAGATCTGAACGTTCTCCAAAAGGTTCATTTCAAAGATAGAAGCATGCAGTTTACAATATCAACATTTGTCAACTCTATATGCAAGGTCTTCCTCTAAGGCTGAACATGTGTTCAAATTCTGAAGAGAATGAAACGTTGAGTTGATGCATTGAGGCTCGTGTCATATTGGTAATTGATTCATATCTTTACGTTATCCCTTTTTTTCAGGAATCATTAATGCATATAATCATTTTCGTTAAATCTTTTTCTTGTCAATTAAGTCTTCTATGTTCTTATATATATACTTCGTTCATCATCACTATCACATTTCCACTCTCAATTCCTTTTTCTCTCTTAAATTTGTTCAATATTTCAAAAACCCTAAAAAGAGTCTGTGTGAACAAATGGCTTCCTCTCAACAACTTCCTCAAGGTTCTCAAAGCATTCCTGGCTCTTCTTCCTCAACGGCAGAAAGGTACGAAGAACCCTCAAGAACTCTCCTTACACCCATTGATTCGCTGTAAGTTCTGTGTGAGCTCATTGTAGATTTCGTCAGCATGAAGGAAAACTAATACGATTTAACCCCTGATGTTGAGTTCCAAGGATGGACTAATTACTTTGATCGCCTCCTAGGTCCAATTTTTCCAAGACTTATTAAAGAATTCTGGATTCACGCTACAACTTTAAATCACCAGGTTACTTCTTTCGTTATAGGAACGAAAATCATCATCTCTAAAGATCTCATTGGGCAACTAATAGGTCACGACGGCGGCGGTATTCGATGCAGTGATATGTATCACAAAGGCTCTGACTTAACCAAGATATCAAAGGAAATATTTACTTATGGTCAACCGTCAAACCAAATCAAAGACCTAAAGGATTACCTCAGAATTTGGTGTAAAATTATTTTGGGCTGCATCAATCACAGGAAACCTACAAGTTCTCCAGATTACATCAACATTGACTAGCAGTACCTTATGTACTTCATAGCCACCAAAGCAAAGATTAATCTTCAACGTCTTCTGTTCAATCATCTGAAGACCAGCTTCAAAGAAACAAGAGAAGAAGAAAGAATAAAGAGAGATTGGATCCCTCTAGGAAGACTCATCTCAGATATTCTGACAGAAAACAAACTGATAGAACATCTGACTGAGGCTCAATAAGCTAGCACTCTGGAAGCTTGTGTTGGTAAACCCCTCAACGCCAAAAATCTGAAGAATATGAAGATTGTTGAAACTATTAAGAAGGATCTAACAATCACCACCAAGGAAGCCATTACCACTAAAAGAGTACCTCTGAGGATTTTCCTCTCTTCACTCAAGCACTCTCTTCTCCAGATATTATCCTCGTGTATATGGATGCTTGCAAAAGGGACTGGACAAATCTAGATGTGAACATTTGTGATCTGAGACAACAACCTCTAGAAGTTTCTCCAATAAAATAAAGTAAAAGGAAAGCAGCTGCAGAAGGAACTTCTCAGAAGACTCCCAAAGCTGCCAAAAAGAAAGGCAACCCTTCTTTTGTTTCTGTTATTGAATCAATACTGCTATCAACATCTGAAAACCCTTCATCTCCAAAGCCCACGGAAGATCCTTCTCCTCAAACCTTTGATGATTTTGACATAGATTTTGACACCTCATTTCCTCTAGATAGCCTTCTGAACAATCCACCTTCTACCCATCTTGACCAAAATCAGCCTGAACTTGCACAAGTTCTCTCTGATATTGATCAATTTAATCAGCTGTTTGAAGCTCCCCAAACCAAAAATTCAAATCTTAACTATGATACCACAACATCAATCCCTGGAATCACCTGCCCTCTCATGGTCTCTTAGCCACTTGCAATTCCCTCAACATCTTCACAAAACCTCTCCATTCCAGATCTTCCATCTCCTTATCAGTCCACTCCACCCAACTCACCAAATTCGCCCATTATCCTTTATGATCTTCCTCTCCAAATAACTACCCAGAAGATCCTCTTAGAACTGTTATAGACTTAGAAGCTTTGGACAATCTCGTCACAAGCTCTCCGAAAATTATCATTCCAAAACCAAAACCAAAAATCTCCAAAGCAGATGTTGGTAAATACTTGCTGATTTTTGAAACAGAAATACAAGAATGGGTTAACTCTCTGAAGCTAGCTTGCATAGAGAATCTCAATCCAGCTCCTTCTGATTCTTATTGGAACTAGTTCAGAAAATGTTTCAACTCTGAATCTCTGAAATTAAAGGAGCTTAGATATGAAATCGCTCAACAGAACTTCAAGGATCAAGTTCTACGACACTGAGAAAAGAAGCCACTCCTTCTACCGGACAATACTCCTTGGGAAGATCATCAGCCATCAGAATGTAATGAACCATCCTCTGATCCTCTTTCTCTGGTCATGTTTCAAGACAAAGGCAAGGAAGTTGAAGAAGCTCATGAGTCAGAATCGGCTACAGTCTGCTCTAAGAAAGTGGTCCTCTCTGCTGAAATACCCTCTTCTTCTATTGTGCTGTAAACTCTGGAGGAGCTGAAGACAGAAAATGATGTGTTTAGGGAAAGGCTAAACAAGCAGGATGAAACTAGCAATTAAATCAAAGGGATGCTTGGAAAACAAGAGGAATCAAACAATTAGATTAAGAGTTTATTGGAAGCCCTGTTCACATGACTTCCACCTCCTCAAAATTAGTTCTGAAATTTGTTTTCTTCATTGTGTTATTTTATTTGTTTCCTTGAATCTTTTTTTGAATACAAAATGCCTTTTATTGTCTAAAGTGTTTTTATTGCTTTTTTATTCTTGACAAAAAAAGGAGTAGAACGTAAGATATTTCGAATATAACAGTATCGAGACTCAGTCTCAAACATTTTGAATATCATAACTTCTAATGTTTTTCATCTGAAAGCAAAACAGGAACAACCTCTATTGAGGACAATTGTGGATGCATAGAAAATATTCTTCTCAAAAACTCTGATCAGAACAATCTTCAGGGAACTATTTCTTCTCTATATGAGTATCCAACTCAGGGGGAGACTTTAATGCTTTATGTTCTTTACGTATTTGATCAAAATATCCAAGTTTTTGTCATCATCAAAAGGGGGAGATTGTTATAATATAGTTTGATTCTACAACCCTTGTAAGAGTTTTTATGATAAAAAACACTCAAAGAACAATTATGTTCCCTAAATAAGTATTTTATTTTGCAGGGAAGTTCTGATGTAAGAAGCAAAAAAGATGAGTTAGATCGTTGTTTAAACTCTGATTCAACATATCTTACATAGAAAGCAAAATATGCGTAACACGCTTACATAAAGAAGTTCTAAAGCTACAACTTCTGAGTGCACTAAACGCTGCGAACAAGAACTCCGTTATTTTTTTTCATACAGTTTTGGAAAGAAGTAAAGGAGTCCCAACGGTAACATTCATCTTCTGATGTAATCTTTAGCAAGCTTGTTCTGAAGTGTTACATTTCATTCATGGCTATTCAAAAGTATCGGCTGAAAGAGGACAAGAATCTCTATGTTTGGAAAGTTCTTTTACTACTATTTATCAACATTCCAAAAGGACCTCTCATGCGTTGCCTATATAAACAAGACTTGAAGGAGAAATCATTTACGATTTTGCTGTGCACCACAAACAAGAAATATCACTACCTTAAATCCATTTATTTTCATTTGTGTAATACATCACTTTTGTGATATTATTTTTGTTAGAAAACATATCTTGTACAGGCTTTCAAGTATAGTACTATGTAATACCTTGAGAAAACTAGGTTGTGGTTTAAACTCAAGAAGACTTTGGAAATTGTCATTGTACCTTTGTAATCAATATCTATTAGTGGATTAAGACCTCATTGAGAGAGGCGAAATCACCTTGGCGGGTGGACTGGAGTAGTTTGAGTTCAAACGAACCAGGATAACTAACATGTCTTTTGTTTTTAAGTTTTAAAAACCCCAATTCAACCCCCTCCCCCTTCTTGTGTTTTTCCATTCTTCAAAAAAGAAATGAACCACAAATCTATCAGTTTGTCAGTGTCGATTGATGAGCAATCCACTCCGGATCATCCGTATGCAAGCTTCAATGTTGTTTTCTAAGCTCTAACTATCAAAGAATAGAGGATGATGGAGTTGGGGTCAAAAATACCCAAAACCATCATAAAAAAAGTGTTTTTACCCCTAAATACGCATTTCTGACTGTCCAGCATCGCCTAGTGATATTTTGTTATGGTGGTGTAGCGGCAAGCAACAAAAGTTTTGGAAATGTTTATCCGGGAATTTATCGTGTCCACAGAGATTGGTTATTGAATTGTCGTTCGACAAATCTCTCGTTAATGAGTTTTGTTTGAATGGTATAGAAAAGTATCAGCAGAAAATAAATGTAAACAAAAGAAAAAACTAAGGAAGAACTTATCAAGCCTGCATATAATCTACTCATTGCAGACTTAAATCTACTGACCAGTTACATTCAACCTAACAATACTCATCAATGTCACTACATATCACTCACAACCAAAGTCATTTCTAACCCAAATTGAGAGGCCGACTGTATCACCAAGGAAATGATATCTCTACCTCTTCAACAACACAGAAGACAACTATGTAATCGCACTGTCAATCTCTCAGCACAGCATAACCACACAGGGGCATTAAGCTCTGATACCCAAGTAGATGTCAACTCTAAATCTATCTCTAAAGTTCAGAAACTAACAGATAATCATCCTAGATAAGAATCTAAGCAGTATATGTCTATAACAACTCAAATCCCTAGCACAGAGCAAAAATCCAGGACAACAATGGACAAAGATTTGTAAACAAGTTTAATATAACGCCATGGGAGACAAATATACATAAATATACAAACTCAACACATAAAGAATACACAAAGAGGAAGAGAAATGAACCACAAATCTACCGGTTTGTTAGTGTCGATTGATGAGTAATCCACCCCAGATCATTCGTATACAAGCTTCAATGTTGTTTTCTAAGCTCTAACTATCAAAGAATGGAGGATGGTGCATTTCTGACTGTCCAGCATCGCCCGACGACCAAAAAGCGTCGCTCGACGACCAAAACAACATTTTTTCCATGCTTCAGCACAACTTGCGTTTCCCAGTGACCAAAAAGCATCGTCCGGCGACGAATGGCAGAAAGTTAAAAAACCAGCACAACATTCTGCACTGTTTCGGCCATAACTTTTGAATCATAACTCTGATTCACGCAAGATCATAAGTGTTGGAAAGCTTATCCAATTCTCTATCTAAAAATGGATAAATATCAATGCTTGGATACCTACAAAATGAGATAAAATCAATTAAACTCAATGATATTTACATAATAACGCAATAAATACACTATAACATAAACTATACTGAATATACACTAAAGTTAAGGTTTATTGACAAAAAGAAAACGAATTAAGCCGATGAGTGCTAATTATTTACACTTAAGTTCACAACAATTTAGCACTCATCAGGTATACAATCCTTGTTTCTTCATGCCTCTTAAGACTTCCTTCGACCCCTTCATGACTCTTAGGTAACTTTCATCTCCTTGGAAAACATATCCTTTCTTGTCAAATTCACCAAGAGAAATCAAATTCCTCTTTAAATCAGGTACATACCTGACTTCAGTAACAACTTTATTGACTCATCTTAGAGCTTGAATCTCACAGATCTAACACCTGCAATCTTGCAAGCTTTGTTATTTCCCAATAATATAGATCCATCATCTGATCATATAATTCCTCGAACAAGTCTTTGTTTGGAGTCATGTGCCAAGTGCAACGTGAATCCATAATCCACTCCTTATTCGAGTTGCTGCATTGAAACCACAAGAACATCAGATGAGGCGAAATCATCTTAATTAATGGATGCATTGCCATTATTCTTACCTCTATGATCTTTCAGACGTTCAGGACACACTTTTCTTGTATGACTCTCCTTATTACAATGATAGCATCAAATACCAGGTACATCACCATTATAAGACTTCGACTGACTTTTACCTTTCTTCTAGTTGAACTTACCATCCTTTCATAAGAACATTCCTTTAATGGACAAACCTTCACCAACCGTCAAAGGTTTATGCTCTGTTCGTTCATTAAAGTCCTTAGAATACAAGGTTGATTAAACTTCTTCAAAGGTTAGAGGATTTCTTCCATACAAGAGGGTTTCTTTGAAGTGAGCATGTGTTCTGGATAAAGAGCACAACAACAACAGTGTTTGATCTTCATCATCGATCTTCATATCAATATTTTCAAGATCAAGAATCAGTTTTTTGAATATATCCAACTGTTAAGACAATACTTGGTCTTCAAGCATCTTGAATAAATACAGAGCTTGCTTCAGGTAGAGTCGATTTACCAATGATTTGGTCATGTACAAACTTTCAAGTTTTACCTATAACCCTGATACCGTCATCCCCTTTGATACTTGTTGAAGAACCTTATCACCAAGGCTCAATAAGATTGCACTATAGGATTTCTCTATCATGGACGTATTTTATTTTTACTTTAACGCAACATCTATGGTCGTCGCTCCCTCCAGCGCTTCCAAACAACTCTGTTGAACCAGTAGGGATTTTATCTTCAAGCTCCATAAACCAAAATCGTTTACTCCGGTGAACTTTTCAATCTCATACTTTGTTGAATTCATTTTTTTCCATGCTCACCACATCAATTTGTTGTGAAATTAGATGTTTTTGAAACAAAGTATAAACTGTTTCTTTATGATCAAGAATCAAACAGGGTAGAAAAGATGATAGAACACGAAGAACTACAAGGAATTGATTATAAATATTATTCTTTACTTTCTCTTTAAACAACATTACAAGTACACAAGAATAAAAAATTATCCTCTCACCCTAAATTAGGATTTGTTGTGTGTAATGATGAGAGACTAGTATGCTATTTATAATAAACCTAACATAGTAAACTAATGGGCTTTTTCACAAATACCCATTACAAGCTAACTTAGGGTACAAGCTAACTTGAACAATTGGACATAATAAACATGCCCAATTCAACATACTAACAACCCTAGAATTTTCGACAACTGCATGCTTGACCATACTTTGACTACATCATACACTTCTTCGACACCAGCATGTGAGCAACCTTCAAATTCATGCTAACCTATGTTGAACTTGTTGAACCACGAAGTTGACCCAATAGAGTTTGATCTAATATCTTCCACAAGGGTTTATGCTTGAATTTTTTTTTTGTATATAGGTTTCGTATTTAATGATTTTGATTTTCAATTTTGTTAGTTTAAATTTCAAATAAAGTATTGAGGGTGTTAAATTAGATTTCAATATGTGAATTAGGGTTTATGCTTTATATTGTTTTCAATATGTGAATTATGGTTTATGATTGTATTTGTTTTTCGTATGTGGGTTTCATATTTGATGATTTTGAATTTTCAATTTTGTTAGTTACCTTTTATTTAATTAGGAAATTAGGTATTGTGATTTATGGTGAGTTTTATTGTGTTAAAAAGTTATGTTAATTTAGGTTTACTATGGAAAACTGCGATGATTTTGATTCCAATGACGTTCATTCCACTGATGGTGATACATCTGATGTTGAATCGAATGATGCTAAGAATGACAAATATTCAGTATCTAGTGGGCATCAAAGTTCAAATGACAGTGATGATGATGATAATATTCATAATGATGATTTGGTTGAAGTAGATGCAATTGTAGAGGATAAATTGGTGAGTATTAATTCCATTGCTTTTGATGAAATTTGTGCTATGGAATTGGGTACTGTTAATGAAGCTTATGAATTTTATTAGATATGGTAAAATGATGTTAGGACAACAGAGGCCTGAAGGTAGTAAAATAACAGTAATGAGGCAGTTTGTGTGCAATAAACATGGTTTAAGAGAGAATAAACACTTATGTAGGGTTGAGAGGAAACGAGATCACATAAGTTTAACTTGTACTAAATGTGCAACTAGGCTTAATATGCACTACAAAGCTAGAAAGGATTTATATGTAGTGTCATATTTTGAAATGCTCATAACCATGAATTAACCCCATCTAAGTTTGTGCACTTACACCCCATTTATCATGAAATTTTTGAAGCAAATAGAGATCATATTGATGGTCTTTAGTCACATAGAATTAGAACTTTCATATAATGGGGTACATGGTTGCTCATAAGGGTGGATATGATGGTGTTGGGTTTACAAAGAAGGATTTGTAAAATTATTTTGATAAAAAAATGTGTGCTATTATTAAAGATGGTGATGTTTATGCTTCTTTAAATTATCTAAATGTAAAGTCATCAACTGATACCATGATATATATGATAAGTGTGTTTTATGTTGCTTTATAAGTGTGTTCTTAGTCGCATTTTCATCACATTTTGTTTATGTTTCTCCCTTTTCCATATTTTATGCTTTGGTATTGTATTTTTGCCATTTGCAGAACTCTATGAGCTTACCGGAAGGAAAGGAGATAAAATCAGATTAAAGACGGAGAAAAGTACGGAGGCCTAAATTTCCTAGTACAAATACCAGAGCTCTGTTATAGGCGCCCGTAACACACGTTACGGCCCGTAATGGAGCCCAGACTGAGCTTCCCTTTTGATGTGCGCCCAGTACATTTTCCAGGGGTCTATTATGGGTGCTTGTAGCACACGTTACGACCCATAATAGACTTTCAGCTAAAGCCTACCAAAACACCATGCCCAAGCCAAACATCAGGGGCCTGTTACGGCTGCCTGTAACACACGTTACAGCCTATAACAGGAGTGCGAAAACTTAATAATTTTGTTTCCTTTCTCGATTGATTTTGTCTCTGATATGGGGATTCTGACTTTTATGATTAAGTTGAAACATTATATAGAGCATTGATGATTTGGATTTTCATGTTTTATTTGGAATATTATAAAAGTCCATTTAGATGGGATTTAGAGAAATCAAGTTTTATAGTACAATTTTTTTCTTCTGTAACTTTTACACTTCTTTGTACAAGTCCCCATTGGAGTCATTAAATCAAGGTTTTACTCAGTATTTTATTTCATCAGGTTTTTATTTTATTTTCTTTTTTATTCATAATTTATTAAATCATGAACCCTAAGGACTAAGGGTCATAAACCCTATCAATGATACCATGAGTGAGTAGTTCCATAAGGACTAAGGGTCATGAACCCTATAAATGATTATCCATAGGAATTAGCTTAAGTTAGTTATGAGGATTTCAGCGTTTGACTATTTTAAAAACTGAGTATTGATTCAAACCTCTCTATGAAAGTACGTCTGTTTTGGGTTTTTATCTTTATCCGAAAGGATAATTGTAAAAACCGGAAAGCAGTTTTTAAACGATCAATTTCGAAGTCACGAAAGTGATCAGAAGAGATTGAGAAATTATCCCATTTAAATATTTGTGCAAAACAATGTTCACTGACGAATGCTTATGCGTGAGCAAAAGCCGACGAGCGTCTCGCTCGTCAAGGATAGTGTAATTTGCTGGCGAAAGCAGGAATTACCCCAACATTATATTTTTCTATAAAATTGCATCAAAATTCTCGTAATAAAAATACTTAAGCCCTGCGGAGAAGTCGTAGATAGTAGTCATGATCCTAAAGTCCTGTTTGTTTTATTAATCTTCAAGTTATTTGCAATTAAGCTGTTTTCAAAAAGTGCTTTTGAAAATAAGCTATTTTGACTTAAGTGATTTTTCACTTGAGTTTATCTCTCCCAACTATTCAGTCACTCTAGCTTTACAAAGATATAATAGAATTCGGTACTCAACCAATTGCCCTTGTGGATTCAATACTTTTTACTACTCTATCATTAGTCGTGCGCTTGCGGTGTGTCAAGTTTTTGGCGTCGTTGTCGGGGACCAATTGCGTTGATATTGATACTCTATTTTATCACTGTAGAGATTAGAGCTTTATTTTCGCTGTAATTTTTTTAAATTTTTTCGTTGACTATTTTGTGGCATGCATGGAGTTTATCCCAAACATGATTAATTGTGCAAACAATTACCATGAAGACTCATGTTTCGGTGCCTACAACCCAGAGTGGATTGATCAACTGAATTTTCTCTATGATAACCATTCCCATTATCTTGAGGAATCACAAGATTCCCAAAAATCCAACCTTGAAATGTTAATGGAGGATATCATTGCAACACAAGCTCGCTCTAACCTGGAATATATGATGGAGAGCTTTGTGGCGACACAAACTCTCCAGAATGAAGAGTATAGA
Organism: Vicia faba; assembly: GCA_948472305.1. Classification (NCBI taxonomy): domain Eukaryota; kingdom Viridiplantae; phylum Streptophyta; class Magnoliopsida; order Fabales; family Fabaceae; genus Vicia; species Vicia faba. Next base: position 834,972,020 of record OX451740.1, read on the forward strand.
AAGTAGAATATCCATACTATTGAAACCCTTAGGCGTTTAAATATAGTGTTTGAGTCCCTCGTGACTCGTAATAAGGCATTGGAGACCCAAATCTCCCTGCTTGCACACACACCTCTAAGATCCTTCCCTGAGAGACATGTGGATGTTGTAACACTCAGTAGTGAAAAACAAACTGAAAAACCTAGGGAGCGTAATAATGAGGTTGAGAAGAGTTCTAGAGATAAAATAGTAGGGATTGAGGAGATCCATCGACACCATATAAAATGGAGGTTATCAAAGAGGTAGAGAAGTAATCACGATATGTTGTTACTCCTTCCTACAACCCATAATTTCCTTTCCCACAAAGATGTGTGGAACCTAAGGTAGGCACTCAATCCAAAAATTATGTGGAGATATTGGAAAAGATCCATACCAATGTACCATTACCCGAGGACCTACCTAAAAAGAGAAAAATAGAAGACCATGAAACTTGGGAAATTATTGGTGTTAAGAGGGGAAGATTAAACTTTGAGGTGGGGGATGAAAAGATTAAATCCAAACCTGAAGAACGAATACTTAGGATAGAACAAGAACCACCCTCACAATGGAAAAAGTATGAATTACACCATAGGAAGAAGAGAAAGAAAAGTATTAGATATGAGAAATGGCTTGATAAGTGGACATGGAAGCATAAGGTTGAAGAATCATTTCTGAAAGAACCATCTTGAGTGGCAACACTCATAGACCGTCGAACCATGCAATGTTAAACTAAGCGCTTAGTGGGAGGCATCCCACTATTTTTTATGTTAATCGTTTTCTTGTTTGTTTTTCCTATTTTTCAGGTACCCCCAATGAAAGACCTTTTAAGTTGATGGAAAATATGAGAAGAATGAGAAAAGAAGAAGATTCAAACCCGAAAAAATCATTCTGGTAGAAAAAGCAGTAGTCTATTATGGGCGCCCGTAATATGCATTATGGCCCGTAATGGAGACCATCGCAAAAAAAAGTTCAAATTTCTTTCGAAAATCTCAATCTTCCCACTCCCGCCACCTTATCTATGAGTTTTTCTCACCTATTCTTTTACTAAAACATTAAGGTCAATGTTTGGTTTAAGTATGAAGGGGGTTTACCTATTTTATTTACTTTTATTTTATTGTCATCTATTTCTGTCAATTCATTTGATTCCATTACTTGTTTCTGTTTATTTCCCTTCAATAAAAGACCATTTTTCTTCATTATTTTTCTTAAACTAAGACCAAATTTTTTTCCCAAAAGAGTTTTTGATTTTGAGACAACTGGGATATTATATAGAGCTAGAGGAATGAAAGGTTAAGGTTAGGAAAACTAGAAAATTTTGATAAAAAGATTCTTTACTTGAACACCCCGAGCTTCCCAAAAGTGACACGTGTCTGACATATAGAATTATACCATAGTTCTTAGATCCTAAGAAGTACTCCCAAATTAGTTTAATTTGACAGGCTGGCATAATTTAGATTTGCATGCATGTATGGTTGATTGAGAAACAAAGAGAATAATTGCATCAAAAAGATAAAAAGGCGGTAAAAGGAAACCGAAATAGGTTGATCCCCAGCATCGTCCTAAGCAAAGGACAATATATAAACTTGCAAAAGTTTTGAAAATTTCGTCAACACAAAAAAGATGTAAAGGCAGTAAAAGGCAACCGGTCCGCTAAGTCGGATAACCCTCACCCGATTATTCAGCCCAAAGGGGGTTGATCCTCAGTGTCGTCCTGAATAAAGGACAATATACAAGTTTAATAGGCTTTGAAAATTTCATTGGTGGATAACAAATTTTGTATAAATGAAAAAAATTCTCAATTAACCTTGTTCATGTTATGATTATTATAACTTCCATTGCCTTAATTTGATTGTCCGAATGAAAAGGGAGAAAAATCAGAAACGATACCTAAGTACAATGCATAGTTAGAGAGATGTCCGAGTAGGGAAGCTTAGGTCCATGGTTTTACCTTGTTTCGTTTTCTTGTAAAGACCCTTGGAGTCGAGTGAGTATCAGAAGAACTAACCCTTGGCCTTTTTGAACAAAAGCTCATGTATGATTACCAGTTTTCTTTCTCTTTCATGAACTCTTTCTTTTGATATTTTGCTTGATCCAAAAATATTCTTTGTAAGATATATTGCTTGAGGAAAAGCAACTATCTAAGTTTGGGGGAGTTTGATAAGTGTGTTTTATGTTGCTTTATAAGTGTGTTTTTAGTCACATTTCCGTCACATTTTGTTATGATTCTCCCTTTTTCCATATTTTATGCTTTGGTATTGTGTTTTTTCCATTTGCAGGACTCTATGAGCTTACTGGAAGGAAAGAAGATAAAATCGGATGAAAGACAGAGAAAAGTGTGAAGGCCAGAATTTCCTAGTATAAATACCAAAGCTCCATTACGGGCGCCCGTAACACACGTTACAGCCTGTAATGGAGCCCAGACTAAGCTTCCCTTTTGATGTGTGCCCAGTACATTTTCCAGGGGTCTGTTATGGGTTCCCGTAACACACATTACGACCATAACAGACTTTCAGCTGAAGCCTCCCAAAACACCACGTCCAAGTCAAACATCAGGGGCCTGTTATGGGTGCCCGTAACACACGTTAGGGCCCGTAACAGGAGTGTGGAAACTCAATATTTTTGTTTCCTTTCTCGACTAATTTTGTCTCTAATATGGGGTTTCTGACTTTGATGATTAGGCTGAAACGTTATATAGAGCATTAATGATTTGGATTTTCATTTTTTATTTGGAATATTATAAAAGTCCATTTATATGGGATTTAGAGAAATCAAGTTTTATCCTACAATTTTTTTCTTCTATAACTTTTACACTGCTTTGTACAAGTCTCCATTGGAATTAATGAATCAAGGTTTAATTCAGTATTTTATTTCGTCAGGTTTTTATTTTATTGTCTTTTATCTTCATAATTTATTAAATCATGTATGTTATTGCTATGATTTATTTGATTTCTTGCTTTCTCACTATGAGTGAGTAGTTCCATAAGGACCAAGGGTCATGAACCCTATCAATGATTATCTGTAGGAATTAACTTAAGTTAGTTATGAGGATTCTGGCGTTTGACTATTTTAAAAACTCAGTATTGATTCAAACCTCTCTATGAAAGTAAGTGTGTTTTTGGGTTTTTATCTTAATCCGAAAGGATAATTGTAAAAATTGGAAAGCAGTTTTTAAACGATCAATTTCGAAGTCACGAAAGTGATTGGAAGATATTGATAAATTATCCCATTTAAATATTTGTGCTAAAAAATGATCAGTGAAAAATGCTTCTGCGCGAGTGAAAGTCGACGAGCGTCTCGTTCATCAAGGATAATGTAATTTGCTGGCGAAAGTAGGAATTACCCACAACAGTATATTTTTTTATAAAATTGCATCAAAATTCTCGTAATAAAAAATACTTAAGCCCTGCAGAGAAGTAGTAGATAGTAGTTATGATCCTAAAGTCCCATTTGTTTTATTAATCTTCAAGTTATTCGCAATTAAGTTGTTTTCAAAAAGTGCTTTTAAAAAGGAGCTATTTTGACTTAAGTGATTTTTCACTTGTGTTTTTCTCTAAAAACTACTCGGTCACTCTAGATTTACAAAGATATAATAGAATTTGGAACTCAACCATTGGTCCTTTTGGATTCGATACTTTTTACTACCCTGACATTAGTCGTGCGCTTGCAGCGTGTCAATATACTGAATATGCTGTCAATAGTGATGGACGAATGAAGTCTCTTTTTTGGGCTGATGGGAGCTGTAAATCTGGCTATTTTTGTTTTTGCGGTGTGGTTGTATTCGACACAACTTACAAGAAGAACAAATACAACTACCCATTGGTTATATTTTCATGGTGTAACCACCACTCTCAGACAATTATTTTGGTGTTGCATTGGTATCACATGAAACAACATAGACATATAAGTGGTTGTTGATGTGTTTTTTTAGAGTGTATGAATGATAAATACCCAGAAGTAGTCGTAATAGATGAAGATAAGGCTATGAGAGAGGCTATAAAATGTGTTTTTCCAGATGTGACTCATCGATTATGTGCTTGGAATTTGAATAAAAATGCAAGTGAAAATGTAAAGAAGTCCGAATTTTTGGAAGGTTTTAAAAAGCCATGTTTTCAAAATTTACAAAGGATTAATTTGAAGAGTACTTGTCAGAGCTAATTAAAGAAAATGAACTTGAAGGAAATTCTTGGGTTGCAAAAACATATGAGAACAAGTCAGTATGGGCAACTACATATCTACGTGATTAGTTTTTGGACGAATAAGAACTATGTCTCAATGTGAAACTGTTAATGCAATAATCAAGAGTTATGTCAGGAAGAAAGGTTGTACTTTTGAATTTATGCACAATTTTGAGCAGGCATTGAGAGAGTACACAAACAATCAACTGGTTGTTGATTTTAAATCAAAGTTTTCAAAATTCGTGTTAACAACTCACATGCATTCAATTGAGAGTGATGCTGATAAAACTTATACAGTGGAGATTTTCAAAGAAGTTAAATATGAAATAATGAAGGATGATGCATTGTGTAATGCACCAGACTGCTTTCAGGATTACCGATTGACCTCACAAACTACACAAGTCTTTTCAGCATGATTTATCCCTATTCACACACTTTTCGCGAAACTTCCCATAAGGTCACGCATCCAAGTACTACTCCCAGTCAAGCACAGTTAACCATGGAGTTCTTATTTGTTATGTTATAAAAAAGAAGATTCATCTTATTGGTATAAGTAGTACCAATCAATTCTTATAAGCATTCCTTCAACCATCGAATCCCATACCTGCACAACCTCAGGATCCCTCTCATTCTGATGTGAATTCAATTTTTGCTTAGAACCTTCCTGGAGCCACTAATTGTCATGCCTTATGCACCAGAGACCACTCTCCACCCACATCGGCCTTGGGTGCAACATGCCCACCATCTTTCGCTTGGTTCGTCTCCGAACCACATTGTACTGAGAGAGGTCTTCTCTGATATCATTTGTAATGTCCCAGGCTAATTTCAAGATTACTGACTGACCTCACAAACCAACACATGTCTTTTCAGCATGTTTTGTCCTCGTTCACACGCTTTCTGAGAAACTTCCCAGAAGGTCACCCATCCAAATACCGCTCTAAGTTAAGCACACTTAACTATAGAGTTCTTATTTGTTATGCTACCAAAAAAAGTTGCATCTTATTGGTATAGATAATACCCATCAATACTTATAAGCCTTTCTTTAACCATGTAGTCTCATACCTGCACAGTCTCAGGATCCCTCTCATTCCAATGTGAATTCAGTTTTTTCCTAGAAGTTTCCAGGAGCCACTCATTGCCATGCCTTGTACACCGAAGACCACTCCCTTCCATTGTCGACCTCAAGTGTTACACATTGATTTTTAAGAACCTATTTTCTCACGGGGATACGAAGATTTATACATTGATAAAATATTGTCAAGACAAATATGAAAGACAATTTATTTATAATGTTTGAACACTTCAATATTTATGTAGGTTATTTAATTCTTGTGGGCTTCCATGTTCTCATATGTTTTATGTCATGAAGGAAGAACATGTTGATCACATTCCTAACAGTTTGGTTTTGTCGCGCTGGACAAAGGATGCAAAAATTGAATATTTAAACATAAATTATATTGGCACAGTTGATTTAAATTTGATTAAGGAAGCTCACTTTGGTGCATATTGTTTTGCTTTTACTACTTTTTGCAAAAAAAGGCTTCAAAAAAGAATGGTGTTTATAGGGAAATAATGGATGACATTATGAATTTACAAAAATGTATTGCAGTACTGGCGATCCTATTGGGACAAAAAAGTCAGCCGTGGGTGATCCAACGACAGTGAAGAGTAAAGGTGCTCCAAAGAAAAAAAGGATGACATAAAAGCTGTCATGCAATGTTCAAAATGCCACATTCCAATTTATAATGCAAGGAATTATTTGGTAATTTCAATAGCTCGTGATCTGATTGTTAGAGTCAATGTCTTATTTTTATATTAAACATAATAGTTGCTTTAGTATAATTTTCAAGGTACAGAAAACACGCCATTTAAACTAAATGTTAAGTTGGAGTCAGTGTCGTTAACTTATTTTTTAAGCTAAATTGAGAAGGTATTATTTGTTTTTTGGATAGGAGGTCTAATAAGTTTTATTAATTATAATGTGTTATTAGTTGTATTGAAATAATAATTTGTTTTTAAAAACATAACAAGAAAAGAAAAACAAGTTGTAATGGTAAAAGAAGTATGCAAAAGAAATATTCAAATCCACTTAAATATGTGGCACTAATGTGACAACGACAACACATATGGATGTTACGATCATAAGGATACAAATACATACAATGTATGGACTTCAACCTTTGATGTTTGTGGTACATCCGGTAATTCATCCAATGCATGTACAATCCATATACCCAATATATGGAATGAGTGTTGGGGAAATTCAAATTCCTGTTTTGGAGTGACGAAGTCTGTTTCTCATGATTGAGTATTTTAGTATATCTAATTTGAGCATTAATAAAAAATTAGGTAATAGAGGTGCTTTTTAGTGATATCACACAGGTAAGGATTGAATACCTCTATCTCTATCTGTTTTTGTTTTTTTGCACCATAACATACCATTTTTAATTAAAGTGGATATTAATAGAAATTTGTTGATGTTGAAATTGTAGTCATTCACTTTTCATGAAATCAAATCAAAACAAATACAATTTATTATAATTCAATAGTCAAGCATGCACTTATGCATGCTGCAATGGTTATATTCCTGTCATGAATTAATTTTTTTGCCAATTAGAGTAAATGTCATTGAATGCTTATTAGGTTAGGTGTATTTATAATTTTCAATTTTTTTTTGCAATATATAGTACCGACAAGAGAAGGATAATAACATATGAAAGAAAACTTTTTCCAAGTGAATTGTAAGGTGTTCTTCCTCTTGAGAAATGTATGGGAGTGGATCTTGTTCAGCAACTTCAAGTGATACAAAATTATGATTATTAGTTTCTTATTTTGTGTTTACATATTTCAGTTTCAAATATAATTGTTTCATGTTTTGTTTTGTTTTGTAAATTTTATAGTTGCATGTTTTTCTTTTTGCATGATTGATGATCAATGGGCTGAGTTTTTAGGTAATTACAGTGACAATGAGGTTCAACATAATGCCGACTTCATTGACCTTGTAAGTTATGAAGGTGAAGATGAGATGGATAAAAATTTGGATGAACCCTTGATCAATTAAAATGGTTATTCACTTCAATATCACGCCAATGATGCTTGTTGTAAAAGGAAATAATGTTTTCGTAAGCAATCTCAACCTGTTATTTTAGTTGACATATAGTATTAGATATGCATATATGACATTGACAATGTGTTTGAAACATAAATAAAATTCAACACTTTCCAGATAATATTGCTAAAGAATGGTTATTTCCAAACCAAACAGAGATCAACATTGTTGTTTACCCATGTGTTTTGAAGACTAGTAGGACGCCAAGGGAAAAATATCCCTGTTTAGGTTTTTTATTCAAATTTGGTATTTACTATTGTGATCTAGCTAAGTACAACTGACTTTTGCATTCACATTTTCCTTCTTCACATGTTGACCTAATCTTTATCCACCATGATGCAAATTCATCTAAACTGTTTCAAATTGCAATAAACTTTTTTAATATCTAACAACAAAAGATAAACTTAGGAAATAAAGCAAAAATTTATCATTATGACAAAATTTGATATTGGAAATCAATAAAACTTTTCATGTATTAATCTAAGCTCTTAAACAATTTGATATTGGAAATCAAAAATTGTTATTCGAGATTAGCAACAGTTTTCATGTAACAACATGCATGTAAATTTGAACTAAAATATAGAGCATTATCTACGATATCATTCTATACAAGTTACATGTTTATCACTATATTGGATAAATCATAATTTATCAAACTTTTGGACTTGTATAATCACTTAAGGTACATTGAACAACCTTCATTTGTAACTAGAAAGTTTACATTATTGAACTCAAACATAAAGCATTATCTCAAATTTACTCATATGTATTCCCTTTTCTAAGTCCTTGCATCCCATATAGAGAAAGAACTCGGGCTTGTCAATACCATCCATTAACTTTGATCTGTTTACATGGGATCAGAGTGGAGACATTGCATCCATTACTTAAATGCAGGAAAATTGAAGAATAAATGATCAAAATGATTCACAATAGCAAATGCAAATTCAAAATTTATGAATTCGAAAAAACATTTGCTTCTCTCCACATAGGAGATATGAGTGGTTCTACAAGGCCTTTCATTTTTAGAGATTATCAAGAGATTGCGGATGATGATGCTCTAGCACTGGAGGGTGTTAGAGATATAACACTTTCTTCTCACCTCATTGGATATATGAGTGGCTCAACCATTGATGATTCATTATCAGCCACATATGAAAAGTTAGGTTGCTCTATTTCTGCCCTGGAGAAAAATTCAAATGACTATGAGATGATTGTGAAATACATTGAAAAAATTATGAGTTCGTGAAATTTGGTGACATTCTAAGAATATAAGTGTTTCTATTTGTTTCACGTACAAATGCAAGAATGCATAAATCTTCTTCAGTGTTAATTGTTTACTTGCAATGAACTTCATGAATATGATGTGTCAATTAAAAACATCTTTGCTATGGAACCAAGTGCTTGCCTTTCTTATGAAGATATATAGCAAAGATGCCAAATAAGGTTCTTCTATTATGTGGTAAGACAAATAAAATATTTAAATTGTATGAGGAAAACATATCAATGACCACTCTAATTCAATGATTATATTGTGAAAGGCTCACAAAGTTCTAACCTTTTGAGGCACTTGCACAAAGTGTTCTTTCCATCTATATGTTCACTAACTGTTCTAGGTTACATGGTATTTTTCAAACAAAACTGGAAAAATATGTTCAATTATAATGTTGGTGACTATTTTCTCATCTCTTGTTGTGTTCTTGGAAAATAGTTTGGCAAAGTTCTTTATCTGTTGATACCTCATGAAGAAATTTCTTCCAAGTTGATACCTCAACATAGCATTTTACAGTAGCCAACATATGCTGATAATATTTAAGGAGGAATGCACTTCCTGGACAACAAGAGAACCTTGCATTATTTTTAATGGGAAAAGTCATCTAACATGATATAAGCTGCAAATAAAGAGCACAAGACTACACACCACACCATACGTTTATTGTAATATTATGTTGAACCCTAATCCCCAATTACATAAACATAATTTCTAGGTAAGAATTCCAATCACTTTCAGAATTTATGAATTTCAATAAAATACAAACCCCAACCCAATCAATAATTTCTGTGTAATAATTAAAATCAAATTAATTTTGGGAAAATATACATATTAAGATGGATAATAACAATTTCCTGTAAAATCAGATGATAATATTGAACTATTGCTTTGAACCATAGAACAACGAACACATACGTTTACAAACAATTTGATGAACACCACAGCTAATACGAAGTACATGAACGTTTACTCTGAAAGCTAAAAATCAAACAAGAATACAGATACAAAATTGGGTGAGAGGGAATAGTTCATAAGAAGAGAAACAAATAAGAATGCGGTCTGCTTCATTGAAGGAATACATATATGAAATTGGGAGAAGGAAGAAAAAAAGAAGACAACGAAGAACATGTGGGTGGGATTTAGGGATTTAGGACTTTCAATTGAAAAATTTAATCTGGGGAAAAGAAGAAGAAGAAGAAGAAGGAGAAGAATAAGAAGAAAACAAGGAAGATCACAGATGGGTGGGATTCAAGGATTTACGAGTTTCAATTGCAAAATTATTTTTCAAATAAAAATCATTATAAATTATTATCTCATTTAAATTCAAATAAAAGTTGTTTTTAATTTGTAAATCATTATTAATTTAATAAATTATTAATATTCAATAAGTAAAAGTTTCATATTAAAAAGAACTCACCATGGATTTCATGCACTATAATGTTGATATGGCATTAGCTGATATTCTATTGATCAATTAAAGCGACTTCACCAAAGAAGTCGATTGTGTGACTTCACCATAGAAGTTCCCTTAAAGAAACTGATGGCCATGGCTGGTGCTGAATGTGCAATTAATGGAGAAGTAAGGAAATCTAGCTGAAGCCCGCCATAAGAGGGCATGATAGTATTTTCCCATGAAATGAGTGAGTTTACATGCTTAGTATTAATTTGACTATCTTGAGAGCTTGAAGGAAATTCTCTTCAAATTACTTTATCACTATTATGAGACAATCTAATTATCAATATCTTCAATCTTCAAAGTAAGACAATATAATTATCAGTATCTTCAACCATAAAAAATAACCACACAAGTTAGAGAGACTAAAACCACATATTCATCAAAAAACTTAAGGTATTAGATAGATATATAAGTTCTCTCATTTATAAAGTGTTTAACCTCTATTTTTCAAACAATATAAAACTTTCAATGCACAATTGTATCACAACACAAAGATATGATCTTCAAATCATGTTACATATTGAGTTCTTGAAACGTTAGTTACTCCGTATCAAAAAATATAGTTCAATTTACTCACTTAGATGATAAAATCAATCTTCTTAAAAAGAGGTAACGATGCAGCTTGTTATATATTTACTTCCTATTTTTATAATTTTGATTTGATTTTATATATATATATATATATATATATATATATATATATATATATATATATATATATATATATAAAAGAAAATTTTACTCATTTCACCTCAAAAGAGAAATATTTGAATTTTAAATCTTGTACATAATTATTATCCGATAATGCAGTACTTTTCTCTGTCTCAAAATAATTACCTTTCTAACCTCAAAAAGTTATATCAAAATAATAGTCTATTTACTTTTCAATGCAATTATAATTAATTTTTACCAATTTTATCTTTGTATACACTCTTTATAAGTATGATACTGTATTACAACTAATAATAAAAAAGAATAATTTTGTAAAGATGTTACTTTTATTAATTTAATCATTACTTTTCTGAATTTTTTTCAAGTAACCACATTTTTCAAAAAAATTCCCAAATAACCACATTTTCAAAAAACTTACCAAACAGACCACTTTTCAAACAAAAAAAAATCGCCACACAGAGGAGTAGCCACTCTATGTGGCATATGCATGCATTTTAAAGAGGAGGCACCATAATGCATGACTTGTCCTCCTCTGTAAAGCCATGCAGTATGGCGCATGCATGTATTTCTAGAGAGGAGGTGCCATCCTCCTTGGCTTGACAGTGTTATATGGTTTTCTATAAATGCAACCACTCATCCTCTTTATTTTTTCACACCATTTGTTACATAACTCTTAGAAAATGTCTTCAACTCCCTTGCCAAAGTTTTCACTGATAAAAAGAGATACACATGTTATTTTTCGGTGACAAAGTCTCCGGTGAAGATCAAACTCTGGAACACGCAGACATTCGAGCATTTTCAGAGGCACTTGATTCGCTGGTTGGAAGGAGACATTCCTAAAGGTGAACAAATCAGAAAAATAGAAAGGCATATTACAGTGAGGAACAAAAATGGAGTAAGCCGATCATGGAAAAAGGTGAGATGCGACGTTGATGTCATGATGATGATGATGCTTGGACCATACGATATTGTGTTGGTGGTTTTTATCTCTTAGATATTATGATTTGTTTAGTTGTTTTGTATGTTTATCATGTTGTTGTATTGTTATCCTGAGTTTGTGGTGTTATAATTTTTTGTGTCATTATGTGAAAGTTGTTGTAATCGAATGATAAATTGAACACGGAATCATAACTCGAATTTAAATTGAAATATATTGCATACAACAAATTAAACACTCTGGAAAGTTTACTATAAAAAAGTTAGGTTGCAGAGCTAGACTCAATATTCTGACAGTTTTTCCGATTGTGTCAGGGAATACGACATGTACTTCATAATCTTATCATTTTGTTAGTCGTATCCATTTTAGTTCTAATACGAGTGCTTTTTGGGCACCCCTATTTCTTCCGTCGCATTTGTTCATTGTGCCAAACGATATCCCCTTGATAAGAAGACCAATAATCTTCCTTTGCCAACACGAAGAAGGTATTGATGTACACACTTAAAACGCTATTTACTGTGTACACGGGGGATATATATTGTATTGGGTCCAAGCGAACATGAGAACATGCCGCTATGACATGAGAGCAAGGCATGTGAAATGCTTGAAACTTTCTGCAATCACACCAACCTCTATCTAGTTCGACCCGATAGTATCCCCTTGGCCTTCCCTCATTATGATCCATTGTCTCTTGTACATTGAACCAACCTTTAATATGGTCAAACACGGTGACACTATGGGTGTTTTGCTTTCGCAGCCTCCTCGTTAATTGTTTTCATCGTGCATTCACTGAACAACTTCCCTGATTGTAACACTGCCCTCCATTTTGAACTTCTTGTGTCAAACAATAACCCCATCCTGAAATATGTTGCTCTAAACAAAGCAGTAATTGGTAGGTTTTGGATGCCTTTGAATACAAAGTTCAATGATTCCACCAAATTTGTTGTCATGTGGCCCCATCGTTGACCATTGTCAAATTCCCGAGTCCACTTCTCCACTAGAATGTTATCGATCCACCTTAATACTTTTGAGTTTGACAACCGGATTTCTTCGCGATAGTGTCGGAATGACGGTTCTGTTAAGGCATACCCTACATGAATAACTTTCTTTCGAAGTGTCTTATCTTTGATATGGAGCATGAAGTTTTGTGTGATATGTCTAATGCAATAGACATGTGTTAAAGGGGGGTCCTGCCAACCGTTATCAGGGTTATTATATGCACTCACAATCGATGGATATCTGTCTAAAATGAAACAAAGGTTGGGTTGAGGAGCAACGTGTAATCGGAGATTCTTCATAAAGAAATTCCATGCACCACCTGTCTCACCTTCAACTAGAGCGAAGGCGATCAGAAAAACATTACTGTTCCCATCTTGTGCCACTGCCATGAGTAATGTTCCTTTATACTTCCCGTATAACTAAGTTCCATCAATCTGTATAATAGGTTTGCAAAATGCAAAACCTTTGATGCATGGTTCAAACACCCATAACAATCAATGAAATATTACGTTTCCACTAACACGAGTTCTGTCTGGGGTAAATGTCGGGAGTGTCTCCAAAATTATAACAGTTCTCGGAGCATAATATTTTAGTGCCACCAAAAATCTTGGAAGTTCTTTGTACGATTCCTCCCAATTATCGTACACAAGTTCAACTACCTTAGTCCTCCCGATCCATGCCTTCATGTAAGAGGGAGTATAATTGAATCTTGTAGCGATATGAGAAATAATTGTACTAACCTTTAATGATGGATCCTTGCTAGTAAGAGGCAAGATTTCTTGACATATTAGTTGAGAACTAAGTTTTCGATGATCCTGTGTCAGAACGGTGGTGATGCAAGTGTGGAGTGGATCAATGGAAACTATTTCCCATGAATCACTTCTCTTCCTGTAAGATGCAGTTAACCAAAAAGGGAAAATTGGTTTTTGATGACATAAAATAACGTACCTCCCTGAATTATTTTTATCTACAGTGAAGTCAGCTAAAATTTTCATGTGGTATTTTTTGATAGCTCTAAGACACTCTTCTTTTGTTCGAAATTTGCCTCCAATTTTCAAGGCCCCTTCGGTCTGCATATAAGGATTGCGAAAGATATTTGAGGTTGATCCATCTTCCCCCAAATTCAAGTTCGTCATGTGAAACAGAGGGTCGTACGCATGACTTATAGGTACAGGTTCATGCTCTTGATCTACAACGTCATCATTGACCATAAAATCAATCATTGCCTAATCATCATATTCTTCTTGGTCAATAACATCGACTTCGGGATGGTTGTCCTCGTCAGATTCATCCTCTTCTTAAAATTCTTGAGAAGGATCTACCACCTGAGATTGATCTGGTTGCTGTAATAAAACATACAACTCAATCTCATTGAACCCTGATTGTTCATGAGTTCGAAACATGTTTCGAACATCATCATCATCGTGCACCTTAAGTTGATAAAATCTGACTTACTTGTTGTCAAATAAAAATAGGGACTTGTAAAGAATTTGGTAAACTGGACCACACTTCAATTTGGCTTCTAGTCTATCTTTGAAGCGTGCAAAACTTGATTTCTTGTTTATCCGAAAGAAGATAAAATCGGTATTACGGAAATTAAAACCTAATCTACCGCAGTTGAACATCTCACTGTTAATATGTGCAATAATAGTATAATTTTGTGAATGATCCATGTTGTTGAGGTATGTTTTTTGTGAGTTATGGATGTATACTAGTAATACACCCTACACAGACGATTAAATAGATTGATGAAAATATGGGATGCACCCTCTTATTTTTGAATACATGCGCCACCTAGGATGGCTTGTCCTCCTTTTTTTGCATGCATGCGCCACCTAGGGTGGCTTGTCCTCTTCTTTTTGCATGCATGCGCCACCTAGGGTGGCTTGTCCTCTTCTTTTTGCATGCATGCGCCACCTAGGGTGGCATGTCATTGAATAACAAAATTGCATGCATGTGATCTGATCCCTGCTATGCTGCAGATTTGCAGGCATGCAAAAAGCAACAAGCCATGTTGAATGGCGCCTATGTGTATCATAGAGAGCATGTGCCACCTAGTGTGGTGCCTATGTGTATTAAGAAAGAGCATGCGCCACCTAGTGTGGTGCCTATGTGTATCTCTTGTATGCAAAGTATTCTTCAAGATTTTCCAATAAATACATGTAACATTCACCCTATATGTTCATCATAATCATAATTCACACACTATTTCTTTCTTGAAGCATCAACAACAACACAAGAGTAATCAAGAAAAAATGTCTCTCTTGACCATGGGTGATCAACATAGAGGAACTCCAAACAACATTGAAGCCTTTGTAAGTGTATTTTCCTCAATACCTATTTTTGTCGACAAATTTTTTTCCTTAATACTTATGATTATTATACGTAAATCTTATATTTCTTATACGTAATTCATGTTTTTAATAGGATGTTAAAAGATTTCGTTGTCATGCCCATGAGTATGTCTCTTATGACGTTCAAATTGAACCATACTTACGACATGCCGATTTTGTTTCGTTACTCAACATAGTCAATTACCATGTTGACTATAAAATTATTCTTGCATTAGTGGAGAGATGGAGACCTGAAACTCACACCTTTCATTTTCCATGTGGTGAATGTACAGTCACACTAGAGGACGTGTACATGTTATTCGGTCTACTGATCGATGGTAAGGTTGTCAATGGTCGAGTCAACCAAGACAATGCCATATGCGAGGAACTTTTGGGAGTCTCTTTATTTGAACAAGGGTCTAGAGGCCAAGGTATTAATCTCCATCTTCTTAGAGAATATCATAGTAGTCTCGTAATAATCGAAAACTCTACCGAGCAAGAAAAAATTGTGAAAGCTCGGTGTTACATAATGATATTATTTGGCCATTTTTTATTTCCTAAAACAACGTGTAATACTGTTAATATCATGTATTTACCCTTGTTAAGACAATTTGATAAAATAAACACACATAGTTGGGGTTCTGCTGTTTTGGCCCATCTGTATAGTTCCTTGTGTAAAAATATATCGAACGGTAGTTGTTCTTTCTATTCTTGCGCCTTTTTTCTCTAGACATGGTGCTGGTCGAGAATGCTGACACTCCCCCCCCCCCCCCCCGCAACACAAGGCCATTCATCTTCCCCTTTGCTACAAAGTAAGATTACAAAACCATAAATTTTACATATTATATACCGTAACCAACATGTATTAATTTATTACCCATTTTTTCTATGTAGGTAGTCTGTTCCTAGGATGAATTACAACAAATCCCCTAGAAACGCAATAGTAGTCTACTAAAATCTTATTGATCATGTTAGACCCGAAGAGGTATTAAACCTACATATTTTATACAACACATTCAATAGGTTAATTAAGTTTAATATTTTATATAACTTTTTTTACTCTACAGTTTGTATGGAGGCCATATAAGTATCTCGACCATGAGATTAACCCTCCTGATGCTGAAGTCTGGACTGCAAAAACAACACTCATCAGGTTCACTACTATGGAGATGCACCACAGTGATCGTGTGAAGCTACAACTCGACATGCAACAGAGTATCCCCGACCCCCACCCCCAACATGTTTGGGACAATGGCATCTACTCAGAGTTGATGACCAATGAGGATTTAACGATTTGAGAGACTTCGCTAAAAATCAATGTCGTTAATGGAGGAATAGACGTGAATTGGTCCTAATGGAGCCGATCTTTCAAGATGACTTAAAACCGACTCTCCAATATTTGAGATGGTACACATCGGTTTCAACAAATTTGTTTCTGTCTCAAGAGACATATTTGATCGACCCATGCCAAAGAGCTGAAACATACGCCCAATAACAGCCCCAACAACCAACCCCTCAACAATACCAAACCCAACAACCAACCCCTTAACAATACCAAACCCAACCACAATGTCAACCCACTCAAACCCAACAACCATACACAACCTCATTCAACCAAACCCGTCATCAATTCATGCCACACACACAAAAACAATACCAAGAGCATGACCCGACCCACCACCAATAATATGCACCATCCTCATCCTACGAAAACACCCAAGACACATATGATACATCTTCTTCCTACCATACCACCCAAACTACATACAGTCAAACATCACACCATCGAAGTACCCAACCATCATACGGATTTCATACACCATAAGAACCGTTGCTTCATTTCCATCACGATTCAACATCCCAATACTATCAACCATCCCTCCCACATATATCCCAACCAACAAGACCAAACTAAACAACATGGGCACCGATCTATTTGGAAGTACAACACAGTGGGGCGAAATGATCGATGAGATGTATGATCCTGATGTACCATGACCATCACATCAAGCACCTCACAATCAAGCGAGTCAGAACAGACCCCCAAACACCTCAGGAAAATCAATAGAGAGGAGTGAGACAAGGGGTGAGGCAAAGGCGGGGTCGTTTATGTCATACTGGGACCCGCTTAGGTTGAGGATACGTCTAAAAAAATGTATCCATGCATTGTGTAATATAAAATATTAATATAAAATATGTTTAGTTACTTTTTGTGATACGGTGGCAGAACCGACTGTTAATACTGGTTTTTCATTTTGTGTTTGCAAATGTTGCGGTAAGCAAGAGTCGCCACCGACTTTTCTTTTATCCAAATTAAGGAAAGGGTGAAAAGAACAGAAAAAGACTTTTTTTCGAGATTATTCTAAGTAAGGGGGGCAAATTATGGAAACGGAAGGTGTTAGGACCCTTTCTGTTCATAGTTATCTATGGGCTCTTAGAGGTTTTCTCATTTTGAAATACCTTTGTGCTTTGTGTGTTTGAAGATGTTTTGAAAATGCCTTAGTATGGCGAACTTTGTAATGTTTCTCGGGATAGTGGAGAAAGTATACAAAGTGTTTTGGAAAATGTTTTTGAAAAGTAGCATTTGTGTAAGTGCAAAATGTTTTGAGAAAACTTCTAACAACTATCTACTTTTATACTCAAAAAGGGTCATTCTTTTCCTCCTATCCTTTAGACAGTGCTATCCTACTATTAGTGAGTAGGTAGCCCTATCGTTGGATGTATTAGGGACATTCAAAGGGACGTTACATTAACGAAGGCAGTTTGTGGAGACGCTTTAGCAATTTTGTTTAGGGACTAGATTATTTACCGAAAAGGCAAATATGGGTTCATCGAGGGACTATGATCTTTTTGATTTATGGGTCTTTGCTAAAACATTCCTGCCTCATGACTGTTTTATTTTTAAAGGCAACCAAAGTGGGGTACCCTAGAGGTGTATATGTGCAAGTGTGTTATATTCAATTATTTTTGTCTTTTTATTAAGTTTGCTAGCGTTTTAATTTCAGTCTTGCCATACATGTCTAGTTACTAGAAATTAATGTGTACAGAATATATAGTGCGGAAGTATAAATCTACACTATTACATGGCTTCAGGGAGGGGGATTTACACTGTACAATGCTTTAGGGAAAAAATAAAGAAAGCAACAAAAAAGTCATACTTAATCTATTACATACCGGTATACAGTTACATTATTATAAAAAATGTGAGAACAAGAATAATGCGCACGAAATGAATATTACGTCTAAAAGGAGACTAAGAAAATACTAAGTAAAAAAAAAATCCTTTTTGGTTGTTTTTATTTTAAGAAAATAATTAAATTTAAATTGTCCTAAAGTCTATTTGGAAAATAAAATTAAATAAGAAAAATAGTCTAAATTTTTTTTTAGTTTTATTTATTATTTGAAGAAAATAATTAAACATAAATTAAGTCCTAAGTTCTAATATATTTTTAATTAAAGAAAAATAGTTAAAATAGTTATTAATTAATTCACAAAATTAATTTAATTAAAAAACTAAAACTATATTTTTCTGGGATTTTATTATTATATTATACTGATTAAATAAATGAAGAAAACAAATTAAAATAAAATATATATATATATATATATATATATATATATATATATATATATATATATATATATATATATATATATATATATATATATATATATATATATATATATATATATATATATATATATATATATATATATATATATATATATATATATATATATATATATATATATATATATATATATATATATATATATATATATATATATATATATATATATATAAAGCAAAGTGACAAAAACAATGCGAAATGAGCCAGGATAATTAGAAATTGGGGGTGCTGAAATTGAATTTTGCTAGGCCCAAGTGAATGTTAAGCCCAAACTACAATAGATCAGGTGAGATGAGGCCTTGAGGGCGCATGGTGGATCTCAAATTGAAGCCTTTAGATCTAGACGCCTTATGATTTAAAGGCTAGATCTGATGGTGTTTGGTACACTTATGGCCATGTAATGCATCAAATCTGTATGAAACAAGTTAGAAAATATAAAAATGGAGCTTACTGAGGCGTTTTGTGATGTTTCAGGGCTTGGTAATGATTGCAAAAGCTTCAGGGAGCCTCTAGGAATGTATTTGGATCTTTTGTTTGGGCTGAGGAAGGATGGAACCTAAAATGTGAATTTTACAACTTTGATATTTTTTGAAAATTTGTAGAGCTTTTCCAGGCTGTATATCATGTGTCTTGAAGCTTGCTAATGTGTCCTTTATATAGAGAGGAGTGAGGAGACAAGAGAACAAATGTAATAACAATCATAAACATGTGTTTTTAAAGCCATGAATGATGTTTTGTAACTTTACCAAAGACATGGAATCTTGTCCTTTTTGAATTTGAATGAATATGTACATTGCTTGTACGAAATTTTATGGGCCTAGGCTGTCCAAAACATCAACCCATAGCTCAAAGCCCATTTCCAATTATTTTATATATTTTATTTTATATTAATTTGAAATAAATTAAAATAAATATGAATAAAATAGTTAGCAAATTTAAGGCATGGAAAGAATAATTTTAGAGGTCCTCTATAGGCTTAGGAAGATGTTTTAAGTCCAAGAAATTAAGCCATTTACCTAAAACTTCAAGTTTGCTCAATGCATAATTCTTGAAAATTCCCAAATTTTCCCAACTTGGGAAAGCCATAACTTGCTCCATTTTCATCTCATGATGATGATATTTGACTTTTTGGAAAGCCCAAGATGTCTACTTCAATCCCTATTTTTATCAATTTTGCATTTGAAGATTTTATCTTTATGTAAATGGTCTTGACAAAAAGTGCCTTTTGTTGACTTTCTGAAAATGACCTGTAATGTATAAGCTTGTATCTTTCAAATGGTATATTTCTTGTACTTGAGGTTTGAAGAGAAGTTGTAGGGAATCTGATTCTCTTCAAAATGAGCTTTGGTTGGGAAAAACTTGATGAAGTATGAGAAAGTTATGCCTGGTTAAAGTTTGGTTAACTTTTCCTATAGAAACCCTAATTAGAAATTCTTGACTTTTGATGAATTAGGAGAATTTCTTGAGGGATCATGATCAACCCTTGATCAAATGATGGATATCACTTCAAAATGTTGATGTTGACCAAAAATCTTGAAGTTTGACTATATATAGACCATAGTTGACTTTTGACCTAGTACAATTGATTTTCAAGCATTTGAGCAATTGACTGAGCAAACTTGTAGTGCAATGTATGAAATTTGTCATGGATAATCTTGAAGACATATTAGGACCATGGAAGAAATTTTAGACCTTTTGAGCTCACACATCTTGGTGAAAAATGAAACCCTAGTTGGAAGGCCAATGCTTATGAGGAGAATTTGTCTGATCAATTCTTGGTCAACCTTGAGCAATTGAGGACCTCTAGAAGTATGTCTTGTGTGAAAATGGGAGGGAAAATTTTGGGGTACAACAGCTTCCCCTGTTCAATCTTCTTAGACCCGAGGATTTAGATTCGCTTGTCTGCCTTTCGTGATCTGAAGGTGGAAGATGATTGAACACTAGAGTTCCCAGAAATTTGTACTCGCATGAAGTAATATTGATGGTTGATGACGTCGAGAATGGGCTTACAGATGCCATTTGGAGAAGATGACTGAAAGTCGTCGGAGATGGGCTTAAAGATGCCATCTAGAGTAGATGCTGACTTCATAAGAGGTCTCTTTGTGGGGATTCCTGTTCCTGCTGTCTGAGGAGGAGTCCACTGGGGGATGTTTATTTCTGTTGTTTTCCTATTTGAGGAAAACTCTGTGGGTAATAGAGTCTAGGAACTTTAATTGTTCATGGCTCTTCTGAGGGGTTATATTTGGATTGGAGAGATGAAAGTTTGTTGTTTTCTAGTTGAAATCCAGGCTTCGCAGTAATTTATTGGGGAGAATGAAATTAACTGCTTTTGGAAATGTATCAGAAGAAACATGTGTAGGGCTGTTTCAGGATGAGTTCGGGTAAGACTTAATCTGGAAGTGTATGAGAAGGAACCTGTGTATGGCTGTTTTAGGAGATATATAAGAGGGAGCCTGGGTAGGGCAGCTTCTGGATGAGTCCGGGTAAAACTGCATCTGGAAATTATAAGAAGGAACCTAGGTAGGGTTGCCTCAGGATGAGTCAGTGTAAAACTGCATCTGGAAATTGTGAGAAGGAATCTGGGTAGGGTTTCCTCAGGATGAGTCCGTGTAAAAATACATCTGGAAATTCAAGAGAAGGATCCTGGGTAGGGTTGCCTCAGGATGAGTCTGTGTAAAACTGCATCTGGAAATTCAAGAGGAGAACTTGGGTAGGATTACCTCAGGATGAGTCCATATAAAAATGCATCTGGAGATTGTGAGAAAGAACCTGGGTAGGGTTGCCTCAGGATGAGTCTGTGTAAAACTGCATCTGGAAATTCAAGAGAAGGAACCTGGGTAGGGTTGCCTCAAGATGAGTTCGTGTAAAACTGCATCTGTAGATTGTGAGAAGGAACCTGGGTAGGGTTGCTTCAGGATGAATTCGTGTAAAACTACATCTGGAAATTCAAGAGAAGGAACCTGGGTAGGGTTTCCTCAGGATGAGTCAGTGTAAAACTGCATCTGGAGATTGTGAGAAGGAACCTGGGTAGGGTTGCTTCAGGATGAGTTCGTGTAAAACTTCGGAAGGAGGGAGAAGGAACCCGTGTAAGATTTCTTCATGAAGAGCCCGTATAAAGCTGTATTTGGAAGTCAGAAGAAACTCATGTAAGATTGCTTCATGAAGAGCCCGTATAAAGTTGTATTTGGAAGTCAAAAGAAACCCGTGTAAGATTTCTTCATGATGAGCCCGTGTAAAGTTGTATTTGGTTGCACAGATGATTACTCTGTTTTGTTTCAGGAGCTAATCCTGGACCTATTGAAAATTATTGATGATAAATATCTGTTGATTGATCTTTCCTGAAAAGGTAAAGCATTAGTTGTATGCAATGTCATGATGCACGAAATGCATTGTGTAATGGTGTTCTCAAAATAAATGAGTTTTGGATGTATGCATTTGTACTGCAGATGCTATGACGTTTGTAGAATGATGTATGAATGCAATATGTGAATGTATCAGTTGTTTTATTGCAACGCTGTTGAATTAGGGGAAATAAATCTCTGATTGCAGCTGGCGATGAAGAATGTAGGTCTTCAGATTTTGTTGAAGCTGAACTGCTGGGATATGATCTTTCGTTGTTAGAGAAATAAACTCTGTTGGGGAAGGAAAGCTCTGTGCACTACCTGAGGATTTTGTGAAATCCTATTGGGGAATCCTGAGAAGTTTGACGACTTTACTGGGGAAAACCTGATATCAGAGCAGTAGTTGGAAATTCTTGTTCTACCGGGGATACAAGGACACCTGACATCACTAGGTTGTAAGCTGAGGATAAGGCGGCGACTTTTTAGTAAGATGCCCCTACCTCTGTACCTGCTAGAGAAAGTACATGCGGAGAATTTATGGATGGTTTGAGTGTCATCCCAACTCTTGGGGTGCTTGGTAAATGTTGATCAGGATGATAAGTCTTCTACTGATAAACAAATGACAAGATGACGGGACATAATCGTACATTTTTAATCTCTAACTTTTGCCTGGACTGCCCTTTCGGGTTTTCAGTCCATCGGGATACCCTTTTTTGCTCAAGCCGCCTTTTTCAGGTTTTCAACTTGCCGGGTGTATAATTTTTTTGTATATATCCCTAATTTTTTCTCGAACTCTTTTGGTTCGCCGGGATGCCCTTAATTTTGCCTAGTCCTGTCAACCTAGGGGGTCTTTTTCATGCGTAGTATTTTCTGACTATATCCGCGCTCATAGGATGTGGAGAGTTGTCACCGTCTATGACAACAAGTGTTGTAGAAATGCCAGAAAATGTTTATGTGATTGCATGTGCCCTTTCATACGTGGGAGCCTGTATGGGGCTGCTTCAGGATGAATCTGGTGCACCTGATGTTTGATCAAGTTTCTGATAGTCTTGAATTTCCTAGGTATCTTTTCTAAGAACTGTCATGGAAGGATTCGAAGACATGATACTAACACCATCTGATACTACTAGCACAGATAAGCAATTTGGTGGTACCAAAGATTCAAATTTCACAATGATTTTTTACTGGAATCCCCAATCAATGTAACATCCCCCGAGTGATTCAGATGGAGATCTTCCCCTGACTATTCAACATTTTTGGAGAGATTCTTTGCATATTGGCTTGACTGCCCCATATTAATTAGACACCATGTCATGCCCCTTGATTATGAAAGGCTTGTTATTGGGAATGTTTTTTTCGTCTGAGGTGATTTTGTCCATTGAGGGAGTCTTCTTTACTGAATATTCGTTATGTGAATTTCTTTACCATTTGAACAATTAACCATATGCAAACAATGTCATTTAAAGAATGCAAAGCTTATGTCTGTCTTGAAATTTTTTGAAAATGCATTTTTTGTAGTAAAACAAAATTTGCAAGAATGTGATATCAACTCATGATTTATAGCAAACCTTACAGGAGTCAGGATACCTTTGTAACAGTATGCTCTCGAACTAACCCATGCTTCAGCTAGGACTTTTAAGGGTTGTAACGTGGCCTGGTTCACAGTTTAAGAAACAAATAATAAAGGCTCAAAATTTATTTGTACCCACCCGTTCTTCGTGATGTTCTTCAGTCCTATGCTCAGTTAATTGTGCATTTCGAATCCCAATTGAGTTCTGGAATATTAGCCTGATATTCTAGTGATGGTTCAAAAATTGAACATTTGTTTGAGAAGGCAGTCATTTTTGTGACCTTTTCTTTTTGTTGAGGATTTGTAGGACCTATTTCTTTTTTGATTTTCCTATCCCTGTCTTTTGCCTGAACTATTTCTTTTGTGATTACAGCCAGCAGGATGCCCCCGTTTTTTTCTTAAGTCTCCTTCATAGGTTTTGACTTAATGGGCTTTTTTTTTTAGAGATAATGACTGCCTGTTCTTAATGATTATGTGGAACCATCACCATCTTTTGGAGAGCGTCTTCTACACTATTTGTCGTGTATGTAGGGAAAGCTTACGACTGAATGCACATCTGAATTAACTGAGAAAACTACCCTGCCCCAAGTTATGATTAAGGGTTTTAATTTGTGTGAAAAGAAAACTCCTACTTCTTAGGCTCAAAGGGGTTGACTAGGGATTATCTTCCTTATAACTCCATTGTTTAGGATTTGAAACAATGCTTGTACATCGTCAGCGGGGTCTGTTCAAAAGCATACTGTAGAGATTATTGTTCTCGTCATCCTCCCTCTAAAGGCTTAGAGATTTTAATCAAGAGTTGAATATCACAAAAATGGAAGTAAGAAAGCAGTTTAAGCATAATGAAAACAAATTAATTCAAGACAAACATGTGCAATGCATTAATGAAATAATAAAGTTTGACATGACAATAATTGTTTGAATAAACAAAGAAAATACAACTTGAGAATTCAAATGAACAAA
The DNA here is from genome assembly GCA_948472305.1 of Vicia faba. Lineage (NCBI taxonomy): Eukaryota > Viridiplantae > Streptophyta > Magnoliopsida > Fabales > Fabaceae > Vicia > Vicia faba. Next base: position 834,996,495 of record OX451740.1, read on the forward strand.
AATGCTCTCAATCCTGACCATGATTTGGCATGGGAGCAGTGATCATGTTGGGAGTCTCAGGGGGGTCGAACTCAATCTCCTTGGCGTCAATCATATTTTAAATCTTGTATTTCAGTGTCCAACAATCATTAGTATCGTGCCCAGGACTACCAAAATGATAGGAACACCTTGCATCAGAATTGTAGTTAGGAGAAGAAGTCTTAGGGTTTAGATGAGGTCCTATCAACGTAATCAAATTCATCCTCAACATATATTGTAATGCTTGAGACAGCGGCATGTTGATCGTGGTAAACTGTCTCTTAGGATTGTAACACCCCAATTCTACCCCAAGCAATTATATAAAATAAATCAAAGTTATAAAATTCAATCATGCAAATGAACCAGGGCGTCACAAATTCTTATATCAAAATTCATTGCATTCATCGTGGATATATAACACTTTCAAAACATCGGATGAACCATCATAACATCTTTAATTAAATAACTCAACATCTACGCAGCGGAATTCTCAATAACAATTTTATCATCAATACAACAACTTCAAAACAACACAATTTAATAATAATCAACAATAAAAAACAGCAAGCGTTCATCCCCCCGAGTGTTACATATCAGAGCAATGACACCGACTCGAACTACTGAAGGTATACAGCCTTCACTCTCGATTACCTGCACGTTACCAACATAAGGGAAATATTCAAACAAAAGGGGTGAGATATCTAACAATATAATAAAGCGTATGATAATTAATATATTAAATTAGATCACATAACATCACCACTTCTCATCTCATAATCAACAATAATAGTACATTCACAGTATCATCACACACTTCTTTATGCAATCATATCATGAGACTCAATACTATGTAAATGCATGTGGTACCATTGGAGCAGAACTCCCATCTCAAAAAATTTCCAATTAATAGAGGCATCAACAAGGCATAGCCTTCATCTCAAAATTCGCCAATACAGGACATCTCAACGAGCATAAGCTCCATCTCAAAAAAAATGCAATGTATGCGACACAATCATAAATGTAATAAAAACACCCAAGTTAACAACATCTCAAATTAACAACATCTCAAAAGCATCTCAACCTCTCTTCATCAACATCTCATATCATCATAATAATTCATCAAACATCATTTATTTATTATAAATCATCAACACAACATCATTAACAACTTCTCATCAACAACTCAGCTGTACATTAATACCACAGTAATTCATTCTGCTATTCTGTAATTCTTACGTCATTATTGTCACTAATCCTACTGTTATAATTCAAATAGCAACTTCTAAGCATCTCATCTTCATCATTTTGTCCAAAACCAACGCAACGGTTAACATGGGAATTAACTCTAAATCCTAAATTGGTTACTAGGATTAAACTTCCTATTCTTCAATTTAATCCTCTAGAATAATGTTCATCGCATTAGCTATCCAACACTTCGAACGACATCTCAAACGGCATCCTAAAACTCAAGTTACAGCACTTTAAAACTGAATCTGCCAAAAATCAGGCATTATGGGTCGACGCAAAACCCCTTGGATCGATGCATATTGCTCTAACTGCACAACATGAGTCGATGCATCCTCTCATGGATCGACTCATCCCGGGTCTTGCACACAACATGTACCGACACGTGCATCCCACAAATCGACTCATCCTGAGTCTTTCAACCTTCATGTATCGACGCAAGCCTCTTCGTGTCGACTCATACTGAGTCTTTAAGCCCTCATGTATCGACGCATCAAGTTTGAGGTCGACACGTCCTGATCCTTCCTGCATAATTCTACGATTTTCTTCCCTGCATCTCACTACGGGATTCATGTTTTTAACCCTACAAACTTAATATAATCATGATAAATCATCACCTACAATTATCCTATAATACTACATCAATTAAACAACATTGGGACCTTATTATTCATCTAAAATTCATCAAATCTTCATCATCCATCATCATATACATCCAATTCAAGAACAAAACAGCAATCACCTCTAACCCCACATATCAATCATCATGAACCCAATTATAAAGTCAGAACCCCACCCTTACCTTGGATTGAAGGTCGCTCTATAATTTTCCGGTCGAATTCTCGTTCTGCCGTTTTCCACTTTCCAGCAGCTTCACGTTCTCCTTCTCAATCCTTATTCTTCTACTGCTTCTTTATTTCTATTCCTTCTAACAACAATAGAATAACTTATTATTCTTTATTCCTTATTGGGCTTAAAACTAATACACCCCCTTATTACTTTTATTCCTTCAAAATAAGCCCACACCAAATAATATTATAATTCTAATATTATTTCTCCACTTAATAAAATACTTAAATCCAATTAATCATAACACATCTTCTCAAATATTCCAAAAATAATTTAATTAAATAATTAATTAAATTACGGGCGTTACAAGGCTCGTCTTGCCTTTGCTAATTACCCCGTTGTTGTTGCACGCGTGCCGAATTAGAGACTAGCACTGCCCCTACATATTGGTGGTAGTCTGCCTTATTACGACCCTTCTGGCCATACACAACATTGGCTTCCCTCTTACCAGCAAATGGCTTCTTCTCAGCATTAGAAGATGCAGCCATCGGGATCTTCCCACTCTTGATACCACTTTTGATTCTTTCTCCAATCAGAACCATCTCTGTGAACCCGAATGAGGAACTCCCAATCAGCAGATTAAAGAACGGGCCTGTCAGAGTGCCCATGAACATGTCTACCATTTCCTGATCATTCAGAGGAGGTTGTACCCTTCCAGCTAGATCCCTCCATTTCTGGGCATATTCCTTGAACCCTTCTCTTGAGCTCATGGACATATTCTACATTTGCACTCGAGTTGGTGCCAGGTCAGCATTGTATTGGTACTACTTGTAGAAAGCAGCAGCCAAGTCTTCCCAGGTATGGATGTCAGTTCCTTATAGCTGATAGAACCAATCCGGTTGAGTGCCAGCCAAACTTTCTTGGAAGAAATGGACCCATAGCTTCCGTTCAGTAGTGTGAGGCTGGATCTTTCTGACATATGACCTCAGGTGAAGCTTGGGACATGAAATACCGTCATATTTTGCGAAGATAGGGACTTTGAACTTAGGTGGGACGACCACCCCTGGAACCAAACCTAATTCTTCAAAATCCAGATCGGGCACCCTTTGGATCTCAATGGCATTAAGCCGATACTCCATCCGTTTGTATTTATCGTTAGCAGGAGGATATTGTTCCTCAGAGTAATCACCTTCTTCATCAGCCTCAGGGTTGTTGACTTCTTCATGATTATCCCCTTCATTTGATAGAGTTTTGAGATCTAGAGCATGTTTAACCTGCCCTCTGAGTCTTCTTCCCATATTCAAGATGCCAGCCGGTTTCTTTGCCTTATTCTTCTTCTCTTTGATGACGAGAGCTTTCAGTTTCTTCCTGTCCCTGGGCCAAAGCCATGAACATTTGTTGAAACTGGGCATTTTGAGCTTGTAAGTCTTTTACTGTTTGTTCAAGGGCCATTTCTTTTGCTGAAATAAACAGTGAAAAGATGAGAAACCTGTACTGGAAGACCTGTTATAAAATGGCATGCATGCAATGTTTTCAAGGATCTCGCAGGGTAAATAAGAAAATGTCAGAAGTTGAAATTTGCAGCTTTGATTGAATAACTTCGTATCATTGAGTGTCCTTCTACGAGAGTCAAGCTCACCATATCAAGTGGGTCATAGCCCATGACTCAAGTTGTTGAGTTTTGATCTTTTGACGACATTGGCTAGAGGAAAATAAATCCCCTTGCCCCTTGCTAGACGTCTGATTTATCATAACCTGCATCACCAACCCTTGAGATCCTTAAAATAGTTAAGGAAATGTTGTGGCATGATGTTATGATATGTATGCTATGCGTTAAGCAAAAGTGTAAGGTGATGAAGACAAGTGATTCTAAGAAGTCCAGGTTACTGGATAATGACTGTAAACAAATCTTGCAAGGAGATCATGATGTTAGATAAAACCCCTGCAAGTAGCTCAAGTTGAAAGCAAACAAATCATACAAGCATCCTTAGGTTTAGGCTTGCATGCGGTTTGTAGGTAAGTACCCTCTTGAAATTTAGTTGGCTCAACCTATCCTATGAATAGTAACTGGGTTCTAAGGAGTCTCAATATCAATGATCTTTCTTTATCGAGCATTGTTTTAGCTTAACAATCTTTTCTTGCAGCCGAAACATCTCGAAAGTCCGATCTCAATGAGGGTAGCATCGAGTATCAACCAATCCCCAACTTTACACCTAGTCCGGCTATATCACTACTTTCTAATGGCCAAGTTTGTTCAACTAAGGTTCTAAGGTCCGTTAGTGCTTCATGACACCATACGGCGGCCCCGTATTCTCCTCGATTCAACACAAGGGATACCGGTACCAACCAAAGATTCACACCAACACAACTATCGCTTCAACCATATCGGTCTGCGCCGTACAGTCTCCATGCTCTATTGTTGTTTACCTAAAAAGATGCCCCCGGATCCAGATGTAGTATCTATAGTAATAACCCAAACAACCCTCAAAGGATAAAGCATGTAAAGCACAAAAATAAATTTTAATAATGAACTAACTCTAAGGTAAACCCCACTTTTATTTAGATCCCCAGCAGAGTCTCCAGTTCTATGATACGGTGGCAGAACCGACTGTTAATACTGGTTTTTCATTTTGTGTTCGCAAATGTTGTGGTAAGCAAGAGTCGCCACCGACTTTTCTTTTATCCAAATTAAGGAAAGGGTGAAAAGAACAGAAAAAGACCTTTTTCGAGATTATTCTGAGTAAGGGGGGTAGATTATAGAAAGGAAATGTGTTATCACCCTTTCCATACGTATTTATCTTCGGGCTCTTAGAGGTTTGCTCATTTTGAAATACCTTTGTGCTTTGTATGTTTGAAGATGTTTTGAAAATGCCTTAGTATGGCGAACTTTGTAATGTTTCTCGGGATAGTGGAGAAAGTATACAAAGTGTTTTGGAAAATGTTTTTGAAAAGTAGAATTTATGTAAGTGCAAAATGTTTTTGTTGCACCCCAAAATTTTCCCTCCCATATTTCTCAATACATTTCAAGTGAGGTCCTCAAATTGCTCAAGGAAGTCCAAGGGTTGACCAGACAAACCCTCTCCTAAGGCAGTCCACCCCAAATTAGGGTTTCAGTTTGCATCAAGATGTTTGAGTCCAAAGGATCCCAAATGCTCAGCATTGTCCTAATATGTTCTCAATATCATCCATGTCAAGTTTTAAGCCTTGCAGAGGAAGTTTGCTCAGTCAATTGCTCAAAGGCCTGAAAATCGACTATCCTAGGGCAAAAGTCAAATGTGTCCTACATACAGTAAAACTTCAAGATTTTTGGTCAACATCCTCATTTTGAAGCATTATTCATCATTTGATCAAGGTTTGATTATGATTCCTCAAGGATTGCTCACAATTCATCAAAACCCAAAAGTTGCTAAATTAGGGTTTTGCAGGAAAAGTCAACTCAACTTTGACCAAGCATAACTTTCTCATACTTTATCAAAAATGACCCATCCAGAGCTCATTTTGAAGAGGATGCAATTCCTTACAATTCATATTCATATCCCAAGATCAAAATATGCACTCACAAGAAGATATAAATTTGGACATTATAGGTCATTTTGGAAAGTCAACAAAAACACCTTTTTTGTCAAAGCTTCATACATGAACATGGAAGACTCAATTGAGATGAGACCAAAAGGGTTGCTTGGAGTACATCTTAAGACTTCTAAAAAGTCCAAGAACACATCTCTAGGGTCAAAATTGAAGGAGTTATGCATTGGTGAAGTTGACCCTTTTTACAAAATTGCCAAAAGTCATATGTGTCTCAAATTGCAATTTTTGTCAAATGGGCCCAACTTTTTGTGCTTGCATTGAATTTGTAACATGATCCACGACCCATGATCCTTCCCACTTGTCTTTATTTTATTTTTATCATTTATTTTGATTTTTATTTCAATTAAATTAAATTAAATCAAAATAAAATCATGAAAATATCAAAGCGTTAGATTTTGTGCATGTTTAGGCCTCTTATACAGCTGGAAAGAGAATCAAATCGTGCAAGCTTCATTTGGACACAAAAAGATTGGATTTGGCTTGATTTGGAAATATTTGCATAAGAATCAAATCATGATTCAATCATCTTAATTGAAAAATATTTGAAGCAAGTTTGTAACTTAATTCATTCTAGGGTACATAAGGCAGGAATGCAGATCAAAAGCAGGCACATGAGAGGCGTGAAAAACAGAAATCAGAATTGCAAAAACTCAAGAAAAGTTTCAAATTGTTATCTCAGTTCTAGGCTTCCTCAAGCCATTCCAGTCACACAAATCACTTCCTGGACGTTCTAGGATCCTTTTACAATCATTAACAAGACTCATAACGCCCAGAATCGCACTGTAAGCATCTCACGACATCCATGCCTTCTTGAAATCGAATATCACAATCCTGTCACTTTTAGCATAATTTATTTGCATATTCTGAATCCTTGAATCATTTGTAAGCTAATGGTAATACTTAATTGCATTTCCATTAACTATAGAGAAAAATTCCATAGTTAGGGTTCTTGGCTCGTTTTTGGGGTTTTTCTTTACATGTACAATTGGTCATGGATAAGGGTACCATGATGCTCGTGAGGTTGCCACGATTTGATTGGTACCATTGTTGTGTATTTATCATGCTTGTACAGGATTTTACAGAAGCCCAGGGTTATACCTACACCCCTTGGCCGTAGGTAAAAGTTGAAGAACTTTTAGCAACGGTAGGAGGAAGAAGAAGGGTAGCGTGGCATCCCATGATTGGCCAATTCAAAATTTCGCGCGTTTGTAATATTATTATTTTGTTTTTCCATATGACGCTTATTTGTTGTTCCATATGCACAAAGACAAGCCAGCTCAGATGGTCAGCGTGTGTTGTGAAATGCCAAAGGGTCTGGGTTCGATCCCCAGATCCCCATATTGTTCAATATTATTTTTCTTTGAGCAATCAGGTGTACAAGCGTCCAGCAAGTCCACCATACACCATCAATATCCAGCCAACAGGTCATCCACATGCCAGATCCAAAGTTTCCCAATGATGGTTCACAGTACACCCTAGTCAAGCAAGCGCATGAGATCATGAAGAGTCAAATGGGCTAGGAGCTATTGGGCTTAGGATTTGCCATTCAGACCCCCCCTTCTTGCAATAACCAGGCCCGTTTCTTTCTTTTATATTTTTCATTTTATTTAATTTCTTTATTTAATTTATTTTCTAATCACAAATTAATCTCTTTTCTTACAAAAAATCATAAAATCAATTTTCACAAATTTAGATTTAGGTTTTATTTTTATCAAGTTTAATTTAATAATTAGTTAAATTTAATTTTAGGGTGATTCTAACCTTTTTGTAAATAATTTAAAATCAATTAGAAAATTAGGTTTTGATTCTTGATTTAATTTTTAGTTCTTTTCTCAATAATACAAAATACAAAAATAGGTCAAACTAATTATTTTTATTCTTCTTAATTTAAGTTAATTAGTGATTAGCTTTTTTATTTATTTATTCAATTAAACCCTATTTTTCTCAAAATAACGTAAAAACCACAAAAATATGATTTTTCTTTCAATTAGGTTTAGACGGGGTCAAAACCCTAATTTTTTCTCGTTCTCGATTCATCGCGCGCATTTATTATTTTTACGATATTAATGTAACTGCTCATGGTATGTAATAGTTTAATTAGGATTTTTCTTTTATTTATCGTTTTGCGGGTTTTTGGCTATGTAATTAATCCCCTACCCCGAAGCCTTGTAATAGCGTAGCTTTTATTTCTCGCATTTTAATTCTCGCAAATATTAATTGTTAGATGTATGGTAATAGAATTGCATGACAAGACTGTATGTTAATTTAAAATGGTTAGCAAACCCTAATGTGCAAAGATAATAACTTGAAATCAAATCACTCGCACATGCGCACTCCTAGGGTGTACTCTCACTTCAGTTGCCTTCGGTAAACGATCATTAAGTATAGGATATTTTAGTGGTCGCCCTCCTGTCTAAACAAAGATCAAATGTCCCGTTCGAAAATGTTACCTCGGAAATGTTGCCTCGGAATTGTTGCCTCGAATATGATCTTAAGACATTAGGGTTATTACTAAGACGTCCTAACATTTCTTTAGTGATCGTTCGTCCCTTTCGAATTGACCCTTACAATTCCAACGACGGTGCTACCTATTTCTCAATAGTAGGATAGCATTGTCTAAAGGAAACAAGAACAGAAATAATCTTTTTTCGAGTAGGTAGATACTATTAGGTACTTGCTCAAAATCAAACTTTTTCACACCAAATACTTTTCAAATAAAGTTTTCAAAAACACTTCGTAACACTCTTGAGGACTGATACAAGGGTTAAAACAAAGTAAAACAAAAAATTTTCAAAACACACAAACACGAAAGCAATTTTTTTAAAATGATGAGCAAGTACCTAAGAGCCCGTAGAAAACTACAGATAGAAAGGGTGCTAATACCTTCCCTTTCTATAATCTACCCCCGTACTTAAAATCTCGAAAAAGGAATTTTTCTGGGATTTTTTTTCCTTTCCGGTTGGATAAAATAAAAGTCGGTGGCGACTCTTGCTTACCGCGAAATTTTGCAAACACAAACGCAAAACGCAAACCAGCATTTTCTCAAAAAAGTCTGGTTCTGCCACCGTATCACAGAACTGACGACTCTACTGGGGATTCAATAAGTGGGGTATACCTTAGGATTAGTTCATCATATTTGCTTCTCTTGTTTGTTTTGGTTGCTTTACTGTTAAAGGGTTTTGTATTGGGAGTTACTATAGATCCTAACCCGGATCTAGGGGACACCTTTTAGGTAAGTAGTAATAAACTGTGAGGGAACTGTACGACGTAGACCGATACGGTTGAAGCAGTAGCTACGTTGATGTGGCACATTGGTTGGTACCAGTATACCTTGTAGAGAAACGAGGAGAATACGGGGCTGCTATGTGTGTCATTAAACATCAACTGACCTTAGAACCCTTAATAGACCAACTTGGCCATTAGGAAGTAGTGAGATAGTCGGTCTCGGTGTAAAGCTGGGAACTGGTTGATACTCGATGCTACACTCATTGAGACCATACTCTCGAGATAGTTCCGGCTGCAAGAAAAGATTGTGTGAGCTGAAACCATGACCGATGGAGGATGGTCAGTGATATTGAGAACCTCTAGAACCCGGTTACTTTTGCTAGGACAGGTTGAAACCAACTGAACTTCAAGAGGGTAGTTCCTAGATCTCATGCAAGCCTTAAACTTAAGGGCTATTGTGTGACTTGTTTGCCTTTGACATGCCTGTTATCTGCTATACCTTTTGTTTGTTTTCATCATGACATCATGCATCATGACATAACATTGTTGTACCCCAATTTTTGACCTACGATCCCATCTTCATTTGCATTTTTATTCAAAGAAATTAAAGGCACGAAATATGGCCAGTTTTAGCCTCTCAAACTTCTCCACAACTTCCTCAGAGCACATACAAAATTCCATCATCACTGGTTCACATGTGCTTCAATGTGTCTTGGAATGCAAGAGAAGATCAGGCTATGTGAGATGATTTAGAGCACTTCGACCAAAATTCAACTTTTTGCAAGATCAAGTTCAAACGATCATAACTTCTTCATTATTCCATATTTTTGAGTGGTTCTTTTTGCATATGACTCTCCTTGATGTCATCTCCCACTCCTCTTTACAAGTCAAGAGTTGATTATGTGCGGAGGATCATCAAAAGTTCGGATACTTAGAGGTCACTTTGATGACTGTGGCCTAATCTCAAGTAACAATTACTCGACTTTCAAGGATCGTAACTATTTCGATTTTCATCATTTCGGGATGGTTCTTTTTGCAACATATCACAAATGATGTCGTCTACAAGATTTCTTCAAGGATCGACATCCAAATGCGTTTGGAAGTCCATGAAATTCGCTTGAACATTTTAGACTTAGAATTGATTTTGTGTTGAGATTGTTCTCCACTAAGTCAAGGGTAAAGGCAAGATGTTGAGTTTGAGGATTAATTGATTATATATTGCTATAATACAAGTTGCTTGTATTCGAGCATTAGTAATTAGTGAATTAAAATTGGATATAGATCAAGTTTCTTTGTTTGTTCATCAAGATTCGGTTCATGGTAAAAGGTTTAGGTGTTTTATTTGGAATGCATTTCAAGGTAAAAAAGACCATTCAAGGAATCCAAGTTCATTCAATTCTAAATTCAAGAGTTTATGAAAGACATTCAAGTCTTATTTGACTAAAATGTTATTCAATAATTATTTCAAGTCCAGACTTTATTCAAAGTTCAATTTCAATTCAAGTCTCATTTAATCATATTCAAATTCAAATTGTGCAAGATTCTTTCAAGGTTCTTTTCAAAAGTGATACTCTGTATTAATTCAAGATTCATAATGCACCTTGCAAGTCAACATTCATTCAAGAGTTTTATGGACATATCATCTTCAGCAAGAATCATTACAAACTCATTCAAGTTCAAAAGTCAAGAGTGAATGTCATCTTATCATACAAAATTTCATCAAAGATACATTCATGACAAGAGTTATTCATCCATAAGTTAGGAAATTTACAAGGATCACTCATCATTTCAAGATATTACAAGAAGATTACACAAGAGTTTACATATATTCCTAAGTCCTAATCCTGTCCATTGTCCATGATTAAACCTAAACATTTTTCTAATCTTCATGCCAAGTTTCCAAGTTTACCTAAATCTTCATGCTCCAAGTCTTGTAACTTTAAAGCTTGCAAATGAAGACTTGCCAAATCCTTGCTAAAGCCTGCCCAAACCACTCAAAAAACTATCCCTGCTGTGCTGTTGTTCGGAACAGTCCAATGTTGCTGTTTATCCCTAAACTTCCCTGCAACAATAGACAAAAAAACAATATCCAAAACCTTCCCGAAATATGCAAAAAAACCTGCTACTGCTGTGATGTAAAACCTGTCCAAAAACAGTATAAACTTTCACAAAAATAGGAAATGCAAATCCTGCATCAAAAAGGAAAAGCCAGCATATCACATTTTGTCCAAGACACACATTTTCCCTCCAAAAAATTTCATTCGGAAGGGGGGAAAACAAAGTAAAAAACCTGTGGAAATTTCTAATAACCCTCCTCCAAGTTTAGAAAACTTCAGAACATCACCTGCTGTAAAACAAAAAAAAAATACAAAAACCAAAAAAACATATACAGTAATTCATCCTCCTGCTTCTGTTTATTCACCACACTACCTTAACCCCCCTTCAATTTATCCATTCACAAAAACAACAATAAACCAATACAGTACCTCTCATCTAACCTCACTCAACTTTATAAAAACCATTCATAGTAGACCCTCTATCAAAAAAATCATCTCAGCTTTCTCATTCCCTATTTCACCATCCCTGTCCATATTCTATTCTTCACCCTGCAGACCAAACCCTATACCTTTCGCCTCACAAAGAAATCAAACCCATTCATAAACCAAAACCTTCGTGGATAGACCCTACACTCAATATAATAACAACATAATGAAATGCAAAATAGAAGCAAAAGAAGAAGCTTAAGTCGAAGATGGAAGACAAAGGGTTATAAAAAACGGAAACATGAAAGAGCATACCTTCACCGCATCATCTAAACTCCAACAATTCCCTCTCTCAATTCAATTCCCACAGCCTGCTAACCATCCTTCAATGCCTTCTCCCCTCCAGTTCTACTAGTGCATAAGAAAGACAGTGAAAGGCGTTTTTGTGTTTAATATCATGCTCTCAATGCTATCACCATCAACGATTCATCATCACTGTTTTTGTCCAGCTTCCACGATGCCATTAGCTTTCCGTCTACCTCAGCTCCTCGTCACTATATCGATCACACACAAAACATAGCAACAAGGTAACTTCTCTTAGAAATGATAATCTTACAATAAATGATTTGAGCAATATGGAACTTTTAAAATGGCAGAATGTTACCGATGTATGATGCACGCACAATGACTCCAAAATCGCACCCAGCTGGAGATTTCCTCTGATTTTGTTCCAGATCCGCAACTGATACAACAAACACCCTCTACCTTTGTTTCCAAACAATCTCCATCTTCCTTCCTTCCAGCACCGATCTCCCATTCTTTAACCCAAGCCCCGCAGTGGTAACTGGTAAAACAAGATATTCGGAGAAGAACAGCCATGTCAAATCACTGTTTATCGAGTGCTCATTTCCTCACTATCGGAGCAACCCGCCTCCTTCCCTTGCAACGAAAACCACTTCTCTTCTCCCTCACTCTCTCTTCTCGCTCTCACAACCTCCACTCCTCAATCGTCACCGTCTCTTCCAAAAAAACAAAAACAAAGAAAAAATTACTCATGTTACAGAAGGGAACGAAGAGGAGGATGCATTTGAAATGCTGTTTAAGCAACTTGAAGAAGATCTCAAAAAACTCTATCACAACCACACCGTAATCCCGACTCACCATCGTTCATCGCCGTCGACAACCCTCTTTCACCGATTCCACCATAAAACACCGCCACTGCTAGCTACCCTTATCCGTCATCTTTTCAACGCACACCCGTTGCCTTCGCTCTCTTTCTCTCCTAACACAGAGGGATCCGGTTCAACCTAATGCCTCGTTTTTTTGTTTGTCTTGTTAGTGTTAATATTGGGCTTCAACCTTTGGCCCATCTGATTTCACATATTATACCTCCCTTATTCCACTTTGTTTTTACCCAATTTATTTAATTTCTATGTTTTTACCTCTTTGTTTTAACTGTTTATTTTTATATTTAATTTCATTAATCATATTTAGTTTAATTAATCAATCAAATAATTAATTACTTCAATATTTAAATAATCATGTTTTTTCCCTTTATTACATAAATTTTACAAATTAGTTTAGTTTTGAAATATAGCTTAGTAATTTTTGTGATTTTAACCTTGTTCTAGTTAATCATTTTAGCTTAAATTATTTATATTTTCATATATGATTTTGCTTTCTCTCTCTAATCTGGTTTCTTTGTTTATTGACCATTAATTGTTTGTTTGGATTTCTATTTTTCTCATAATATTTCTTTGGTTAAATAACTTTCCTTTTGATATTCATCTTATTATGCTGCCTTAAAATTCCAAGGGAAAATTTTCAACTCAGTTGACTTCACGTCATCAAACACATCTCATCCGATTGCGCGAACCCCTTCATTCATTTTTTTGTTCGTTTAATATTTTGCTAAACTCAAGATAATTTTCCCAAAATACTCCATTTTCAAACTCACACCCTTTTAAGTCAAAACTTCGACATTAGGTCGCTGTCTCTTCAAAATCTCTCCAACACCGATTTTTAGCCAAACGAACCATTTTAATCAAACAAACAATTTTAACCAAAAACAGATATTTCAAAAGGTTCCTGCGGAGTACCGCAGATGCATTGGGTGCTAATACCTTCCCATTGTATAACCAACCCCCGAACTCTCGATCTCTTTTTAAAAACGCATTGTATTTTTATTACTTTTAAGTCTTATTTTACATTGCATATTTTAGGGTTTTATTTCGCTCTTTTCCCTTTTCCCTTGGAAATAATAAAGCGCGGTGGCGACTCTTGCTTTTTGTGAGTCAAGTTAATTAATAGCTTGATCTCCGATTTTCACCGCTACAGAATTGGCGACTCTGCTGGGGAAAGATTGACCTCTTGCTGGTCCATCCCTAAGTGGGTTAAGCCTAATTTGTTTTATCTGTTTTATCATTATTTGATTGTTTGATTATATGTATATATTATGATTATTTGGGTGTTGATAATATTTACAAAGGACAAGTCCTATACCCGGACTAAGTTACACTTAGGAATAGGACGGGCGGTATAGTCATGTTAACTTTGAGGGAGTAATCCCGAAGAAGGAGGCATGAGATCCCCCACTCAGTGGAAGGCCCTTTTGAACGTAATATTTGTTTACCGAGTAATCGGGAAGACATTATTATTCTCGACCTGGGAGCCAGAGAAGCTGGGAACCGTAGAACCCTAACCCATCTTGGCCTTTTAGGTGTAGCGCGGAGATTATAATGGAGTAATCTGGAAGTAATTGTTACGCGATGCTACGCTCGGATGAGTTTCTCTTGAGAATATTGCTGATTATTGAGTAATCAAGACGTCGGTAATATCCGAAGGAGGAATGTAGACTCCGGGAACTCTTAGAACCTTGTTCTACAGGTGTGATTAAACCGTTAGTACATACCTTGGGGGTGTTCTTTACCTTGACTCCATGCTCGTGACGTTGAACCTTTCGACTTTATTTGTGACCTTGCTTGTGGTTGTTGCATAGCCATGCATTCATGCATCCATAAAACCCTTTTCACTTGACTTTGAAGGAATTTGGAGGTCTTTCTTTGTAAACATCACAAGTTTCGTCAAGCTCAATGGATCTTGGGTGTTGATAGGGCAAAAACCCTAATCCACCAAAATGGATGATTGATCTTGATGATAACTTGATCAATGTTTGGAGCCAACTTAAAATTCATCTTCTATCTTCATACTTTGATGTTTACAACTTAATATCTTGAGTTCCTTGAAAATCAAATAAAAACTCTCTTTTGCACATCATACATCATTCTACATTTTTTGTTTCAAAGGTCTTTTTCCCGAGTCTTATTTTTCCTTTGGTCTCACCAGTATAACACTCGCGATAAGAGAACAATGGAGAATATCAAGCAAGAGGTTTCTGAACTCCGTAGAGAGGTGACTAATTTGAAAGCTGGTATGGATCACTCAACTGTTTTGGTTGAAATTCTGGTTGTCGCCCAAGTCAATTCTGGTGGTCCTGGGCATGACTTGGAGGGTTGCTTTGCTTTGAAGATTAAGGTTCAGAAGTTGGTCAGAAGTGGTATCTTGTCATTCAAGGACGTTGGTTTTGAAGTTCAAATCAAGCACGTGCCGAAGAGTAAACACGATTGATGGCCACTTTGAGTTTTGAAGGATGTTTTCGGTGATTCAAGTCCAGATGGAAAGCCTTCCCAGATTATTAACTTATTTCTGCTTTTTGTAACTTTTCTTGTTTATCAAAACATTGTCTGCATGTAAGAGCTTGTTTGCATCTGAATGATTATCTTGATACAATGGGTATGTTTGTCTTGAAGAAATTCATTCGTTTCACTCATATTTGTTTTCAAATTTTAAATTTCTTTTTGCATTATGATACCAACTTGTTGCCCATTCTCTTGCCTAGGCAGAGATTGAAGGGAGGATGATGATCTAAAGAACACAAAATCTCTGGTTGTTTGCTTTTGGATAAAATCTTGCTGATGATGTACAGGCATTGTTTCAAATCCCTAAACACCGGAGATATAAGGAAGATAATCCCTTGCTAACCCCTTTTGAGCCTTTGAAGCAGAAGTTTCTTTTCTATACGAAAAAACCTTGAATTTTAACCTGGGGCAGGGTAGTTTTTAGTTAATCTGACTGAGTGTTCGAAATTCATAAGGAAGATGTTTTTTGAAGAGAAACTATGAGGGCTATCTTTCATGTATAATGAAGCCAGAAGATGTGGAATCACAATGTTATCCCTCATTCATCAAGAAACGAGGCAATCACAATCTTCTCAACAAGCAAATGCAAGCTAATGTCACACATTTTGTTCAAAAAGTCAAAAATCGAGAAAAAGAAAAAGCCTGCTAAGTCAAAAAACATGAAAACGTGTGACTTAGGCAAAATTAAGGCATCCCGCTGGACTATCAATTCAAAAGAATTAGTTCAGGCAAAAGTTAGGGAAAATAAAAATTGCAAAGAAAAGGACTGCAAAGAAAAGTCCTCAGCAAAGAACAAATTGGTGACTACAAACACGAAGACATGAGGGTGGTTTCTACTCCGAAAGCCTCGTCGTTTCCCCGACCGTCACAAAATCCTTTTGAGAGATGAACACTCATGTTTGAATTAACTGAACATAGGATTGGAGAACATCATGAAGGGGGTGGGCACCAAATATTTTGAGCCTTAAATCCTTTTTTCTAAAACCATGAATCAGACCACATTACAACCTTCAAAAGTCCTAATTGAAGCAAGGTTATTTTGAAAGCATACTTCAACGAGATAGTGTTCCTGACTCCCATGAATGTTCTAAATAATTATGTTGGTATCATATGTTTTTCCTACACAAAAATAAATGATGCTCTAACTCGCAAAATTTGGGCGATATCTTTCAAAATCTTCAAGACTTACATAACTGTTGCATTAGAATTTTCATTCTCATTGTAAACTTTTTCTAACTGCAAAACATTTGTTTGATATCAAGGAAACTCACATATAAGCACCAGTGATGAGTTTATTCTTTTAAGGCTTGAAACTATGTTGAGTAATTGGCGGATCACGTCAAGAAAAAATCATATCCATGGGCATGTCACCTGAAGACCGTAAGCACGAACATGTTGCTTCTCCCAGTTAATGCTTCTCCAACTTGTTTACCCTTTTGGGGCAAAATTTGAAGACTTTGTTGTGCCAACTACAGTCAATCCGGGGCAATCACATCGAGATTTGATGAATCTCTCTAAGAGTTTGAAGACACCAGAGCATAGTGAATGTCAGGTCTTTTGTAAAATCCTCTTGAGACGATTTCTCCTTATCAACCATATAGCTTGGGGCATTTTAGAAGTGAAGTTATTCGCAAGAATTGTCGTACAACATGCAGCTTATCAGCAGTAAACTTGGGGCATCCAAAATTAATCCCAGGGGCAATCCAGATTTGTCAAGATATGTTTTTCATACATTATCAGAGGGTGGTGTTCCCAGTATCTCCAGCTAAGCAAGACTTCTTTCCAGCTGAAACTTTGTTTGTGTTGTTATCCTTTCAATGGATTGTTTGCAATAGAAGACTAGACTTTGGATTTTCTACCTGAAAATATCTTCCTCTCCAGAGATATTTAAGCTTTGTAAAAGGACCTTGCTCCAATGAGGGCCTGTGTTTTATCTCCAGTAATGTTCCCATCCAGTTGAGATTAGCCGAGTGTCGAGGTGTACTGTGATGTCTTATCATTTTCTGTCCATCTCCCCTGTCTGTTTTGTCAGCATATACATGACATTCATTCACACTTGCATCATGCATGCACAAATGTATTTGTTGATGTCGTTGAGTACGTATACCTTGGTTATGTCTATTCAAATAGCGTGTTTGATCTTTCCAAATAGAATGTCAACTTAAGCAGAAAGTGCGCCTCCTTTCTAATTCCCCACTGAGTTAACTCTCGTGGAAGAACATTGATTTAGCTTTCCTTTTCCATCTCTGGATAGGATAAATCCCCATTTGAGTTGTTTCCTCATTGGGTGGAGTCTTGTTTGACTATTTTTTCTCCAGTTTATTCCTGGATTGAGCTTTGTCTCTTGTGAATGATACCCTGTGGATATCTCTAGGCTGTGAAACCTAGAGGAAGAGTGAATTGATCTTGCGTATGTAAATGCTTGGTCTCCTCAAGAAGGATTTATTCATGGTTCCCCATTGAAGATGAACTTTATTCCCCAGCAGTGTTATCACAACCTTCTTCTGGAATATCGACATGACAACAAGCGACTGACTCTTTATTTGAGCAGTTTGATTATTTCTGATTTCTCTACGACAAATGGCGGTCTCTTCATGAGCAGTTTGTCCATCCCCGATGAAATTATTGGTTCTCACCTCTAGCAATATCTTCACGATATTTTATGGGTATCTTTTTTGGAAACAGCAAGCGGCAGTCTCTTCATGAGGCAACTTGTGTGTTATGGATACTCTTGACAAACATCAAGCGGCGGTCTCTTCATGAGCAACTTGTATGTTATTAATATCTTTGAGAAACACCAAGCGGCGGTCTCTTCATGAGCAACTTGTGTGTTATTAGTAATTTTGAAAAGAAACAGCAAGCGGCAGTCTCTTCATGAGGCAACTTGTGTGTTATGGATACTCTTGACAAACATCAAGCGGCGGTCTCTTCATGAGCAACTTGTATGTTATTAATATCTTTGAGAAACACCAAGCGGCGGTCTCTTCATGAGCAACTTGTGTGTTATTGGTAATTTTGAAAAGAAACAGCAAGCGGCAGTCTCTTCATGAGGCAACTTGTGTGTTATGGATACTCTTGACAAACAGCAAGCGACGGTCTCTTCATGAGCAACTTGTATGTTATTGTCACCTTTGAAAACAGCAAGTGGCAGTCTCTTCATGGACAACTTGTATGTTATCAACACTTTTTGAAAACAGCAAGTGGCGGTCTCTTCATGAGCAGCTTGTGCGGAAAACGGCAAGTGGCAGCTTCTTCATGAGTAGCTTGTACGTTAGTATTATTTGGAAGACAGCAAGTGGCAGCTTATCTATTTGAGTAACTTGTGTGTTATTGTTCCCTTGAAAACGGCAAGTGGCAGCTTCTTTATGAGCAGCTTGTGGGTTTTTGGCAACAAGTGGCGGACTCTTCATGAGCAGCTCGTGTGCTTTAATATTCTTTGAAAACGGCAAGTGGCAGCTTCTTTATGAGCAGCTTGTGGGTTATTGGCAACAAGTGGCAGACTCTTCATGAGCAGATTGTGTGCTTTGATATTCTTTGAAGACAACAAGTGGCGGAATCTTCATGAGCAGCTTGTATGCTTTAATTTTCTTTGAAGACAGCAAGTGGCGGTCTCTTCATGAGCAGCTTGTATGTTATTGACACCTTTGAAAACAGCAAGTGGCGGCCTCTTTATTTGAGCAGCTTGTGTATCCCCAACAATAATGTTTACTCAGCAAATGGCATCCCTTCGGAAAAGTCCCGTGGGGAAGTTTGTTATTTTATCCTTTTCAAGCGATATCTTGGTTAGAGAAGAAATGTGTTACCGTTCTTGGTAAAATTCAGAAATCAGAGATGTTTATCTCCAGCCACAGTGCTGATGTCAATCATTTTGTTTTCCAGCCACAGTGCTGATGTCAATCATTTTGTTTTCCAGCCACAGTGCTGATGTCGATCATTTTCCAGTCTCGTACTGATGTAAATCATTTCCTTTTCCAGTCACAATGCTGATGTAAATCATTCCTTTTCCAGTCTTCGTACTGATGTAAATCATCTCTTTTCCAGTCTCAACACTGATATAAAAGCATTCAAGAGTCTTTCATTTGAAGTCTATGACTTTGTTTCCCCAGTGGAGTTACAATCTCTTCCTCTCTGGGATTACTGTATAATGTGATTGGTTTCTCCAGCATAGTCTGTCTCATATGGCGTCATTCCCCCATAAAATTCAGAGCATTACATTCATATCATATCATGAACATAATCGCGGTATCTTAAGGCCAAAAATTGTGTATTCTATATTTAAGTCCCTCCAATCTCGTCGAAATGAAGATCTCAATCTTCATATCTCCAGATAGAAGAAACTTAAATAGGGGCAGCTGTTGTACCCCAATTTTTGACCTACGATCCCATCTTCATTTGCATTTTTATTCAAAGAAATTAAAGGCACAAAATATGGCCAGTTTTAGCCTCTCAAACTTCTCCACAACTTCCTCAGAGCACATACAAAATTCCATCATCACTGGTTCACGTGTGCTTCAATGTGTCTTGGAATGCAAGAGAAGATCAGGCTATGTGAGATGATTTAGAGCACTTCGACCAAAATTCAACTTTTTGCAAGATCAAGTCCAAACGATCATAACTTCTTCATTATTCCATATTTTTGAGTGGTTCTTTTTGCATATGACTCTCCTTGATGTCATCTCCCACTCCTCTTTACAAGTCAAGAGTTGATTATGTGCGGAGGATCATCAAAAGTTCGGATACTTAGAGGTCACTTTGATGACTGTGGCCTAATCTCAAGTAACAATTACTCGACTTTCAAGGATCGTAACTATTTCGATTTTCATCATTTCGGGATGGTTCTTTTTGCAACATATCACAAATGATGTCGTCTACAAGATTGCTTCAAGGATCGACATCCAAATGCGTTTGGAAGGCCATGAAATTCGCTTGAACATTTTAGACTTAGAATTGATTTTGTGTTGAGATTGTTCTCCACTAAGTCAAGGGTAAAGGCAAGATGTTGAGTTTGAGGATTCATTGATTATATATTGCTATAATACAAGTTGCTTGTATTCGAGCATTAGTAATTAGTGAATTAAAATTGGATATAGATCAAGTTTCTTTGTTTGTTCATCAAGATTCGGTTCATGGTAAAAGGTTTAGGTGTTTTATTTGGAATGCATTTCAAGGTAAAAAAGACCATTCAAGGAATCCAAGTTCATTCAATTCTAAATTCAAGAGTTTATGAAAGACATTCAAGTCTTATTTGACTAAAATGTTATTCAATAATTATTTCAAGTCCAGACTTTATTCAAAGTTCAATTTCAATTCAAGTCTCATTTAATCATATTCAAATTCAAATTGTGCAAGATTCTTTCAAGGTTCTTTTCAAAAGTGATACTCTGTATTAATTCAAGATTCATAATGCACCTTGCAAGTCGACATTCATTCAAGAGTTTTATGGACATATCATGTTCAGCAAGAATCATTACAAACTCATTCAAGTTCAAAAGTCAAGAGTGAATGTCATCTTATCATACAAAATTTCATCAAAGATACATTCATGACAAGAGTTATTCATCCATAAGTTAGGAAATTTACAAGGATCACTCATCATTTCAAGATATTACAAGAAGATTACACAAGAGTTTACATATATTCCTAAGTCCTAATCCTGTCCATTGTCCATGATTAAACCTAAACATTTTTCTAATCTTCATGCCAAGTTTCCAAGTTTACCTAAATCTTCATGCTCCAAGTCTTGTAACTTTAAAGCTTGCAAATGAAGACTTGCCAAATCCTTGCTAAAACCTGCCCAAACCACTCAAAAAACTATCCCTGCTGTGCTGTTGTTCGGAACAGTCCAATGTTGCTGTCTATCCCTAAACTTCCCTGCAACAATAGACAAAAAAACAATATCCAAAACCTTCCCGAAATATGCAAAAAAACCTGCTACTGCTGTGATGTAAAACCTGTCCAAAAACAGTATAAACTTTCACAAAAATAGGAAATGCAAATCCTACATCAAAAAGGAAAAGCCAGCATATCACATTTTGTCCAAGACACACATTTTCCCTCCAAAAAATTTCATTCGGAAGGGGGGAAAACAAAGTAAAAAACCTGTGGAAATTTCTAATAACCCTCCTCCAAGTTTAGAAAACTTCAGAACATCACCTGCTGTAAAACAAAAAAAAAATACAAAAACCAAAAAAACATATACAGTAATTCATCCTCGTGCTTCTGTTTATTCACCACACTACCTTAACCCCCCTTCAATTTATCCATTCACAAAAACAACAATAAACCAATACAGTACCTTTCATCTAACCTCACTCAACTTTATAAAAACCATTCATAGTAGACCCTCTATCAAAAAAATCATCTCAGCTTTCTCATTCCCTATTTCACCATCCCTGTCCATATTCTATTCTTCACCCTGCAGACCAAACCCTATACCCTTCGCCTCACAAAGAAATCAAACCCATTCATAAACCAAAACCTTCGTGGATAGACCCTACACTCAATATAATAACAACATAATGAAATGCAAAATAGAAGCAAAAGAAGAAGCTTAAGTCGAAGATGGAAGACAAAGGGTTATAAAAAACGGAAACATGAAAGAGCATACCTTCACCGCATCATCTAAACTCCAACAATTCCCTCTCTCAATTTAATTCCCACAGCCTGCTAACCATCCTTCAATGCCTTCTCCCCTCCAGTTCTACTAGTGCATAAGAAAGACAGTGAAAGGCGTTTTTGTGTTTACTATCATGCTCTCAATGCTATCACCATCAACGATTCATCATCACTGTTTTTGTCCAGCTTCCACGATGCCATTAGCTTTCCGTCTACCTCATCTCCTCGTCACTATATCGATCACACACAAAACATAGCAACAAGGTAACTTCTCTTAGAAATGATAATCTTACAATAAATGATTTGAGCAATATGGAACTTTTAAAATGGCAGAATGTTACCGATGTATGATGCACGCGCAATGACTCCAAAATCGCACCCAGTTGGAGATTTCCTCTGATTTCGTTCCAGATCCGCAACTGATACAACAAACACCCTCTACCTTTGTTTCCAAACAATCTCCATCTTCCTTCCTTCCAGCACCGATCTCCCATTCTTTAACCCAAGCCCCGCGGTGGTAACTGGTAAAACAAGATATTTGGAGAAGAACAGCCATGTCGAATCACTGTTTATCGAGTGCTCATTTCCTCACTATCGGAGCAACCCGCCTCCTTCCCTTGCAACGAAAACCACTTCTCTTCTCCCTCACTCTCTCTTCTCGCTCTCACAACCTCCACTCCTCAATCGTCGCCGTCTCTTCCAAAAAAACAAAAACAAAGAAAAAATTACTCATGTTACAGAAGGGAACGAAGAGGAGGATGCATTTGAAATGCTGTTTAAGCAACTTGAAGAAGATCTCAAAAAACTCTATCACAACCACACCGTAATCCCGACTCACCATTGTTCATCGCCGTCGACAACCCTCTTTCACCGATTCCACCATAAAACACCGCCACTGCTAGCTACCCTTATCCGTCATCTTTTCAACGCACACCCGTTGCCGCCGCTCTCTTTCTCTCCTAACACAGAGGGATCCGGTCCAACCTAATGCCTCGTTTTTTTGTTTGTCTTGTTAGTGTTAATATTGGGCTTCAACCTTTGGCCCATCTGATTTCACATATTATACCTCCCTTATTCCACTTTGTTTTTACCCAACTTATTTAATTTCTATGTTTTTACCTCTTTGTTTTAATTGTTTATTTTTATATTTAATTTCATTAATCATATTTAGTTTAATTAATCAATCAAATAATTAATTACTTCAATATTTAAATAATCATGTTTTTTCCCTTTATTACATAAATTTTACAAATTAGTTTAGTTTTGAAATATAGCTTAGTAATTTTTGTGATTTTAACCTTGTTCTAGTTAATCATTTTAGCTTAAATTATTTATATTTTCATATATGATTTTGCTTTCTCTCTCTAATCTAGTTTCTTTGTTTATTGACCATTAATTGTTTGTTTGGATTTCTATTTTTCTCATAATATTTCTTTGGTTAAATAACTTTCCTTTTGATATTCATCTTATTATGCTGCCTTAAAATTCCAAGGGAAATTTTTCAACTCAGTTGACTTCACGTCATCAAACACATCTCATCCGATTGCGCGAACCCCTTCATTCATTTTTTTGTTCGTTTAATATTTTGCTAAACTCAAGATAATTTTCCCAAAAGACTCCATTTTCAAACTCACACCCTTTTAAGTCAAAACTTCGACATTAGGTCGTTGTCTCTTCAAAATCTCTCCAACACCGATTTTTAGCCAAACGAACCATTTTAATCAAACAAACAATTTTAACCAAAAACAGATATTTCAAAAGGTTCCTGCGGAGTACCGCAGATGCATTGGGTGCTAATACCTTCCCATTGTATAACCAACCCCCGAACTCTCGATCTCTTTTTAAAAACGCATTGTATTTTTATTACTTTTAAGTCTTATTTTACATTGCATATTTTAGGGTTTTATTTCGCTCTTTTCCCTTTTCCCTTGGAAATAATAAAGCGCGGTGGCGACTCTTGCTTTTTGTGAGTCAAGTTAATTAATAGCTTGATCTCCGATTTTCACCGCTACAAACATGCATACCTCATTATACTAACCATTTCAAAGATCGAGGGGATTTATCTTTGTTCGGTTTTGTAGATTATGGCTTCCATGCGCAGAAACACCATCCGAGTTAACTTTGTGCAAATACCTGCTCAACTCAAAGAGTTAGCCTCAAGAGTTTCCGAGACTTCTTCATTCATTAAAAGACATGGTCAGCTTCTTAGCTTGGTTACCTCAAAGTTTGATGAGCAGATGATGAGTGTGCTTTTCCAGTTCTTCGATCCTGTGCATCATTGTTTCACTTTCCCAAACTATCAGCTAGTTCCCACTTTGGAAGAGTTCTCGCACTTATTGGGTATATCCATCCTAGAGCAGGTGCCTTTCATAGGTATAGAAGAGACTCCTATACCATAAGACATTGCTTCAGCTCTACATCTGAAACGGGCTGATGTAGTATCCAATTGGGAGACACAAAGCGGGGTTGAAGGTTTCTTAGCCAAGTTTCTGATGGATCAAGCTCAGTTATTCTGGGATAACTTGGATTTCTAGGCTTTCGAAGACATCTTGGCTCTCCTTATCTACGGTTTGGTTCTCTTCCCGAATCCAGATTCTTTTGTGGATGTGAATGCGGTTAAGATCTTCTTGTCTCGCAATCCTGTGCTTACTCTATTGGGTGATATCTTGCATGCCCTCTACACTCGTATTATGCGAAGAAGAGGGACTCTCATGTGTTGCATTCCGCTGCTGGCAAGGTGGTTTATTTCGCACCTCCCAAAGTCTGTGTTGAAGAATGAAGAAGGTTTGGGATGGTCTTACACGATAATGTCACTTGCCCATACAAACATTCTTTGGAATTCCAAGGCTATGGAAAGCACTGCAGTCATTGATCGTTATGGGGGATACCCTAATGTCCCATTGCTTGGAATCAGAGGGGGAATAACCTATAATCCCTGCCTAGCTTTACGACAGTTTGGCCGTGCTCGGAGAGATGGTCCTCATGAGCTACTTCTTACAGATATTGCATTTGACTACAAGGAGGAAGTTGAAAAGCACCGCCGAAAGTTCATATGAGCTTGGGGCATGGTGAACAGATCTTATCCCCAAGAGTTGGGACCAAGGACTTCTCTCCCTATGCAACCTTATCTCCAGTGGGTCCGAGCTTGAGCCCAGAAGCTTGGAATGCCTTACGAAGCTGTGTTTCCAGTGATTGTGGAGCCTACCAATTAAGAGGGCATTCCTTATACAGTCCTTTATCCCTACATGCCCACTGATCTTAGGGCATTGAAGAGATCCTGGATTCAGCTGAAAGAGGAAAGGGATACCTACCGGGAGAAGTACCATGAGCAAGAAAGGAAGATCTTGAAGCTCACCAGGCAACTCGAGAATGAAAGAACGATCAATGACTACGTCAGCACTAAGGGGAAGCGTCCATGGGATTTCTGATTTTGCTTTTTCTAGTTTAGATTTGTTTTCCGCTTATTTCTTTGTAACGCCTCAAAGGCATTGTTAAACATTTTTACAAGTTTAATCTAATAAAGTTTGTGTATTTTTTGGTTTGCAAATTTAAATCTCCCAAAGTCTTTGAACTCATTACATATGCATCCCATTATCATGCACGCCATTACAGGTACCATCACAGGTTTCTCATCTTCTTCGCTGTTTATTTCAGCAGTTATGTCTTCCGATCAAGCTATCAAAGATCTTCAGGCACAAAATGCCCAATTCCAAGAGATGTTCTTGAGCTTGGATAAAGGGCAAGAGGATTTGAAAGCTCTCATTCTAAAAGAGAAGGAGAAGAAGAAGAAGAAGAAGAAGAAGAAGAAGAAGAAGGTCGTTCTTCTGAGTATGGGTAAAAGGTTTGGGGATAGGTTGAAACAGCAAGCTGATCTGTACCTTTCATCCAAGGAAGGGGAGAACCAAGAAGAAGAAAAGGGCCCCAGTCCTGCAGTCTCTGATGATGACACTGATTATGATGAAGAGAAATATCCTCCTGCTGAGGATAGGTACAAACAACTAGAAGACCGTCTGAGTGCTATGGATATTCAGAGGATCCCCGGTCTGGATTTTGGAGAGCTGGGATTGGTATCAGTAGTGACGATTCCTCATAAATTCAAAGCTCCAGTTTTTGCTAAGTACGATGGAGTATCCTATCCTAAACTCCATCTCCGCTCGTATGTCCAGAAAATCCAACCCCACACTGCTGATAGAAATTTGTGGGTACATTTCTTTCAAGATAGTCTGTCAGGGACTCAACTTGAATGGTTTTATCAATTAGAAGGAGCTAACATCCAAAATTGGGAGGACCTTGTTGCTGCTTTTTACAAGAAGTATCAATATAATGCCGACCTTGCTCCCACTCGTACTCAGCTCTAGGGTATGTCTATGGGTGCAAGTGAAGGTTTTAAGTACTATGCTCAGAAGTGGAGAGATTTGGTTGGAAGAGTCCAACCCCTTTTGTCTGATAGGGAGTTGGTTGACATGTTTCTGGGGACGCTATCTGGTCTGTTTTTCAATCATCTGATCGGCAGTTTATTATCTGTGTTTACTGAGTTGATCTTGACTAGAGAGAGAGTAGAAGCTGGTACCCGAAGTGGTAAGATATAGAAGGATACTTCATCAAGTGCAGTGCAGAAGCCTTTCACCGGTAAGAAAGAAGCTAGTGCAATCTACGGCCCGAGGGGCCAAAGCAGACCTGAACACCGTCAAGCAGTAAATGCGGTGGTGATATCAAGACCCACAGTTGCTCCACAATGCAACAATCAACAAAGAATGGAGAGACCACAAAGACAGTATACTCGGCTCAATATGACCTTGTCTCAAATTCTACCACAATTATTGAAGACCAACCTGGTAACTCTGAGGGAAGCCCCGAAGAATCCCAACACCACATCTCCTCTATATAACCCAAATGCCCGCTGTGCCTATCACTCTGATGGCCCAGGTCATGATACAAATAACTGTTGGGCCTTGAAGAATAAGGTCCAAGATTTGATCGAAGCTAAAGAGATTGAGTTTGACGCTCCGGAGAAGCCCAACGTCATAACTGCTCCTATGCCCAAACATGGTCATGGAGTGAATGTTATGGACGATGATTTATTTGTAACCTCCGTGGAAGAAGTTTCTACTCCTTTGATGACAGTTAAGAAGAATCTATTGTTGGCCGGTTTATTTCTAGGTTATGGCGAAAGTTGCCACATATGCTCAGTTTTGCCTGCTGGTTGCCATTTATTGAAATCAGGTGTGCAGCGCCTGATGGATAACAAAGAGATCCTGTTCGAGAAGACTTTGATTCCATTAGTTCCAGTTAAATATGTTGCCATCATAACCATATCCGCCAATCCTTCCAAGGCTTCCTCGAGAAAGCCTGTTAGGATTACACCCGTTCCAAGAGTTGCTCCGTTAATAATTACTGTCCCTGGTCCTATCCCATACACTTCGGATAAGGTTGTCCCTTGGCACTATGGTGCAGATGTGTATTACCATGGAGTTAAGCAAGAGTTGAAAAGTGAGGAAGTTGATATCAGCAATATTATCGGAGCTAGCAAGGTCACCAAAAGTGGAAGAATCTTTTCTCCCGAGATTTCCCCTCTGACTGTTCACAAACTTGTTGTCATTCCATCTGCTAGTACATCAGCTACTATCCCAGTTCCTATTCTAGTTATCACCCCTGTCGCTGAGCCATTTGGGACTCGGGGCAAAGAAATCATAGGTGAGCCTGCCTGGACGGAGGCACCTAAGAAGATCATTATAGAAACCTCTAAGCAGGAGACAGAGGAAATTCTGAAGATTATCAAGAAGAGTGACTACAACGTAGTTGAGCAACTGGGGCAGACCCCGTCAAAAATCTCCATGTTGTCCTTGTTGTTGTGCTCAGAAGTCCATGCAAAGGCTTTAATTGCTTTCCTCAAAACTGCGCATGTGCCGCAGGAGACTTCAGCTGATCAATTCAAAGATTGCGTAGCTAGCTTGACTGCCGACAACGGGTTGGGTTTCTCAGATGCAGATCTGACTGCTAAAGGAAGAAATCACAATGACATTTTGCACGTCTCGATCAAGTGCAGGGGCACTACTATGGCCCATGTACTGGTGGATACGGGGTCCTCGCTGAATGTTTTGCCAAAGAAAGCATTAGACCGTCTGGACTGTGAAGGTTTGATTCTGAAGCCGAGCAATATTGTGGTCAGGGCTTTCGACGGGTCAAAAAGGATGGTTCACGGGGAGGTGGACGTCTCGGTTAAAGTTGGCTCTCAGACTTTCGCATCTACTTTCTATGTGATGGATATCCGACCATCATACTCTTGCTTGCTGGGTCGCCCGTAGATTCATAAGGCTGGGGCAATGACTTCTACGCTCCATCAGATGTTGAAATATCCAGTAAAGGGGAAGATTGTTACGGTACAAGGTGAAGAGGAGTACATGGTGAGTCATCTCAACTCTTTCCGTTACGTGGAGATGGATGGGGAGTTCATCGAAACCACGTGTCAGAACTTTGAAGAGGTCCCCCAGACTTTGGCGTCAACTGAAGTTGCTACTGGAAAACCTCCGATGAAGATGGCTTCCCTCAAGGATGTCAGGGCTGTGATTGAAGAAGGTGGGTGTGCGAATTGGGTTCAGCTCCCTGATTTCACGCATAAAACTGACAAATTTGGTTTGGGCTTCACTACAGGGGCTCAAAGGGCTGTTAGGCACGCGCAGATTGGAAGACCTCCTCTGCACATCAGTAATTAGGGAGTGAATGCCATTGAGGATAGTGAAGAAGATTCAGATATCGACAGCTGGATCTACCCTACAACCAATGGTGGATTGAATAACTGGACGAAGAAAGACTTCATACATGTTTCCTTTATTTCATAGTAATTGACTTTTGTTTTGAAGTTTGTAATAAACAGTTTGAAACTTTATGGCCCGGTGCCTTGCCCGAGGCACCTTGGCTTTGCTTATGAGGGCTTATTATTTGTCATTTTCATATATCATCAATAAAACACTAGACGTTTCTTGCATTACAAATTTTGTGCTCCTTATTTTTCTTTTCTGTCTCTCACTTTATCAAAACAGCTATGCTCTTACACACACTCACGTATCATAATGCAGATCCACATCCACTCTGGATCTCATTGATAACAACTCTGCTACTTCCAGTTATGACATCGAAAATCCGATCAACCAAGTCGAGGACGAAGGTGAGGATGATTGTGAAGTGCCCGGAGAACTTGCTAGACTGTTACTACAGGAAGAAAGGGCCATACAACCTCATGAAGAGCCAGTGGAATCAGTGAATTCAGGTACCGAGGAAGATAGGAAAGAGGTCAAGATAGGTGCGAATCTGGAGCCTAGTGTCAAGCAACAGTTGATACAGATGCTACACGACTATGTTAAAATCTTCGCTTGGTCCTACGAAGATAAGCCTGGTTTGAACACTGACATTATGGTACACCGCCTGTCGACTAAAGAAGACTGCCCTCCGGTAAAATAAAAGGTTCGCCGTATGCGCCCTGAGATGTCTGAGAAAATTAAAGTTGAGGTCATGAAACAGTTTGACGCCAGATTTCTAGCTGTCACTTCTTACCCGCAGTGGGTTGCCAACGTGGTTCCGGTGCCTAAGAAAGATGGTAAGGTGCCGATGTGTGTGGACTATAGAGATCTAAAATGGGCAAGCCCCAAAGATGATTTCCCACTTCCTCATATCGATGTTCTGGTCGACAATACCGCGCAGCATAAGGTTTTCTCCTTCATGGATGGTTTTTCTGGTTACAATCAAATTAAGATGGCTCCCGAAGACGTGGAGAAGACAACCTTTGTTACGCAATGGGGCACCTTTTGCTACAAGGTAATGCCTTTCGGGTTGAAGAATGCTGGGGCAACTTATCAGCGCGCCATGGTCGCTTTGTTCCACGACATGATTCACCATGAGATTGAGGTTTATGTTGATGACATGATTGCAAGGTCCCAAACTGAGGAAGAACACCTTGACCATCTCCAGAAACTGTTTGACAGGTTGAAGATGTACAAGCTAAGGTTGAACCCGAACAAGTGCACCTTCGGGGTAAGGTCTGGTAAGCTGCTAGGTTTCGTCGTTAGTGATAAGGGTATTCAGGTGGACCCTACCAAGGTGAAGGCTATACAGGAGATGTCGGCTCCTTGCACAGAAAAGGAAGTCAGAGGCTTTTTGGGACGTATGAACTACATCACCCGATTCATTTCACATCTGACTGCTACTTGTGAGCCAATCTTCAAGCTGCTGAAGAAAGATCAGGTGGTAAAATGGAATGATGAATGTCATACCGCTTTAGAAATGATCAAAGAATATCTTTAAGAGCCACCAATTCTGATGCCTCCAGTTGAAGGGAGACCTTTGATTTTATACTTGACAGTACTGGATAATTCAATGGGGTGTGTGCTGGGGCAGCATGACGAGTCTGGCCGAAAAGAGCACGCTATTTACTACCTTAGCAAAAAGTTTACAGACTGTGAGACCCGATACTCACTGCTCGAGAAAACTTGCTGCACTTTGGCATGGGCTGCTCACCGGCTGAGACAGTATATGCTGACTCACACCATCTTATTGATATCAAAGGTGGACCCAATCAAGTATATCTTCGAAAAGCCCGCCTTGTCCGGAAGAATAGCAAGATGGCAGATGATCTTAACCGAGTACAACATCCAATACACAACCCAAAAAGCAATCAAGGGGAGTGTGTTGGCGGATCATTTGGTGCATCAGGCCGTGGATGACTACCAATCCATGAATTTCGAGTTCCCGGATGAGAACATCATGTTGGTGACCGACTGTGAAGAACCTGGACCGGATGAAGGACCCGAGGAGGGATCCCGATGGTCCATGTATTTTGATGGAGCCTCTAACGCGTTGGGTAATGGCATCGGTGCTGTGATTATATCTCCTGAGGGCTGTCATACTCCATTCACCGCCCGATTATGTTTTAACTGCACCAACAATATGGCAGAATATGAAGCGTGCATCATGGGCCTGCGAGTAGCTATTGACCTAAGGATTAAGTTCTTAAGTGTATTCGGAGATTCCGCTCTAGTGATCAGTCAGATCAAAGGCGAGTGGGATATGAAGCACCCAAATCTTATTCCTTACAAAGAGTATGTACTGACATTACTCCCACACTTCGAAGAGATAACCTTTAAACACTTCCCGAGAGAAGAAAACCAATTAGCGGACGCGCTAGCTACCATGTCTTCTATGTTCAAAGTCAGGTGGGACAATGAAGCTCCCCAGATTACCATTGAGAGGCTGGATGAACCCACACATTGCTGTGATATTGAGACTGAAGAGGTAACAGATAAACCCTGGTTTCACGAGGTAAAGAGGTATCTTGAGACTCAAGAATACCCCGAGGGTGCATCTGTTAATGACAAGAACTTCTTGAGAAGGTTCGCTGTGAAGTTCTTCATCAGCAATGGTACCCTTTATAAACGTAACCATGATTCAACCTTACTGTGATGTGTGGACAAAAGCGAGGCAGAAAGAATCATGGCAGAGTTACATGAAGGTACCTTCGGAACTCATTCCAGTGGACATACCATGGTGAAGAAGATCCTACGGGCAGGATATTACTGGTCTACTATGGAAGCCGATTGTTATCAACACTCTCGGACCTGTCACAAGTGCCGAATCTATGCTGATAAGGTGCATGTACCTCCAGTTCCTCTGAATGTTTTGACGGCTCCTTGGCCTTTTGCAATGTGGGGAATCGATATGATCGACGAGATCAGACCTACTGCATCTAATGGACATCGTTTCATTCTGGTAGCAATTGATTACTTTACGAAGTGGGTTGAGGCAGCGTCCTTTGCTACAGTAACCAAGAACATCGTGGCGCGGTTTATCCGACACAATCTGATCTGTCGATATGGTGTACCGGAGAGAATCATTACGGACAATGGTACGAATCTCAATAATACGATGATCACCGAGCTTTGCAAATAATTTAAGATACAGCATCACAACTCTTCTCCCTACCGTCCGAAGATGAATGGGGCTGTTGAAGCAGCAAATAAGAACATCAAGAAGATTGTGCAGAAGATAACGGTGACATATAAAGACTGGCACGAGATGCTACCATTCGCTCTTCATGGGTACCGTACCTCAGCACGGACTTCAACAGGGGAAACACCCTACTCTTTGGTGTATGGCATGGAAGTAGTCTTACCCATGGAGGTCCAGATACCCTCTCTCTGGATCATGAAGGATGCAGGTTTGAGCGAAGACGATTGGATTCAGACCCGACTTGATCAGCTGAATCTAATCGATGAAAAGAGACTTACTGCTATTTGTCATGGTCAGACATATCAAAAGCGAATGATCAAGGCTTTTAACAAGAAAGTCAGACGTCAAGGATATCAAGTCGGGGATCTGGTGATCAAACGCATCATACTGCCGCAAGGTGATCCCAGGGGAAAATGGACCCCTACATACGAAGGGCCATTTATGGTTAAGAATATTTTCTCGGGAGGAGCTATGATTCTAACCATCATGGATGGTGACGACCTTCCTCACCCCGTAAATGCAGACATAGTGAAAAAATACTACGCATAATCAAAGACCCTCTAGGTTGACATGCCTAGGCAAAAATAAGGGCTCCCCGGCGAACCAAAAGGGTTCGGGCAAAAGTAAGGGATGAAATTGAAGAAAAAAAACTGTGCACCCGACAAGTCGAAAACCTGAAAAGGCGGCTTGGGAAAAAAAGGGTATCCCGGTGGACTGAAAACCCAAAAGGGCGGTCCAGGAAAAAATTAGGGATCAAAGCGTAACACTATGTCTCATTGGATCATCTTGCAACCAGACTTCGGTATCGATTATCAAGCTCGTACGACGCCAATCAATCTGATCTACCTTCAACCAAGTAGCAAAGTGATGAGATTCTCGAAGATATAAAGGCAATAACAGAATTGGAACCCAGTGGGATTGTTTCACATAGCTGTTTTTCTTTCTTTTACACAAATTGTATAAATTTTGTTTGTTCGGCGGTGTTCTCTTACTAGGACGTCAGCCTTTTGTACATAACGCCTATTACGGGCCAACTTCAAAATCAATACAATTCATTTCCCCAAAGAAATTTCAACTTGTGTTTTCTTTTTCTGTGTTGTTTTGTAAGAATGTCCAGTGGTTCATTTTTGATATATGCATTTGACAATAATTGCTGCTCATAAATATTTACACGCGAAACAAAAGACAATTACTCGTAATTCCAGGAACAGGGGCAAACAGAAGTGTCCAAGTCTTACAGTTGCTCTACCCACCAGGTACAGGGATAGAACTAGTTTGAGGATATAACTAAGGTACACTCCCCACAGAGTAAGAAATACCCAAAGGCAGTGGTGTTAATTCTCCTCAAGCAGAGTTTATCTATCACCAGCAATAGAAGTTCACCATCAGCTAAGTTTAGTTCTTCCACAAGCAGAAACTCAATCCCCGACAGAGTTCATTGTCACCAGCAACGGTAATTCATCCCCAGCTG
This sequence comes from Vicia faba, assembly GCA_948472305.1. NCBI lineage: Eukaryota > Viridiplantae > Streptophyta > Magnoliopsida > Fabales > Fabaceae > Vicia > Vicia faba. The sequence goes on from OX451740.1 coordinate 835,029,626, forward strand.
AGGATATTTATCCAAATCAATAGATCTTCTAGCAAAGTATCTCTCTTCCCCACAGAGTCATTCTCTCGCCAATTTATTCTCAAATCATCTTCAGTCGTTACCCCCAGCAAGAACGAGGAATTCAACTCCTTGTATTCTCCAGCAGCAGTCCAGGATTTATTTTCCCCAGCTAGAAAACATCACGAGAACATTTGCATATCCATACATCATGGCATGCGCATGCGCATCATACAACACAATCTCATTTATTTTGAGAGCATCATTACTCGATACACGTCATACATCATGACATTACATATGACTAACTCTTTACCTTTCAGGGAAAGATACAATCGAATTCTCACAAGTTGTCTCTGGTTCAGTCAAATCGTTGCTAAGATTTCTATTCCAGTTCAAGCTATGAAGCCCGGATCCGACCGGATAATATCTTGATTTCTCCATCATACTGTGAAGCCCAAAGAACGACCGGATAATAGTACCAAAATACTACGAAGCCTGGAATCGACCAGATAGTGGTATATCCCGAATTCAAAGCTATGAAGCCCGGAAATCGACCAGAAAATAGTTGAATCCCCAGCAAGTTACTGTGAAGCCTGGAAATCAACCAGATAGCAGTACAAGACACCATGAAGCCTGGAATCGACCAGATAGTGGTATATCTTTAATGCAAGTTATGAAGCCCGGATTCGACCGGATAATATCTTGATTTCTCCAAACACCATGAAGCTTGGACTCGACCAGATAATGGTATAAGACACCGTGAAGCCTAGAGCACGACCAGATAGCAGCAAAGGATACTGAAGCCTGGGACACGACCAAATAACAGTATAAGGGATTGCGAAGCTCGGAATTTGACCGAATAGAAGTTTACTCGGCCAATTACTAAGAAGCCCGAAATCGACCGGATATTAGTATGCCTTAAATTCAAGTTAAAGCCCGGATACGACCGGATAACAACTTAATTCCTTATGAAGCCTGGAGCACGACCAGATAAGAAGTGAGAAATTGCGAAGCCTGGATTACGACCAGATAACAAGTTTAATCTCATCCCCCCAGTAAGTCACTGTGAAGCCTGGAGCACGACCAGATAGCAGTCGATCTTATTTCCCTCAGCAAATCACTGTGAAGCCTGGAGCACGGCCAGATAGCAGTCCATTTGCACCTCTTCGACCAAGAGGTGGTTCCATAGTAGAATAATGGACGACTGAAGCTCCTAAAATTCTACTTTTACCAAGACAGAGAATAACACTCCCCAGCGTAGTCCTCCTCAACAACAGGTGTACGGGCTCTTACAAGGGAATCTCTTATGCGATCGACACTTTTTCTGATGGCATCTCTAAGCCCATATCCCGACATCAACCTCCAAATGGCATCTATAAGCCCATTCCAGATATCGCAAAACCAGTACCACTTCATGCGAGTGCAAATTTCTGGGCACTCTAGTGTTCAATCATCTTCCACCTTCGGATCACAAAAGGCAGACAAGCAAATCTACATCCTCGGGTTTAAGAAGATTGAACAGGGGCAGCTGTTGTACCCCCAAATTTTCCCTCCCATATTTCTCAATACATTTCAAGTGAGGTCCTCAAATTTCTCAAGGAAGTCCAAGGGTTGACCAGATAAACCCTCTCCTAAGGCAGTTTGCATCAAGATGTTTGAGTCCAAAGGATCCCAAATTCTCACCATTGTTCTAATATATTCTCAAGATCATCCATGTCAAGTTTCAAGCCTCGCAGAGGAAGTTTGCTCAGTCAATTGCTCAAAGGCCTGAAAATCGACTATGCTAGGGCAAAAGTCAAATGTGTACTACATACAGTCAAACTTCAAGATTTTTGGTCAACATACTCATTTTGAAGAATTATTCATCATTTGATCAAGGGTTGATCATGATTCCTCAAGGATTGCTCACAATTCATCAAAACCCAAAAGTTGCTAAATTAGGGTTTTGTAGGAAAAGTCAACTCAACTTTGACCAAGCATAACTTTCTCATACTTTATCAAAAATGACCCATCCAAAGCTCATTTCGAAGAGGATGCAATTCCCTACAATTAATCTTCAGCTCCCAAGATCAAAATATGCACTCACAAGAAGATATAAATTTCGATATTATAGGTTATTTTGGAAAGTCAACAAAAACACCTTTTTTGTCAAAGCTTCATACATGAACATGGAAGACTCAATTGAGATGAGACCAAAAGGGTTGCTTGGAGGACATCTTAAGCCTTCTAAAAAGTCTAAGAACACATCTCTAGGGTCAAAATTGAAGGAGTTATGCATTGGTGAAGTTGACCCTTTTTATAAAATTGCCAAAAGTCAAATGTGTCTCAAATTGCAATTTTTGTCAAATGGGCCCAACTTTTTGTGCTTGCATTGAGTTTGTAACATGATCCACGACCCATGATCCTTCCCACTTGTCTTTATTTTATTTTTATCATTTATTTTGATTTTGATTTCAATTAAATTAAATAAAATCAAAATAAAATCATGAAAATATCAAAACTAATCAAAGCTTGATATTTTGTGCATGTTTAGGCCTCTTATACAGCTGGAAAGAGAATCAAATTGTGCAAGCTTCATTTGGACACAAAAAGATTGGATTTGGCTTGATTTGGAAAGATTTGCATAAGAATCAAATCATGATTCAATCATCTTAATTGAAAAAGATTTGAAGCAAGTTTCTAACCTAATTCATTCTAGGGTACATAAGGCTGGAATGCAGATCAAAAGCAGGCACATGAGAGGTGTGAAAAACAGAAATCAGAATTGCAAAAACTCAAGAAAAGTTGCAAATTGTTATCTCAGATCCAGGCTTCCTCAAGCCATTCCAGTCACACAAATCACTTCCTGGACGTTCTAGGATCCTTTTACAATCATTAACAAGCCTCCTAACGCCCAGAATCACACTGTAAGCATCTCACGACATCCATGCCTTCTTGAAATCGAATATCACAATCCTGTCACTTTTAGCATGATTTATTTTCATATTCTGAATCCTTGAATCATTTGTAAGCTAATGGTAATACTTAATTGCATTTCCATTAACTATAGAGTAAGATGCCATAGTTAGGGTTCTTGGCTCGTTTTTGGGGTTTTTCTTTACAGGTACAATTGGCCATGGATAAGGGTACCATGATGCTCGTGAGGTTGCCACGAGTTAATTGGTACCATTGTTGTGTATTTATCATGCTTGTACATGATTTTGTAGAAGTCCAGGGTTATACCTACACCCCTTGGCCGTAGGTAAAAGTTGCAGAACTTTTAGCAACGGTAGGAGGAAGAAGAAGGGTAGCGTGGCATCCCATGACTGGCCAATTCAAAATTTTGCGCGTTTGTAATATTATTATTTTGTTTTTCCATATGACGCTTATTTGTTGTTCCATATACACAAAGACAAGCCAGCTCAGATGGTCAGCGTGTGTTGTGAAATGTCAAAGGGCCTGTGTTCGATCCCCAGGTCCCCACATTGTTCAATATTATTTTTCTTTGAGCAATCAGGTGTACAAGTGTCCAACAAGTCCATCATACACCATCAATATCCAACCAACAGGTCATCCACATGCCAGATCCAAAGTTTCCCAATGATGGTTCACAGTACACCCTAGTCAAGCAACCGCATGAGATCATGAAAAGTCAAATGGGCTAGGCGCTATTGGGCTTAGGATTTTCCATTCAGACCCCCCTTCTTGCAATAACCAGGCCCATTTCTTTCTTTTATATTTTTCATTTTATTTAATTTCTTTATTTAATTTATTTTCTAATCACAAATTAATCTCTTTTCTTACAAAAAATCATAAAATCAATTTTCACAAATTTAGATTTAGGTTTTATTTTTATCAAGTTTAATTTAATAATTAGTTAAATTTAATTTTAGGGTAATTCTAACCTTTTTGTAAATAATTTAAAACCAATTAGAAAATTAGGTTTTGATTCTTGATTTAATTTTTAGTTCTTTTCTCAATAAAACAAAATACAAAAATAGGTCAAACTAATTATTTTTCTTCTTCTTAATTTAAATTAATTAGTGATTAGCTTTTTTTATTTATTTATTCAATTAAACCCTATTTTTCTCAAAATAACGTAAAAACCACAAAAATATGATTTTTCTTTTAATTAGGTTTAGACGGGGTCAAAACCCTAATTTTTTCTCGTTCTCGATTCATCGCGCGCATTTATTATTTTTACGATATTAATGTAACTGCTCATGGTATGTAATAGTTTAATTAGGATTTTTCTTTTATTTATCGTTTTGCGGGTTTTTGGCTATGTAATTAATCCCCTACCCTGAAGCCTTGTAATAGCATAGCTTTTATTTCTCGCATTTTAATTCTCGCAAATATTAATTGTTAGATGTATGGTAATAGGATTGCATGACAAGACTGTATGTTAATTTAAAATGGTTAGCAAACCCTAATGTGCAAAGATAATAACTTAAAATCAAATCACTCGCACATGCGCACTCCTAGGGTATACTCTCACTTCGGTTGCCTTCGGTAAATTATCTTTAAGTATAGGATATTTTAGTGGTTGCCCTCCTGTCTAAACAAAGCTCAAATGTCCCGTTCAAAAATGTTGCCTCGGAAATGTTGCCTCGGAAATGTTGCCTCGAATATGATCTTAAGACATTAGGGTTATTACTAAGATGTCCTAACATTGCTTTAGTGATTGTTCGTCCCTTTCGAATTGACCCTTACAACTCCAACGACGGTGCTACCTATTTCTCAATAGTAGGATAGCATTGTCTAAAGGAAACAAGAACAGAAATAATCTTTTTTCGAGTAGGTAGATACTATTAGGTACTTGCTCAAAATCAAACTTTTTCACACCAAACACTTTTCAAATAAAGTTTTCAAAAACACTTCGTAACACTCTTGAGGACTGATACAAGGGTTAAAACAAAGTAAAACAAAAACTTTTCAAAACACACAAACACGAAAGCAATTTTTTTAAAATGATGAGCAAGTACCTAAGAGCCCGTAGAAAACTACAGATAGAAAGGGTGCTAATACCTTCCCTTTCTATAATCTACCCCTCGTACTTAAAATCTCGAAAAAGGAATTTTTCTGTGCTTTTTTTTTCCTTTCCGGTTGGATAAAATAAAAGTCGGTGGAAACTCTTGCTTACCGCGAAATTTTGCAAACACAAACGCAAAACGCAAACCAACATTTTCTCAAAACAGTCTGGTTCTGCCACCGTATCACAGAACTGGCGACTCTACTGGGGATTCAATAAGTGGGGTATACCTTAGGATTAGTTAATCATATTTGCTTCTCTTGTTTGTTTTGGTTGCTTTACTGTTAAAGGGATTTGTATTGGGAGTTACTATATATCCTAACCCGGATCTAGGGGACACCTTTTAGGTAAGTAGCAATAAACCGTGAGGGAACTGTATGATGTAGACCGATACGGTTGAAGTAGTAACTACGTTGATGTGGCACATTGGTTGGTACCGGTATACCTTGTAGAGAAACAAGAATAATACGGGGCTGCTATGTGTGTCGTTAAACATCAACTGACCTTAGAACCCTTAATAGACCAACTTGGCCATTAGGAAGTAGTGAGATAGCCGGTCTCGGTGTAAAGCTGGGAACTGGTTGATACTCGATGCTACACTCATTGAGACCATACTCTCGAGATAGTTCCGGCTGCAAGAAAAGATTGCGTGAGCTAAAACCATGACCAATGGAGGATGGTCAGTGATATTGAGAACCTCTAGAACCCGGTTACTTTTGCTAGGACAGGTTGAAACCAACTGAACTTCAAGAGGGTAGTTCCTAGACCTCATGCAAGCCTTAAACTTAAGGGCTATTGTGTGACTTGTTTGCCTTTGCCATGCCTGTTATCTGCTATACCTTTTGTTTGTTTTCATCATGACATCATGCATCATGAAATAACATGCATACCTCATTATACTAACCATTTCAAAGACCGAGGGGATTTATCTTTGTTCTGTTTTGCAGATTATGGCTTCCATGCGCAGAAACACCATCCGAGTTAACTTTGTGCAAATACCTGCTCAACTCAAAGAGTTAGCCTCAAGAGTTTCCGAAACTTCTTCATTCATTAAAAGACATGATCAGCTTCTTAGCTTGGTTACCTCAAAGTTTGATGAGCAGATGATGAGTGTGCTTTTCCAGTTCTTCGATCCAGTGCATCATTGTTTCACTTTCCCTGATTATCAGCTAGTTCCCACTTTGGAAGAGTTCTCGCACTTATTGGGTATATCCATCCTAGAGCAGGTACCTTTCACAGGTATAGAAGAGACTCCTAGACCAGAAGACATTGCTTCAGCTCTACATCTGAAACAGGCTGATGTAGTATCCAATTGGGAGACACGAAGCGGGGTTGAAGGTTTCTTAGCCAAGTTTCTGATGGATCAAGCTCAGTTATTCTGGGATAAATTGGATTTCTAGGCTTTCGAAGACATCTTGGCTCTCCTTATCTACGGTTTGACTTAATGGGCCTTTGTTTTGAGAGATAATGACTGCCTGTTCTTAATGATTATGTGGAGCCATCACCATCTTTTGGAGAGCGTCTTCTACACTATTTGTCGTGTATGTAGGGAAAGCTTGTGACTGAATGCACATCTGAATTAACTGAGAAAACTACCATGCCCCAAGTTATGATTAAGGGTTTTAATTTGTGTGAAAAGAAAACTCCTACTTCTTAGGCTCAAAGGGGTTGACTAGGTATTATCTTCCTTATAACTCCATTGTTTAGGATTTGAAACAATGCTTGTACATCGTCAGCGGGGTCTGTTCAAAAGCATACTGTAGAGATTATCATTCTCGTCATCCTCCCTCTAAAGGCTTAGAGCTTTTAATCAAGAGTTGAATATCACAAAATGGAAGTAAAAAAGCAGTTTAAGCATAATGAAAACAAATTAATTCAAGACAAACATGTGCAATGCATTAATGAAATAATAAAGTTTGACATGACAATAATTGTTTGAATAAACAAAGAAAATACAACTTGAGAATTCAAATGAACAAAAATGCTCTCAATTCTGACCATGATTTGGCATGGGAGCAGTGATCACGTTGGAAGTCTCAGGAGGGTCGAACTCAATCTCCTTGGCGTCAATCATATTTTAAATCTTGTATTTCAGTGCCCAACAATCATTAGTATCGTGCCCAGGACTACCAAAATGATAGGCACACCTTGCATCAGAATTGTAATTAGGAGAAGGAGTCTTAGGGTTTGGATGAGGTCCTATCAACGTAATCAAATTAATCCTCAACATATATTGTAATTCTTGAGACAACGGCATGTTGATCTTGGTAAACTGTCTCTTAGGCTTGTAACACCCCAATTCTACCCCAAGCAATTATATAAAATAAATCAAAGTTATAAAATTCAATCATGCAAATGAACCAGAGCGTCACAAATTCTTCTATCAAAATTCATTGCATTCATCATAGATATATAACACTTTTAAAACATCGGATGAACCATCATAACATCTTTAATTAAATAACTCAACATCTACGCAGCGGAATTCTCAATAACAATTTTATCATCAATACAACAACTTCAAAATAACACAATTTAATAATAATCAACAATCAAAAACAGCAAGCGTTCATCCCCCTGAGTGTTACATATCAGAGCAATGACACCGACTCGAACTACTGAAGGTATACAACCTTCACTCTCGATTACCTGCACGTTACCAACATAAGGGCAACATTCAAACAGAAGGGGTGAGATATCTAACAATATAATAAAGCGCATGATAATTAATATATTAAATTAGATCACATAACATCACCACTTCTCATCTCATAATCAACAATAATACTACATTCACAGCATCATCACACACTTCTTTATGCAATCATATAATGCGACTCAATACTATGTAAATGCATGTGGTATCATTGGAGCAGAACTCCCATCTCAAAAAATTTCCAATTAATAGAGGCATCAACAAGGCATAGCCTTCATCTCAAAATTCGCCAATACAGGCCATCTCAACGAGCATAAGCTCCATCTCAAAAAAATGCAATGTATGCGACACAATCATGAATGTAATAAAAACACCCAAGTTAACAACATCTCAAATTAACAACATCTCAAAAGCATCTCAACCTCTCTTTATCAACATCTCATATCATCATAATAATTCATCAAACATCATTTATTTATTATAAATCATCAACACAACATCATTAATAACTTCTCATCAACAACTCAGCTGTACATTAATACCACAGTAATTCATTCTACTATTCTGTAATTCTTACATCATTACTGTCACTAATCCTACTGTTATAATTCAAACAGCAGCTTCTAAGCATCTCATCTTCATCATTTTGTCCAAAACCAACACAACGATCAACATGGGAATTAACTCTAAATCCTAAATTGGTTACTAGGATTACACTTCCTATTCTTCATTTTAATCCTCTAGAATAATGGTCATCGCGTTAGCTACCCAACACTTCGAATAACATCTCAAACGACATCCTAAAACTCAAGTTACAGCACTTTAAAACTGAATCTGCCAAAAATCAGGCATTATGGGTCGACGCAAAACCCCTTGGATCGACGCATACTGCTCTAACTGCACAACATGAGTCGACGTATCCTCTCATGGATCGACTCATCCCGAGTCTTGCACAGAGCATGTATCGACACATGCATCCCACAAATTGACTCATCCCGAGTCTTTCAACCTTCATGTATCGACGCAAGCCTCTTCGTGTCGACTCATACTGAGTCTCTAAGCCCTCATGTATCGACGCATCAAGTTTGAGGTCGACACGTCCTGATCCTTCCTGCACAATTCTGCGATTTTCTTCCCTGCATCTCACTACGGGATTCATGTTTTTAACCCTACAAACTTAATATAATCATGATAAATCATCACCTACAGTTATCCTATAATACTACATCGATTAAACAACATTGGGACCTTATTATTCATCTAAAATTCATCAAATCTTCATCATCCATCATCATATACATCCAATTCAAGAACAAAACAGCAATCACCTCTAACCCCACATATCAATCATCATGAACCCAATTATAAAGTCAGAACCCCACCCTTACCTTGGATTGAAGGTCGCTCTATAATTTTCCGGTCGAACTCTTGTTCTTCCGTTTTCCACTTTCCAGCAGCTTCACGTTCTCCTTCTCAATCCTTATTCTTCTACTGCTTCTTTCTTTCTATTCCTTCTAACAACAATAGAATAAATTATTATTCTTTATTCCTTATTGGGCTTAAAACTAATACACCCCCTTATTACTTTTATTCCTTCAAAATAAGCCCACACCAAATAATATTATAATTCTAATATTATTTCTCCACTTAATAAAATACTTAAATCCAATTAATCATAACACATCTTCTCAAATATTCCAAAAATAATTTAATTAAATAATTAATTAAATTACGGGCGTTACAAGGCTCGTCTTGCCATTGCTAATTACCCCGTTGTTCTTGTTGTTGCACGCGTTCCGAATTAGAGACTAGCGCTGCCCCTACAGATTGGTGGTAGTCTGCCTTATTACGACCCTTCTGGCCATACACAACATTGGCTTCCCTCTTACCAGCAAATGGCTTCTTCTCAGCATTAGAAGATGCAGCCATCGGGATCTTCCCACTCTTGATACCACTTTCGATCCTTTCTTCAATCAGAACCATCTCTGTGAACCCGGATGAGGAACTCCCAATCAGTAGATTAAAGAACGGGTCTGTCAGAGTGCCCATGAACATGTCTACCATTTCTTGATCATTCAGAGGAGGTTGTACCCTTCCAGCTAGATCCCTCCATTTCTGGGCATATTCCTTGAACCCTTCTCTTGAGCTCATGGACATATTCTGCAGTTGCACTCAAGTTGGTGCCAGGTCAGCATTGTATTGGTACTACTTGTAGAAAGCAGCAGCCAAGTCTTCCCAGGTATGGATGTCAGTTCCTTATAGCTGATAGAACCAATCTGGTTGAGTGCCAGCCAAACTTTCTTGGAAGAAATGGACCCATAGCTTCCGTTCAACAGTGTGAGGCTGGATCTTTCTGACATATGACCTCAGGTGAAGCTTGGGACAGGAAACACCATCATATTTTGCAAAGATAGGGACCTTGAACTTAGGTGGGATGACCACCCCTGGAACCAAACCTAATTCTTCAAAATCCAGACCGGGCACCCTTTGGATCTCAATAGCATTGAGCTGATCCTCCAGCCGTTTGTATTTATCGTCAGTAGGAGGATATTGTTCCTCAGAGTAATCACCTTCTTCTTCATCAGACTCGAGGTTGTTGACTTCTTCATGATTATCCCCTTCGTTTGATAGAGTTGTGAGATCTAGAGCACGTTTAACCGGCCCTCTGAGTCTTCTTCCCATATTCAAGATGCCATCCGGTTTCTTTGCCTTATTCTTCTTCTCTTTGATGATGAGAGCTTTCAGTTCTTCCTGTCCCTGGGCCAAAGCCATGAACATTTGTTGAAACTGAGCGTTTTGAGCTTGTAAGTCTTTTACTGTTTGTTCAAGGGCCATTTCTTTTGCTGAAATAAACAGTGAAAAGATGAGAAACCTGTATTGGAAGACCTGTTATAAAATGGCATGCATGCAATGTTTTCAAGGATCTCGCAGGGTGAATAAGAAAATGTCAGAAGTTGAAATTTGCAGCTTTGATTAAAGAACTTTGTATCATTGAGTGTCCTTCTACGAGAGTCAAGCTCACCATATCAAGTGGGTCATAGCCCCTAACTCAAGTTGTTGAGTTTTGATCTTTTGACGGCATTGGCTAGAGGAAAATAAATCCCCTTGCCCCTTGCTAGACGTCTGATTTATCATAACCTGCATCACCAACCCTTGAGATCCTTGAAATAGTTAAGGAAATGTTGTGGAATGATGTTATGATGTGTATGATATGCGTTAAGCAAAAGTGTAAGGTGATGAAAACAAGTGATTCTAAGAAATCCAGGTTACTGGATAATGACTGTAAATAAATCTTGCAAGGAGATCATGATGTTAGATAAAAACTCTGCAAGTAGCTCAAGTTGAAAGCAAACAAATCATACAAGCATCCTTAGGTTTAGGCTTGCATGCGGTTTGTAGGTAAGTACCCTCTTGAAATTTAGTTGGCTCAACCTGTCCTATGAATAGTAACTGGGTTCTAAGGAGTCTCAATATCACTGATCTTTCTTTATCGAGCGTTGTTTCAGCTTAGCAATCTTTTCTTGCGGCCGAAACACCTCGAAAGTCCGATCTCAATGAGTGTAGCATCGAGTATCAACCAATCCCAAACTTTACATCAAGTTCGGCTATCTCACTACTTTCTAATGGCCAAGTTTGTTCAACTAAGGTTCTAAGGTCTGTTAGTGCTTCATGACACCATACGGCGGCCCCGTATTCTCCTCGATTCAACACAAGGGATACCGATACCAACCAAAGTGTCACACCAACACAACTATCACTTCAACCATACCGGTCTGCTCCGTACAGTCTCCATGATCTATTGTTGTTTACCTAAAAAGATGCCCCCAGATCCGGATGTAGGATCTATAGTAATAACCCAAACAACCCTTAAAGGATAAAGCATGTAAAGCACAAAAATAAATTTTAATAATGAACTAACTCTAAGGTAAACCCCAATTTTTATTTAGATCCCCAGCAGAGTCTCCAGTTCTGTGATACGGTGGCAGAACCGACTGTTAATACTGGTTTTTCATTTTGTGTTCGCAAATGTTGCGGTAAGCAAGAGCCGCCACCGACTTTTCTTTTATCCAAATTAAGGAAAGGGTGAAAAGAACAGAAAAAGACCTTTTTCGAGATTATTCTGAGTAAGGGGGTAGATTATAGAAAGGAAAGGTGTTATCACCCTTTCCATACGTAGTTATCTATGGGATCTTAGAGGTTTGCTCATTTTGAAATACCTTTATGCTTTGTATGTTTGAAGATGTTTTGAAAATGCCTTAGTATGGCGAACTTTGTAATGTTTCTCGGGATAGTGGAGAAAGTATACAAAGTGTTTTGGAAAATGTTATTGAAAAGTAGAATTTATGTAAGTGCAAAATGTTTTTGTTGTACCCCAAAATTTGCCCTCCCATATTTCTCAATACATTTCAAGTGAGGTCCTCAAATTGCTCAAGGAAGTCCAAGGGTTGACCAGACAAACCCTCTCCTAAGGCAGTCCACCCCAAATTAGGGATTCAGTTTGCATCAAGATGTTTGAGTCCAAAGGATCCCAAATGCTCACCATTGTCCAAATATGTTCTCAAGATCATCCATGTCAAGTTTTAAGCCTTGCAGAGGAAGTTTGCTCAATCAATTGCTCAAAGGCCTGAAAATCGATTATGCTAGGGCAAAAGTCAAATGTGTCTTACATACAGTCAAACTTCAAGATTTTTGGTCAACATCCTTATTTTGAAGCATTATTCATCATTTGATCAAGGGTTGATCATTATTCCTCAAGGATTGCTCACAATTCATCAAAACCCAAAAGTTGCTAAATTAGGGTTTTGCAGGAAAAGTCAACTCAACTTTGACCAAGCACAACGTTCTCATACTTTATCAAAAATTACCCATCCAAAGCTCATTTTGAAGAGGATGCAATTCCCTACAATTCATCTTCATATCCCAAGATCAAAATATGCACTCACAAGAAGATATAAATTTGGACATTATAGGTCATTTTGGAAAGTCAACAAAAACACCTTTTTTGTCAAAGCTTCATACATGAACATGGAAGACTCAATTGAGATGAGACCAAAAGGGTTGCTTGGATAACATCTTAAGCCTTCTAAAAAGTCCAAGAACACATCTCTAGGATCAAAATTGAAGGAGTTATGCATTGGTGAAGTTGTCCCTTTTTACAAAATTGCCAAAAGTCAAATGTGTCTCAAATTGCAATTTTTGTCAAATGGGCCCAACTTTTTGTGCTTGCATTGAGTTTGTAACATGACCCACGACTCATGATCCTTCCCACTTGTATTTATTTTATTTTTATCATTTATTTTGATTTTTATTTCAATTAAATTAAATAAAATCATGAAAATATCAAAGCTTGAGATTTTGTGCATGTTTAGGCCTCTTATACAGCTGGAAAGAGAATCAAATCGTGGAAGCTTCATTTGGACACAAAAATATTGGATTTGGCTTGATTTGGAAAGATTTGCATAAGAATCAAATCATGATTCAATCATCTTAATTGAAAAAGATTTGAAGCAAGTTTGTAACCTAATTCATTCTAGGGTACATAAGGCAGGAATGTAGATCAAAAGCAGGCACATGAGAGGCGTGAAAAATAGAAATCAGAATTGCAAAAACTCAAGAAAAGTTGCAAATTGCTATCTTAGTTCCAGGCTTCCTCAAGCCATTCCAGTCACACAAATCACTTCCTGGACGTTCTAGGATCCTTTTACAATCATTAACAAGCCTCCTAACGCCCAGAATCGCACTGTAAGCATTTCACGACATCCATGCCTTCTTGAAATCGAATATCACAATCCTATCACTTTTAGCATCATTTATTTGCATATTCTGAATCTTTGAATCATTTGTAAGCTAATGGTAATACTTAATTGCATTTCCATTAACTATAGAGCAAGATGCCATAGTTAGGGTTCTTGGCTCGTTTTTGGGGTTTTTCTTTACAGGTACAATTGGCCATGGATAAGGGTACCATGATGCTCGTGAGGTTTCCACGAGTTGATTGGTACCATTGTTGTGTATTTATCATGCTTGTACAGGATTTTGCAGAAGCCCAGGGTTATACCTACACCCCTTGGCGGTAGGTAAAAGTTGCAGAACTTTTAGCAACGGTAGGAGGAAGAAGAAGGGTAACATGGCATCCCATGACTGTCCAATTCAAAATTTCGCGCGTTTGTAATATTATTATTCTGTTTTTCCATATGACGCTTATTTGTTGTTCCATATACACAAAGACAAGCCAGCTCAGATGGTCAGCGTGTGTTGTGAAATGCCAAAGGCCCTGGGTTCGATCCCCAGGTCCCCATATTGTTCAATATTATTTTTCTTTGAGCAATCAGGTGTACAAGCGTCCAACAATTCCACCATACACCATCAATATCCAGCCAACAGGTCATCCACATGCCATATCCAAAGTTTCCCAATGATGGTTCACAGTACACCCTAGTCAAGCAAGCGCATGAGATCATGAAGAGTCAAATGGGCTAGGCGCTATTGGGCTTAGGATTTTCCATTCAGACCCCCCCTTCTTGCAATAACCAGGCCCATTTCTTTCTTTTATATTTTTCATTTTATTTAATTTCTTTATTTAATTTCTTTATTTAATTTATTTTCTAATCACAAATTAATCTCTTTTCTTACAAAAAATCATAAAATCAATTTTCACAAATTTAGATTTAGGTTTTATTTTTATCAAGTTTAATTTAATAATTAGTTAAATTTAATTTTAGGGTAATTCTAACGTTTTTGTAAATAATTTAAAATCAATTAGAAAATTAGGTTTTGATTCTTGATTTAATTTTTAGTTCTTTTCTCAATAAAACAAAATACAAAAATAGGTCAAACTAATTATTTTTCTTCTTCTTAATTTAAATTAATTAGTGATTAGATTTTTTTATTTATTTATTCAATTAAACCCTATTTTTCTCAAAATAACGTAAAAACCACAAAAATATGATTTTTCTTTCAATTAGGTTTAGACGGGGTCAAAACCCTAATTTTTTCTCGTTCTCGATTCATCGCGCGCATTTATTATTTTTACGATATTAATGTAACTGCTCATGGTATGTAATAGTTTAATTAAGATTTTTCTTTTATTTATCGTTTTGCAGGTTTTTGGCTATGTAATTAATCCCCTACCCCGAAGCCTTGTAATAACGTAGGTTTTATTTCTCGCATTTTAATTCTCGCCAATATTAACTGTTAGATGTATGGTAATAGGATTGCATGACAAGACTGTATGTTAATTTAAAATGGTTAGCAAACCCTAATATGCAAATATAATAACTTGAAATTAAATCATTCGCACATGCGCACTCCTAGGGTATACTCTCACTTCGGTTGCCTTCGGTAAACGATAATTAAGTATAGGATATTTTAGTGGTCGCCCTCCTGTCTAAACAAAGATCAAATGTCCCGTTCGGAAATGTTGCCTCGAAAATGTTGCCTCGAATATGATCTTAAGACATTAGGGTTATTACTAAGACGTCCTAACATTGCTTTAGTGATCGTTCGTCCCTTTCGAATTGACCCTTACAACTCCAACGACGGTGCTACCTATTTCTCAATAGTAGGATAGTATTGTCTAAAGGAAACAAGAACATAAATAATCTTTTTTCGAGTAGGTAGATACTATTAGGTACTTGCTCAAAATCAAACTTTTTCACACCAAACACTTTTCAAATAAAGTTTTCAAAAACACTTCGTAACACTCTTGAGGACTGATACAAGGGTTAAAACGAAGTAAAACAAAAACTTTTCAAAACACACAAACACGGAAGAATTTTTTTTTAAATGATGAGCAAGTACCTAAGAGCCCGTAGAAAACTACGGATAGAAAGGGTGCTAATACCTTCCCTTTCTATAATCTACCCCCCCGTACTCAAAATCTCGAAAAAGGAATTTTTCTGTGCTTTTTTTTTTCCTTTTCGGTTGGATAAAATAAAAGTCGGTGGCGACTCTTGCTTACCGCGACATTTTGCAAACACAAACGCAAAATGCAAACCAACATTTTCTCAAAATAGTCTGGTTCTACCACCGTATCACAATTTTGATTAAACTTCTAACAGCTATATACTTTTATACTCAAAAAGGGTCGTTCTTTTCCTCATATCCTTTAGACAGTGCTATCCTACTATTAGTGAGTAGATAGCCCTATCGTTGGATGTATTAGGGACATTTGAAGGGACATTACAGTCACGAAGGCAGTTTGTGGAGACACTTTAGAAATTTTGTTTAGGGACTAGATCATTTATCGAAAAGGCAATTGTAGGGTCATCGAGAGACTATGATCTTTTTGATTTATGGGTCTTTGCTAAAACGTTCCTGCATTTTATTTTTAAAGGCAACCAAAGTGGGGTACTCTAGAGGTGTATATGTGCAAGTGTGTTATGTTCAATTATTTTTGTCTTTTTGTTAAGTTTGCTAGCGTTTTAATTTCAGTCTTGCCATACATGCCTAGTGACTAGCAATTAATATGTACAGAATATAAAGTGCGGAAGTATAAACCTACACTATTACATGGCTTCAGAGAGGGGGATTTACACTGTACAATGCTTTAGGGAAAAAATAAAGAAAGCAGCAAAAAAGTCCTACTTAATCTATTACATACTGGTATACAGTTACATTATTATAAAAAATGTGAGAACAAAAATAATGCACGCGAAATGAATATTACGTCTAAAAGAAGACTAAGAAAATACTAAGTAAAAAAAATCCTTTTTGATTATTTTTATTTTAAGAAAATAATTAAATTGAAATGGCCCTAAAGTCTATTTGGAAAATAAAATTAAATAAGAAAAATAGTCTAAATTCTTCTTTAGTTTTTTTATTATTTAAAGAAAATAATTAAACATAAGTTAAGTCCTAAGTTCTAATTTATTTTTAATTAAAAAAATAGTTAAAATAGTTATTAATTAATTCACAAAATTAATTTAATTAAAAAAATAAAACTATATTTTTTTATGATTTTATTATTACATTATACTAATTAAATAAATGAAGAAAACAAATTAAAATAAAAAATATATATAAAGCAAAGTGACAAAAACAATACGAAATGGGCCAGGATAATTACAAATTGGGGGTGCTGAAATTGAATTTTGCTAGGCCCAAGTGAATGTTAAGCCCAGGCCACGCTGGATCTGGTGAGATGAGGCCTTGAGGGCGCATGGTGGATCTCAAATTAAAGCCTTTAGATCTAGACCCCTTATGATTTGAAGGCTAGATCTGATGGTGTTTGATATACTTCTAGTCATGTAATGCATCAAATCTGCATGAAACAAGTTAGAAAATATAAAAATGGAGCTTACTGAGGCGTTTTGTGATGTTTCAGGGCTTGCTAATGATTGCAAAAGCTTCAGGGAGCCTCTAGGAATGTATTTGGATCTTTTGTTTGGACTGAGGAAGACTGAAACCTAAAATGCGAGTTTTACAACTTTGATATTTTTTGCAAAATTTGTAGAGCTTTTCCAGGCTGTATATCATGTGTCTTGAAGCTTTCTAATGTGTCCTTTATATTTAGAGGAGTGAGAAGACAAGAGAACAAAGGTAATAACAACCATAAACATGTGTTTTTAAAGTCATGGATGATGTTTTGTAACTTTGCCAAAGACATGGAATCTTGTCCTTTTTGAATTTGAATGAATGTGGACATTGTTTGCACGAAATTTCATGGGCCTAGGCTGTCCAAAACATCAACCCAAAGCTCAAAGCCCATTTCCAATTATTTTATACATTTTATTTTATATTTATTTAAAATAAAATAAAATAAATATGAATAAAATAGTTAGAAAATGCAAGGCATGGCAAGAATAATTTTAGAGGTCCTCTATAGGTTTAGGAAGATGTTTTAAGTCCAAGAAATTAAGCCATTTACCTAAAACTTCAAGTTTGCTCAATGCATAATTCTTGAAAATTCCTAAATTTTCTCAACTTGGGAAAGTCATAACTTTCTCAATTTTCATCTCATGATGATGATCTTGGACTTTTTAAAAATACAAAGCTGTCTACCTCAATCCCTCTTTTTATCAATTTTGCATTTGAATATTTTATCTTTATGTAAATGGTCTTGACAAAAAGTGTCTTTTGTTGATTTTCTGAAAATGAGTTGTAATATATAAGCTTGTATCTTTCAAATGATAAATTTATTGGACTTTAGGGTTGAAGAGAAGTTGTATGGAATTGGATTCTATTCAAAATGAGCTTTGGTTGGGAAAAAATTGATGAAGTATGAGAAAGTTATGCTTGGTTAAAGTTTGGTTGACTTTTCCTATAGAAACCCTAATTAGCAATTCTTAACTTTTGATGAATTAGGAGCATTTTTTGAGGGATCATGATCAATCCTTGATCAAATGATGGATATCACTTCAAAATGTTGATGTTGACCAATTTTTTTGAAGTTTGACTGTATATAGACCATAGTTGACTTTTGACCTAGTATAGTTGATTTTCAAGTATTTGAGCAATTGACTGAGCAAACTTGTAGTGCAAGGTATGAAATTTGTCATGGATAATCTTGAAGACATATTAGGACCATGGAAGACATTTGAGACCTTTGGAGCTCACACATCTTGGTGAAAAATGAAACCCTAGTTGGAAGGCCAATGCTTAGGAGGAGAATTTGTCTGATCAATTCTTGGTCAACCTTAAGCAATTGAGGACCTCTATGAGTATATCTTGTGTGAAAATGAGAGGGTAAATTTTAGGGTACAACACTTTTATTTTATTTTAAAAAAATTAATAAATAACACTGTCAAGCCAAGGAGGATGGCGCCTCCTATCTGAAAATACATGCACGCGCCACACTGCATGGTTTTACAGAGGAAGACAAGCCATGCAGTGTGGCGCCTCCTCTTTAAAATGCATGCATGCGACACACATAGTGGCTACTCCTCTGTGTGGCGGATTTTTTTTATTTGAAAAATAGTCAGTTTGATAAATTTTTTAAAAAAGTGATTATTTGAGAAAAAAAATTTAAAAATATAATTATTTAAAAAAAAATTCTTACTTTTCTTAATATCTGTGTAACCACATTAAACGATTATTATTTTGAAACAAAGGAAGTATGCACAAATTACATAAAACTATAGAAAAAATGAAAAAGATATGCTATCACATATGATGTGGTGGGAGCACCTTAAATTTTGTCTTTAATAAGTTTCAGTGCAATCTCTTTATCCTTCACACGTACTACGCTTTTCTCTTTCCACCTTCTCATCTCATCATTTTTGAATTCCCATGTCACTTTCGCTTCTACTCTAATTTTTCTTCTTTTTTGGCGCTCTCTCTTTTTCTAACATTGATGATCATTTTAAATTCTAATAATAATATAAATTAATGCAACCACTAGTATATTATTATATCATCATCACATGTCATATATCATATAGATTATTATATTAATTGCTGCTGCATTCTTCTCAAATTTCTCACTATCTTTACCAATTTCAGGTTCTTTTCCTCTAAACATCTTGTGCATGATCTTGTTTTTTTTTTTTTTTTTTTCTATTTAATTTTACATATTGAATATAATTAATTGTTCATGCTACTTGTAATTCTCTTTTCATATTTTTTATTTATTTCTATCTTTGGGTTGCATGTGTGGTAAAGTTAATAATAAACTATTTATCCTTAGAAGGGGTTGATGATTCAAACATCATAGATATGTTTATTGTGTAGAATTAAAGAAAATCAACAAACATCTAGCTGCAATGTGTTGTTCTTTATTACAAATTTATTCCTATTGTATGGTTGGTGTTATTTATGTTTCTTATACAACTACTTGTTTAGGTTTGATAATTTTGAAAATTTTGGGTTTGTTTGGAAATTATGAGTGTCTTGGTGAGGGAGGTAAATGTTTGTCAGAGGGTTTTAATTGTTTACCTGATAACAATCTTGCTCTATTTCTATGTCTAGGTATTGTTGTTTGGAATTGGGTAGAGCTTTTATTTACCAGTTTAGCTAGCATAAGCGATGGTATTCTGTCAATGACAGTAGGAGGTGAAGTGGTTTAAGTTCAAATGGAGCAGTATGAAGTTCTAGAGCAGATCGGGAAAGGTGCATTTGGTTCTGCGCTGCTTGTGCGGCACAAACATGAAAAGAAAAAGTGAGCGTAAATGTGATTTAAGATATTGTATCTATTCTTTTGCTGGTTGATTTTTGATGTTTTTATATGTCAATGTATGCATTTCACCATACACTGATTAACTTTGTTATATCATATGATGTTATTTACGTTTTAGGTATGTCCTCAAGAAGATCCGTCTTGCTCGCCAAACTGA
Organism: Vicia faba; assembly: GCA_948472305.1. Lineage (NCBI taxonomy): Eukaryota > Viridiplantae > Streptophyta > Magnoliopsida > Fabales > Fabaceae > Vicia > Vicia faba. The sequence continues at coordinate 835,049,565 of OX451740.1, forward strand.
CAGAACCCGCAGATCGGCTCACCAGGAGGTAATCCACTCCTTTTACTTCCTATTTTGCAGTTATTTGAGGAAAATGGAATCAAGTTCTTGAGTGAAACATGATATTTGTGGTGTCCTCTATATTAGATTGTAAGATGCCATGATAGTTTCTTGTTTTGTAGATGGAGCTTATATCAAAAGTTCACAATCCGTTTATTGTGGAGTATAAAGACTCTTGGGTAGAAAAGGTCAGCCTTGTTTGCTTTCGAAACCTTCTAATTCTGTTACAATCTTGATTGATTTATGATGCTTAGCAACTTGCAATCTTTATATGCAGGGTTGTTTTGTATGTATTATCATCGGCTATTGTGAAGGAGGAGATATGTAAGTCATGTTTCTCACTGAATTCGATTATTTGACAACGTGAGAGCGTCTGTGAAGACACTTTTGTCTTTTAAATTTTAATTATCGATTATTCAGTCTTTTAATAATTTGTTAATGGTCTCCAGGGCTGAAGCTATAAAAAAGGCCAACAGTGTTAACTTTTCTGAAGAGGTTCGTCACTATTGCCACAATTCCCTTAACTTCTCAGTCCGATGGATAATTTTCATTCACATTTAAATGTTCTGTGGAACTATATGAAGTAATCGATATCTTTCATCTTTTGACAGAAACTCTGCAAGTGGCTTGTCCAGTTACTGATGGCACTAGATTACTTACATGTAAATCATATTCTTCATCGTGATGTTAAGGTAAAAGACTTCTTTAAGTTCAATAACATTAGATGTTATATAGATAATATCGTAGAGAGCTTTTAGAACCATCTTTGTGCTGATGTTATTTTCTCATCTCTTTCAGTGTTCAAATATATTCTTGACGAAAGATCAAGATATACGTCTAGGTAGATGACTTTCTCATTTTATTTTCATACAGCTCTTAGACTTTATTAATGTTTAAGAGCTTGCTTGTCTCAATTTTGTAGTATGCTATCCTTATGTTGCGCATGTTCGACGCAGGTGATTTTGGTCTCGCTAAAATGTTGACTTCTGATGATCTTGCTTCCTCGGTGAGTAATACTGCAAAATTAAAATACCGTGTTATTTATCGTTTCAGTGGTTCTTTTTGGATTAGTGACTTTTTGTTTTTGCATTAAACTTAGATTGTTGGGACTCCAAGTTATATGTGCCCTGAGCTTCTTGCTGATATACCGTATGGCTCTAAGTCAGATATCTGGTCTTTAGGTATGATACTTCTTTTGCAATCCCTTTAGTCCCACTTTTTCTTTCGCGCATCTTACAATACGCTTTTAATTTATTATGACATGTAACATTATCCAGGATGCTGTGTTTATGAAATGACAGCTCACAGGCCAGCTTTCAAAGCTTTTGTAAGTCAATATTCTAAACATTTTTATTCACCGTTTATAAACAAATGAAATGTTATTGGCAAAACTTTTTAAACCTCGTGTAGTAGAGCTTACTAGTTTTTCCGTAGTTCTCTTAAAACTCGAACATTCATGATGGTGTCTGAGACTTTGAATCGTAAAGTTATTGACTTTAATTATTAATATCTGTGTGTTGCCTTCGTCTGAACAGGATATACAAGCATTGATTCACAAAATAAACAAGTCTGTAGTATCTCCACTGCCAACTATGTACTCTAGTGCTTTGTGAGTCTTTGTTCTATAATAATCTTAAGTTATTACAACTATCCTTTTTTCATGCTTTTATATCAGCGCCCTTACCTGCTAAATTTGAAAAGGGTTGACAGTTTGTTTATGAGTGTGAATACACGCATATGCTTACCGAATTAACAATGAGTAACGGCCATTCTATCCATATGCTACTAAATTTTGATGTGGAAGTGGAAATTTATGTTTTCTTCCATGCACGAAGTGCTCATTTTGATGGTTAAGAGTAGAGCTATTAAAACTTGACTGCATTATTCTAATTCTAAATGATCGATTCACATAACATTACCATTTGTTGTGTAACTAATTGTGATATATTTACTTTTTCAGCCGAGGGCTTGTCAAAAGTATGCTGCGGAAAAATCCAGAGCTAAGGCCAACTGTAAGTTTTATCTTTTGAATATACTATTCATTCATCAAGACCTGATCAATAGCTATGAATTGGTCTCCAAAATAAACATGGTGTGCAAATATTAATGTCTTTGTGGCATCTAATTGTATGTAAGTGACGAATATGAGCCCGGTATTATTACAGTCTGATTAATCTCGATGCAGATTTTGATTTTGCGCTCTTAACTTTTTCACTTTTAATTTTTAATAACAATTTTAGCTCTTAGTTTTTCGCCTTATATGTTGTAAGAAAGAAATTCTACTTGATTATCTCTCTACAGTTTATTTTTGTGCTTTATTCGAAACAACTAAACCGCAGTTTGTTTTAACAGGCTGGAGAGTTACTAAATCATCCACATCTTCAGCCGTACATTCTTAAAATTCACCAAAAACTAAATAGCCCCAGAAGAAGCACTTTTCCATTCCAATGGTCCGAGTCAAACTATGCAAGGAGAACTCGCTTTGTGGAACCCGAATCTGTTTCTACACTTTCTGACCAAGACAGATACTTGTCCCTAAACAATCACAGGGCCTTGAATCCTAGTATTTCTGGAACTGAGCAAAGTTCTCAATATTCAACTCAAAGAGCTCAAGGATTATCCAATTGTTCAGAAGAAAAGCTCTATAACTTATCTTCTGGCGGTATCCGTGATTACTGTAATACTAACAAATCAAAAGCGATAAAGTCCTCAACTGGTGAGAGAACACCAAGAGTTAGAGTAGCTAAGGATTCTGCTGGTGCCAGAAGACAGACATTGGCACCGCCAAAGATATCGGTTGCTGGTTCAAAGCGTGAATCAGTAAGTTTATCCTCTTGAAGGATCAATATTTTAATTTATGTTTATATCATGATGATACATTAAGGCTACTTTATTGATTTCACTGTTTGGTTATTGTTTCAGCTTCCAGTACCTCGCGCACCATCTGGTAAATCTACCATGCCAACTCGAAGAACATCTCTTCCGCTGCCTACAAGAGGCAGAAACAAAACAAACTTATACACCAATGCTAGTTATGTGGACTCTCCTGATGTTTCTGTTGATGCACCACAAATCGACAAGATCGCAGAATTCCCAATGGCTTCGTATGAGGATCCATTCTTTCATGTTATTCGCAGATCGTCATCACCATCAGCCAAACGCTTTTCTAGCTCCGCAGGGAGTGCTGATTGCACAATCACAAAAGACAAGTGTACAATCCTTGTGGACAAAGTTGCTGTCCCCGTTAGCATCACTGATGCTGGCAGCGGTGTTCCATTTCCAAATGGCAGTGCCAATGAATGCTCTAACAATGTTACAACCGGCATTTCAAGCCACTCCTCATCTGAGTCGCGTCAGCATCGGTTTGACACCTCGTCATACCAGCAACGTGCCGAGGCATTGGAGGGGCTACTGGAGTTCAGTGCTAGGCTGCTACAACAACATAGGTTTGATGAGCTTGGTGTATTGCTGAAGCCATTTGGGCTCGAGAAGGTTTCTCCAAGGGAAACAGCTATTTGGTTGGCCAAGAGCTTTAAACAAAACTCTTAAAGATTTTCTCATACACTTGTATGGTCATTGCCATGGGATTGTGTACATTAATATCTTTGTATATGTGTTATGAAATATGAAGAGTGCTTTGATCATCTGCAATAAACTTTTGGTCCATAAACCAAATATGTTAAATAAAACGGTCTAAGCTTAAAATTAAATAAATGACAAATTTGAGAAAAGAGTTGATATATCAATGATGTTCTAACATTACCCAAGATTAGTTAATGTAATATTAGTACTTACAAATCAGATGCCTTGCGTTTCTATTGATTTTGCAATGATATATACACAATGTAAGTTTCTATATCTCTCTTCTATATAATTATGACTATTCTATAAATAGAGATACTAATACTAATAACAATGATATTCTAATGATAACAATGATATTCTAATATACTCCCGTTGTCAAAACGAAAGACTGACGAATGTGAAGATGTCAGCAATTTGATAACTCGAAGGAACATGCAAGACTCGTACTTGGCTGCGAGCAATTCTTTTACGCACAAAATGTATATTCATCTTGATGTGTGTTAGTGTGTTGATGTTAAACTGGGTTGTCAGATAGATAGATACCATTCACATTGTCACAATAGACTAAAATGTTAGTTCTATGTTTTTATGGTTGGCTAAATTTTGGTTAGGCATGTTTCCGAACATGGTTCTATGTTGTTGTTGAGTAAGATGTTGCAGCATCTTCATCCACTGTCATAACAATTTTACTGTTATGGATTTTCAGGCAGATGTCGAATGCATATGTCATGACATCTTGATCTGGTTCTGCAGTACAACAAACACTGTTATTTTAAATCTTGACATATTTAATTTGATTCTGAAATATTTCGTTTGGATATGTTTCAGTAAATTTCACAGGTCAAGAAGATTTTATCCGGAACAAGTTTTTATATCTCCAGCTGTGCATTGGTTGCTAAATTGGGCCTTGAGACAATTTAGGAAACCTTGCATTGATTGTTCCAAGGTTTAAGGATATTTTGCTGCACAACAGATACAACTCTCAACTTGTGGATCAAGAAACTTCTAGACTCAGAATATTGAAGCCCATGGATTGAAGAAGTGTATTTAAAGAAGACCTAACCTAATGTAACCTTAATCTTTCAACAATTGTAAAATTAGGAGAAGAAAATAGTCTTAGGTTTTGAGAGTATCTTGTGCAGTGTGTAGGTGTTTGTCATCATTGTATCACTCGATACATGTGGTTGGCTTATTGTTCTCCTCGAATCCTGTAGGCAAGAGTTGAGTATTGTTCTTGGAGGAAGCTTTTAAGCAACTCTAAGTATTGTTCTTGGTCAAGAGTCTTGGCTAAGTATTATAATTTAGAAGTGTGATCTTCCAATTTTATTTTCATGCTGTTGTGAATGTAACTTGATTTGAGATATTCCCTATGACTGAGATTGTTTGTTTATCATTGCGGTGATTGGAGGTGAGATGACAATTTCTCAAATCTAGGGAGGACCTAGGTAGAAGTAGCATTGGATAGGGATTAGACGATAAGTTGTAAACTTGGGACTAGTTTAGCTTTGAACTAATATTGTTTATAGTGAACTTCTTTCCTGGCTTGATAACCTCCAGAGTAGGTGAGTTAGTACCGAACTGGGTTAACAAATCATTGTGTTCTTTATCTTTTTGCAGTTTAAGTTTCTGTTATAAATCTATTCAGGATGTCAGATCAGATGTTGTAACATCTGTCTTGACATTGTTCTGATTTTGGAATTTTAGTATTTTTATGTGTTGCCTGTTCCATAAGAATTTCAATTGGTATCAAAGTATGCACCCTGTCTATTGGGTGAGCTTTATGGAGTGATTTTTCTAGGTACTTCTATTCCTTATGAAAGACTGGAATGATTGTATTCTGGTTATCATTGGACAATAGTTGTTTTTGAAGAATTATCAGGATAGGAGAATCCTGGTTCTGAAGAGATTGAAGAGTAGAGTATGAGTTGTCTCTATGTAACTTTAAAGTTATCAATTTCATAATAAATAGAATTGATAAGTTTTTTCTTCAGACTTATTATCTCTGATGGCCAAAGATACTTAAGAAATTCTCAAGTCCACTCATAAAGGCACATCTTAGTGTTTGATTAAGAAGAAGATAATCAGGTCTTCTTCAAGAGATTGGACATGGAAGTTATAGCTATTAAAGAAGAACGAAAGCATGACTTTTGTTATCAACTCTGTTAAAAACTTGTTTTTTGATTAATGATTTCTTATTATTGTCCTGTTCCTTGGAAGACAATTCAATAAGGAGTTGAAGAAATTTGACAGTATGTCGTGACCTTATGTTATAACATTTGTGTTGACTTCAACAGGTCTGTGATGCTAAAAGAAAAGGTTTAAATTGGTGTATAGATGAATGTCTAAGCATTATAGGAATGTGAAGACCTTGGATCTCTGTAGAGAAGAATGCTCTACTTATCTCAAGAGAAATTGTATGGGTTTTTCTTTTACTGGTTTGACTGGAAGATGTACTTCTTAAGAAGATTTCTGAACTGGAGATTTATCTCATAATGAGCTGGAAGTTTGCTTATATGATTTGTATCTAGAATAAGGGGAGTTTTCAATTGTGAAGAAATAAAAGGAGATTTATTTTTGATCTTATGTCTTAAGAGAATGAAGAAGTATCTACTCTATGTTTTTAGTAGGTGATGTGACTATTTAATCCTAAATCTTGATATGTAGATCGAGTTTGTAAGGATGATCCAGATCAGGTGGAGGAGTTTCTTCAAGAGAGAAGATGATTGAAAGTTTAAGGAGGATAAATTTTCTTCTAAGATAATTTTCAAAGAGAAAACTCAAAGTGACACAATGTTATTGTTATCAAAAGGTAAGCTAAGTCGAGGTTGTCATACATTATGCTGGACAATCTGCTTACTCATGCTAAAACAAATTTACTTACACTGAAGATATCTCTTCTGTGTTGAGCTGATGTTAACAGTTTTTGATTATTTTCTAGAAGGTCAAGTTCAGTGTTTCTTAACCAAGCAATGGTTAATGCTCATGAAAGGTGATTATTTCCTTATCTCTCATACCTTTCTTAGGTCTCCATCTAAGATGATTGGTATTTTGATATTAATTATTCCAGACACTTAACATCTATAAAAGTGTTTCTGGTAGTTTGTTTAAGTCTCATTCTAGTCAGTGTTACTTTGTGGATGATACTAAAAGGGATGTTTTAAGGACATTGGATAACTAAAGAATTCAGGGTGGATTCTCTAAGTTTTGGTAATTTGTTTCCTCACCGATTGATTGAGTTGTGTCTTCAAGGAAGCATATTGTGTCTCTTATGAGATATTTGAGGTTCCTTTGAGGATTTATGAACTATTGTTATTTGTAAAATTTACAAGTATTCAACTGTATATTCTCTTATTTGGTGTTCAAAGGAAGAAGAAGTCAAGATCATTCAATTGCAGGAGCTCAAGAACCTAGTTTATGGATCTGAATGGTTCAATGCAAGGTGAAGGTCCTGGTGGATAGAAAGGTGTATATGATTTTTTTGTCAAAGTGAATCTATTATATATGAAGTCTTCAACAGTCCTATTTGTTCCTTGAACAAGGACAATGTATGTGTTGTACCCCAAAATTTTCCCTCTCATTTCTCAAGGAATCACCCTGGATCCTTAAGTAAGCTTCCATCCAATTCCAAGCCTTGAACTGCAATTTTTCAAGAAATTCATCCGCAAGAGCAAAATGGTCATTTACACGCTGAAAGGTCAAACTTTGACTTTTGGACCAAAACTAAGTTTCAAGAATCATATCTCATCAAGACATGTTGAAATATGAAGTTTGTTTCGTCAAAAAAGTCAAAAGTCAATTTACTTTGGGAAAAGTCAAAGTTTTAAATACTTAGAACTTTTCTAAGTGTTTAAGAAGCATGACAAAACTCAGAACTTCTGGCCAGATTTTCACCATGATGCATGCTGATTCTGGATCAACTTCTGACACAAGAGTTTTAGATCTCAACAAGATCTAAAACACTGTAGAACGAAACTTCTCCTAGAAATGCTGGGATTTCAAGTTAACTTCTCAAAGACATGTCCTTGAAACTGAAACACTCAACAAATTTTGGACACTTTCAAGACAAAGTTTGGTCAGAACTTATGGGCAAGTTTTCACAAAGGTTCAGTCAGAGCTTGCAAGAGCAGTTCAAAGAAGGTTTACAGAGCGTGTTACAAACTTCCTAGAAAGCCTGGGAGCTCCTTCAGAACATGCTGGAGCCAAAAGATACAAAGATCAGAGGTTGGATGCTACACTGAAGCAGAACTTCTGATCCAGAACTAAGCCATGGTGTAGAATCTCACGTTGCAAGATTTCTGGTTGTGATAAGTCTCATCATCATTTAATGCTCATTTAATGCTCACAACTACTTTTAAGTCTTTATCCAAAGGATTTCCACCACGTGTACCTCTACTGTCTTGGGATAGCAAACTTTGGTATTAGGCCCATGTGTTGCTTTTGTTTTTCCTTAATTCCTGTTGACAAGTCCAACTTAAGTATGGCTAAAAGCTGCTAACCACTATGCTTGCTTCAAGAACAAGGCAGCGCTTTAGCATATGAATGCTATATTCAACGCTTTGGTCAGAACTTGACCAAATCCCATGACCTTGTTTATACAACCCACTGCAGACCTATAACCAACAGCTAATTCAGCCTACGCCTGTATCCCATAATTGCACCAAACTAGCATACGAAGACTGTGATCAAAAGGCAAGGGAACAAGATGACAAAAAGGTTCAAATCCCATTTGTTTTCCCCCCCAAAAATCACAACAAATCCATCTATAAATAAGTTGCTCCATCACACATCCAAGGGGACTGGCTGGCTTTTGGAGAGAGATTGGCAAAAAAAAAGGGAGAGAAAAGAAAGTTGTGAAACCTTCATAAAAAACCCAGAAATCCCAAACAGAAAACAAAACCTTTGTTCTTCCTTTTGAATCAAAGAACTTGTCATTTTCTCTTCCGTTACTCTTGCTGATTCCAGAACATCCAAAGACAGCAACTCAAAGCTCCAAGCCCACACTCCAGATTCAAGGTAAGTCTTTCTGACTTTGCATTTTTCTTCATTCAGAACATCATTAATATGTAAATATCACAATTAATATTGTCCAAATCATTGCATAAGTAGAAAAACTGTGGATCAAAACTTCTTGATTACGCCTAGACTCAGGATTAGGATTAGAACTTCTATAAACTGTTGTGTTGTTATCCTTCTGATTTGCTGTTTAAAAAGAACTGAATAAGTTGCTGACGAGCTGATTAATATGAGAAAAGAGTTGAAATGTAACATAGAACTTCTGATTTTCACATGCTGATAACACACCGAACTTCTATGATTCACTCACTGTTAACACACACTGAACTTCTGATGCTTACATGCTGATAACGCACTGAATTACTAATGTTCACTCACTGGCTCAGCACAATACATAACTTCTTATGATTCACTCACTGTTCTAACACAACACAGAACTTCTGAGTTCTCCTCACTATTTAAACACACTGAACTTCTGATTTTCATGCGCTGATAACACGCTGAACTGCTGATTGTTTGTTCACTGTCTTAGCACCATACAGAACTTCTGAGTTCTTCCTACTGTTTTGACACGCACAGAGCTTCTAAGGTTTTCTCACTGTTCTAACATTCAGAAGTTCAGCACATAGCAATCCAGAACTTCTGTGTTTCCCCTCTAACGTGTCTTGCAGGACCTCAGAGTGTACCAATCCAGAACTTCTGATTCCACTAACGTTCCTTTCTGAGTCATCACGCGCCTGGCTTCATAACTTCTGATCCTTATTGTTTTTCTTGCAGCAACACGCTGTTTTTATCTTTCATTTATTTTCCTTTTCATCATTTTTAATATTAACATAAAAGACATAAAAATATTTTTCTTTTATTAATTTATTTCTTTTTCATTAAGATAAAAAACCATTTTCTAAACAAGTCCTTTTTCTTTCTTATATTGTACATTTAAATATGGTTGTAATAGTAACTTAAGATTTAATTTTATTTGCAACCCCCATTCATAAATATGTACCCTTATCCCTTAAATATTGTAATAGCGTAGAAGTTTACATTTCTGCAATTTATCGCTTTCAAATATAAATGCTAATAATTAAGGTGTGTATGATAAGACATGAAAACAACAAATAGACAACCTAAAAAGCAAGACTAAATGCATGCAATTAAACACACTTTGCACACACGCACCCTTAGGGTAATCCCCACTTGTTTCCTATCGGAAAAATAGTCATGTCCCTCGAACATGAGCATTTTAGCAAAGACCCTCGATAAAAGATCATAGTCCCTCGACGACCCTCGATGTTGCCTTCGGTAAACGATCTAGTCCCTAAACGACATTGCTAAAACCTCTCATAGGTTGCCTTCTATGACTATAAAAACGTCCCAACATCCGTCCCGTCACATCTAATGATGGGGCTTCTTACCAAAATAATGGTAAGATAGCAACATCTAAAGGAGGAGGAAAAGAACGTTTAAGACCTTTTGAGTAGGTAGATTCGCTCCTAGTTGCTCGCTTGCTCACAACAAAAACATTTTATACACCAACACTCTCATTTTGAAACATTTACGAAAGATAACACTTTGTACGCGTTCTTATAGAAATGAGAGTCATTACAAAGAAAACCCTTTTTAAAATCACCTTCAAAAACACATCCCACAACACCTCTTTGAACTATTTTCAAAACAACACTTTGTACGCATTCTTATAGAGACGAGAATCATTACAAAGTCACATTTTCAAAATACTTTCAAAAAACACACAAAGCATATTTTTCAAACAAAAGCAAGTGATCTAGCAAGTAACTAAGAGCCCATGGAAAACAATGGATGAAAAGGGTGCTAATACCTCCCCTTTTCATAATCTACCCCCCGAACTCAAGAAAACATCTCTAAAGGTCTTTCCTGTGCTTTTTCACCTTTCCTTTTGGATAAAAGAAAAGTAGGTGGAGACTCTTGCTAAACCGCAACATTTGCAAACACAAACGCAAAACAACCAAGTCAGTTCTCCCACCGTATCACAGAACTGGCGACTCTGCCGGGGATCCTCTAAAAGTGGAGTTACCTTAGGGTTAGATCATATTTACTTGCTTACATTGTTTGATTTGTTTGCTTTACATTATTGGTTCCTTGTTTGAGTTTGTTTTAATCCTCTACTCGGATCTTGGGCACCTTTTTAGGTAAGTAGCAATAGATTGTGGAAACTGTGTGGTGTATACCGACATGGTCTAAGCAATAGCTACGTTAGTGTGACACATTTGTTGGTACCGGTATCCTTTGTGTTGAAACAAGGAGAATACGGGCCCGCTAAGTAGCGTCATGAAGCACTAACTGACTTTAGAACCTTACTTGACCAACTTGGCCATTAGGAAGTAGTGAGATAGCCGGCTTTGGTGCAGTCTGAAGTTGGTTGATACTCGATGCTACACTCATTGAGACCGGACTTTTGGTATATCTCGGCCGCAAGAAAAGATTGATTGAGCTGAGACAATGCCTAAAAGAAAGGCCAGTGATATTGAGATCCCTTAGAACCCGGTTACTATTAACTAGGACAGGTTGAGCCAACTAAGCTTCAAGAGGGTACTTACCTACAAACTCCATGTAAGCCTAAACATAAGGACTTGTCTACTTTGTGTGAATATGATTATTTGTATATAAACTTGCTTACCTCGCATATTTGTACATAACATCATAACATCATACCATAGCATTTTCAATAGCCATTTCAAGGATCTCAAGGGCCTATGATGCAGGGTCACGTTGAACCAGACGTCTATCAAGGGGCAAGAGGATTTATTTTCCTCTAACAAAAACACCGTCAAAAATCAAAGTACAACAAACCAGAGTCAAAGGCTACAACCCACTTGACATGGTGAGCTTAATTCTTGTGGAAGGACATCCACCGATACAAAGTTCTCCAATTCAAAACTGTAAGTGACTACTAACCCCGCGAGATCCTTGAAAACATGCATCCACATATCATGCATCATATCATGAAAGGTTTTCTCCCATACATGTATCCTTATCTTCCTACTATTTATTTTTAGTAAGATGGATATTGAACAAACGGTGAAAGGCATCCAGGCTCAAAACGCTCAACTTAAAGAGATGTTCTTGAACCTATCCAAGGGACAAGAAGAGGTCAAGGTGCTCCTCACCAGGGGCATGATCATGGGAAATCCTGGGGACGACAAAGATGACCAATTGGGGCGGCTACAAACCGAGATAGCCGTAATGAAAGTCCAGATAATGGGACAACTGGTGGGTCAGATGGCTCTTATCCAAAATCTGGCCCAAGGACAAGAAGAACTGAGAGTCCTCATCAACAAGCTTCGTCGGGATTGATGTAACCAAATGATGCAAACATCTAGGATTGGGGATCAAGTCATCATTCCGCCTCCCATGAGACAAGAAGCCAGTTTAAGGGAGAGAAGACCTCCCCAATTTGCTTCCACGTCACAAACCCAGCAACCACCTCGTCAACAAGGACAGGGTAACAAAGTAAACAGGTCCCAGCTGTTAGGCAGTTTACCAAACTCGACATGCCTATATCGCAGGTCTTACAGCACCTGCTGAACTTGAATTTGTTCACATTAACGGATCCTCCTCGGAATCCCAATATCTCTGCTCCTAACTATCATCCCAGTGCATTATGTGCATACCACTCCAATAATCTGGGCATGATACGAATGACTGTTGGGCTCTGAAAAATAAGATCCAAGACTTGATTGATAGATGAATGCTGGAGTTCACACAAGATGGCCAGACTGAGTTCTTCTGCCGTCCCTCAAAGGCTCACCAGCTGAAGTGAAAAATTCAGACAAAGAGACTCCTGTTCATTTGAATTTTCAATTGTAATTTCTTTTGTTATTCAAACAATTATCTATTAATGTCAAACTTTGTTTCATTAATGCATTTCATATGTTTGTCTTGATTTGATCCACTCATTTTCATTACATTTAAACTATGCTTTTTACTCACTTTATCACATTCAACTCTTACTAAAAGTTACAAGCCTTTAGAGGGAGGATGACGAAAAGAATACCATTAATCTCATACGGTATGCTTTTGGACAGACCTTGCTGACAATGTACATGCATTCCTTCAAATCCTAAACATTGGAGTTATAAGGAAGATAATCCCTAGTCAACCCCCTTGAGCCAAAGAAGCAGAAGTTTTCTTTCTTACACAAATTGAAACCTTTAATCAAAACCTGGGGCAGGGTAGTCTCTCAGTTGATTCAAACGCGTGTTTATCCGCAAACTCTCATTTCGTAATACAATGAATGACATAAAAAATGTTCCTTTGGAATCAAAAGACAATGAGGGTTCCCTATCACATAGGAAGTCACTATTTCTCAAAAAAAGATAAAGTCCACTAAGTCAAAACCTACAAAGGAGACTTAAGAAAAACTGGGGCATCCCGCTGACTGTAATCTTAAAACAAGAACAGTCAGGCAAAAATTAGGGATAACAAATCAAAAGAAATAGGTCACTACAAATCCTCAACAACATGAAGAAATTTTTTTTTGCAAAAATGACTGCCTTCCAACAAACTTAACTTGTCTGAGTCATCACCAAAACATTATTCTAGACTCAATTAGAGTTCAAATGCATAATTAACTGAGTTTAGGACTGAAGAACGTCACAAAGAGTAGATGGGTACAAATAAATTTTGAGCCTTTATCCTTTGTTTCTTAAACCGTGAACCAAGCCACGCTATAACCCTTCAAAATTCCTAATTGAAGCATGGGTTAGTTCGAAAGCATACTGTTACAAAAGGTATCCTGACTCCTGTAAGGCTTTACTCTAAATCCTAAGTCTTAATTTTCTTACAAAATTTCTTTACTTGTTAAAACGCATTTTCAAAACTTCAAGACAGGCATAAACTTTTCATTATTTGAATATCGTTGTTTGCGTATGGCTATTTGTTTGACAGCGGAGAAATTCACACAACGAATATCCGATGAACGAAAGCTCTCTCAGTGAACAAAATCAATTCAAGTAGGATGACACTCCCATTGACAAGCCTCCTATCAACAAGAGGACATGACATGTCACTATCCAACACACTTGGGGCAGTCCAATCAATATTCTAAGAAATCTCTCAAGAATTGCAGAGTAACCAGGGGCAAGTCTCCATCTCCATCACTTGTGGCATTGTACGTCAATCTCAGCGAAGGGGTTACGTACAATCAAACATTTTCTGGCAATACCACAAACATATGCTGCTAGGGGCAATGACAAATCTCCCCAAAATTCTTCTCATAGGATGATTCCCCAACAAGAGTTTAATCTCTGAAAACCTTTACCCAGCTGAGACAACCTCAAAAGTCCTCGAGGACTTTCCCCAACGATGTCATCACCTTTCTAGAAGACCGGAAACATGGTTTATTTCCCCAAAAAACTACAGATTCCCCAGTTTGAGTTTTCCTTTCTAACTACTACAAATCAAAGGACGACAACTCCCTTTCCCCAGTAGACTACTCTACAATCCCCAACAAGTTACTGTTAAACCTGTACCCAACTAGATATCAGTTCAACTTCGACCTCAGTAGAGCAACGGACAACTGAGACTCCAGAACTCTTTTCCCAAGTAGGAATCAACACTCTCCAACAGAGTTTTCAATATTCCCCAACAGAGTTCTCCTCAAACAACAAAACACGAATCCCCGGTGGAAATATTCTAAGAAAAGTTTGAAGACACACCAACTCTTCAACAGCAGTCGGGGATTTAATGACTCCCCAGCATTTGTCAAGGATTTATTTTCCCAGAAAAAGATACACTTCAATAAACATTTCACATTTCATACATCCTATTTATACACATGATAAGTGCATACGACACAATCTCATTTATTTTTGAGAACATCATGACATCATGCATTTTATAGATCATGACATTGCATACAACTAACGTTTTACCTTTTTCAGGAAAAGGTCAATTAACATATGGCTACCACCAACCTTTTCAAGTTCCAGATTAATACCTGTAACAAGCCAGGAAAACTATCTGTGGACGACTGATTGTAGATTAATACCTGTAACAAGCCAGGAAAACTATCTACATAAAGAGATTGAAGATTAACACCTGTAACAAGCCAGGAAAACTATCTTTCTTTCTCAGGTCAGAGATTAATACCTGAAACCAGACAGGACAACTATCTCATCGACCAACCTTTCCAAGTTCCAGATTAATACTTATAACAAGCCAGGAAAACTATATGTGGACGAATGATTGTATATTAATACTTGTAACAAGCCAGGAAAACTATCTACATAAAGAGATTGAAGATTAACACCTGTAACAAGCCAGGAAAACTATCTTTCTTTCTCAGGTCAGAGATTAATTCCTGAAACCAGACATGACAACTATCTCATCGACCAACCTTTTCAAGTTCCAGATTAATACCTGTAACAAGCCAGGAAAACTATCTATGGACGACTCATTATAGATTAATACCTGTAACAAGCCAGGAAAACTATCTACATGAAGATATTGAAGATTAACACCTATAACAAGCCAGCAAAACTATCTTTCTTTCTCAGGACAACTATCTCATCGACCAACCTTTTCAAGTTCCAGATTAATACCTGTAACAAGCCAGAAAAACTATCTGTGGACGACTGATTGTAGATTAATACCTGTAACAAGCCAGGAAAACTATCTACATGAAGAGATTGAAGATTAACACCTATAACAAGCCAGGAAAACTATCTTTCTTTCTCAGGTTAGAGATTAATGCCTGAAACCAGACAGGACAACTATCTTATCGACCAACCTTTTCAAGTTCTAGATTAATACCTGTAACAAGCCAGCTGTGGATGACTAATTGTAGATTAATACCTGTAACAAGCCAGGAAAACTATCTACATGAAGAGATTGAAGATTAACACCTATAACAAGCCAGGAAAACTATCTTTCTTTCTCAGGTCAGAGATTAATTCCTGAAACCAGACAGGACAACTATCTCATCGACCAACCTTTTCAAGTTCATGATTAATACCTGTAACAAGTCAGGAAAACTATCTGTGGACGACTGATTGTAGATTAATACCTGTAAGAAGCCAGGAAAACTATCTACATAAAGAGATTGAAGATTAATACTTGTAACAAGTCAGGAAAACTATCTTTCTTTCTCAGGTCAAAGATTAATACCTGAAACCAGACAGGACAACTATCTCAACGACTAACCTTTTCAAAGTTCCAGATTAATACCTGTAACAAGCCAGGAAAACTATCTGTGGACGACTGATTGTAGATTAACACCTGTAACAAGCCAGGAAAACTATCTACATGAAGAGATTGAAGATTAACACCTATAACAAGCCAAGAAAACTATCTTTCTTTCTCAGGTCAGAGATTAATACCTGAAACCAGATAGGACAAATATCTCATCGACCAACCTTTTCAATTTCCAGATTAACACTTGTAACAAGCCAGGAAAACTATCTGTGGACGACTGATTGTAGATTAACACCTATAACAAGCCAGGAAAACTATCTACATAAAGAGATTGAAGATTAACACCTGTAACAAGCTAGGAAAACTATCTTTCTTTCTTAGGTCAGAGATTAATACCTGAAACTAGACAGGACAACTGTTGTACCCCAAAATTTTCCCTCTCATTTCATCAACATTTCTCATTACAAGACTCTTGGAACTCAAGATCAAGCTAGGGTTTGCTCTGCTCAAGACACCTCCTTGCACTGTTGACCAAAATTAGGGTTTGAGTTTGCACAGTGATATTTTGACCTACAATGCCCAAAGTGACTTTCATACTTCATATTGGACTCACAAGTTTGTCCATACCAAGTTTCAAGCCTTGATTCAAATTTTTGCCCAGTCAATTGGACAGTTGACCTAGAAATCAGTTGTATTACGGGAAAAGTCAACTATGGCCAATTGACAGTCAAACCTCATGAAATTTGACCCATATCAACATTATGAACTCATATGAACCATTTGATCAAGTTTGGATCACAATTCCACAAGAAATTTGATCAGATCACCAAAAGGGCAAAATGGTCATTTTTAGGGTTTTGACTGTACAAAGGAAATTTTTGACTGTTTGACCTAGCCAATGGCAAATAAAACTCAACCATGGACTCAAGGAATCAATGAAATTGTCTTGACCCATTCAACAAGTTCAAAAGATCTCAAATGCATAGGATTAACAAATGAATTTTTCAGTGAACTGATCAAAATTTGACTGTATACTGAAAAGTCAAACTTTGACTTTTTGGTCAAAATCAAGTGCCAAGGGTCATTTTTCATCAAGACATGTCAAATTATGAAACTTATTCATCAAGAAACCCAAAAATGCAAATTAGGGTTTAAAATGGAAAAATTTCATAACTTAGAAATTTTCTAAGTTATAAAATTTTCTTATTTTTTCCTAACTTTGTCCCATTTTTTCACCAAGATGCAAATGGATTCAAACAAAACTTACAACATGAAAGTTATATTCCATCACAAAGTCTACAACTTTGATTCACAAAGTTTTATCAAAAGAATCTTGTATCTCAAGTTATGATTTTTGGAACAAGGGTACCTAAAACTTTTAACTTAGAGAAATCTTGCCCTAGTTTAGGCAGGATTTTGACCCATATTCTTGGCCATTTTTAACATAGTTCCACTTGGATTTTCAAGTTGCATTTCAAATATGGATTATATTACATGTTGCAAGCTTTCCAAATTGTCCAAGAACTCCTTAAACACCTTTGTGGTTAGGGAGAATCGAATGCTTGAAGTTGGCAAAAACTCACTTTGCAACCATGGCCAATACATGTTCATACCACTTGCCAAATCTGATCTAGCTAGCTTGGTTCACAATTACAGGCCTCTAAACCAGTTTGTACTCCATAATTTAATGCAAATCCATTGAGCCAAGGCATTGTCTTGGTCATTAGGGTATTGTACACTAGATTAAGCCTTAAATGGAAAAAGCAACATTGCCATTTTTGCTTGAATTTTGCTTTATGTCAAAACAACATCCTAGAGCCTTGAACCATATCTTATGCTGCAAATAAAATCCACTAATTAGAGGGGACAAGAGGGTTATATGCAGGGTGATAAGATGGCCTGTACAAGCCTATAACCTCACTTCCACTCTCTTGCTTCAAGGAGAAGAAAACTTGTCAAACACAAGGCATCTCACACATCTGATAAAACCAACAAAAACAAAGTTGTCAAACAAGTTTGGCATATCCTCACAAGTCAGAAGCACGAGCCTTTCACCCCTAAAGCACCCTCATACTCCAAAACCCTATTTTCTTGCAAAACAGGGCCAGTTCTGCATTTTGTAAGCTACCATCAAATTCGCTTGTGCGTTTTGTCCAAAGCTACTTCAAAGACATTATAATCAACCTACCTGAGCTATCCAGACCATCCACAAGTTGCTGTAACTCCATTAACACACATTTCCATTTTTGTTTGGAAGCTTTGCAGGTTGAGTTCTGTAGCACGATTCAGGCTACTTCAAAACAAACTAAGCATTGGGAAAGCTTCATTGGACATCAGGCAAACTCAAAAGAACCTCAAGCACCCTTGGAAGTTGCTGCATTGTCCAGCTCGAGCTCAACTGAAACAGGTATTTCATGAACTTCTATCTCTCTATTTAGGAATAGTTAGACTTAGGTTTATGAATGAAAGATGTTGTATTCATAGCCCTGAAACCATACATGTGCTCAGTTTTCATTTATATTAATCGTGCTAGGAGAATTTCATCCATGAACTTTCTGAAAAAACTAGGTTAAGAATTAGGGCCAGAGAAATTCTCTCTGGTCTTTGAGAGTTAGCTTAAGTTTTTTATATGGTTAGATTCGTTGTTTGATGCTCTACAAGTTTCATGTTATGAGTTTTGTCAAAAAAACACAGAATCAGGAGATAGCAGTTTGTGTGGAGAACGCGTGTTTTTGTTTGAACTGAGGAAGAAGACGAAGTTGATGGGTTGGGCTGGCTCATTTTTTGCTTCTAAACACTTGCATTTTCAGTTCACACCCCCCTGGCCCATTTCTTTGTATATTTGTCATTTTTGCATTTTTATTTTTATTCTGACTATTATTTTATGTCTAAATATAAAAAATGCCAAAAAATTATTTTTATATATTTTTCCATTTATTTGGTATTTATTTTTATTTTTACTAGTATAAAAATGTTTATATGCTTTTATATCATTTTGTTTAAATTAAAAAAATAATACAAATAATACTTTTATTTTCATTTATTATTTTTATACACATTTGAAAATATTTTCTTGAAATATATACATTTTATAAATAATTTATTTTATTTTTATTCACACTTAATATATTTAATACACATATATACATATACTATATTTTATTAAATAATTAGAATTAAAAAACACAAAAATAATACATTTTTATTTTTATTAATATTTTATACTAAAAATACTTTTTTTTTAATATACTTTTATTTTTGTACAAATTGATGCATTATTGTATATAAATAATAAATAATATTATTCATTTAAGAAATTAGGGTTTCTGCTCTAAAAAACAAAATAATTGAAATTGACTTTTTATTTATTTACATTTCACATAAAAAATACTTTTTACATACATAAAAACCTTTTTTTTGCATAATACATTTTATTTGATATTTATTTATTGTATTCATTTAAATATTGTACATTTAATTGTTATGCCTTATACATTCAATTTGGTTGTAATAATTTAGAATTTAATTTCTTGCAAAATTATCCCCAATTAAAATTTGTACCCCCTCCCTATATCATGTTGTAATAGTGTAGAATTTAAATTCTCGCACTTTTTAAGCTTTCAATTATGCCATGATTAGACTTAGGGTTGTATGCAAAAATCAAATTAACAAATAGTTTGACTTAATCCAAGATAAAAATGCATGAAAAACAAACACAATGCACACTTGCACCCCTAGGGTTATAATCCACTTGTTGCCTTCAAAAATGGGCCATGATATGCATGTCAAGTACTTTGGCAAAGCAAAAACAAAACAAAGATCATAGTCCCTCGATGACGCTATCTGAGTTGCCTAAACAAAGTGATCAAGTCCCTCAAGAAAATTGCCAAAAAATACTTGACACTATTGCTATCATGGTCTATACGATGACCTGCGCTTGTCCCGTTTAACATCCTAACACAAGGTTGTTCACCAAATACAATGGTGAAACAATACTGTTAAAAGGGTTAAAAACATAAGAAAGATCTTTGAGTAAATAGGGTAAACAACTCTTAGTTACTTGATCAAAACTTGCAAAAACATCCTTGCTATTTTCAAAATACACTTCACAACACAATTTCAAAACCCAACTTTCAAACATTGAAAACTTTTCAAAAGACAAAAGCACCTTTGTATACATTCAAACAAGAATCATTACAAAGGTTGCCACAACAATGGCCTCTGTTCAAAACATCTTTCAAAATCACACACAAAGCACCATTTCAAACAATTGAAAAGCAAAGCAAGTGATCTAAGCAAGTAACTAAGAGCCCAATGGATAACCATGGATAGAAAGGGTGCTAATACCTTCCCTTTCTATAATATACTCCCCGAACCCAAGAAAACATCTCAAAGGTCTTTCCTGTGCTTTTTGACCTTTCCTTAGGATAAAATAAAAAGTCGGCGGCGACTCTTGCTAAACCGAAACATTTGCGAACACAAACACAAAATCCCAAGTCAGTTCTCCCACCGTATCACAATAACTATCTCATCGACCAACCTTTTCAAGTTCCAGATTAACACCTGTAACAAGCCAGGAAAACTATTTGTTGACGACTGATTGTAGATTAATACCTGTAACAAGCCAGGAAAACTATCTACATGAAGAGATTGAATATTAACACCTGTAACAAGCCAGGAAACTATCTTTCTTTCTCAGGTCAAAAATTAATACCTGAAACCAGACAGGACAACTATCTACTCGACCAACTGAAGCAACCCTACACAGGTTCCTTCTTTCAAAGATGCAGTTTTACACGGACTAATCATTAGGCAACCCTACATAGGTTCCTCCTCTTTCCAAGATGCAGTTTTACACGGACTCATCATCAGGCAACCCTACACAGGTTCCTTCTCCTTCTGGATGAAGTTTTACACTGACTCATCATGAAGCAACCCTACCCAGGTTCCTTCTCACTTCCGGATGAAGTTTTACATGGACTCATCATGAAGCAACCCTACCCAGGTTCCTTCTCACTTCCAAATGAAGTTTTACATGGACTCATCGTTGAAGCAACCCTACCCAGTTCAGATACGCTCCAGACACGGATGCCATTCTGATAATCATTCAGTTCCAGCTTACAAATACAGTCCAACAATCATTTCTGGATGGCATCTTTAAGCCCATCTCCAATAACTATCCATTATCTCTCCAAATGGCATCTTTAAGCCCATTCCCTGCATAATCAACTAACACATCTTCGAGTGCAAATTTTCAGGGCACTCTAGTGTTCAATCATCTTCCACCTTCAAGTCACGAATGGCAGAATTACCAATCTAACTCTTCAGGTGTAAGAAGATTGAACAGGGGCAGCTGTTGTACCCTAAAATTTGCCCTCTCATTTCTCAAGGAATCACCCTAGATCCTCAATTTTGCTTCCATCTAAATCCAAGCCTTGAACTGCAATTTTTCAAGAAAGTCATTTGCAAGGGCAAAATGGTCATTTGCACGCTGAAAGGTCAAACTTTGACTTTTGGACCAAAACCAAGTTTCAAGAATCATATCTCATCAAGACATGTTGAAATATGAAGTTTGTTTCGTCAAAAAAGTCAAAAGTCAATTTACTTTGGGAAAAGTCAAAGTTTTAAATACTTAGAACTTTTCTAAGTGTTTAAGAAGCATGACAAAATTCAGAACTTCTGGCCAGATTTTCACCATGATGCAAGCTGATTCTGGATCAACTTATGACACAAGAGTTTTAGATCTCAACAATATCTAAAACATTGCAGAACAAAACTTCTCCTATAAATGCTGGGATTTCAAGTTAACTTCTTAAAGACACGTCCTAGAAACTAAAACACTCAACAAATTTGGACACTTTCAAGATAGAGTTTGGTCAGAAATTCTGGGAAAGTTTTCAGAAAGGTTCAGTCAGAGCTTGCAAGAGCAGTTCAAAGAAGGTTTACAAAGCGTGTTACAAACTTCTTGGAAAGCCTGGGAGCTCCTTCAGAACATGCTAGAGCCAGAAGATACAAAAATCATAGGTTGGATGCTAGGCTGAAGCAAAAATTCTGATCCAGAACTAAGCCATGGTGTAGAATCTCACGTTGCAGGATTTCTGGTTGTGATAAGTCTCATAATCATTTAATGCTCACAACCACTTTTGAGTCTTTATCCAAAGGATATCCACCACGTGTACCTCTACTGTCTTGGGATAGAAAACTTTGGTACTAGGCCCATGTGTTGCTTTTGTTTTTCCTTAATTCCTACTAACAAGTCCAACTTAAGTATGGCTAAAAGCTGCTAACCACTATGCTTGCTTCAAGAACAAGGCATCGCTTTAGCATATGAAGGCTATATTCAACGCTTTGGTCTGAACTTGACCAAATCCCAAAACCTTGTTTATACAACCCGCTGTAGACCTATAACCAACAGCTAATTCAGCCTACGTATGCATCCCATAATTTCACCAAACTAGCATACAAAGACTGTGATCAAAAGGCAAGGGAACAAGATGCCAAAAAGGTTAAAATCCCATTTGTTTTCCCCCCCAAAAAATCACAATAAATCCATCTATAAATAAGTTACTCCATCACACTTCCAAGGGGGCTGGCTGGCTTTTGGAGAGAGATTGGCAAAAAAAAAGGGAGAGAAAAGAAAGTTGTGAAACCTTCATAAAAAACCCAGAAATCCCAGACAGAAACAAAACCTTTGTTCTTCCTTTTGAATCAAAGAACTTGGCATTTTCTCTTCCGTTACTCTTGCTGATTCCAGAACATCCAAAGGCAGCAACTCAAAGCTCCAAGCCCACACTCCAGATTCAAGGTAAGTCTTTCTGACTTTGCATTTTTCTTTGTTCAGAACATCATTAATATGTAAATATCACAATTAATGTTGTCCATATCATTGCATAAGTAGAAAAACTGTGGATCAGAACTTCTTGATTAGGCCTAAACTCAGAATTAGGATTAGAACTTCTATAAACTGTTGTGCTGTTATCCTTCTGATTTGTTGTTTAAAAAGAACTGAATAAGTTGCTGACGTGCTGATTAATATGAGAAAAGAGTTGAAATGTAACATAGAACTTCTGATTTTCATATGCTGATAACACACATAACTTCTATGATTCGCTCACTGTTAACACACACTGAACTTCTGATGCTTACATGCTGATAATGCACTGAATTGCTAATGTTCACTCACTAGCTTAGCATAATATAGAACTTCTAATTACTCACTCACTGTTCTAACACAACACACAACTTCTGAGTTCTCCTTACTATTTAAACACACTGAACTTCTGATTTTCATGCGCTGATAACACGCTGAACTGCTGATTGTTTGTTCACTGTATTAGCACCATACAGAACTTCTGAGTTCTTCCTACTGTTTTGACACGCACAGAGCTTCTAAGGTTTTCTCACTGTTCTAATATTCAGAAGTTCAGCACATAGCAATCCAGAACTTCTGTGTTTTCCCTCTAACGTGTCTTGCAGGACCTCAGAGTGTACCAATCCAGAACTTCTGATTCCACTGACGTTCCTTTTTGAGTCATCACGCGCCTGGTTTCAGAACTTCTGATCCTTGTTGTTTTTCTTGCAGCAACACGCTGTTTTTATCTTTCATCTATTTTCCTTTTCATCATTTTTAATATTAACATAAAAAGACATAAAAATATTTTTCTTTTATTAATTTATTTCTTTTTCATTAAGATAAAAAACCATTTTCTAAACAAGTCCTTTTTCTTTCTTATATTGTACATTTCAATATGGTTGTAATAGTAACTTAGGATTTAATTTTATTTGCAACCCCCATTCATAAATATGTACCCCTATCCCTAAAATATTGTAGTAGCGTAGGACTTTACATTTTTGCAATTTATCGCTTTCAAACATAAATGCTAATAATTAAGGCGTGTACGGCAAGACATGAAAACAACAAATAGACAACCTAAAAAGCAAGACTAAATGAATGCAATCAAACACACTTTGCACACACGCACCCTTAGGGTAATCCCCACTTGTTGCCTATCGGAAAAATAGTCATGTCCCTCGAACATGGGCATTTTAGCAAAGACCCTCGATAAAAGATCGTAGTCCCTTGATGAACCTTGATGTTGCGTTCGGTAAACGATCTAGTACCTAAACGACATTGCTAAAACGTCCCATAGGTTGCCTTCTATGACTATACAAACATCCCAACATTCATCCCGTCAGATCCAACGATGGGGCTTCTTACCAAAACAATGGTAAGATAACAACATCTAAAGGAGGATGAAAAGAACGTTTAAGACCTTTTGAGTAGGTAGATTCGCTCCTAGTTGCTCGCTTGCTCATAACAAAAACATTTTATACACCAACACTCTCACTTTGAAACATTTTCGAAAGATAACACTTTGTACGCGTTCTTATAAAAACGAGAGCCATTACAAAGAAAACCCTTTTAAAATCACCTTCAAAAACATGTCCCACAAACACCTATTTGAACTATTTTCAAAATAACACTTTGTACGCATTCTTATAGAGACGAGAATCATTACAAAGTCACATTTTTAAAATACTTTCAAAAAAACACACAAAGCATATTTTCAAACAAAAGCAAGTGATCTAGCAAGTAACTAAGAGCCCATGGAAAACCATGGATGAAAAGGATGCTAATACCTTCCCTTTTCATAATCTACCCCCCGAACTCAAGAAAACATCTCTAAAAGTCTTTCCTGTGCTTTTTCACCTTTCCTTTTGGATAAAAGAAAAGTCGGTGGCGACTCTTGCTAAACCGTAACATATGCGAACACAAACGCAAAACAACCAAGTCAGTTCTCCCACCGTATCACAGTATGTTTCTGAGCTATTTTATTGAGAGAAGTACATTTAGTGATGAGTAACTTCAGGATAAAGATCAGTGTATTTTCATTTAGAAAGGTATTGATGTTGAACCAGATGTTGGAACATCATCTCAGTAGTTAGTTATTCCATTGTGAGAAAGATTTTAAATGGCTAGGAGGAACTAAATGAGGAAGCTCTCAAGAAGTCAGTTTAAGAGGGATTTATTTATTTGGTGTTTGTTTTGGTTTGTGATCATCAGATGTTTCAGAAATGGAATATTACATGTGTGATACGGTGGGTGAACTGACTTGATGGTTTTGCGTTTTATCGCAGATGTTGCGGTTAGCAAGAGTCGCCACTGACTTTTCTTTTATCCAAAAGGAAAGGTGAAAAAGCACAGGAAAGACCTTTAGATATGTTTTTGAGTTTGGGGGGTAGATTATGAAAAAGGAAGGTATTAGCACCCTTTTAATCCATGGTTTTTCATGGACTCTTAGGTACTTGCTAGATCACTTGCTTTTGTTGTTTGAAATTGTGTTTGGGGTGGTTTTAAAAGTATTTTGTAAAAGAGGCCATTTGTTTAGGAAATCTTTATAATGATTCTCGTTCGTAAGAATGTATACAAAGATGTTTGTCTTTTTTTGAAAATGTTTTCAATGTTTGTAAGATGTTTGGAAATGTGTGTGTTTGTTTTGAAAATAGCGAGGATAGTTGTTTGGAAATAGAGCAAGTAACTAGAAGTAATCTACCTACTCAAATGTCTTTCTTGTTCATTTTCTATTCCTATGACATTGTTGTATTACCATTGATTTGGTAAGCAACCCTATCTTTGGATGTAAACGGGACAGGCGTGGGTCATCGTATAACCATGATTAGCAATGTTGCAAAGTATCTTAGCATTTTGAGGGACCAAGATCATTTTGTAAGGCAACTTACAATAGCGTCATCGAGGGACTATGATCTTATATTTGCTTGTTTTGCCAAGATACTTCGCATGCGTAATATGGCTATTTTTGTATAAGGAAACCAAGTGGAGAAACCCTAAGGATGCTTGTTTGCAAGTGTGTTATTTTCATGCTTTGATTTTGTCTTGGATTTATGGTTTTCTATTTGCTTTGTTTTGATCTTACCATACAAACCCTAATTACTAACATGACATGTAAAACGGTAAATTGCGTAATGTAAAAATTACTAAGTGCTGTACCCAAAAATTTTCTCTCTCATTTTATCAAGATTTCCCCTCACAAGACTCTTTGAATTCCAGACAGAATTAGGGTTTGCTCTGCTCAAGACATCTCCTTGCACTGATGACCTAAATTAGGGTTTGAGTTTGCACAAGAAACTTTGGACTTATAATTCCCCATGTGACTTTCATACTTCATGTTAGACTTATAATATTGTTCATACCAAGTTTCAAGCCTTGGATCAAATTTTTGCCCAGTCAATTGGACAGTTGACCTAGAAATCAACTGAATTGGGAAAAAGTCAACTATGGTCAATTTATAGTCAAACCTCATAATTTTTTATCCACATCAACATTATAGGCTCATATGAATCATTTTATCAAGTTTGTACCACAACTCCTCAAGAAATATGATCAGATCATCAAAAGGGCAAAATGGTCATTTTCAGGGTTTTGACTGTATAAGGGAAATTTCTGATTTTTTACCTAGCCAATGGAAAATTGGATTCAAACATGGATTCAAGGACTCAATGGCATCATCTTGACCTAATCACAAGGTTCAAAAGGTCTCAAAAGCATTGGATTGACAGATGAATTTTCCAGTCAACTGATCAAAAATCAACTGTACACTGAAAAGTCAAACTTTGAATTTTTGGTCAAAATCAAGTGCCAAGGGTCATTTTTCATCAAGATGTGTCAAAACATGAAACTTGTTCATCAAGAAACCTAATTTTTCAAATTAGGATTTAAAATGGAAAATTTTCATAACTTATAAATTTTCTAAGTTATGAAAATTTCTTATTTTTTCCCAACTTTTCCCAACTTTTTCACCATGATACAATTGGATTCAAACAAAACTTCCAACATGAAAGTTGTAGTCCCCAACAAAATCTACAACTTTGATTCACAAAGTTTTCCCAAAAGATACTTGGATCTCAAGTTATGATTTTTGGAATAAGGGTCCATGAAACTTTTAACTTAGTGAAATTTTGCCCTAGTTTAGGCAGGATTTTGACCTATCTTCATGGAAAATTTTCACCTAGTTCCATTTGGAATATGAAAATTCATTTCAAAGATGTATTGTGGATCATGTTACAAGATTTCCAAAATGTCCAAGAACTCTCCAAAATCATTTATGGTTAGGGAGAATCGAAGGTTTGAATTTGGCAAAATATCACTTTCATCCATCGCATTTTTCACTATGCTACAAGTTGCAGAGACAAGTCAAACAACATTAATTTGAGTGGTTTATTTCTCAAAGAAAGATAAGATCACAAGGCATCTAAAGAAGCGATTGAAAAGGATTGACGCCATATTCATAGAAAGGGTAGAAAAGACTTGGGACCCAGAGGAGTTGTTTCCTTAGAGCCTCATCTCTGTTGGGTACAGGAAAGGGAAATTCAGTTGAAGATGTCTTGTTCTCGTGAAGAACCTATATTTTATATGTTTATGAGGACTCCTCCTCCTCTCTTAGATGATGTGGAAGAACTTCAGCTTGCTTTGGTTAGGATGCAGCAAGAAAAGGAAACATGGAAGAACAAGTACAAACTTTGGAGGTGTCTTACTCAACAGAGTTGGAAGATAAGGATGACTTGATTGAGATTCTTGAGATTCATGCTATGGAGACGATGGAGAAGCAAGAGGACTTATTTTCCTCTAGAGTTCATCATGCTCCCGGTCACCCATTTTTTGATTCAGGTGGATGGAAAGAAGTCACCGACAAGTATGCAGAAGAGAATAAGTGGTTGAAGGCTCAGATTGTAAGATTTAGGGGAAAACATCATCCTGTGGAGAGATCTTCATCATTTTTGGCTCCTTAGATTTTTAGATTCTATCTTTATTCTCTTGTACTTAGGATTATTGAAACTTGTACTAAAAGTTGTAATCTATTCCAAAATAATTATTAAAATGAGAGTTTTCAGTATTTCCAAATGTGTAAATACTTCAACATTTGAAATTACTTATGATTCTTTGAGTTCCTTGAATAAACACAATAAATCATATGCATTGCATATCATGCATCATTTTGCAAATATTTTTGCATTCCTGTTCATTCCTAGGTGTCTTACTTGTTTCTCTGCTTCATTCAGTCAGTAAGTTGTCTAATCGCTACAATACTCAGGCTAATTCTAGAAAGAATATGGAAAACCTTGAACAAAAGAATAGTGAGCTACGCAAAAAAGTTATTGCTTTGAGATTTGGTATGGCTAATCTGACTACTTTGGTAGAGTCATTGGTGGCTACTCTAAATCAGCCACCATCACCTCCTTCTCTGTCTCCTTATAGTACTCAACCATATCAGACGACCGTTATTTCAGAAGTTTGGTCAGTATCCATCTCTATTACTCTAGTTACTGCTATTCAATACCGTATGCCTCGCAGTTACCCGTGGGAAATTATTGAGAATTTCATGCCAGAAGGTTACAATCCTGCTGCTCAAGTTACTCCATTTGTTCAAAATGTTGTTGCTGCTGCACCTCCTACCATGAATGCTATGCATGCTATTAATAATGAGATTCATCATGCTGCACCTCCTGCAGTGAATGCTATGTATGCTATTAATGATGAAGTTTATCATCCTGCTCCTCTACCAAGTAAAATTTTGGGCTTTTATGACCGAATGGATGACTTTAAAGATCAATTTAATGAAATGCAGAAAGAAGTGAAGGCTCTCCGAGGGAAAGAGTTATCCGGACAGAATGTCAGTGACTTCTACTTAGTTTCTAATATGAATGTGTCAGCAAAGTTTAAGGTGCCAAAGTTTGAGAAGTATAAAGGCAACTTTTGTCCCCGTGACCATTTAGTGATGTACATCAGAAGGATGTCCAGTCATACTGATGACCAACATTTTCTTATTCATTTCTTCCAAGATAGTTTAACTGGTGCTTCCTTGAAATGGTATATGGGATTGAACAACAGCAACATCCACACATTCAATGACTTGGGAGAAGCTTTTATGAAATAGTATAAGTACAACATGTTTATGGTACCTAACTGTGACCAGTTGAGAGCAATGGCTCAGAAAGATAAGGAGTCATTTAAGGAGTATGTGCAGTGTTGGTGCCAGGTTGTTGCCCAGGTGGTACCACCTATGGGAGAGCAAGAAATGACTAAGGTCTTCCTAAAACCCTTGGTTCATTTTACTATGAAAGAATGGTGGCGAGTGCGCCAAGTGATTTCACTGAGATGGTAAGTATGAGTGTCTGTCTAGAAGAATCCATCAGGGAAGGACGATTGAAAAAAGATGAAGGTTCTAGTGGAACAAGGAAATCATCATATGGGTTCTCTAAGAAGAAAGAAAAAGAAACAAATGTTGTTTCTGAAGAAATAAGAGTTATACCTCCAAGAAGACGTCATCAACATCAACAACAAGTTGCTTCCGTAGCCTCGGTTATCAACGTGGATCCAACTGTTGTCGCCTATCAGAGAGAACCACAACAAAGTAATCAAGGGCAGAAGAGAGAAGCTTTTGATCCTACCCTGATGAGTTATACAGAATTGTTTCCGCCTTTAATTCAAAATAAATTGGTGTAGATTAGGCATCCCCCTGCTATACCATTGACTTTGCCATGGTACTACAAAGCTAATCATACTTGTGCTTTTCATCAAGGAGCCCCAGAGCCCAATATTGAAAATTGTTATCCATTGAAGTTTGAAGTATAGAAGATGGTAAGATCTAGTCTATTGTCTTTTAAATATGTTGGTCCTAATGTAAAAGATAATCCACTACCAAAGCATGGAGGTGGAAGTGTTGTAAATATGGTTGCTGGTTGTTTTGGGGACTTCTAGATTTTTTATATCAATCTGGTCAGAGGTGATTTAGTGAAGATGCATGCTGATCTCTGTGAGTTCAACTATTACACACACGATTATGTCACTTGTATTGTTTGTAGTACGAATGTCCATGGATGTGATAAAGTAAGAGTTGGTATTCAAGAAATGATGGATGAAGGAATTATCCACATAATCATACTAAGGACTGAATACGAGAAAGATGTGAATATGGTTTATGGATGTCCCGGTGAATTCCAGATTTTTGACGTGAATTACATGGATGATGATCTGGTACAGCTGCACGCCATATTTTTTCACATGGATGGTTAGGAGGTACATTATTATGGGTCCTGTCAGATATGTTATAGGGATTCTCATGGTTGTTCTATTGTAAGAAGAGGTGTTTAATTGCTGTTAGATAATGGTACTATCAGAGTAACCGGAAACATAGATGATTATAATGGAGTTAATGTGATTGAAGACTACTCTGTTGAGGCCATGTCTAATGATGAGTATGTTTATGCTGATGAGTTATTTTCTTCTAATGAAGGTATATTTTCTGATAATGATTCCATGATTCCTGAGTATGCTGAAGAAGCAGGGGTGAATGTTATTGTACCATATTTTGGTGTTCCCACTTTTGTAGAGATTGTGTACCAGAGTAAGCCCGCTATTGCTCCCGTAGTTATCTGTCTACCTAGTCCTATCCCATATGAATTAGATAAAGATGTGACTTATAATTACAATGCAACTATCCTTGACAATGGTGTGGAAATTCCTATCCAACCTTTGTCCCATTTTGAGAATATTTCTGAAGCTAGTCGGGTAACTCGCAGTGGTCGTGTCTTCGCCCCCACATTTCTAGGAGATGTTAATTCGGGTACAAAGGTTTTTGAGAATGTTAAACCTAAGAAAGTGGTAGGAGAATATAGTTTTGCCGCTATGGAAAAATATGTTAATGATTGTAATATGGTGGCAGAACCGACTGTTATACTAGTTTTGCGTTTGTATTTGCAAATGTTGCGGTAAGCAAGAGTCTCCACCGAATTTTCTTTTATCCAACAAAGGAAAGAGTGAAAAGAACAGAAAAAGACCTTTCGAGATTAATTCTGAGTAAGGGGGATATATTATGGAAAGGGAAGGTGTTAGCACCCTTTCCATCCATAGTTATCTACGGGCTCTTAGATGCTATCTCATTTGAAAATGCCTTGTGTTTGTGAGTTTGGAAAAGTATTTTGAAAAGATGCCTTAGTGCGGCGAACTTTGTAATGTTTCTCGCATCGTGGAGAACGTATACAAAGTGTCTTTGAAAATATTTTTTTATAAAAGAGTGTATGTGTGGAAAATTGTTTTATTTGAGTAATCATCTAAGAACTATCTACCTACTCGAAAAGATGTGTTCTTTTCCTCTTTTCCTTTAGACAGTTCTATCCTATTATTAGTGAGTAGGTAGCCCTATCAATGGATGTTTGAGGTACAATCAAGGGTCATCGTGCAATCACAAAGGCAACTTCGTGAGATACCTTAGTAACCACCCTAAAGTCTTAAGATCATACCGAGGCAAACATCGAGAGGGTCATTTTTGTGATCTTTAAACCAGAGGGTAGCCACTAAAATCCCTCACATTTGAGAGTTATGATTGTTTTATTCCGAAGGAAACCAAAGTTGGAGTATCCTAGAGGTGCGCATGTGCAAGTGTGTTACACTCAGTTATGTTATCTTGAAAATTAGGATTAGCTACAGTTTTGTTTTTAATTCTTGTCATGCAATCCTATTAGGCATACATCTAACAATTCAATATCAGTGCGGCAAATTAAAGTGCAGAAATTAAACCTAACTATTACATCGCTTCGGGGAGGGAGAAATTACAAGTCCAAAATTGGGGGTAAAAACAGTAAAGAAAAACTAATTAGTCTATTACAATCCATGGGCAGATACAATAATAAGAAAGTAATAATGCGAGAAGTAAAATGAATGTGCGAGGATTAAAAAGAATGTTTGCTTAAAACTCCAAGGAAATCTACGCAAATCTACGGAAATTAAGAACATTCTTTTTAGGGTTGTTCTTGTTTATTTTAAGAAAATATTTGAATTAAAATTAATCAAATAACTAAACCTATTTTTAATTTATTAACAAAACGATTGATTATTAGTGAAAATAAAAACTAATAAAAGAAGGTTAATTCTACATGTTTTTTTTTTGTATTTATTAAGAAAAAGCTTTGCAACCTAAATCTAATTGATTTTAAAATGAAATAAGAAGTCAAAATAATTTAATTAATTAATTTATTAAAGTTTAATTAAAAACCTAAATCTACATTTTTTTAGGATTTTTCTGATTTTCTGATTATAATTAAAAAAAAGATTAAAAAGGAATAAATAAATTAAAACAAAAAAAAAGAAAGTAGCATGGGCCTGGTATTAGAAGCAGAAATGGGGGGTGTAATTTGCATTTTCCAAGCCCAATCCACAAAGGCTCGGGCGCTCAAAAAATCCCCCTTAAAGAGATGCCTTGAGTCTGAATCCGACGTTAGTTTTTGCTAAAGGTCTCTGAATTTTGCATTTTGAAGCCAAGCTTCCTATTGGGGTTGAGAATGGCATCTCATGAACCAGGCCTCAAAACTTATATGCTTCACGTCCAACCTATTCTATATACGACTACAAACATGTATGCAAACGTCAAATGGATTAATAAATGCAGATTAACAAGATTAGATTTAAATAAACTATACCAAACAGTGCAACTTGTATGGCCGACTAGGGCACGCTTCAGGCCAAGCTGAGGGATGAAAATGACTCCTGGGGACCTCAGGAGTGTAAAGATGGCACGAGATTAGATGGAGGAAGGCTGGAAATCAGGTTTTGAATTTTCACAAACTTTAAACAATTTTGAGAATTTTGAGAGTTTTTCCAAGTGATGATTTTGTGTCCTTTGCTTATGCTTTTATTTTGTATTTATAGAGGGATAGAATGGTGAGTAGACATGGCAAGAATCCACACATAATGGCCCCCTTTCAAAATAATACCAAACATATTAAAATACTTCCAAAATTGTGAAAAACTTTCCCTTCTTGAGATGCAATGAACCTGGTCTTTTTTCTCATGCCTTGCATGAATTCTAAGGCCCAATATCAACCCAAATCATCAGCCCATGTGTCCATACTTTTTATTTATTAATTTATGCAATTTATTTTGTGTTTATTTGAATAAAAACAAAATAAATATGAATAAAATAGAGAAAAACTGCAAAGCAAGGTGAGAGTGAATTTAGGGGTCCTTGAGTAAGTCATAAACATATTTGAACCCCACAAAATAGTTCTATGAACTTAAAAATGCATTTTTGCTCAAAGTTGACTTTTTGCATTTTCACCAATTTGTCCAATTTGTACTAGTCATAACTTGCTCAATTTCTATCTTTTGGAGATGATCTTTGACTTTCTAGAAAGCCCAAGATGTCCCCTACAATATCTATGTTTAACATTTTTGCATTTGGAGAATTTATCTTTATGTAACTTGCCTTGACAAAAAATACCTTTTTGTTGACTTTCAAAAAGACCTGTAATGTATTGGCTCATATCTTTCTAATGATGCATTTTTTGAACTTGAGGAGAAAGGAAAAGTTGTAGGTAATTGAATTTTATTCATAATGATCTTTGGTTGGGGTTAAATGGATGAAGCATGTGAAAGTTATGGCTGGTCAAAGTTTAGTTGACTTCTCCTAAGGAAACCCTAATTTGACAAATCTTGAATTTTGATGATCTGAGGACTTTCCTTGGGGAATCATGATCAACCCTTGGTAAAATGATGAATATAACTTCAAAATGTTAATGTTGAACAAAAATCTTGAAGTTTGACTATATGTTGACCATAGTTGACTTTTTGATCAATACAATTGATTTTCAAGTATCTGAGCCATTACTGAGCAAACTTGTGATGTATGGCTTGAAACTTGACATGAGCCTTATTGAGGACCTATGAAGAAACATGGGAGCCACTTGAGACTTTTTCAGGCTAAGTTTCCTTGAGAAAATCCAAACCCTAGTTGTAGGCTTTTGGTCTAGGAGGTGCATCTTGGCTAGTCAACCCTTGGGTTCCTTGACCATTTGAAGAGCCTTGAAAGAACGTTTTAAAGAAAAATGGGAGGGAAAATTTTGGGGTACAACAGCTGCCCCTATTTAATCTTCTTAAACCTGAAGATTTATATTGGCATGTCTGCCATTCGTGACTTGAAGGTAGAAGATGATTGAACACTTAAGTTCCCAGAAATTTGCACGCGCCTGTGCAAGATGGTAACGTTGTTGGTTGATTGTATCAGGAATGGGCTTATAAGATGCCATTCAGAGAGATGCTTGAGAGTCATCAGAGATGGGCTTATAGATGCCATCCAAAGTAAATGTTGACTTTAAACTGGAAGAAGTATCAGAATAAACCTACAGTTGGTTTAAATTGAGCCAGAAAATGTTCCTTTTGTCTTTAACTGGAAGAAGTATCAGAATAAATCATTGGTCGATTTAATCTGAGCCAGAAAAAATTCTATTGGAAGAAGTATCAGAATAAATCATTGGTCGATTTAATCTAAGCCTGAAAAAGGTCTACTGGAAGAAGTATCAGAATAAATCTTTGAGTCGATTTAATCTGAGCCAACAACTATCTATGCTTATTTTTATCTGGAAGAAGTATCAGAATAAATCTTTGGTTTGTTTAATCTGAGCCAGAAAATGTCTTCAACTGGGAGAAGTATCAGAATAGATCTACACCTGATCTAAGCTGAGCCAGAAGAATGTCTATTGGAAGAAGTATCAGAATGAACCTTTGGTTGATTTATTTCGAGCCAGCAACTATCTACGACCGTCTTCAACTGGAAGAGGTATCAAAATAAATCTTTGGTTGATTTAATCTGAGCCGAAAGAGGTCTTTTTTGTCTTTAAATGGAAGAAGTATCAGAATAAACCTACGGTTGGTTTAATCTGAGCCAGAAAAAGGTCTACTGGAAGAAGTATCAGAATAAATTATTGGTCGATTTAATCTGAGCTAGAAGATATTTATACTCATTTTATCTGATCTAAGCTGAGCCAGAAGAATGTCCACTGGAAGAAGTATCACAATAAATCATTGGTCGATTTAATCCGAGCCAGCGATTATCTGCAACCGTCTTCAACTGGAAGAAGTATCAGAATAAATCTTTAGTTAATTTAATCTGAGCCAGAAGAGGTCTTTGTGTCTTTAACTGGAAGAAGTATCAGAATAGATCTACACCTAATCTAAGCTGAGCCAGAAGAATGTCCACTGGAAGAAGTATCAGAATAAATTATTGGTCGATTTAATCTGAGCTAGCGACTATCTATGATCGTCTTCAACTGGAAGAAGTATCAGAATAAATCTTTGGTTAATTTAATTTGATCCAGAAGAGGCCTCTGTGTCTTTAACTGGAAGAAGTATCAAAGTAAATCATTGGTCGATTTAATCTAAGCCAGAAAAGGCCTACTAGAAGAAGTATCAGAGTAAATCTTGGTCAATTTAGTCTGAGCCAACATATATTTATGCTTGTTTTTATCTGGAAGAAGTATCAGAATAAATATTTGGTTGATTTAATCTGAACCAGAAAATGTCTTCAACTGGAAGAAGTATCAGAATAGATCTACACTTGATCTAAGCTGAGCCAGAAGAATGTCCATTAGAAGGAGTATCAAAATAAATCATTAGTCGATTTAATCCGAGCTAGCGACTATCTACGACCGTCTTCAACTGGAAAAAGTATCAGAATAAATATTTGGTTAATTTAATATGAGACAGAAGAGGTCTCTGTGTCTTTAATTGGAAGAAGTATCAGAATAAATCCTTGGTTGATTTAATCTGAGCCAGAAAAGGTCTACTGGAAGAAGTATCAGAGTAAATCTTGGTCAATTTAATCTGAGCCAACAAATATTTATGCTTGTTTTTATATGGAAGAAGTATAAGAATAAATATTTGGTTGATTTAATCTGAGCCAGAAAATGTCTTCAACTGGAAGAAGTATCAGAATAGATCCACACCTGATCTAAGATTAGCCAGAAGAATATCCACTGGAAGGAGTATCAGAATAAATCATTGGTCGATTTAATATGAGCCAACGACTATCTACGACTGTCTTCAACTGGAAAAGTATCAGAATAAATATTTGGTTAATTTAATCTAAGCCAGAAGAGGTCTCTATGTCTTTAACTGGAATAAGTATCAGAATAAATCATTGGTCGATTTAATCTGAGCTAGAAAAAGGTCTACTGGAAGAAGTATCAGAGTAAATCTTTGGTGGATTTAATCTGAGCCAGAAGATGCTTTATGCCCGACTTTGACTGGAATAAGTATCATAATAAATCTTTGGTCGATTTAAGCTGAGCCATAAGAGATCTCTTTGTCTTTAATAGGAAGAAGTATCAGAATAAATCTTTGGTTGATTTAATCTGAGCCAGAAAAAGGTCCACTGGAAGAAGTATCAGAATAAATCTTTGGTCAATTTAATCTGAGCCAGAGGATATTTATGTCCGACTTCGATTGGAAGAAGTATCAAAATAAATCTTTGGTTGATTTAATCTGAGCCAGAAGAGGTCTCTTTTTCTTTAACTGGAAAAAGTATTAGAATAAATCTTTGGTCGATTTAATATGAGCCAGAAAAAGGTCCGCTGGAAGAAGTATCAGAATAAATCATTGGTCAATTTAATCTGAGCTAGAAGATGTTGTCTTTGAGAAGATGGTCTGGTCATACCATTAGTTGATGATGTTGGTCTGTTGATTGATCTTTTCCTGAAACGGTAAAGAGTTAGCTATATGCAATGTCATGATGTATGAAATGCACTGCGGAATAATGATCTCAAAAATAAATGAGATTGTATTGCATGTGCTTTGTATGAATATTCTATGACGTTTGTAAATGATGTATGAATGTAATATGTAAGTGCATCAGTTGCTTTTTGTAGTGTCATTAAATTCGGTAAAATAAATCCCTGACTGCCTAGTGGAGATGAAGAATGTAATTCCTCACTATTTTTTGAAGTTAAATTCGTCAGGGATTCCCGTTTTCTGTCCGAGGGTATTCTGCTGGAGATTTCGATTTCTTCTTGAGGATAGAAGCTTTTTATGAGAGTTGATAACTTGTCATGGTTTCTGAAAAGGATTGATTACATGTACTCTGACCGGGGATGTGTGATACGGTGGGAGAACTAACTTGTTTGTTTTTACGTTTTATCGCAAATGTTGCCGTTAGCAAGAGTCGCCATCGACTTTTCTTTTATCCAAAAGGAAAGGTGAAAAAGCACAGGAAAGACCTTTGAGATTATTTATTGAGTTCGGGGGGTAGATTATGAAAAGGGAAGGTATTAGAACCATTTTCATCCATGGTTTTCCATGGGCTCTTAGTTACTTGCTAGATCACTTGCTTTCGTTTGAAATTGTGCTTTGTGTGGTTTTTGAAAGTATTTTCTAAAGAGGCCATTGTTTAGGAAATCTTTGTAATGATTCTTGTTTGTAAGAATGTATACAAAGATGTTGATCTTTTGAAAATGTTTTCAAGTTTTGTAAGATGTTTTGAAAGTGTAGGTGCTTGTTTTTGAAATAGCAAGGATGTTTTATTTTGAAATGGAGAAAGTAATTAGGAGAAATCTACCTATTCTAATGTCTTTCTTATTCATTTTCTTTTCCTTTGACATTGTTGTCTTACCATTGATTTGGATGTAAACGGGACAGGCGTGGGTCATCGTATAACCATAATTAGCAATGTTGCAAGGTATCTTAGCATTCTTTTTGAGGGACTAAGATCATTTGTAAGGCAACTTAGATAGCGTCATCGGGGGACTATGATCTTGTATTTGCTTGTTTTTTTTTGCTAAGATACCTTATATGCGTAATATGGCCATTTTATATAAGGCAACCAAGTGGAATAACCCTAGGGGTGCTTGTGTGCAAGTGTGTTTGATTTACATGCATTTAGTCTTGAATTAGGGTTTTCTAAGCATTAGTTTTAGTCTTTCCATACAAACCCTAATTACTAGCATTTTATATAAAAGCGTTAAATTGCG
Source organism: Vicia faba (assembly GCA_948472305.1). Classification (NCBI taxonomy): domain Eukaryota; kingdom Viridiplantae; phylum Streptophyta; class Magnoliopsida; order Fabales; family Fabaceae; genus Vicia; species Vicia faba. Next base: position 835,087,185 of record OX451740.1, read on the forward strand.
AAATTTAAAGTTACTACGCTATTACAACATTTGTGGGGAGAGGGGTATATAATTTCATGAATGGGGATTGCAAGAATTTAAACATAATTAGTCTATTACAACCATATTGAATTGATATCAATGTACAAGGAAATAAATAAATACAAAGTATAAAATGAATGAATGTACAAAAAATGAAAAATGTAAAGAAAAATGTATCTTTGTTTGATTTTCATGAAAAAGGGATTTTGTCTTAACCTAATTAAATAAAGAAAATAATTAATTAAATTTGGATTTTATTAGGTAAATATTTTAAGTAAAACCCTAGTTCTATTAATTAATCAAGAGAAAAAAAGTTTAAGAAAAGTATATTTGGTATTTTTATTTTAAAAATAATTATATTATTATAAAATAATTTTAGTCTTTTTTATATAAAAAATAATGTATTTTAAATGGTGTGAAAAGTAAATAAATAAAAACATAGTATTAATTAATTTTACAAGATTATTTAATAAAATAAATAAAAATATTTTTTGTGAGAAAAATAAAATAAAATAAGTGAAAATATAAATCTATCATTTTTGTATTTTTATGATTTTTAATATTTGGAAAAATATTTAAGAAAATAAAAATGAAATACATAATAAAAAATAAATGAACTTGGGCCAGGGGTGCCATTAGTCAGCAGGGAGGTCAGCTAGCAAAAACAAAAACAAGCTAGGCCCAAAGGGCTCAACGCCTGCCAAAAACACAAAAATCAGGAAAGTGAAAATATGAAAAATGAAAAGGGTACCACTGGGGCTCGAACCAAGGTCCCATAGGTTACATGCACGCGCTTCTTCCATTGGGGTGGCTATACATCTGTTAACATAAGTAAAACAATAAATATGTAAGGCAAAACGCGCCCTAAAGACTTCATCTTCAACCTCCAGCCAGACCAACTGTAACTTTCTCATTTCTCATCAAAAATGAAAACTGTAAACATGAAACTTGTAGCAAATTTTCTCACGATTCCAGAAATGTAAATTATTAAAACTATAGATCAAAGATAAGCATGAATTTTAATGGCCCTAATCTGAACCCTAAAAATTTCAGAAATTTCAGTTTCAAAATTCTCCAAGCTCAAGCAAAATTAATGGAAACTATGGACATGGTTAGCTTCAGGGCAATGATATCTACATGTTTTGTTCAAAAATAAACTATTGATGATGCCTGTATGAAAAGTTCCGAGTTGAGAAAACATACCTCAAAACTGGAAATCGTGTTTGGAGTTTGAGCTTGTTTCAGGCAGTGGTGATGCTCATGTTAGCTTCCTTGAGGTCCTAGGAAGCTAATGCAATGGTTTGCTTGAGTTGAGAGTGGCTGAAATGGCTTGGAGAAGTCAATGTGCAAGGCTCTGTTTTTGGTTATGGAGGATATGGTAAATGATGTTACAGTAATGAAACATGGACAAGGATAGGTTACACTTGATGTAAGGAATCTTTAGAAACTAAAAGGCCAAGAAACGCAAGAGGGAAATGTGAGTTTGAAGTCCAAGGTCAGAAACTGTGCAACAATGGAGTTTTTGGGAAATTTCTGATTTGAGAGAGTTTTGGTGGATTTCAGGGTGCTTAAGCTCCTCCTCTAGCTCACAAATAGTGACTATATTTATAATCAACAAGTTTGGAGACCTCTTGTTGATCATAATTCAAAATCACAAGTTTATGCATAACATGTGATTTTTTTGAGAAATTCAAGTTTCAAAGCTTTGTGTACTTGCTAAGATAGAGTGGTTATGCTTTAAAAAAGCTTGCTTCTGACTTTATGGATGGAGTGTGATTAGAGGGAACAAGTTAGAGGCTCAAGAATGAACTTTATGCAAAAAGCTTGCTTTACAAGAATGGCAATGTCAACTTTGTGCCATTAATGGAAATGCATCTTGGATAATAGCTCAATTGCTTGGATCAAAGCCTTAACAACTGTGTAAACATTTAATTATGGAGTTACAAATAATTTTGAGGCCTGCAAAGCAAGGATTATGTAGCCTAGCATGGATTTGGTTCATGTGTTCATCAAAAATGACTTGTAATTCAAGTGACAAAACCCTAATTTCATCTCTTCGATTCTCCCTACTTAAGAATGATCTCAAGGAGTTCTTGGACATTTTGGAAAGCTTGCAATGTTCTCTACAACCCATATTTGAATTGCTTTTGAATATTCCTCTTGTAACTATATGAAAAATTGCCATGAAGTTAGGTCAAAATCTTGACCAAATTAGGGCAAAATTTCACTGTGTTTAGTTTCATGACCACATGTTCATAAAATTATAACTTGAGATCCAAGCATTTTTGGAAGGAGTTGTGTAAAGAAAAGTTGTAGATTTCATGGAGATATACAACTTTCATGTTGGAAGTTTCTCTTGAATCATCTTGCATCATGGTGAAAATTTTGTTCAAAGTTATGAAAAAACATGAAATTTCCAACACTTAGAAAAATTTCTAAGTTTAGAAATTTTGATTTTTCAAAATGAAATCTTGACTTTTTGATTTCTTGATGAATAAGTTTCATATTTTGATGAATTATGATCTTTGGCACTTGAATTTGACCAAAAAGTCAAAGTTTTACTTTTCAGTATACAGTTGACTTTTACTCAGTTGACTGAACATCTATCAATCCAATGGACTTGCAATGTTTGGAACCATTCCATTAGGTCAAAATGATGCAATTGGACTCTTGAGATCATGCCTTAAACCAATTAACCATTTGCTAGGTCAAAAATCAGAATTTTCCCTTTCCCAGTCAAAACCCTAATTTTGACCATTTTGCCCTTTTGGAGATTTGATCAAATTTCTTGAGGAGTTGTGGTCGAAATTTGATAAAATGATGCATATGAGTTTAAAATGTTGATGTGGATAAAAAATTATGAATTTTGATTGTAAATTGGCCATAGTTGACTTTTTTCCCAATACAATTGAATTTTAGGTCAACTGTTCAATTGACTAAGCCAAAATGCGATTCAAGGCTTCAAGGGTGGTCCTCCAGCACGAGCATGGCGTACAACCTTCTGGGCACCTTAAGTGAAACCTAGGCCTAACTTGTCAGACTTGTATGGGATATCTGGGAGTTGATCCCAAATAGTGCACCCACCTTCTTCTATCACTGCCTTGGCATCCTTTAAAGATGAAATCCTAAGTGGAGGCCTTGTGATCTTAGGAACTTGAGACACAACCTTGGTTACTACCGCATCTTGTGGGACTTTTTCAAAGTGCTGGAATGGAGTTTCACTAAATTCACCATCTAACTCCACATATCTGAAGGAATTGAGATGGCTGATCATATACTCCTCTTCTCCATGAACGATGGTAATCTTCCCTTGAATTGGATACTTCAGCATTTGGTGCAATGTAGAAGTAACATCGCCAGCATTATGGATCCACGGTCTTCCTAGCAAGCAGGAATATGAAGGGCGGATATCCATTACATAAAAAGTTGAGTCAAATGTTTGGGTTCCAACCTTTATGGGGATATCCACTTCCCCATGCACCATCCTTTTTGAGCCGTCAAAGGCCCTTACTACTATGTTGCTTGGCTTCAATGTCAATCCCTCGCAGTCAAGCATATCAAGAGCCTTTTTAGGCAATACATTCATAGATGATCCAGTGTCCACCAAAACATGAGCGAAGATTATGCCCCTACATTCAACTGAGACATGCAATGCCTCATTATGCTTCCTTCCTCTTGGCGTTAAATCAACATCCAAAAAACCTAGACCGTTATCTATAGTCAAGCTGGCTATGCAGTCTTGGAACTGATCGGCATATGTTTCTTGGGGTACATTGGCAGTTTTCAGGAATTTTACCAAGGCTTTTGCATTCGCCTCAGAACATAGTAGTAAAGCCAACATGGAAATTTTGGATGGAGTTTACCCCAATTTCTCAACTACATTGTAGTCGCTTATTTTTATGATCTTTAGAATTTCCTCCATCTCTTTCTGGGAGGTCTCAAGGATAGCCAATGATTGTGCCTTCGTCCGGACAGGCTCAATCAGAATACTTTTACCTCGAGTCTTGGTTGACTCGGCAGCAGGAACATCATCAGGAGTGATAACAGGGGTTGTTTCAGCTTTGTTAGTTAGAGTATTAGCAGAGATGATTGCAGGACTAGGAATAGCCTTCCCAGGAGCAACAACAACAAGAATGATTACGAGTCCAGAAACTTCTTTTAGGGGAGCAATTTCTGGAGAGAATATTCTTCCGCTTCGAGTAATCTTGCTAGTCCCTGCAATATTACTGACATCAGAGTCAACTTTCTCATAATTTGAATCTTCGGCAGCTGGAAATCTTGCTTGATACCGTGGTAGTAGACATCCCCTCCATAATTCCACGGTACGGTTTTATCTGACAAATACGGGATTGGTCCAGGCATTGTAATTATTAAAGGAGCTACTTTTGAAACTGATGTAATTCTAACAGGTCTTTTGGTGGAGACCCTGGAAGAATCATCGGAAATAGTCACGACGGAAACATCATTATAAGAAACAGGTGGAACAAAAGTCTTTTGGAACAAAATCTCCTTGTTATCTATTAGACACTGAACGCCCGCTTTCAACAAAGGACAAATGGTTGGTGAGGACAAACAAAAATGACAACTTTCATCACAGCCTGGGAAAACACTGGCGTTCAATAAGTTCTTTTTGATAGTCAGGAGTGGGGTCATAAGTTCATCAACTGAAGTAACAAACATATTTTCTTCAATGGCGTTGGCATTATGGCCGTGCTTGGGCATAGGGTCAGAAATGACATTGGGCTTTTCTGGCGCATCGAATTCAATCTCTTTGGCTTCAAGGAGGTCTTGTACTTTGTTCTTTAGAGCCCAACAATTGTTAGTATCATGGCCGGGACTCTCAGAATGGTATGCACAACGTGCATTGGGATGATAGTGAGGAGAGGTTGTGTTAGGGTTCTTTGGAGCTTCTTTCAAGGTTACTAGGTTGGATTTTAACAGATGTGGCAATACTTGAGATAGGGTCATGTTAATTCTGGTGAACTGTCTGACTGGTCTTTCCATTCTTGGCTGATTGTTTCTTTGCTGATCAGGCGCAGGTTTAGGAATCATAACGAACCCCACCATTGGACGACGTTCATCCCTATCTTGATTTCTCTGAGGATACACAACAACCACTTATTTCTTTCTGATGAATGACTTCCTTACAACAGCAGAGGATGCATTTGTTTGAATCTTTCCATTCTTTATCTCGACTTCTACCCTTTCTCCGGTCAATATCAATTCAGTAAAACCCGCCAATGAACTCCCAATTAAGTGGTTGAAAAAGGGACCAGACAAGGTGCCAAAAAACAAGTCTACCAACTCTCTTTCAGATAGAAGAGGTTGAACTCTTCCGGCCAAATATCTCCATTTTTGCACATAGTCCTTGAAGCCTTCGCTTGAAACCATGGCCATACTCTGGAGTTGAGTACAGGTAGGCGCAAGATCAGCATTATATTGGTATTGTTTGTAAAAGGCTGCAGCAAGATCTTCCCAGTTATGAACATTGGCTCTTTCTAACTGATAAAACCAATCAAGTTGAGTTCCAGACAGACTGTCTTGGAAGAAGTGTACCCATAAATCTTTGTTAGCGGTATGGGGCTGGATCTTTCTTAATAGGACCGGAGATGCATTTTGGGGCATGAGACTCCATCAAATTTGGCAAACACAGGTGCTTTGAATTTTGGAGGAATGACAATCCCTGACACTAATCCCAACTCCTCAAAGTCTAACCCAGGCACTTTTTGGATCTCCATTGCACTCAACCGTTCTTCTAGATGCTTAAAATTGTCGTCGGCTGGAGGGTATTGTTCTTCAGAATAGTCTTCTTCTTCCTCTTCCTCTTCTGATTCTGACTGGACAACTGTTTCTTTACCCTTCCCATCTTGGTTGTATTTCTCACCGGATGTCGTTGCAAAGTCTAAGGCCCTTCTTGTCTGCCCTTGGAATCTTCTTCCCATGTTTAGAACTCCGGTTATCTTCTTCGTCTTCTTTTTCTTCTCTTCAACCAGCAAGGTCTTCAACTCTTCTTATCCTTTTGCCAGAGTTAAGAACAACTGTTGAAACTGTGCATTCTAAACTTGGAGGTCCTTCACCGTTTGCTCGAGATCCATATTACTGAAATAAACAGTAGAGAGATGAAGATACTTGTTGCAAGAAACCTGCTTATGTTATGATGAATGATAAATGCGTATGCAATGATTTCAAGGATTTTAAGATTCAAATTTGTTTTAGAAAAAAAGGAAACACACGTTATATTAATAAATTAAAGCTTTGAGTACATCAATTCCTTCTTGGGCAAAACAAATACAAGAAACTCTAAGATAGAAAGGTAGTACGCGTCCTCTTTGGTGAAATGTAGGAATTCAGAGTCTGCTCCTCATGAAGTAGCCTAGTGAGTTCCAAAACCTTCTTCTCGCTTGTGTAGAATTGGGCTTCAAAAGTATCTCGCTCCCCCTTGAGTTGTATCCAATCTCTTTGTATGTCTTCAAGAGAGGTGGGCATGTCAAGATGTAGGATAGTGTATGGAGCATCTCCTTCCATGTCAGGCTCAATGATTACAGGGAGAATGAAGGGATAAGGCATCATAAGACTCTGAGCACGAGTTCGTACCCATTTGAGGTAAGGCTCAAGAGGGATGGAATTTTTATGCCTCAAAGTCTTGCTATCTACCTTGTTCAACATCCTCCAAGCTCGGATAAATCTCTGGCGAAGACCTTGATCGTTGTTGTCGTAGTCAAATACCAAACCTTGAATCAGCATCTCGTGCGGGCTATCCCTTCGGGCGTAACCAAACTGTCTTAAGGCTAAGCATGGGTTGTAGGTGATACCTCCCCTAATTCCAAGTAAAGGGACATTAGGAAATTCTCCATAACGGTCGACAATAGTAACATTCTCTATGGATCGGGAGCACCAATGAATGTCTGAATGTTTGAGCGTCATCAACCTTTGTGACCACCTTGAACCTTGCTCATTCTTTAATATAGATTGGGGAAGATGTGAAATAAACCATCTTTCCAAGAGAGGATTGCAACATATAAGGACACCTCTTTTCCTCATTGTGCGAGTGTGAAAAGAGTGTAGGATATCCCCTAGAAATGTAGGCACCGGGTTACGAGATATGAAGATTTTGACGGTGTTCACATCTATGAGTTGGTCAGAATTTGGAAACAAAACCATCCTATAGATGAGGAGTTCCACAATTTCCTCAAATGTTTTCAAATCCAAGGAATTCCAATAGTTTTGGGCTTTCTCAAACAAGAACTTTGCTAGGAAACCCTTGACACCACTCCTTGTTTCCCAATAAGTTGTGACATCAGATGAGTGCAAGTGTAGAGCTTGAGCAATCTCTTCTAGATTTGGATCTCTTTTCGTACCGTTGAAAGGTAGTTGATTGAGAATGGGAATTCTCAAGAGCCGGGAGAATTCTTTCAAAGTAGGCACAAGTTGATAGTCGGGGAATGTGAAGCAGTGGTGTAAAGGATCAAAGAACTGAACGAGCACCTTCATCATGTCCACATCTGTGTTGGAGGTGACCAAGTTGAGTAGGAGACCATGTCTCTCCGTGAATGGAGTGTTTTTAGGAATCCTTGAAGCTAGCTCCTTAAGTTGTGGAGGAATCCTTACAAGGTTGACTTGAATAGTTTTCCTGCAAAGAGAATCCATATCCTACAAAACAAGAACAAAGATGAATCCCAAAATCCTTGAAATGGTTAGTGAATGTGTATGATGTTATGATGTTCATGATGTTATGTACAAGTATGTATATACAAATAAAACAAACAAGTTCCTAGGTTTAGGCTTGCATGGAGTTTTATAGGTAAGTACCCTCTTGAACTTTAGTTGGCTCAACCTGTCCTAGTAATAGTAACCGGGTTCTAAGGAGCTAAATATCACTAGTTTGTTTCCTTGGTCATTGTTTCAGCACAAGCCTCTTTAATGGCAATCGAAATATCCCAAGAAAACAAACCTCAATGAGTGTAGTATCGAGTATCTACCAACTTCAGACTGAACCAAAGCCGGTCATCTCACTACATCCTAAAGGCCAAGTTGGTTAAGTAAAGGTTATAGAAGTTCATTAGTGCTTTATGACATCACTCAGCAGCCCCGTATTCTCTTTGATTAACTCAAAGGCTACCGGTACCCACCAATATGTCGCATTAATGTAGCTATTGCTTAGACCATGTCGGTATACCCCACACATTTTCCACAATGTATTTCTACTTACCTATATTGTATCCCAAATCCGGGTAAAGGATTCAAACCCAAACAAAGAACCATAATGTAAAGCATTTAAATCAAACAATGAAAGCAAATAAATATGATCTAGCCCTAAGGAAACCCAACTTTTAGAATATTCCCCAGCAGAGTCGCCAGTTCTGTGATACGGTGGGAGAATTGACTTGTTTATTTTGAGTTTTATCACAAATGTTGCGGTTAGCAAGAGTCGCCACCGAATTTTCTTTTATCCAAAAGGAAAGGTGAAAAAGCACATGAAAGACCTTTGAGATTATTTCTTAAGTTCGGGGGGTAGATTATGAAAAGGGAAGGTATTAGAACCTTTTCATCCATGGTTTTCCATGGGCTCTTAGTTACTTGCTAGATCACTTACTTTTGTTTGAAATTGTGCTTTGTGTGGTTTTTGAAAGGATTTTGTAAAGAAGCCATTGTTTAGGAAATGTTTGTAATGATTCTTGTTTATAAGAATGTATAAAAGATGTTGATCTTTTGAAAATGTTTTCAAGTTTTGTAAGATGTTTTGAAAGTGTAGGTGCTTGTTTTTGAAAATAGCAAAGATGTTTTATTTTAAAATGGAGCAAGTAATTAGGAGAAATCTACCTATTCAAATGTCTTTCTTGTTCATTTTCTTTTCCTTTGACATTGTTGTCTTACCATTGATTTGGTAAGCAACCCTATCTTTGAATGTAAACGGGACATGCGTGAGTCATCGTATAACCATGATTAGCAATGTTGTAAGGTATCTTATAATTCTTTTTGAGGGACTAAGATAATTTGTAAGGCAACTTAGATAGCGTCATCGATGGACTATGATCTTGTATTTGCTTGTTTTTTTTTGCTAACATACCTTACATGCGTAATATGGCCATTTTATATAAGGAAACCAAGTGGGATAACCCTAGGGGTGCTTGTGTGCAAGTGTGTTTGATTTACATGCATTTAGTCTTGAATTAGGGTTTTCTAAGCATTAGTTTTAGTCTTTCCATATAAACCCTAATTACTAGCATTTTATATAAAAGCGGTAAATTACGAAATTTAAAGTTACTACACTATTACAACATTTGTGGGGAGGGGATACAAGTTCATGAATGGGGATTGAAAGAATTTAAACCTAATTAGTCTATTACAACCATATTGAATTGATATCAATGTACAAGGAAATAAATAAATACAAAGTATAAAATGAATGAATGTTCAAAAAATGCAAAATGTAAAGAAAAATGTATCTTTGTTTGATTTTCATGAAAAAGGGGATTTTGTCTTAACCTAATAAAATAAAGAAAATAATTAATTAAATTTGGATTTTATTAGGGAAATATTTTAAGTAAAACCCTAGTTCTATTAATTAATCAAGAGAAAATAAGTTTAAGAAAAGTATTTTTGGTATTTTTATCTTAAAAATAATTATAGCATTATAAAATATTTTTAGTCTTTTTTATATAAAAAATAATGTATTTTAAATGGTGTGAAAAATAAATAAATAAAAACATAGTATTAATTAAGTTTACAAGATTATTTAATAAAATAAATAAAGTATAATAATAAAAATATTTTTTGTGAGAAAAATAAAATAAAATAAGTCAAAATATAAATTTATCATTTTTGTATTTTTATGATTTTTAATATTTGGAAAAATATTTAAGAAAATAAAAATGAAATAAATAATAAAAAATAAATGAACTTGGGCCAGGGGTGCCATTAGTCAGCAGGGAGGTCAGCTAGCAAAAACAAAAACAAGCTAGGCCCAAAGGGCCCAGCGCCTGCCAAAAACACAAAAATCAGGAAAGTGAAAATATGAAAAATGAAAAGGGTACCACTGGGGCTCGAACCCAGGTCCCATAGGTTACAGACGCGCGCTTCTATCACTGGGGTGGCTATACATTCGTTAACATAAGTAAAACAATAAATATGTAAGGCAAAACACGCCCTAAAGACTTCATCTTCAACTTCCAGCCAGACAACCTGTAACATTCTTATTTCTCATAAAAAATGAAAACTGTAAACATGAAACTTGTAGAAAATTTTCTCATGATTCTAAAAATGTAAATTGTTAAAACTATAGATCAAAGATAAGCATGAATTTTAATGACCCTAATCTGAACCCTAAAAATTTCATTTTCAAAATTCTCTAAGCTCAAGCACAATTAATGGAAACTATGGACATAGTTAGCTTCAGGGCAATGATATCTACATGTTTTGTTCACAAATAAACTATTGATGATGCCTGTATGAAGAGTTCCAATTTGATAAAACTTACCTCAAAATTGGAAATTGTGTTTGGAGTTTGAGTTAGTTTCAGGCAGTGGTTATGATCAGGTTAGCTTCCTTGAGGTCCTAGGAAGCTAATGCAATGGTTTGCTTGAGTTGAGAGTGGGTGAAATGGCTTGGAGAAGTCAATGTGTAATGCTCTGTTTTTGGTTATGGAGGATATGGTAAATGATGTTACAGTAATGAAACAGGGACATGGTGTTTACCGCGGGAATTGGTAAACAACCGCTGATCTTCCAAATGGTTACTTATTTGGTGACTCGCAGGATCAATCAGATTGATCCTAAGACATGGTTGATTTTGGCGTTTTGATTAAGTTTGATAATGGTTAAATGACAAGGAAATAAAGAAGCTTTATGTAAATTGCATGAAGAAGAGAACTTGATAAAATAAAGGAAGGCTTGAAATAAAGGCTTTCGACTGGAAAAGTAAAGGAGAAAGCAAGTAAAGTTTCTGGAAAATAAATGACTTTGATTAATAAAGTGGTGTTTCACACATACATTCTCAACAATTCTTTCTCACACGCTGGGTACTCGAATCTATATGAGTGACTTGTATATAATTGTGAACACACGCGAAAAACTGCGTGAACTACTAATATTTATACTAAACATCCCAAGTAACCATCGGGCAGTTACACTGCTTCGAGATGACTCCACTTGGCGCGTTCTCAGCGTTCGACGCTCCAGATCTTTGCACGTTGCACTTGGTAACCGCTGGGAACCGTTTTCCCTCCAAACGTTTGAATTTCAAACCGTCCCACTCTGAGCAATCGAACACCTTCGTCGAGAGGCATCTTCGACGAGCCACACCTTCGACGTCGAAGGCAACCAAATTCTCCCTTGGAAGAAACTCTCTAAGTACTTTGCCATCTTCTGATGGGCATTTCGACAGACCCAGCTGGTCGAAAACATCCTTCAGCTTTAATGGCTGATATTAATAAAAACAAGGGTGTCGAACTTAGGAGCCAACAAATTTCCCCCCAAGAATGCCTTATTTCGACTCTGAGAAGAAAAAGGCATTCTTTGAAACTCCATTCGACACCTGTCTTTTCATTCTTAGTCACAAATTAAATTGTGCACTTTTTTTGTCTTCTACCAACTACTGACAATCCAGAGGAAAAGCCATCATTTCATCCGTACCTAAGACGTCACCTCAGTACGGCGTGCAGCGTGCCAAATGTCTTTTCACAAATTGTCATCATGACAATTCCCAAAAACGAGGGCGCACGCTGCACCCTTTCATTTCTGCAGAACGGCTATGTCAACAGGGGGACGCCACATGTCCCACTATCTTCTGCAACATTAAATGGCATTAAATGGCCTCGAATTTGGGGATTTCCCAACTACTATAAATTGCGCCAAGTACCCATTGTGGGACTTTTTCACGCTACCTTGCCTTCAAACTTCCTTATTGAATACAAACTCTCTGCAAACTTTGCAAACAACTTGTTCTTCACTTCATCTTCAACCTTAACATCAACAATGGCGCCCGGTTCTTCCACCGCTCCTAGTTCTAACATCCCCTCCAGAAATGCTAAACCCAAGATTTTCTCCACTGCCCCCGTAGTTACTCCCACAGGCCAACGAAGGGTCCCTGAGCCCCTAGACATTGCTGAACATGACGCTTATTCACGCCAACTCATGATTCCGGTTGGATACTCCAACCAAATCTTCGCCATGTCTGGCCCGCTCAACCCAAGCATCGCTGAAGCCATGAAGATCAAAAGCTTCTTTCCAGTGCTCGAAAAGCTCAAACCTGTTGGATGCTCTAAGAAAGATGCAGAGGATAATGAAGATCCCGCTAAGTAGAAAATCGATCTTCACTTCTTCAATAGGGGTGTTAGGGCTTTCAGGTCTAGCCCTAGCTTCACTCTTGACTACAGTGCTTGGCTGGAAAAAATGGAGAAAAGCCAGGCTTCGATCTGGAAAGACCTGGGGATATTCGACCTAGTTATGTTGTCGAAGACGGGTCTCAACTACTCCCCAGAAATGTTGATAGCTTCCTTACTCTTCTGGGATTACACTCATTTCACCTTCCATCTTCCCTGTGGAATGCTGACACCCACGCTGTTCGACGTGGCTGCCATCACTGGCCTTCGACCCACTGGGGATTATTTCGACCCAGAAGAAATGTCGGAGGATCAGATTGGATTCTCTGTCACAAAACCAACCTACACCACCTATATCAACCATTACCACGATAAGTCGACAGCCACTATGTCGGATGTAGAGCATATCGCGTTTCTAGCCTTATGGCTGTCACGCTTTGTGTTTTGCACCAAGTCTTTACAGGTGACCAAGAAGATGGTCACCCTCGCCACCCAACTCCACCATGGCCAAAATATCTGTTTGGCAGAATTGATCTTGGCGAATCTGTACGAGTCGATTAGCAGCGGAGCGACTCTTTTGAAGATCATCGAGAACAGAGCTAGTCTGCTGCTTGCAGGACCTTTTTGGCTACTTCAGATGTGGATCAATGCCACCTTCGAGTCTTTCTTACCTCAGAAGACTCAAATAAATGAGCAAGCTCTGGAGATAGCAAATAGGTGCATCGAAGGCACCAGATTGGCTCTGCTGACCCCAACTGAAGATGGGCTGGAGCTTCAACAAACTTTTACAAACTTCGTCTTGATGTTTGCAAAAAGGAAAGAATTTGTTTCGACCATGGCTCCCTTTGCTCGACGAAAGGTTGGTCCAGAGTGGTTCACGAGGCCCCATCCTAAATCATCGAGTGGCCCTCAGGTCGAAGAACATACAACAGTGTGGGAAGCATTTCTCATACCAAGAATAATGCCCCTGCGATTCAAGAGCTCCAAAACTCACTTGAGCCTGATCGCGTATCAACCAAACTTGGTTTCTCGCCAGTTTGGTATCATTCAAACACTTCCTTCTCCTATTTTTCCCAGGGAGAAGTCTATGTTATATTTTTGCAACGACTACACTGAAGAGGCTGCCACCAAGCATATCGGCAGGTATGCTGGTCGAACAGTCCTTTCGTTGTTCGACTATCAGCTTAACTTTCTCTGCTCACCATCCTTCGAAGAGTGGTGGAAAATTTACTACGCTGAAGAGTTTTTCGACGAGAAGGACTTCGTGGACGAACTTCAGAAGTCTTTTGTTCTTGTCTTGGACAAAATAAAGAAATGTAAGTTCATCCTTCCAAATTATTTTGTCCTTCCCTTTCGACTGGTAGCCTGTTAATTATTTTGTCTTCTTTCAGTTGTTCGAAAGCCTGCAGCCAAGAAAGCTGCAGAAGGCCATCAGGGAGGAGGTCCCTTGACAAAACCTCCACCACCGGCGAAGACTATAGCACCGGCGAAGACTACAACAGGCCATCAGGGGGAAGGTCCTTCGAAAAAGCCTTCTGCACCGGTAACCAGACTTTTATTATTTTCTTCTGGATTTAACATTCTGACTTTCGATGTAGCTTCTAAATCGAACTCCAATTGGTTTTTAGGCACCTTCACCCAAGAAACGACCAGCACTGACGGTCGAATCTGGGAGTGACGAAGAAGACGATTCTCCCCCTGCTCCTCTTAAAAGGCGAAAGCTGAAGAAGGACGTTCCTTCTCCTGAGACTCGAACAATCAGAATAAAGGTTGCTGGGAGAAAGCCCAGGCCACCTCCAGTAATTATTGAAGAGCCAACGGAGGAGGAACTAAATGTTCTTCTCAATAAACCTGTCGAAAGCGAAAATTCCAGCCCTGGGGCTGAAGTTCCTCTGCAGGTAATTTCTTTGACCCTTTTTTAACTTAGGTGTCGATACCCACGTTCGATTACGTTCCTTCCTAACTTAGAAGATTCTTCTGCTGCTTTTTTCCAGGAAACCACTGAAAGCTCAGCGCCAAAGACTTCTGAAACGTTAGATTCTGCTGAACTTAGTAGGCCACAAGAAAAAGACTTGGCGAACGATGAAGCCAATGCTGAAACAGATGAAGCCAATGCTGAGACAGAAGAACAAAAAACAGAAGATCCACAAACAGAAGAGCAACAACCAAAAGAGATTCAAGTGGTTGATCTGTCGGAGGAACAACATGACGAAGGAGGACATGACGAAGGAGGTCATGCCGATGCTGGTACTGCTGATCTTCAAGTCGAAGAAAGTCAAGTCGAGGCAAATGCTACTCAACAACCTCAACCCCAAGGCAATGCTGCTGCGAAGGTTACCACCTCAACAAAGCATAGGTCGAAAGAAGACTTAGAACTCTTGAAGCAAACTGATCCAGTTGGCTATCTGAATGCCATTATCGAGAGCAAGGGAAGTTCGTCTGATATTAGTCAGGAGGCTTCTACTCAGTCGGGGAAGTCCACTGAAACTTCTCCTCTTGATGAGGCTTTGACGAAGGTCAAGGCCCAGTTCTTCAAGAAAGATTTGATGAAAGATTTGGAGGGGGACCCTACTGCTCCATCGTATTTGGGGGCTGTTTTGAATGCCGTAGACTTGCTAGCTGTGACTCCGGAGGTTTCAAGCTTTATCATGGAGTTACACTCCATTATTGATCAAGTCTCAGCAGACTATCAACGAAAAAGGGGCTTCAATAGCCAGCTTGAAGCGTTATATGGCAAAAGCTCTTCTGCATGGACTGCTGTAGCAGAGACGACTTCTCGAATTGCAGAGTTGTCGAAGCAAAAGGCATCTAAACAAGAAGAAGTTGATGCCATAGATCCAGAGAATGCTTCCATAAAGGCGCAAATCGAAGAACTAGAGGCCAAGATGAGTGCCAATACTAAGCGCAAGGAGGAACTTCTCTCAACTGTTCCAGACACCGAGAGTCAAGCTGAGATCACACAAGGCCTAGAATTTGCTGAGAAAGCTCAAGCCTTCGACGACCAAATTGCCAAGCTTGCCCAGGCGAATGCCTTGTGCAACAAAAGACTGGAGTTGCAGCAGGCGAAGTACCTTCGACTCAAAGACTCGATCCCCTTCTGATTGACTCAGCCCTTTAACCATATATTGTAATATGTATTTGACAATATTGCCATTTTGGCTAATTTATAAAATTTTCCATTTTGGCTTATTTATGGTTAATTTAGTCGTTACTTGTTATTTATTTTTATCTCTTGGAGCATAGGTTTATACTTTTTCAAATATTTGCCATTTACTCTCAAGAGCCTTTTATCGTCACCTAACTCTTCGACTTCATAAGCTCCACCAGAAAAAGTCTGGATAATTCTGAATGGTCCTTCCCATTTGGGTGACCATTTTCCCATGCTTCGATCCCTTCGATCCATGGGAAGAATCACCTTCCAAACTAATTCTCCAGGCGAGAATGCCTTAGGTTTCACTTTTTTATTATAAGAGTCTTCCACTCTTTTCTTCTGAAGCCTTAGTAGGTCGAGAGCGCGCAATCTTTCTTCGTCTAAATCTACTAGTTCGTCTAACATCATATCCCAATAAACTTCAGATGGAATATCATGGTGTCTCTGAACCCTTGCAGATTGAAGACAAATTTCTGCTGGCAACACTGCGTCATGACCAAAGGTTAGCCTATATGGTGTTGTACCTATGGCTTCTTTTGGGGACGTTCGACAGGCCCACAAAATCTGGTCTAACGTCTTATGCCAATTTTTGGCTTCTTCCCAACATGCTTTTTTATCAAGCCAATCACTACTTTGTTCGCTGCTTCGACTTGACCGTTTGCCTGTGCATAATAAGGCGTTGATGTTAGGAGTTTAAAGCCTGTTTCTTGAGCGAATTCCTGCATCTTTCGACCGGTGAAAACTGATCCTTGATCAGTTGTTATAGTCTCAGGGATTCCATATCTAAAGATAATGTTCTTTTGAATAAATTCAATGACATTTTCTTGGTCTACATTGACTAAAGGAATAGCTTCGATCCACTTAGTAAAATAATAAATGCCTACCAATATATACTTCTGGCTCTTTGATGATGCTGGTCGAATCTCTCCAATAAGGTCCAACGCCCATCCTCTAAAGGGCCAAGGTTAATTTTGTCGTTACTTGTTATTTATTTTTATCTCTTGGAGCATAGGTTTATACTTTTTCAAATATTTGCCATTTACTCTCAAGAGCCTTTTATCGTCACCTAACTCTTCGACTTCATAAGCTCCACCAGAAAAAGTCTGGATAATTCTGAATGGTCCTTCCCATTTGGGTGACCATTTTCCCATGCTTCGATCCCTTCGATCCATGGGAAAAATCACCTTCCAAACTAATTCTCCAGGCGAGAATGCCTTAGGTTTCACTTTTTTATTATAAGAGTCTTCCACTCTTTTCTTCTGAAGCCTTAGTAGGTCGAGAGCGCGCAATCTTTCTTCGTCTAAATCTACTAGTTCGTCTAACATCATATCCCAATAAACTTCAGATGGAATATCATGGTGTCTCTGAACCCTTGCAGATTAAAGACAAATTTCTGCTGGCAACACTGCGTCATGACCAAAGGTTAGCCTATATGGTGTTGTACCTATGGCTTCTTTTGGGGACGTTCGACAGGCCCACAAAATCTGGTCTAACGTCTTATGCCAATTTTTTGGCTTCTTCCCAACATGCTTTTTTATCAAGCCAATCACTACTTTGTTCGCTGCTTCGACTTGACCGTTTGCTTGTGCATAATAAGGCGTTGATGTTAGGAGTTTAAAGCATGTTTCTTGAGCGAATTCCTGCATCTTTCGACCGGTGAAAACTGATCCTTGATCAGTTGTTATAGTCTCAGGGATTCCATATCTAAAGATAATGTTCTTTTGAATAAATTCAATGACATTTTCTTGGTCTACATTGACTAAAGGAATAGCTTCGATCCACTTAGTAAAATAATCAATGCCTACCAATATATACTTCTGGCTCTTTGATGATGCTGGTCGAATCTCTCCAATAAGGTCCAACGCCCATCCTCTAAAGGGCCAAGGTTAATTTAGTCGTTACTTGTTATTTATTTTTATCTCTTGGAGCATAGGTTTATACTTTTTCAAATATTTGCCATTTACTCTCAAGAGCCTTTTATCGTCACCTAACTCTTCGACTTCATAAGCTCCACCAGAAAAAGTCTGGATAATTCTGAATGGTCCTTCCCATTTGGGTGACCATTTTCCCATGCTTCGATCCCTTCGATCCATGGGAAGAATCACCTTCCAAACTAATTCTCCAGGCGAGAATGCCTTAGGTTTCACTTTTTTATTATAAGAGTCTTCCACTCTTTTCTTCTGAAGCCTTAGTAGGTCGAGAGCGCGCAATCTTTCTTCGTCTAAATCTACTAGTTCGTCTAACATCATATCCCAATAAACTTCAGATGGAATATCATGGTGTCTCTGAACCCTTGCAGATTAAAGACAAATTTTTGCTGGCAACACTGCGTCATGACCAAAGGTTAGCCTATATGGTGTTGTACCTATGGCTTCTTTTGGGGACGTTCGACAGGCCCACAAAATCTGGTCTAACGTCTTATGCCAATTTTTTGGCTTCTTCCCAACATGCTTTTTTATCAAGCCAATCACTACTTTGTTCGCTGCTTCGACTTGACCGTTTGCCTGTGCATAATAAGGCGTTGATGTTAGGAGTTTAAAGCCTGTTTCTTGAGCGAATTCCTGCATCTTTCGACCGGTGAAAACTGATCCTTGATCAGTTGTTATAGTCTCAGGGATTCCATATCTAAAGATAATGTTCTTTTGAATAAATTCAATGACATTTTCTTGGTCTACATTGACTAAAGGAATAGCTTCGATCCACTTAGTAAAATAATCAATGCCTACCAATATATACTTCTGGCTCTTTGATGATGCTGGTCGAATCTCTCCAATAAGGTCCAACGCCCATCCTCTAAAGGGCCAAGGTTTCACTATCGAGTGAAGTTTGCTTGCTGGTACATGTTGGATGCCTGTATGGACTTGACATTCTTGGCAACCCTTGGCGAACTCGACACAATCTTTCAACATGGTGGGCCAGTATAGTCCTTGTCGAAACAACAACCATTTCATCTTATGGCCCACTTGGTGAGCCCCACATGCTCCAGCGTGCGTAGTCGAAAGGGCTATGTATGCTTCAGTTTCACTTAAGCATTTTAGCAATACCCCTTCAGGCGTCTTTTTAAATAACTCATTACCCATGAGTACGTAACTCAACGCCCTATACTTTGTTTTTCGTTCTGTCGAAGCTACTGGATTTTGAAGATAATCCACAATGGGTTTCCTCCAATCTTACTCTGACAAATTGTCTATGAACGAAATTTCAAAGTTAGTATGATCAGCATACCCTAGTCTTGTCGATTCCAAGTCTGTTGGTGACAAACAGGTTGCTTTTATCTTTTCTCGAACTTCGATTGCTCTTTGTAATCTCGTTTTTGAAATTTTGTACCCAGATGCAATTTGTGCCAAATCGTTGGCTATTTGATTTTCCAATCTGGGTATGTGTCGAATATTGACCATTTCAAATTTTTTTAACAAACGATTTGCTATCACAAAGTACATAATGAGATTTTCTCTTATGCATTTATATTCTTTTGTGACTTGCTTAATGACTAACTCTGAGTCTCCCATTATTTTGACTCGAGTTGCCCCCAATTCCAACAATATCTCAAGGCCAGTAATTAGAGCTTCATACTCAGCCTCATTGTTCGAACAAGAACCTGATATCTTGTACTTGAATGTTGTTGGAATTTTTTCTGGAGAAATAATCAAGACTCCTACTCCTGTTCCATCTTTATGGCTGGAACCATCGAAGTAGAATTTCCAAGGTTCTATCTCCACATAATTACTACTCTCAACTTGAATTGAGTGGTCGACTATAAAGTCTGCAACCACTTGTCCTTTTACTGCCTTAAGAGGCATAAAGGTCAAGGAGTATTCAGTTAATGCTAGTGCCCACTTGCCAATTCGACTGTGCAAGATGGGTTTCGACAACATGTACTTGAAAACATCAAAATGAGACGAAACATACACATCAACTGGTTTTATATATTGCTTGAGCTTTGTACAAGAGAAATACAGACATAGACACAATTTTTCAACTTCGCTGTATCTAGTTTCTGCATCGTTCAAAACTCTACTAAGATAGTAAATGGGTCTTTCGACTCCATTTTCATCTTCTTGGGCTAACATGCTTCCCAAAGTTTTGTCAGACGCAGCTATGTACAATCTCATACTCCTGTTGCTGCAAGGAGGCACCAAAATAGGTGGCTTTGTGAGGTACCCTTTGATTTTGTCGAAGGCTTCTTGTTGCTCTTGCCCCCATTCGAATCCCTCTTTGTTCAGTCGAAGCAAGGGTGAAAAGGCTTGAGCTTTCCCACTTAGGTTAGATATGAATCTCTTTAAGAAATTTATCTTGCCTAACAGAGATTGCAGTTCCTTTTTGTTCGATGGCGCTTTCGCTTTTAGAATTGCCTTCGTCTTGTTCTGGTTGATTTCAATTCCTTTCTTATGGACAACGAAGCCCAAGAAATCTCCAGCTTTCACACAGAATGCACACTTCAAAGGGTTCATCTTGAGACCATGTTCTCTCATTCTTTCGAATGATTGTCGAAGGTGGTCTATATGGTTCTTCCTGGAAACAGATTTTATAACAATGTCATCAATATATACTTGCATAAAAGTGTTAATAAAATCATGGAAGATAGAATTCATTGCTCGCTGGTATGTTGCCCCAGCGTTCTTTAGGCCAAAAGGCATCACTACCCATTCGTAAGTGCCTAAAGCCCCAGGGCATCGAAAAGCTGTTTTCGACACATCCTCTCCAGCAATGAATATTTGATTATATCCTGAATAACCATCGAGCATACTCAGATACTCGTAGCCAGCGGCAGAATCGACTAGCATTTCCGCCACAGGCATAGGATATTCATCTTTGGGTGTAGCAGCATTCAAATCTCTGAAATCTATGAACACCCTCAATGTACCATTTTTCTTAATTATTGGCACAATGTTTGCAATCCATTCGACGTACCTCGTAACGCGTATGAATTTGAACTTCAGCAGTCTTTCGACTTCCGTTTTGATCTTCGACAGTATTTCTGGAGCGAAGCGTCTTGGACTTTGCTTGATTGGCTTCTTCCCAGGTTTGATTGGCAACTGAAGTTCCACCAATCCTCTGTCGAGACCAGGCATTTCGTCGTAATCCCATGCAAAACAGTCCTTGAACTCTTTTAACAATTGGATTACTTCTAACCTGAGTTCTGGGTCAATTTTGGAACTGATGTAAGTTGGCTTTTTCTCTGACCCTTCGCCCAAGTTAATTTCTTCTAAAGGATCCTGCGCTAGCATCTTGATGTTATTCGCTAAGGGGTCCTTTTCGAATCCCAAAGGCTCATCGTCGTAGATGGCGTCGAGCCTCTGTTCCTGCATCCCTTCTGGCATGATATCAGGAGGTTCTGGATCGAAGTCCTTTCCAGGACCTGTAGAAGATAACTGTTGATCATTGGCCTGTGTGGCCATGTATTTTACTTCGGCTTCGAGAGCCGTTATCATCTTTGTTTCGGCTACGTAAGCCGAAATTCTCTTCAATGATTGTGACTCAGTCATTATCACTGAATTCACTTCCCCAACCAGTTGGTTGGATGTCAGTTAACCCACTGAAGTCTGTGTGGGACAAGTCTTCTCTATCCCATTGAAAACCATGCTCAGGGTGCAGGTATAGGGAACAAAAAGTATTTGGCGCTGGCGCCAAGTCGAAGTCAGGTGTTGGGCATGGCCCAATGTGAGCCAAGTTCTTGTCGAAGTCTGCCAGCCCTAGGTGATTCACTTCGCCCAGGTAATAGCTTTGGTCCGCTTCTATGTTTTCGACCATCCCATCAGGACGCCATAGCAGCAACCTCTGGTGCATTGATGATGGTACAGCTCCAACACCATGAATCCATTCACGGCCCAACAAAAGATTATAGTTAGGTTTGGCCGATATGACCATAAACATAGTTGGTCGAAGGATAGATCCCACCTTGATATCCAGTTGGATCACACCCATTGTGGTCCCTATGCCGCCTTCATAATTCGACAAGACCATGTTGTGAGGCTTGATATTCTCATCACTTTGGCCTATTTTTCTTAGCATAAAGTGAGGAATAATGTTGATGGTTGCCCCACAATCCACCAAGATTTTATTTACTGTGGTTTCTTCGAGTTTAGCCCTTATAAATAAAGGCTTGAGGTGATTTTTCATCGCCTCTGTAGGTGGTTCGAAGAACCCATTCTGCTCCTCAGTAGTGCCATTATCCATGACGAAATAGCACACTGGCCTATGCTTGGCCATTTCTTGCTCCACTTCCCAATCGCTTGTTTCGACCTCCACCTGGCGGTTGAACTCCCTGGGCAGAACTGAGACTATGTTCACCATGATGTCCAAAGTGTCATCAGACTCAGAACCATCTTCGTTATCCACCTCACCTTGATTAGGCTAAACTAGCCTATTGGTTACTGGTTCTCTTTCTAGAGGTTTCCTTTGCTTTCTTAGAGGAACATTTGAACTGGTTTATGCCTTTGGTTCATTAGCAGCTTCCCTCTCAGCTTTTCGTCGCCTCTGGTATCTCCTCCATTGAGATCGAGACATGGGATTTTTCCCTTTGTAGTTGCTTGACACCTGTGTCACTTTAGGGGCAGCAACCTGAGGCTCTTTCTTATGTGTTAAAGACGAACCTCTTGGCACTTCGAAGGAGTGCCATCTTTCCTCGCTTGGCCTCTTTCGACCAGATGTTTTGTACCATGTATCTACTGGCACATTAGTTGGAGGCCTGAAAGTCAGTGGCCTCTTTTCTTAGTTTGAACCTCTTTGGGAGGCTCTTCTGGGATCATGTCGAAGATCAACACTTTCCCTTCTTTTATTTGCTGCTCTTACACCTTGAATATGTTCAGCAGCTTTTTTGTCGAAGATCGAATTGCATCTGGGACACAACATCACTTCTGACTTCTTTTTCTGGCATCTTTGCAGGAAATCTGCCAGATTTTCATTTTCCCGAGGGAAAGCAGTTTTGTTGGCTTGTTCTTGCCTCATGGCCTCCTCTGATGCTTTTGGTTCAGAGACTTCGACCATGTTGACATTCATGGTATCTTTGTTGGCAAGAGTCAACTGCTTCATTTGAATCTCCAAGTCCTCCGTCTGGCCTTGAACTGCAGCCAAGTGAGAACTGGGTTTTGTTCCAGATTTATGGGCTCCAATTGTCTCCAGCTTCGGGCTTTCGACCGCTTTCTGAACCGCTTCAATTGTCTTTCTAGATAGATTCCCAGAAAAACTGCCAAAGATTGGCATGTTGACATGGTCCTTTGAGACTTCGACCATTGTGATTCCTGGCCTCTTCGACTGGCTTCTGGATGCCTTGATCATGTTCACCTCTGAAGGTTCAGCATAATGGGCTTCAGCCTGCAATGAGTTAGAGTCCACAGTCATGGGGGTCTTGTCAGCAAACTTCAACCTCCCTTCTTCGATAGCGTCTTGCACAAGATTCCTGAAAAGAAAACATTGAGACGTTTTATGGCCCAGAAAATTATGATATTTACAAAAGCCTCTCTTCTTTCTTTGATCAAGAGGAGGCACTTTTACCCCTGGGGGTATTATCATTTGGCCATCTTTTACAAGCAAGTCAAAGATTTCATCACATTTTGTAATATCAAAACTATAAGTCTTTTTGGGGAACCTATCGTTGGTCCTTTCTGGACCAGTGGGATTTTTTCCACTTGAGGGGACTAACAGTTTGCAAGAGTATGGTGGCCCTTGTTTTAGTTCCGCTAAATCAACCTCGCCTTCTTCGACGGCTATAAGTTCGTCGAAGGTTTCAGGATCTTCGTCATCCATATCAACATACGCTATCCGCTCTCTTTTATGAGTTTTCGTTGCCTTGGCTTTCTCAGCTTTAAGGCGTTCGACCTGTCGAACTCTATCGGCCAGTTGGGCCATGTCTCTCAGGTATTGAGTGTCTAACTTCTTCCTAATGGAATAATCTAAGCCGCCTGCAGCTATTTCGACTAACTCATGTTCTGGCACTTGTGTAAAACATCTTGCTTTGAGCAACCTAAACCTATTTAGATATTCGTCTATAGGTTCAGTGAAACGTCTCTTTACACTGGCCAATTCTTTCAGGCTTATCTTGGTTTGTCCCATGTAGAATTGCTCATGGAATAATCTCTCCAACTGGGTCCAATGATGGATCGAATTGGGGGGAAGAGTTGTAAACCAAGTAAATGCGTTCTTTGTTAAAGAACTTGGGAAGTACTTAATCCTCAGGTTTTCATTGTTTGAAATATCTCTTGCTTCGATCAAGTATCTCGCCATATGTTCGACAGTAGACTCTGTCGTGTCCCCAGAGAATTTAGTGAACTTAGGGACTTTACATCTAGGAGGTAAGTCTGTTTGTAACACGTATTCTGACAGTGGGGATGTGAAGTTGGGCCTACGAAAGCCCATGTTCATCCTATTTTGCGTCATGATTCTTTCGATCATGGCTGCCAGATTATTTTCCAAACCCATATTTTGGTATTGGATATGCTGAACTACTTCGTCAGCATTTTGGTTTCTGTTAACTAACCTTACCTCTGGGGTTATTACCCTAGGTTCTTCGACAGGCTACTCCAATCGTGCCCTAAGGTTTTCTTCGACAGGCTGCTGGACTTGGTTGATAGTGGTTTCTTCCTCTAAGAGTATACCTTGGTTTCCCCTTATTGGCGCCCTTTGGGGCTGTCGAATAGGTTGGGGTACTCCAAAGAAATTAGCCAAACGCGTCATTTGCGCTGTCATCTGCTGATTCGATTGGGTGGTGTTTTGTATTAGAGGATTCAACACTGTACTTAAAGTTTGGGCCAACATTTGAACCATATCATGGTTGCTTTCGTCCATTTGTTGCCTCAAGACTGCTGTCGAGGCATTTGTAAGGCCATGTGCTACTTGGGACGTTCCTCCTAAGAGTTGGGTCCTATTTCTGTTCGCCATACCTACTCCAGAACCTTGGAGTGGCGAAGAGGCACTCACTAAAGGGTCTGAAAAAGTGGACGCTGCATTCGTTAGGCTAGCCAAATCAGACGTTGGCATGCCATAGAGTGGTTCTCGATTATGACCGCCTGTCATAAATCCTGGGGGAACATAAGGCCTTGTGCCTAGATTTCCCCTTGGTGGGGGAGTTCCCAAAGGCACTCTGGGGCCTGTGAACGGAGGTAATGGCCCCGTCGTTGTGACCGTTACTGCTGGTGTTGAACCAGCGGTTATCGCTTCACTTACGGTTGGGATAACCATTGTTCCCACATTCGTTTGTGGGATTTCGTTATTGTTTGGCGGATTCGCCATCTCTTCTCTTCTTCTAGCAGTATGGGTATTGTTAGTGTATATTCTACCACTTCTCAATAACATACAATACTCCTCGAAAAAGATGATATTTTGTGTAAAAAGATTAAACTTCAAAATCAACACCCAGTCCCACCAGGTGTGCCAATTTGTTTACCGCGGGAATTGGTAAACAACCGCTGATCTTCCAAATGGTTACTTATTTGGTGACTCGCAGGATCGATCAGATTGATCCTAAGACATGGTTGATTTTGGGGTTTTGATTAAGTTTGATAATGGTTAAATGACAAGGAAATAAAGAAGCTTTATGTAAATTGCATGAAGAAGAGAACTTGATAAAATAAAGGAAGGCTTGAAATAAAGGCTTTCGACTGGAAAAGTAAAGGAGAAAGCAAGTAAAGTTTCTGGAAAATAAATGACTTTGATTAATAAAGTGGTGTTTCACACATACATTCTCAACAATTCTTTCTCACACGCTGGGTACTCGAATCTATATGAGTGACTTGTATATAATTGTGAACACACGCGAAAAACTGCGTGAACTACTAATATTTATACTAAACATCCCAAGTAACCGTCGGGCAGTTACACTGCTTCGAGATGACTCCACTTGGCGCGTTCTCAGCGTTCGACGCTCCAGATCTTTGCACGTTGCACTTGGTAACCGCTGGGAACCGTTTTCCCTCCAAACGTTTGAATTTCAAACCGTCCCACTCTGAGCAATCGAACACCTTCGTCGAGAGGCATCTTCGACGAGCCACACCTTCGACGTCGAAGGCAACCAAATTCTCCCTTGGAAGAAATTCTCTAAGTACTTTGCCATCTTCTGATGGGCATTTCGACAGACCCAGCTGGTCGAAAACATCCTTCAGCTTTAATGGATGATATTAATAAAAACAAGGGTGTCGAACTTAGGAGCCAACACATGGATAGGTTACACTTGATGTAAGGAAGCTTTAGAAACTAAAAGGCCAAGAAACGCACGAGGGAAATGTGAGTTTGAAGTCAAAGGTCAAAAACTGTGCAACAATGGAGTTTTTGGGCAATTTATGATTTGAGAGAGTTTTGTTGTATTTCAGGGTGCTTAAGCTCTTCCTCTAGCTCACAAATAGTGACTCTATTTATAAGCAATAAGTTTGGAGACCTCTTGTTGATCAGAATTCAAAATCACAAGTTTATGCATAACATGAGATTTTTTTTGAGAAATTCAAGTTTCAAAGCTTTGTGTACTTGCTAAGATCGAGTGGTTATGCTTTAAACAAGCTTGCTTCTGACTTTGTGGATGGAGTGTGATCATAGGGAACAAGTTAGAGGCTCAAGAATGAACTTTATGCAAAAAGCTTGCTTTACAAGAATGGCAATGCAACTTTGTGCCATTAATGGAAATGCAACTTGGATAATAGCTCAATTGCTTAGATCAAAGCCTTAACAGTTGTGTAAACATTTAATTATGGAGTGACAAATAAGTTTGAGGCCTGAAAAGCAAGGATTATGCAGCCTAGCATGGATTTGGTTCACGTGTTCATAAAAATGACTTGTAATTCAAGTGACAAAACCCTAATTTCATCTCTTCGATTCTCCCTACTCAAGAATGATCTCAAGGAGTTCTTTGACATTTTAGAAAGCTTGCAATGTGATCTAAAACCCATATTTGAAATGATTTTGAATATTACTCTTGGAACTATATGAAAAAGTTCCATGAAGTTAGGTCAAAATCCTGACCAAATTAGGGCAAATTTTCACTAAGTGTTTAGTTTCATGACCACATGTTCATAAAATTATAACTTGAGATACAAGCATTTTTGGAAGGAGTTGTGTTAATCAAAGTTATAGATTTCATGGAGATATACAACTTTCATGTTGGAAGTTTCTCTTGAATCATCTTGCATCATGGTGAAAATCTTGTTCAAAGTTATGAAAAAACATGAAATTTCTAACACTTGGAAAAATTTCTAAGTTTAGAAATTTTGACTTTTCAAAATGAAATCTTGAATTTTTGATTTCTTGATGAATAAGTTTCATATTTTGACATGTTTTGATGAATTATGATCTTTGGCACTTGAATTTGACCAAAAAGTCAAAGTTTGACTTTTCAGTATACAGTTGACTTTTGATCAGTTGACTGAAAAATTCATCTGTCAATCCAATGGACATGCAATGTTTTGAACCATGCCATTAGGTAAAAATGATGCAATTGGAATCTTGATATCATATCTTAAACCAATTGACCATTTGCTAGGTTAAAAATCAGAAATTGCCCTTTCTCAGTCAAAACCCTAATTTTGACCATTTTGCCCTTTTGGAGATTTGATTAAATTTCTTGAGGAGTTGTGGTCCAAATTTGATCAAATGATATATATGAGTTTAAAATATTGATGTGGATAAAAAATTATGAAGTTTGACTGTAAATTGGCCATAGTTGACTTTTTCCCAATACAATTGAATTTTAGGTCAACTGTTCAATTGACTGAGCCAAAATGTGATTCAAGGCTTGAAACTTGACATGAGTGATCTTGGGGGTACATAATGATCCATGAAAGTCATATGGGGCATTGGAAGTTCAAATGTCCTTGTGTAAACTCAAATCCTAGTTTTGGGTCATCAGTGCATAAGGAGGTGTCTTGAGTTGATCAAACCCTAGTGCAATCTTGAGCCCAAGGAGATCTTGTGAGAAAAAAAATCTTAATAAGGGTATAACAGGATGGAAGAACGAATAGTCCTGTGATGCGAGTAGCTACTCTTCTGGAGGTGGTTATCTTGATTAATCCTGCTGGAGAGAAGAGTTCTGTTGGAAGACTTTACCAATTTGGAGAAATAAACTCCGATGGGGGATGAAACTCTGTAGCTAGATAAATAAACTCTACTGGGGATGAGCCTTTATAAACTACTTGAGATTTTATGAAACTCTGTTAGGGAACATTGATTTCTGCTCTCTGAGGGAACTTTGCTGGAGAGTGTTTACTCCTGCTTGGGGAAAAAGAGGTCAAAACTTTGGTCGTTCTTTGCTCTATTGGGGAGTTATAATTCTTTGTATACCCTAACCGGGGATAACATCGATGGATAATTTTCTGGCTCATCTGAGGAGGATAGAGTTGACTGATATTTGATCCGATTTTAATTCAATAGAAATTCTCTGGGGATAATGATGACTTCACTAGGGAAAGGAAGTTTTATCGGTGACTCATTGTCATCTGAGTAATAAACTCAAGCTGGGGAGATAAATCCTGTTGGGGAAATAAACCCTATTGGGGAAATAAAACCTGGCGATGGAAGAATGAGCTCTGTTGGAGAGAAGTAATCTGCAGGGGCTTTTATAGTTTTGAAAACTCAGTTGGGGAGAGGAATTCCCATTGACTGTAATGTTTGAGATACTGTAGATAGGAAATATTACTGGAAGGAAGCCTGCACTTCTTTGATCTTCCAGAGTGATCTACTAGGGCTTTTATAGTTTTGAAAACTCAATTGGGGAGAGGAATTCCCTTGGACTGTAATGTTTGGGATCCTGTATGTTGGTGACATTGCAGGGGAGAAGATCATACTCCTTTATCAGCCAGAGTGATATACTGGAGAAATTGCAGGGAATGTATGAACTTGTGAATATTACCTTGTGGGGATAATCTCATGGAAGTGGCTCTGTGGGGATTCATGGAGAATTGAACATGTCTCAACTTCTAAAGCCTTTGGTGAATGCTGATCAGGGCGATAAGTCTTCTACTGATAGACAAGTGACGAGATGACGGGACATATTCGTACACTTTAATCCCTAAATTTTTCTTGGACTGTCCTTTCAGATTTTCAGTCCACCGAGATACCATTTTTTGCCCAAGCCTCCTTTTCTGTTTTTCGACTTGCCAGGTGTACAATTTTATTTATATCCATAATTTTTGCCAAAAAAATTTTGGTTCGCCTGGATGCCCTTATTTTCGCCACGGTCAGTCAACCTAGCATGTCTTTTTTTTCTTCATGCGTAGTATTTTTTGACTATGTCCGTGTTCACAGGGTGCAGAGAATTATCACTGTCCATAGTAGTAAGTGTTGTAGAACTGCCAAAAAGATGTTTGCTTGATTGCACGTGGCCCTTTGCTGGAACTCATGTTTAATGCCCCAAGGGATTCAGACGGAGTTCTTCCCCTGGATATTTGGAACTTTTGAGAGATTCCTCGAATCTTGACTCGACTGCCCCCCGATCAGTTAGACACCATGTCATGCCCCTTGATTATGAAAGGCCTGTTACTGGAAATGTCTTTCCATCTGAGGTGATTTTGTCCATTGAGAGGATTTTCGTTCATTGAATTTTCGTCGTGTGAATTTCTCTGTTGTCGAACAATTAGTCATATGCAAACAATGGCATTTAAAGAATGCAAAGCTTATGTTTGTCTTGAAGTTTAAAAAAAAATGCATTTTTAGTAAACAAATAGAAGTTTAAAAATATGAATTAAACTCAGGATTTATAGTAAACCTTACAGGAGTCGAGATACCTTTTGTAACAGTATGCTTTCGAACTGACCCATGCTTCAACTAGGACTTTTAAGGGTTGTAGCGTGGCCTGGTTCACGGTTCAAGAAACAAAGGATAAAGGCTCAAACTTTATTTGTACCCAACCTGTTCTTCGTGATGTTCTTTAGTATTATACTCAGTTAATTGTGCGTTTAGATCCCAATTGAGTCTGGAATCTCTGCCTTAATATTCCAGTGATGGTTCAGATACTGAAAGTTTATTTGAGAAGGAAGTCATCATTTTGTTTGTAATATTTTTTGTTAAGGATCCGTAGCGACCTATTTTTTTATTTTATCATCTATACCTTTTTCCTGAACTGTTTCTTTTGTGATTACAGTTAGCAGTATGCCCCAGTTATCCCTTAAGTCTCCTTCATAGGTTTTGACTTAGCGGGCTTTTCTTTTGAGAGATAATGACTGCTTGTTTTAGTGATTACGGGGAACCATCAATGTCTTTTGATTTAGAAGAGTATCTTCGACACTACTCGTCGTGTACGAGGGTAAAGCTTGTGTTTGAATGCACCATTGAATTAACTGAGATACTATCCTACCCCAGGTTATGATTAAAAGGTTTCAATTTGTGTGAATAAGAAAACTCCTACTTCGTAGGCTCAAAGGGGTTGACTAGGGATTATCTTCCTTATAAATCCACTGTTTAGGATTTGAAAGAACGCATGTACATCGTTAGCATGGTCTATTCAAAAGAATATTGTATGAGATTATGGTATTGTTTTTGTCATCCTCCCTCTAAAGGTTTATGCTTTTAATAGAGAGTTAAATATCACAAAAAGGAAGTAAAAACATAGTTTCAGTATAGTGACAACGAATAGATTAATTCAAGACAAACATGTGCAATGCATTAATGGAATAACAAAGTTTGACATGAAATAAGTGTTCGAACAATCAAAAGAAAATTTCAATTTGAAAATTCTAATGAACAAAAAGCCTCTTTGTCTGAACTTGTCACTTCAGATGGTGTGCCTTTGAGGGATGGCAGAAGAATTCAGTCTGACCATCTTGTGTGAACTCCAGCACCCCTTTGTTGATCAGGTCCTGAATCTTATTTTTCAATGCCCAACAGCTATTAATGTCATGCCCCGGACTATTGGAATGATAAGTGCATCTCACATTAGGGTTTTACCGAGGAAAGGCGGTGTTGGGATTCTGAGGAGGATCCTTCAATGTTATCAACTCTATCTTCAACATGTGTTGCAATACTTGAGCCGAGGACATGTTAATTTTGGTGAATTGCCTTTTGGGTGCATCCTTCTTACGTTGATTGCCTTGTCTTCGTTGTTGCACCGGTGCTGGATTAGAGATCTGCACTTCCCTCACAGATTGGTTGAGATCACTCTTATTACGACCCTTCTGGTCGTACACGGTACTGGACTCCTTCTTTCTGTTGTATGATATATTTTGAGTACTTGAAGAAGAAGTCCCCTGAATTTCACTGCTCCTGAGTTTATTTTTAACATGTTTCCGCATGAACATGTCACCCAATTCTCCGTCTGCCAAGATGGATTGATCGTTGATTAGGCCCCAAATTCTAGCAGTTTCCCCAAACGGTCATATCTGTCCTGATGAAGCTTACTGATGAGAATCCTCAACGCTTCTTGTCCCCGAGCTAAATTTTAGATAAGAGCCATTTGACTATTCATCTGGATTCTCATCCTTTCCATATCAGCTTGTAGTTATTCCAACTGGTCATCCTTGTTGTGGTTAGGATTTTTCTTGGTCAAGTTCCCAGCGAGGAGTGCTTTCAATTCTTCTTTCCCCTTGGATGCATTTAGGAACATTTCCTTGATCTGAGCATCTTTAGTTTGGAGGTCTATGTCGTTCTATTTGAGAGCCATTTTCCTTGCTGAAATAAACAGCGAGAAAATGAGAAACCTGTCTTGAGAATACCTGTTATGTAATGATATGCATGCAATGTTTTCAAGGATCTCGTGGAGGAAACACAAGAAAATGTTAGCAACTTAATTTGACTGCAGCTTCGATTGAATAACTTTATATCGTTGGATTTCCTTTTATGATAATCAAGCTCACCAAGTCGAGTGGGTCATAGCTACTGACTCAAGACATCGTGCTTTGACGGTATTGGCTAGAGGAAAATAAATCCCCTTGCCCTTTACTAGACGTCTGGTTCATCATAACCTGCATCGTAGGCCCTTTGAGATCCTTGAAATGGTTAGCAAAATTCTATAGCATGATGTCATTATGTGTTATGCACCAAGCAAAAGTGTAAGGTGACGTAAATAAGTAAATCTTGCAAGAAATCCAGGTTATTAGATAATGAATACAAATAGGTCTTGCAAGGAACTCACTTTGTTAGGTAATGAAAACAAACAAGCCCTGTAAGGAGTCCAAGTTGTTAGATAATGAAAACAAACAAGTCACACAAGTAGCCTTAGGTTCGGGCTTGCCTGGAGTTTGTAATTAAGTACCCTCTTGAAGTTTTAGTTGGCTCAACCTGTCCTAGTAATAGTAGATAGGTTCTAAGGAGTCTCATATCATTGACCTTTCTCTCAGGAATTGTTTCAGCTCAAGCATCGAAATATTACGGCTGAAATACCCTAAAAGTCTAGTCTCAATGAGTGTAGCATCGAGTGCCAACCAATCTTCGGTCAGAACCAAAGCCGGCTATCTCACTACTTTCTAATGTCTAACATGATTCAATTAAAGGTTCTAAAGGTCAGTTAGCCCTTAATGACACTATAAGGAAGCCTAATGTGATCCTTGACTGACTCAAGGAACATTAGTACAAGCTAGAGTATCATGCTAACGTATCCATAAATTCATCCATATAGGTCTATGCCGTACAACTTCCATAATTTATTTCTACTTACCTAAAAAGGTGCCCCAGATCCGGGTATAGGATCTTTAACAATAACCCCAAGAGACCATTTAAAAATAAAGCAGACAAAGCAAACAAGGAAAGCAATTTAAAATGATCTAACTCTAAGGTAACCCCACTTTTATAATTCCCCAGCAGAGTCTCCATTTATGTAATACGGTGGGAGAACTGACTGTTATACTGGTTTTGTGTTTGTATTCACAAATGTTGCGGTAAGTAAGAGTCGCCACCGACTTTTTCTTTTATCTAACAAAGGAAAGGGTGAAAAGAAAAGATCTTTCGAGATTTATTATGAGTAAGAGGGGTAGATTATGGAAAGGGAAGGTGTTACCACCCTTTCCATCCATAGTTATCTACACGCTCTTAGATGCTAGCTCATTTAAAAATGCCTTGTGTTTATGTGTTTGAAAAAGTATTTTGAAAAGATGCCTTAGTGCGGTGAACTTTGTAATGTTTCTCATATCATGGAGAACATATAAAAAGTGTCTTTGAAAATATTTTTTTAATAAAAGAGTGTATGTATGGAAAATTGTTTTATTTAAGCAAGCATCTAAGAACTATCTACCTACTCGAATTTTTCTTCTTCTTTTCCTTTAGACAGTGCTATCCTACTATTAGTGAGTAGGTAGCCCTATCATTGAATGTTTGAGGGAAAATCGAGGGTCATCGTACAATTACAAAGGTAACTTGGTGAGATACCTTAGTAACCACCCTAAAGTCTTAAGATCATACTGAAGAAACATCGAGAGGGTCATTTTTGTGATCTTTAAACCAGAGGGTAGCCACTAAAATCCCTCACATTCGAGTGTTATGACTGTTTTATTCTGAAGGAAACCGAAGTGGGAGTACCCTAGAGGTGCGCATGTGTGAGTGTGTTGTATTCAGTTATGTTATCTTGAAAATTAGGGTTAGCTACCGTTTTATTTTTAATTCTTGTCAAGCAATCCTATTAGGCATACATCTAACAGTTCAATATCAGCGCAAGAAATTAAAGTGGAGAAATTAAACCTAACTATTACATGGCTTCGGGGAGGGGGAAATTACAGGTTCAAAATTGAGGGTAAAAACAGTAAAGAAAAACTATTTAGTCTATTACAATCCATGGGCAGATACAATAATAAGAAAGTAATAATGCGAGAAGTAAAATGAACGTGCGAGGATTACAAAGAACGTTTGCTTTAAACATCTAAGGAAATCTATGCAAATTAAGAAAATTCTTTTTTGGGTTGTTTTTGTTTATTTTAAGAAAATATTGAATTAAAATTAATTAAATAACTAAACCTATTTTTAATTAATTAACAAAACGATTGATTATTGATGAAAATAAAAACTAATAAAAGAAGGTTAATTCTACATGTTTTTTTTGTATTTATTAAGAAAAAGATTTGCAACCTAAATCTAATTGATTTTAAAATGAAATAAAAAGTCAAAATAATTAAATTAATTAATTTATTAAAGTTTAATTAAAAACCTAAATCTACATTTTTAATGATTTTTCTGATTTTATGATTATAGTTAAAAAAAGATTAAAAAGGAATAAATAAATTAAAAAAAAAAAAAAAGAAAGTAGCATGGGCCTGGTATTAGAAGGAGCAAAGGGGGGGGGGGGGTGTAATTTGAATTTGCCAAGCCCAATCCACAAAGGCCCAGGCGCTCAAAAAATCCCCCTTAAAGAGATGTCATGAGTCTGAATCCGATGTTAGTTTTTGCTAAAGGTCTCTGAATTTTGCGTTTCAAAGCCAAGCTTCCGATTGGGGTTGAGAATGACATCTCATGAACCTGGCCTCAAAACTTACATGGTTCACGTTCAACCTGTTCTATATACAACTACAAACATGTACGCAAACGTCAAATGGATTAATAGACGGAGATTAACGAGATTAGATTTAAATAAACTATACCAAACGGTGCAACTTGTATGGCCGATTCTGGCGCGCTTCAGGCCAAGGTGAGGGATGGAAATGACTCCTGGGGACCTCAGGAGTACAAAGATAGCACGAGATTGGATGGAGGAAGGCTGGAAATCTGGTTTTGAATTTTCACAACCTTTGAACAATTTTGAGAATTTTGAGAGCTTTTTCCAAGTGATGATTTCGTGTCCTTTTCTTATGCTTTTGTTTTGTATTTATAGAGGGATGAAATGGTGAGTAAACATGGCAAGAATCCACACATAATGGTCCCCTTTTAAAACAATATCAAACATATTAAAATACCTCCAAAATTGTGAAAAACTTGCCCTTCTTGAGATGCAATGAACCTGGTATTTTTCCTCATGTCTTGTGCAAATTCTAAGACCCAATAACAACCCAAATTATCATCCCATGTGTCCATACTTTTTATTTATTATTTTATGCAATTTATTTTATGTTTATTTGAATAAAAACAAAATAAATATGAATATAATAGAGAAAAAATGCAAAGCAAGGCGAGAGTGAATTTAGGGGTCCTTCAGTAAGTTATAAACATATTTGAATCCCACAAAATAGGTCTATGAACTTGAAAATGCATTTTTGCTCAAAGCTGAATTTTTTAATTTTCACCACTTTGCCCAATTTGTACTGGTCATAACTTGCTCGATTTTTATATTTTGGAAATTATCTTTGACTTTTTAGAAATCAAAAGATGTCCCCTACAATATCTATGTTTACCATTTTTTAATTTGGAGAATTTATCTTGATGTAAATTGCCTTGACAAAAAATGCATTTTTGTTGACTTTCAAAAAGACATGTAATGTATTGGCTCGTATCTTTCCAATGGTGCATTTTTTGAACTTGAGGACAAAATAAAAGTGGTAGGGAATTAAATTTTATTCACAGTGAGATTTGGTTAGGGCAAAATGGATGAAGCATGTGAAAGTTATGACTGGTCAAAGTTCAGTTGACTTCTCCTAAGGAAACCCTAATTTGACAAATCTTGACTTTTGATGATCTGAGGACTTTCCTTGGGGAATCATGATCAACCCTTGATAAAATGATGAATATTACTTCAAAATATTTATGTTGACCAAAAATATTGAAATTTTACTGTATGTTGACCATAGTTGACTTTTTGATCAATACAATGATTTTCAAGCATCTGAGCCATTGACTGAGCAAACTTGTGATGTAGGGATTGAAACTTGACACGATCCTTGTTGAGGACCTATTAAGAAACATGGGAGCAACTTGAGACTTTTTCAGACCAAATTTCCTTGAGAAACTTGAAACCCTAGTTGTAGGCTTTTGGTCTAGGAGGTGCATCTTGATTAGTCAACCCTTGGGTGCCTTGACCATTTGAAGAGCCTTGAAAGAATGCTTTAAAGAAAAATTGGAGGGCAAATTTTGGGGTATAACAATGAACTTCTAAAAATCATCAAGATGAGTGATTACAAAATTCTAGATTAATTGTTGCAAACTCCATCTAAGATCTCCATTCTAACCTTGTTGATGAACTCTTCTGCTTATCGGGAATCTCTAATGAGGGTGTTGGATCAGGATTTTATGGAAAGTGATATTTCTCTAGATCAGTTCAATGGTGTTGTGGGGAATATTACATCTTGTAACAATCTAAGTTTTTGTGATAACGAATTGCTTGATTGATTAGTGGTTTTTACACAGATATTTAGCATTTGTTTTAGTTATCGTTTCTGATACTTATCGATGTTTTTTTTATCGCATATTATGCTTTAGTTTTGTGTTTTAGTGTTTTCGGGTTCAAAAGAATAAATAGGGACAAATCGGTGCAAGACTCGAAGTTTTGGAAGAAATACAATATCCACCTACAAGAGGCCTGACACGGCCACCTGTGTCACCTGACATGGGCCGTGTAAGGTTTAAGGCTAGGACGAGACAAAGGAAATGGGAATTCAGAGGACTGACACAGGCGCTCGTGTCAACTAACACGACCCATGTCAGAAGTTCTGTATCAGAAAATAAAAGACAAATTCCCAGAGGTCCAACACGGGAACCCATGTTTCCTGACACGACCCGTGTTGGGTTGCGACGCTGATTTCGGTATTTTGGGTTATTTTGTTCATCTGTTATGATATGGGGGAATTTTCAGTACTTCCAACCGACCTAAATGAGTTGTTTCTACTAAGAGTAGTTTCCACGATGAAAAGAGGGGCCTTTTGTTGTAGTGAATGAATTCCAGAGTCTAGGAGTGAGGATATGAGATTCTTGAAGAACAGAGATCTTTCATGAGCGTACGCGATTGAAGATCAAAGTTCCTTCACCATCTGTAATGTCTAATTCTTACATTTTTGTAATTCTTGTTCACAATATGAACGACTAAACCCCCCAATGTTAAGGGGTGTCCCTGATTTGAATATGTAATGATTATGAATTCCTGAGCTCTTTAATAAAGTTGTTTTATTATGCAATTTAATCGGGAAATGTTTTTATGCTTTCCTGATCGGACCAATTAGGATTGATTCGCAGTTAACAACCAGCTGGACCGCAGTTGTTAAGGTTTTTGTACGAATAGACTATAATAGATATCACCTAGGACTATGGATACCCTGTAGTTACCAGATCACTCTTGATAAAATAAAGGCTTGACTCCATCAGATATCTCTAATAACATAGGATTTAGGATGGATGGTTAAAGTTTTTCTCTCTATGGACTTATTGGGGATTAGGATTCAAGGTCGATATAGGGAATATTACACACCACACCCTAGCATGTTTATCATATATATGAAAAAGCGTATTTATATTTCTGCTTATTCTTAATTGACAATTTCTAAAACCAAATCCCCAAGCTAAGTTTTTGTTTAATTGAACGTGATTTAAACTCGATAATTGTACGCAGTCCTTGAGATCGACATTCAGGGCATTTCCCTATTATTACAAGGGAAAAATAGTACACTTGCTATTTTTCCTATCACTGATGAAGGGAGGAACCATAACCTTTCTCTCCATATATCTATGAATTGTAAGAATGACGCTTGTCCAATGTGTTGATAGACTATGGATCTGCTTTGAATGTCATACCGAGAAGCACTCTCATGAAGCTTAAGTACCAGGGAACTCCTACGCGCCCTACTGGCATTATAGTAAAAGCTTTTAATGGTTTGAGAAAATCTGTCATTGGAGAGGTGGATTTACCTATTCACATAGGTCCGCATTTATTCCAAATCACCTTCTAGGTTATGAATATTGTCCCAACCTATAGCTGTTTATTGGGACGACTTTAGATCCATGAAGCAGAAGCTATTACTTCCACCTTGCATAAGAAGTTGAAATTTATCCGTGAAGGAAAGGTAGTCATTGTGAATGGTGAGCAAGCTCTATTGATATCTCATTTATCTTCCTTTAGCATTGTAGAAGCTTATGAAGCCTCTGTTGGAACTTAGTTCCAAGCTTTGTCTATTGATAATATCAAGAAGAATAAAGATTCTGTCACCTCATTTAAGGATGCACAACAGGTAGTGCAAAAAGGCCCTACAAGGTGTGGGAGCAGGTTATTAATCCACCTGTGAACATGAACGGGACGGGTTTAGGTTTCTCCATGAAGAAGTATGTTGTGATGCCGAAGTCCGCTCTAAGTAAATATCAAGACATCTTTCACAGTGCATGATATATCCATCCAACTACTCAAAGAATCAATGATATTCTCGATGATGAGTCAGAGCAAGAGATGTCGAACTTTGTGACACATGGAGTCAAAATCTAGAATTGGATCACTGTTAATGTTCCCTCTTGCATTCACATTTCAAATTAATTTTTTTTTGTCTTTCTTTTCAAAAATCTTTCACTCTGCCCAAGGTGAAAGTAATGATGTTGTATAGGTGTGTCTGTTGTTTTGAATTTTAAAATCATTAATAAAAGTTGTTTTTGATTTCTAAAGTTGTCTTTATTTTCTTCCTTTTCTTAGAAAATGGTAATCAGAAAAAACCTTTCAAAATAAATAATAAATGTAAATAATTCTTCATAATCACTTTTTACATGTGTCGGTTTCTAAAATCAATCATAAATTATATGTGCAGATTAATTAAAAAACCCATTGAGTGCAATGACCTTGCACTCTCTCCCAACTTTATATATACTCTGTATGTGGCTGAAGAAGAAGAATATGATGAAATCCCAGAAGAGGTTTCACGGTTGCTCGAGCATGAGGAAAATACCATTCAGTCATATAAAGAGTCGTTAGAGACGATTAACTTGGGTTCAGAGGAAGATCCAAAAGAAGTCAAGATTGGGGCATTGCTTCATCCCGATGTGAATAGCAGGTTGATTGAGTTGCTTAAAGAGTATGTGGATATATTTGCTTGGTCTTATCAAGATATGCCTGGTTTGAATACCGATATTATGGAAGATTATTTACCTCTAAAGCCAGAATGTCTACCAATCAAGCAAAAGCTGCGAAGAACTCATCCTGACATGGCAGTGGAAATTAAAGAAGAGGTTTTGAAGAAGATTGATATTGGTTTTCTTGTAACATCAGTGTGCCCTCAGTGGATTACCAATATTTTTCCAATACCAAAGAAATACGGAAAAGTCTGCATGTACGTTGGTTATAGAGATTTAAATAAAGCAAGTTTGAAAGATGATTTCTCATTGCCCCATATTGATATGTTGGTTGATAGCACAAAAAAATTCAAAGTGTTCTCATTCATTGACGGATTTTATAGATACAATCAAATTAGGATGGCTCCCGAGGACTTGGAAAAAACAACGTTTATCACACCTTGGGGAATATTCTATTATGAAGTAAAGCCTTTTTAGGTTGAAGAACGCTGGTGCAACGTACCAGAGGGCTATGATAACCCTATTCCATGATCAGATGCATAAGGAAATTGAAGTATATGTCAATGATATGATTGCCAAATATCATACCGAGGAAGGGCACATAGAAGACTTCTTGAAATTGTTTCAGCATTTGAGGATGTATCATTTCCATTTGAATCCAAATAAGTGTATTTTTGGAGTTCTTTCAGGAAAGTTGTTAGGTTTCGATGTCAGCCAAAAAGGAATTGAAGTTGATCCTGATAAAGTTAAGGAAATCCAGGAAATGCTTGCACCAAGAATTGAAAATCAAGTTAGATTCTTCCTTGGACGTTTGAATTATATTTCCATATTTATTTCCCATATGACTGCAACATGTGAACCAATCTCCAAGTTGTTAAAGAAAGATTAAGGTTGTGTATGGACGAATGATTGCCAAAGGGAGTTTTAAAGCATTAAATAATATCTGCTTAAGCCTCATATCTTTCTCCCTCCTGTTGAAGGAAGACTATTGATTATGTATCCGACTGTGTTAGATAACTCCATGGGCTGTATTTTGGGACAACAAGATGAAATAAGAAGAAAGGAATATGCCATTTATTATATGATCAAGAAGTTCACTGACTGCGAGTCATGGTATTCTATTCTAGAAAAACATGTTATTCTTTGGCCTGGGCAGCAAAGCGATTGCGGCAATATATGTTGAATCATACTAATTGGTTGATTTCCAAAATGGATCCAATTAAGTATATTTTTGAAATTCCTCCTCTCATTGGAAGAATTGACCGCTGGAAGATGCTGTTGTATGAATATGATATTGAATATCGTACTCAGAAGGCTATTAAAGGAAGTGTGTTAGCAGAGTACCTTGCTCACCAATCAGTTGATGATTATTATTCTGTTAAATATGATTTCCCTGATGAGGATGTGATGTTTTTGAAAGTAAAATATTATGATGAACCTTTTTCGGAGGAAGTCCTAACCCTGAATCTTGGTGGGGTATGGTGTTTGATGGAGCTGTAAATGCTTATGGAAAAGGAATTAGTGCTGTGATTATTACTCGCCATGGGTCACATATCCATTTCACTGTAAGGATGACATTTAATTGTACCAATAACATGACGGAGTATGAAGCTTGTATCACGGGTCTTGAAGAGGCAATAGATCTCAGAATCAAAATTCTTGATGTGTATGGTGATTCAGATTTGGTAATAAATCATATCAAAGAAGAATGGGAGACTTGTCACATTGGCTTTATTCCCTATAAACATTATGTAAGAAGATTATTACCTTTCTTCAATAAAGTTGAATTTCATCACATTCCAAGAGATGAGAATCAGATGGCAGATGCTTTAGCCACTTTGGCTTCCATGTATCAAGTGAATGCTTGGAATGATGTACCTCAGATTACAATTCGACGTCTTGATAGATCAGGTCACGTGTTTGCTACAGAGGGGACATCAGATGAAAAACCTTGTTATTATGATATCAAGTATTTTCTTCAGACTCAAAAATATCCGGTTGCTGCGTCGAACAAAGATAGAAATATATTGAGAAGGTTGGTAAGTAGGTTTTTCCTCAATGAAGATGTGTGATACAAGAGAAATTATGACATGGTCTTGCTCATATGAGTGGATAGATACGGAGCAAACATGTTGATGCATGAGATCTATGAAGGTTCTTTTGGTACCCATGTCAATGGACATTCAATGGCAAAGAAGATGCTTAGGGTGGGTTACTATTGGCTAACAAGGGAATCCGAGTGTTACAAATTTCTGAAGAAGTGCCATAAATGCCAGATTATGCTGACAAGATTCATGCGCCTCCAACACTTCTCAATGTTATTTCTTCCCCATGGTATTTTTATATGTGGGGTAATGATATAATTGTAATGATTGAACCCAAGGCGTCAAATGGACATCGTTTTATCTTAGTTGCAATTGGCTACTTCACCAAGTGGGTGGAAGCAACTTCTTATACAAATGTCACCAAGCAGGTGGTAATATGCTTTATCAAGAACAATCTTATATGTCAGTATAGTGTGCCAAGTAGGATTATCACTGATAATAACTCAAATTTTAATAACAAGATGATGACAACACTTTGTGAAGAATTCAAGATTGTCCATCACAATTCGTCTCCTTACAGGCCTAAGATGAATGGGCTGTTGAAGGTGATAATAAAAACATTAAGAAGATCATCCAAAATATGGTTGTTACCTATAAGGATTAGCATGAGATGCTGCCTTTTACTTTTCATGGGTATCCTACATTTGTCCGCACTTCAACAGGGGCAACCCTGTTCTCTCTTGTATATGGTATGAAAGCAGTGCTCCTCGTTGAGGTTTAGATTCCATATTTGTGTGTAATAATGGAAACCAAGTTGTCAGAGGATGAATGGGTCCAAAACAGGTTTGACCAGTTGAATTTAATTGAAGATAAGAGAATGAATGCCTTGTGTCATGGTCACTTATATCAGAAAAGAATGAAAAAAGCTTTTGATAAAAAGGTCAAGCGTCGTGAATTTAGAGAAGGCGACCTCGTGCTCAAAAATATCATGTATTTTAATGTTGATTCTAGGGGAAAGTGGACTCCCAATTATGAAGGCTTGTATTTTTTCAATAAATCCTTCTCTGGAGGTGCATTCATTCTTGAAACTATGGATGGTGAGGAGTTCCCGCGTCCTATAAATGCTAACGCAGTCAAGAAATACTTCGCCTAAATAAATAAAAGAACAACATGCTAAGTTTAAAACCTGAGCTGGCGGTGTTGTACCCCAAAATTTCCCATCTCAATTTCTCAAGAATTCTCTCCCAAGATCTCCATTGATTCAAGACTGCACAAGGTTTGATCAGCTCAAGACACCTCCTCAAGCACTGATGACTCAAATTTAAGGTTTGAGTTTGTATAAGGACAATTGGAATTTTAATGATTAATGTGACTTTCGTGGATCATTTTGGACTCCCAATATTGCTCATGTCAAGTTTCAAGCTTTGGATCACATTTTTGCTCAGTCAATTGATCAGTTGACCTAAAATCAACTGTATTGGGGAAAAAGTCAATTGTGGTCAATTTACAGTCAAACTTCATAATTTTTTATCCATATAAACATTTTGAACTCACATATGGCAATTGATCAAGTTTGGATCATAATTCCTCAAGAAATTTGATCAGATCATCAAAAGGGCAAAATGGTCAAAATTAGGGTTTTGATTGAGAAGGTTCAATTTTTGACTTTTGACCTAACACATGACTTGTTGGTTTGAGACATGATATCAAGGATTAAAATGCATAATTTTTACCTAATGGCATGACTTAAAACATTCCCCAAAGATCAATTGATTGATAGTTGAAATTCAGTCAACTAATGAAAAGTCAACTGATACACTGAAAAGTTAAACTTTGACTTTTTGATCAAAATCAAGTTTAAAAAATCATATTTCATCAAGACATGTCAAAATATGAATTTTGTTCATCAAGAAATCAAAAATTCAAAATTCACTTTGAAAAGTCAAAATTTCCAAGACTTTGAAATTTTTCTAAGTGTTGAAAAATTTACTTTTTTTTCATAACTTTGTGCCAATTTTTCAGCATGATGCAAGGTGATTCAAGAAAAACTTCTAAAATAAAAGTTGTAGATCTCAATGATATCTAAAACTTTGTATAAGGAATGAAGTTCTAAAAAATGCTTGGATTGCAAGTTATTAATTCATGAAGACATGCTCATGAAACTTAAACATTTAGTGAAATTTTGCCCTAGTTAGGCAGATTTTTGGTACCAATTTCATGGTAACTTTTCACCTAGTTCCAAATTGATTCTTCAAAAATGTCCAACATAAAGGTTGTAGATCATGTTACAAGATTTCCAAAATGTCCAATAACTCATTGAGATCATTCTTGAGCTAGGAGAATTAAAGGCAAGAATTTAGGATTCCAAACTTGTTTTTCAAGTCATTTTCATGATGAACATTTGATCCAATTCCAAGAAATGCTACATAATCTAACTTT
This sequence comes from Vicia faba, assembly GCA_948472305.1. NCBI lineage: Eukaryota > Viridiplantae > Streptophyta > Magnoliopsida > Fabales > Fabaceae > Vicia > Vicia faba. The sequence goes on from OX451740.1 coordinate 835,129,966, forward strand.
TCAAGCCCTCTAACTTGTGTATCTATCCTTAATCATAATAACACACAAGATTTTGAGCTATGAACCACTTGATTTAAGCTTTGTCCAATACACCTTGCCATTTAAGGAAGAAAGTTACCACTTCCATTTTGAAAAAGCAAGCTTTTTGCAAAGTAAACTTTTCTTGAGCTTTGTACTTGTTCTTTCAGCATACCCAACATCTTTATGTCAGAAGCAAGCTTGTTTAAAGCTCAAACACTCTACAATAGCATGGTGCAAACTTTAGGAAGATGTTTGCCATGGTTGCTTCAAAAACAAGTAAAGGTATTACAATTTGATGATTCAAATTCTGACTTGTTGTAACACACAAAACCTCTTACCTATAAATACATACACTATTTTCAAGTTAAATAACGATTACACAAGCCTTAAAATTCCCTCAAAACCAGAAATTGCAACACAAGCACGAAACTTGCCATTTCTGATTTCTAAACCCAGTCTCTCAATCCAATCGTGCGTTCTTTGGCCTTTTGCTTCCAAAAGCTTCTAAACATCATCCATAAATAATCCCAATACCTGTTTGCAAAATGTAACACCATTTACACCATCCTCCATTTTCAAAAATAGAGCTTTGCATCTTGACATCTCCAACTTGATTGAAGAACTCTCAGCTCAAATTAACCATTGTAATAGCTTCCTGGAGGTTCAAGGAAGCTAACCTAATCATCACCATCACTTAAAATAAGCTCAAGCTCATTTCACGATTTCTAGTTTTTTGAGGTATTTTCTGAACTTTCATCTCTTCATTTAGGCATTTTTAGGCTTCCACTTTCAAAGACAAAATGTAGATATCATTTCCCTGAAACTGTAAATGTCTATAATTTTAATTTATATTGACTGAGCATGGAGAATTTTGAGATAGAAATTTTTGGAAAAATTAGGTTTCAGATTAGGTCCAACAAAATTCTTATTTATCTTTGATTTATAGTTTAAGTGGTTTACATTTCTTGAAATCGTGAGAAAAAATGGAATAACTTTCATGTTTGCAATTTTAATTTTTGTTGAGAAATGAGCAAGATACAGGTGGTTTGGCTAGCGTGAGGTTGAAGATGAAGTTCATGCCATGGAAGTATTTTGTATTATATATTTATTATTTTATTTTATACACCGGATGTATAGCCACCCCAGTGGTAAGGCAGCGCACATATTATGCTAAGGGCGTGGGTTCAAGCCCCAGCGCTGCCACTTTTCACAATTTTTCGCCCTTTTCTTTCTTTTTTGCTTCCATACATCCGCACTGGGCCTTTGAGGCATTAGGCTTATCTTTTTGCTTCATTCTGATCCCCTGATTACTTATAACAACACAGCCCAACCTTTTATTTATTATTATTTTTCTGACCTACAAAAAAAACTCCTCTTGGACCAGGCCTAGTACCAAAAACAATTTTACTTCTAATAAACACCTTAAACCTGATTTTTACCCCTTGACCTTCTTTATTTATTTTATTTTATTATTAATATTATGATAGTATTTATGTTTATTAATAAAAAAGGACAAAAATATTTTATTTATTATATACTTATTTTATTTTTCAAGGCAACAAAAACACCAAAAACATTTTTATTACAATTTAATTAAATTTCTTTTTTCGTCAATTAATAATTAGATTATGGTTTTTAATTTATTTATTTTATTTTATAATTAAAATCAACTTATAATTTTAGGTTTCTATGTTAATTAATTAATTTCTTTTTTTTACATGCCATTTAATTAATATTAAAATCTTTTTCTAAAAAAAAAACCTAAAAAAATTTCTTTATTTAATTTAAGTTTGTTTTCTCATTTTTAATTAATTATTTTTCCTTTAGTTAATTAAGTTCTTAACTAAATTCAAAACAAAATCCATTTCCTATTCCATTTATATCCTTGTATATTCATTCATTCTTGTACATTTAATTCTTGTAAATATTCAATATGGTTGTAATAGATAATTAGAATTTAAATTTTTGCAATCCCCATTTGTAAATATGTATACCCCATCCCCAAATGATGTAATAGCGTAGAATATTTACTTTTCACAATTTATCGCTTTCATATAAATGCTAGTAAATTAGAGTTTGTATGAAAAGATAAAATCAATACTAGAAAATCCTAATTCAAGACAAAGTAATGCATGAAATAAAAACACTTGCACACTGGCACCTCTAGGTTTAACTCTACTTTGTTGCCTTGAGAAAAATGGTCATGTTATGCATGTGAGACATATTAGCCAAAACAAATCAAAATACAAGATCATAGTCTCTCGATGATGCTACGAATGTTGCCTTACAAATGATCTTAGTCCCTTAAGAGAAATGCTAAGATATCTAACAACATTGCTATTCATGACTATACGATGACCCACGCCCGTCCCTTTACATCCAAAGATAAGGCTTCTTACCAATCAATGGTAAGATAACAATATCAAAGGAAGGAAGAAATGAACAAAAGACTTTTGAATAGGTAGAACATTCTTAGTTGCTTGCTCACAATCCACCTTCAAAAAACAAACATCTTTTTTAAACATATCAAACACTTTCAAAACATGAAATATTTTAAAAGTCCAACATTTTGTATGCATTCTTATAGAGACTAGAATCATTACATAGTTTTCCTAAACAAAAGCGCTTTTCATAAATACTTTCAAAACCAACCACAAACACATTTTGAACAAAGCAATTTTCAAGTGATCTAGTAAGCAACTAAGAGCCCATAGATAACTATAGACGAAAAGGATGCTAACACCCTCCCTTTTCATAACCTACCCCCCGAACTCAAGAAAATATCTCAAAGGTCTTTCCTATTCTTTTCACCATTTCCTTATTGAATAAAAGAAAAGTCGGTGGCGACTCTTGATATCCGCAACAATTGCGATCACACGTAAAAACACCCAAGTCAGTTCTCCTATCGTATTGCAGAACTGACGACTCTGCTGGAGAGTTACTTAAAAGAGGGGTTACCTTAAAGTTAGATCATATTTACTTGCTTTCATTGTTTGATTTGTTTTCTTTACATTTTTAGGATCCTTGTTTGGGTTTGTATTGATCCTCTACCCGGTTCTGGAAACACCATTAGGTAAATAACATAGATTGTGGAGACTGTACAACATAGACCGATATGGTTGAGACAATAAATATGTTAGTGTGACATATTTGTGGGTACCGGTATCCCTTATGGTGAATTAAGGAGAATACGGGGCCGCTGAGTAATGTCATGAAGCACTAACGAACCTTAGAACCTTTAATTGAACAACTTGGCCATTATGAAGTAGTGAGATAGTCGGTTTCGGTGGAAAGCTGAAAATTGGTTGATACTCGATACTACGCTCATTGAGATCAGACTTTTTGGATATTCTGGCCGCAATAAAATATTGATTATGCTAAAACAATGGCCAATGAAGAAAGATCAGTGACATTGATATTCCCTAGAACCTGATTACTTTCTAGGAAAGGTTAGACCAACTAAACATCAAGAGGGTACTTACCTATGAAACCCATGTAAGCCTAAACCTAAGGTTTTCGTGTGCTTTGTTTGTGATTATTATTCATGTCATCATAAACATCATAACATCATAAAGCATTCTCACTAACCATTTCAAGGATTTAGGAATTTATCTTTGTTCTGCTTTGTAGCTCATGACTTCCACTCGTAGGAATACACTCCGAGTCAATTTCGTGAAAGTGCATCCTCAACTTCAAGAGTTAGCATCAAGAGTGCCTGGAGATTCTCCTTTTACCAATAAATATGGTCGACTTCTCAACTTGGCTACCTCAAACTTCCAAGAATAAATGATGTGTGTGCTTTTCCAATTCTTTAATCCTATGCATCATTGTTTCACCTTTCCCGACTACCAATTGGTGCCTACATTAGAGGAATTATCTCAATTATTAGAAGTTCCTGTGCTTGATCAAATACCATTCACCGGTTTATAAGAGACTAAAAAACCTTAAGTTATTGCCAAAGCTTTGCATTTGGAGAGATATGATATTGTGGAAAATTTGGAGACAAGAAGTTGAGTTAAGGGTTTCTTACCCAAGTTTCTGTTGGAGAAGGCTCATTTTTTTTGGGAAGATTTGGATTTTCAAGCTTTTGAGGATGTATTGGTCCTTCTAATCTATGGTTTTGTTCTATTTCCTAATCTGGACTAATTCATATATGTGAATGACATCATGGTTTTTCTCTCTCGTAATCCCATACCTACTTTGCTTGGAGACATTCTACATTGTTTCCACACTCACACAATGAAGAGAAGGGGAACTCTTTTGTGTTGCATTCCATTACTCTATAGATAGTTTATTTCACACCTACCTCGATCAACATTGAAGAATGAGCAAGGCTTGACATGGTCTCAAAGATTAATGTCACTCAGATATTCTAATAGTTATTGGTGTGCTCGATCTATGGAGGACCTTACTATTATTGACCGTTGTTGGGAATTCCCTAATGTCCCTCTACTTGGCATTAGGGGACGTATCACCTACAATCCTTGTTTGGATTTGCGATAGATTGGGTATGGTAGGAGGGATGTCCCTCATGATACACTTGTCCAAGGAATTGCTTGACTATGAGAGCGATGCCAAAGGTTATCGTTAGAGATTCATACGAGCTTCGGGCATGGTTAACGAGGTTGATAACAAGAAGTTGGGGAATAATAACTCCATTCTTTGGATCCTTATCTCAAGTGGGTGCGAACTCGCAGCCAAAACCTCATGATGTCTTATAAAGCCATCCTACCTATCATCACGGAGCCTGTTGCCAAAGGAGATGTTCTGTATACTGTCCTTTATCCTAACATGGCTACTTCTCTTGAAGATTTGCAAAGAGCTTGGATTCAGCTAAAGGAAGAGCGAGACACCTTTGAAACCCAGTTCTACACAAGTGAAAAGAAGGTTTTGGAGCTTACAAGACAACTTCATGAAGAGCGAAGTTTGAATGCCTACATTGCGCCGAAGAGGATGCGCTCGACCTTTTTGTCTTAGGAGTTTATTTTGTATTTATTTCCTCCATTGTAAGCCCAAGAGGCATGTTTGTAATCAATTTGAACTTATTAATGCAATTGATGTTTGTTCCTTTTGTATAAAAAAATTTAAATGTTCTAAGTCCTTGAAATAATTTGCATACGCATTTTCATACATCATAACATAAACAGGTTTTCCACAACAAGTTTCCTTATATTTCTATTGTTTATTTTAGTAAGATGGATATAAAATAAATAGTGAAGGACTTGAAAGCTCAAAATTCCCAGTTCCAAGAGACCTTGCTGACCCTGGCTAAGGGGCAACAAGAGCTGATGACTATACTAGTACCCAAGAAGAAAACCAAAAAGAAGGCCTTCATTAACATGGGTAAGAGATTCAAAGGTCCGGTTCGTCAGGTACGGATAGTCGAAGAGTTGTCTGAGGAGGACGAAAATCAAGACAAAGAGGCAAGGAGAACCCGTGCCGGGGGTGCCAATAATCAAGCTTCCGAAGATGAAGATTACTTTGATGAGCAATATCCTCTAGCCGAGGATAAATACATGCCGTTGGAGGATAGACTAAAGGTTATTGAAATTCAAGCCATGCCTGGTTTAGCTTTTGGTGAGTTGGGTTTAGTACCTGGGGTCGTTATTCCTCATAAGTTCAAAATACCGGTCTTTTCCAAGTATGATGGAGTTTCCTGCCTGAAACTTCATCTAAGGTCTTACGTGCACAAGATATAGCCGCACGCTACCGACAAAAAGCTCTAGGTCCATTTCTTCCAAGAGAGTCTGGCTGGGACTCAACTATAATGGTTCTATCAATTGGAGGGTTCCCTCATACACACATGGGAAGATCTAACCACTTCTTTTTATCATCAGTATCAATATAATACCGATTTGGCACCAACTAGAGTCCAACTTCAAGGTATGACAATGGGTACTAATGAGGGGTTTAAGGAGTACGCACAAAAATGGAGGGATATTGCTGGTAGGGTCCAACCATCACTAACTGACAGAGAACTAGTTGACATGTTCATGGGTACGTTAACTGGCCCATTTTTCAACCTATTGATTGGAAGTTCTTCGTCTGGTTTCATCGAGTTGATCCTAACTGGTGAAAAGGTCAAAAGTGGCATTAAGAGCAGAAAAATTCCCATGACATCTGCTTCCGCATCCAACGCTGTAAAGAAGCCTTTCACTGGGAAGAAGGAAACAAATGTTGTGTATGGGGAAAGGGTCCATACCAAGAAGGATCATCGACCTTCTATTAATGTTGTGTTAATATCCAACCCTCCATCTTGTCAAAGGAAATCATCCAACAATAAAATTTCCGAAGTTCCTCGGAGACAGTTCACGAGGATAAGCATGTCATTATCCCAAGCCTTACAACATCCATTGAAGGCCAACTTAGTGACATTGCTCAATCCACCATCCAATCCAAACATTTAATCACCTAAGTACAATCCAAATGCCAAATGTTCGTATCATTCCAACAGCCCCGAGCATGAAACTAATTAATGCTGGGCTCTGAAGAATAAAAATCAAGATCTGATAGATAATAAAATAATTGAATTTGATCCACTGTTACTCCAAATGTGATAACTGCACCAATGCCGAATCATGGAAAAGGTGTTAACGCAATTAATGATACTACTTTCGTCTCTTCCATTGAAGATTTAACAACCCCATTAACTATTGTGAAGGTAAATTTGCTGAAAGTCGGGGTGTTCCCTGGCTGTTATTAAGATTGTGTTTGCTGTAATCAACAAGTAAATGGGTGAAAGTGGATGAAGCAAGGTGTGCAACACCTTATATATATGCGAGATTATGTTTGAGAAGATTCCTACCATCAAGAGTTTTACCAACAAAACTAAAGACCTGTCCATAATAACAATTTCTAACAAACCTTTTAGGATCCCCTCAAAGGGTCCTACTAAAATTTAAAATGAACCAACCATTGCTCCTTTAATAATTACTCCCGCTAGGCCTATTCCATACTCCTCTGATAAATAGGTTCCATGGAACTATGGTGCCGAGGTTTATTATCATGGGATAAAACAAGATTCTTAGATCAACAAAGACGAAGCTGATGTCACTAATATCGTAGGTTCTAGTAAAGTGACAAGAATAGGCAGAATCTTTTCCCCTGATATTTAACCATCCACTACTACAACAACTCCCGCCCGCATAACCAATGACAAGTCTAGTGCCAACACTAGAGGCAAAGAGAAAGAAGGTGAGCTTGCTGGGATAAAGGCACCTACCAAAGATACTGATGCTGAAGAACCCTCCACTCGAGAGATGGAGGAAATCCTGAAAATTATAAAGAAGAGTGACTTCAAAATAGTCGAGCAGCTGGGGAAAACCCCCTCCAAAATTTCCATGCTATCATTGTTACTCTGTTTGGACGTTCATGCCCAGGCTCTAATCAAGTTCTTGAAGAAAGCCCATGTGCCCTAAGAAACCACAACTGACCAGTTCGATAACTGTGTAGCAAGTTTAACGGCTGGTAATGGATTAGGGTTCTTCGACGCTGGTTTGACTCCTATGGGAAAAAACCACAACAAAGCCTTGCATATCTCTATTAAATGCAAGGGGACCACCCTGGCCCATGTCCTAATTGATACTGGATCATCTTTAGATGTTTTACCCAAAGGTGCTTTGGACCGGCTAGATTGTGAAGGACTGGTATTGAAGCCAAGCGATATTGTCATAAGGACTTTCGATGGGTCTAAGAGAATGGTTCATGGAGAGGTGAATCTCCCAATTAAAGTTGGCTCACAGATTTTAAACTCTACCTTTTATATAATGGACATACGTCCCGCCTGCTCTTGTTTTCTTAGACGCCCTTGGATCCATGGGGCAGGGGCAGTAACATCCACCCTTCATCAAAAATTGAAATACCCAGTCAAGGGGAAGATCGTTACAGTTTGCAGCGAAGAAGAATTTATGGTGAGCCATCTCAATTCCTTCAAGTATGTGGAAATGGATGGTGAATTCATAGAGACTCCATGCCAGGCCTTCGAAATTGTTCCTCCTATGGTTGCCTCCACCAAAATATTCTCCAACATATCAAAAGCTGATGAAGTTATACCAATAATGGTTTCACTTAAGGATGCCTGTGCCGTGGTAGAAGATGGAAACTGAACTATCTGGGGACAACTTCCCGACATTCTATTTAAAGCAGACAAATTTGGGTTAGGTTTCACCATCAAGGCTCAAAGAGAGGTCAGGCGCGCTCGTGTGGGAAAACCACCTCTTCGCATCGGAAATCATGAAGTAAACACCGTGGAAGACTCTGATGATGAATGCACTTTTGAAAAATGGATCTACCCTAATGCTGGAGGAAAGCTCAACAATTGACATGCAAAGGATTTCACTCCCATATCCTTCATTGAGGAGTAATTACTTTTTACTGTTTTCTTTCAATTCAAGAACTTTTGTCTGTAATCTTAAATTCCAAACAATGAATTTTAAGCCATGTGCCTTGCCAGGGGAACTATGGTCCATTTGTTAAGGGTTTTGTTCATGTTCATTTATCATATGATCATTTAATATAAACCATTGGACCTTTTGCATTCAAATTTTTATGTTCATTGTCTTTCTTTTCCTTTATTACATTTTTTCAATAGCCATGTATCTTACATGCACACACACACTTGCAGATCCTGATCCACTTCGGGTCTCATTGTCAACGACTCTACCATTTCCAGTTATGACTTGGAACATCCAATTAACCAAGCTGGAGACAAAGGATAGGAAGATTATGAAATAACAGGAGAACTAGCCAGACTGCTAATGCAAGAAGAGAAAGCTATTCAACCTCATAAAGAGCCAGTCGAGGTTATCAACTTAGGTACTGAGACAGATAAGAAAGAAGCCAAGATTGGAGCCAACCTAGAAGATGGTATTAAGAGAAGATTGGTTCAGATGTTACATGACTATGTTGAAGTGTTTTCTTGGTCGTATGAAGATATGCCAGGGTTGGATACCGACATTGTGGTTCATCGTTTGCCAACGAAGGAAGATTGTCCTCCTGTTAAGCAAAAAGTATGTCGTATGCGGCCAGACATGTCTAAAGAGATAAAGGCTGAGGTAATGAAGCAATTTGATGCAGGTTTTCTGGATGTCACATCTTATCCTCAATGGATTGTGAACGTGGTCCCCGTGCCAAAGAAAGATGAAAAGGTTTGCATGTGTGTAGATTATAGGGATCTGAATAGGGCAAGCCCCAAAGATGATTTTCCTCTACCACATATTGATGTCTTGGTTGATAACACCGCTCAACATAAAATCTTCTCCTTCATGGATGGATTTTCTGGCTACAACCAAATCAAGATGGCTCTGGAAGACATGGAAAAGACCACCTTTGTTACACAATGGGGAACCTTTTGTTACAAGGTCATGCCGTTCAGATTAAAGATGCAGGGGAAACATATCAAAGAGCTATGGTAGCTTTATTTCATGATATGATCCATCATGAAATAAAGGTATATGTGGATGATATGATTGCAAGGTCGCAAACTTAAGAAGAGCATCTTGATCACCTACAGAAGCTATTTGAGAGGCTGAAGAAGTACAAGTTGAGGTTGAACCCTAATAAGTGCACATTTGGAGTAAGGTCTAAAAAGCTTTTAGGTTTTGTCGTCAGTGGTAAAGGCATCAAAGTTGATCATGCAAAGGTAAAAGCCATTCAATAAATGTAAGTTCCTCACTCTGAGAAGGAAGTCAGATGGTTCTTGGGTCGTCTTAATTACATTTCCCATTTCATATCTCACTTAACTGCTACTTGTGACCCAATCTTCAAAATCCTGAAGAAAGATCAAGTAGTCAAGTGGAACGACGACTGTGAAGCTGCCTTTGACAAGATCAAAGAATATTTGCAAGAACCTACTATCCTTATGCCTCCAGTGGAAGGAAGACCATTGATCATGTGCTTGACTGTGCTAGATAATTCTATGGGTGTGTGTTGGACCAACATGATGAGTCTGGCCGAAAAGAGCATGCAATTTACTACCGGAGCAAAAACTTTACCGACTGTGAAACCAGATATTCACTGCTCGAGAAAACTTGCTGCACTCTGGCATGGGCTGCTCGCCGGCTAAGACAGTATATGTTGACTCACACCACTTTATTGATTTCTAAGATGGACCCCATCAAGTATATCTTCGAAAAGCCCGCTCTCTCTGGACAGATAGCTAGATGGAAAATGATTCTGACTGAATTCGATATTCAATATATAACACAAAAGGCCATCAAAGGAAGTTTATTGGTAGATCATTTGGCCAATCAAGCTGTTGATGATTATCAATCTATGAACTTTGACTTCCCGGATGAGAATATCATGTTAGTGACTGACTGTGCAAAACCTGGACCGTATGATGGACCTGAACAAGGATCCCGATGGACTATGGTTTTTGATGGAGCTTTCAACGCCCTGGGTAATGGAATTGGCGCTGTGATAATTTCTACTGAAGGTTATCACACTCCTTTCACTGCTAGACTGTGCTTCGATTGTAAGAATAACATGGCTGAGCACGAGACGTGCATCTTAGGTTTGAAGGTTGCTATTGACTTAAGAATCAAGCATTTTGATGTATTCGGAGATTCTGCTCTAGTGATCAGTCAAGTCAAAGGAGAATGGGACACTAAGCATCTTAACCTTATTCCTTACAAGGAGCTTGTGTTAACCCTAATACCATACTTCGAGGAGATCACCTTTGAACATTTTCCTAGAGAAGAAAATCAGTTGGCTGACGCCTTCGCAACAATTTCTTCCATGTTCAAGATCAAATGGGACAACAAAGATCCTATGATAACAATCGAAATATTTGACGAACCTACACACTGCTATGAGCTTGACACTGACGAAGAGAAACCATGGTAACATGAGGTGATGAGATATCTTGAGGCACAAGAATATCTTGAAGGAGCTTCTGTCAATGATAAGAAATTCTTGTGAAGATTTCAGCCAAATTCTTTCTAAGCAACAAAATTCTATACAAGCACAACCATGATTCTACTCTACTCCGATGTATGGAAAAGAAGGAGGAAGAGATAATTATGGAAGATTTGTATGATGGCCTCTTTGGGACCCACTCTAGTGGATACACTATGGCCAAGAAAATCCTGAGGGCTGGTTACTATAGGTCCACAATGGAAACTGGTTGGCATCATCACTCAAAGACTTGCCACAAGTGTCAAACCTATGCTGATAAGGTCCATGTACCTCATATTCCTCTAAATGTCATGACTGCTCCGTGGCTGTTTGCAATGTGGGGCATTGATATGATTGGAGAGATCAAACCTACTGCCTCAAATGGACACCGTTTCATCCTTTTTGCCATTGATTACTTTACAAAGTGGGTCGAAGCTGCCTCATATGCCTCAGTCACCAAGAAAATTATAGCCAGGTTTATCAAGAATAACCTCATCTGCCGTTACGGTATCCCCGAAAGGATCATCACTAACAATGGAACCAACCTCAATAATGCTATGATTACAAAACTTTGTACTTAGTTCAGAATCAAGCATCAAAATTATTCTCTGTACATACCCAAGATGAATGGCGCAGTGGAAGCTGCCAATAAAAATATCAAGAAGATTATGCAAAATATGGTGGTAACCTACAAAGACTGGCACGAGATGTTACCGTTTACTCTCCATGGCTACCGTACTTCAGACCGAACATAAACTGGGGCAACCCCGTTCTCCCTGGTCTATGGCATGGAAGATGTTCTCCCTGTCGAAGTTCATATCCCTTCTCTAAGGATTATGAAGGAAGCAAATTTAGATGAAGACGAATGGATTGAAACTAGGTTGGGTCAATTGAACTTGATTAACGAGAAGCAACTGGCTGTTGTTTTCCATGGTCAGATGTACCAAAAATGTATGATCAAGGCTTTCAACAAAAAGATGAAGCCTCGAGTATATCAGACTGGCGACTTGGTAATAAAGCACATCATTCTTCCACAAGGCGACCCCAAGGGCAAATGGACTCCCACTTATGAAGGACCATTTTTTGTAAAGAATGTTTTCTCTGGTGGTGCCATGATGCTGACTACTATGGATGGCGAAGTCTTCCCACATCCTGTGAACGCGAACATAGTTAAAAAATACTACACATAAAATGACCCGCTAGTTTGACATAACTAGGCAAAAATAAGGACATCCCGGCGAACCAAAGAGGTTCGGGCAAAAGTTAGGGATATATGCAAAAGATTGTACACCCGACGAGTCGAAAACTTGAAAGGGCTATTTGCGCCCGAAAGGGCGGTCCAGTAAAAAGTTAAAGATTAAAGCGTATGACTATGCCCCGTGGGATCTTTACAACCCGTTTTATTACCAAGAGCCAAATTCAATGATACCAGATCAATCCAATCAGTTTCTTCCAAGAGGCAAGGGTTTGTACGAAGGCATAGAGGCAATAGCAAAGTTGGGACACAATGAGATCACTTCCACACGGCTATTATTTTTGTTTTCACTCTGTACATTTTTCATTTCTTTTGACGATTTCCTCTTACTAGGATCTCTGTCTCTTTGTACAAAAATGCCTATTCATGGGCAAAACATCAATACAAATATACATCGAAGTACAAACTTTTTGTTTTTTCTGTTTTGAGTGCAAAAGTGTCCAATGACTAAAACTGAATGAACATATGCATATGAACATGATTAAACTTTTAGAAAACGTATGCTTAAAAACAGTGACAAAGCATCTCCTTGAATGAATTTGAGATATACCCAGAGTTATTTCAATAACATTATCTCCACAGATTGGGATTCATAAAATCCCCAGCCATAATTTCAATCTCCGGAAGATTCTTTCCCCAAGCTGAGTTGGTCTTAAAAAAGAAGCCTTATGGATCTCTTCCTATAGAGACACCTCCCCAATAGTTCGTCAAATATTCTCTTCAATAGGTTTTATTTCCCGAACAAACAACAAAATTCCCCAACTTGAGTTTGCCTCTCAGACTATTACAAATCAAGGGACCACAACCCCTAATCCCAGTGAAGTCGCCAACAGAGTCGTTACTATCCCTGAAAATCCTGAACACGACCAAATAATAGTTCAACTTCATTCCTATCTAAGCACAGTTACTACAAAACCTGGACCCAACCAGATACCAGTTCAAATCCATCCTACCCTTAATTTGCTTAAACCTGGACCTGACCAGTAAACAACTCAAGTTACTAAAGCCTGGACCCGACTAGATACAAGTTACCCTCAAGTTCAAATTATTGTAAAAACCTGGATCCGACCAGAAAATAGTTTGAGTTGCTAAAACTTAGACCCGACCAGATTACAATTAATCTTAGTTGTAAGTTACTGAAGCCTGGACCCAACCAGATAGCCGTTTAACTTCCTTAAATCATTGCTGAAACCTGGACCCGACCAGATAACAGTTTGAGTTTCTGAAACCTGGACCCAACCAAATAACAGGTAATCTCAATTTTAAAGTTACTAAAGCCTGGATCCGACCAGATAATAGTTCAACTTCTCCAAATTGCTGAAACCTGGACCCGACCGGATAACAATTTGAGTTTCTGAAACCCGGACCCAACCAGATAACAGTAATCTCAAATTCAAGTTACTAAATCCTGGAATCGACCAGATAATAGTTCAACTTCTCCAATTGCGAAAACCTGGACCCGACCAGATAACAGGTAACCTCAAGTTCAAATTACTGCGAAAAATACTAGTTTAACTTCTTCAATCACTAACAAAACTCCTCTTCCCTAGTAGAGTTCTCCACTATCCCCAACAAGTTTTTGCAAAAGCTTAGGCCCGACCAGATAACAACTAACTTTCAAGAGATCATTCCCCACTAGAGCAGCGGATGACTAGTAATCCTAAGCTCTTTCTCCCAAGAAGAAGTCAATATTTCCCAATGGAATTCTTCTCAACAAAGCAGGAATCCCAAACGGGAGCATTTTTAACAAAGTCTGAAGATACACATGCTTTCCATCTCTAACAGTAGTCTGAGATTTAACTTCTCAAAGTTCCCTAGTATCTGTCAAGAATATGCTTCGATAACATGTCACATTCGTATAACATACATAACATATACATACAACATAATCTCATTTATTTTGAGAACATCATTACACCATGCATACATTCACATACAACTAACCCCTTTTGTTCCTTGCAAAAAAATCATTAATGCAAAGATCTCTTCTAGATCAGAATTAATTCTTCCATTTAAAGACAGACAAGACACCTAGTTTTCAGCATGAATCGACTAAAGAGTTATGCTGATGTTCCTCCCAGTTTCTACCATCATCTCTCCAAATGGCATCTATAAGCACATTCCCGAATCAATACATCATCGAGTGCAAATTTCTGGGCACTCTAGTGTTCAATCATCTTTCACCTTCAAGTCATGAATGGCGGACCCGCCAATCTAACTCTTCAGGTTTAAGAAGATTGAACAGGGGAAGATGTTGTACACCAAAATTTTCCCTCTCAATTTCTCAAGAACTCTCTCACAAGATCTCAATTGATTCAAGACTGCACAAGGTTTGATCAGCTCAAGACACCTCCTCAAGCACCGATGACTCAAAATTAGGGTTTGAGTTTGTATAAGGACAATTGGACTTTTAATGCTTCATAAGACTTTAATGGATCATTTTGGACTCCTAATATTTCTCATGTCAAGTTTCAAGTGTTGGATCACATTTTTGCTCAGTCAATTGATCAGTTGACCTAAAATCAACTCTATTGGGGAAAAAGTCAATTGTTGTCAATTTACAGTCAAACTTCATAATTTTTTATCCATATCAACATTTTGAACTCATATATGGCAATTGATCAAGTTTGGATCATAATTCCTCAAGAAATTTGATCAGATCATCAAAAGGGCATAAAGGTCAAAATTAGGGTTTTGACTGAGAAGGTTCAATTTTTGACTTTTGACCTAACACATGACTTGTTGGTTTGAGACATGATATCAAGGAATAAAATTCATCATTTTTACCTAATTTCATAGCTTAAAACATTCCCCAAATATCAATTGATTGATAGTTGAAATTCAGTCAACTGATGAAAAGTCAATTGATACACTAAAAAGTCAAACTTTGACTTTTTGGCCAAAATCAAGTTTCAAAAATCATATTTCATCAAGATATGTTAAAATATGAAGTTTGTTCATCAAGAAATCAAAAAGTCAAAATTCACTTTGAAAAGTCAAAACTTCCAAGACTTAGAAATTTTTCTAAGTGTTGGAAAATTTACTTTTCTTTTCATAACTTTGTGCCAATTTTTCATGATGATGCAAGGTGATTCAAGAAAAAAATTCCAACATGAAAGTTGTAGATCTCAATGATATCTAAAAATTTGTATAAGGAATCAAGTTCTAAAAATTCTTGGATTACAATTTTTTAATTCATGAAGACATGCTCATGAAACCTAAACACTTAGTGAAATTTTGCCCTAGTTAGGCAGATTTTTGGTACCAACTTCATGGCAACTTTTCACCTAGTTCCAAATTGATTCTTCAAAAATGTCCAACATAAAGGTTGTATAATATGTTACAATATTTCCAAAATGTCTAAGAACTCATTGAGATCATTCACGAGCTAGGAGAATCAAAGGCAATAAGTTAGAGTTTCAAACTTGTTTTTCAAGTCATTTTCATGATGAACATTTGATCCAATTCCAAGCATTGTTGCATAATCCCACTTTTTAGGCCCTCTAACTTGTGTATCTATCCTTAATCAAAATAGTACACAAGATTTTGAGCTATGAACCACTTCATTTAACCTTTGTCCAATACACCTTGCCATTTAAGGAAGAAAGTCACCACTTCCATTTTGAAAAAGCAAGCTTTATGCAAAGTCAACTTGTCTTGAGCTTTGCACTTGTTCTTTCTGCAGACCCACAATCTATAAGTCAGAAGAAAGCTTGTTTAAGGCTCAACCACTCTACAATAACATGGTACAAGCTTTGGGAAGATATTTGCCATGGTTGCTTCAAAAACAAGTAAAGGTGTTACAACTTGATAATTCAAATTCTGACTTATTGTAGCACACAAAACCTCTTGCCTATAAATACATACACTATTTGCAAGTTAAAGCACGATTGCACAAGCCTTCAAATTCCCTCAAAACCAGAAATTGCAACACAAGCACAAAACTTGCCATTTCTGATTTCTAAACCCAACCTCTCAATCCACTTGTGCGTTCTTTGGCCTTTTGCTTCTAAAAGCTTCTAAACATCATCCATAAACAATCCCAATACCTGTTTTCAAACTGTAACACCATTTATACCATCCTCCATTTTTAAAAACAAATCTTTTCATCTTGACTTCTCCAACTTGATTCAAGAACTCTCAGCTCAAAGTAACCATTGGAATAGCTTCCTGGAGGTTCAAGGAAGCTAACCTGATCATCACCATCACTTAAAACAAGCTCAAACTAATTTCACGATTTCCAGTTTTTTGAGGTATTTTTCTGAACTTCCATAACTTCATTTAGGCATTATTAGGCTTGCATTTTCAAAGACAAAATGTAGATATCATTTCCCTGAAACCGTACATGTCCATTGTTTTCATTTATATTGACTGAGTAGGGAGAATTTTGAGATTGAAATTTCTGGAAAAATTAGCGTTCAGATTAGGGCCAACAAAATTCTTGTTTATCTTTGATTTATAGTTTAAGTGGTTTACATTTCTGGAATCGTGAGAAAAAATGGAATAACTTTCATGTTTGCAATTTAAAATTTTGTTGAGAAATGAGCAAGATACATGTGGTCTAGCTAGCGTGAGGTTGAAGATGAAGTTCAAGCCATGGAAGTATTTTTTATTATATATTTATGGTTTCATTTTATACACTGGATGTATAGCCACCCCAGTGGGAAGGCAACACACGTATTATGTTGAGGGAGTGGGTTCAAGCCCCAGCGCTGCCACTTTTCACAATTTTTCACTCTTTTTTCTTCTTTCATACATGCACGTTGGGCCTTTGAGGCATTGGGCCTCTCTTTTTACTTCATTCTGACCCCCTGATTACTTATACCAACACAGCCCAACATTTTGTTTATTATTATTTTTGACCTACAAAAAAAACTCCTCTTGGGCCAGGCCTAGTACCAAAACAGTTTTACTTCTAATAAACACCTCAAACCTGATTTTTACCCCCTGACCTTTTTTATTTTTTTTATTATTAATATCATGATAATATTTATGTTTATTAATAAAAAAGGAGAAAAATATTTTATTTATTATATACTTATTTTATTTTTCAAAGCAACAGAGACACCAAAAACATTTTTATTACAATTTAATTTATTTTATTTTTTAGTCAATTAATAATTAGATTAGGGTTTTTAATTTATTTATTTTCTTTTTAAATTAAAATCGACTTAGAATTTTAGGTTTCTATGTTAATTAATTAATTTCTTTTTTTCATACCATTTAATTAATATTAAAATCTTTTTCTCAAAAAAAAAACTTAAAAATGTTTCTTTATTTAATTTATGTTTGTTTTATCATTTTTAATTAATTATTTTTCCTTTAGTTAATTAAGGTCTTAAAAAAATTCAAAACAAAATCTATTTCCTATTCTATTTATATCCTTGTACATTCATTCATTCTTACACATTTAATTCTTGTAAATATTCAATATGGTTGCAATAGATAATTAGAATTTAAATTCTTGCAAACCTCATTTGTAAATATGTATACCCCCTCCCAAATGATGTAATAGCATAGGATATTTAGTTTTCGCAATTTATCGCTTTCATATAAATGCTAGTAAGTTAGGGTTTGTATGAAAAGATAAAATCAACACTAGAAAACCCCCATTCAACACAAAAAAAAAGCATGAAATCAAAACACTTGCACACTGGCACCTCTAGGTTTAACTCCACTTTGTTGCCTTGAGAAAAATGGTCATGTTATGGATGTGAGACATCTTAGCCAAAACAAATTTAAATACAATATCATAGTCCATCGATGACGCTACGAATGTTGCCTTACAAATGATCTTAGTCCCTTAAGAGAAATGCTAAGATATCTCACAACATTGTTATCCATGACTATACGATGACCCATGCCCGTCCCTTTACATCCAAAGATAGGTTTACTTACCAATAAATGGTGAGATGACAATATCAAAGGAATAGGGAAATGAACAAAAGACTTTTGAGTAGGTAGAACGTTCTTAGTTGCTTGCTCACAATCCATCTTTAAAAAACAAACATCTTTTTTAAATAAACTAAACACTTTCAAAACATGAAATATTTTCAAAAGTCCAACATTTTGTATGTATTCTTATAGAGACGAGAATCATTACAAAGTTTGCCTAAACAAAGGCACTTTTCATAAATACTTTCAAAACCCGCCACAAACACATTTCGAACAAAGCAATTTTCAAGTGATCTAGCAAGCAACTAAGAGCCCATAGATAACTATGGATTAAAAGGGTGCTAACACCTTTCCTTTTCATAACCTACCCCTCAAACTCAAGAAAATATATCAAAGGTATTTCCTGTTCTTTTCACCCTTTCCTTATTGGATAAAAGAAAAGTCGATGGCGACTCTTGCTATCTACAACAATTGCGATCACACGCAAGACACCCAAGTCAATTCTCCCACCGTATTACAGGTGGCTTAGGCAAAAAAGAACGTCTTGGTAGGCTGAAAACCCGAAAGGGCGGTCTAGGAAAAAGTTAGAGACACAAACAAAATAAATGTTTCCGGTAGGTTGAAAACCCGCAAGGGCAACCTATGAAAAAGTTAGGGATTTCCTGGCAAGTAACTGCATCAGATAAGACTTGATCATTGAAGCAACAATTTTCTCGGATTCTTATCACACTTCAACTGAAGCCTCTGCTCAGAAGTTCAAAATTGTTAGGGAGAATAGTGGTCATTGTATTTCAATGTATCTTTCCCATGTATTTACCATTTTCCAAAACTTTGTAATCATCTATGGAGTCTCGCCATTCGTGGAGTACCATTCTATTAATAAAGTTTGATCCTTTATCCAATTCTTTGTAGTTCTTATTTTATTATGTTTACAAAAATTTCATTTATTATTGATAGTAATTTTCAAAACAAAAAGACTTACTAATAAAAACATGTTTTTGAAAAGAAATTGAAAATTACTTTTTACCTCAATTATGTGATTCAAGTGGGACAAAAGTAGTGGTTTCAAGGATGGGTGAACTCTGAAGTTTCTTAATTTCTCCCCAAGAAGTATCCCAGGTTGCTCTTGCTAATATGCGCGTAGTCTACTTGTGATTTTTTCCTTAGATTGATGGATTTCATAACAGTTGATATATGGAGTGGTGATGGGTTTGTAATCCCATTTCCCCCAGCTAAGTCTTGATTCAGGTTTCTGTAACTGAGTGTGATTCTTTCCCCATCCAGGTGGTGATCAGGCAGAGATTGCAAAATTAGGTAATATTTTATTAGTTGAATGGATTCTTTCTTCCTTTGTGTTGAGAACTGATGTGGAATCTCTTATAGAGCATTTCTCCCTCCAGTTATGACATTTTTGTTGTTATGTGCTTCCCAAGTATCCTGACAAAAGCAGTATCTTTTCTAAGAAGTGTTCAAACAACTGTCAACTTTTTTGGGTTTTCTCTCGATAAGTGTTGAGTTTGATTTAAAATCCCCAAAATTTTGACTTCTTGTTGTGTTGTTAACTTCTTAATTCCCCGGGTGAAGCGAAGATGATGCTTCCCTCTAAATTTGTTATCCCTAGTGTTGTACCCTAAAATTTTCCATCTCATTTCTCAAAACATTTCTCACCAAAAGTCTCAAATGCTCAAAGATTCTTAAGAGTTTGACCGGACAAGCTCACCTCCTAAGCATTGGCTCCAAATTAGGGTTTTGGTTTTCTCAAGGAAAAATGGACTTTTGATGCTTCAAATGACTTTCATGGTTCATTATAGGTCTTCAAGATTTCTCATACCAAGTTTCAAGCCTTGCATCACAATTCTGCTCAGTCAATTACTCAGATGACTGAAAATCAACTATATTGGGTAAAAAGTCAACTGATACACAAAAAGTCAGACTTTGACTCTTTGGTCAACATTGAATTTCAAAGATCAAGATTCATCAAGAAATTAAAAAATATAAAACTTTATCATCAAGAATCAAAAAAGTCAAGAATGTCAATAAAAAGTCAAGATTTTCATTACTTAGAAAATTTCTAAGTGTTTTTACACTTGATAATTTCATTACTTCATGACATTTTTTCACCAAGATGTAAGATGATTGAAAGGAAACTTTCAACATGAAAGTTGTAGATATTGATGAATTCTACAACTTTATATTAGAGGGTTTATGTCCAAAAGATGATTAGATTTGAATATATAGGCTCATGAAGTCATGACACTTTTGTATAAACACTTAGAGAAATTTTCAACAAGTTTGGTCAGATTTTTGTCCCAACTTCTTAGCCAATTTTCATCAAGGTCCAATTTGATTTAGCCAAAGTGGTCAACATGAAAGTTTTATACAATGTTTCAATATTTCCAAATCATCCAAGAGCGTGAATTTATCATACTTAAGCTAGGATATTCAAAGGCATGAAGTTGGGCATCCATTCTTGTATTACAAGTCATTTTGGTGAAGAACACATAATCCAATTTTCATGCTATGCTGCATAATCTTGCTTTGCAGGCCTTCTAATTTGCAAATCTCACCATAATTTAATGTTTACAAAAACATTTGAGCTATGGTCCATTTGACTTAAGCATTATCCAAAGCATAATTCCATTAATGGCACAAAGTTAACACTCCCATTTTTGAAAAGCATGCTTTTGCAAAATGTCAATGCATTGAGCTTTGTAATGGTTATATTTGATTAAAATCAAGCTCAAAATAATAGAGAAAACCATCTACATCCAACAACTTCAGAACATGCTTGTACTTGAAACATTGAAACTATGAAAATTCATCCAACTTGGTTTTTCACTTTCAACCAAACCATATAGGCTATCTTGCAAATATGATTACTTCAACCTCCCAAACCTATTGCCTATCAATATATAGATTAATTTAAAGACAAAAGGAGATGAACGAGCCCTCAAAACTCCTTTACTCTCAAAAAACAAGAATTGTCCATAAAACCTCCATTTTTGAGCTTTGAAGTCCAAATCTTTGAATCTCTCAAACCTTGAAAGTTTTTCCCAAACAAATCATCCAAATACTTCAAATACATCATATAGAAGTTGTTCAAACACAAGAACAACTTCTGTAACATCATTATCACCATCTTCAAAACTCAAAAACAGTGCCTTGCAACTTGACTTGATTTGAGTGATTCAACAACTTTCAGCATAAAGTTAGGATTCACATAGCTTCAAGAAGGTAGAAGGGAGCTTAATCAATCATAATATTTCACCTGGAAAAGCTAGAAGAGGCTTCGTACTTTTTTCCAAGAGAGGTAAGTTTCCTCAAACTTTGATATCTTAATCCATACATCAGAAGCCCTGAAACATCGAGGCATAAGAGTGCAAACTTTCAGAAGTTTCAAAAAAATGCTTTAGGAGCCCTGACACGGGTGGCTGTGTCACCTGACACGGGCCATGTCAGGGAGAAAATATGCAAAAAGGGCAGGGTAGATGCTAACATGGGTGCCAGTGTCACACGATACGACCCATGTCAACTTAATTGGGATTGAAAACTGGGCAAGGAGGCAAGGCAGGAGCTGACACGGGTGCCCGTGTCACATGACACGGCCCGTGTCAATTCAGTTGGTACTAAGAATGTGCAGGAAGCTTTGGGCAGATTCTGACACGGGTGCCCGTGTCTGGTGACACGGCCTGTGTCAGCCTAGGCATTAGAAATCCTGATTTTTGAGATTTTTGTTATAACTTTGGGTACACTGGACATTTTGCATTAATGGAAATTGACATTAACATCCAAATTATTTTCTAAACAATTGAAAAAATCATTAGACTTAGGTTTTATTTTGATTTCAATTAACTTAGATTTTTTAGGTTTTTTTGTTTAAAATAATTAGTTAACCTCTCTTTTAATTAAAACCAATTAATTTTCTTAGGTTAATGATCAAACTTTGTTTTCTATTAAAAAAACCATAAAAACAACTTCTTTCTTCCTCTTTACATTTTGTACATTCAATTATTATTCATATTCAATGGTTTGTAATAGTAATTAGGGTTTTATTGCTTTCCTTCCCCATTTACAAACTTGTACCCCCCATTCCCAAAGCATTGTAATAACGTATGACATTTAAATTATGCAATTTATCACTTTCCTTATTATTGCTAGTAATTAGGGTTTGTATGACAAGATTTAAAATAAAACATTACATAACCCTAATTCAAAGATAATATACTTGAAAACAAAACACTTTGCACACTTTCACCTCTAGGGTAACCCACACTTGTTGCCTTGGATTTAAACGGTCATGTCCCTCGAATGTGGGATGTTTTAGCAAAGACCCTCGATTAAAAGATCATAGTCCCTCGATGACCCTTCAACATTGCCTTCGACAAATGATCTTAGTCCCTTACGAAAATTGCTAAAACATCTCACAAGTTGCCTTCTATGACTATACGAAGACCCACGCCGGTCCCTCACATCCAATGATATGGATCCCTACCAATTAATGGTAGATAAGAACTATCTAAAGGAGGAGGAAAATAACAAAGACTTTTTGAGTAGGTAGATTGCTCGTAATTGCTTTCTCACAAACAAAACCATTTACACCTCATGCTTTCAAAACACTTTTCAAAACAAACATTTTGTATACATTATCAACGATACGAGAATCATTACAAAATGGACTTACATTGGCATTTTCAAACAATTCCTTTCAACAAATATTTTCAAAACCAACACTTTATATACATTCTCAATGATACGAGAATCATTGCAAAGTTTGCCAAACTTAGGCATTTTTCAAAATATTTTCAAAAACTTACACAAACACAAAGCATTTCAAAGTGATCAAGCAATTAAGAGCCCGTTGATAACTACAGATGAAAATGGTTCTAACACCTTCCCTTTTTAGGACCTACCCCCCGAACTCAAGAAAATTCTCAAAAGGTATTTCCTGTTCTTTTCACCCTTTCATTTATTGGATAAAAGAAAAGTCAGTGGTGACTCTTGCCATTGGTAAAACTTGTGATAAAATGCAAAACACCCAAGTCAGTTCTCCCACCATACCACACCCGGGAATTTTCGTAAATTCTCCCCAAAGAATTTTGCATAACCACTACCCTTGACATTGAAGGTTGTTTTTAGGCTCCCCTCGACGTGTGTGGTTTCATTTTCCTTAGTGAAGTCAGTACAAAATCCAAAGTTGAAGTCTAGACGATATGGAATTGTCTTCCCTAGCGAAGTCTGTATGATATTCCCTGATGAAGCCTGGAGGAGGGTGTTATATCCCTACAACTGTATTGGTTTATTGCTATCATATTTTGCTTTGATTATATTTCAAACCGTGTTTCTTCCCAGTGAAGTTAAACCATGAAGTAGGACTTTGTTTCCTCAATTGGTGCATACTCTCTTATGGAATCTTCATCTCGAATGTGATTTAGCCGAGTGTTGTCCTTACCAAAGTTGGTTTTGTCTGGATATCCCCATTGCAGTATGTCTATTTTGTCAACATATACATGATATTATTCATACACTAGTACATCATGCACAACTAAGTTAAAATTCATTGCTCATTTGCATTCATTGATGTTTTTGTTGGCATATTATCCTTTTTGTAGAGTTATGTTATCCTCCCTCCAATAGAGTATCAACTTTAAGCAGAAAGTGTATATCCTTTCAATTTCCCCACTGAGTTATCCCTCATGGAAGAATTTTGCTTTAGCCTTCCTACCCAGTTCATTATCTGGATAGAGTTTGGTCCCCATTTGAGTTTATTTCTCATTGGATGGTGTTTTGGTTGACTGTTTCACTCTGGTTTGTTCCTGATTTGAATTTTTGGTCCCGACAATAATATTATTTTGATCCCTATAGGCTTTGAGCCCTAGATTGAGAATGTTCATTTATTTTGCACGTGAAAGCTTTATTCCTTCAGCAGGAATGTGTTGGTATTTCCCCATAAAATTAAAATTCACTTCCTAGCAGTGTTATCACAATCCTTTTTGTAACAGCAAGTGGCAATATCTTTATTTGAGCAACCTATACTTCCCCAGTAAGTCTATTAATGCCAGAGAATATGTTTACTCGGATGAATGGTAGTCTCATCGTATGGGAGATAGTTTGTTGTTGAGGTTGGCTTTACTCCGATGATAAAGACAGTTTGTTGAAAAATCCTTACAACAGTTATTACCCTTTTCAAGTAATATTTTGATAAAAGAAGAAATTGTTACCGTTCTCGGCGAAACCCAGAAGTTGGTAAAGTTCATTACCCTTTCCAGGTGGAATGCCTTGGTTAAAGAAGAAGTTGAGACCCATTCTGGGTGGAATGCCAGAATTTTGGGAAACTTGTTGTGTTGTTATATTTTTTTCTACCTTCATTCCTAAGTTGGTAGTTCACCATCATTCGTTAGTCATCATTTATCTCTTTCTACTCATTGGAATTTACCCCAATAGAGTTGAGTTATTCCTATCCATGAGTGCTGATGTCAAATATTTGTTCCCAGCCATAAGTGTAGATGTCAATCCTTTGTTCCCAACCATAAGTGTTGATGTCAACCCTTTGTTCCGAGTCATAAGTGCTGATGTCAACCTTTGTTCCAAGCCATAAGTGCTGATGTCAACCTTTAATACCATCCATAAGTGTTGATGTTAATCCTTTGTTCCTAGCCATGAGTGCGGATGTCAAACCTTTGTTCCCAGCCATAAGTGCTAATGCCATACCTTTGTTCCCAGCCATATGTGATGATGTCAACCTTTGTTCCTATCCATAAGTGATGATGTCAAATCTTTATTCCCAACCATAAGTGCTAATGTCAGTCCTTTGTTCCCAACCATAAGTGTTGATGTCAATCATTTGTTTACTAGTATCAACGTTGATGTTTACCGTCATCTTTGAGACGGTATTATCGTACTGTTTCTATTTGCATCCTTTTGTTTGTTAATTTATGATCCCTTGTGATTAGATGTTACTCTCTTTTTGCTATGTCCTCTATGAGTGGGTAGTTTATAGTTATCTATCGATCTTTGTTATCCATTGCTTTTTCCTTATTTATTGAGTTGATGATACTTTGTCTCCTCTTTGGGACTTACCCTAGTAGAGTTGAGTTTTCTTTTCCCCAGCGAAGTTGATTTTCCTCCAATGGAGTTGAGTTTCTTTCCTCCAGTCGAGTTGGTAATTCTTCCTATTGGTTACCTCCTTGATAGTTTGTTGCTTGCATTGTTAAGAGTTTCCGTTGTTAAAATATTACTATGCATTTGGTTTCTTTTAATCGTGGTTTTTGCTTCACCTGTTTATAACCATCCCCAGAGTCGTATTGTTCCCCAATAATCTATTTTCCTGGTCGAACTTTCTTTTTGGCCTGTTGTTTTTATTTTCTGCTTCCCTAGTGGTGTTTTGTGTCACCTTTGGAGTTGGTCATTTGCATTCATAATCATAAGCATTGCATGGCA
The DNA here is from genome assembly GCA_948472305.1 of Vicia faba. Classification (NCBI taxonomy): domain Eukaryota; kingdom Viridiplantae; phylum Streptophyta; class Magnoliopsida; order Fabales; family Fabaceae; genus Vicia; species Vicia faba. The sequence goes on from OX451740.1 coordinate 835,155,470, forward strand.
TCTTAGGGCCAAAAATAGGGTTTGTTTTTATATTTAATCATCTTCAATCGCGTCGAGACGAAGATTTTAACCTTCGTATCTCTGGATAGAAGACACTTAAATACGGGCAACTATTATACCCCAATTTTTGCCCCTAAGATCTCTCATCATCTCATTTTTATCAATACATCAAGATCACACATTAGGGTTGGTTATCCCTTTCTATTTCATCCTATCTTTAAGTTTGCTCTTGAGGGATCACCAATGACCTTGAATTGTGTATCTCGTACATGTTTTCTTAGACTAACATCAAAATATGTATATATATGTCTCTTTGAATGTTCAAATTGTAGGTGATGACACAATTTCATTCATATCATCACCTAACCTATGGTTTGAAGGGTGGTTCTCAGTCAAATGGTTCTCCAATGGATTGCAAGAGCTTAAGTTTCAAGACTATGTCTATGATATCAAAGATTCGTGGTTCAAAGAGCTCCCTCAGTTTATTTAGGTCAAGCTTTTCTCAAAGTTGGTGGTGGAATTCGTCAAGAAAATTTATAGGTTCTTGTGTTTATTTCCATGTCTTCTTCAACAAGTTTCATTGAGACTTAAACTCTATTTTTTAGTGTGCTTCAAGATAACATCATTTTAAGGTCTAATGTGATCCATTAGGCTTTATTGAGCAAATGCTTGATTCGATGATCACACATGCATAACTCTCTCAATTTTCAACATTTTGAGTTGGTTATTTTTGCTGTGAATTCTTATCATCATCTACAACAACCACTCTTCACATGACAAGATCTAATTGTGCAAGAAAAATCATCAAAAGTTGAAAGGGATTTCAAGTCCTTTTGGCACTCTCTCAGCTAGGGTTTGTTGACTTCTAAGGACCATATCTTGCTCATTTTTTGATATTTTTTATTGACTCCAAAGCCATGATTCTCTTTAAAGGTTCCTTAACAAATTCTCTTCAGGGATCTAAGGCAAATTTTGAATGGAAGATCACTAATGTTTGAGAAAGATTACAAGTCTCTTTGAAAAGCCTTTGAATCTTAGGGTTTTACTTCAAATGATCATAACTTGGTCAAATTTTATCTTCGTGAGCCCATTATTTTTCCATAACAATCTTTGGGATATCTACTACAACTTTGTTTCAATGTGCAAGACTTGAAAATGCTTGGAAAGTTGTTTAAGAATTGAAAAGATTATAGGTCTTTTGTGAATTTTCCCAAATTTGTTCATCATCTTCCAAAGACCATAACTCTTTCAATTTTTATGATTTTTGAGTGGTCTCAATTCCATAACTCAATCCAAGAGGTTTAATTCATGTCATCTTCAAATATCAAGACCAAATTTCGAGTGGAATATCACGTAATTTTAAAGAACATTATAGGTCACTTTGGAGTTCTATACTTAGAAATTTTTCTAAGTATAAAAATTTGTGTGTTTTTTCACAAATTCAAATGGACATAACTCTCAGCTCAAGTATCCAAATGGAAACTTTCCCAACACATTATCAAGCTTGATCATTCAGATTTCTAAAAAATCTAAGATTGCATCATAGAGCTCCCTACATTGTGTGCCCCATGGGTTCAAAGTTGGTACCATGAAACTGACTTTTTTTAAAACACTCAAATTCCAAATTGATTAGTGTGGCCTCTAAACACAAACTTGTCACGTGTTTGATGTTTAAACATGGTTAACTAAGTTTCCTAAAGGGTTTGGCACATTAAAATGCAAGGAATGGTTGAGTTTTAACAACTTGCAAGTCACACTTTGCGCATCATGCATGTGCACACGAATTCCACTCATACTTGATCATTTCTCTCACTCTTTGTTTCCATCATGCTCAACTATAAATAAGGATCATCCTTCACTCATTTTCACAAGCTTTAGAGATCCAAAAAACCTCTATCAAACTTCCTTCATACCTCTCAATTCTGCAACTTTGAATTTGGTTTTAGAGCTCTTTTCAATCTTATTTCTTTGTTCATTATTTATCCTTGAACTTCACTGAAGCTAGCAGAAGAAGAACCAAGTCTTGAAGTGCTCTAAATCATTCTAGCCAAATCAAGTTTCAGAGCAATTTCTTCATACTTCATTCAGGTAGTTTAAGGCATCAATTCTTTGAAATCAAATTACTAGAATGGTCTATGATGTTCATTGATGCTTGCTGGTGGTTTAATTTTGATTAATCGATGCATTTTATGCATCTGTTTTCTATTTTTAAAATTTTCAAAACTCTCTGGTTTTTCTCAAATCGACTGGGCTACACTTTAAATAATTTTTTTGTGAGGGTACCATTGGAATCGTCTTGATGAGACGAAGCGAACGACAACAATTTGAGCTTCTAATTTTACAGATTGAAGGACCTGTAAATCGTGTGTTTTTGAATGACTTTATAATGATCTGAAGGTTGAAGACAATGACATGGGCATCTCAACCAATCAGAGCCTCACACGTGTTTTTTTTAAATATGTTTTTAAATAATTGATCTGGTGTGTTATTCACTAATGACCATGATATGTACAACAAGTACGATCCCTTGGATTAGCTTACTAACGCATTTTAACATTGATCCAACGGTCCACATTATTTTGGTTTTATTTTCTAATTTTTGTTTTTATTGTTTTAAAATTTAAAAATTCATAAAAAAATTCATTTTAACTTCTAAAATTGTGAAAAAATTCTAAAAAATTCTTTTGATTTTTATCTTTGTGATTTTTATTTTTTTTACAATTTTATTTTGTTATTTGGTATTTTTTATGATATTTCACTTTATTTGACTTGTTTTAATTGTTTAAAAATACTTTTCTTGATTTTTAAATTCTGAAAAAAATTAAGGAATGACCCAATGGCCTCATGACAAATATTGGTGATCTCATCTTACTTTTATTTTTGGTTTTACTATTTTTCACAAACTATGGTTTATTTTGCTTATTTCTTCAAATTTTAAAAACAGTTTCTGACTTTAAAAAATTCTAAAAAAATTTGGTAACACTTCTTGACTCATGTTTAGCCTTTGACATTTGTTTAGGATTTTTATTTAGTGTTTTAATACATGTTGTGTATTTTACCAATTATTTCCTTTTTAAATCATTTAAATTTTGTTTTATATTAAATATATTTTATTATTTTTTATTGGTCTTGATTTGGAGACACTTAGGTGTTATTTTGGGACAAGTTCCTCAACTTCATTGGATTTTGGTTGTTGATAGGTTTAAAAACCAAATCCACCAAAATGGATGAATGATGTTGATGATATTTGAAACCCTAGTTTCATCTAATACATCCCTCTCCCTCTTTATCTTATCCCTTTCTTGTTTTTACTTGGGCTACATTTTTTGGAGAATGATCTACATATCATTTCTCTAATATGTTGGTACACAGATTGCTATTGACCGACCTCAAAATAGGTGTGACTTCTACATAAGTCCACTTACGATTGCTTAACATAACGCTAAATTTGTCCCGGTTTGAAAAATGATCATTTGTGGCCTAAATCTATATTTGCAAGCCCAAGTATGTTTAATTTGAAACCCTTGATCCAATAAATTTGAAGTTCATTGTTAGGAGACTTTGATTCTATCAATCCTCTAACGACTTCATGAATTTTGGTCTAAGTGAATCATTTGAACATCGTTGGTCATATTTGGTTATTTTGAGCACTTGAAATGAATGATATACTTGAAAAAAAGCAAATGAAACTTGTTATTAAGAAGTTTTGATTTTATGAATCTTCTAATGAGTTTTCAAATGCAAGCTTCAAGATGGTCAATCAACTAACCTCTAACTTCTAATTCACTAATAATTGACTTTACTTTATGCCTTTTATTTCATATCTTTACTTTTATGTACCATTTACTTTAGCATTTATATTCCATGCTATTTTCCTTTTGCTCACTTGAGCATTTATCTTTATGTAATTTTATCTTTGCTCACTTGAGCCTTTGAATTTTTTGAAGACACTTAATAACCAACTTAAACATTAAAAGTCTTAAGGTTACTTGGACTATTTGGTTAATATCCTTGGCATTGTAGAGTTGTGGACCTCTCGGACTTAGGATTAGAAGCCTTGATATTTTAGGACCTTATTGATTTGTTGTTATTTGTCTGAAGTTCTTGGGGTTTATTCTAAGGCATCAGGTTGATTTTCTTTTTGTGCAGGTTATTCTAATTATATGCTTTATCTCTGATTGAGAATTCCTCTATATACAACTGTTACTCTGCCCAATTTTTGTGAAGACTTAATTCATCTGAAGCTTGGTATTTATCAGAGGTTTAATATTCTTGTTTGCTTGGTTTCAATCTAAAGGATGGGAATTCTACATTGACTCCTATATGTCCAGTTTTAGCTTCTTGTTGGATAGATCGTTCTTTTCCTTAGCTTTTACCTTATACTTTACGATAGTCCCTTCATCTCCTCCTATCTTCTTTAATTTCAAAAAATCTTCTCCCCCATTTTCAAAATTCTTATTGTTTTCTAATTTGAACCGCTTTTACAATAAACTTGGACTTAGGTCCATGCATTTTCAAAATTATTTTTCTTAATTAAACCCTTAATCAATTAACCATACTTTGACATATTTTTTAAGAGTAAAAGTCATTAACCTCATTCAAACCACTTTTTCTCTTTGGCTTTTTATTTTAAAACTCTTTTCTCAAAGATTATACTCTTGTTGATTCTTGTAGTGATGCAAGCTACTATACTTCTACAATATGTAATGAAGAGAGCCATTTTCCACTTGGGTGTTGAGTGGCGGATTTTTAATTCAAGCTATATCCTCCCCTTTGAGATGATGCAAATTCTCTTTTCTCATAATCGTGGATAGTAAGTATATTTTCCACTCGGATATGACGATGTTGTCTATTCTCTTAAAATTAACCAACACACTTGTGTTTTAAAATTTTGAGGTGAACTACGAGTACCCTGATCCCCTATTGCACGGAAGGTGATACGTAGGCACTAAAGGTTCACAACCACGACAGGTGTAAAAATTGTATAAAAATACTTCTTTTCTCATCTCCAACATCCTATTTTTGTATACACCTTTTATAGCCAAAATACACAGATTTTCAAAGAGGTTCATGTGGAGTACCGTAGATGTTTAGGGCGCTAATACCTTCCTTCTGCATAACCAACCCCCGTACCTATATTCTCCCCCTCTTTTTTGGGGTGTATTCGCTATTTTCTCATTTCCTTTGGAAACAATAAAGCACGGTGGCGAATTTTATTTGATATGTACGAGTTAAGTCAATCTAATGGCTTAGTCTCAACATTTCTACCGCTACAGTTGTCCTTTATTTAGTGACTTTCATCTTTGTTGGTTAATTTCTTTTAGTTGTTTACTTATGATGTTTATGAAAACACCCATTTGTCTTAGTCGTACCTATGTTTTCATGATAGTAAAGGAAGAAATTTGCTGAAGAATTTATTTATTTGCTTAAATAAAAAGATTACATATTAAAGTAAACCTTTACCTATACGGTTAAAAGCACTTAAAAATGATCTACTCATTGCTTTATTGGTCCAAACAATGTCTTCTTGGTGATGAATTTATTCTCATTGAAGTCTCTTGGGTCGGCTGTTATACTCGGGATCTATGTTGAATCATTGTCGTCCTTTAGTTAATTTTCTAGAGATAAATCTTATATATCCTCTTGTTGTTGTCTCCTTAATTCATCGAGTTAGAATACCGTGTTGGTGTAAGCTTTAAAGGTCAATAGTTTTATTAGAACTTGGTACTTGTATCAAATTATTTATTAATAATTAAAAGACATTTCTTTATTATGTTTGTTTTTCCAGAATAATAACATACTTAGAATAGTTAGTCCGTTTAATGGAACATTAAGTATGACTTAATCATGAGATCCCTTAAACATAAGGACACTATTCTTAAAGTATTCATAGTCTAGCTTTATCATGAAGTTGGATAATATTAAAGTATTGAGACTATTATATGGATAGACTGATGATCACATCTCATGGATCATGGATAAAGAGTTATCAAGTCTTCACATAGGCATGAATATTAGGAGTAATATTTATACTGGATTAACCTGCTATGAGAATACTACATAGAATGTTATGTAAAAGTGTCATAAGTTATTATCACGGTGATAGTGGTGTATACCACCCTTCAACCTGAAATCACTATGAACCTCATATGTGGAGTCAAGTACTTTATTATCGATCAAACATTATCCATAACCGTATGATCATAAAACAGTTGATGGGTACTTCAAAAATCATGTTGAGGGACATGAGTGACCTAGAATTGAAGGTAGAGAAAACACAAGAAAGGAGGATTTGAATTGTGGTTTTAGAAAACATTCCTTTTTAGAAAACACTTTGATTGAACTATGCAATAATATAGAATGCTAGAAATAAAAAGGACACATTCAATTATCCAGGTTCACCGTTAACTAGGCTACTTCTGTCCACCCTCCTCAGGTGATTTTTCCTTCAACAAGGACTTAATCCACTATAACTAAATTTGATTACAATCCATAATATGTATGATCAACCTTGCTAACATCCATAACAAGTTCAACTGATCGTTATTTCCATTTTTGCAAAGACCGTAGTCTATGGCTTCTTGAGAATCCTGACTCAATTGAGTCTCTCAAGGAACATCATAATGATACGTTCAGTGATCTCCACAAGATATAACTATCATTGACCCACCTAGAATCTGACCAACATGGTCTCTTAGAAAGGATTTCATCCATGATGACCGCAACCACTCATCTTGTCAAGTCTTTTGATCTTTACTCGATCACTTGAAGAACTACAAATTCTAAACAGAATTGTTTTTCTGGAGATTACATGAGTGCTTCTTATCAAGCAGAATACTCCTAGCTTAAGTACATATTGTTTTACATAATTCTGAACCACAACTCTTGTGTAAAAACAATTTACATGAAGATTCTTAAGAAATAACATAATCAGAGCAACAACTCTTGCGTTTTATATTATTTCTACAAATATGAATATAACCTAAATTGATTGTAACATCTTGTAGTCTTCTTGTCTTCATCTTCTTTGTTGAGCAAGCTATGAGCAACGACTCCTTACTTCTTCATAATTATGCCAAGATTTATATGATGGAAGTTTGAGTAGTATCTTGTAGAATTCTTCTTCTTCATCTTCTTTCTTCATTAATTAAGATATGAGCAATAAATCCTTGATTTTTCATTTCATCTCTTCAACGTTGTAAAATATTTTCTATTAACAACAACAACATTGTTTGGACTTAGACATTATGTTCTTTGCCAATATCTTCGTCAATTTAAATTTGAAGCTTTAGTATTCTTATATAGCCTTCAAATGAAAAGAGTCGATGTAAGGATATAGAAGTCTTTTCTCCTTCCAATGGTTGATTGCCAACGGGTATATTCAAGTGAGGTTTGGAAGAGTACGAAACGTAACTTTCCTATACCTGCTACTTGTTGTGGTTAGCATACGACAGTGGGAGAACAACTTATTTTAATAGTACAACGAATATTATGATAGTGGAATTTATGGTGTACAATATTCTTCTTGACTAAGTTTCTTGATCTTTACCTTTTGATGATGTACTTCTGATTCTGAAGTATTAAGTTTGGAAGAGATCAATCACTTGCCTTCGTTCTTATGATGGCCGAATGATGAGTAGTTTAGAAACTACTTTGTTGTTGTAGTGCAGGAACACCAGATGCTCATAACCAAATATTGTCTTCAAAATTATGGGCAACATCCTATCTGAAACACAAAGCTTTTCTTCTAATCTAGAACTAGTCTTGAAGGCATATTTCTTTTCTGATATGAGATATGAAGATTATGTTGAGAAGATGTTTCATTTAAGATTCTTTCAGTAGTGGATTCTTGTTTTCAGAATGATCGACAACATCCTATCTTAAATAACAAGTCTTGACATTGTACGTGAAATCTCTTATGATGAAGATATCAAAAGCTTTTCTGATGTTAGATCTTGAAATCAGATTTTGTGACAAGAGCCTATCTGATTCTCAAGTCTTTGAATTCTTGAGCTTTGATTCTTTTCTTCTTTTTGGATTGATTCTGATTGAGGAGTAATAGTGATCCTGAAGATTCTTCTTTGTTGTAGAGTCAGTCTTTCAAATATTTGAACATTGTGTTCATATATACAAGCAACAACTTATCTGATGAACAATTTATTTGAGTGAAAGCTCTTCTAATCTACTTCATCTTGATTCCTTGATAACCATATTATCTAAGCTGCATATCTGATGTTTGATTTCTGAAGCAACAACTTATATCAGTACATCAGATTTTAGCTCTAAATTCCTTCTTTCTGATCTCTTGAATTCTAATCTTTTTATTGAGATGGAAACAATAGCTTATGTTCTGCTACATCTTTTTTGTTTGATCATGAATTCTTTTCTTTCTTTGGAAGCGTATATGTTTTCTGATATGACAAAAAGATTTTCTTTTATGTTTTCAGGCGTACTTTCAACTTTTCGCGCGTTTATATCCTTTCGCATTGTTTATATTATTTTAATTGTTGTATGAGATGTAATAGATGATAAGTAGACTCTTTTTATTGCTTTATTTCCTTTTCCCCAATTGCTTTGGAATGTAAGTCCCCCTCCCTGAAGCCATGTAGTAGTCTAGATTTATACTTTCTGCATTTTATTTTTCTGTATATATTATTGTTAGTAACTAGGCGTGTATGGAAAGACTAATAATCAAATGTTAGCTAACCTAACAAAAGACAAAAAATAATTGAATCTCAACACACTTGCACATGCGTATCTCTAAGATATCTCCCACTTTGGTTGGCTTTAAATAAAATAGTCATGAGGCAAGAACGATTTAGTAAAGACCCATAAATCAAAAAAGATCATAGTCCCTCGATGACCCTACAGTTGCCTTTCGGTAAATTATGTAGTCCCTAAAAGAAAATTGCTAAAGCGTCTCCACAAGTTGCCTTCGTGATTGTAAAATGTCCCTTCAATTATCCCTCAGCATCCGACGATAGGGCTACCTACTCACTAATAGTAGGATAGCACTATCTAAAGGAAAGGAGGAAAAGAACATCCTTTTTCGAGTAGGTATATGAATCCTAAGTACTTGCTCAAAAACGCTTTATCACACTCTTGAGGGCTAATACAAGAGTTACCATAAAGAAAACAAAAATCTTTCAAAACACACAAACACAAACAATTTTCAAAAAATGAGCAAGTATCTAAGAGCCCGTGGAAAACCACGGATGGAAAGGGTGTTAACACCTTCCCTTTCCATAATCTACCCCCCTTACTCAGAAAATCTCGAAAAAGGTCTTTTTCTGTTCTTTTCACCCTTTCCTTAATATGGATAAAATAAAAGTCAGTGGCGACTCTTGCTTACCGCAACATTTGCAAACACAAACGCAAAACCAGTATTAACAGTCAATTCTGCCACTGAATCACAGAACTGGTGACTCTGCTGGGGAATTTATAAAGTTAAGTTTACCTTAGGGTCTAGATCATTTCTAAATTGTTTGCTTGTTTGTTTGCTTTACTTTTAAGGGTTTTTTTGGGTCACTATAGATCCTACACCCAGATCTGGGGAAACCTGTTAGGTAAGTAGAAATAGATCATGGAAACTGTGCGGGGTATACCGACATGGTTGAAGCGATGGCTATGTTGATACGACACTTTGGTTGGTACCAGTAGCCCTTGAGTTAATCAAGGAGAATACATGGCCATTGTGTGGTGTCATAAAGTGTCAAGCGACCTTATAACCTTTGAATAAAAAACTTGGCCATTAGGACGTAGAGAGATGGCCATCTTTGGTGTATTCCCAATGTCGGCAGATACTTGATGCTACACTCATTGAGACTTGACTCTTGAGTTTTGTTTGGTTGCGAGTCAGTCGCCTATCGAACGAAGCTTGTGGGAAAGGTCAGTGATATTGAGATTCCTTAGAACCCGGTTACTATTTATAGGACAGGTTGAACCAATCCAACTTCAAGAGGGTACTACCTTAAAACGCATGCAAGCCTTAGACCTAAGGTCTCTTGTGTGATTTGCTTGTGCTTGATATATCCGTGATTTCTTAGCATAATCATGACATTGTGACATGGCATATCATACTAACCATTTCAAGGATTTTCTAGGGCTTATCTTTGTCTTGTTTTGTAGGACATGACATCCGCTCGCAGGAACACTATCCAAATCAACCTTGTGAAAGTGAATCCTTAACTCAAGGAGTTAGCACCAAGGATTCCTGAAAGCTTTCCCTTCACTGAAAAACATGGTCGACTTCTCAACTTGGTCACTTCAACCCCTGATTAAGAAATGTTAAAGGTGCTCTTTTAGTTCTTTGACCCGTTGCACCACTGCTTCACTTTTCTTGATTACCAGTTAGTGCCTACTATGGAGGAGTTTTCTCAGTTATTGTGGGTACTTATCCTTAATCAGCTACCATTTAACGATACGAAAAGAGACCCAAAGCCTGAAGCGATTTCTCAAGCCCTGTCTTTACAATGGTCTGATGTATTTCCAAATTGGGAAACCAGAAAAAATGTCCAAGGATTTCCAGCTAAGTTTCTATTTGAGAAAGCCCAATATTTTTGGGATAGCCTAGATTTACAAGATTTTAAGGAGGTGTTGGCCCTTCTCATCTATGGAATGGTACTATTCCCTAACACGGACCAACTCGTAGATGTGAATGCGGTTAAGGTTTTTCTGTCACATAATTCGATGCCTACCTTACTTGGGGATATTCTACACTCTCTGCATACTCGCACTCTAAAGAGAAGAGGGACCCTTCTGTGTTGCACTCCTCTATTGGCTAGGTGGTTTATTTCTCACCTACCTCGATCTATCTTAAGAAATGAGCAGGGTATGAGATGGTCTCATAGGCTGACGTCCCTTACACATTCAGATATTCATTGGTGTTCGTAATCCTCAGAGAATGTTACCATCATTGATCGCTGTGGGGAATTCCCTAATGTCTCTTTCTTAGGCATTAGGGGAGGAATCACTTATAATCCTTGTTTAGCATTGTGATAGTTTGTTTATTCTAGAAGGGACGGTCCTCATGATGCACTCGTCCAAGGAATCATCTTTGACTATGAGAATGATGTTTAGGGTTATCGCAAGAGGTTCATTCGAGCTTGGGGCATGAGAAACAGAGTTGATAGCAAGACACTGGGACACAAGAATTCCATCCCTCTTGAGCCTTACCTCAAATGGGTGGGAGCTCATGCTCAATGTCTTATGATGCCTTACCCAGCCATCTTACCTGTGATTATGGAGCCAATTGCTGAAGGAGACACTTCTTACATTATTCTTCATCCTGATATGCCAACTGATTTTCAGGAGCTACGGAAATCCTGGATCCAACTTAAAGAAGAACGAGATACTTTCGAAGCCCAATTCTACGCCAACGATAAGAAGGTTCTAGAGCTCACCCGGTTACTTCACGAGGAGAGAAATATAAATGCCTACATTATACCAAAGAGGATGTGCCCGTGGGAAGTTTGAGCCTCTTTACTTTGGGAGTTTAATTTTGCTTTGTCACCTCATTTGTAAGCCCAAGAGGCATCATTGTGACCAATAAAACTTCTTAATTCAATTAACATTTGCTATTTTTGTGTAAGCAAATTTGGGTCTTAGAAATCCTTGAAAACATTGCATACATATATCATACATATCATTGCATAAGCAGGTTTCAAAGCAGATTTCTCATCCTCTTCATTGTTTATTTCAACAATGGCTCTAGAACAAACAGTGAAGGATCTACAAACTCAGAATGCCCAATTTCAACAGATGATCATGGATCTGACCAAGGGGCAAAAGAAACTGAAAGCCCTGCTTGTTAAAGAAAATAAGGAGCCAAAGAAGCCAACTGGGTTAGTGAATGTGGGAAGAAGGATCAGAGGACCAATGTGGCGAGCCTCTGAACTGATAACTTCATCAAAGGAAGGAAACAATCAAGAGGAGGAAACAAGAGAGGATGACTCCAGTCCAAAAGAATCTGATGATGAATTTGACTATGATGAGGAACAATATGCTCCTGCTGATGAAAAATACAAATAGCTGGAGGATCGTTTGAATGTAATGGAGGTCCGGAAGGTACCAGGTTTGGATTTTGAAGAGTTGGGTTTGGTCTCTGGGGTTGTCATCCCGCAAAAGTTCAAGGTGCCGGTGTTCGCCAAATATGATGGGGTTTCATGTCCCAAGATGCACCTCCGATCTTATATGAGGAAGATCCATCCTCACACTGCTGACAAGGACTTATGGGTCCACTTCTTTCAGGATAGTCTATCCAGAACTCAACTAGAATGGTTCTACCAGCTGGAATGGGCCAACATCCATAATTGGGAAGACCTGGCTGCTGCTTTCTACAAGCAGTATCAGTATAACACATACCTTGCTCCCACCCGTACACAACTCCAAAATATGTCTATGGGTTCGAGTGAGGGCTTTAAAGACCGTGCTCATAAATGGAGGGACTTAGCAGGAAGAGTTCAACCTCCCCTGTCAGATAGGGAGCTAGTGGATATGTTTCTGGGTAGCTTATCTGGTCCATTTTTTAATCACCTGATTGGAAGCTCCTCAGCCGACTTCACTAAATTGATTCTTACAGGAGAAAGGGTGGAAGCTAGAATTAGGAGTGGTGAGATCCAAAAGGATGCATCCTCCAATGCAACAAGGAAGTCATTTTTTGGGAAAAAAGAGGTTAGTGTTGTGTACAGCCAAAGGAATCAGGACAGAACTGAACACCGTCCAACGGTAGGGGCTGTTACGATATCCAATCCTGCACCTTTTCAACAAAGGAACAATCAGCCTAGAACAGAAAGGCTGGTAAGATAGTTTACCCGGATAAATATGACGTTGTCTCAAGTCTTACGACATTTATTGAAGTCCAATATGGTAACTCTGAAGGAAGCTCCGAAGAATCCTAATACTGCCTCTCCCTGCTACAATCCAAATGCTCGATGCGCCTACCATTCTGAGACTCCGGGGCATGACACGAATGGCTTCTGCGCTTTGAAGAACAACGTGCAGGATCTGATCGAGGCAAAGGAGATTGAATTCGATCCCCCTGAGACTCCCAATGTCATAACTGCACCCATGCCCAAGCACGACCCGGGGATCAATGATATTGATGTTGTCTCCGACACAGAATATGCTGACAGTGATTATGACATGGATAGCTAGATCTTACCTACTACCAACGGTGGACCCAGTAACTGGACGACAAAGGACTTTGTACCAATTACTTTTGTTCGGAAGTAATTGTCTTTCTTGTTTTTGGATAAGTAATAAACAATATAAACTTTTTGGCCATGTGTCTTACCCGGGGAACAATGATTTATTTGTGAGGGTTATCATGTTTCAATTTCATATGGAATTAATAAAGCATTGGACGTTTATGCATATAAATTTTGTGCTCTTTGTTTTTCTTTTCTGCTTCTTACTTTGTCTATACAACTATGCTCTTACACACACTCACGTATCAAACTGCAGATCCATATCCACTATGGATCCCATTGATAATAGTTCTACTATTGCCGGTTATGACTTTGAAAATACGATCAACCAAGGTGAGGACGAAGGTGAGGAAGATTGTGAGGTACCCGGAGAACTTGCTAGACTGTTACAGCAGGAATAAAGGGCTATACAGCCTCATGAGGAGCCAGTTGAGACAATAAATTTGGGCACAAAAGAGAATAGAAAAGAGGTCAATATAGGTGAAAATTTGGAGCTTAGTGTCAAACAACGTTTAATTCAGATGTTGCATGATTATGTTGAGATATTTTCCTGGACATATGAAGACATGCCGGGACTAGACACGGATATTGTGGTTCATCGTCTGCCAACTAAAGAAGATTGCCCTCCGGTAAAGCAGAAGGTCCATTGTATGCGCCCTGAAATGTCAGAGAAGATCAAAGCAGAAGTTATGAAACAGTTCAACGCTGAGTTCCTAGCTGTCACCGCTTATCCCCAATGAGTTTCCAACATAGTTCCAGTGCCTAAAAATAACATCAATGTACGAATGTGTGTGGACTATAGAGATTTGAACAGGGAAAGCCCCAAGGATAAATTTCTGCTTCTCCATATTGACGTTCTAGTTGACAACACCGTGAAGCACAAGATCTTTTCCTTCATGGACGATTTCTCTGGTTAAAATCATATCAAGATGGCACCTAAAGATATGGAGAAGACAACCTTCATCACACAATAGGGAACTTTCTACTACAAAGTGATGTCGTTTGGGTTGAAGAACGCCAGACCAACCTATCAACGAGCCATGGTAGCTTTGTTTCATGACATGATTCACCATGAGATAGAGGCCTATGTTGATGACATGATATCCAGGTCCCAAACCGAGGAAGAGCACCTTGGTCATCTACAAAAGTTGTTTGATAGGTTGAAGACATACAATTTGAGGTAAAATTCGAACAAGTGCATCTTCGGGGTAAGGTCTGGTATATTGCTAGGTTTCATTGTCAGTGACAAGGGCATTTAGGTAGACCTTGCAAAAGTGAAGGCTATACAAGAGATGCTATCTCCTCGCACTGAGAAGGAGGTCAGAGGCTTCTTAGGACGCTTAAATTACATTGCCAAGTTCATTTACCATTTAACTGCTACTTGTGAGCCAATCTTCAAACTCCTGAAGAAAGACCAAGTGGTAAAGTTGAATGACGAATGCCAGACCGCCTTCGAGAGAATCAAGGAATACCTTCAAGAGCCTCCAATTCCGATGCCTCCGATTGAAGGAAGAACTTTGATAATGTACTTAACAATGCTAGATAATTCAATGGGGTGTGTGCTAGGGAAGTATGGCGAGTTCGGTCGAAAAGAGCATGCAATATACTACCTTAGCAAAAAGTTTACCGACTGTGAGACAAGATATTTACTGCTTGAGAAAACTTGTTGCGCTTTAGCATGGGCTGCTCGCTGACTGAGACAATATATGTTGACCCATACAACTTTGTTTATATCTAATATGGATCCGATCAAGTACATCTTCGAGAAGCCCGCTCTCTCTGAAAGAATAGCAAGATGGCAAATGATCTTGACCGAATACGATATCCAATACACAACCCAGAAAGCAATCAAGGGAAGTGTAATAGTTGATCATTTGGCTCATCAGGCTGTGGATGACTACCAATCCATGAATTTTGAGTTCCCGGACGAGAATATTATGCTAGTAACTGACTGTGAAGAACCTGGACCCGACGAAGGACCTGAGGAAGGATCCCGATGGACTATGATTTTTGATGGGGCCTCCAACGCACTCGGCAATAACATCGGTGATGTAATCATATATCATGAGGGCTTTCATACTCCTTTAACTCCAAGATTATGTTTCAATTTTACCAACAATATGACAGAGTATGAAGCATGGATCATGGGTCTCAAAGCTGCTATTGACTTGAGAATCAAGTTCATGATTCTAACCACCATGGATGGTGATGACCTTCCTCACCCTGTTAATGCGGACATAGTGAAAAGATACTATACATGAATAAAGACCCTCTAGGTTGACTGGCCTAGGCAAAAATAAGGGCATCCCGACAAACCAAAAGGGTTCGGGCAAAAATTAGGGATAAATACAAAAAAAATATGTACACCCGGCAAGTCGAAAACCTGCAAAGGCGGATTGGGAAAAAAAGGGTATCCCGGTGGACTGAAAACCCGAAAGGGAGGTCCAGGAAAAAGTAAGAGATTTGAAGCGTATAATTATGTCCCATTGGATCACCTTGTAACCAGACTTCAGTATCGACTATCAAGCTTAAACGGTACCAATCAATCTAGTCAGCTTCGGACAAGTAGCAAAGTGATGAGACACTCGAAGACATATGGGAAATAGCAGATTTGAAACTCAATGGGATTATTACACATATCTGTTTTCTCTTTGTACACTATTTTGTGTAATTTTCATTTCCTATGACGGTGTTCTCCTACTAGTACACAACTATTTGTTTTCTATTTTTCTGTTTTGTTTTGCAAAAATGTCCAATGCTTATTTTTGACATATGCATTTGAATATGATCACTATTCATAAATACTTGCATAAAAAACAGAAAGATAGTTGCTAATGACTTTAAGAAACGGGGCAAAATCTAAAAACCAATTTGCAGTCCTGACAGTTACTCCTTCCAGCATGGCAAAGGGGCAGGGACAGTTTAAGACAAATTCACCATTACACACGACCCCGTGATGTCTATGTTCCCCAAAGAGTAGAAATAACCAGAGTTTTGATCTCTCCTTCCCCAAGCAGGAATTACCTCCTCCAGCAAAATGCCTTCGGAGAGTTGAAATCTGTATTCCCCAGTCGAGCTTTAAATGTCAAGAATTTTATAAATCCTTATCCCCAGTAGAGTTTATTTCTCTAACTACGAATGTTTATTCCCCAACAGAGTTTATTTTTCTACATCGGCAAAATCTTCTAACAGAGCATCCTCCCTCCACAGAGTTATTCTCAAGCAGAGTCAATCCCCGATAGAGTATTCTCAAACAGAAAGAGGAAATCCCCAACAAATAATCTCCATCCATCATCCCCAGTGGAAATGAAGGATTCAGTGTCCTAACGCTCTTCAGTAGCAGTTCGGGATTTACTTTCCCAGAATGGAAAATATCGCAATAGCATCCCATATTCACACATCATGGCATGCGCATACATATTGCATACAATACAATCTCAGTTATTTTGAGAACATCATCACAATGCATTTCATACATCATGACATTGCATATGACTAAATCTTTACCCTTTTCAGGAAAAGATCAAATCAACAAACACCGCTAATTACGCGACCTGGTAGTCTTCTCAAAAGCTACGTCTGATGAAGGGCTATTTCAGCAATTTCCTCAGAAAGACGTTCTCAAAAGATCCCTTCCATGGTTCAGTCAAATCAACATTATGATCTCTCTGATTTCTATTCCAGTTGAAGATATTCCAAGACTCTTGTCTGGTTCAGTTGAATCGATACTAAGCTTCTTCTGATTTCCATTCCAGTTAAAGTTAATTAAAGACCTTCTCTTGTTCAGTTAGATCGACACTAAGATCTCTCTGATTCCTATTCCAGTTGAAGATATTCCAAGACTTTTGTCTGGTTTAGTTGAATCGGTACTAAGATTCTTATGATTTCCATTCTAGTCAAAGTTAATTAAAGACCTTCTCTGGTTCAGTCAGATTGACATTAAGATCTCTCTTATTCCTATTCCTATTGAAGATGATCCAAGACTTTTTTCTGGTTCAGTTAAATCGACATTAATATTTTTCTGATTCTTACCCAGTCAAAGTTAATTCAAGACCTTCTCTGGTTCATTCAGATCGACACTATGATCTCTCTGATTTCTATTCCAGTTGAAGATATTCCAAGACTTTTGTCTGGTTCAGTTGAATAAATACTAAGATTCTTCTGATATCCATTCCAGTCAAAGTTAATTCAAGATTTTCCTCTGGTTCAGTTAGATCGACACTAAGATCTCTCTGATTTCTATTCTAGTTGAAGATATTCCAAGACTTTTGTCTGGTTCAGTTGAATCGATATTAAGACTCTTATGATTTCCATTCCAGTCAAAGTTAGTTCAAGATTTTCCTTTGGTTTAGTTAGATCAATACCAAGATCTCTCTGATTCCTATTCCAGTTGAAGATAATCCAAGACCTTTTCCTGGTTCAGTTAAATCGGCACTAAGATTTTTCTGATTCTTATCCAGTCAAAGATAAATCAAGACCTTCGCTGGATCAGTTCAAATCTACCATTGATTTGTTAATGATTCTTAACAGTTTAATCTCATTTCCCTAATAAGTCGCTGTGAAACCTGGAATACGACCAGATAGCAGTTAGCCTTATCATCCTCAGCAAGTCACTGTGAAGCCTAGATCCTGACCAGATAGAAGTTCACTTCCGTCTCTTTAGTTAAGGGATAACTCCCTAGTAGAGTAATGGACAACCGAAGCTCCTATACTCTATTCCCCTAAAAAAACATTCCCCAGCGGACACCTCGTCGAACAACATGAACAGGAATCACCACAAAAGTAATATCTCATGAAATCAACATTGTTCCGGATGGCATCTTTAAGCTCATCTCTGACAACTCTCCGTTATACTCCTTGGATGGAATCTTTAAGCCCATCTCCGACAGTCTTCTGTCATCTTTTCCAAATAGCATCTGTAAGCCTATTCCCGATATAATTCACCAACAGTTTCACTTTCGGCGAGTGCAAATTTCTGGGCACTCTAGTGTTCAATCATCTTCCCCCTTCAGATCACGAAAGGCAAACAAGCCAATCTAAATCTTCAGGTTTAAGAAGATTGAACAGGGGAAACTGTTGTACCCCAAAATTTTCCCTCCCATTCTCACACAAGACATACTCCTAGAGGTTCTCAATTGCTCAAGGTTGACCAAGAATTGACCAGACAAATTCTCCTCCTAAGGCAATGAACGCCACATTAGGGTTTCAATTTTCATCAAGATGGTTGAGCTCCAAGGGTCCCAAATACTCTCCATTGTCCTAATACGTCCTCAAGATCATCCATGCCAAATTCCATGCTTTGCTCAATAAGTTTGTTCAATCAATTGCTCAAGTATTAGAAAATCAATTATGCTATGTCAAAAGTCAATTGTGGCCCATGTACAGTCAAACTTCAAGATTTTTGGTCAACATCAACATTTTGAAGTGATATCCATCATTTGATCAAGGGTTGATCATGATTCCTCAAGAAATTATCCTAACCCATCAAAAGTCAAAAGTGGCAAATTAGGGTTTCTATAGGAAAAGTCAACCAAACTTTGACCAAGCATAACTTTCTCATACTTTATCAGAAATTTTCCAACCAAAGCTCATTTTGAATAGAATCTAATTCCCTACAACTTCTCTTCATCCCTCAAGTTCAAGAAATGCACCATTTGAAAGATACAAGCTCATAGATTACATGTCATTTTTAGAAAGTCAACAAAAGCCACTTTTTGCCAAGACCTTTTACATCAAGATAAAATCTTCAAATGAAAAATTGATAAAAATAAGGATTGCAGTTGACATCTTGGGATTTCCAAAAAGTCTAAGATCATCATCATGAGATAAAAATTGAGCAAGTTATGGCTTGCCCAAGTTGGGAACTTTTGGGAATTTTTAAGAATTATACATTGAGCAAATTTGAACTTTTAAGGCAAGGGCTCAATTTCTTAGACTTCAAGCATCTTCCTAAGTTTATAGAGGACCTCTAAAATTGTTCTTGCCATGCCTTTCATTTGCTAACTATTTTATTCATATTTATTTTAATTTATTTCAAATAAATATAAAATAAAATGTATAAAATAATTGGAAATGGGCTTTGAGCTTTGGGTTGATGTTTTGGACAACCTAGGCCCATAAAATTTCGTGCAAAGGTGTCTACATTCATTCAAATTCAAAAAAGGATAAGTTTCCTTGTTTTTGACCAAAGTTACAAATTTCATTCATGACTTTGAAACATTTGCTTTAAGGTTGTTTAAACCTTTGTTTTCTTGTCTCCTCATTCCTCTCTATATAAACAAGCATCTAGCAAGCATTTCAACACACCTACACAGCCTAGAGAGAGTTCTACCATTTTTACAAAATTATCAAAAGCGGTAAAAATTCGAAACTCACTCTGCAAGTACTTTTGGTCTAAACTAGTAATCATACATTGCTATTGAGGTTCCCAGGGACTTGTTCCAACCATCCTCAAAGCTTGCAAGGTCCCATATCACCGGATCCAAGCTATCACCATTTTGGTATAATCTCAAATTCGAATCTCTATTTTTATTAATTTGTTGAATATTCTAACGTGTACATATGAGTTCTTGGATATCCTTAGAGCAGGTTAGGGGAATTACATGGAATGCATGACGTCTAGAACATGAGATACCATGTACCATCAAGTACTGCTCACATTGGATCCAAGGATGGACCTGGGCTTCACAATCTGGGCTTAGGGAAATTTTAATTGCAATCCCCATTCTACTTCAGCCATCAAGCCCAATCTCTTTTCTTTTTGTTTTATTTAGTTTTTTCATTTCTTAATCTTTTTTAATAATAATAATAAAAAACTCATAAAAATTAGGCATAGATTTTTTTAATTTAATAATTAATTTATTTAATTAATTAATTAATTAATTAAAACTTTAACCTTTTTCTTAATTAAAAATGAATTAGAATTTAAGTCTAACTACTTTCTTTTCATAATAAAAAAAAACCACAAAAAGGCTTAATTTATTTTTCTTAATTTAATTTTCTAAGTAGACTTTAGAATAATTAATTTAATTATTTTTCTTAATCTATCTTTTTTTTAAAAAATAAAAACCAACAACAAGAAGATTTCTTTTATATTTTTAGGCGTACTTTCAACTTTTCGCGCGTTTATTTCCTTTCGCATTGTTTATATTATTTTAATTGATGTATGGGATGTAATAGATGATAAGTAGACTGTTTTTATTACTTTATTTTCTTTTCCCCAATTGCTTTGGAATGTAAATCCCCCTCCCCGAAGCCATGTAATATTCTAGATTTATACTTTCCGCATTTTATTTTTCTGTATATATTACTGTTAGTAACTAGGCGTGTATGGAAAGACTAATGATCAAATGTTAACTAACCTAACAAAAAGACAAAAAATAACTGAATCTCAACACACTTGAACATGCACACCTCTAAGGTATCTCCCACTTTGGTTGCCTTTAAATAAAACAGTCATGAGGCAGGAACGCTTTAGTAAAGACCCATAAATAAAAAAAGATCATAGTCCCTCGATGACCCTACAGTTATCTTTCGGTAAATGATCTAGTCCCTAAAAGAAAATTGAAAAAGCGTCTCTACAAGTTGCCTTCGTGATTGTAAAACGTCCATTTGATTACCCCTCAACCTCCGACGATAGGGCTACCTACTCACTAATAGTAGGATAGCACTATCTAAAGGAAAGGAGAAAAAGAACATCCTTTTTCGAGTAGGTAGATGACTCCTAAGTACTTGCTCAAACCTGAAATTTTCACACTTACACACTTTTCAAAAATCTTTTCAAAAATCTTTTCAAAAACGCTTTATCATACTCTTGAGGACTGATACAAGAGTTACCATAAAGCAAACAAAAATATTTCAAAACTCACAAACACAAACAGTTTTCAAAAAATGAGCAAGTACCTAAGAGCCCGTGGAAAACCACGGATGGAAAGGGTGATAACAACTTCCCTTTCCATAATCTACCCCCTTACTCAAAATCTCGAAAAAGGTCTTTTTCTGTTCTCTTCACCCTTTCCTTAATTGGATAAAAGAAAAACGGTGGCGACTCTTGCTTACCGCAACATTTGTGAACAAAAACACAAAACCAGTATTAACAGTCAGTTCTGTCACTGTATCACAAGTATGATGCACTTTAGTGGGCTTTTTAGCTTGCAACCCATCCAAGTGGTTCTATAAATAGAACCCTTGTGCAGAAGCTTTCTCACTTGATGAAATTTGATTGGTGAAACCCTAGTCGTAATTTCTTCCTCTCTCACTCAAAGACTTCATTTGTAGCATATAACATTGAGATTGAAGGAACTCTGTGTGAGAAAAAAGTTTGTTCTGCATCTCGCCTTATGTTTTGATGATAAATTTACATGTTATATTTAAGAACAATTGTGTACTCTAACAGGTTTCTATCTAGTGTGTGGCTTTTACTATACAGATTCTGACTCTATTAAGAAGGCATGTAATTTCATCAGTTTCTGAAATTAACACTCTAGAAGAATACCTTTAGTGAGTTACAAAATTAAGTCAAGATTAAGGAATGTGTCTTATGTAACGATTCTAAGAAGCGTTAGTAAAAGAGCTTCTGATCATGACTTATTCAAGGAAGCTTTGGAGGCCTTCTATAACTTTACTTATGATATTACAAGTTCTGAAGATGTTGAAGACAAGGTTCTGTTGAATGAAGTTCTGAAGATCTAAAGACATTCTTCTGAAGACCAAGTGCTGAAGACTGAGAAGGAAAGAGTTCTATGAACAAGCCCTGAAAGGTTCTAATGACTTAGGTTATGGAAGATACTAGTTCCAATCCTTCTATAACATGCTTCATCAACAAACATATCAGAAGCCTCTGAAGTCATAAAATACAAAGGTCAAGACTAAGGAATTGCGTGTGATGGTGAGTATAAAAGTACAAAAGTACACTGTGACCTCTACTCTCTAGACTGGCGCAAGGACGTACCTTTTTGTACTATTGTCTAACAGTCTCACCATTACCGTTGGGAATAATACAACTATATTTGTATTTCTTATTGTACCCTCCAACGAATTTCTTCTTTTCATCTATAAAAGAAGTGCTTAGAATAATTTGAAATCAACGAATCAGTTCAACAAAACTACACTAAACGCTGCACAAAAACTCTGTAGAGAAATCTTTTGTATAATTTTGTAAATAAGAAAGGAGTTGTTGCTCTTATATTGCTATGAACACGTTTGTGTTGTTGTACTTAAACATTGTGGAATATGCTTGTGTAGAAGCATCTTTGTATACACATCTTTGTAATCAACTGTTGTTGATAGGTTCCTTCAGAGACTCTGTGTAGTCTGGATTCTCAAGAAGACTTCGGTTGCATTCATAGTGGTTTGCAATAAGGATCAACAAACATACTAGGGATTCCAATAGGGTTGATCAGACTTATTAGGGTTTCTGTAATCTGATTGATTATAGTTGTAAGTTCCTTAGTTTTAAGGATTGGCACTAATTTTTATAAAACAAATATAGCAGTAATATGTTAAATAGGATGTAATTACTTGCTAACAAGAACATGTTAAGCAATAAGTCCTATTTTATATTGGGAAATGTTGAGTTGAAGTGTTTCAACATCTAGAGCAACATGTCGGATAAGATGTCCTATATAAGTCAAACGGCTTCGTGCCTGAGCTGAACTGCACTGTTATATTTTGTTAAGTTACAAAGACAAAATATACCTTGAGCATATCATATTATCCTATGTGGCACTGCTTTGTAGGTCAAGAAGAATCAAGAAGAATATTGAAGAATATTGACTTTCTAAATATGGAGATAATTTAGGAAGATTTAATTGAAGACCTATTTTGTAGTAGAATTTCTGCAGATTTGTAACAGCCAAAGATTTGTGATTTGAAGGCCCAAATCCAGTTGGGAGATAATTTATAAATAGAAGCATTACAACCTAGGATTGGTATCAGCCGTGAATTGAAAATATGTAGTTATTAGGGATGATCCTGTAAGCCACTCTCTAGGAGAGTTGGTATGTGTAATCCACTTGACACGTGAGTTAGATTGTGGTCCTTGAATGACAAGGTTTTTTTCTCACTCAGAAGATGTGAAGTAATGAGTTTAGTATTGTTCTTGAATGAAGCTTGTAATAAACTCCGAGATATTATTCTTAGTCAAGAGTCTAGGCTAGTTATTGTCATGGAAGTGTGTCTTCTATTTGCTGTCATGGAAGTGTGTCTTCATATTTGGTTGTCTAATCGATGTCTGTGATTGATGATGGATTGAGGAGGGCCTCATATCTAGGTGAATCTTAGATAGAAAGTTAATACGGGTAGTGATTAAGTGAGAAGTTGCAAACTTAGGACTATCTTAACTTTGAATTAATACTATTATAGTGGACTTTATCCATGACTTGGTAGCGCCCAGAATAGGAAGGTTATTCCAAACTAGGTTAACAATTCCAGTGTGTTGTTTATGCTTTTTAGTATTGGTTTTAACTGTTATATACCTTGTCGTAATGTTTAAGTCAGATCAGATGTCTCGAAATGTCATAGGACATCTGAGTTTTGTCATACCAAAATTTCAATTGGTATCAGAACAAGCATCTCGTTTGTTTCTGGATGAGATTCGAGGGAGATACTTTATTGGTTATGTTATATTTCCTTTTTGTTTCATTTGGAGGGTTATGGTTTTGGGTATTTTTGATCCCAACTCCATCAACCTTCATTTTTGGATAGGATTAACTTATAAAACAACATTGAAGCTTGCATACGGATGATCCGGGGTGGATTACTCATCAATCGACATTGACAAACAGGGAGAATTGTGGTTCATTTCTCTTCCTCTTTGTGTATTCTTTATGAATTGAGTTTGTATATGTATTTACTTTAAACTCATGTATATTTGTCGCCTATGGCGTTATATTAAACTTGCGTTATAAATCTTTATCGATTGTTGTCTTGGATTTTTTCTCCGTGCTAGGGATTTGAGTTGTAATAGACATATACTGCTTAGATTCTTATCAAGGATGATCATATGTTAGTTTCTTAACTCTAGAGATAGATTTAGAGCTGAAATCTACTTGGATATCAGAGCTTAATGCCTCTGTGTGGTTGTGATGTGCTGAGAGATCGTCAGTGTGATCACATAGTTGTCTTATGTGTTGTTGAGGAGGTAGAGAGATCATTTCCTTGGTGATACATTCGGTCTCTCGATTTAGCGTAGAAATGACTTAGGTTGTGAGTGATACGTAGTGACATTGATGAATATTGTTAGGTTAAATGTAACTGGTTGATAGATTTAAGTATGTGATGAGTAGATTATATGGAGGCTTGATAAGTTCATCCTTAGTTTTTACTTTTGTTTACATTTATTTTATGTTGGTAACATTTTCTTTACAAACCCATTTATCCCCAAACTCATTAACGAGAGATTTATCGAACGACAATTCAATAACTAATCTCTGGACACGATAAATTCCCGGATAAATATTTCCAAAACTTTTGTTTCTTGCTGCTATACTGCTTCCAACAAAATGGCGTCGTTGCCGGGGATTGGTTCTATTGATTTCACATTACGATAATTTCTTTGTTTTTGAGTTTTGTAATTAAGGTATATGTTGTATAAAAATTGTACATTAACTTGTATATGATATTTGTGCATATTTGTTTTTTCACGTATTGTTGTGAATTGTCTCATTTTCGTAATGTTTGTTGTATGATTTTCAATACACTTTCTTTAGGTTTTCACGGTGTGACAATACCATGGCATGATGAGATGAGGTTACTAGCTCGCACAATAAAGGCGCCAAGATTACAACGTAAAACAAGCATGTTTGTTTGTATATGTTTATGTGTGTGGTGATTTGTGTTTTAACAAGTTGAAACAAGGAAATGTTCTGAATTTCAAATCTTCACTTTTCAACTTGTTAATTCATTTTCACTCGGTTTTCATATTGTTATTTGTATTTGTTTTGTTATGTCAATTTGTGTTTTTTGAAAGCTTGTTGTGTTTAGCTTTATGAGTTTTCTTCATTGTATATATTGTAAATTTTGTACATTGAAATTTTGTAGGAGTATTATTTTTCTAATTCTTTTGTTGTTGTTTGGACTCAAGTTTTGGTCTGGTAACTTGTATAAGATTGAGGTGATTTGTCTAGTTTGATCGTTTCGACTTGCGAATGCATGGTGATGATGTTGTTAAAGTTTTGTACACGTTCGAGGTATGTGTTTATCGCTTTCTATACTTTAGAATATTCATGATACTTAGACTTTTTACAATTTTTATGCCATTCATTCTTTTGTATACTTGTTCATTTATGAATCACTTTAGTTCCCACCCTTTTTGTGAGGAAGCTTTCCATTATTCACATATGCTGGAGGCCACAATTCTTGTTTTAATAGGATTTTATTATGCTTAATCTTTGTTTTGTGTTGATTGTTAAATGCAAGAAAGTGATCAAGGCATTTTTTATTCCATTTTGAGCATAACTACCTAGCCAAATAGTCAATTCACCTTGTGAGTGTATGATCATTAGTAACCCCTTTGAGCTTTTTTTCGATATCCATGTTGTATTTGCTAAATTCTTGTCTATGAGTGTTTAGTTTCCGTTTTTGTATGGATATTGATTCCTTATTTTTTTGAATCCTTGACTACGATTTATAGTTGAATTTTACCTTGCCTTAGAAAGTATGGAGTATTAACATTACGATGATGGTTGAATTCAAGTTGGGGAGAGAAATGCTTATGTGCTTATGTTGTGATTGCTATGAGGTTGAAAAAGAAAATAAAAAGAAAAGAAGAAAAAAGTGAAATAGAAAAGATAGAAAAAGAAAGAGAAAAATTGAAAAATCATTCACAAAAAAAAAAGAGTATGGAATAATGTTGTGTTAAAAAGTGATGTGTGTTGATGTGAAACTTGTGATGAAGAAGAATTTTGATTGAAATTCTATTGTTTGAAACTTTGTGGAAGTAATTACTCCCTTAGGTTTAGGCAAGTTTTTGTTTCGATTAGCTTTAGGAATTATCACTTGTTTGTTAACCAAGCCACATTACAACCTTGAAAATCCCTTTAGATTCTTGCTTTTATATTTTCAATGTAAATTTTTTGATGAATGCATAATTTAGTGTATTGTTTGCAAGATTGCTGGATGAGAGAAAATACCCCATTTTTGTGTGTTTTTCATCTACCGATGATAATGTTTGCTAGGTGTGATTCATTTGTGACCAAGTATTATTTTAGAATGTTTGGCATATTATTTGTATTTAGCATTTGTTTCATGTTTATGTTATAGTCATAGTTTAGTGGTAAGTGTTTACTTTATGTGTACTGTTATTCATTTGAACCATTCCATTTGTTTTCTGTTTTCAAAACTTGTTGATTCGTGATTATTTGATTTATCATTATTTTTTCTTTAGGTTATTAGACGTTTTTTTAGGACAGACAATGATTCAAGTTAGGGAGAGTTTGATAAGTGCAAAAGTGTAGTTATTTTGTATATACTTTTTGTTGCACTTATCGACTCTTGGTTGTTAATATTAGTTGAATAACCTAACTTTTATGTAAATACGTTTAGTTTGTGTATAATGTATTTTCTTTTATAAAGTGTGAAGTAATAAGTTGATTATTGTTCTCACTCAGAAGTTGTGAAGTAATGAGTTGAGTATTGTTCTTGGAGGAAGCTTGTAAGAAACTCTGACTTATTATTCTTAGTCAAGAGTATAGGCTAGGTATTGTCATGGAAGTGTGTCTTCTGTTTAATGTCATGGAAGTGTGTCTTCCTATTTTGTTGTCCAATAGATGTCTGTGATTGATACTATTATAGTGGACTTTATCCCTGACTTGATAGCCCCTAGAGTAGGAAGGTTGTTCCAAACTAGGTTAACAATTCCAGTGTGTTGTTTATGCTTTTTAGTATTGGTTTTAACTGTTATATACCTTGTCGTAATGTTTAAGTCAGATCAGATGTCTCGAAATGTCATAGGACATCTGAGTTTTGTCATACCAAAATTTCAATTGGTATCAGAACAGGCATCTCGTTTGTTTCTGGATGAGATTCGAGGGAGATACTTTATGGTTTATGAGCAAAGTAGAATGTTTCTACTGAAAAGCTGTTTGAACTTGGATAGTTCATATTATTTTTGAATGTTCCCTTGAAGTGGAGAATGGACTATTCGTGACAGGGTTGTATTGGACCGGTTTTTTGTTTTCAGGCTTGTAGCTTGGGTGGTGAGCTACTTTGGGGTTTGATTTATTTTCAAACCTTTGTTGTGTTTGCACATGGACTGTGGTGAGTGTGTGCAAGGTTGTATGTTGTTCCTGAAGGATGCTAAGGAGAATTTGGTGTGTATTCCACTGCATGTTATCTGATGTAACCCTGGTTGCTTCTTATAAGGGCATTAGGGTTTGGTCTCCTCAGTAGTTTTATCCTATGGTGATGTGATATGTGCAAGACTGTTTTAACCATCTCTGTAAAATTGCCAACGATACTTGAGTTTTATTTCTCAAGTCCACTCATAAAGGAACTTTAGTGTGTGGTTGATGTATTTTTCAAGAAACCTGTCATTTGTTTGATATTTTTTTGAAGAAAAGATAGAGCCATTTACTTTGGTTTCTACAAGAGTCTTACTAATTCTTGACCTAATTAGAAAAGTGACTCTGAGTCTTATCGTTGTTGGTGTAGCTGGAGCTTGGAATATTTTTGGAAGACCTTGAATGTGATCAATGGATATTTTAATTTTCTGGAAGCAGTGATGGCTTCATAACCAAGCTCAGTTTTGTGTTCCAAAAGAAGGGAATTGATGTCCTACCAGATGTTGGGACATCATGTCAGTAGGTGTGCAATTTCCTATTAAAGAGCAGATGCTCTGGGTGATAACCAAATGTGTGATGATCACATATGTTTGGAACCTAATCCTGATTTGTACGAGGAGGCGTCTGAGATGTGTATCTAAGATGTTTTATCCAGAAAACATGTCTTAGATTGGTGGACTGATTGAATGTTGATCACCTAATTAGTTACTTTTTGGTTCAGTTTATTTCTGATCCAAGTTAGTAGAAGTGAAAAAGTTGGGCTCTAGTGTCCAGTAGAGTTGTGTTATCTCAGCCAGGTTCCTTATACATTAAGGTCAAATGTCAAGGACATTATCTTAGATATTTGAATGATCCTTTTTATCAAAGGAGCTAGATTTATGGAATCTTGTTTGTGGCCATAGAACATATTCTGGTTGAGGTGAGTATTGGCGGTATGCACTAACCACATGTTGTACTACTATTAAAGAAGGAAAATGTTTAATTCTCAAGGTGTTCCTAGGAGTTGGTAAAGAAGAATCCCTAATCTGGAGTTGGAGATTCTTAAAGAAATGTCAGATATAATGTCTTAACATCTCTGTATTGAGAATTTATTTTTCTCAATATGTCTGGTGGTGTTGCTCTTAAATAGGATAAAGGTTCTTTACTCAAACTTGATATCTCTTATCAAGTCTATGAGAGTGTGGAACTCTTGTTATGTTGTAGTAAGGGATGTGTGCATTAAATATGTATCAACCTAAGTGGTTGATTAGTGTTTGCACATCGTGAAGTGTCATCTAATCCACCACAGATGAGCATTTCAGTTTTTGTCTTGAGCAAGAAGGAGTTGGATTTCCTTGGTTATCTATTGTTGGGGTTCAATTATGTGGTGTCCTCACATAATGGAACATTGGTAGTTACAAGGGTTGAAGGGAATCCCTGTCTCTTGAAGGATTGGTAGAAGTAGACTGGTTGTGGTATGTTGATACCTTGTTTGTTAAAGTCTTCTCTAGATAACTGTATAGGTGTAGTAGTTTCTGAGGACAACTGTTTGTGGATTTATTTTTATTGCTATGATATTGGGTTATAATTTTAATGTGTTTATTTTAGCAAAATTTTTCCAAAGGGGGAGATTGTAAGTTCCTTAGTTTTAAGGATTGGCATTAATTTTTGTAAAACAAATATAGCAGTAATATGTTAAATAGGATGTAGTTACTTGATACGAATAATAGGTTAAGCAAGAAGTCATATTTTATGTTGGGACATATTGAGTTGAAGTGTTTCAACATCTGGAGCAACATGTTAGATAAGATGTACTATGCAAGTCATACGACATCGCGCCTGAACTGAACTGGACTGTTATATTCTGTTAAGTCACAAAGACAGAATATACCTTGAGGATATTATATTATCCTATGTGGTTCTGATTTGTTGTTCAAGAAGAATATTGAATATTATTGACTTTCTAAATATGGAGATAATTTAGGAAGATTTGATTGAAGACCTATTTTGTAGCATAATTTTCTACAGATTTGTAACAACCAAAGAACTAAGATTTAAAGGCCCAAATCCAGTTAAGAAATAGGTTATAAATAGAAGCATTGGAACCTAGGATTTGTACCATCCGTGAATTGAAAAGATGTATTTATTAATGCTGAGTCTGTAAGCCACTCTCTAGGAGAGTTGGTATGTGTAGTCCACTCGACATGTGAGTTGGATTGTGGTCCTTAAATGGCAGGTCCTGTTCTCACTCAAAAGATGTGTAGTAATGAGTTGAGTATTGTTATTGGAGGAAGATTTTAAGAAACTCTAAGTTATTGTTCTTATTCAAGAGTCTAGGCTAGGTTTTGTCATGGAAGTGTGTTTTCGATTTTGCTGTCATGGAAGTGTGTCTTCCTGTTTCGTTGTCCAATCGTTATCTGTATTGATGAGGGATTGAGGAGGACATCATATCTAGGCGAGTCTTAGATAAAAAGTTAGTGCGGGTAGTGATTAAGTGAGAAGTTGTAAACTTTGGACTAGTTTAGCTTTGAATTGATAATATTATAGTGGACTTTATTCTTGGCTTGGTAGCCCCCAGAGTAGGAAGGTTGTTTTGAACTGGGTTAACAATTCTTGTATGTTATTTATGCTTTTCAATATTGGTTTTAACTGTTATAAGCCTTGTCGTAGTGTTTAAGTCATATAAGATGTCTGGACATATCATAGGACATTTGAGTTCTGTCATACCAGAATTTCAATAATGGATTAAGTCCTTTTGTATAAGGAAAATCACCTTGCGGGGTGGACTAAAGTAATTTAGTCAACAATGAACCAGGATAAAAATAATTGTGTTCATATATTTTTATTCACTTGTTATCTTTGTGTTTTGAGTTGCAAAAAGATTATATTTAGTGCAACCTAATTCACCCTCCCCCCTTTCTTGTGTTTCTTTCACCTTTAATTGGCATCATATCTCCCATTATGGTATTGATATCTATCAAACACATAACCGTGTTAGATAAAGATCCAGAAGAGTTTTTAGAAACACTATGGTTGATCCTATTCCACCACCACCTACTCTAGTTTGTGATAAAGATAACTACAATGCTAAACCTCCCATTTTTTATGATGAAAAGTATGAGTACTAGAAAGACAGGCTACAAAGTTTATTTCTAGGTCATGATGTTGATCTCTTGGATATGTTAGTTGATGCTACAAACATCCTAAATATGAGAATGAAAAGAAGATTGAGAGGAAATCTATCACTGATCAACACAATAATAATTGTAAGAATCATAATAAAGCAATAATTATCTTGCTGAATGCTATTTCTTACACTAAGTATGAGATGATCATAAATAGAGACTCAACTAAGTCTATATTTGAATCTCTCAAAATGACTCATGAAGAAAATGATCTAGTTAAGGAAACCAAGGCTTTGGCCTTCATTCAGAAGTATGAAACCTTCAATATGGAGTTTGATGAAACAGTTGAGATGATGTTCTCAAGGTTTCAAACCTTAGTTTCATGACTGAGAGTTCTAAATAAAGGATATTCAACAATATATCATGTGAATAAGATTATCAGAAGCTTGACATCTAAATGGAGGCATATGGTAATTGTACTCAAGCTTACAAAGGATCTGAACAACACTTCTCTAGAAGAACTGATGAATTCTCTAAGAAGTTGTGAGATTGAGCTAGTTCAGGATGAACCTCAGAAAAAAGGGAAATCTATTGTGCTCAAATCTGTCAGAAGACCTGAGAAGTCTAAAGCTCTTCAAGCAGAAGAGATTAAGGATTCATAAGAAGGTTCTGATGAAGATGAGTTGTCTCTACTGTCCAGAAGGTTTAACCTTCTCTGGAAGAGAAATAAAGGCAACATGTTCAGAAGTATTAGAAGGACATGAGGTTGCTTCGAGTCTACTTCTAATTAGAGGAAGTCTAGTGGCAAAGAAGTCACTTGTTATGAGTGCAACAAGCCAGGACACTTCAGGAAAGATTGTCCTGAATTGCATAAGGACAAGCCCAAGAAGAAAGCTCTCAAAATAAAGAAGAAAGGATGTATGGTAACCTGTGATAATTCTAATGCTTTAGAAGACAACTCAGAAGAAGAATATGCTAACATGGCGCTGATGGCTCAAATTGAAACATCTGCTAAAAGGATCCATCTAGAAGATGAAGCATAATCAGATTCAAACACAGAAGAGGTATTCTCCAAAAAGGTATTTTCTTACTTTACTCATTCTAAATTAAATTTCTCTTTAGTTGAAATTCTGGAAAAACATGAGTTACTAGAGATTGAATCTAAGGAACTAAAAAAAAATCCTATGAATCCACATCTCTTGATAATAATAAGCTTAAGGAAGATATCTCCATTATAAATGAAGAAAACTTATTTCTCAAAGATGAGAACTCTTACCTAAAAGGCATGAGAACTCTTCCAGAAGCGTTTGAGAGTCATTATGGATTAGGACAAGGTCTTCCAGAAATTCCTAGCCAGAAGCATAGGGAGAAGCATATTGGCTTCTATAATCTATGGCGTGAGCAGAAATGGAACTAATTGTATTGGATATAACTCCTATGACGAATCCAATTATAATAAGGAAGAAAAACTTAATATTCTTCACTCCCATTTTCTCTACGTTGGGTTTGCGTCTAAAGAAAAAGGAAAAATCTATTTTTAAACTTAAGGCAAAACCTTTGGCAAAATCATCTAGGTTTAATTCTTGCAAATATGATTATTCCGCTGTTAAACCCAAAGTTGTCAAAAACGTTGGGGGACTAACAAGAGAGGAACCAAGAAATTATGGGTATCCAAGAGTCAGATTATCTATATTGCATATATTCTTAGCAATATAGTTGAAACATATGTTATGGTTCCTGAACTCTGGCTGCTTGCAACACATGGAGGACGAGAATTTAAAGACTCAGAAAACGCTAAATCCAAAATCATAGAAGGTGATGACGAGGTTTCTCTCAACACTAGGTTATTTTGGTCACTGTATGGTTTTCTAAGGTACATATCATTCTTGGTAATGACTTCTATGATATGATACTTCAATCTAATGAAGCTCTCACTTATCAGATGTACCATGTTCAGAATATTATCCTAAGAATATCTTTGTATGTTGATTATTAAAGAGATATTTACATTAAATGTGTTATCATAAAAGTGAAAGGTTAGTAATTCAATAAAATACAATTGTCTATTTTGAATGTTTCCTAGCATTTAATGCGATGCTTCAGGAAATAAGATTATCTTGGGATTATAGTGATTATTCTTTACGCTTTCCCTTTGTCAAATCAATTTCACTTTCCTAGGTTTAGTAATCATTACTAAAACTACTTTTAAAATTGTCTCTTCATTTTTCTTTTGTTACTTCTTCCTTCTTCTCTCTGAAAAACCCTAAATTATTAAAACCCTAAATCTCCTCTTTTGGTTCGACACTGTGTCTATTCCTTCATGATCAAATGGCTTCTTAACATCACGGGACTTCTTTCTCACAAAAAGTCAAGTGCGTAATTATTTTCCTGAACTACAATGCTTTATACCCATATCTCAGTTAGTGGTCCTTTGTGAGTCTATTATGAATTTTGAAAATATCAAGGTAAATGGTTTTGATCTGTATAGCACTATGGACTCTCAAGGATGGGGAACTTTCTTTGATATTCTAAAAGTTCCAACCGTTCCAGATTTAGTCAAGCAATTCTGGGTTACAGTGAAAGAATCAAGAGAAGGCATTACAACTAATGTGGTTGGGATGAATGTAAGCATCACTATAGAATCTATCACTCAGCTACTCAATCATGATGGAACCGGTCTAAAATGTTGCAGCCTAAATAACAAGACAACCAGCTTGAAGACACGAAGATCTGTTATCTCAAAAATCTTCAAAATCAAAAAAGAGTTCCTCAATGGTCAAAGATATTCTACCTTCTCTCAAAATCTAGGCCAGAATCATCCAAGAATGCATTTATCTCAAACCATATACCAATGCAGTGCCCAAAGTCAACTATGATGAAAAAGAGATCATGTACAATATAGCTTGTGAGAATAAGATTAATCTTTCTTTTATACTCTTCAGGTATTTAAGAAACTCTCTCAAAAGCTCTAGACTTGATGAGAAATAACCTACCAGGTGGATACCTCTAGGAAGACTTATTACAGCTTCACTGATTAACTATGGATTGGTTGATTCGCCTAGAATTTCAAATATGACGTGATATTTGAATCCTCTTTCTGGAAGGTTGTTTGATGGAAGAAACCTAAAATATATAATTCCTTTAGTGATTCCTCCTCAAGAAGATATTTTAGCAGGAGCTACACCTTATTATGCACATGGGATAAAAGATGGATACATGTTCACAAACACTGATAGTCCAACAACTCTTATCAACTATCTGCAATATTGCTTCGAAAAGAAATAATCTCCCAGTATGTCTCCTGAAGAAGTGATATGCATTGATCTTGATCCTCCAGAAATTATTTCTCTTGAAGTTCTCAAAATAATCTATAGCTTTGCTGAATTATATAGATATGATGACATGCTCCCAAATATTTCTGAATTTCATGATAAAATCTGAAGAAAATGAATTGTTGTACATTAGAAGTTTGACAGTGATCTTTCCTCAAGAATGGATTGTGAAAGTTCACCCGATGAAGACAACTTAAGTTCGGAAACATCATCTTTAATCCATTCTGAACATCTCTCTCTCTCTCTCTCTCTCCAAACACTCCTTCCATCTCCTTCCAAACCCATTCAATTTAATATTTATCAAGTTGATGAATTATTAAAGTCTCTTGATGAAGGAACATCTTTCAGCTTCGATCAAGTTGTCATGATATCATCTGATTATGAAGAAGATCTCACTTTAATTCATCACACAGAAATGTCTGACTCATATTTCCCATACAAGAATCTGATGAATCTGATCATGATACCTCAATTCATACATCCAAACTAACCCCTTTCGTACCCCAAATTTGTCATACCCTTATATTATATTTAATGTTCTATTAAATAAATCGTATAATATAGTTTTTATTCCTATGGGGAGTAAGACATGAAAAAGGGTGTGTTGATTTAAAATGGTCCATCAATATTTGATGGCCCATTAGGTTTAAAAAGGAGTCCATTTCAAGTATTAAAAGAAGGTGTCCATAAAACCAATTATTTCATTTTTGTAAGGCCCAATAAATTAAACAAAATAGGCACATTGTAGATTTCTGTCTTAAAGAAACTGATTTTTTGTTTTCACATTATTATTACAAATATTATTAAAATTATATTATTAACTATTTTATTTTATTCTTGTATGTTTTAAATATTGGTTTTTTAGGTCATAGTTATTATTAATATTAATATTTTAATTATTATCTTAATTTATTTGGCTATTTTCACTAATATAAGTACGTAGGATTTTATTGATATTTTTGTATGCTTTTTTATTAGAAGTTGTATCATTGTTGCTATTATAGAATTAAATTTTATTTTTCATTTTCTATAATTATTATTTTTACTAGACTTTTAGTATTATATTAGTTTTATTTAGTTATTCAGATTGTTATATTTAGTCTTACTAAAAATAATGACCAAAGAGGAGGCCTTAATACACAGTCCATTACGAGCCCATATTAAAGTAGTGTGTGGCCCAAATTCCTTAACAATTACTGTTTCAATCACCAAGAAAAGAAAACTCTCGTTGTACATATTCGAAGATGAACTTTCTAAAAAATACATGAACAAAATCATTGCAATTCATGGACTAAAACATAAACA
Source organism: Vicia faba (assembly GCA_948472305.1). Lineage (NCBI taxonomy): Eukaryota > Viridiplantae > Streptophyta > Magnoliopsida > Fabales > Fabaceae > Vicia > Vicia faba. The sequence goes on from OX451740.1 coordinate 835,190,698, forward strand.
AACATTGGTATTCATCACTAATCAAATCAAGTTTAAGGCTTATTAAAACTGAATGAATCAAAATAGAAACAAGCTAATACAAATTTATGCAAATTAAAAACCTAACATAGAAATACAAACAAGAAGTTAATTGAATTCAAACCTTGTTCAAATCATACAAAATTTTATAGACAAATTTATTTGTTTCCTAATAAAAAAAAGTCCCTAAAAAAATCTATAAAAGCCCAGGATTACAGTAAGGAGGGAAAAAGGGGAGGAAGAAAGAAATGAGGAAGATAAAAGAGAAGAGAAGAATGTTATGTTGTCAAGATAAAACTTCCCCCAATTCTTTATAAATAACATGCATGTATAAAGTTCAGAAGCATTCAACAACACAACCACTTCAGAATTTTCAGAATGAATTTAGTATCAACATACTCACCTTCGGTCTTCTTATTTCTCGTCAGAATCGAAATACCGTCGGACTGGATCTGACTTTGTAAGTATATTCCTTTCTCATAAAACCGCTATGTCTATTGCTTTAATCTACTATTGTACCGTTTGTTATTGTGATGCTATGAATCGGTAAATTTCGATTCTATGCCATGTTGCTTTTATTACTATGTTGTTGTTAATCGAAAAAAGAGTTGGAAAATAGAGGAAGTTATAATTTGAAACAGAGCAAAATTTGGTAATGAACAGAGGAAATGTGGAAATTAGCGTGAAAGAGAAAGTTGGAAGAGAGTGAGAGCGGTTGTTTCAATTTGATATCCTAGGGTCTTTTTTTTTGTGTTTTCAGTTGGGCCTCTCATGACCAAACCGCTCCAGAGCAGACACATAGCCCAATCCGTTTTTTTCCCTCTTTTATCACATCACCTTGTTTTTCTTAATTATGATTTTTTGTAAAGGGTTGTTGGGCCTCATTCCAACCCAGCCACTTAGGCCCAACAAATTTTCACTCTCCATCCCCCGATATTACTATGCAGAATAGAAACATACCCTCTTGGCCTTTGAGCTTGGATTCAATATCTGAATTCAGGCCCATACTATTAGAACCTCACCATTTTACTACATCCACTATATTTGCACCCCTTCACGTTTTTTTAGCTTTTTTTTCTTATTTTATTTATTTCATTTTTTTTATAATTTTTATATTTTATCTTTTATCTATTTATTTAATTATAATAGTTATTATATATTTTTATATTATATATGTAAATATATTTAATATTATATTTATTATTATTATTATTATTATTTAGCACATATTTTATTAATTTTAAACTCATTCAAAATTATTTTGTTTATTGCATCAAATTTAATTCTCTTTTATCATACATTTAATTAGAACAGTATCAATAATTAATATATTAAAAAACATCTAACTAATCACAAACTCATTTTCCTAATCAAATTAATTCGATAAACAAACTTTTAAAAAAGATTGCGAATATATTTAAATCAACCGCATGCTTTGTCTAAAGATCTCCGTTACTTCCAACACCTAGACTAAGTATGCGGGAAATTTAAATATCTTTATAATCCATAAAAAACACAAACCAATTGCGAACTACGAAATGTGACTCTGATTCCTCCTAGGAGGATACGTAGGCATACGATCAAAAATCACGGTGAGTCCCACTAAGTAAAAAATGAACCGTTTTCCTCTAATAAAATATTAAAACCATATTTCCTAGAAACCACGCTTATAAACCTAGTTTCTTTGTGAACAAGGTAGATGAGGGGTGCCTAACACATTCCCTTCGTCTAAAACCGAGTCAACAATCTAGAATCTCTAACTTTTAGGGTTATTCCTCTATACTCCATTCCTTTAGGATAAAAATTAAGGGTGACGACTCTGATTTAAAAACCTGTTGCAGCAGTTGGTGACTCTGCTGGGGACTCAGCCCTAGGTTTAGAAGCCTTGTCTTTTTGTTTTAGGGTTTTTAGGGTTTTTCTTATTTTTGGGTTTTTATTCTTTCTTATTTTATTATCTATTTATTTCTTGGTTATCTTTTTAATTATTTATTACATTTATTCATTTATGGAGGGATTTAAATTCTGCAAAATTATTCTCAATTACCCTTAGAAAGGAGGCCCGTCTATTAGCCAAAGGGTTACATCGACCCCATGAGTTTATGCGACGACTTCGCCTAGAGTCGGTGGTATTACGCAAAAGGAATACCTCTCGAGAGACATTATCTTGGGAAGTAGGACTTTGGAATGACACCTATGACTCTTTGTACGACCTTTAAACTAAAATCTCATGATGAGACCTGGCATGAGTTAGAGACGAAAGTTTCGATCTATAAAGAGACTCCACTTAAGAGAGGCCCTTGTGCCTTTCCCTATAGTGTTATTCATGACACCCTTAAGAAAAACACCTAATGGTATGGTAGAATATTTGTAGGCCAAGACTAAGAACATACCTTCTAAGGATAACTTTCATAAATCCTATTACAATATGTGAATCCTCAAGGGTTATCCCTTCATCCGCTACTATCTTTAGCCTGTAGGGCTTCCGTCTATGTCATAATCCCTAGCCTGTAGGGATTCCTTGTTGTTTTTCTTTGACCATAATCTTTAAGGAATTCCCGCCTATCTCAATCTCTGAGACGATGTAGGGTATCATCAAATCCATGTCTATTGTTATCTTCGTCCGTAAGGATTTTCCACTTGTCTCAATCTCTGAGTCAGTGCAGAATATTATCATGTCTATCATTAAAACTTGTATGGAGTACCCCCTACATCTACCCTCATACTACGTATATGTTGAATTGCATATCCATGAAACTTTTTTGCATTATCTAAAAGCAAAAAATGTATTTGCATACAAGCATCTTCATACATTTTAATTTTCATCCATTTGCACAAAGTTCATACCATTTACACCCACCCTTATCCAACTATGATCCAGCTAGCAAGATTCTCGATACTCACAAAAGAACTCAAAGCATGTCCCAAGAAGCCATGGAGGAACACAAAAGAGGTCAAGAACTGTTGAAGGAGGAGGTCCACCAGTTAAATACTCAAATGAAATTGATCATACAATTATTACTGAGGAGTGAAGGTAACCCTTTGTCATCCCAGCCACATGCCTATTCAACATTACATATGCCACCACTATGGGGAATTCCCCCGCCTTAACAGCAACTTCAACAACCTTATCAACATAAGAGATATGCCCAACAAAGGAAAAGACAAAAGCTATCACCTAGGAGATTTGATCCACTTCCCATACCGCACAGTCAACTGCTTCAACATTTACTCAAGGCATCTTTGGTAGAGTAGAAGTCACTGAATCCTCTGAGTGGGGCACTCCCGCCTAGGTATGATGCAAACGCCAGGTGCAAGTATCATGCCAATTCTCCGGGGAATACTATAGAAAAATGTTGGGCTTTCAAACATAAGGTCCAAGATTTAATCAAAAATAAGTAGTTTACTTTTGAAGAAGGGGTCTCAGTGGCGAATGGTTGCCCTTGCTTTGACAAATCCAAAGACTAAGAAGAATCCCCTAAAGTCAGTGGATCAACAAGAGGGCTTATCTCTAGATCATTAGGCCTTTATCATTTCAAATTGTAATTTCTTTCTTGCTAAGTGTTATTTGTTATAAACTTTGTACTCTTTGGTAAAGTAATTATAATAAAATAAGTATGCATGTTTTTGAATTTGATCCATTCCAAAAATAATCAACAACTTTCTATTCTTCTTTTCTATCTTCCATCAAATAACATTAACAAACTTCAAGGGAGAATGATAAAGGTACAAAATAATCGTATTTTGCTGACGTGTCCTTTTTAATAGTAAGGCTTAGCTGACGATGTAAGGCATTGTTTCAATTCCTAAACAATGGAGAAACAAGGAGATAATCTGTAGTTAACCCCCTCGAGCTAGAAGTTGGAGTTTTATTCTATTTTTTATAAAAAAAAAACCTTAATTTTAACCAGTGGCAGGGTAGTCTTTCAATTAATTCAATGGTGCATTCTATTCTCAAGAGAAGTGATTTATCTAAATAAAAGGTTCAAGCATATCTCTTTCCTCGATACATCATTGAGGAAATGGTCTAAGCAAAGGTTCGAGCACATCCTTTCCCTCATGTTCATCATCAAATATTAATGAATCAACAAAGACAAAGACCACAACATCTTCTTCCTTAGTACATCAATCAAGATCGATGAAACGATGAAGACAAAGCTTACAACAATCAGCGTGGCAGTCACAAATTTTCAAAATCAAAAGCAAAAAAATATGAAATTCCAAAAAAAAAAGAAGAAAGCCTGCTAAGTCAAGTAACAATAAAAAAAACTTGGCTTAGGAAAAAGTTAGGACACCCTGGTGGACCCGAAATTCAAAAGAATTGGACTATGAAAAATAAGGGATTAAAAAAACAAATAAATTGGAAAACACTCTTGTGACTGCCACCTCAAGAATCGTCAAGGCTTCTCATCAACGCTTGGACCTTTATCTGTGCTTCTCATCATCTACACGACTACAAAATTTCTCTTGGGGATTAAACGCGTCTGTTGCGTTAATTGAAATTAGAATTGGAGAACATCAAGGAGAATGGGGTGGGATAAATAAACTTTGAGCGTTGTATATTTTGTTTCTTTAACCACGAACCATGGTCGTGTTACAACCTTTGAAAGTCTTAATTAAGGCTAGGTTCACTATGAAAGCATACTCAACAAAATTTGTGTTAAACTGACTTCTAATATTTGTTAAGAATTATTTCTAACTACTTCGCTTCTTCTAATATCCATCTCTAAATCATCCATTTCTATTCAAACTTTGATTTCAAGAACTTGCATGTGCATCTAACGGAATTACTTTTTCAAAATGTACAATTTTATCTGCGAATCAATACTTAGCATCAAGGAGATTTCAAAAATGGTCTGATCAAAGGCAACATTTCCAAGAAGCTTCTAACTAGGGGAAAAACATCTAGGAAGTCCCCTATAAATAGGGGAAAATATTAATGATCGTAGGGGTATATCACTTGAAGGTACTATTGATAAGGGGTGATCATTCCGAGATTCAATTAACTTTAATCAAAATTCAAAGCAATGTTCAATCAGGGGCATACCTTTCAAAGAAGCATTCCTTAATCAAGGCATATCACAACAGGGTATGACTCGGTTTCCTTGTTTTAACAAACATATCAAGGCCTTGATAATCATGGGCAACCTTCCAAGATTCAAATGTTGGGGCAGTACGTACCAAGTTCATCCTATTGCACGTAGGGTCCAAATTATTCAAGCAACATCAAGTACAAACTTTTTAAGCTCTGAACACTTGGGGGAAATCTATGTCAAGTTCATGGTAAGGTCTAAGTTCATCCAAAACCACCTCCTCTAAATTCTGGAGATTGGGGGCATATCTTTCAAGAAGTACAAATGTCGGGGCATACTACCACAAGGCTCATTTAGAAGAAATTGATTCAAAAAAATAGCCCATCAAGGGAAAACCATTCAATAAACCATTAGTCAAAAGCATAATGTTTCAGAATGCAAAGTAGTGGGGTCATTCATATTATGATCAAACTATTTCCAAAGCTCATATCAATGAAAATCTTCTCCAAGACCCTGCCAACAAATTAGGAGAAGACATTCCACATGGGGCAAGCTCTCCGCGTACTTTCAAAATCTCCAATGGATCTTTCTCCTATATCAACAATCTTCAAGTTCAAATCGAGTATTAGGAAATCATGATAGCACAACATTCAACCATCATGTGACAAGCAACCTTGTTGCATAAGCAAACCTCTATGCTTTAATCATCCATGACCCATCATAGGGGAACCATTCTAAAACCATTTGAGTCATAATCATAAAGCATAAAAATCATGCATTAGGGTTCTTTGATCCAGAATCGAGCTATACTTATCATCTCATCCATTTGATGAAGTCCGACAGCATGGGTCAAGCATATTTAAAAAAAAAATTTACGCATTCGCATTTCAAGGTACAACATCCATTTGCACATATCCAAGTCATTCATCACATACATTAATCAAACATCACATTTCATGCATCAATCAATCATTATATTTCATGCATCAATCAAATTTACACGGATAGCATAAAACCTTATTTTATGTAAAGACAATCATCATTGTCGATTAATTTACCAATTCTACTTCGAATCTCGGCAATAGATTCCCCTATTTGAGCATGACAGTTGATTATCCAAAAGACCTCGGCAGAAGGTAATTTAATGTTGAATCTCGGCAGTAGATTCCCCTGGTTAAATCTCGGCAGATGATTTTTTTCAGAAGACCTCAGCAGAAGGTAGCTTACAAACAAATCTCGATAGTAGATTCCCCTGTTGATCACGGCAGTTGATTTTTCAAAAGACCTATATAGAAGGTAATTCTACATGGAATCTTGGCAAAAGATTCCCCTTGTCGATCCCGGCAGATGATTTTCCAGAAGACCTCGGCAGAAGGTAATTTCACAACAGAATCTTGGCAGTAGATTCTCCTGGGTAAATCTCGACAGTTGATTTCCCAAAAAACCTCAGCAAAAGGTATTTTCTCGACATAATCTCAGTATTAGATTCCTTGGAAATATTGGCAGTAGATTTCCCGTCAAAAAGCCTCATATCAAGCATGACGTACACATAACCATATCAAAATCTCAAGGTCATGCACAACATTTGGTGCATCTAACATACGGAAACACCAAAGAACATTTGATAAAGCATCAAAGTTTATTCTGGTTAGAAAAAAATCAAAAGAAAACCCACGCCTATTTTTAAGTCCACACTAATGTCCACATCTACGTCCATACCTATGCCAGCACCTACGATACAGACATCAAGATCTTGCTGACACTTTTCACCAAATTCAAATCAGCTTGGAGATACAATAATTGGCAACAAACAATGTTGGGAAGTTGGTGACTATAAGAACCCGATGGTTTAACAAAGGTGAATTATCAAAAACATTTTCAAAATACTTGGGGCATACACACTCAATGCATATACACTTTGGGTTCCATATCGATCTATGACATCATGCACATGCATCACACAAGGAATTTCTCAAAACATGCTTTGGGCAGAACTAATGTCTTTGGGCTCTCCATCAGATTATTACCTTGGTTAAAAATAAATATAACCGGAAAAAAAATCCAATCTCATCTCTGATTTAGTTGTGTTGTACCCCAATTTTTGCCCCTAAGATTCCTCTACCATCTCATATCAACTCAATCACAACAAGATCACACTAGGGTTTGGCTCCTCTCCCTATCTAAAGGTTTTCTCATGAGGAATCACCCAGCACCTTAATTTGTATATTGTGATCATATATGTTTTGTATTGATTAACTTTTAACTAACTAATACTATGAATGTTTTCTCTAAATGATGATTCTATAGGTAAGGGTACAACACATTTCATCAAATGAATTCATAGGTTCATGAGTTTATTTACATGTCTTCTTCAACAAAGCTTTATTGATATTCAAGATTCATAATTGAAGATTATTTAAAGTAATATCATGGAAAGGTCTTCTATGATTCATCATCCCTTAATTTATCAAAGAAAGTCAAAAGATGCAAGGGTTGATTGAAGAAGTTTGACCTAATTGGACAAATTCTTGATTCTTTGATCACAAGTACATAACTCTCTTAATGTTTAATATTTGGAGGTGGTTTTTGTTGCTAAGGGTTCTTATTATCATCCACAACAAACTCTATTCACATGGCAAAAGTAATTGTGCAAGAAAGCTTGTCAAACTTGAAAAGGGTTTCCAAGTCATTTTGGTGCTTGAGGAGCTAGGGTTTTGTACTTCTAAGGGCTATATCTTGATCATCTTTTGATATTTTTGAGTAATTTCAAAGACATGCTTCTCTTTAAAGGGTTATCAACTAATCACTTCAAGAGTTTCAAGAAAATTTGGTGTGGAAGATGCCTAATGATGAAGAAAGATTACAATTCCTCTAGATAGGCCATCAAAATTTCCTTATGTAATTTCAAAAGATCATAACTTGGTCAATTTTTATCTCCTTGAGCCCATTATTTTTCCATAATGATCTTAAGGATGTTAACTAAAATTCTGGTATAGCAGACTCAGATATCCTATAAGGATGTCAAGACATATGATCTGACACAACACACAGGCAAGATAAAACAGTACTGAGAAGATAAAGAACACATCAGAATTGTTTACCCAATTCAGTGTACAACAACACCTACTCTAGGGGCTACCAAGCCAATAATGAAGTCCACTATCAGCAGTATCAATTTGCAGACCCTACAACCAACACATCCTTTGACAATCTACGCACTTAATCAATACTTAATGACCCTTCTACCTAGGTCCTCCCTAGATATGGAATATCCCCATCCCACTTCCAATCATCTTCAATGATGTCTATCAGTTAACACCTTAGTCACTGCATAGACGACCCTTCACCAAGATTCTGGTCACACAGATAGACAGTTTAGAAGAAACACTTCCATGACAATACCTAGCTAAGTTTCCAATCCTAATTTCACTGTTTGTTAGCTTTAATTTTAACTTAAAACATATCCTGGAGTTGCTTTAAAGCTTCCTCCAAGAACAATACACCTCTTACCTACATGCTTCGAGGTGAACATGGTAACCTTCCCACAAACCGAGAGGTTTACCTTGACAATACCCTAGACTTCTACATCTTGAGTCGTATCTTTTCTAGGTTACAAACCCTTCTATTTATAACCTGTTACCCAACTGGTTTTGGGCCTTCAATCACAGCAAATCAGATGTAACAAACTGCAGAAACTTTTGCCACAAAAAAGGTCTTCAATCTCTACTTTCCTAAATAATCTCCTTACTTAGAAAGTCTTCATTCTCCTTGATTTCTGATTTAATTTTTTGGATCTTTAAATATGAGGCACATAGGATGCATAATATTCTCTTGAATATTCTGCCTATGTTAAGAAAAAACTGAATCTTATTAATCCAGCTCAACAGGCGTGATGTCAAGACATCTTCTTCGACAAGTTGTTCCAGTTGTTGAAAAAGTTTAACACAACATGTTCTGACATTGTAATAATACTTCTTGTTGTACCTGTTCTTCTTATCTTATTCTTCATTACATTATTGCTGCTATTAATTGTTTTACAAAAATTAAGCCAATCCTAAAACAAGAGAACTAACAATCTCCCCCTTTGGCAAAATTTGACTAAAACAAATAATATAAAAACAATTGCAATCTAGGAGATTACATCAATACATAAATATAATGTATCAAAAATAGATTTTATTTGAAAATAATGTCTCAACATCTTGTTCGACAACTTCTTTGCAGCACTCTGAAGAACTCAATTGCATCAGCACCAACGAACATCAGCATCAGCTTCAGGATCAAAGGAAGGAAAGTCCTGAAGTCTGGTTGATGCACACGAGGAAGAAGATAGCAGAACACAGCTTGTACTCTCCCTCAATCTAGAACCAATGGTGGAATAAGACCAAACCCTCCACCACTCCTGGTAACTCGGAACACAGGTCACAACTGTGTTCATAACTAAAATCACAACTCAAAAACATATGTCATAGGATCGAATATCTTATTTTGACCTCTGTGAACATTAATAATAACCACCACTTGTGGAATCGACAATATCTGAGCTAATTCACCTTTCTCCCCCTTTTTATCTAAAACTTGGAAAAGGAGACCTTCACAATACCAGACCCAAGCACAACTTACCCAAACCCGAATAAAAGCCATAAGAATTATGGACTCAAGGAGCTCACGGGGTTATAGAGATACAGAGAAATCTCTATAAATAACTGGGATTTTAACTTGGAAAGTAACGATCCTAGATTATAGCACCAATCTTGGTCAAAAGAAACGACATTTGAGGAGGAAACTTCAAATATCAATGTGCACCATCCATACTGGCTTTGAATGCTATAGCTATTTCACATGCATAGTCAGAGAAATTTTTCTCCTCCTGTTTACAACCACGTGTTTGAACACATAGGCCACTCCACCCTATGTTGACTATGCAGGAACATGTCCTGAATGATGTCTTGACACTTAGTCAAACATTGTCTTCTTATTTCAGTAATCAACAGATCTTTTTCCACCAATCAGGGATGCTTCACCAGAATATCCACCTGTTCATACTAGATTCTAAGTGTTCTTCTTTCACTTATACTTAGTGACATATACTAAGATATCAAAATATCACATTTGTGACACCTCTTCATAATATAGACCCTCAAGGAGTCTTTTTGAAATCTATATAGAAAAATAAATTCTCCTAGACTTCCCATTAAACTTCTAAGAGATATGTGAACTTATGATCTTTACTGACCTTCTCATAGTTAGAAACAACCATATCTTGTTAAGTTTATCCATAACTTCATAATTTCGCAACATGTTGTTTCGACATCATTTCCTCATAGAACCTTTACAAAAAATGAATAGTATTCTGGCTTGACAATACCTATATCATTCCAGCAACAATTTACAAATATCCATATGACTCCATTTTTCATGACTAACTAATGCTCCAGCTGAAGATGAAGACTTATGCACTAGATGAGAAACTTCAGCACTTCCTGCATATGCTGAACCTTGACTCCCTCAGTAGAGTCAAACCAGAGTCAGATATTCTCACTCTTTGAGAATACTTCCAGGAACCCTAACTTCTTGACACTCGATGATTGTCTTTTCATAACCACACTCTGTATCATGACCTTTTGAATAGGCAAGATGTCATGCATACTGGGTGTGAAGTCACTCACAAACTCCAAAAGCTTTACTAATATCCATATCACCAAACCTTTTATGGAGTGACTTACAGCAAAAAAAATACCACTTCAAAATACTCTACTCAGACCTCAGTATCTGTCAACAGCCTTCTGCCTTTATATCCACTAGTAGTTGCTGGTACTAGTGGAGTCCTCAACAAAGTAGTCATGCATTCATCAGGCATGCTACTGTAGACAGGATTAGTCTATCCATATTCTAATCCATATAGCCAGAAACACCACTTCTCACAATAATGCTTAATTAAGCATCCAACTTCACATGAACAATCCCAAGCATTAAACAAAATAGCCATCAACAATTATGATGTTAAGACATCATGTGGTACATCAAATCCATAATACAAAACCTAATCAAACAGGTTCTCAATCATTTAAAGGAATCATTGGGCATATAAATTCTTTAAAAAGCTCCCATTAGAACACACAATCGGTGCACAGGTTCTTACATGCTTTACACTCTGGTTTGCAGTAATGGCTTTGCACACCTGATTATTAGTCACTTCCAACTCACAGTAATCATCTTCAGACCTGCCCAGATAAATATTGATGATAGCAAGGGAAAACTCAACATAAAAACCTTCCTATATTCCTTACTTTTGTGATAAGCACAAGTCAGCAAAAGAAATCAGCTCCATAATCTCTTTGCACTCTAGTGCACCTGCTCCTAATTCTCTTTCAAGGGAAATTCTTCTTTGAAACACATATTTCCACTTTTCAGCATTGCCAATAGAATGGAAGGAAATGTTGTCAAGAGGAGCATCATGCACCCTGACAGGAGGCTTCTTGCTTGCATACTTCTTCAAAGGAGAAATGTCATGGACATTATCCTCAATATCTTCTAATAACCAGGAAGATAGTCTTCTTTATCCCATTCACTACTGCAGAGAAAAATAAACTCGCGTAGAACTAGCACATCCTCTTGGAGAAAGATGGTATAATTTAGCAACATCTGGCCAGAGTCTCCAGAGACTCATAAACAGCTACCTCTTGTAGCAACATGTCTCAGCGTGTTATCCAACATCATCCTCTTAGGAGGGAAGTAACTTTATACACTTGAACATCACAAGCTCTAAACAAACCAATTAGTCCATTGACTCCTCCTGTCATGGACAATCAAAAATTTCATTATGGAGAAAACACAACACTAAACACCCACTAGTTCACTGGGAATAAATCCAAGTACAAGGACACATGATTCATGCCCTTGAACCTCCACACATATTGTCATGACTCTTTGGATGGCTAAGATGTCATGCACCCATAGTCTGAAACCAACTTCCAACCATTTCTTAGTGTGCTTAAAAGCTTTACTAAGATTCATACTCTCCTACAGAAGGAATACCCTTTAACCAATGTGCTGATTAAATCCTCCTTCTGCAAATTACTAGTATTTGCTAACACTAATGAGGTCTTCAAACCAAGATAGTTAGTAGTTATACATTGCATGAGTGTGGAGTTTGAATATTGAGATTCATATTTCCAAGTATCTTTAATAGACTATCATCAAAAATGATGTTCCAACATCTTTTGAGACATCATAAACATTACCACAAAACATATCTGGTTTGGTTTTGGAATCATCATCCAAGGGAATTATTTCTATCCATGCCCTTTAACAAATTCCCCATTCTCACAAAAGGACCTCACAAGGTCTCATCTTCAGATTGACCACACAACATAAATATTCTCTCACTATATTCTGTAGTAAGCTTCTCACACTAGGTAAAATTGACAACTTTCTTCTTCACACATGTGATACTTGTTGAATCATTGACAAGACATCCAATCATGGAAGCCAAAATATTCCAAGTTAGGTCAATGACTTAACCTTAAGCTTAAACCTTGGAGAAAACAGAATGTACTAGCTTCTAGAACCACATCGATCCAACAGGGACATAGACAGCTACACCTAGTGGCCACGGGTCACAACATGTTGCCTGTAATCTTAGCAAGCTCCATAACTACTACGATAGATAGGTTCTAAGCTCCCCAAATCATAGACAAACAAGGTTTCTGCTAAGGATAAACACTTGGACACCAAGAGACTTCACGCACTCACTGAAACATATCCACACTCTTGTGAAAATAACTCATCCTGAATTTGATATACCAACTCCAGGTCTTCATACTTTTATAAGGTCATGTATGATACATAACCACCCAAATATCCATACCTCTTTGGATAGCCAAGATATCATGAACACATACTTGGACATCAAACACAAGCCCATACTTGCAACAGAGAGAGACCACCTTCTTCATATTCCTTTTCACTAACAATCACTAGCAATTGTTGGTACTGGTGAAGTCTTCAAAATAGTAGTTATGCAGTCACCAAGCATACTACTAAAGACAGGATCAAGATCTACATCTTTTAATTCACAAAGTCGGAACTCCTTCTTTTGACAACCATGTTAATCCTCAATCTTCCATAATCATAATCCCAAACCTTCCTTTACGGAAAAAATGATGTTACAACATCATTTAGGACATCAACCTTTCTTCAATAATTCAGTTCTTGATTTATCAACCAAAGAGATTATTAAGCTTGATAGTCTTTTTAGGAGAAGATCACAAAAGATTACATCTTTTGCGACTCATTCAGGTTGATACAACCACTTGATCACCATAGAGAGAAATAAACTCTCAACAATATTTGAATCATGAGCTTAGATAATAGATTTGCATCCATACCTCAGATAAGTACTCAGCTCCCCACAAGGTATTTGTCATCAGAGGAAAAACTTCCCTATACAACTGCAGATGATACTCCTTTTCAACAGATGTTAGATCACTTGAACTGACATCCTTCTTCTTCATTGTTCAACACAAGAGGATCCTTTCAACATTCCAGACTTGGTCAAAGACTAGTCTTCAGCTCCATAATGATCAAACATTCCAACTTTGAACTCCACAATACTCACCTCATGATCTACATAACAACTTCCTTTTTAGAGGAAACATACACCTAAAGATGATGTCCCGACATTAGATATGACATCATCCATTCTTACTATGGTTTTGGGGGTAACCTCCATAGTAACTTATAATCAACTCTTGTGGGGGTTAACACAAGGAAACAAACAGACAACAACTAATTAATCTTCAGGATCAGACTATCAACATATGCAGGGGATTGCATGATTCACATCTCAATAAGATTTTCTTTGTACCTCATGTCTGACTTTGAGATGATGGATGCCATTGTCTGTACCTACAGAGGAAATTCCCTCTATTAGGTATCTGGAACAGATTCTGCTTGGCTTGACAATAAAAAATACAGACTTTTCAAAAGCATATGTTTCCCTTGATTCTTCAAAAACAATGCCCTTCAAGTTTTAACATCTTCAAAGATATCATGACATTTTGTATGACATCATATCAACCCTTGACAAGTGGATATTTTCCAACAACTTATGAGGGTACACAAAGAGAATCACCAATTCTCTTCCTCAAGGGAAATTAACATAATACTTAGGAGCATCAAATGTAACACCCCAATTCTACCCCAAGCAATTAATCGAAAAATCAGAGTATAAAAATTTCCAATAAAATTAGGATGTCACATATTCAACAGAAACACATAAACTTGTCATGCTTTGAGAATAGATACATAACACTTAAAGAAGTGAAATGAACACAAATGAAGAATATAGTCTTCATAACATAAACCAAGCTTCGATTAATCACGCAGCGGATTCGTAATATTTCTCGAAATAATATATAGCATGTTTTGAATCATGAAACAACATGAATACGATAAACTCCTCAAATTACAACATAAGGTTCAATAATTAAACAACAAAACAAACAAGCGTTCATTTCCCCCCGAGTGCTACGTATCAGAGCAAATGACACCAAACTCGAACTAACAATGCTATCGGCTACTCATCTTGGTTACCTGCACATTACCAACAGAGGGAAACATTCAAACAGAAGGGGTGAGATATCAAACTACATAAATAGGGTCATGATAAACAATATATTAGGTAAAGAATAAAAAGAATCACCACTTCATACAACAACAACATAAAGCAACGCAATTTACCAACACATTAATTCAACTTATAACATCACCAGGCATAAACAACACCTTAAACAAGCAACAAATCAACGACTCCAAATGCGACTCAACTGTGCAAATGCATGTGGTACCATTGGAGAAGAACTTACAACTTAGAAATTTCCAGTAATTCCGAGGCATAAGGCTTAAGCCCTCAACATAATATCTTGCCAATAAAGGCTAACGTGGTGAGCATTCGCTCCAACTTAGAACATGCCAATCCAGACCAACTTTGATGCTATGCTATGTTATGAAACGATATAGATAACTACAACTCGACAATGCAACAACAACAACATAACAACGGTTGACATGACAATAAATCACACCGTTCAACATTGGCCAAAGGCCTACCACACAACATATCAACTGAATCAACAACTTTTCATGACAACAACATGTTCTTCATATATTCACTAGGATTCACACCATAAGGCAACCCACAGAAATAATTCATAATCACCTTATCAATATTGAATTCCACATATATTCAATGGTATCTCGCAACATCAACACGTTCATCAACCAACACAAAATAACACAACATTAGTCATAAGGCCTATAATTAACCATGTCCAAAAAATGGATGGAACAACTTGACCTACTGTACCGGAAATTCGGTATAATCGACATAATTTCAACAAAAGGACATATCCACAATTACCAACTAATAAAGCTTAGTTACACGGTCAAATTTTGTTAAATTCCGAACAAGTAATTATACCGCCTAATTCGGCTATTGATCAATGGTTCTACATAAGAAATTAATAGTTACTTAATCATTTCTTCCTTCAACTAATTGATGTTTTATTCCCTATAAACCTATTTTATGTTTTGGCTTGCATAAGAGTCAAACATGACAAATCGGGTCAGAAAAAATGCATAAATCAAAGTTCACAATTTTTGCCACAGTAGTTGACACGGGCGGCAGCGTTAGCTGACATGGCCGTGTCAGGATATGAAAGGGGAAAAACGTGAGGCACAATAGTTGACACGGGCGGCAGCATCAGCTGACACGGCTGTGTCAGAAGGTCTAAAGCTAAAAACCAGTTTTGCCTCCTTTTTCACATATGCCGAGTTCTTATTCATTCTTGTTTCAATTCACCCATTTATCCTAGTTTAGCATTAATCCAACATAGTTCAAATACAACAAACAACAACAAAACTCAAATCAATTGTCAATTTTAATAGCAACACAAACAATCCTTTTGCACAACTTAGTAGAGAATCTAATACCCTAAACCCCAAATAAGATTCATCATACTCCCATTTATTTAGCAAGAACCCCACCCTTACCTTGGATCGAGTGTAGCTCTAAGAAACAAAGATGGAATTTCTGGGAATGGGTACTAGTGGCAACCTCCTCTTGTTCTTCTTCTCCTTTCCAAAACCCTATTCTTCTTTCTCTTCTCCTTTTCCTTCTTTTTTTCTGATAACACTAACTTTCTTCTTCCTTAACTCTATTTCTATATAACATATTATTATATTACTTAATAAATCTAAATGAGCCTAAGTGACATACCCCCTATTACTTCACAACACCACAAATTAAGTCCAATCTCATATTTAGCTTAATAATAAAATAATATATCAACTTAATTCCACCTAATTAAATCTGATTATTTATCATGCCACCAAATAAAATAATTCTGACTTCGACGATAAAAATTCGAATTAATATAAAATATTCAAAAATATTTAATTAAATAAATAATCAAATATCGGGGCGTTACAACTCTCCCTCACTTAGAATATTTTCGTCCTCGAAAATAAAAGTTTACCTGGTTCAAATAACTCGGGATAGGAGTCTCGCATCTTGCTCTCCAACTCCCAGGTCATACTTTCTCCAGCAGCTCCTAACCAGACAACTTTCACCAATGCAATCTCTTTTCCTCTTGGAATCTTCATCTCGCGATCCGCGACTCACACAGGCATCATATCCACCGTGAGATTATCCCGTACTTGCACATCGTCCATCGGAATCACATGAGACGGATCGAGAATATACTTCTGGAGTTGCGATACATGAAACACATCGTGCAAATTAGCAAGATTTGGCGGTAACGCCACTCGGTAAGCAACTTTCCCAACTCGATCCGATATCTGATACGGACTAATAAAACAAGGAGTGAGCTTCTTAGACTTCAGAGCTCGCCCAACACCAGTCATAGGCGTGACTCTCAAAAACACATGATCACCAGCTTGGAATTCCAAATCTTTCCTTCTCTTGTCATGGTAACTTTTCTGTCTACTTTAAGAAGGCTTCATCTTCTCTCAGAAAAGCTTCACTTTCTCAGTAGTCTCTCGAACAATATCAGGTCCAAGTACCACACTTTCACCTGATTCATGCCAACACAATGGAGTCCTACACCTCCGGCCATACAATGCCTCAAAAGGTGCCATCCCAATACTCGAATGGTAACTGTTATTGTAAGTGATCTCAATCAACGAAAGATAAGTATCCCATGAACCTCCCTGCTCAAGAACACATGCTCTTAACAAATCCTCCAATGACTGAATCGTCCTCTCGATCTGACCATCCGTCTGAGGATGATACGCCGAAGTTAACCTCAACTTAGATCCCAATGCCTATTGCAAAAAATTTCAGAAATCAGAAGTAAACCTCAGATCTCTATCCGAAACAATACACAAAGGAACACCATGCAACTTCATAATTGCTCTGATATAAATCTCTGCCAACTTCAAAATCGGATATGTGATGTTAATAGGTATAAAATGTGTCGAGTTATGTCTACTTTGAGAAGCCTTCATCTTCTCTCGGATAAGCTTCACTTTCTCAGTAGTCTCTCGAACAATCTCAGGTCCAAGTACCATACTTTCACCTGATTCATGCCAACACAACAGAGTCCTACACCTCCAGCCATACAATGCCTCAAAAGGTGCAATCCTAATACTCAAATGGTAACTGTTATTGTAAGTGAACTCAATCAACAGAAGATAAGTATCCCATGAACCTCCTTGCTCAAGAGCACATGCTCTCAACAAATCCTCCAATGACTGAATCGTCCTCTCGGTCTGACCATCCGTCTGAGGATGATACACCGAACTCAACCTCAACTTAGATCCCAAAGCCTCTTGCAAACTTTTCCAGAAATCATAAGTAAACGTCTGATCTCTATCTGACACAATACACAAAGGAACACCATGCAAATTCATAATTACTCCAATGTAAATCTCTGCCAACTTTGAAATCGGATATGTGATGTTAATAGGTATAAAATGTGCCGACTTTGTAAGCCTATCAATAATCACCCATATCGATTCATGTCCTCTCAAGGTATTAGGTAATCTCGTTACAAAGTCCATCGAAATGCTATCACGTTTCCATTCTGGAATCTCTAACGGTTGCATCAACCCCACAGTCTTCTGATGCTCAATCTTTGACTTCTGACAAGTCAAACAAGCATACACAAATTGTGCCACATCACGCTTCATACAAGGCCGCCAAAACAAACCTTTCAAATCTTGATACATTTTAGTAGCTCCTGGATGAATACTCAAACTTCTTCTATGACTTTCCTCAAGAATCACTTTATTAATCGCTTCATCATCAGGAATGCAAATACGATCTCGAAATCTCAACACACCTTGTGCATATATCTTGAAATCATCATTCTCAGATTGATCGATTCCCATCATCATATCCACCAACTTCACATCTAGCTTTTGAGCCTTGCTGATACTGTTGAGAAAGTCATTATTAATCTTTAACATTCCCAACATAACACTTTACGGTGTCAATTCACAAACCAAACTCAAATCTTGGAATTGCTCAATCAACTCCAACTCTTTAACCATCATTGCCAACATGTGCAAAGTCTTTCGGCTTAAAGCATCGGCCACAACATTAGATTTTCCTGGATGATAATTCAAACCGAAATCATAATCCTTCATCAATTCTAACCACCTTCGTTGCCTCATTTTTAACTCTTTCTGATCAAAAAGATACTTCAAACTCTTATGGTCACTAAACACTTCGAATCTAGAACCATAAAGATAATGCCTCCAGATTTTCAACACAAAGACAACTGCAACCAATTTTAAATCATGCGTAGGATAATTCTTTTCATGAGTCCTCAATTGCCTCGACGCATGAGCAACCACCTTACTATTCTGCATGAGTACACCACATAACCCCATCAGACAAGCATCAAAATACACAACAAAAGGTTCTCCCATAATAGGCAAAGTCAAAACCGGAGCCGACGTCAACCTCTTTTTCAACTCAGTAAAACTTTCTTCACATCGACTATCCCACACAAAGGCTTTACCCTTACAAGTCAACTTGGTCAACGAAAGTGCCAACTTAGAAAAACCCTTCGATAAGTCGTCTATAGTAACCGGCTAATCCCAAGAAACTTCTAATCTCGGCAACCGACTTTGGAGCTTCCCATTGCAATACAACATCCACTTTAGAAGGATCCATGACAATGCCACTACCAGAAATGACATGACCAAGGAAACTAACCTCATGCAACCAGAATTCGCACTTAGACAACTTCGCATATAACTTCTTCTCTTTCAAGACTTGCAATACAACTCTTAGGTGCCTTTCATGTTCTTCTTTGAAACTAGAGTAAATCAGAATGTCATCAATGAATACCACCACAAACCGATCCAAATAAGTATGAAATATATGATTCATGTACTCCATGAATACTCCCGGAGCATTAGTAACACAGAAAGGCATCACCGAATACTCGTAGTGTCCATACCGAGTTCCGAATGCGGTCTTTTGAATATCATCTTCCTTTACTCTAATTTGGTGATATCCTGACCTTAAATCAATCTTAGAAAACACACTTGCACCCACCAATTGATCCATCAAATCATCAATTCTCAGAAGCGGATACTTCTTCTTAATCGTCACTTTATTCAACTGTCTATAATCGACACAAAGTCTCATACTTCCATATTTCTTCTTTACTAACAACACATCCGCTCCCCACGGTGATACACTTGGTCTTACAAACTTTTTCTCAAGCAACTCTTCCAACTGCTTCTTCAATTCAGACAATTCAGATGCAGACATCCTGTACGGTGCCATAGAAACAAGTCTGGTACCAGGTACAAGATTAATCGCAAACTCAACTTCTCTTTCTGGAGGTACGTCAGGAATTTCATCAGGAAACACTTCAGGAAATTCTCGCACCACCTGCAACTCATCAATCCTAACTTGGTTCTCAATAGATAGCGACACCATCAACGAGAACATCTGCGCTTCGTCTTGCATCAATCGCTGCAACTGTTTACCAGTCAATAAACCAATTTCTTCCTCTTCAGGATTAGAAAACCAAAAAGATTTGTTATAGCAATTGATATGAACATAGTTATACTCTAACCAGTTCATACCCAATATCACATTTAACTCGCTTAACGGAAAACAAATCAAATCAACAACAAAGTCTTTGTCGAAGATCGACAAAGGACAATTCAAACACACACCGGAAGTAGTCACCGATCCCTTAGCCAGAATCTCGACGACCATTTCTCCATTCATAGAAGACAACAAAAGACCCAACCTTTCAACATAATCAGCAACAATAAAACAATGAGTTGCACCAGTATCAATAATAGTAATTAAAGGAGTACTATTAATGAAACATGTACCACTGATTAGTCTGTCCTCACTAGTTGACGCAGTCCCAGCTAAAGCAAACACCCTACCACCAGTTTGTGCCTTCTTTGGTTTTGGACAATGACTACCAATGTGTCCTTCTTCCCCACAGTTGAAACAAATCATATCCTTATGCTTGCAGTCAGATATCGTATGCCCAATCTTACCACAACAGAAACACCTCTTTCCATCAGCAGTAGTGCACACATTACTCTTGTGACCAGGTTGCCCACACTTGAAACATACAACTCTTGCAGGAGCATCTCCCCCAATAGTCCTCTGGCCATGAGCAACCCTTTGTTTACCCCTAACAGCATCATAAGGTTTTCCACGGCTCTGTTGATTCTTGCCTCTCTTATCATTAATAATCTTGTGATGAGCATTGCTATCCTCTTCAAAGATCCTGCAACTATCAACCAAATCATAAAAGACTCGAATCTTATGATATCCAACAACCTTCTTTATTTCTGAGTGCAATCCATTCTCAAACTTGATGCACTTAGAAAATTCATCACCTTCACCGTCAAAATATGGATAGAACTTAGCTAGCTCAATGAACTTAGCAGCATACTCAGTGACGGATTTATCCCCTTACTTCAACTCAAGGAACTCAATCTCTT
Source organism: Vicia faba (assembly GCA_948472305.1). Lineage (NCBI taxonomy): Eukaryota > Viridiplantae > Streptophyta > Magnoliopsida > Fabales > Fabaceae > Vicia > Vicia faba. Next base: position 835,211,763 of record OX451740.1, read on the forward strand.
TCTTACCCCGAACATATTCAGGATAATACTTTCTCATAAACTCCCTACGGAACACAACCCAAGTGATCTCCTCATCTACAGCTTCCAACCTTGCACACATCTCCAGCCACCAGTCATCAGCTTCAACTGCTAGCATATGAGTGCCATACCGAACCTTTTAAGCTGGAGTGCAATCCATCACACAGAAGATCCTCTCAATCTCCTTCAACCAATCTAGTGCTCCATCAGGATCATGCTTACCCTTGAACACCGGAGGATTCTCCCTTTGGAAAGTTGCCAAACTACGAGATCTAGCATTCTCGTCAGCATTCAGCTAATTCTGCATAGCCTGAGCCATCGCTTGCAGAGCAGCAGTAATCGCAGCATCGTTCCTTCCAGCCATCTTATTCTATTACTTCCATACAAACAACGGTTAAGAAAACTAATAATACTTGATTTCTAAACAACTATGACTCGGTAACTTGGCTGGACGGACCGACTTGCTCTGATACCACTAATGTAACACCCCAATTCTACCCCAAGCAATTAATCGGAAAATCAGAGTATAAAAATTTCCAATAAAATCAGGATGTCACATATTCAATAGAAACTTGTCATGCTTTGAGAATAGATACATAACACTTAAAGAAGTAAAATTAACACAACTCAAGAATATAGTCTTCATAACATAAACCAAGCTTCGATTAATCACGCAGCGGATTCGTAATATTTCTCGAAATAATATATAGCATCTTTTGAATCATAAAACAACATCAATATGATAAACTCCTCAAATAACAACATAAGGTTCAACAATTAAACAACAAAACAGACAAGCGTTCATTTCCCCCCGAGTGCTACGTATCAGAGCAAATGACGCTGAACTCGAACTAACAATGCTATCGGCTACTCATCTTGGTTACCTGCACGTTACCAACAGAGGGAAAAGTTCAAACATATGGGGTGAGATATCAAACTACATAAATAGGGTCATGATAAATAATATATTAGGTAAAGAATAAAAAGAATCACCACTTCATACAACAACAACATAAAGCAACATAATTTACCAACACGTCAATTCAACTTATAACATCACCAGGCATAAACAACACCTTAAATAAGCAACAAATAAACGACTCCAAATGCGACTCAACTATCCAAATGCATGTGGTACCATTGGAGAAGAACTCCCAACTTAGAAATTTCCAGTAATTCTGAGGCATAAGGCATAAGCCCTCAACATAAAATCTTGCCAATAAAGGCCAACATGGTGAGCATTCGCTCCAACTTAGAACATGCCAATCCATGCCAAATTTGATGTTATGCTATGTTATGCAACGATATAGACAACTACAACTCGACAACGCAACAACAACAACAACAACAACAACATAACAACGGTTGACATAACAACAAATCACACCGTTCAACATTGGCCAAAGGCCTACCACACAACATATCAACTGAATCAACAACTTTTCATGGCAACAACATGTTCTTCATATATTCACTAGGATTCACACCATAAGGCTACCCACATAAATAATTCATAATCACCTTATCAATATCGAATTCCACATATATTCAATGATATCTCGCAACATCAACACATTCATCAACCAACATAAAATAACACAACATTAGTCATAAGTCCTATAATTAACCATGTCCATAAAACGAATGGAATAACTTGACCTACTGTATCGGCAATTCGGTATAATCGACATAATTTCAACAAAAGAAAATATCCATAATTACCTACTAATTAAGCTTAGTTACACGGTCAAATTTCGTTAAATTCCGAACAAGTAATTATACCGCCTGATTCGGCTATTGATCAATGGTTCTACAAAAGAAATTAATAGTTACTTAATCATTTCTTCCTTCAACTAATTGATGTTTTATTCCCTTTAAACCTATTTTATGTTTTGTCTTGCATAAGAATCAAACAGGACGAATCAGGTCAGAAAAACTGCATAAATCAAAGTTCTAAATTTTTGCCACAGTAGTTAACACGGGACGTAGCGTCAGCTGAAACGTCCGTGTCAGGATATGAAAGGAGAAAACGTGAGGCACAATAGCTGACACGGGTAGCAGCGTCAGCTGACACGGTCGTGTCAGAAGGCCTGAAGCTAAAAACCAGTTTTGCCTCCTTTTTCACATATGCCGAGTTCTTATTCATTCTTGTTTCAATTCACCCATTTATACTAGTTTAGCATTAACCCAACACAGTTCAAATACAACAAACAATAACAAAACTCAAACCAATTGTCAATTTTAATAGCAACACAAAGAATCCTTTTGCACAACTTAGTAGAGAATCTAATACCCTAAACCCCAAATAAGATTCATCATACTCCCTTTTATTTATCAAGAACCCCACCCTTACCTTGGATCAAGTGTATCTCTAAGAAACAAAGATGGAATTTCTGGGAATGGGTAATAGTGGCAATCTCCTCTTGTTCTTCTTCTCCTTTCCAAAACCCTATTCTTCTTTCTCTTCTCTTTTTCCTTCTTTTTTTTTCTGATAACACTAACTCTCTTCTTCCCTAACTCTATTTCTATATAACATATTATTATATTACTTAATAAATCTAAATGGGCCTAAGTGACATACCCCCTATTACTTCACAACACCAAAAATTAAGTCCAATCTCATATTTAGCTTAATAATAAAATAATACATCAACTTAATTCCACCTAATTAAATTTGATTATTTATCATGCCACCAAATAAAATAATTCTGACTTCGACGATAAAAATATGAATTAATATAAAATATTCAAAAATATTTAATTAAATAAATAATCAAATATAATGCTGTTACATCAAACACTGTGGTTGGATCACAATACTCCTCTTCAATCATAATCTGTTCTATGGCCACTAAAAGGATTCCATGAATCTGGTTCCTTTGATCAAAAGGATCTTCCAAATACGAGCTCATCTCATATACATAAAGGGTATGGTGGAGATTCCTTTATGAGTTCTTCTCAAGAGCATGAAGCTCAACCTCTATACTCCCATAAGCCTTAAACTGACACCTGGAGTAGATAAACGGTTGATCGTGTCCTAATCAACCTGCACAAACTAGATGCCTCCTCTTCCAGATCATGAGTAGGTTCCAAACAAAAAGTATTCAGAACATTTTTGTTCAACACCCAATGCATGTGTTCTTCAACTGGTAGTTTCATGCCTGCTGGAATAATGTTCTAACATCCCATAGAACATCAGTTCCTTCTTCTTGGAACACACTGTGATACGGTTACAAAACCAACTGTTATACTGTTTTTGCGTTTGTATTCGCAAATGTCGCGGTAAGCAAGAGTCACCACCGACTTTTCTTTTATCCAACAAAGGAAAGGGTGAAAATAACAGAAAAAGACCTTTCGAGATTATTTCTGAGTAAGGGGGTAGATTATGGAAAGGGAATGTGTTAGAACCCTTTCCATCTGTAGTTATCTACGGGCTCTTAGATGCTTAGCTCAATTTGAATGTACCTTGTGCTTTATGTGTTTTGAAAAGCATTTTGAAATGCCTTAGTGCAGCGACTTGCTTTATGATAACTATTATATCAGTCCTCAAGAGTGTTGATAAAGCTTTTTTTGAAAGTGTTTTTGAAATGTTTTGTGTAAGTGTGAAAATTTGTTTTTGAGCAAGCATCTAACAGCTATCTACTTTTACTCAAAAGGTCGTTCTTTTCCTTCTTTCCTTTAGACAGGTCTAGTCTACTATTAGTGAGTAGGTGGCCATATTCGTTTGGATGTATTAAGGGACATTCGTGGGTCATTGTACAGTCATAAAGGCAACATGTAGAGACGCTTTAACAATTTTTGTTTAAGGGACTAGATCATTTACCTAAAGGCAACATTGTAGGGTCATCGAGGGACTATGATCTTTTGATTTGAGGGTCTTTGCTAAAGCGTCCCTACTTTCAAGGGACATGGCTGTTTTATTTCCGAAGGCAACCAAAGTGGGAATACCCTAGAGGTGTATATGTGCAAGTGTGTTGTATTCAGTTATTTTTGTCTTTTTTGTTAGGTTTGCTAAACTTTGATTTATTATGCTCTTGTCATGCAATCCTATTAGGCATACATCTAAGCAGTTAATATGTACAAGAATTTAAAGTTCGGAAACATAAATCCTACTATATTACATGGCTTTGGGCATTAATTACATGTCCAAGAATGAAGAGATACAAGCAGTAAATGTCCTAATTATTCTATTATAACCCATGAGCAGTTACAATAATATGAAAAGTGCGAAAATAAATAAATGCGCGTGAATTGCAAAAAAAGAACGTCTAAAAATCCTAAGGAAAAAGGAAATCTTTTTGTTTGTTTTTATTTATAAAAGAAAGAAAATACTAAGTCTACTTAATTTTAATTTAAAGAAAAGGTTAAAATAATTAATAATTAATTAAAAAATTAATTTGGTTAATAAAATACTAGCCTAATGTTTTTTGTGATTTTTATTTATTTAATGTTGATTTAAAGAGGAAAACCATTAAGAGAAAATAAACAAAACAAAAAAATACGAAAAGAGAAGAGTCCTTCGATCCAGGGAAGGGGATTGCCCTTCGATCCAGTGGAAGAAGTTGTCTTTCGATCCAGTGAAAGAAGTTGTCTTTCGATCCAGGGGAAAAGCTTCTTTTCAATCCGTATCTGCAAGACAAGCATTAGAAAGAATAAAGGTGCAGGACCTGGGTGTCGAACCCAGGTCCTTCGATCCTGTTCCCGTTGGTCTGTTCAGGCTTGATCTGCAGTACAAGCGTTAGGAAAAAACAAATATATACCTGGGTGTCAAACCCAAGTCCTTAGTTATGAATACAAATAGAACTATAACTGTTAATATGTTATGCAACAATCAAAATTAACTTAAGATCGAAGGTTTGTTACCAATGGGATGATTTGTTTTGGATGGAGATGGCTTGCAAAGTGCTTGGGAATGCCTGCTGCAAACTTCAAGGAGTGAGTGGAGCATTGTTGAAGATTCCTAGAGGCAAGGTTTTTGCCTGGTTGATGGGTGTATAAGCCAAAAATGGTTCTGTGGTCAGGCAGCCTGCAACTTCGATTGGTAATAAATATTGTGTGTGATGCAGCGTCTGACTGGTGGTGTGAGTGTGGAAAGAGTGTTTCTTTCTTTTTTATGGTCTTTTTTCCTCCCTCTTGAAATATGTTTTTAGGCCTGTATTTATAGGGATGTGATGTGCATGGAAATGGCAAAGGACAACCATTAACTAGGCTTTGAAGGAAAAATCATACACATTAAAATATTACCATTTTTTAGGGATTCCTACCCTTTTGGGTCTTGGGATGAACCTTGACACATTGCATTAGCACCTTGTACGAATTCAAATTTCTCAGAATTTTCTTCACCGGAGTGTCTTCGATCAGCCCCCAAGTGTTACTTTCTTCGATTGCCTTTCTTTCAATTCAAACCAATCGAAGCATCAACTGTTCCTTTTTGACTGGTCGAATGTTTCTTCATATCTTTCTCAATCGAAGGCTTTATGGAAGCCTCCTTACCTTCCTTCGAATTTCCCCAGGCCTCATCATTGTGGCCTTCGATTGAGCCATTATTTGCCTTAGTAGCTTGATTTGAAACTCTTCAACTAACCTAATCAAAAGCTCTTTTCTGGCCAGTTAAAGCTTCTTTTGTCATGAATGTGATTGTGCAGGAGGCTTGGGCATGGTAGTATGCAAGACTTTGGCCAACAAGCAAAAATTGTTTCCAACTATTGCATGTCTTTCAACTGGACCAAATGCATGTCCTTCGAAGGCATCATTTGTGTGTCCTACGAATAGGCCTTACTAGGTTTCAAAAGGTGGAAAACTGTGTGTTAAGGATTTTAGATATGGAATCGAACCCGTTTCAAAGGGAGCCATTGCCCAGTCGAAACTAGCACAAAGGAAGTCAGTGCCTTGTGGATGCTAGAGGCCATTTCCTAGTGAATAGAATCAGGCACGAAGGAGGTATTTTCCTTGTGGGTCGAAGGAAGCTTTTTGCCTAGTGGGTTGAAGGAAAATCTGAAGAAGTCTTGGCCTTGTATGCTAAAGGCACGCACATGGGAAGTCATCTCCTTGTGGGTCGAAACACACATGAAAGAAGCTCTTGCCTTGTGAATTAAAGGCAAGCATGAAGAGGAAGTTTTTGCCTTGTGCGTTGAAGGCACGCACAGAGGAAGTCATTTCCTTATCAATCGAATCAGGCATGAAATAACCCATTCTCAGTCGAAGTCTTATGAACTAAGGTTGTATCGAAGGCACCTTGTCCCAATGCCAATCGAAGACATTTTGTCCCAATTCCAATCGAAAATACCTTGTTTCAATGCCAATCGAAGATACCTTGTTTATCTTCACCATTCTTATTTTCTTTAAGTAAGTGTTTGTAATCACCCATGTAAGAGAAAATCTTGGAAAACATGAGAGGGGAAATTTTGGGGTACAACACACACCATCCTTGACAGTCTTCAAGGTCAATATGCAGATGTCTATGAGCATCATTGAATAATCAATCTTATTGACAAATGTCTTTATGAGTGGACTTAAGGAAAATCTCAAGTATCTTTGACACTTTTAATACGGTTGAAAATGTCAGCATATATTCTGTTAAGGGTAACAACCCTAGTATCATTCCCATACTTTCAGGGTTATATTAGAAACCATGCAGCGGAATATAATGAACTCCTCAACAATATTCAGACACAATGCTTAAACCACCATCCAAGTACAAGCATCGCAACCTAGGATTGAAGAAATAAACCCTACATACAACAACTTCCCACTAAGCTGCAAGCCTGATGGCAACAACTAGGAACAATACTTGTCACATATAACCAATGATCCTTGCCAAGAGACCATACATACAGTTGTATTGTTGTACCCCAAAATTTTCCATCTCATATTTCTCAAAACATTTCAAGAAAGATCCTTAAGTTGCTCAAGGAAGTCCAAGGGTTGACCAGACAAGCTCTCTCCTAAGGCAGTCTACCTCAAATTAGGATTTCTTGTTGCATCAAGATACTTGAGTCCAAGGGATCCCAAATGTTCACCATTGACCTAATATGTTCTCAAGATCATCCATGTCAAGTTTCAAGCCTTGCAGAGAAAGTTTGCTCAGTCAATTACTCAAAGGCCTGAAAATCGACTGTGCTAGGGCAAAAGTCAACTGTGGCCTACATACAGTCAAACTTCAAGATTTTTTGTCAAAATTCTCATTTTGAAGTATAATTCATAATTTTATCAATGGTTGATCATGATTCATCAAGGATTGCTTACAATTCATCAAAACCCAAAAGTTGCTAAATTAGGGTTTTGTAGGAAAAGTCAACTCAACTTTGACCAAGCATAACTTTCTCATACTTTATTAGAAATGACCCATCCAAAGTTCATTTTGAATAGGCTACAATTACCTACAATTCATCTTCATCTCCCAAGTTCAAAATATGCACTCACAATAAGTTATGAATTTGGACATTATAGGTCATTTGGAAAAGTCAACAAAAACACTTTTTTTGTCAAAACTTCATACATGGACATGGAATACCTAATTGAGACGAGACCAAAAGGGTTTCTTAGAGGACATCTCAAGATTTATAAAAAGTCCAAGAACACCTTCAAAGAGTCAAAATTTAGGAAGTTATGCATTGGTGAAGTTGACCTTTTTGCAAAATTGTCAAAAGTCAACTATGCCTCAAATTGCAATTTTTGCTAAATGGGCCTAACTTTTTGCACTTGTTTTAAGTTGGTAGCATGGTCCAAGAGCCTTATTTATTTCCACTTGTATTTATTTATTTTTATTATTTATTTTGATTTTTATTGCAATTAAATCAATTTAAATCAAAACAAATCATAAAAAATCCAAATCATTGAAACCTCAAGATCTTGTGCATGTTTCAGGTCCTATATCCAGCTGGCAAGTGATTGAATTCGTGCAAGGCCTTTGGGTGCATAAAAGATTGGTTTTATCCTATTTTAGGAAGGATTTTCAAGTGAATCAAATCAAGATCAAAATCAATAATTGGCAAAGATTGAATGGACTTTTGTAAACCTAATTCATTCCTCAATATATAGGGAACATTTGCAGACCAAAAGAACGGGGTTGGAGAGGCGTGAAACGGCTGAAGAAAAACTTGGAAAATTCAAGAAAAGTAGAAATTTGTTTTCATACTTCAAGGCATTGTCAAGCCATTCCAAGCATTCCTTTCATTTGATGGACGTTCAAGGAATCCATCCCAATCCTTAGCAAGCAATTTCGTGTACAAAAACTCATTGTAAGTGTCTCACGATACCAACACTTTCTTGAAATTCAGTATCATGATTCTGGCGTTTGTAGCATGAATTATTTATATATTCTTGTTCATTGAAGCATTTGCAAGCTGTTGGTAATGATTAATTGCATTTTTGCTAACAATACAGAGATATGCCATTGTTAGGTTTTCTTGGTTCGTTTTAGGGTTTTCTCATGCAGGTGAAATTGGCCCAAACGGAGGAGACCATTGTGATCAGTAGATCAAACCCAGTTGATCCATGGTCTTAAGTTTTATTTATATTGCTTGTATGTAATTTCTGAGATGCACAGGGTTACAGCTACATCGCCATATCCGTAGGTAAAGGTTCTGAGTTTTAAATGACGGATCCAGGGAAGAAGACGATAGCGTGTCACCATTTTACTGGTCGGTTTAAACTCTTGCGCGTTTATTCTGGCCAGAAGCTTTTAGTTCTGATCTATTTGTTTGTTTCTGTTGTATTGATAAACTAACAGCCAACGCAGTTCGTCAGAAGAAGGAAGTCAGAAGTTCATGATTCTGGGTTCGATCCCGGACACGACCTTTTGGCATTTCTCTGTGTTCACTAGATCCAGCGTTTGCACCTTCTGAGGATCATCTTCTGGATGAATCAACCAGGACTGGATCAAACATCCTCTGGTCACAATTTGCTGGATCCACTAGCCATGAGTAGGCCCAGTACCATCATCCCCTGATCACCATCATCTTCTGGACCATCATCCTCTGATCACCATCGTCTTCTGGACCATCATCCTCTGTTCACCATCATCTTCTAGACAATCATCCCCAGATCACCATCATCTTCTGGATCTTCATCCTCTGATCAGAGCCACTGGCACCAGGCCCAATTCTCTTTTCCTTTTTCTTTTATATTTTCTTTATTTATTTATTTAATTATCTTTACTAACACAAATTAATTTTTCTTTTTATCAAAAAAATCATAAAAATAATATTTTTCACCCAATTATATTTAGGATATTTTTTTTTATACAAAAATTAATTGAATTAGGTTATTTAATTTTAGGTAACTTAAATTATTTTGCAAATAAATTAAAAAAACAATTAGAAAATTAGGGTTTTAGTTTAAATTAATTCTATTTTCTTTTTCCTAAAAAATAACCAAAAATATAAAAATAGGCCATGTAAATTATTTTCTTTAATTAATTTAACTGCTAATTAGTTTTTGTATTTAATTTGAAAACATTATTCTTTTCCTTAAAAAATTTTAAAAACAACAAAAATATTTTTTTCCCTTTCAATTAGGTTAGACGGAGTCAAAACCCTAGTTCTCTTTCGTTCTCTATTCGCGCACATTTTATTTATTTTTACCATATTGATGTAATTGCTCATGGGATGTAATAGATTAATTAGGACTTTTTCCTTTCATTTATCGTTTTAGCGGGTTTTTTGGCTATGTAATTAATACCCGAAGCCTTGTAATAGCTTAGCTTTACTTTCCGCATTTTAATTTCCGCAAGAATATTAACTATTAGATGTATGATTTTTAGGGTTGCATGACAAGACTGTATGTAAACTTTAAAACGGTTAGCAAACCCTAAATGTGCAAAGATAATAAACTTGAAATTGAATCACTCGCACATGCGCACTCCTAGGGTATACTCTCACTTTGGTTGCCTTTGGTAAACGATCATTAAGTATAGGGTATTTTAGTGGTCGCTCTCTTGTCTAAACAAAGGTCAAATATTTCGTTCGAAAATGTTGCCTCGAAAAGGTTGCCTCAGATATGTTGCCTCAAATATTAATCTTAAGACATTAGGGTTATTACTAAGACGTCCTAACATTGCTTTAGTGATCGTACGTCCCTTTCGAATTGACCCTTAAAAATCCAACGATGGTGCTACCTACTCACTAATAGTGGGATAGCGCTGTCTAAAGGAAAAGAACATAGAACAATTCTTTTTTCGAGTAGGTAGATTAGCTCTTAAGTACTTGCTCAAACAAACAAACTTTTTCACACTTACACTCTTTTCAAACAAAGTTTCAAAAAACACTTCGTAACACTCTTAAAGACAGAAGCAAGGGTTAAATCGAAGTCAAACAAAAACTTTTCCAAATCACACAAACACAAAAGCAATTTTAAAAAATGATGAGCAAGTACCTAAGAGCCCGTAGAAAACATTGGATAGAAAGGGTGCTAATACCTTCCCTTTCTATAATCTACCCCCCGTACTCAAAATCTCGAAAAATGAATTTTTCTGTGCTATTTTCCTTTCCGGTTGGATAAAATAAAAGTCGGTGGCGACTCTTTCTTACCGCGACATTTTGCAAACACAAACGCAAAACGCAAACCAACATTCCAAACAGTCCCGGTTCTGGCCACCGTATCACAAAACTGGCGACTCTACCGGGGAATTAATAAGTGGGGTATATCTTAGGAATAATTCATCATATTGCTTCTATTGTTTGATTTGATTGTTTTATCTTTGTGGGCTTTGTATCGGAGTTACTATAGATCCTAACCCGGATCTGGGGAACACCTGTTAGGTAAGTAGCAATAAAATGTGAGGGAACTGTGCAGCGTAGACCGATACGATTGAAGTAGTAGCTATGTTGATGTGCCATATTGGTTGGTACCGGTATATCTTGTGGAGGAACAAGGAGAGTACGGGGCTGCTATATGGGTCGTTAAGCATCAACTGACCTTAGAACCTATAATTGACCAACTTGGCCATAGGAAGTAGTGAGATAGCCGGTATCGGTATAAAGCTGGGAACTGGTTGATACTCGATACTACACTCATTGAGACCATACTCTCGAGATAGTTCCAGCCGCAAGAAAAGATTGTGTGAGCTGAAACCATGACCGATGGAGGATGGTCAGTGATATTGAGAACCTCTAGAACCCGGTTACTCTTTTCTAGGACAGGTTTGAAACCAACTTAACTTCAAGAGGGTACTACCTTAAAGCCATGCAAGCCTAAACCTAAGGCTGTTTGTGTGTCTTGTGTGCTTTCAACTTGAACTACTTGCACATTTTTATTATCTGACAACGTGAGTTCCTTGCAGGTTTTGTTTATAGTTATTATCCAATAACTTGGATTTCTTGCCGAGTTTACTTGCTTACGTCACCTTGCACTTTTGCTTAAACGCATGGCATACACATCATAACATCATGCCTTAACATTTCCTTAACCATTTCAAGGATCTCAAGGGTTTGTGATGCAGGTTATGGTAAATCATACGTCTAGTAAGGGGCAAGGGGATTTATTTTTCCTCTAGCCAATGTCGTCTAGAGATCAAAGCACGATAACTTGAGTCAGTGGCTATGACCCACTCGATATGGTGAGCTTGACTCTTAAAGAAGAACTCTAAACGACACAAAGTTTATTTAATAAAGCTGCAATCAGATTCTAACAGTTTCTTGTTTACCCTGCGAGATCCTTGAAAACATTGCATACATATATCATACATATCATTGCATAACAGGACTTCTATTACAGGTCTCTCATGTTCTCGCTGTTTATTTCAGCAATGGCTCTCAAATAAGACAACAGAGATCCTCAACCTCAAGAAGTCCAGTTCAGGGAAATATTCCTAAACCTATCCAAGGGGCAGGAAGAGTTGAAAACACTCCTAGTTGGGAACTTGGTCAAGAAAAGTCCTGAAGACAATAAGGACGAATGGCTGGAACAACTGCAAGCTGAGGTAAGTGCAATGAGAACCCAGATGTTGGGGCAGATGGCTCTTATCCAAGACCTAGCTCGGGGACAAGAAGAGCTGAGAACCATTATCAACCAACTTCATCAAGACGGGTACAACAGTATGAATCAAACAGTCAAGGTCGGGGACCAAGTCATTGATCAACCTCCAAGAAGACAAGAGTTTGGTTTGGTGAAGAGCAGACCTTTCCAACTTTCTACTACCTCACGGGTCCAACAACAACCTCTCCAAAAACAACGGGTTAATCAGAGTATGCCAGATACACCTAAGAGGCAGTTTACCAAACTCAACATGCCGTTGTCTCAAGCTTTACAACACATGTTGAGGATGAATCTGGTTACGTTGATAGGACCTCATCCGAACCCCAAGACTTCTTCCCCTAACTATAATCCTGATGCAAGGTGTGCATATCACTCCAATAGTCCGGGGCATGATACTGACGACTGTTGGAAGTTGAAATACAAAATTCAAGACCTGATTGATGAAGGAGCATTGGAATTCACATAAGATGGTGAATTGGAATGTTTCTGTCAATCCTCCAAGGCTCACCATTTGAAGTGACAAGATCTGACAAGAGAGGCTTTTGTTCATTAGAATTTTCAATTTTCAATTTTCTTTTAATTGTTCGAACATTTAGTCATGTCAAAACTTTATTATTTCATTAATGCATTACATATGTCTGTTTTGAATCAATCCATTCATATTCACTATATTTAAATTGCTTTCCTTTTTGTGATATTCAACTCTCGAACAAAAGCTCTGAGCCTTTAGAGGGAGGATGACGAAAATGATACCATGCTCTCTACAGTATGCTTTTGAACAGACCCTGCTGACGATGTACAGGCGGTGTTTCAAATCCTAAACAATGGAGTTATAAGGAAGATAATCCATAGTCAACCCCTTTGAGCCAAAGAAGTAGGATTTTTTCTTTTCACGCAAATTAAAACCCTTAATCACAACCTGGGGAAGGGTAGTTTCTCAGTTAATCCAGGTGCACAATGAATGGCATCGAAGACGTCCTTCCGAATCAGAAAACAGTGATGGTTCCCTATAATCGTCAAGACAAGCAGTCATTATCTCTCGAAATAAAAGCCCATTAAGTCAAAACATATGAAGGAGACTTAAGAAAAGAAAACTAGGGCACCCCGCTGACTGTAATCATAAAAGAAACAGTTCAGGCAAAAAACAGGGATAGTAAATAAAAAAAAAAAGAGGTTACTACAAATCCTCGGCAAAAAAAAAAGATTACAAAATGACTCCCTTTTTCAAGTAAACTGTCAGTATCCGAACCATCACTGGAATATTAGAGAAAAGACTCAAACAAATTCTAAACGAGCAATTCACTGAGCATAAGACTGAAGAACATCACGAAGAGCGGGTGGGTATAAATAAATTTTGAGCCTTTATCCTTTGTTTCTTGAACCGTGAACCAGGCCACGTTATAACCCTTAAAAGTCATAGCTGAAGCATGGGTTAGTTCGAAAGCATACTGTTACAAAAGGTATCCTGACTCCTATAAGGTTTGCTATAAATCCTGAGTTGACATCACACTTTCACAAAAAAAACTTGTTTTACTAAAAAATGAATTTTCAAACTTCAAGACAGACATAAGCTTTGCATTCTTAAAATAACATTGTTCGCATATGACTATTTGTTCAACAGCAGAGAAATTCGCATGACAAATATCTAGTGAACAAAAACCTTCTCAATAAAAAGGATCACCTCAAGTGGAAAAAACACTTCAAACCAAGGGGCACGGCATGATCATTGTCCATCATCTGGGGCAGTCAAGTCAAGATTCAAGGAATCTCGCAAAGATGCCAAATAGCCAGGGGCAGTTCTCCATCTGAATCACTTGGAGCATTGGACATGAATTCCAACAACAAATCTTGTATGATCAAATGAACATCTTCTGGTAGTGTGGCAACACAATACTACCGACATTAAAAATTCCCTACACCCTGAAAGCGTGGACATAGTCAGAAAATACTGCGCATGAACAAAGACCCGCTAGGTTGAATGGCCTAGGCAAAAATAAGGGCATCCCGGCGAACCAAAAGGGTTCGGGAAAAAAATAGGGATAAAAGCAAAAAGATATGTACACCCGACAAGCCGAAAACCTGAAAAGGCGGCTTTGGCAAAAAAAAGGGTATCCTGGTGGACTGAAAATTTGAAAAGACAGTCCAGGAAAAAGTTAGGGATTAAAGCGTACGACTATGTCCTATCATCTCGTCACTTGCCTATCAGAAGAAGACTTATAATTTCAATCAAAAGTTACCCAGCACCTCATAAGTTGGGATAACACTCAATCCACAAGGCCTCCACATGCACTTTCTCCAACAGATACAGGGGCAGAAAAGTCTCGATGCAAAGTCATTGTCATATCCTCAGCATGCATCCCAGTAATATCTACACTCCCCGCAGAGTAAAAGACACCCAAAAGACAGTGGTGTTAGCTCTCCCCAGCTGAGGTTCACAATCGTGAGTGAGTCGGTAAGATTCTCCCCAAGCAGAGTTCATCTTTCACCAACAACGGAAGACCATCCCCAGTGGAGTTTATTTCTTCCACAAACAGAAACTTTATCCCCGACAAAGTTTATCATCACCAACAACAGTAGTTCATCCCCAGCCGAGGTTGTTTCTCCAAGTCAGTGGATCTTCTGACATAATATCTTTCTTCCCCACATAGTCATTTTCTCACCAGTTTATTCTCCAGCAGAATTATTCTCCTGCCAAGTTATTCTCAAATCATCTTCAGTCGTAATCCCCAGCGAGCGAAACTCTTTATTCTCCAGCAGCAGTTCAGGATTTATTTTCCCCAGCTAAAGAACATCATAAAAACATTGCACATCCATACATCATGACATGAATATACGCATCATACAACACAATCTCATTTATTTTGAGAACATCATTGCTCGATACATGTCATACATCATGACATTACATACGACTAACTCTTTACATATCAGGAAAAGATACAATCAAATTCTCACAAAGTTCATGCTATGAAGCCCGGGTACGACCGGATAATATCTTGATTCCTCCATCATATTGTGAAGCCCGGAGAATGACCGGATGATGGTATCAGAATACCGCAAAGCCTGGATTACGACTAGATAGTGGGTTATCTCAGATTCAAGTTATGAAGCCCACATTCGACCGGATAATAGCTTAATCCCCAACAAGTTATTGCGAAGCCTGGATTACGACCAGATAACAATACAAGGACACCATGAAGCCTGGATTCGACCAAATAGCGGTATATCATAACACAAGCCGTGAAGCCCGAAGTCGACCGGATAACAGCTCAACAAGTTATTGTGAAGCCTGGATTACGACCAGATAGCAATACAAGACACCATGAAGCCTGAATTCGACCAGATAATGGTAGAAGATGTTGTGAAGCCTGGATTACAACTAGATAGCAGCCAAGAATACTACGAAGCCTGGATTACGACCAGATAGTGGTATATCTTTAATGCAAGTTATGAAGCCCGGGTTCAACCAGATAGTATCTTGATTTCACCGAACACCATGAAGCCTGGATTTGACCGAATAATGGTATAAGATATCGTGAAGCCTGGATTACGACTAGATAGCGGTTTGTGACATCGTGAATCTTGGATTACGACCAGATAGTGGTAAAGACACTGAAGCCTAGATTACGACCAGATAACAGTGAGGGACACAGAAGCTTGGATTTCTACTAAATAGCAGTTCACTCGGCCAATTACTATGAAGCTCGTAGTCGACCAGATATTAGTAGGCCTTAAAATCAAATGGAAGCCCGAATGCAACCGGATAACCACTTGATTTCTTCTGAAGCCTGGATTTCGACCAGATAAGAAGTGAGGTATTGTGAAGCCCGGATTCGACCAGATAGAAGTACAAGACACCATGAAGCCTGGATTCGACCAGATAATGGTATGAAACATCGTGAAGCCTGGATTACGACCAGATAGCGGTACAAGACATTGCAAAGCTTAGATTTCGACCAAATAGCAATTTTACCTGGACAATTACTAAGAAGCCCGGAGTCGACCGAATATTAGTGTGCCCTAAATTCAAGTTAAAGCCTGGATGCGACCAGATAACAAATGAATTCCTTCTGAAGCCTGGATTACGGCCAGATAAGAATCGAGAAAATTGCAAAGCCTGGATTATGACTGGATAGCAATTTTAATCTCATCTCCCCAGTAAGTCACTGTAAAGCCTGGATTACGACTAGATAGAAGTCGATCTTATCACTATGAAGCCTGGATCACGACCAGATAATAGTTCATTTTCACCTCTTCGACAAAGAGACGATTCCCCAGTATAATAACGGACGAATGAAGCTCCTAAAATTCAACTTTCTCTCAAGACAGAGAACAACATTCCCCAGCGGAATCCTCCTCAACAATAGGTATACAAGCTCTCGCTAAGGAATCTCTTATGCGATCGACACTCCTTCGGATGGAATCGTTAAGCCCATCTCCGATCATCAATCTCCAAATGGAATCTTTAATCCCATTCTCAACATCACAAGACAAGTTCCACTTCATGCGAGTGCAAATTTCTGGGCACTCTAGTGTTCAATCATATTTAACCTTCGGATCACGAAAGGCAGATAAGTCAATCTACATCCTCAGGTTTAAGAAGGTTAAACAGGGGCAGCTGTTGTACCCCAAAATTTCCCTCTCATATTTCTCAAAACATTTTAAGAAAGATCCTCAAGTTGCTCAAGGAAGTCCAAGGGTTGACCAGACAAGCTCTCTCCTAAGGCAGTCTACCTCAAATTAGGATTTCTTGTTGCATCAAGATACTTGAGTCCAAGGGATCCAAAATTCTTACCATTGACCTAATATGTTCTCAATATCATCCATGTCAAGTTTCAAGCCTTGCAGAGAAAGTTTGCTCAGTCAATTGCTCAAAGGCCTGAAAATCGACTATGTTAGGGCAAAAGTCAATTGTGGCCTACATACAGTTAAACTTCAAGATTTTTTGTCAAAATTCTCATTTTGAAGTATAATTCATAATTTGATCAATGGTTGATTATGATTCATCAAGGATTGCTCACAATTCATCAAAACCCAAAATTGCTAAATTAGGGTTTTGTAGGAAAAGTCAACTCAACTTTGACCAAGCATAACTTTCTCATACTTTATGAGAAATGACCCATCCAAAGTTAATTTTGAAGAGGATGCAGTGACCTACAATTCATCTTCATCTCCCAAGTTCAAAATATTCACTCACAAGAAGTTATGAATTTGGACATTATAGGTCATTTTGAAAAGGCAACAAAAACACTTTTTTTGTCAAAACTTCATACATGGACATGGAATACCTAATTGAGACGAGACCAAAAGGGTTGCTTAGAGGACATCTCAAGATTTATAAAAAGTCCAAGAACACCTTCCAAGAGTCAAAATTTAGGAAGTTGTGCATTGGTGAAGTTGACCTTTTTGCAAAATTGTCAAAAGTCAACTATGCCTAAAATTGCAATTTTTGCTAAATGGGTCTAACTTTTTGCACTTGTTTTAAGTTGGTAGCATGGTCCACGAGCCTTAGTTCTTCCCACTTGTCTTTATCTTATTTTTATTATTTATTTTGATTTTTATTGCAATTAAATCAATTTAAATCAAAACAAATCATGAAAAATCCAAATCATTGAAACCTCAAGATCTTGTGCATGTTTCAAGTCCTATATCCAGCTGGCAAGTGATTGAATTCGTGCAAGGCCTTTGGGTGCATAAAAAGATTGGTTTTATCCTATTTTAGGAAGGATTTTCAAGTGAATCAAATCAAGATCAAAATCAATAATTGGCAAAGATTGAATGGACTTTTGTAAACCTAATTCATTCCTCAGTATATAGGGAACATTTACAGACCAAAAGAACGGGGTTGGAGAGGCGTGAAACGGCTGAAGAAAAACTTGGAAAATTCAAGAAAAGTAGCAATTTGTTTTCATACTTCAAGGCGCTGTCAAGCCATTCCAAGCATTCCTTTCATTTGATGGACGTTCAAGGAATCCATCCCAATCCTTAGCAAGCAATTTCGTGTACAAAAACTCATTGTAAGTGTCTCACGATACCAACACTTTCTTGAAATTCAATATCATGATTTTGGAGTTTGTAGCATGAATTATTTATATATTCTTGTTCATTGAAGCATTTGCAAGCTGTTGGTAATGATTAATTGCATTTTTGCTAACAATACAAAGATATGCCATTGTTAGGTTTTCTTGGTTCATTTTAGGGTTTTCTCATGCAGGTGAAATTGGCCCAAACGGAGGAGACCATTGTGATCAGTAGATCAAACCCAGTTGATCCATGGTCTTAAGTTTTATTTATATTGCTTGTATGTAATTTCTGAGATGCACAGGGTTACAACTACATCGCCATATCCGTAGGTAAAGGTTCTGAGTTTTAAATGACGGATCCAGGGAAGAAGACGATAGTGTGTCACCACTTTACTGGTCGGTTTAAACTCTGGCACGTTTATTCTGTCCAGAAGCTTTTAGTTCTGATCTATTTGTTTGTTTCTATTGTATTGATAAACTAACAGCCAGCGCAGTTCGTCAGAAGAAGGAAGTCAGAAGTTCATGATTCTGGGTTCGATCCCGGACACGACCTTTTGGCATTTCTCTGTGTTCACCAGATCCAATGTTTGCACCTTTTGAGGATCATCTTCTGGATGAATCAACCAGGACTGGATTAAACATCCTCTGGTCATAATCTGCTGGATCCACTAGCCATGAGTAGGCCCAGTACCATCATCCCCTGATCACCATCATCTTCTGGACCATCATCCTCTGATCACCATCGTCTTCTGGACCATCATCCTCTGTTCACCATCATCTTCTAGACCATCATCCCCTGATCACCATCATCTTCTGGATCTTCATCCTCTGATCAGAGCCGCTGGCACCAGGCCCAATTCTCTTTTCCTTTTTCTTTTATATTTTCTTTCTTTATTTATTTAATTATCTTTACTAACACAAATTAATTTTTCTTTTTATCAAAAAAATCATAAAATAATAATTTTCACCAAATTAGATTTAGGATATTTTTTTTATACAAAAATTAATTGAATTAGGTTATTTAATTTTAGGTAACTTAAATTATTTTGTAAATAAATTAAAAAAACAATTAGAAAATTAGGGTTTTAGTTTAAATTAATTCTATTTTTTTTTCCTAAAAAATAACCAAAAATATAAAAATAGGCCATGTAAATTATTTTCTTTAATTAATTTAATTGCTAATTAGTTTTTGTATTTAATTTGAAAACATTATTCTTTTCCTCAAAAAATTTAAAAAACAACAAAAATAATTTTTTTTCCTTTCAATTAGGTTAGACGGGGTCAAAACCCTAGTTCTATTTTGTTCTCTATTCGCGCATGTTTTATTTATTTTTACCATATTAATGTAATTGCTCATGGGATGTAATATATTAATTAGGACTTTTTCCTTTCATTTATCGTTTTAGCGGGTTTTTTGGCTATGTAATTAATACCCGAAGCCTTGTAATAGCTTACCTTTAATTTCCGAATTTTAATTTCCGCAAGAATATTAACTATTAGATGTATGATATTAGGGTTGCATGACCAGACTGTATGTAAACTTTAAAACGGTTAGCAAACCCTAAATGTGCAAAGATAATAAACTTGAAATTGAATCACTCGCACATGCGCACTCCTAGGGTATACTTACTTCAGTTGCCTTCGGTAAACGATCATTAAGTATAGGGTATTTTAGTGGTCGCTCTCTTGTCTAAACAAAGCTCAAATGTCCCGTTCGGAAATGTTTCCTCGAAAAGGTTGCCTCAGATATGTTGCCTCGAATATTGATCTTAAGACATTAGGGTTATTACTAAGACGTCCTAACATTGCTTTAGTGATCGTACGTCCCTTTAGAATTGACCCTTAAAAATCCAACGATGGTGCTACCTACTCACTAATAGTGGGATAACGCTGTCTAAAGGAAACGAACATAGAACAATTCTTTTTTCGAGTAGATAGATTAGCTCTTAAGTACTTGCTCAAACAAACAAACTTTTTCACACTTACACTCTTTTCAAACAAAGTTTCAAAAAACACTCTGTAACACTCTTGAAGACAGAAGCAAGGGTTAAATCGAAGTCAAACAAAAACTTTTCCAAATCACACAAACACAGAAGAAATTTTAAAAAATGATGAGCAAGTACCTAAGAGCCCGTAGAAAACTGCGGATAGAAAGGGTGCTAATACCTTCCCTTTCTATAATCTACCCCCCGTACTTAAAATCTCGAAAAAGGATATTTTATGTGCTTTTTTCCTTTCCGGTTGGATAAAATAAAAGTCGATGGCGTCTCTTGCTTACCGCGACATTTTGGGAACACAAACGCAAAACGCAAACCAGCATTCCGAACAGTTCCGGTTCTGGCCACCGTATCACAGGTATGAATTGTCCAAGTTCATACCTCTTTTCAGTAAATACTTTCTTCCTTTCCAATGAACAAAAAGTACCTTCCCAGGATATCACCCAGAGCAGAACATAATGCCTGCTCTGATGCCAATTGAAATTCTGGTACAGCTGACTCAGATGTCCTATAAAGATGTTA
The DNA here is from genome assembly GCA_948472305.1 of Vicia faba. Lineage (NCBI taxonomy): Eukaryota > Viridiplantae > Streptophyta > Magnoliopsida > Fabales > Fabaceae > Vicia > Vicia faba. The sequence continues at coordinate 835,232,299 of OX451740.1, forward strand.
AGACATCTGATCTGACATAACACACAGGCAAGATAAAACAGTACTGAGAAGATAAAGAACACATAATAATTGTTTACCCAGTTCAGTGTACAACAACACCTACTCTGGGGGCTACCAAGCCAGGAATGAAGTCCACTATCAGTAGTATCAATATGCAAACCCTACAGCCAACACACTCATTGACGATCTACGCACTTAATCATTACCAATGACCCTTCTACCTAGGTCCTCCCTAGATATGAAATATCCCCATCCCACTTCCAATCATCTTCAATGATGACTAGAAGTCAACACCTCAGTCAATACATAGACGACCCTTCAATAAGATTCTGATCATACAAATAGACAGTTTGGAAGAGACACTTCCATGACAATACCTAGCTAAGTTTCCAAGCCAAATTCCAATGTTTGTTAGCTTTGCTTCTAACTAAAAACACATACGGGAGTTGCTTCAACGCTTCCTCCAAGAACAATACACCTATTACCTACAGGCTTCGAGGTGAACATGGTAACCTTCCCACAACCCGAGAGGTTTACCTTGACAAAATCCTATACTTCTACATCTTGAGTCGTATCTTTTCTAGGTTATAAACCCTTCTATTTATAATATGTTACCCAACTAGTTTTGGGCCTTCAATCACAGCAAATCAGCTGTAACAAACTGCATAAACTTTTGCCACAAGAAAGGTCTTCAATCTTTACTTTCCTAAATAATCTCCTTATTTAGAAAGTCTTCATTCTCCTTGATTTATGATTGAACTTTCTGGATCTTTAAATATGCACCACATAGGATGCATAGTCTTGTACCCTAAAATTTTCCCTCTCATTTTATCAATATTTCCCCTCACAAGACTCTTTAGACTCAAGACCAAATTAGGGTTTTGCTCTGCTCAAGACATCTCCTTGCACTAATGACCTAAATTAGGGTTTGAGTTTGCACAGGGATTTTTGGACTTCCAATGCTCAAAGTTACTTTCATACTTCATGTTGGACTTGTAAGATTGTTCATACCAAGTTTCAAGCCTTGAATCAAATTTTTGCCCAATCAATTGGATAATTGACCTAAAAATCAGTTGTATTGGGGAAAAAGTCAACTGTGACCAATTTACAGTCAAAACTCATAATTTTTTATCCACATAAACATTATAGACTCATATTAACTATTTGATCAATTTTGGATCACAACTCCTCAAGAAATTTGATCAGATCATTAAAAGTGCAAAATGGTCATTTTTAGGGTTTTGACTGTATAAGGGCAATTTCTGATTTTTCACCTAGCCAATGGCAAATTGGGTTCAAGCAAGGATTCAAGGACTCAATGGCACCATCTTGACCTTTTCACAAGGTTCAAAAGATCTCAAATGCATTAGATTGACAGATGAATTTTTCAGTCAACTGATCAAAATTTGACTGTACACTGAAAAGTCAAACTTTGACTTTTTGGTCAAAATCAAGTGCCAAGGGTCATTTTTCATCAAGATGTGTCAAAACATGAAACTTGTTCATCAAGAAACCTAATTTTGAAAATTAGGGTTTAAGATTGAAAAATTTCATAACTTAGAATTTTTCTAAGTTATGAAATTTTCTTATTTTTTTCCAACTTTGCCCAACATTTTCACCATGATGCAATTGGATTCAAACAAAACTTCCAACATTAAAGTTGTATTACTCCACAAAATCTACAACTTTTATTCACAAAGTTTTCCTAAAAGAAGCTTGGATCTCAAGTTATAATTTTTGGAACAAGGGTCCATGAAACTTTTAACTTAGTGAAATTTTGCCCTAGTTTAGGCAGGATTTTTACCTATCTTCATGACCATTTTTCACATAGTTCCACTTGGAATCTCAAAATTAATTTCAAATACGGATTGTAGAGCATGTTACAAGCTTTCCAAAATATCAAGTTGGAAAATTAATCTCGAAGGTTTGAATTTGGAAAAAACTCACTTTTCATCTATGGCATTTTCATGTTGACACAAGTTGCAAATCTATCCAAACTTGCTTTGTACTTGATTACAGGTCTCTAAACCCTTCCACACTCAAGAATTAAATTCAAACTCAATGGTCTAAGGCATTATTCTTATCAATGGAAGTTTGTACAAGAGTTTAATCTATTTTTGCCAAAAAGTGAACTATGTCATTTTGATAAAGGCAACTTTATGTCAACTTTCTTCCCCTTGAGCCTTGGACCTCTTTCTTTGCAGAAAACAAGTTCCATAAACTTAGGCAAAAGTATCACAATCTTATGCATGCTTGGAGATAGCCTGTACAAGCTTATCTTGGATCACTTCACACTTTTCTTTCAAAACAAGTAAACTTGCAAAAGAGCCACAACTTGAGTATCTGATATAACCAACTCTTGTAAGTATTTGAAACAAGTTTTGCACATTGCCTTGAGTCAAAAACACGAGCCATCCATCCCTCAAACACTCTTGAACATCAGAATACTTTCTTCTTGCAAAACAGGGCAGCTTCTGCACTTTGAGTTCCAAAACAAAAACCACTCGTGCGTTTTGCCCCAAACCACTTCCAACACATTACATATAACCCATATGAACTATCCCAACCATTGGTCATTGACTGTAACTCCATTTTCAAGCTTCACCATTTCTGTTTTCAGCTTGTGCAGGTTGACTTCTACAAGCTTGTTCAAGCAAATCCAAAGCAAACTAAGCATTGGGGAAGGTCAGAGGAAGTTCAAGCAAGCTCAAAAGAACCTCAGGCCTCATTGAAAACCTCCACATTGCCATACACGAGTTCATCTGAAACATGTATTTGTCAACTTTCTATCTCTCTATTTAGGAATCATTAGGCTTAGGTTTGTGAATAAAAAATGTAGTACTCATAGCCCTTAAGTTGTACATATGCTTAGTTTTCATTTAAGTTAAGTGTGCTGAGAGAATTTGAGTGATGAACTTCCTGAAAAAGTTAGGTTAAAAATTAGGGCCAGAGAAATTCTCTCTGGTCTTTGAGAGTTAGATTAAGTTCTTTATATGGTTGGAATCGTCTTGAAAAATGCTATGACTTTGGTGTTATGAGTTTTTGCTTTAGAGCACGTATGCAAGATCTCCATATTTTGTACACAGGCGCGCATTTTTGAGTTTCAAAGGTTGAAGATGAAGCTGATCTGGGTTGGACTTGGTTTGGCTTGTTTTTGACACCCCTTCTTTGCTGTTCATACCCCCCTGGCCCATTTCATTATATTTTTTGTATTTTTCTATTTATTTTTCATTTCTGATTTTATTTTATATTTTCTAAACATAAAAAAAATATCAAAAACATTTTCATAAATTTTCACATTTTATTTTATTATTTTTATTATTCTTTAGACATAAAAATAATTATTAAATAATATATACCTTTATTTTCTTTAATAAATACTTTTATTTCTTTGTATATATTTATATTTATTTTCTTGTACATAAAATAAATAATATCATATATATTATCTTAAAACAAAAAAAAACTAGGGTTTCCACCCTTTTTTTAAAATAATATTTTTTCTAATATATTTTTATTTTTGGAACACTTGTATATATTTTTATTTTTTATTTGCACATAAATAAATAATATCATAATATACATACATATTCTTAAACCAAAATTAGGGTTTTACCCTTAACAAAAATAACTTTTTTTTATTTTCTTTTTTTAATACATTAAATATTATATTTTTACACATAAAATAAACAAAAACATTCTTTTGCATATTTATATTATATTGCCTATTTATATTTAATTGCTTATTTAAATATTGTTTATTTATCACTTGAGCAAAGAGTTCAATTTGGATGTAATAGTAAATCTTAGAGTTTTATTTTCTTGCAAATACTCCCCATTCAAAATTGTATCCCCCTCCCCATATCAATGTTGTAATAGCCTAGATTACTTTTACGCATTTATGCTTTCAAATATGCCATGATAGAGATTAGGGTTTGTATGCAATATCCAAAATCAAAACAAATAGTTAGACCTAATGCAAGATATAAATGCATGAAAATGACAACACAATACACACATGCACTCCTAGGGTTTCATCCACTTGTTGCCTTTAAAATGGCCATGGTATGCATGTTGAGTATCTTGGCAAAACAAAAACAAAACAAAAGATCATAGTCCCTCGATGACCCTATCTTGGTTTCCTATACAAAGTGATCTAGTCCCTCCAAAAATTTGCCAAAGATACTTAGCACTATTTCTATCATGGTCAATACGGTGACCCGCGCCTGTTCCGTTTAACATCCAAATACAAGGTTGTTTACCAAATGCAATGGTAAAACAACACTGTCAAAAGGGTTTAAAATGTGTAGGAAAGATCTTTGAGTAGATAGGGTAGACAACTCTTAGTTACTTGATCAAAACTTGCAAAAACATCCTTTCTATTTTCAAACACACCTCACAACACAATTTCAAAACATTTCCCAAAACAAACTTTCAAATTTTCAAACATTGAAACATCTTTTTAAAAGACAATACACCTTTGTATACATTCAAACAAGAATCATTACAAAGGTTGCCACAATGATGGCCTCTTTTCAAAACATTTTCAAAACCACACACAAAGCACCATTTCAAACAATTGAAAAGCAAAAGCAAGTGATCTAAACAAGTAACTAAGAGCCCATGGATAACCATGGATGAAAAGGGTGCTTGCACCTTCCCTTTTCATAATCTACCCCCCGAACCCAAGAAAACATCTCAAAGGTCTTTCCTGTGCTTTTTGACCTTTCCTTTGGATAAAATAAAAAGTCGGTGGCGACTCTTGCTAAACCGAAACATTTACAAACACAAATGCAAAACCTCAAGTCAGTTTTCCCACCGTATCACAGAACTGGAGACTCTGATAAGGAAATATATAAACATGGGGTTACCTTAGGGTTTAGATCACCTTTACATGCTTACTTTGTTTGCTTTGATTACTTTACATTTGGTTCTATTGTTTGGGTTTGAAATCCTCTACCCGGATTTGGGAAACATTCATAGGTAAATAGCAATACGTTGTGGAAACTGTGCGGGGTATACCGACATGGTTGAAGCAATAGCTATATTAGTGCGACATATTTGTGGGTACCGATAGCCTTTGAGTCAATCAAAGAGAATACGGGGCCGCTGAGTGATGTCATGAAGCACTAATGAACTTTTAGAACCTTTACTTGACCATCTTGGCCTTTTTAGGGGTAGTGAGATGACCGACTTTGGTGCAGTCCAAAGTTGGTAGATACTCGATACTACACTCATTGAGGGTTATTTTCTTGGAATATTTCGGTCGCCAGTTAAGTGGATAAACTGAAACAATGAACACAGAAAATAATCCAGTGATATTGAGCTCCTTAGAACCCGGTTACTTTGAGCCAACTAACTTCAAGAGGGTACTTACCTATGAAACCCCATACAAGCCTGAAACTAGGATCTTGTGTGACTTGTCTGTACATATACTTGTGCATACATCATGAACATCATAAAGCATCATATGCATCCACTAACCATTTCAAGGGTTTGGATCTTCATCTTTGTTATTGTTTTGTAGGTAATGGAATCTCTTCGCAGGAAAACAATTCAAGTCAACCTTGTGAGAATCCATCCTTAACTCAAGGAGCTTGCTTCCGAGATTCCATAGAATTCTCCGTTCAGTGAAAGACATGGTAGACTTCTCAACTTGGTCAACTCCAACATTGAAGAAGACATTGTGAAAGTTCTCTTCCAGTTCTTTGACCCCCTACACCATTGCTTTACATTTCCTGATTACCAACTAGTGCCTACTTTGGAGGAATTTTCTCAACTCCTGGGGATTCCTATTCTCCATCAACTACCTTACAACGGTACAGAAAGAGAACCAAAGCCTGAAGATGTTGCTCAAGCCTTACACTTGCAACCATCTGATATCAAAGGTCATTGGGAAATCAGAAGTGGTGTCAAGGGTTTCTTGGCAAAGTTTCTGTTTGAGAAGGCACAAGACTGTTGGAATTCTCTAGATCTGCAAGATTTCGAGGGGATTGTAGCACTTCTCGTCTATGGTTTGGTCTTGTTCCCAAACCTTGATCAGCGTATAGATGTGAATACTGTCAAGATTTTCATATCTCGGAATCATGTGCCTACATTGCTTGGGGATATCCTCCACTCATTTCACACACGAACAATGAGGAAAAGAGGTGTTCTCATGTGTTGTACTCCTCTCCTAGCAAGGTGGTTTATTTCTCACCTTCCCCAATCAGTCTTGAATAATGAGCAAGGCTTGAGGTGGTCCCAACGATTGATGACTCTTACACATTCTGATGTTCATTGGTGTTCTCGGTCCAGAGAAAATGTCATCATCATTGATCGTTGTGGGGAATTCCCTAATGTCCCATTACTTGGCATTACCTACAACCCTTGCTTAGCTCTGAGACAATTTGGGTATGCCCGAAGGGATGGCCCTCATGACATGCTGATTCCGTACTTGGTTTTTGACTTCGACAACGATGCTCAAGGACTTCGACAAAGGTTTATCCGAGCTTGGAGGATGCCTAACAGAGTGGACAGTAAGACACTGGGGCACAAGAATCCCATCCCCCTTGAGCCTTACCTCAAGTGGGTACGAACCCGCACCGAAAGTCTTATGATGCCTTACCCCTACATTTTGCCCATGATCAAAGAGCCTGTTATGGAGGGAGAGGTTCCATACACCCTCCTACATCCTGACATGCCAACATCATTGGAGGATTTGCAAAAGAGTTGGATACAGCTCAAGGAAGAATGAAATACTTTTGAAGCCAGCTTCTACGCCAGTGAGAAGAAGGCTTTAGAGCTTACTCGTCGATTCCACGAAGAGCAGACTCTCAATACCTACATCGCACCGAAGAGAATGCGCAACATCTTTTTACATTAGAATTTTGTAATATTTTTCCCATGGGGCATTTATTTACTAACAAATTCTTCTTATTAATATGACGTGCATTCTTTTTTGTTTACAACAAATTTGAATTTATGAATCCTTGAATGCATTACGTGAATAACATATCATTCATCATATGCATAAGCAGGTCTTCACACCAGGTTTCCTTATCTTTCTGTTATTTATTTCAGCAAGATGGATATAGAGCAGACGGTCAAAGATCTACAAGCGCATAATTCACAGTTCCAACAACTCCTCATGACCTTGGCAAAGGGTCAAGAGGATCTTAAAGCACTGCTGGAAAAGGAAAAGGAAAAAGAAAAGGAGAAAAATAAAAAGAAAAGAGTTGGTGTGGCCACTATGGGAAGAATATTTGTGAACCAAGCTAGAAGAGTCATGGATTTCCCCTCGACTTCCGGTGAAGGGGTTGGCAAAGGAAAGGGAGTTGCAGTGCCCTCCGAGTCTGAGGCTGAAGAAGAAGAAGAAGAAGAGGATGAAGATTACTCTGAGCGGCACTACCCTCCTGCAGACGACAAGTATAAGAATCTGGAAGAGCGTCTGGCGGCTATGGAGGTACAAAGAGTGCCTGGGCTGGATTTCGAGGAGCAAGGGTTGGTTGCTGGGATTGTGATTCCCCCTAAATTCAAGGTGCCTACATTTTCTAAATACGATGGTTTGTCTTGTCTGAAGATGCACCTACGGTGTTACGTCAGAAAGATCCAACCTCATTCTTCTGATAAGGATCTGTGGGTCAACTTTTTTCAAAATAGTCTTTCGGGGACGCAATTAGATTAGTTTTACCAGCTTGAAAGATCTGATGTGCACAATTGGGAGGACCTGGCTGCTGCCTTCTACAGACAATATCAATATAATGCAAATTTAGCACCTACTCGTACTCAATTACACAATATGGGTATGGTCTCTAATGAAGGATTTAAGGAGTATGCCCAGAAGTGGAGGGACTTGGCTGGAAGGGTGCAACCACCATTGTCTGAGAGAGAGCTTGTGGGTATGTTTTTGGGGACCCTGTCAGGTCCATTCTTTAATCACTTGACTGGGAGCTCGTCTGCAGGGTTCACCGAGCTAATTATGACTGGTGAAAGAGTCGAAGTTAGCATTAAGAGCGGTAAAATTCATAAGGATGTGTCTTCTTCTGTTGCTATCAAGAAGACCTTTCCATCCAAGAAATAAGTCTCAGCTGTTTACTCCCAGAGAAATCAAGGAAGAGTCGAGCGCCGAACAGTGGTAGGGGATGTGATGATTCAGAATTCCACAGCTGGTCAATCTCGAAACAGTCAACCCAGAACCAACCAAGCAAGGGTGGAAAGGCCTGCACGGCAATTCACCCGGATCAATATGAAACCTACTCAGGTTCTCCCTCATATGTTGAAGTTAAACCTTACAAACTTGAAAGAGGCGCCGAAGAACCCAAATACCTCTTCTCCCTACTACCATTCAAATGTAAAGTGTTCTTATCATACGGACAGCGTGGGGCACGACACCAACAATTGTTGGGCCCTCAAAAATAAGATCCAGGATTTAATAGATGCCAAGGAGGTGGAGTTTGACGTACCTGAAAATCCTAATGTGATATCTGCTCCAATGCCAAAACATGGTCATAATGTCCAAGCTGTTATAAAAGATCTTTATGTTGCTGCTGTTGATGACTTAATGACTCCATTGCCAATGATCAAGATGAATTTGTTGAAAGCTGGGATTTTCCCGGACTGTGAAAAAGATTGTTACCTTTGTTCGACCTTGCAATCCGATTGTACGCTATTGAAGTCAGGCATCCAACACCTGATGGATAATCAAGAAATCCTCTTCAAGAAAACTCCTGTTACTCTTGTTACTCCAATCAATGATGTTGCTATAATCACCATTTCTGACAATCTTTCCAAGGTTTCCAAAAGACCTGTTAAGATTACACCCGATCCAAAGTTTATACCTCTGAAGATAACAATGTCGGGGCCTATCCCATACAAGTCCAACAGGATAATACCGTGGAATTATGGAGGAGAGATCTTCTACCATGGTGTTAAGCAGATCGAATCAGTTGAAGAAAATTCCGATGAAGAGACTCCTGATGTAGGAAATATTGCGGGGACAAGTAAGATCACCTGCAGCGGAAGAATCTTCTCTCCGAAGATTGCTCCCCCAAGGGCAATCTTTGGACCCTCAAGTGCTCCTAAGGTTACTCTGGTGCCCGTCAACGCATCTGTACAAACTCCAGTGATTGAAGAAATCATAACTCCCGAAGCTGTACCCTCTGTTGTTACTGCTGATAAAGGTAAGGGGATCCTTGAAGCACCCGTCAGGACGAGGGCTCAGCCTTTGGGCATCCCTGAGACAACTTAAAAGGAAATGGAGGAGATTTTAAAAATAATTAAGAAAAGCGACTATGATGTCGTAGGACAACTGGGGCAAACCCCTTCAAAAATCTCTATGCTGACCCTATTGCTCTGTTCCGAAGCTCATGCCAAATCCTTGATCAAATTCCTGAAGACGGCCTATGTGCCTCAAGAAACCTCTGCGGACCAGTTCCAGGAGTGTGTAGCAAGCCTGACCACCGACAATGGTCTTGGCTTCTTTGATGCCGATATAACATCTAAGGGAAGAAAGCATAATGACGCGCTGCATGTCTCGGTGGAATGCGGAGGGACTACACTTGCTCACGTTCTGGTTGATATCAGGTCGTCTTTAAATGTCCTGCCAAAGAAAGCATTGGACAGATTGGATTGTGAAGGTTTGACCCTAAAGCCTAGCAATATCATTGTTAGAGCCTTTGACGGTTCTAAGAGGATGGTCCACGGGGAGGTGGACATCCCAATTAAGGTGGGAACGAAAATTTTCAGCTCTACATTTTATGTGATGGACATCCGTCTTTCATATTCTTGCTTGTTGGGAAGACCATGGATCCACAACACTGGGGCCGTTACATCTACTCTGCATCAGAAGCTTAAGTACCCAGTCCAGGGGGAAATTGTGACAGTTCGTGGCGAGGAGGAGTATATGATAAGCCATTTGAATTCATTCCGATATGTTGAATTATATGGTGAATTCATCGAGACCCCCTTTCAGCACTTTGAAGAGGTTTCTCCTGAAGTTGCGGTAGCCAAGACAATGACTTCTGTGTCCATTATTACCAAACCTGTGTCCTGGATGTCATCCCTTAAAGATGTGAAGGCTGTGATCGAGGAAGGAGGAAGCACGGTATGGGGTCAACTGCCAGATTTTCCTTACAAGACAGATAAGTTCGGCTTGGGTTTCACTGCTGCTAGTCAGAAGGTTGTGCGTCGCTCCCAGGCTGGAGGATCGCCATTGAAAATCACTCATCATGGAGTTCATGCTTTAGAGGATGATGAAGAAGAAAGCAATTTTGAAGACTGGATCTTTCCAACTATTGTAGGAGGACTGAACAACTGGGAGGCGAAAGACTTCGTTTCCATTAGCACATGTTGTTGATTTAAACATGATTAACCAAGTTCCAAAAGTTGAATTAAGAATCAAAACGCAAGAATTAACTGAGTTTTGATCAAAATCAAGTCACACTTTTCTCATTTTCGAGTTTCCTTTTTTTCCTTCCAAACTTCACTTTTTCTTCTAATTCTTTTCACCATTCACTCTCCTATAAATAGAGGGACATATTGCATTCATTTTCTCAAGATTGAATAACCAGAATCACCCTACAAACACTCTGCCTAACCCACATTTCTGCAACTTCGAATTTGGTTTTATAGCCTTCCTCAATCTATTTTCTTTGTCAACTCTTCATCCTTGAACTTCACTGAAGCTAACAGAAGACGAACCAAGCCCTAAAGCATCCTAAATTGTGCTAGCCAAGTCAAGTTTCAGAGCTCTGAATTTGAACTTCAATAGGTAGATTCCTTCATCAATTCTCTCAAAATTTGTTACTACAATGAAGTTTTCATCATTCTGATACAAGTCGCAACATTTGTTTTCAATTGGAAGTGAGTTTTGGCCATGAATTTTCAAATCCCTATTCAAATTTTTCCTTCTGGTTTTTTGCAAATCGACTGAGCTACACCTTAAATAAATTTTTCACGAGGGTACAATTGTTTTCATCTTGATGAGACAAAACGAATGGCATAGGTCTAAGCTCCTGATTTTATAGTATGAGAGACCTGTAATTCGCGTGGATGGAGATTGAAGATGACCAACGTGTCATCTCTCAACCAATGATAACGCGCCACTTGCTTTTTTCAAAAATCTGATTTAATGATTGATCAAATGTTTTATTCACTAAGGACCATGATATACACAGCACGCTGGGTCCCTTGGATCTGATTACTAACGCGTTTTGATATTCATCCAATGGTCTATATTTTTTTGTTTTATTTTTATTTTCTGATTTTTATATTTTAATTGATTTAAACTTTAAAAAAACATAGAAAACTCATTTTTGACTAAAATATTATGAAAAAATTCACAAAAATATTTTCAAATTATCTCTTTCTGATTTTTTTTCATGATTTTATTTTCAGATTTGATATTTTTTATAATTTTTCCTTTATTTTAGTTTATTTTTAATTATTTAAAATTACTTTTTGATATTTTTAAATTATAAAATTTTTGATAAAAATCATTTTCCTTATTTTTGACCTTCTAAAATTTTTCTAGAATTTTATTTTGACTTCTACTATTTTTTATCCTTTTTTCACTTATTTGATTAATTTTAATTAGTTTAAAAATACTTTTCTGTTTAAAAAAATTACCAAAAAATTTATAAAAATATTTGAGGTCATTTTTGATTTTTCTATGGTCTCTTTAAATTTTTCTTTGATACTTTTAATATAGTTTTCTATTTTACCTTTTATTTTCATTTTTAAAACAATTTAAAAGTCATTTTTCTTTTTATTTTATTTATTAAATGCAATTTATTTTTATTTATAATATATTCTGGTTATGTGATTGTTGATCATAAACTTCATTAACATCTATGGATCTTGAGTGTTGAGTTTAACTCGACTAAAATCAATGGATTATTTTAATGATAGTTTTATTAAATTTTTTATTCAAATATATCCCCTCCCTCTCCATCTTATCCTCCTCTCTTTTGTGCTACATGTTGATAGAGGATGATCTACATATCATCACTCCAAACATATGGTATATAGATTGCTATTGACCGACCTCAAAATAGGTGCGACTTCTACATAAGTCCACTTACGATTGCTTAACATAGCGCTAAATTTTGTCCCGATTCGAGAAATGATCATTCGTGACCCAAACCTATGTTTGCAAGCCCAAGTATATTTAATTTTAAACCTTTGATCTAATAACCTTGAGGTTCATTATTATGAGGCTTTGGTCTTATCAATCCTCTAATGAATCATCATAAATTTCAGACTAAGTGAATCATTTAAACATCATTGATCTTTTGTTGTTGCCTTGAGATTTTAAAATGAATGATATACTTGACAAAAAGCAAATGAAACTTGTTGTTGAGAGGCTTTGATTTTATCAATCTTCTAATAAGTTTTCAAATGCAAGATTCAAGATGGTCATTCAACTAAACTCTAATTTCTAACTCATTAACAATTGACTTTTATTTCTATGCTTTTACTTTTTTCTTTTACTTTAAGCACCTTTTATCTTATCATTTACATTTCATGCTATTTTCATCTTTTCTCACTTGAGCATTTATCTTTATGTCATTTTTATTTTTCTCACTTGAGCTTTTCATTTTCTTTTTTGAAGATACCTAATAACCGACTTGAACAATAAAAAACTTTAATGTTACTTGGACTATTTGGATACTATCCCTAGCATAATGGAGTTATGGACTTCTTGGACTTAAGAGTAGAGACCTTGACCTACCTTGGTACCCTATTACTTCTATTGTTATTTTGTCTAGAGTTCTTGAAGTTTACCCCAAGATATTGGGTCATTTGTTTTCTTCGTGTGCAGGTTATTTTGATTATGTGCTTTATCGGGAATTCATCTGTATACAGTCATTACTCTGCCCAATTTTTGTGAAGACTTAATGCATTTGAAGTTTGGTATTCTTAAGAGGTTCATTATCTTTGCTTGTTTGGTTTAAATCCAAAGGATGGGAATTCTAAATTGACTCATTGTGCCAAGTGTTGACTTCTTGTTGGTTAGACGGTTCTTTTCCCTAGCTTTTACCTTATGCTCTAGAATAGTCCCTTCATCTTCTCCCATCTTCTTTAATTTCAAAAATATTCTCCCTCCTTTTCAAAACTATTCTTGTTTTTAAACTTGAATCGCTTTCACAATAAACTTGGACTTAAGTCCATGCATTTTCAAAAAAATATTTTCTTAATCAAATTTTAAACAACTTAATAATACTTTGATATTTTTGGGAGAAGACTAAAAGTCAATCAATCTCATTCAAACCATTTTACCACTTTGACTTTTTACCTTAAAAAACTTTTTTTTCTCAAAATATTATACTCTTGTCAATACTTGTAGTGATGCGAGCTACTATACTTCTACGATATGTAGTGAAGTGAGATATTTTCCACTTGAGTGTTGAGCGAGGCTTTGTTGATTTTAAAATCCAAGCCATATCCTCCACTTTGAGATGATGAAAATTCTCATTTCTCATAATCGTGGATAGTAAGTATGTTCTTCCATTCAGATAAGATGATGTTGTCTCGTCTCTTAAAATTAACCAACACACATGTGTTCTAAAATTTTAAAGGTGAACTACGAGTACCCTGATCCCCTATTGCACGAAAGGTGGTACGTAGGCACTAAAGGTTCGCAAATGCGGAGGGTGCAAAAATTGTAAAAAAAATGTTTCTCTTCTCATCTCCACCATATATTTTTATACAACTCTTATAGCCAAAATACACAAATTTTCAAAGAGGTTCCTGCGGAGTATTATATATGTTTAGGGTGCCAATACCTTCCCTTTTCATAACCAACCCCCGAACTTAGATTATCTCCCCCTCTTTGTGGGTTATTCAATCTTTTCCCATTCCTCTAGAAATAATAAAGTGCGGTGGAGATTTTTATTTGATTTGTGCGAGTCAAGCCAATCTAGTGGCTTAGTCTCAACATTTCTACCGCTATAGAAAAGATGGCGACTTCACTGGGAAATATCTACCAATTACTGGTCAATCCCTAAGTGGGTTGAGCCTATCTTTGTTTATCTGTGTATGTGCTATTATTTGTTTATATATTATGTGTTGTATATATGTTTGTCTGGATTTTCCTGGCTTTCAGGGTGTTTGGTGATTTCTCATAAGTCCTCTACCCGAACTCGGGCAAACTTAAGATAGGATGGGCGTCATGTTAACTTTGAGGGAGTAATCCCAAAAAAATGAGGCATGGGATCCCCCACTCAGTGGAGGCCCCTTTGATTGTAGTGTCATTTACCGAGTAATCAGAAGACATGTTACTTTCGACCTGGGAGCCTGCTGAAACGGAGGACCGTAGAACTTTTAACCCATCTTGTCCTTTTAGGTGTAGTGCGGAAACTATGACGGAGTAATCCGGAAATGGTTGTCACACGATACTACACTCATATGAGTTTTTCCTGAGAATATTACTAATTACCTAGTCAATCAGGACGTTGATAATATCCGAAGGAAGGATATAGACTCTGGGAACCTTTTAGGACCTTTTTCGGTAGGTGATAAACTATTAGACCATACCTTGTAGGTAGTACCTTTGACCTCATGCTAGTAACGTCGAACCTATGAACCCCCGTGTTTTTGATCTTGTGTGTGATTGTTGCATCATGCATTCATGCACCCATGAGCATCCTTTAAAACATGTGTTTCAAGGGACTTAAAGTTGACTTTTTGCGAATATCTCAGGTAATTTTGACCATGGATTCTGGAAAAGGAAAGACTCGGAAGTACATTTTCAAGAATCCTAAGATAGATGAATGGGTGAGTCTAATTCCTAAGATTGAGAGTTCTATAGATTTTTGGAATAAATATGGACCCATCGTGTCTCTTATGAAGCTCAGGATGAAGGAGGATATTCTCTTGACTTTGATCCAATTCTATGATCTGATGTATCAATGTTTCACTTTCCCTGATTATCAGCTGATGCCTACATTGGAGGAGTATTCTTATCTACGTGGTTTACCTATCACCAATCGTGTTCCTTTTACCGGTTTAAAGGGAGAGCCTAAGTCCCATGAGATATATGTTATGGTTCATTTAGGGAAGTTTGAGATTGAGGCCCACGTGACTACCAAAGGAGGAATTAAAGGATTACCCCCTCAGTTTTTATTAGAGAAAGCTCGCTATTTTGCTAGGATGAAGAGTACATTTGCTTTTGAGGTTATCTTTGCTCTACTTGCTTACGGATTGTTCTTATTTCTGAACATCGACAAATTTGTGGATATCAATGCCATCAGGATCTTTTTGATAGGGAATCCAGTCCCTATGTTACTAGGAGATGCTTATTACTCCATTCATCTTCGGGATTCTTATCATGGATGGATGATCATTTGTTACACGTCTTTACTGTATCAGTGGTTTATTTCTCATTTACATCGGTCTGGTGCTTTCTGGGATATCAAGAAAGAACCTCGTTGGGCTCTGAAGATTATGGCACTCACTCATTCAGATGTTGTTTGGTATCACCAGGCTTACCATGATGTGGATATTGTTGATAGTTGTGGTGGTTTCCAAAATGTACCTCTTCTTGGTAGAAAGGGGGGAATTAACTATAATCCCATTCTGGCACAACAACAACTAGGATATCCAATGAGAGACAAGCCAATTAGTATTCATCTGAGTGGCTTCTTTCTTAAAGAGGGAGAGGATCTAAGGAGGAAATTGCAAAGCCTTGGCACCATATCCAGAGGAAGAGTAGAAAGGACTTGGGACCTAGAGGAGTTGTTTCTTTGGAGCCTCATCTCCGGTGGGTACAGGAAAGGGCAATCCAGTTGAAGATGCCATATTCCCGTGAGGAACCTTTACCTGATATGTTTGTGAAGAACACTTCTCCACTTTTAGATGATGTGGAAGAGCTTCAGCTCGCCCTAGTTAGGATGTAGCAAGAGAATGAGGCCTAGAAGAATAAGTGTCAGACTTTAGAGATATCCTACCGAGCAAACATGAAGGAGAAAGATGACCTAATTGAGATTCTTGAGAGTCATGCTATAGAGATGATGGAGAGGCAAGATGATTTATTTTCTTCTAGAGATCGATCAAGGCTCAGTCATTCACTTCCCGACTATTGTGATTGGAAAGAGGTTGCTGACAGGTATGCAGAAGAGAACGAGCAGCTAAAGGCTCAGATTGCAAGACTCACGGGAAAGCGCCAGTGTGTGGAGAGATCTTCATCATCCTTTCCTTCTTAGGATTTTAGATTATATTTTCTCTGATACTTAGAATTGTTGAAACTTGTACTAAAAGTTGTAATTCATTTTGAAGTTATTATAATGAGATTTTCAGTATTTCAAAATGTGTTAGTACTTTAGTATTTGCAAATTGTCTATAATTCTTTGAGTCCCTTGAAATTATTAATAACAATAAATAAATCATGTGCATTGAACATCATGCATCATCTTGTACATATTTCTTGCATTTCTGTTTATACCCAGGTGTCTTACTGAGTTTCTCTACTTCGTTCAACAAGCTATCTCACCGGTATAATACTCTGGCTAATTCCAGGAAGAAAATGGAGAATCTTGAACAAGAGAATCGCGAGATGCACAACGATGTTACTGCTTTGAAGGCCGGTATGGCTGATCTGACTACTTTGATGAAATTGTTGGTGACTGCTCATAATTAGCAACCACTTGCTCGGCCACAACAAACAACAATTGCTTCTTGTGATCGGTGGATCTGGAACTGACTATTTAACGCTGGTTCGCGAAATGTCGCGGAAGAAAGAGTCGCCACCGTCTTTTATTTTCTTCGTTGCTTTTGTTTTTTTCCTGAAACACAAAAGAATCAGCAACGGTTTTTGCACCGTTCCAAAATAGGCCATTTGTGAAAATAGCGATTAGCTTGTTTCTAATCAGAAATTGGGCGCGGCCCCATCAATGAATTGGTTGGAAGCTTCTGATTCTCATGGTGCCATTGTCGTGTCCCAATTTTTCCTTGAATGTAAAGCCCTAAATCAACATCCCTGTAACCCTAAAACATAACAATGGAGAAATCTCCAATAATGCATGAAAGCTCAATTAAATCATAGGGTTAGCTTCAGAATACCTCACTTAGTATGAATTCATAAACAAAATGCCATGAAAATGCCTAAAAATCAGAATACGAATATGCATTTATATGAAAAAAATTTGATTTCTGTACACTGATTCAAGGCGTTAGAGTTGGTGTTCTTGATCCAGGAGCCTTCCTTGATGTCCCAGGAATGTGATAGAATGGTTGTTTTGGCTTGAAAACCTTTGCAATGATGATTTCAGTTTCAGAATTTTCTTGAAAAAATGTCAACTTGGTTATGGCTTTTGGGCGCAGCTGGGAGTCTATTCTGAATAGGGTTAGCATGTATATGTATGTGTGAAGGTTTTAGGTCAAAGAAATCACACAAAAACCTTTGCATTCATGATTTGCAAGATTTGATTTTCAAAGATCTTTTTCAATATTTTTTCATGCTTATTTGGTACAAATCATGGCCAATTGACTTGATTCTTTCTATATTTGGTCTTGCACGAAATCATAAGCTTATTCCTTGAATAGAAAGATTTGAAAAGTTAGGTTTAGTATTTTTCATGTATTTTAATTAATTAAATGAATTATTAATAATTAAAAATCCAAATAAATAAATAAAAATGATAAAAAAAACTTCCCTTTGGGCCAAATGGTCGTGCACATGACTTGGATGATGAATTGTGGAAGAAAAAGAGGCCCATTAGCATTTTTAGGTCATTTGAATCAATGTTGACTTTTCAAAATATCCAAAAATTTCCCAACTTCCACAAGGCATAACTTGCTCAATTTTTAAGCTTTGCTCATGTTCTTGGACATTTTGGAAAGGTCTTGGAGTCCTCTAACCAATGCCTTTAGTCCCATGTCATTTTGATTTACCAATCTCAAGTTATGGCCTTTGACTTAAAGTCCCTTTTTGTTGACTTTTGAAAATGACCTATAATGTTGAAATTGATAACTTTTTGTGAGAGCATTTCTTGGACTTTAAGTGTGAAGAGGAGTTGTAGGAAATGTCTTTCTCTTCAAAATGAGCTTTTGATGGAATTTTTCTGATAATCCATGTGAAAGTTATGCCCTGGTCAATTTACAGTTGACTTTTTCAGCTGTCCAAATAAGGAAACTTTTGCATCTTGATGATTTTTGAGCCAAGCTTTGAGAATCATGATCAAGCATTGATCAAATGATGTTTGTGGCTTCAAAATGAGATGTTGATCAAAAATTTGAACTTTTGACTGTCAAATGACCATTTTGCCCCTACAGTTGACTGTAGTGCAATTAGGGTTTTTGACTGTGTAATTTTGAGCTGTAAGTCTGGAAACTTGGTATGAGGATGCTTGACCATGTTTATAGGCATGTGGGACTTGATTGGACCCTTGGAAACTTCATTTTATTCGTCAGAACCAAAACCCTAATTTTGACTGTTAGGAGGCCCTTGAACTGTGCAACCCTTGGGGAGATTTTGAAGCTTTGACTTGGCAAATCTTGAAGAATATGGGAGGGCAAATTTTGGGGTACAACAGTTGCCCCTGTTCAATCTTCTTAGACCTGAGGATGCAGATTGGCTGACGTGCCTTTCGTAATCCGAAGGTGGAAGATGATTGAACACTAGAGTGCCCAGAAATTTGCGCTCACATAGTAGCAGTGTGATGGTGGAATGGGCTTATAGATGCCATTTGGAGATTGATGGATAGGATAATGGGCTTATAGATGCCATGCTAAGAGATAGTGGAAGGTGGATGGGCTTATAGATGCCATCTGGATGTTGATCGCGTAAGAGTTTCCTTAGCGAGAACTTGCATACCTGCAAAAAAGAAAAATGATTATCTGACCTGTTACGGGAGCTGGTCTTAAAATTCTTTATATAGATGTGTCCTGACTGGTTACAGGAGCTGAATCTGGAGCTTCAAATGGTGATGAATGAACCAGGGATGGTTACTACCTCAACAGGAACGGTGAGAGAACCTTGGCTGACTTTAACCTCAACAGCAATCATTGAGAAAATCTTGGGATGATTACTACCTCCGCAGGATCGGGGAGAGAACCACAGGCGACTACAACCTCAACAACAATCATTGAGAGAATCTTGGATAACTTCAACTTCAACAGCAATCGTTGAGCGAAATCTGAGATTACCACCTCCGCAGTATCGGGGAGAGAACCATAGGCGACTACAACCTCAATAGCAATCATTGAGAGAATCTTGGATAACTTCACTTCAACAGCAATCATTGAGCGAAATCTGGGATTACCACCTCCGCAGTATCGGGGAGAGAACCATAGGCGACTACAACCTCAATAGCAATCATTGAGAGAATCTTGGATAACTTCACTTCAACAGCAATCATTGGGAGAAATCTGGGATTACCACCTCCGCAGTATCGGGGAGAGAACCATAGGCGACTACAACCTCAACAGCAAACATTGAGAGAATCTTGGATATCTTCTACTGAGTCTTTAAAAGAAAAATTTGTTTGGGGTCGATTTAACTGGACTAGAGAAGGCCTTGGACTGGATAATAACCGGGAAAATCTTTGGGAGTCGATTTAACTGAACCAGACAAGGTCTTGGAGTCTTCAACTGAGTCTTCAAAAGAAAAACCTTTAGGAGTTGGTTTAACTAGACCAGAGAAGGCCTTTGACTGGATAATAACCAGGAAAATCTTTGGGAGTCGATTTAACTGAACCAGACAAGGTCTTGGAGTCTTCAATTGAGTCTTCAAAAGAAAAACCTTTAGGAGTTGGTTTAACTAGACCAGAGAAGGCCTTTGACTGGATAATAACCAGGAAAATCTTTGGGAGTCGATTTAACTGAACCAGACAAGGTCTTGGAGTCTTCAACTGAGTCTTCAAAAGAAAAACCTTTAGGAGTCGGTTTAACTAGACCAGAGAAGGCCTTTGACTGGATAATAACCAGGAAAATCTTTGGGAGTCGATTTAACTGAACCAGACAAGGTCTTGGAGTGTAGCTTGAGAACTTAACTGGATCTTTCCTGAAAGGTAAAGGTTAGTCATATGTAATGCATGATATGGGTCAAGCAATGATGTTCTCAACATAAATGATATTTGTAAGATACGATGCGTATATGCATGCTATAATGTATGGAAATGTGATGTTTAGGAATGTATGTTTTCGTCTTAGGAAAGTAAATCCTTGACGGGTGCCAGGAAGTCACTCCTGGGCTGATGTTGGAGAATAGATATTTGCTTCTGCTGGGGATGATAGTTGCAAGAACACCGGTAGGAGAAGATAACTCTGTTGGGGAATAAACTTGGCAAATGATTACTCTGCGGGGAGAAAATTACTCTAGTGATCTTGCTGGAGAGCAATACTCTGTGGGGAGAGAGGTACTTTGTTGAATTGTTGATAATGACTTGCTGGGGATACCCTTGTTGTGTTGGAAGTGTTAATAGACTTCGCTGGGGATAAGAAGACTTCGCCGAGAACGATCTTTCCGTGGCTTTTGGCTGAGGATAACCCAGTTATATCCTAGTAAGGAAATAACTCTTTGAATAAAGCCGGGAGACGCGTTCGTGCTCTGCGAGGATAAGCTTCCAGAATCTACTGGGGATAAGCTTACTGCTTGGGGAGATGAATTCCAAATTTCCTGGGGAAACTGGATTGGACTCTCTTGGGGAAGTTTCGAGCTGTATCGGGAAAGTGACTCCACTGTATGTTTGATATACTGCCGGGGAACAATCTTTAGGTTAAGACTGCCGGGGATGCTTGTTAAGAATATGTATATTGCTGCTGGGGAGTGTTGAGATCTGCTGAAGGATGCTCAACTTCCTTAAAGCTGATAGCATAGTTTTGATCGGAGAGAGTATTGCTGACTTGCTGGCTCACTCTCTGGGGAATTGAGATATCTGGTTGTGTTCTTCAGCTGAACCTACCTTGATACCTTTGGAGGATAGAACCAATAGATCGCTTAGACAACTCTTTATTGCCCCTGTTTCTAATGTGGGAGATGAAGACCTGTGAGGTGCTGATAATTGCTGATGGGTAAACCTTCTTCTGGTAGGCAGGTGATAGGACGACAGGACATAGTCGTACGCTTTGATCCCTAACTTTTGCCTGGACCACCCTTTCGGGTTTTCAGTCCACCGGGATACCCATTTTTGCCCAAGCCGCCTTTTCAGGTTTTCGACTTGTCGGGTGTACAGATTTTTCATTTCATCCCTTATTTTTGCCCGAACCCTTTTGGTTCGTCGGGAAGCCCTTATTTTTTCCTAGGTACGTTAACCTAGCGGGTCTTTAATTATGCGTAGTATTTTTTCGACTATGTCCGTTCTCAGAAAGTAGGGAGTTGCCCCTGTTAGAAGTGTTTTGTCATGCCACCAGAAGGTATTTGATCAGGCAAGATTCATTGTTGGAATGCCCCAAGTGACTCAGGCGGAGATTTGCCCCAGGCTATTTGGCCTTTGAGAGATTCTCCGAATCTTGATTGGACTGCCCCAGATGATGGACCATGATCATGTCATGCCCCTTGATTGGAAGTGCTTTTGTTCACTAGGTATTCATCGTGCGAATTTCCCTGCTTTTCAAACAAATAGTCATATGCAAACAATGTTATATCAA
Source organism: Vicia faba (assembly GCA_948472305.1). Lineage (NCBI taxonomy): Eukaryota > Viridiplantae > Streptophyta > Magnoliopsida > Fabales > Fabaceae > Vicia > Vicia faba. Next base: position 835,253,866 of record OX451740.1, read on the forward strand.
AAATGCAAAGCTTATGTCCGTCTTGAAGATTTTGAAAATGCATTCTTTTTTCATAAAACAAATGAATGTTTGTAAAACGTGATGTCAACTCGTTATTTTATTGCGAGCCTTAAGGAGTCAGGATACCTTTCGTAACAGTATGCTTTCGAACTAACCCATGCTTCAGCTAGGACTTTTAAGGGTTATAACATGGCCTGGTTCACGGTTTAAGAAACAAAGGATAAAGGCTCAAATTATATTTGTACCCACCCGCTCTTCGTGATGTCCTCTAAACCTAAACTCAGTTGATCATACGTTAGACCTTGTTGAGTCTTTGCTTTGATGTTCCAGTGATGGTTTGGATGTTGATAACTTATTTTGAATAGGCAGTCATTCCTTTTTGTTGAGGGTTTATAAGACCTCTTTCTTTTTGATTTTGTTATCCCTGTTTTTTTTGCCTGAGCTATTTCCTTTTTGGAATTACAGTCAGCGGGATGCCCCAGTTTCGTAAGTCCCCTTTATAGGTTTTGACTTTTTGGGCTTTTCATTTATGAATTTTTTGATAATGACTGCCTTTCTTTATTGATTATTTGGAACCATCACTGTTTTTCTTTGCTTTGTAAGGACCTCTTTGGTGCCATTCGTTATGCACTTGGATCAACTGAGAGACTACCCTGCCCCAGGTTATGATTAAGGGTTTTAAATTTCGAAAAGAAAAACTCCTACTTCTTTGGCTCAGATGGGTTGACGAGGGATTATCATCCTTATAACTCCAGTGTTTAGGGATTGAAACAATGCATGTACCTCATCAGCGAGGTCTGTTCAAAAGCATAATGTAATGATCGCGGTATCGTTTTCGTCATCCTCCCTCAAGAGGCTTAGAATTGAGAGTTGATCATCAGAAAAAATATGAAAATAAGTTGCGTATAGTGAATACGAATATATTGCTTCAAAACAGACATATGCGATGCATTAATGAAATAACAATGTTTAACATGAGTAAATGTTTGAACAAAAGAAAATTACAACTTGAATTCAAATGAACAAAAAAGTGCTTTCTATCCTAGCCATGTTTTGGCATGGGAGCAGTGATCACGTTGGGAGCCTCGGGCGCCTCGAACTCAATCTCCTTTGCGTCAATCAAGTCTTGGATCTTATTTTTCAAGCTCCAACAATCATCTGTAGTATGCCCCAGGCTGTCAGAGTGATAAGCGTAGCGGGCGTTGGGGTTATACTTCGGTGACGTTGTATTTTGATTCTTCGGAGCTTCTTTCAGATTTACCAGCTTGGTCTCCAGCAACTGTGGCAATATCTGGGATAAGGTCATGCTGAGCCGAGTGAACTGCCTTCTCTCGCTCTTTTGTTGGTTGTGATGTTGCAGAGCACCATCAGGTTTTGAGATCACCACTGCATTGGCAGCTTGGCGGCGTTCTGGTCTATTCTGTCTCTTTGAACCATAGACGGCATTGGATTCCTTCTTAAAAGGTTTTTTATCGGTGCTCGATGAAGCATCCTTCTTTATCTTCCCAGCCTTGATACCAGCTTCGATCCTCTCCCCAGTCAAGATCAGATCTGTAAACCCAGCAGAAGAATTCCCAATCAGATGGTTGAAGAATGGCCCAGATAGGGTCCCCAAGAACATGTCTACCAACTCCCGATCAGTCAATGGAGGTTGCACCCTGCCAGCCAGATCCCTCCACTTCTGAGCGTACTCTTTAAAACCTTCACTTGAACCTAACGACATACCCTGGAGTTGGGTACGTGTAGGGGCAAGGTCGGCATTATACTGATACTGCTTATAGAAAGCAGTAGCCAACTCCTCCCAGTTACGAACCTTGGTCCCATCCAGCTGATAGAACCATTCGAGATGAGTCCCTGAAAGACTCTCCTGGAAGAAGTGGATCCATAAATTCTTATCCACCGAGTACGGTTGAATCTTCCGAACATAGGACCTGAGATGTAGCTTGGGACAAGACGCCCCGTCGTACTTAGTGAAAGATGGTGCTTTGAATTTACGAGGAATAATCACACCGGTAGACAAACCCAAATCTCTGAAATCCAGCCCAGGTACCTGTTGTATCTCCATAGCATTCAGACGGTCTTCCAACTGTTTGTACTTGTCTTCCACAGGAGGGTATTGTTCGTCGTTGAAATCTGTCTCGTTGTCGGAGACCACTGGACTAGGCACCTCTCTCTCATGGTGATTGCCTTCCCTTACAGATGGAGTAGTCCTCTCAGTTTCAATCTGCAGTGTATTCCCAGGTCTACGTCTAGGGCTGAACAAAACAGTCCTCTTCTTCTTCTTTTTCAGGAGCAGAGTCTTCAGATCTTGTTGCCCCTGGGCCAAATTCATGATCAACTCTTGGAATTGGGCATTCTGAGCCTGGAGGGCCTTGATTGACATCTCGGTTGATGATGAGTCAGGATTCATGATGACTGAAATAAACAGCGCAGAGGGTGAGCAACCTGTAAAAGGGGTACCTGGAATGCAATGATATGTATGTATGCATGTAATGTTTCCAAGGATCTTGCGGGGTAAACAAGAATATCGTTAGCGTTTGAATCGGTAGCTTGATTGAAGGAACTTCATGTTGTTGAGAGTCCTTCTTCAAGGGTCAAAGGCTCACCATATCCAGTGGGTCATAGCCCCTGACATCCTTGGCTAGGGCAATCTTCTTCCAGTGTCAAAGCTCGCCATATCAAGTGGGTCATAGCCCCCGACAACCTTGGCTAGAGGAAAATAAATCCTCTTTGCCCCTTGCTAAATGTTTGATTTATCACGACCTGCATCACAAGCTTTTGAGATCCTTGAAATGGGTCAGGATGTATGCAACGGTATGATGTCATGATGCATGGGGTAATGTAGGTAACCCTGTTATGAGTCCCAATTAAGGACTGCAAACCAAAACCTGCAAGAAACTCGGTAAAACCTGTCATGAGTCCCAATTAAGGACTAAAACAAATCCTGCAAGAAACTTAGCAAACCCTGTTATGAGTCCCAATTAAGGACTAAAACAAACCCTGCAAGTAGTTCATGTGTCAGATAATAAGCATACAAGTAGTCAAGTACGAAGGCACACAAGTCACACAAGGCAAGCCCTTAAAGTTTAGGCCAGCATGAGGTCTGGGTATTACCCTCTTGGAGTTGGTGGGCTCAACCTGTCCTATTAGAAGTAACCGGGTTCTAAGGGTCCCAATATCACTGGATTGCTTTCATTATTCATCGTTTCGATTTAGCCACTGAACTGGCGACCGAAATATTCCAGGAAAGCAACCCTCAATTGAGTGTAGTATCGAGTATCAACCAACCTCGGACTGCACCAAAGTCAGTTATCTCACTATCCTAAAGAGGCCAAGATAGTTCAATTAAGGTTCCTAAGGTTTGTTGATGCTTCACGACACCACGCGGAGGCCCCGTACTCTCCTTGACTGAACTCAAGGGTTACCAGTACACACCAAAGTGCCACATCAACGTAGCAGACTGTTTCAACCATGTCGGTATACCCCGCACAGTTCCCTCACAGCCTTGTTTCTACTTTCTAAGAAGGTACCCCCCAGATCCGGGTTAGGATCTATAGAACTCCCAAGCAACCCACAATTTAAAGCAAGCAAATCAATACAATTGAAAACACAGTTATGAACTAACCCTAAGGTACACCTCACTTTAAGTTTAAATCCCCAGCAGAGTCGCCAGTTCTGTGATCGGTGGATCTGGAACTGACTATTTAACGCTGGTTCGCGAAATTTCGCGGAAGCAAGAGTCGCCACCGTCTTTTATTTTCTTCGTTGCTTTTGTTTTTTTCCTGAAACACAAAAGAATCAGCAACGGTTTTTGCACCGTTCCAAAATAGGCCATTTGGGAAAATAGCGATTAGCTTGTTTCTAATCAGAAATTGGGCGCGACCCCATCAATGAATTGGTTGGAAGCTTCTGATTCTCATGGTGCCATTGTTGTGTCCCAATTTTTCCTTGAATGTAAAGCCCTAAATCAACATCCATGTAACCCTAAAACATAACAATGGAGAAATCTCCAATAATGCATGAAAGCTCAATTAAATCATAGGGTTAGCTTCAGAATACCTCACTTAGTATGAATTCATAAACAAAATGCCATGAAAATGCCTAAAAATCAGAATACGAATATGCATTTATATGAAAAAAATTTGATTTCTGTACACTGATTCAAGGCGTTAGAGTTGGTGTTCTTGATCCAGGAGCCTTCCTTGATGTCCCAGGAATGTGATAGAATGGTTGTTTTGGCTTGAAAACCTTTGCAATGATGATTTCAGTTCCAGAATTTTCTTGAAAAAATGTCAACTTGGTTATGGCTTTTGGGCGCAGCTGGGAGTCTATTCTGAATAGGGTTAGCATGTATATGTATGTGTGAAGGTTTTAGGTCAAAGAAATCACACAAAAACCTTTGCATTCATGATTTGCAAGATTTGATTTTCAAAGATCTTTTTCAATATTTTTTCATGCTTATTTGGTACAAATCATGGCCAATTGACTTGATTCTTTCTATATTTGGTCTTGCACGAAATCATAAGCTTATTCCTTGCATAAAAAGATTTGAAAAGTTAGGTTTAGTATTTTTCATGTATTTTAATTAATTAAATGAATTATTAATAATTAAAAATCCAAATAAATAAATAAAAATGATAAAAAAACTTCCCTTTGGGCCAAATGGTCGTGCACATGCCTTGGATGATTAATTGTGGAAGAAAAAGAGGCCCATTAGCATTTTTAGGTCATTTGAATCAATGTTGACTTTTCAAAATATCCAAAAATTTCCCAACTTCCACAAGGCATAACTTGCTCAATTTTTAAGCTTTGCTCATGTTCTTGGACATTTTGGAAAGGTCTTGGAGTCCTCTAACCAATGCCTTTGGTCCCATGTCATTTTGATTTACCAATCTCAAGTTATGGCCTTTTACTTAAAGTCCCTTTTTGTTGACTTTTGAAAATGACCTATAATGTTGAAATTGATAACTTTTTGTGAGAGCATTTCTGGGACTTGAAGTGTGAAGAGGAGTTGTAGGAAATGTCTTTCTCTTCAAAATGAGCTTTTGATGGAATTTTTCTGATAATCCATGTGAAAGTTATGCCCTGGTCAATTTACAGTTGACTTTTTCAACTGTCCAAATAAGGAAACTTTTGCATCTTGATGATTTTTGAGCCAAGCTTTGAGAATCATGATCAAGCATTGATCAAATGATGTTTGTGGCTTCAAAATGAGATGTTGATCAAAAATTTGAACTTTTGACTGTCAAATGACCATTTTGCCCCTACAGTTGACTGTAGTGCAATTAGGGTTTTTGACTGTGCAATTTTGAGCTGTAAGTCTGGAAACTTGGTATGAGGATGCTTGACCATGTTTATAGGCATGTGGGACTTGATTGGACCCTTGGAAACTTCATTTTCTTCGTCAGAACCAAAACCCTAATTTTGACTGTTAGGAGGCCCTTGAACTGTGCAACCCTTGGGGAGATTTTGAAGCTTTGACTTGGCAAATCTTGAAGAATATGGGAGGGAAAATTTTGGGGTACAACACTTCTGAAGGTCCATCAGTTCTCGTTTCTGTTATCCAATTACTGATGTACATAATCGTATACCTCAGGGCTACCCATGGGGATGCCTGAAAATTTCATGCCAGAAGTTTATAATCTTGATGCTCAAGTCGCTTCAGTTGTTCAAGATGTTGCTACTCCTGCACCTCATGTGGTGCATGTTACACCTGCTACAATAAATGAGGTCCATTATACTACACATCCATCGGTGAATGATATGCCATTTGTTAATGATGAAGTTTATCGTCATGTTCCTCCACCAAGCGAAAGTGTGGGTTTCTATGACCGGTTGGATGATTTTCAAGACCAGTTCAATAAGATGCAGAAAGAAATGAAAGCCCTTCGAGGAAAAGAATTGTTTGGACAGAACATCAGTGAACTCTGCCTAGTTCCCAATGTAAAAGTGCCAGCGAAGTTTAAAGTGTCAGAATTTGAGAGGTACAAGGGAAACTCTTTCCCTCGTGATCACCTGGTGATGTATATCAGAAAGATGTCTACCCATACTGATGATCAGCGATTACTCATTCATTTCTTCCAGGATAGTTTAACTGGTGCTGCTCTAAAGTGGTTTGTGAGTCTGGACAATAGTAGTATATATACCTTCAATGATCTGAGAGAAGCCTTCGTCAAACAATATAAGTACAATATGTTCATGGTGCTTGATCGTGACAAGTTAAGGGCAATGGCTCAGAGAGATAAGGAGTCGTTCAAAGACTATGTGCAGCGTTGGCCCGAGAAATCTGCCCAGGTGGTTCCACCTATGGGAGAACAAGAAATGACCAAGGTCTTCCTGAAAACCCTTGGATCATTCTATTATGAAAGGATGGTCGCCAATGCGCCGAGTGATTTTACCGAAATGGTAAGCATGGGTGTTTGTTTGGAAGAGGCTGTTAGAAAAGGGTGCTTGACAAAAGATGAAGGTACAAAGAAGTCTTCATACGGGTTCTCTCGAAAGAAAGAAAGCAAAACAAATTTTATTATTAGGGAAATGAAGATTAGGACACCTAGAAGACATCATCGGTACCAGTAACATATTGCTTCTGTGACTCCAATCGTTAATGTAGCTCCAACCACTGTTGCCTATTAAAGACCATCTCCTATGGGGATCAAGGGAAAGGTCATAAGAGAGAGGCTTTTGACTATATTCCAATGAGTTACGCGGAGTTATTCCTGGATTTAATTCAGAAGAAGTTGGTTCAAACCAGGCCGCCCCCTGCTATACCTTCACCTCTACCCTGGTATTATAAGGAAGACCATATGTGTGCTTTTCATCAGGGAGCACCAGGGAACCGTATTGAGAACTATTATCCTTTGAAATATGAAGTACAAAAGATGGTGAGATCTGGCCTCCTATTCTTTAAATATGTTGGTACTAACGTGAAAGATAATCCTTTTCCAAAGAATGGAGGAGTAAATGTTGTAAACATGGTTGCTGGTTGTCCATGTGACATCCATATTTTTGATATCAACTTGGTTAGAAGAGATTTAGTAAAGATGCATGCTTACCTCAGCGAGTTCAGTTACTATACGCATGACCATGCTGGTTGTAGTATTTGCATTACCGATATCCAGGGATGTGATAAGATAAAATATGATCTTCAGGAAATGATGGAAGAAAGCCTCATTCATATAATTATGCCAAGGGAAGAGTACGAAGAAGATGTGAATATGGTCTTGGATGTCCTGTAGAATTCTGTATTTTTTAATGAACCATATGAATGATGAGTTAGTGCAGTTGCACGCTACCTTCTGTCACATGGATGGTTAAGAAGAACACCATTATGGGTCTTTCTGGATCTGCTGCAGAGATTCTCGTGGTTGTTCCATAGTGAGAAATTGTTTTCAGTTGTTATTGGATAATGGAACTACCAAAGTTTCAAGCAATAGAGATGATTACTGTGGGATTAATGTGATGGAGGATTACTCGGTCGAGACTGTGTCAGACGATGAGTATGTTTCTACAGATGAATTCTTTTCCTCAGGTGAAGATGTGTTCTCCAACAATGATTATGTGATGTCTAAGTATTATGAATAAGGGGTGAATGTTATTGTGCCTTGTTTTGGTGTTCCCACCCCTATAGATATTGAGTACCATAGCAAGCCAGTTGTTGCTTCAGTTGTGATTTGCTTGTCGAGTCCTGTTCCTTATGAATCAGACAAAGTCTTGCCATACAAATACAATGCTACAATCTTGGATTATGGTATGGAAGTCCCCATCCAACCTTTATTTGATGTAAAGAATATAACTGAAGCCAACCGAGTAACCCGTAGTGGCTGTGTTTTCGCACTTGTCATTCGAGGGAATGTTAATGCTGATAAAATGGTTATTGAAAGTACTAAACCTAAGAAGGCAATGGGGGAATCTAGTGGTACTACTTTGTAAAAAGATGTGGATGATATATTGAATATTATCAAGACGAGCGACTAGAGGATCACAGATCAATTGTTGCAAACGCCATCAAAGATATCCATTCTAGCCTTGCTAATGAACTCTTCTGCCCACAGGGAATCTTTGATGAGAGTATTGGATCAAGCTTTCATGGAAAGTGATATGCCTTTGGACCAATTCAGTAGTGTTGTTGGGAATATTACATCCTGTAATAACCCGAGTCTCTGTGATGACGAATTTCCCGATGAAGGAAGGAATCATAATATGGCTCTCCATATCTCCATGAATTATAAAAACGATTCATTGTCCAATGTGCTGATTGACAATGGGTCCGCTTTAAATGTCATACCGAGGAGCACGCTCATGAAGTTTAAGTATCAAGGAACTTCCATGCACCCGAGTGGCATAATTGTGAAAGCTTTTGATGGATCGAGGAAGTTTGTCATCGGAGAAGTAGATTTGCCTATTAAAATAAGCCTGCACTTATTTAAGATTACTTTCTAGGTTATGGATATTGATCCCGCTTACAACTGTTTACTGGTACGACCGTGGATCCACGAGGCAGGGGTTGTTACTTCAACTTTGCACCAGAAGATGAATTTTGTTCGTGAAGGAAAAGTGGTCAAAATAAATGGAGAACAAACGTTGTTAATATACCATTTGTCCTCTTTCAGTGTTGTGGAAGCAGGTGAAGCTGCTAATGGAACTTAGTTCCAAGCTTTACCCATTGATAATGTGATGAAATGAGGATTCTATAGCCTCATTTAAGGATGCTCAACAAGTAGTGCGTAATTGCCTTAGTAAGGCATGGGGGAAGATTATTGATCCACCTGTGAATAAGAATAGAGATGGTTTGGGATTCTCTGCGAAGAATGGTAAAGGTGAGAATATGAAGCCGAAGTCTACTTTGAGCAAATATCAAGACATCTTTCACAGCGGAGGTTACCTTCATCCAATTGTTTTTTGTTTATATTTTCAAAAATATTTCACTTTGTCCAAGGTGAAAGTATTGACATTGTATGGGCATATCAGTTTGCTTTGATCTTTAAAATTAATAATAAAAGTTTTCTTTGATTCCCAAATTGTGTCTTTATTTTCTGATTTTTCTTGGAAAATGGTAATCAGAAAAATCCTTTCAAAATAAAAACAATTGTAATTAAATATGTATAATCACTTACTATATATGTCAGTTTCTAAAAGGAATCATAAATCATATGTGCAGATTAATTAAAAAACTCGTTGAGTACAATGACCATGCACCTTCTCCCAACTTTAAATATCCTGCGTATGTGGCTGAAGAAGAAGAATATGATGAAATCCCAGAAGAGGTTTCACGGTTGCTTGAGCACGAGGAAAGTACCATTCAACCATATAAAGAGACGTTAGAGACGATTAATTTGGGTATAGAGGAAGATCCAAATGAAGTCAAGATTGGAGAATTGCTTCATCCTGACGTGAAGAGCAGGTTGGTTGAATTGTTGAAAGAGTACATGGATATCTTTGCTTGGTATTACCAAGATATGTCGAGTTTGGATACTAATATTATGGAACATCATTTGCCGCTAAACCCAAAATTCCCGCCAATCAAACAGAAATTGCAAAGAACTCACCCTGATATGGCAGTGAAAATTAAAGAAGAAGTTTTAAAGCAGATTAATGCCGATTTTCTTGTGCCATCGGTGTACCCTTAATGGATTACCAATATTGTCCCAGTACCAAAGAAAGACAGAAAAGTTCGCATGTGCGTGGATTAGAGAGATTTAAACAAAGCTAGTCCAAAAGATGACTTTCCATTACCATATATTGATATGTTGGTTGATACTAAAACAAAATTCAAAGTATTCTCGTTCTTGGATGGATTTTTGGGATATAATCAAATCAGAATGGCTTCTGAGGACATGGAAAAAACAACATTTATCACAACATGGGGAAAATTCTGTTACAGAGTGATGCGCTTCGGGTTGAAGAACGATGGTGCAACGTACCAGCGGGCTATGATAACCATATTCCATGATCTTATGCATAAGAAAATTGAGGTACATGTTAATGATATGATTTCCAAATCACAGACTGAAGAAGGGCATATAAAGGATTTTTTGAAATTGTTTCAGCGTTTGAAGAAGTATCGTCTAGGCTTGAATCCAAATAAATTCACCTTTGGTGTTCGATCAGGAAAATTGTTAGGATTCATTATCAGCCAAAAAGGAATTGAAGTTGACCCTGATAAAGTAAAGGAAATTCAAGAAATTCTAGCGCCAAGAACTAAAAAGCAAGTTAGAGGCTTCCTTGGGCATTTGAATTACATTTCCAGATTTATTTCCCATGTGACTGTGTGGTACGGTTGGAGAACTGACTTGGGGTTTTGCAATTGTGTTCGCAAATATGTCGCGGTTTAGCAAGAGTCGCCACCGACTTTTCTTTTATCCAATAAGGAAAGGTGAAAAAGCACAGGAAAGACCTTTTGAGATATTTTCTTGAGTTCGGGGGGTAGATTATGAAAAGGGAAGGTATTAGCACCCTTTTCATCCATGGTTTTCCATGGGCTCTTAGTTACTTGTTAGATCACTTGCTTTTGTTTGAAAATTGTGCTTTTGTGTGGTTTTGAAAGTATTTTGAAAAGGTGCCATCGTTTAGGCGAACTTTGCAATGATTCTCGTTCGTAAGAAGGTATGCAAAGTGTTGAGCTTTTGAAAATATTTCAATGTTTGGAAAATGATTTGAAGATGTTTTGGATAGTGTATGTGATTTTTTTGAAAATAGAAAGGATGTTTGTTTTGAAATTGAGCAAGTAACTAAAAGTAATCTACCTACTCAAAAGGTTTTAGATGTGTTTTTCCTCCTCCTTTAGATGTTGCTACCTTACCATTGATTTGATAAGAAGCCCCATCGTTGGATGTGAAGGGACGAGTGTTTGGTCATCGTATGACCATGATAGAAATGTTGTGAAATGACTTAGCACTTTTCTGTAGGGACTAAGATTATTTTAAAAGGCAACTTTGATAGCGTCATCGAGGGACTATGATCTTTTTCGATTTTGTTTGTGCTAAGACATCCCACATGCATAACATGGCCATTTTGTAAGGCAACAAGTGGTAATTTCCTTAAGGGTGCATGTGTTCAAGTGTGTTTGATTGCATGGATTTTGTCTTTGATTTTTGGGTTGTCTACTTGTTGATTTTATCTTGCCATACACCTAATTACTTAACATTTGTTCAAAGTAATAAAAATGCAGGAAATAAATATCCTACACTATTACAACCATATTGAATTGCATGAAAATATAAAGACAAAAATAAGGTAAAAGAAAGAAAAATGGATCTTTCGACTTAGGGAAGCAAACCCTTCGACTTTGCCATTTTTGGCCTTCTTCGACCTTACCTGAAAAGGGGTGAAGGAATAAGTTTCGACTGGGGGTCTGGAGGCCAGCATGTTGTGCCTTTTGCCTGGGGCCTGGAGGCCAGTATGGAAGCCAGAGGCTTCGTTTCTAACTTTTCTGTCTCCTGTTTCTTTCATTTTGAGTTTGAATAGAAATATGGCCCAAGGCCATCACCTTAAGACTAGATTAGTTCTTTAAAGCGTATTTAAATGTACCAAGAGCAAAAACCAAGAATATGGTTAACCATGACACATATTAAGAGAGTGAAAAAAAAGGAAGAAAATAGTATGTACATGTTTTAAATGAAAAAGGAAACTTATTTACATGCTATGCTGGAAACGAAGGGTCAAAGGTTAAGAATGGCTTACCTTGCTGGAGGTTGGAGTGTGTTCTGGACTTTGAAGCGGTTGCTTTGAATGCCTCTGGATTCGAAGGAAAAGACCCAAGGTAGTCCTTCGACACTGGATTCGAAAGAGAAAAACAAGTGAAATATCCTTCTTTATTGGATTCACAGGAAAGAACAAATGGGATGCTCCTTGAGTCGAAGGAAACTGGAATGTGTTGTTCTTCAGAATGGAAGGAGGTAACGATGATTCTGGTTTTTTGTGAGTTCAAAGTGTTGAAGAACTTGAGAGTTTTTTGTTGTGTTTGATAGAATTTGGGGGATTCGTTCCTCAGGTCCAAAAGATCCTCTCTTCCTCTTTGTCTAAATGAACTCTCTATTTATAGAGAAAGGCTTTTGGGAAGCTTGGTGAGAAAATATAATAAAATAAGGCTCAGCCTGGAAAGTTAAGTGCCCACTTATGCCATAAAAGTAAAATGAATGGTTCAAATGGGGTTGCTTCCTTCTGAGGTAAAACAGGCGCAAGGCTCAAGATAAACCTTTCTAAAAGGTAGTATTATGTTGTTAAGTGCAAGTGGTATTGGACAACAAATGGGTAAAGTCCTATTTTAGCTTGCATAAACAAATAAGTATAGGGTGAGTCATAGGTTTGAGGCCTGAAAAGGGAAAACACGTAGCCTAGCCTATGGGTCTAAATGTTCAACTTGATCTATTGAGTCAAATCCTCCATCTTTCTACACCTTTAGACCAGACTAGAACAACACAGCATTCGTTTTCACCAGTTGTGTGTCATAATGCAGGACTATGGCGTGTCGAAGGGTTTGTAGATGGATTCGAAGGTGATATGAGGGCGCATTCGAATCCTACATGAAGGTGAATTTGAAAGTCACAGGAAGGTAGCCATTCATCCAATCGAAAACTTATGAATCCAAGGCCAACAGGTGAGGGGTGAATGGTGCAGTTGAAAGACACTTTTCGGAAGGTTATTAACTTCTGAATCGAAGGAAGCTTTCAGAATATTATTGACTTTTTGAATTTAAGAAACCCCAAAAGGAGACATTTACTTCCTGAGTCGAAAGACACTGCTTCAGAGGGAAACAAAAACTCAATTGAAGATTGTATGAAGATCATTTCCTTATGAGTCGAAGGAAACCTTTTTGAAGTCACATGCCCAGACGAAAGAGGCACTCTAGAAGCAACTTTTGAGCAATCGAAGGAGGTGAAAAGTCCAGTCGAAGGGGACTGAATCGAAGGAGACCTATTTTCCTCCAAACTCGTCAAAATGTTATTTTTATCTTTTCTCTCTCTTTTTGATAGTTTCCTTTTAATTCTGGTGCTGGAAAATCCCAATGTACTTGTGTAAGGTTGAACCTTGAGAATCTTTGTGAGAGATGCCTTAAGAATTGAGAGGGAAAATTTTGGGGTACAACAGACTGCAACACGTGAGATGATCTTTAAGTAGGTAAAGAAAGATCAGGGTTGTGTGAGGACAAATGATTTCCAAAGGGAATTTGAAATTATTAAAGAGTATCTGCTTGAACCTCCTATCTTGCTCCCTCCTATTGAAGGAAGACCATTGATTATGTATCTGACAGTGTTGGATAATTCTATAGGCTGTATTTTGGGATAACAAGATGAAACAGGGAGAAAAGAATATTCCATTTATTATCTCAGCAAGAATTTTAATAACTGTGAGTCGCAGTATTCTATGCTGGAAAAAACGTGTTGTGCTTTGGCTTGGGCGGAAAAACAGTTGCGACAATATATGTTGAATCATACTACTTGGTTGATTTCAAAAATGGATCCAATTAAGTATATTTTTGAAAAGCTTGCTCTTACTGGGAGAATTTCCCATTGGCAGATGCTGTTGTCTGAATATGATATTGAATACCCTACTCAGAAGGCTATAAAAAGTAGTGTGTTAGCAAACTATCTTCCTCACCAACCGGTTGATGATTATCAGTCTGTTAAATATGATTTCCCTGATGAGAATGTTATGTTTTTGAAAGTAAAATATTATGATGAATTGTTTCCTGGGGAAGGTCCTGATCCTGAATCTCGTCGGGGCATGGTATTTGATGGAGATGTGAATACTTATGGGAAAGGAATTGGTGTTGTGATTATCACTTCCCATGGATCGCATATCCCATTTACGGCAGGGTTGGAATTTGATTGCACCAATAACATGGCAGCTATGAAGCTTGTATCATGGGACTCGAAGAGGCTATTGATCTCAAAATCAAAATTCTAGATGTGTATGGTGATTCAGCTTTGGTAATAAATTAGATTAAAGGAGAATGGGATACTCATCTCCCTGGCTTGATTCCTTATAAAGACTATGCTAGAAGATTATTACCCTTCTTTAATAAAGTTGAATTCCATCATATTCCCAAAGATGAAAATCAGATGGTGGATTCTTTAGCCACTTTGGCCTCCATGTATCAAGTAAATACTTGGAACAATGTGCCACGTATCACTATTTGACGTCTGGATAGACCAGCTCATGTGTTTGCAACAGAGGGAACGTTGGATGAGAAACCTTGGTATTATGATATCAAGCATTTTCTTGAGACTCGAGAATACCTGACTGGTGCGTCAAATAAAGATAGAAAGACATTGAGAAGGTTGGCAGGTAGCTTTTTCCTCAATGAAGATGTGCTATAGAAAAAAATTATGACATGGTCTTGCTCAGATGCGTGGATAGACATGAAGCATACATGTTGATGCATGAAATTCATGAAGGCTCCTTTGGCACTCATGCCAATGGACATTCAATGGCAAAAAGATGCTTAGGGCATGTTACTATTGGCTGACAATGGAATCTGGCTGTTACAAATTTATAAAGAAGTTCCATAAATGCCAGATTTATGCTGACAAAATTCATGTACCTCCGACACTTCTAAATGTTATTTCTTCCCCATGGACTTTCTCTATGTGGGGTATTGACATGATTGGAATGATTGAACCTAAGGCGTCGAGTGGACATCATTTTATCTTGGTGGCAATATACATCTTTACCAAATGGGTGGAAGCAGCTTCATATGCTAATGTTACTAAGCAGGTGGTAGTACGTTTTATCAAGAACAGTATTATATGTCGGTATGGTGTGCCAAGCAGGATTATCATTGATAGTGGCTCGAATCTTAATAGCAAGATGATGACATAACTTTGTGAATAATTCAAGATTGTCCATCACAATTCATCTCCTTACAGGCCAAACATGAATGGGGCTGTTGAAGCTGCTAATAAAAACATTAAGAAGATCATCCAGAAAATGGTCGTTACCTATAAAGATTGGCATGATATGCTCCCTTTTTCTTTGCATGGGTATCATACATACGATCGCACTTCAACATGGGAAACCTTGTTATCTCTTGTGTATGGTATGGAAGCAGTGCTCCCCGTTGAGGTTTAGATTCCCTATTTACGTGTGATAATGGAAAATAAGTTGTCAGAGACTGAATGGGTCCAGAACAGGTTTGACCAATTGTATTTGATTGAATAAAAATGAATGATGGCCTTGTGCCATTTCCAGTTATACCAGAAGAGAATGAATAAAGCTTTTGATAAAAAGTTCAAGCCTCGTGAACTTAGAGATGGCGACCTCGTGCTCAAGAAGATCATGTCTTTTAACGCTGATTCTAGGGGCAAGTGGACTCCCAATTATGAAGGCCCGTTGTTGTACCCTAAAATTTTCCCTCCCATATTTCTCAATACATGTCAAGTGAGGTCTTCAAATTGCTCAAAGAAGTTCAAAAGTCGACCAGACAAACTCTCTCCTAAGGCAGTCTACCTCAAATTAGGGTTTCATTTTTCATCAAGATGCTTGAGACCAAATGATCCAAAATTCTCACCATTGTCCTAATATGTTCTCAAGATCATACATTCCAAGTTTCAAGCCTTGCAGGAGAAGTTTGCACAGTCAATTGCTCAGATGCTTGAGAATCGACTATAGTAGGTCAAAAGTCAATTGTGGCCCACATACAGTCAAACTTCAAGATTTTTGGTCGACATCCTCATTTTAAAGTTTCATTCATCATTTGATCAATGGTTGATCATGATTCATCGAGGATTGCTCACAATTCATCAAAACCCAAAAGTTGCTAAATTAGGGTTTTGTAGAAAAAGTCAACTCAACTTTGACCAAGCATAACTTTCTCATACTTTATCAAAAATGACCCATCCAAAGCTCATTTTGAAGAGAATTCAATTCCCTACAATTCATATTCAGCTCCAAAGCTCAAAATATGCATTCACAAAAGATATGAATTTTGACATTATAGGTCATTTTGAAAAGTCAACAAAAGCACATTTTGGGTCAAAGCTTCATACATGAACATGGAAGACTCAATTAAGATCAGAACAAAAGGGTTGTTTATAGGACATCCTAAGCTTTCTAAAAAGTCAAAGAATACCTCTCTAGGGTCAAAATTGAGAGAGTTATGAATTGGCTAAGTTGACCTTTTTTGCAAAATTGCCAAAAGTCAAATATGCTCAAATTTGTATTTTTTGCTAAATGGGCCCAACTTTTATGCTTGCATCTCATTCCTAACATAGTCCACGACCTATGGGACCCTCCATGCTTTATTCATTTATTTATTTAATTTATTTTGATTTTTATTCACTTAAAATTCAAATAAAATCAAATAAATCTAAATAAATCATATATTGTGTTTTAGGGATGATTTTTGCATTGAAGGAAGATCCTATATGTTGTCAATTGAGAATCAATTCGTGCAAGGCTAGTTTGGATGGAAAAAGATTGAATTGAAGCAAGTTTGGAAAGAAATCATATGCCATGAAAGACCAAATCAAATCTTCATAATGGGCAAGATTGATTTCGTTTTTGTTGACCTAACATGTTGTAGTACATATACAGAAGCAATCCAAGGCATGAGAGAGGTTGGGGCAGTCGTGCAGAGCTAGAACAAAATTCAAAAAATTCAATAAAAAGCGGTGATTCAATTTCCATACTAGAGACCAAATCATGCCATTCTCACATTGCCAACAGATTGCTGGACATCCCATGAACATATCCCAATCAATTGCAAGTCTTTTCATGCCTGGAATTGTAAGTTACAGGTATCACAATTTGCTTCCAAACTCAAATTCGATTTTGTTGATTTACTCATCCTATGCATGTTTTGATTATATATTCGTGTTCATCATTGATTTTTCAAACTATTGGTACCATTTAATTGCATTTCTAACGCCTGTACATGATATTGCCATAGTTAGGGTTTTACGTTCTTGTTTAGGGCTTTGCAGTATAGGAAAAATTGGGTTTGGATTTTGGTGCCATTACACTTGTGAGGATGAGACGAGTCGATTGGAACCTTTGAATTCCATTTATATTGCATGTAGAGAATTTTTGTGATGAACAGGCTTGTAGCTACAGCAAGGCAACTGTAGGTAAAAATGTTGTTACCTAAGACGACGGTTGGGAGGAAGAAGATGGATGTGTGGCACCCCCTGGTTGGGTGATTTGAATTTCGCGTGTTTTGAGTTTCAACGTTTTGTTTTCATTATATAATAATTGTTTTTTATTGTATATATGAATAAATCAGATAGCTCAGTTGGCAAGCGTGCAGGGGAAGAGTGCCTAAGGACCTGGGTTCGATCCCCAGGTCCCAACCTTTATTCATATTTTTCTTCAACAGATAATCCAGCGCATTGCAAACCAAGAGCTCACCGTGTACCATCAGGATCTGGCCATCCAACTCATCAGTGCTCCAGATCCAATGCCTTTCCTTTGGAGGACTACCATGCTCCCCCAGTCAACGTGCACACTAGATTGGGCGAAGTCAAGAAGGCTTTAGCCATTTGGGCCCAGCAATTCAGACAGCACCCCCTATAATTGCTAATACATGCCCATTATTCCTTTCTTTATCTTTTTAATTTATTTAAATCTTTCAATTTTTATTTTTATTTTCTTTAATTCATAAATTAATCATTTTTTTACAAAAACCATAAAATCAATAATTCATCAAAAATTAGGATTAGTTTTTTATTTTAGCAAAATTAATTTAATTTAGTTTAAATTTAGGAAAATTATAATTTGTTTTTTTTCAAAAAATAAAATCAAATAGAAATTAGGTTAAACTTTTGATTTAATTTTATTTTGCTCTTTTTCTCAAATAAATAAAAATACAAAAATAGGTTCTAGATTAAATTAATTCATTTTTTTAAAAATTAAGATTAATTAGAATTAGGATTTTCTTTTTAATGTAATAATTTCTCTATTTTCTTAAATAACAAAACAAAACAAAAACATTTTCTTTAACTAATATCAATTAGGTTTAGGCAAGGGTCAAAACCCTAGTTGCTCTGCATTAGATTCATCGTGCGCGTATTATTATTTTTACCAATATTTCTATAAATGCTCATGGTTTGTAATAGTTTAATCTAGTTTTTTTATTTATCGCTTTTTACTGGGTTTTTGGCTATGTAATTAATCCCCCTCCCTGAAGCCTTGTAATAGCGTAGATTTACTTTCTCGCATTTTAATTCTCGCAAATATTTGACTGTTTAGATGTATGCTAATAGGATTGTATGACAAGAATGTATGACAAATTAATCCAGTTAGAAAACCCTAATGTGCAAAGATAAATAATTGAAACCAATCACTCGCACATATCACTCTTAGGGTATACTCACACTTCGGTTGCCTTCGGTAAACGGTCATTAAGTATAGAGTGTCTTAGTGGTTACCCTTCTGTCTAAAAAAGATCAAATGTCCCGTTCGGATGTTGCCTCGGAATGTTGCCTCAGAAAGGTTGCCTCGGAAATGTTGCCTCGAATATGATCTTAAGACTCTAGGGTTATTACTAATGTATCATAACATTGCTTTAGTGATCATACGTCCCTTTCGAGTTGACACTTACAACTCTAACAATGGTGCTACCTATTTCTCAATAGTAGGATAGTGCTGTCTAAAGGAAATGAGAATAGAAATGATCTTTTTTCGAGTAGGTAGATGCTAGTAGATACTTGCTCAAAAAAAACTTTTCACACTTACACTTTTTCAAACAAATTTTCAAAACAACTTCGTCACACCTTTGAGGACTGATACAAGGTTTATCACGAAGTCAAACTTTTCAAAAACAAAGCACATACACAAGAAATTTTAAAAAAGATGAGCAAGTACCTAAGAGCCCATGGAAAACCATGGATAGAAAGGGTGTTAATAACTTCCCTTTCTATAATCTACCCCCGTACTCAGAATATCTCAAAAAAGGATTTTTTTTTATGAACTTTTTTCCTTTCCGATTGGGTGAAATAAAAGTCGGTGGCGACTCTTGCTTACCGCGACATTTTGCAAAAACAAAACGTAAAACGCAAAACGCAAACCAGCATTTCAAACAGTCGGTTCTGCCACCGTATCACACCCGTATGTTATCAAGAAATCCTTCTCTAGCGGTGCATTGATTCTTGAAACTATGGATGGCGAGGAGTTCCCACGTCCTATGAATGTTGATGCAGTCAAGAAATACTTCTCCTAAAGAAATAAGAGAATAGATCGCTAAGTCAAAAACCAAAAAGGGCGGCTTATGCAAATAAAAGCGTCTCGGTAGGCTGAAAACCTGAATGGGTGGTCTAGGAAAAAACAAGATACATAAACAGAATAGATTCTTCCTGCTAGGTTGAAAACCCGCAAGGGCAACTTAAGCAAAAGTTAGGGATTCTTGGCAAGTAACTGCATCAGACAAGACTTAATCATTGAAGCAACAATATCCTTGGATCCTCACCACACTTCAACAGAAGTCGCTTCTCAGGAATTCAAAGTTTATAAGGAGAATAATGGTCATTGTATTTCAATGTATCTTTTCCAATATATTACCATTTTCCAAACTTTGTAATCATTTATGGGGTCTCGCCATTTGCACACTACCATTCCATTAATAAAGTTTAAGCTTTTATCCAATTCTTTGCAATTATTATTTTATTCTACTTACAAAGTCACCATTTATTATTGATAGTAATTTTCAAAACAAAGAGATTTAATAATAAAATTGTTTTTGAAAAAATTTACGAATTACCTTTTACTTTAGATTTTGTGGCTCAAGAAAAAACAAAAATAGTGATTCCGAGGATGGACGAACTCTGAAGTAGGTATTCCCCGGGAAAGTTCTTTCAGGTTACTTTCACTGATATGCGTATGATCTCCTTATTGTTTCTAAAATATTTGGAGATGATACCAATTGATGTATGGCGCGATGTTGGGTTTGTAATCCCATTTTCCACAGTCAAGTCTTGGTTCAGTTTTTCCTCTAGGATGTTTATTTTGATTTCAGGTTTTGCATAGTCTGAAGCCTCTATCCCAGTTTCCCTAGTGAGGTATTCACTCACATGAAGAAAATTACTTCTCCATTTATGTGATAAGGTGGAATCATTTGCAAAACATCGCCCTTTTACAGTGTTGCCATTATTGTTGTTGTTTGGTAACTAGACAAGGGCAATATCTTTTCTAAGAAGTGTTGAAACAATTGTCAATTTTTTTGGGTTTTCTCCTGCCAAGCGCTGGATTTTATTTAAAATCCCCATAATTTTGATTTCTTGCTGTATTGTTTAACTTCTTATATCCCCAAGTAAATTTGAGTTAATGTTTCTCTCAGGAAGTTGTTATCCCCGTGTGATTTCATAATTTCTCTCCAGATAAGTTTGTGTAATCATCACTCTTAGTATTGAAGAATGTATTTTGGACTCCCCTCGATGATGTGGTGTTGTACTCCCCAATTAAGTCATCATGGGATCCCCAGCTGATATCTTGACGGCATGGTTTTCATCTACCCTAATGAAGCCAATATTGTAATCCCCAGTGGAAGTAAAGACGTTGAAGCATTGTTTTCCCTATTGAAGTATGTGTGACGTCCCTCGATGAAGCCCGAAGGAGGATGTTATATCCATGTATCTGCCTTGATTCACTATTTAAAATTGATTATTTCAGATTAAGTTTCTTCCCAGTGAAGTTAAGTTGTGAAGTAGGAATTTGTCCCCTTAGTTGGTGCTTACTTTCTTGTGAAATTTTCCTCCTGGATGTGATTTAGCCAAGTGTTGACTTTACCTGAGTTGCTCTTATCTAGTTATTCCCAGTGTTGTATGTCTGTTTTGTCAGCATATATATGATAACACTCATACATTCAAACATACATCATGCATAGCTGAATTAAAATTCATTACTCATCTGCATTGATTAATATTTTGTTAGCATGTTACCCTATTAGCGGAGTTATGTTACCCTCTCTCTAATAGAGTGTTGACCTTAAGCAGAAAGTGTATATTCTTTCAATTTCCCCACTGAGTTATCCCTCGTGGTAGAATTTTTCTTTAGCTTTCCTATTAAGCTTATTATCTGGTTAGATATGTTCTTCCTTTTGAGTTTATTTCTCATCAGATGCTATCTTGGTTGACTGTTTCACTCCTGTTTATTTCTGGTTTGGATTTGTGGTCCCCGACAACATTATTATTATGTTTTTGTAGGCTTTAAGCCCGAATTTGAGAATGTGCATTCATTTTAGCACGAGAATATGTTATCTCCTCAGTATGAATATATTGAAACTTCCCTATAGAAGTTGTATTTACTTTTCCCAATAGGGTTTCATTTAACAACAAGTGGCTGGTCTCTTTATTTGAGAAATTTGTACTTCCCCAGTAAGTATGTTAGTTCCCCAAGAAGATTCTTTGGTACTCCAATGGATGGTAGTCTCTTCATTATGTGATATAGTTTGTTGGTGATATTTGTTACTCCAATGGATGGTAGTCTCGTCATTATGGGAGATAGTTCGTTGTTGATATTTGTTACTCTAATGGATGGTAGTCTCGTCATTATGGGAGATAGTTCATTGTTGAGATTTTTTACTCCGATGGATGGTAGCCTCTTCATTATGGGAGATAGTTTATTGTTGAGATTTGTTACTCTGATGAATGGTAGTCTCGTCATTATGGGAGATAGTTCGTTGTTGAGATTCATTTTTCTTTGAAGAATTAATTTGTTTCCAATCGTAAGTACGGATGCTGATTATTTGTTTACTACCCTAATATTGGTATTTGCTGGTATTATCCTACCATTCCCCCTGTGGCTCGAAGTTACCCTTTTTGCTATCTTCTCAGTGAGTGGGTAGTTTCCATTCCCCATGTCTCTCCTCGATATTTGAGTTGATGTTGTTTTATCTCCTCATTAGGCTTTACCCCAATAGAGTTGAATCTTCTGTTCACCAGTGATTTATTTTCTAGGTCGGATTTTTCTTTTGATCCTTTATTTTATTTTCTGTTTCTCCAGCGGTGTCCCGTGTCACCTTTGGATCTGTTGTTTTCATGCATAATCATAAGCATTGCATGGCATCTTAGGACCAAATATAGGGTTTATTTTATATTTAAGTATCTTCAATCGCGTCGACACAAAGATTTTAACTTTCTTATCTCCCAATAGAAGACACTTAAATAAGGGCAGCTGTTATACACCAATTTTTCCCCTAAGATTCATCTATCATCTCATATCAACTCAATCACAACAAGATCATACTATGGTTTGGCTCTTCTCCCTGTCTTTAGGTTTTCTCATGAGGAATCACCAAGCACCTTAATTTGTATATTGTGATCATATATGTTTTATATTGATTAACTTTTAACTAACCAATACTATGAATGGTTTCTCTAAATGATGATGTTATAGGTAAGGGCACAACACATTTCATAAGATGAATTCATAGGTTCATGAGTTTATTTTCATGCCTTCTTCAACAAAGCTTCATTGAGATTCAAGCTTCATCATTGAAGATGATTTAAAGTAATATCATGACAAGGTCTACTATGATTCATCATCCCTTAATTTATCAAAGAAAGTCAAAAGATGCAAGGGTTGATTGAAGAAGTTTGACCTAATTAGACAAATTATTGATTCTTTGATCACAAGTACATAACTCTCTCAATCTTTAATATTTGGAGGTGGTTTTTGTTTCTATGGGTTCTTATTATCATCCACAACAACCTCTATTCACATGGCAAAAGTAATTTTTCAAGAGAGCTTGTCAAACTTGAAAAGGGTTTCCAAGTCATTTTGGTGCTTGAGAAGCTAGGGTTTTGGACTTCTAAGGGCTATATCTTGCTCATCTTATGAGATTTTTGAGTAATTCTGAAGACATGATTCTCTTTAAAGGGTTATCGACTAATATCTTCAATATTTTCAAGAAAATTTGGTGTGGAAGATGCTTAATGATGAAGAAAGATTACAAGTCTTCTAGATAGTCCATCAAATTTCCTTATGTAACTTTAACTCTTATTTTATGTGCAAAGGTTGAAAATGAGGGGAAGATGCCTTAAGAACCCAAAAGATTATGGGTCACCTCATGAATTTTTAACAATTTTACAAGGCCATAACTTTTTCAATATTTGGTATTGTTGTCCCCAAAATTTGCCCTCTCATTTCTCAAAGGATCATCCCGGACCCTCAGGTTTGCTTCCATCTAATTTCAAGCCTTGAATTACAAACTTTCCAAGAAAGTCATTCACAAGGGCAAAATGGTCATTTGCACACTGAAAAGTCAAACTTTGACTTTTGATCAAAATCAAGTTTCAAGGATCATATTTCATCAAGACATGTTGAAATATGAAGTTTGTTTCATCAAGAAATTCAAAAGTCAAAATTGCTTTGGAAAAGTCAAAATTCTAAATACTTAGAATTTTTCTAAGTGTTTAAGAAATATGACAAGCTCAAAACTTCTGATCAGATTATCACCATGATGCAAGCTGATTTTGGAAGAACTTCTAACATAAGAGTTGTAGACTTCAACAAGATCTGAAACATTGCAGAACGGAACTTCTCTTGGAAATGATGGAATTTCAAGTTATAAATCTTCAAATACACGTCCATGAAACTGAAGCACTCAGCAAATTCTGGACATTTTCAAGACAGAGTTTGGGTAGAACTTCTGGGCGAGTTTTCACATAGGTTCAGTCAGAAGTTGCAAGAGCAATTCAAAGAAGGTTTACAAAGCATGTTGCAAGCTTCCTGGAAAGTCTGAAAGATCCTTCAGAACATGCTGGAGCAAGGAGATACAAAGATCAGAAGTTGTATGTCTATTCTAAGTTACACTGAAGCCAAACTTCTGATCCATAATTAAGCAATGATGAAGAATCTCACATTGCAGGATTTCTGGTTTGATCAATCTCATCATCATTTAATGCTCACAACCACTTTTGGGTCTTTGTCCAAAGAATTTCCCCACGTGGGGCATAGAAGTACCATTATTATCGTGGAAATGAAAACTTTTGTACAAGAGTGTGTTGAGCCCATGCGTTGCTTTTGCTTTTGAGGTTACCTTTCCTTAATTCCTGCTTACAAATCCGGCTTAGGCACGACTGAAGCTGCTAACCACCATACCTATTTGAACTTACTTCAAGAACAAGTCAGCGCCTAGCATATGATGGTTGTACCCCTTGACCTCTCCAAGCGACTAAACCTTTGCCTATAAATTGGACTTCATTGGCAACTGTAAAAGGGTCGAAAATTGGAGAAAGAAAAAGCCTTGAACCGCTACTAAAATTCCAAGAATCTAAAACTGCAAACACAAAATACAAAACCTGTTAGCTTTTGATTCTTACATTCAAACTCCATTTTTCCTCAAGTGTTTCTTGACCAAAACCATCCATACAGTTTCTGATATACATTTAGAAACCATCCTAACTTTCGTGTTTAGACTGTGACATGCCCTCCATCAATATCCACTTCAAATAAGTCAGAACTTTTCTCTTTGGCTGTTCTAGAATTTTCCATCCATTCATAGTTCAAGTAAAAGGTTTCTAGCCTGTTGGGCACGTGAGGAAGCTGGTCAGAACATCACAAGCGGTCAGAGCTAGACTCTAGCTCATAGAACATTTTCCAGCTGCAAGGTAAGCTTCTGCTGACTCTCATCATATTACTTAGGCATTGTTAGACTTGCATGTCCAAAATACAATGTAGACATCCTAATTTTGATGCCGTACATATTTTGAGGTTTCATGTATTTGCCTGCCTAAGTAGAGAGAATTTCAGTTCAGAACTTATAGAAGGAATTAGGACTCAGAATTAGGATTAGCAAATTCATGCTTGCTTCTGATTTATAGTTTTGATATCTCTTATTTCTGAAACATTACGAAACTTTCCATAACTATTACGTGCGCCTCTTCTATTTTGTTGAGAAATGACTAAGTTGCAGATGCTCTGACTAGCATGGAGAGGGAGACGAAGTTCTGCCAGCGGCATCAAAACTTCTGAAATCTTCTTTGTTTCTAGCGGACCCAGAACCTCTGACCTTCCCTATTTTTTGCTAACATGTTATATCTGTCTTGCAGCTTGCCAGAGTCAGAACTTCTGATTTCTTTTATTTCAGCAAAGCGCTGATTCCATTTTCATTCTCCTTATTATTTTTTCCATCACTTTTATTATTAAAAAACACCAAAAATATTTCATATTCACATGTCCTATTTCTTTTAACATAAAAAAAATCAAAATATTTTCTTAAACAAAATTTATTTCTTTTTCTTAAACCAAACAAGTTAATTTTACATTTCTTGTATATTATTTCAATATGGTTGTAATAGATAATTAGGATTTTAATTTCTTGCAATCCCCATTCATATATTTGTACCCCCATCCCCTAAAGCTTTGTAATAGCTTAGTATTTTTATATTCCGCAATTTAATGCTTTATGTACCAATTGTTAGAATTAGGGTTTGTATGGAAAGATTAAAACCAACAAATAGCAAACCCTAATCAAGACAAATCAAGCATTTAAACCGACACATTTGCACACTTACACCCTTAGGGTAAACCCACTTTGTTGTCTTATAAAATGACCATATTACGCATGTGAGGTATCTTAGTAAAGACAGCAAAATACAAGATCATAGTCCCTCGATGACGCTATCAAAAGCTGCCTTCCAAAAATGATCTTAGTCCCTAAAGGAAAATGCTAAGATATCTTGCAACATTGCTAATCATGGTTATACGATGACCCACACCTGTCCCTTTTACATCCAAAGATAAAGTTACTTACCAAAATTAATGGTAAGATAACAACGTCAAAGGAAAGAGGAAATAAACATGAAAGAACTTTGAATAAGTAGATTATTCCTAGTTACTTGCTCTATTTCAAAATCAAAAACATCCTTGCTATTTTCAAAACAAACACAAACACTTTTAAAACACCTTTCAAACTTGAAAACATTTTCAAAAGATCAACACTTTGTATACATTCTTACAAACGATAATTATTACAAAAGTTTGCCTAAACAATGGCCTCTTTTCAAAAATACTTTCAAAAACCACACAAAGCACACTTTCAAACAAAAGCAAGTGATCTAGCAAGTAACTAAGCCCATGGAAAATCATGGATGAAAAGGGTGCTAATACCTTTTGTTATACCCCAAAATTTGCCCTCTCATTTCTCAAAAGATCATCTTGGACTTATCAAGTTCCAAGTCTTGAATTACAACTTTTCAAGAAAATCATCCACAAGGGCAAAATGGTCAAAAGCACACTGAAAAGCCAAACTTTAACTTTTTAGATCAAATCAAGTTTTAACAATTATATTTCATCAAGACATGAAATTGGTTCATCAAAAAAATCAGAAATCAGAAATTACTGGGAAAAAATCAAATTTCTAAACATTTAGAAAATTTTCGAAGTGTTGAGAGAATATAATACTTCAGAACTTCTGGGCCAACCTTCATGCGAGGGTAATCAGAATTTGCATACACGGTTCAGAACATGATGCTTCAATCAGAACATATGGAAGCAATGTCTTTCGGTCAGAACATGACCCTTCAGCATATGGAGGTTACATTTCTGATCTTCTGCAATCAGAACATCACCAAATCCCAAAACCTCGTTTAAGCAACCTGCTTCCCTACCATATCACAGTCCTGCAATCACCTGTTGATCCAGTCCACACCTGCACTTTCTCAAACCCCATATTTGCATCAAATTAGCATACAACAATTGTGATTAAAAAAGCAATGAAACAGTATACCAAAAAGGTTTAAATCCCATTTGTTTTTCCATCCTAAAACCACAGCAAACCCATCTATAAATAGTTGGCTCCATCCCACGTTCAAGGGGCTAGTTTTTTTTTTTTAGAGAGAAAATTGTCAAAAGAGAGAAAAGAAAACTGTGAAACCTTCATAAAAAATCCAGAATTCCTAAACAGAAAACAAAACGTTTGTTCTTCCCTTTGAATCAAAGAACTTGGCATTTTCTCTCCCGTTGCTCTTGCTGACTCCAGAACATTTGAAGGCTGCAGTTCAAGCTCCAAGCACACGCTCCAGATTCAAGGTAAGTCTTTCTAACTTTGCATCTTCTCATTCAGAACATCATTAAATATGTAAACATCACAATATTAATGTTGTCCATATCATTGCATAAGTAGGAAAACAGTGGATCAGAACTTCTTGATTAAGGCTAGGCTCAGATTTAGGATTAGAACTTCTATAAAAGGTTGTGTTGTTATCCTTCTGATTTGCTGTTTATTAAGAACTGAATAAATTGTTGATGTGCTGACTAAGAGTTGAAATGTGGCATAGAACTTCTGATGTTCACTCACAGTTTTAGCATAACACAACTTCTGATTTCTCCTCACTGTTTAAACACACTGAACTTTTGATATTCACTCGCTATTAAAACACATTGAACTTCTGATGTTCACTCACTGTCTTAGCACATACTAAACCTCTGAGTTCTCTTCACTGTTTTAATATACAAAACTTATAAGATTTTCTCATTGTTCTAACACTCAGAAGTTCAACACATAGCAACCCAGAACTTCTGTGTTTTCCCTCTAACGTGTCTTGCAGAACCTTAGAGTGTACCAATCCAGATCTTCTGATTCCACTGACGTTCCTTTCCGAGTCATCACGCGCCTGGCTTCAGAACTTCCAATCCTTGTTGTTTCGCTTGCAGCAGCACGCTGTTTCTATCTTTCATTTATTTTCCTTTTTATCATTTTTAATATTAATTCCCTTCTAATTAACATAAAAAGACATAAAAATATTTTCTTTTATTAATTTTTTTTTTCTTAATTCATTAAGACAAAAAAAACATTTTTTTAAATAAATCCTTTTTCTCTCTTGCATTGTACATTTCAATATGGTTGTAATAGTAACTTAGGATTTAATTTTATTTGCAATCCCTATTTGTAAATATGTACCCCCATCCCTAAAATATTGTAATAGCGTAGGACTTTATATTCCCGCAATTTATCACTTTTCAAATATAAATGCTAGTAATTAGGACGTGTATGGCAAGACATGAAACCAACAAATAGCTCAAGACTAAATGCATGCAATCAAGCACACTTGCACACTAGCACCCTTAGGGTAATTCCGCTTTGTTTCCTATCATAAAATAGTCATGTCCCTCGAACATGGGTGTTTTAGAAAAAGACCCTCGATAAAAGATCGTAGTCCCTCGATGACCCTCGATGTTGCCTTTGATAAACGATCTAGTCCCTCACACGACATTGCTAAAACGTTCCATGGGTTGCCTTCTTTGACTATACAAAAACGTCTCGCGCCCGTCCCTTCACATTCAACGATGGGGCTTCTTACCAAATCAATGGTAAGATAGCAACATCTAAAGGAAGAGGAAAATAATATCTAAGACCTTTTGAGTAGGTAGATTCGCTCCTAGTTGTTCGCTTGCTCACAAAAAAAAAACATTTTATACACCAATACATCTCTTTGAACTATTTTCGAAACTAACACTTTGTACGCATTCTTATAGAGACGAGAATCATTACAAAGTCACATTTTCAAAATACTTTCAAAACCCACACCACAAAGCACATTTCAAAACAAAAGCAAGTGATCTAGCGAGTAAACTAAGAGCCCATGGAAAACCATGGATGAAAAGGGTGCTAACACCTTCCCCTTTCATAATCTACCCCCCGAACTCAAGAAAACATCTATAAAGGTCTTTCATGTGCTTTTTCACCTCTCCTTATTTGATAAAAGGAAAGTCAGTGGCGACTCTTGCTATCTGCAACATTTGCGATCAAACGCAAAACAAAAGGTCAGTTCTCCCACCGTATCACAGAATTAGCAACTCTGCTGGGGAAATTTTAAAAGTGGGGTTACCTTAGGGTTAGATCACATCTACTTGATTTCATTGTTTGACTTGTATGCTTTAAGTTTTGGGTCCTTGTTTGCGTTACTGTTAAAAAATCCTACACCCTGATTTGGGGAACACCTTTTTAGGTAAGTAGCAATAAACTATAAGGGAACTGTGCGGGGAATACCGACATGGTTGAAGCAGTAGCTGCATTGATGTGGCACTTTGGTTGGTACTGGTAACCCTTGATTCAATCAAGGAGAGTACGGGACCGCCGCGTGGTGTCGTGAAGCATCAACTGACCTTAGAACCTTTAATTGCACAACTTGGCCAGTAGGACATAGCGAGGTGGCCGACCTTGGTGTATTTCCAAGGTCGACAGATACTCGATGCTACACTCATTGAGGTTTGACTCTTGAGCTTTATTTGGTTGCGAGTCAATCGCCTATTCAACGAATCTGGGGGAAAGATCAGTGATATTGAGATCCCTTAGAACCCGGTTACTATTTATAGGACAGGTTGAACTAATCCAACTTCAAGAGGGTATGACCTTAAAACTCATGCAGGCCTTAAACCTAAGGACTTGGTGTGACTTGTTTGTTTCTTGCTATACATGTGTTTTCTAGCATAATCATGACATCATAAGCATGGCATGTCATACTAACCATTTCAAAGATTCTCTAGGACTCATATTTGCTTCGTTTTGTAGGACATGGCACCCGCCCGCAGGAACACTATCCAGATTAACCTTGTGAAAGTTCCTCTCCAACTAAAGGATCTGGCATTAAGGGTTCTTGAAAGTTCTCATTTCACTAAAAAGCATGGTCAGTTGCTCATTTTGGTCACTACAAAACCTGACGAAGAACTATTAAAAGTGTTGTTCCAGTTCTTCGATCCTGTGCACCATTGTTTCACCTTCCCGGATTACCAGCTAGTACCTACTATGGAGGAATTTTCTCAGTTGTTGGAGGTACCTATTCTTGACCAGTTACCTTTCAATGGTACTGAAGAACATCCAAAGCCTGAAGAGATTGCTAGAGCTATTTCCTTACAACGATCTGACATAGTGACAAATTGGGAGACTATAGGGAGTATCCAAGGAATTCCGGTTAAGTTTCTATTCGAGAAGGCTTACAATTTTTGGGATACTTTAGATTTACAAGCTTTCGAAGAGGTGCTGGCACTTCTCATTTATAGGACGGTAATTTTCCCTAATGCGGATCAACTCGTAGATGTAAGCACTATTAAGGTTTTGTGTCTCATAATCCAGTTCCTACATTACTCAGGGATATTATGCACTCTCTGCATGCTCGCACTCTAAAGAGAAGGGGGACCCTCTTGTGTTTCACTCCTCTATTGGCTAGGTGGTTTATTTCGCACCTACCCAGGTCTATTTTGAAGAATGAACAGGGTTTGAAATGGTCTCGTAGGTTGATGTCCCTTAAGCATTCAGACATTCATTGGTGTTCGCGGTTCTCGGAAGATGTTACCATCATTGATCGCTGTGGTGAATTCCCTAATGTCCCTCTCTTAGGCATTAGGGGAGGAATCACTTATAACCCTTGTTTGGCCTTGCGTCAGTTTGGTTATGCAAGGAGAGATGGTCCTCATGATACGCTTATCCAAGGAATTACCTTCAACTATGAGAATGATGCTCATGGATACCATAAAAGGTTCATAAAAGCTTGGGGAATGGTACATAAAATTGATAGAAAAACACTGGGGCACAAGAATTTCATCCCTCTTGAGCCTTATCTCCTATGGGTACGAGCCTTCGCTCAAAATCTTATGATGCCTTACCCTGCTTTCCTACCAATAATTGTGGAACCATTTGCTGAGGGAGATACGGCTTCCCTTTTTCATCATCCTGACATGCCAACCGATCACGAGGAGTTGTAGAAGTCCTGGGTTCAACTTAAAGAGGAGCGGGACACGTTTGAAGCTCAGTTTTGTGCCAGCGAGAAAAAGGTTCTGGAGCTCACTAGGCTACTTC
This sequence comes from Vicia faba, assembly GCA_948472305.1. Lineage (NCBI taxonomy): Eukaryota > Viridiplantae > Streptophyta > Magnoliopsida > Fabales > Fabaceae > Vicia > Vicia faba. The sequence continues at coordinate 835,284,596 of OX451740.1, forward strand.
ACGAAGAAAGAAACATAAACGCCTACATTACACCAAAGAGGATGCACTCCTGGGAGACCTAGTTTATTTTCGCTTTGAGTTTTGTTTTGTTTAAACTGGAAGCCTAAAAGGCATTCTTTGTAACAATTCAAACTCATTGAATACAATTAACGTGTGTTTCTTTTTGGGTTAAGCAAATTTGAGCTTTTAAGAATCTTTGAAAACATTGCATACGCATATCATCCATAGCATTGCATAAGCAGGTACCATTACGGGTTTCTCATCTCCTTCACTGTTTATTTCAGCAAAAATGTCTTATGAACAAAGCATCAAAGATCTTCAGACACAAAATGCCCAATTTCAACAGATGTTCATGACTCTGGCAAAAGGGCAGGAGGATCTGAAGGGCCTCATCCTAAAAGAGAAGAAGAAGAAGAAGAAGAAGAAGAAGAAGAAGAAACCCGCTGGTATCCTTAATATGGGCATAAGATTTGGGGGGCCGCTAAAGCAATCAGTCAATCTGACCTCCTCGTCCAAAGAAGGGGAGAATCAAGAGAGGAAGACAAGGGAAGAGGACCCCAGTCCTGAAGTTTTTGACAATGATACAGACTATAATGATGAGCAATATCCTCCCATTGAGGATAGATACAAGCAGTTAGAGGATCGGTTGAGCACCATGGAAGTCCAGAGAATACCTGGGTTGGACTTCGAAGAACTAGGATTGGTGTCGGGAGTGGTTATGCCACAAAAGTTTAAAGCTCCGGTTTTTGCAAAATATGATAGGGTGTCTTGCCCAAAGCTTCATCTCTGTTCCTACGTAAGGAAGATCCAGACCAACACCACTGATAGAAACTTGTGGGTTCACTTCTTTCAAGACAGCCTGTCAGGGACTCAGCTCGAATGGTTCTACCAATTGGAGGGAACCAATGTTCGAAACTGGGAGGATTTGGCTACTGCTTTTTACAAGAAGTATCAATACAATGCCGACCTGGCCCCTACTCATACTCAACTCCAGAGTATGTCCATGGGTGCAGGTGAAGGCTTTAAGGACTATGCACAAAAGTGGATAGATTTGGCCGGGAGAGTCCAACCCCCTTTGTCTGATAGGGACTTGGTCGACATGTTTCTTGGGACGCTGTCTGGTTCATTCTTCAACCATTTAATCGGTAGCTCATCGGTTGGTTTTACGGAGCTGATATTAACTGGAGAAAGGGTAGAAGCTGGAATCCGGAGCGGTAAAATACATAAAGACACCTCTTCAAGTTCACCAAAGAGGCCCTTCACCGGTAAGAAGGAGGCCAGTGTCGTTTATTCCAAGAGGTCAGAGAAAAACGGAATACCGTCCAACGGTAAGTGCTGTAATGATACATAAGCTTACGGCTGCCCCCACAATGCAACAATCAGCAAAGGGTAGAAAGACCACAAAGGCAGTTCACCCGAATTAACATGACATTGATAGAGGTTCTACCCCATCTGCTGAGATCCATCTTGACAACTTTGAAAGAGGCTCCCAAGAATCCTAATACCTCGTCTCCTTGGTACAATCCTAACGCTCGTTGTCCCTACCATTCTGAGAGTCCTGGTCATGATACAAATGACTGCTGGGCTCTAAGAAATAAAGTACAAGATTTGATTGAAGCCAAGGAGATTGAGTTCGACGCTCCAGAGAAGCCCAATGTCATAACTGCTCCCATGCCTAGGAACAACTGTGGAGTTAACTCCGTTGATACCGATTTTTTTGTGACCTCAGCTAATGAAGTTTCTACTCCCCTTATGACTGTTAAGAAGAATTTGTTGTTGGCCGGTTTATTTTCGGGTTATGGTGAAGGTTGCCACATGTGTTCATCTCTGCCTTCTAGTTGCTATCTGTATAAGACAGGTGTCCAGCACCTGATCGATAGCAGAGAAATTTTGTTTGAGAAAATTTTGACTCCTGTTGTTCTGTTCGAAGATGTTGCTATTATAACCATTTACGCCAATCCTTCCAAGGACTCCTCGAGAAGACCTGTTAGGATTACACCCGCTCCGAGAGTTGCTCCGTTAATAATCACCTGTCCTGGTTTTGTCCCGTACACCTCGGACAAAGATGTCCCTTGACATTATGGCGCCGATATCAACTATCATGGTGTTAAACAAGACCTGAAGAATGAAGAGGCTGATCCCGATGTCAGTAACATCGTCGGGACCAATAGTATTACTAGAAGTGGAAGGGGTTTTTCTCCTTAGATCTCCCCAAAGACTGTCACTAAGCCTGTTGTTATTTCATCTGTTGTTCCTACCAGTACTTCCGTCGCTACTCCTGTTCTTACTCCAATTGTTATTCCTACCATAGAGTCATCTGGGACTCGAGGCAAAGAAGTTATAGGTGAGCCTGCCCGGACGGAGGCACCTAGAAAGATTATCGTGGAAACCTCTAGGCAAGAGATAGAGGAAATTTTAAAAATAATTAAAAAAATTGACTACAATGTGGTTGAGCAGTTTGGGCAGACCCCCTCGAAGATATCAATGTCAACTTTGTTGTTATGTTCTGAGGCCCATGCGAAGGCTTTGATTGCATTCCTCAAAATCGTGCATGTGCTGCAAGAAACCTCAGCCGAGCAATTCAAAGACTGTGTGGCCAGCTTGACTGCTGACAATGGGTTGGGTTTTTCAGATGCCAACTTGACATTGAAAGGGAGGAAGAATAATGATGTTATGCATGTCTCGATCGAATGTAGGGACACCACTATGGCTTATGTGCTGGTGGATACTGGGTCTTCCCTGAATGTGCTGCCTAAGAAGGCTCTTGAACGGTTGGAATATGAAGGCTTAACCCTAATGCCCAGTAACATTGTGGTAAGGGCTTTTGACGGGTCAAAGAGAATGGTGCATGGGGAGGTGGACATCCATGTCAAGGTAGGCTCTCAAACTTTTAAGTCCACCTTCTACGCGATGGACATCAGGCCATCGTGCTCCTGTTTGTTGGGCCGTCCTTGGATTCATGAAGTTGGGGTTTTTACTTCTACACTACACCAAATGTTGAAGTATCTGGTGAAGGGGAAGATAGTCACTGTGCATGGCAAAGAGGAGTATATGGTGAGCCACCTGAACTCCTTCAGGTATGTGGAGATGGACGGGGAATTCATAGAGACCCCTTGTCAAAACTTTGAAGAGGTTCCCCGGATTTTGGCGTCGATCGAAACTATCACCAGTACCAAACTTCCTTTGAAGATGGCTTCTCTCAAGGACACCAGAACAATGGTTAAGGAAGGTGGGTGTACCAATTGGGGACGGCTCCCTGATTTTACTCATAAAACTGACAAGTTTGGTTTGGGCTTTACTTCAGGGGCTCAAATGGCTGTTCGACGCGCTCGGGCTGGAGGACCTCCCCTACGCATCAGCAATCATGAGGTCAACATTATTGAAGACAGTGAGGAAGACCCTGACATCGACATCTGGATCTACCCGACTACCAACGGTGGACCGAATAACTGGACGGCTAGATATTTTATTCCATTTTCTTTTATTCCTCAGTAATTGTCTTACTTGTGTTATGAATTTATAATGATCAATTTTTAAACTTTTTGGCCTTGTGTCTTACCCGAGGCACAATGGTTCCATCTGTGAGGGTTATTATATGTCATTTCATATATCATCAATGAAGCATTGGACGTTCTTTGCATACAAATTTTGTGCTCTCTGTTTTTCTTTTCTGTTTTTACTTTATCAATTCAGCTATGCTCTTACACACACGCACGTATCAAACTGCAGATCCGTATCCACTCTGGATCCCATTGATAACAATCATGCTATTACCAGCTATGACTTCAAGAATCCGATCAACCAAGCCGAAGACGAAGGTGAGAATGATTGTGAGGTGCCTGGGGAACTGGCTAGACTATTACAACAAGAAGAGAGGGATATACATCCTCATGAAGAGCCAGTTGAGACAATAAACTTGGGAACAGAGACGGACAAAAAAGAAGTCAATATCGATGCAAATCTAGAAGTTAAGATCAAATAGCAGTTGACACAGATGTTGCGCGACTACGTTGATATGGACAACTTAGAACAGGAAAATTGCGAGCTGCGCGAAGAAGTTTCCGCCTTGAAGGCTAGCTTGGACAACTTGACTACTCTGATGGAAGCTCTGGTGGTTGCTCAGAATCAGCCACCGAGTGTTCAACCTCAACCAACGAGGGCAAATGCTGAAGTTCTGACTGTTCCTGTATCCGCTACTCCAGTTGTTGTTCAAACCGTATGCCTCAAGGTTTTCCATGGGGAATGCCAGAGAATTTTGCACCTGAAGGTTTCAATCTTGGCCCTCAAGATGCTCTAGTGGTTCAGAATGTTGTTACTTCTGCACCTCCTGTGGTGCATACCGTTCCTGTTGCACCTCCTTCGGTGAATTTGGTTCCTTTTGTTAACGAAGATATGTATCGTCCTTTCCCTCCGCTGAGTGAACACTTGGGTCTTTATGAAAGAATGGATGATTTCCAAGAGCAATTTGATGGAATGCAAAGAGAGATGAAGGATCTTAGGGGAAAAGAGCTATTTGGGCAGAACGTGAATGAGTTGTGTTTGGTCCCGAATGTTAAAGTGCCTGCTAAGTTCAAGGTCCCAGAGTTTGAGAAGTACAAGGGCAACACTTGCCCTCGTGCTCATTTGTTGATGTACGTGAGAAGAATGTCTACCCACACCGATGATCAGCGTCTGCTGATTCATTTTTTCCAGGATAGTCTGACCGGCGCATCGTTGAAATGGTACATGAGTTTGGACAGCACCAACATCCATACTTTTAATGATTTGGGAGAAGCATTCATTAAACAATAAAAGTACAATGTAGACGTGGCGCCCGACCGTGACCAGCTTAAGGACATGGTTCAGAAAGACAGAGAATCGTTAAAAGAGTATGCACAGAGATGGCGCGAAGTGGCTGCACGAGTGATTCCTCCCATGGAAGAGAAAGAAATGACTAAGATTTTTCTGAAGACGCTAGGCGCTTTCTACTATGAAAGAATGGTAGCAAGTGCCCTGAGTGATTTTACAGAGATGGTAGGAATGGGTGTCCGCCTAGAAGAGGCAGTAAGTGAAGGTCGTTTGACAAAGGCTGAAGGATCTGGAGGTGTGAAGAAGCAATCTTATGGGTTTACCAAGAAGAAAGAAGGGGATACAAATGCTGTTATGCAAGAGAGAAGGGTAAACGCTCCTAGAAAGAATTATCAGCGTCGTCAGCAAGTCGCCTCAATTACTCTTGTTATGAATGTCGCTCCAACTGTCGTTGCTTATCAGAGACCGTCCCAGTAGGAGAATCAAGGGTACAATCAGAGAAGGGAGAACTATGATCCTATTCCCATGAGCTATGCAGAGCTACTACCAGCATTGATTTAGAAGAAGTTGGTCCAGACACGGCCACCTCCCGCCATACCATCACCATTGCCTTGGTATTACAAAGCAGACTGGACGTGTGCCTTTCATCAGGGAGCACCAGGGCATAGTGTTGAGAATTGTTATCCTTTGAGGACTGAAGTGCAAAGGTTGGTGAAGTCTGGAATTTTATATTTCAAAGACGTGGGACCTAATGTGAAAGACAATCCTCTACCCAAGCACGGGGGAGTGAATGTTGTAAATATGGTGGCCGGTTGTCCGAGAGACTTTCGAATTTTTGACATTAATATGGTTATAGGAGATTTGGTGAAGATGCACGCAAACCTCTGTGAATTCAGTTATTAAACGCATGACCATGCCGGTTGTGCTATTTGCAGTACAGATATACAGGGTTGCGAAAAGATAAAGGCTGATTTACAGGAGATAATGGATGAAGGTTTAATCCATATAATCAGACCTAGGGCAGAATATGAAGAGGAGGTGAATATGGTTTCTGGATGTCCGGGTGAATTCAAAATTTTTGATGTGGATCATTTGAATGAGGATCTAGTGCAGCTGCATGCTACTTTTTGTCGTACTGCTGGTCAGGTGGAACACCAATATGGATCTTGCATAGTTTGTTGTCGAAATCCCCGAGGATGTTCTATTGTGAGGGAAGGTGTTCAGTTTCTGTTAGACAATGGAACTATCAAGATCACAGGTCAGATAGATGATTATCATGAGATTGATATGGTTGAAGTTTGTTTGATGGAAGAAGAGTCAGAGGAAGAGTATGCCTCCGCAGATGAGTATTTCTCTTCAGACAAAGATTTTTTTGCCTGAAATGACTTTTTTATGGCTGATTGTGTTGAGGAAGGGGTAAACATCATTGTACCTTGTTTTGGTGCACCCACTCATCTTGAGGTGGAGTACCATAGCAAACCAGTTGTTACCCCATTAGTAATTAGTCTGCCAGGTCCTGTTCCCTATGAATCAGATAAGGATGTGCCTTACAAATACAATGCTCCAATCTTAGAAGACGGGGTAGAGATTCCCATCCAGCCAATGCCAGATGTTGGAAATATAGCTGATAATAGCAGGGTGACCCGTAGCGGTCGTGTGTTTGTGCCGGTTATTCGAAGAGATGTTGTTGCTGGAAAGAAAATTGTTGAGAACGATGAGCCTAAGAAGGCTGCAGAAGAGACTAGTAGAGCTACATTAGAGAAAGAAGTGGATGATATTTTAAAGATAATTAAGATGACCGACTACAAAATTGTAGATCAGCTATTGCAGACTCCTTCCAAGATATCTATTCTAGCTTTATTGATGAATTCCTCTGCTCATAGAGAATCCCTGATGAGAGTACTAGACCAAGCTTTTGTGGAGAATGACATGCCATTAGATCAATTCAGCAGCGTAATTGGAAACATTACATCATGTAACAACTTGAGTTTATGCGATGATGAGTTACCAGATGAAGGGAGGAATCACAACCTGGCCCTCCACATATCTATGAACTGCAAGAATGATTCGCTGTCCAATGTGCTAATTGATAACGGATCCGCGTTGAATGTTATACCGAGGAGTACCCTCATGATGTTAAAGTATCAAGGAGCACCTATGCGCCCGAGTGGCATCATTGTGAAGGCTTTTGATGGGTCGAGGAAATCTGTCATCGGTGAAGTGGACTTGCCCATCCATATAGAACCGCATTTGTTCTTGATAACCTTCCAGGTTATGGACATTATTCCCGCATATAGTTTTTTGCTTGGACGACCATGGATACACGAAGCAGGGGCTGTCACTTTAACTCTACATCAGAAGCTAAAATTTACGCGTGAAGGAAAGGTAGTGATCATAAATGGGGAGCAGGCGTTGTTGATATCCCATCTATCCTCTTTCAGTATCGTAGAAGCGGATGAGGCTGCTGTTGGAACCCAGTTCCAAGCATTATCCATTGACAACATAAGGAGGAATGAGAATTATGTGTTTTCGCTGAAGGACGCGCAACAGGTTGTGCGCAATGGTCATAATGCAGTTTGGGGACAACTGGTGGATCCATCCATGAACAAAAGCAGAACTGGTTTGGGTTTCTCTTCTAAGAATGGCAAAGGCGAAAGTTTGAAGTCAAAGTCTTCTATGAACAGTTATCATGATGTTTTCCGCAGCGGAGGCTACCTTCATCCAATTGGTTCTCGAATTAATGTTGATGAAGAGGATGAAACAGAGCAGGAAGTACCGAATTATGTGACGCATGGAGTTCGAGTTCAGAACTGGGTCACCATTGATGTTCCTTCTTGCATACATATTTCAAAGTAATTTGTTTTGTTAATCTATTTCTTTCTTTTGAAAAGCTTTCACTCTACCCAAGGTGAAAGTATTGTATGGGCTTATCTGTTTGCTTTGATTTTTAAAATCATTAATAAAAGTTGTCTTTGCTTCCAAAAATATGTCTTTATTTTCTGCTTTTTCTTGGGAAATGGTAATCAAATAAAAAACCCTTTCAAAATAAATAATAACTGAAAATTAATCTGCATGATCACTTGTTATATGTGTCAGTCTCTAAAAGCAATCATAAATCACATGTGCAGATTAATTAAAAAACCCGTTGAATACAATGACCCTGCACCCTCTCCCAACTTTGAATGTCATGTGTTTGGGGCTGAAGAAGAAGATTATGGTGAGATTCCAGAAGAGGTCTCACGGTTGCTTGAGCACGAGGAAAATACCATCCAGCCATATAAGGAGCCTTTGGAAGTGATTAATTTGGGTTCAGAAGAAGATCCTAAGGAAATTAAGATTGGAGCATCGTTGCATCCTGATATAAAAAGTGGGTTGATTGAGCTGTTGAAAGAGTATGTGGATATTTTTGCTTGGTCTTATCAAGATATGCCCGGTCTAGATACAAACATTGTCGAGCATCATTTTTCGTTGAAGCCAGAGTGTCCGCCAGTTAAACAAAAGTTTAGAAGAACCCACCCAGATATGGCAGTAAAGATCAAAGAGGAGGTCCTAAAGCAGATTAATGCTAGTTTTCTTGTGACGTCAGTGTATCCTCAATGGATTTCCAATATTGTCCCAGTACCGAAAAAAGACGGAAAAGTCTGCATGTGCGTAGATTACAGAGATCTAAATAAAGCTAGTCCGAAAGATGATTTTCCATTGCCCCACATTGACATGTTAGTGGACAGCACAGCAAAATTCAAGGTATTCTCGTTCATGGACGGATTTTCCGGGTATAATCAAATAAGAATGGCTCCAGAGGACATGGAAAAAACAACGTTTATCACACCCTAGGGAACATTCTGTTACAGAGTGATGCCCTTCAGTTTGAAGAACGTTGGTGCAACGTACCAGAGGGCTATGACAACCCTATTCCATGATCTGATGCACAAGGAAATTGAAGTATATGTTGATGATATGATTGCCAAATCCCAAACTGAAGAAGGGCATATAAAAGATTTGTTGAAGTTGTTTCAGCGTTTGAGGAAGTATCGTATCCACTTGAATCCAAATAAATGCACCTTCGGAGTTAGATCGGGGAAATTGTTGGGTTTTATTGTTAGCCAGAAAGGAATTGAAGTTGACCCTGATAAAGTCAAAGCAATTCCAGAAATTCCAGCACCAAGAACTTAAAATCAAGTCAGGGGTTTCCTCGGGCGTTTGAATTATATTTCCAGATTCATTTCCCACATGACTGCAAAGTGTGAACCGATCTTTAAGTTGTTAAAGAAAGATCAAGGTTGTGTGTGGACGGATGACTGCCAAAGGGAATTTGAGAGTATTAAAGAGTATCTGCTTGAACCTCCTATCTTGCTCCCTCCCGTAGAAGGAAGACCGTTGATTATGTATCTAACAGTGTTAGATAAATCCATGGGTTGTATTTTGTGACAATAGGATGAAACAGGGAAGAAAGAGTTCGCCATTTATTATCTCAGCAAAAGGTTCACTGATTGTGAGTCGCGGTATTCCATGCTAGAAAAAACGTGTTTTACTTTGGCCTGGGTGGCAAAGCATTTGCGGCAGTATATGTTGAATCATACCACTTGGTTGATCTCCAAAATGGATCCAATCAAATATATTTTTGAGAAGCCTTCTCTTACTGGGAGAATTTCCCACTGGCAGATGTTGTTATCTGAATATGATATTGAATACCGCACTCAAAAAGCTATTAAAAGTAGTGTGTTGGCAGATTACCTTGCTCACCAGCCGGTGGAAGATCATCAGTCTACAGAATATGAATTCCCCGATGAGGATGTGATGTTGCTAAGAGTGAAAGATTGTGATGAACCATTGCCTGAGGAAGGCCTCGACCCTGAATCTCGTTGGAGTATGATATTTGATGGAGTGGTGAATGCTTATGGAAAAGGAATGGGTGTTGTAATTGTCACTCCTCATGGATCGCACATTCCTTTTACTACAAGGTTAACATTTGATTGCACTAATAATATGGTAGAATATGAGGCTTGCATCATGGGTCTTGAGGAAGCTATTTATCTCAGAATCAAAATTCTAGATGTGTATGGTGACTCAGCTTTGGTAATAAATCAGATTAAAGGAGAATGGGATACTCGTCACCCTGGCTTGATCCCTTTCAAAGATTATGCTAGAAGATTACTACCTTTCTTCAATAAAGTTGAATTCCATCACATTCCTAGAGATGAGAATCAAATGGCGGATGCTCTGGAAACTCTGGCTTCCATGTACCAAGTGAATACTTGGAATGATATACCACGTATCACAGTTCGACGGCTGGATAGGCCCGCTCATGTGTTTGCGACAGAGGAGGTAGCAGATGAAAAACCTTGGTATTATGATATCCAGCATTTTCTTCAGAATCAGGAATACCCGTTTGGTGCGTCAAAGAAAGATAGAAAGACACTGAGAAGATTGGCAGGTAGTTTCTTCCTCAGTGAGAATGTGTTATACAAGAGAAATTATGGCATGGTCTTGCTCAGATGCGTGGATAGACACGAAGAAGACATGTTGATGCATGAGATTCATGAAGGTTCATTTGGCACTCATGCTAATGGGCATTCGATGGCTAAAAAGATGCTAAGGACAAGTTACTATTGGTTGACAATGGAATCTTATTATTATAAATTTGCAAAGAAGTGCCATAAATGCCAGATTTATGCAGACAAGGTCCATGTGCCTCTGACACTTCTCAATGTGATTTCCTCCCCATGGCCTTTCTCTATGTGGGGTATAGACATGATCGGGATGATAGAACCCAAAGCTTCGAATGGACACCGTTTTATCTTGGTAGCAATTGACTACTTTACCAAATGGGTAGAGGTTGTTTCATATGCCAATGTTACCAAACAGGTGGTTGTGCGTTTCATCAAAAACAATCTTATATGCCGGTATGGTGTGCCGAGTAGGATCATCACTAACAATGGTTCAAATTTGAACAACAAGATGATGACAGAACTAAGTGAAGAATTCAAGATTGTCCATCACAACTCATCTCCATACAGGCCAAAGATGAATGGGGTTGTTGAAGCTGCTAATAAGAATATCAAGAGAATTATCTAGAAAATGGTTGTTACTTATAAGGATTGGCATGAAATGCTCCCTTTTGCTCTACATGGATATCGGACATCTGTCCGCACTTCAACAGGAGCAACCACGTTCTCCCTGGTATATGGAATGGAAGTTGTACTCCCTGTTGATGTAGAGATTCCCTCGTTGCGTGTGATAATGGAAACCAAATTGACAGAGGCTGAATGGGTCTAGAACAGGTTTGACCAATTGAATTTGATTTAAGAGAAGAGAATGACAACTTTGTGTCATGGGCAGTTATATCAAAAAAGAATGAAGAAATCATTTGATAAAAAGGTCAAACCTCGTGAATTCAGAGAAGGCGACCTCGTGCTCAGGAAGATCATGTCTTTTAACACTGATTCTAGGGGCAAGTGGACTTCCAATTTTGAAGGCCCGTATGTTGTCAAGAAAGCCTTCTCTAGGGGTGCATTAATTCTTGAAACTATGGACGGTGAGGAGTTCCCACGTCCCATGAATGTTGACGCAGTCAAGAAATACTTCGCCTAAAGAAATAAAAGAACAGCTCGCTAAGTTGAAAACCCGAAAGGGCGGCTTAGGCAAAAAGGAGCGTCTCGGTAGGCTGAAAACCCGAAAGGGCGGTCTAGGCAAAAATTAGAGACATAAACAGAATAAATTTCCCGCTAAGTTGAAAACCCGCAAGGGCAGCTTAGGCAAAAGTTAGGGATTTTTCTTGGAAAGTAACTACGTCAGACAAGACTTGATCGTTGAAGCAACAATCTTCTTGGATCTTCACCATACTTCAACAAAAACTGCTGCTCAGGATTTCAAAAGTTGTTAGGGGGAATGGTGGTCATTGTATCTCAATGTATCTTTTCCATTATATATTACCATTTCCCAAATTCTGTAATCATCCATGGAGTCTCGCCATTCACAGACTACCATTCTATTAATGAAATTCGAGCTTTTGCCCAATTCTTTGTGTTCTTATTTTTATTTAGCTTGCAAAGACTCCATTTATTATTGATAATAATTTTTAAAGCAAAAGGGTTAAAAAGCAAAATTGACTTTTCAAAAAAATAGGGGGAGATTTTCACAATTCAATTTACCTTGGGATTTGTGATGAAACAATGACAACAAAAATGGCGATCCCATGAATGAACAAACTCCAGTTGTTTTAAGAAGATTTACTTCCTTCATGAAGGTTTTTCTCAGGTCATCTTGTTGGTATATGCATAATCTTTGTGTGTTTCTCAGTTAGTTGAAGACGATACCAGTGGGTGCAAGGTACAGTATTGGGTTTCTGATCCCATTATCCCCGGCCAAGTCTTGGTTTGCTTTTAATTTTGGGTTTGCATGGTCATAAGCCTCTGTCCCAGATTCCCCAGTGAAGTTTTCCCTCATATGATGAAATGTTTTATTCCCTTGGTGTGCTAATATGTCGCTCTTTTTGCAGTATTGGCATTAGTGTTGACTTCTTGTTTTCCCAGGAAGACTATACCAGGGCATTTTTTGTTGGAATAGGTTTGTATGATATGAAGACTCAATCCAATATTCTCCAGTGAAGGCCTTGTTTATTTGACAGAAGTCCTTTCTCCCCAAAGAAGTTTGTGCAATAATTACTCTCGAAGAACGTATCTCTGGTTTCCCCAGTGAAGAGCGTATCTCTGGTTTCCCCAGTGAAGAGCGTATCTATGGTTTCCCCAGTGAAGAACGTATCTTCGGTTTCCCCAGTGAAGAACGTATCTCCGGTTTCCCCAGTGAAGAACGTATCTTGGTTTCCCCTCGATGATGTGGTTTTGACCTCCCCATTGAAGTCATCATGAAGTCCCCAGTAGATGTCTCGATGATAAAGCATTGTCTCCCTTAGTGAAGTCTGTATGTTTTTACTCCTTCAAAGTGGGTCTGAATTCCCCAGTGAGGTTTGGTTGTCTCAGCGTCAGTCTGCTTTATTTGAGGTTGGTCTTGTAATCTCTAGTAGGAACGTTGCATTTGAAAAATTGGTTCCTCCGATGAAACCGGAAGAAAGATGTTCTATCCCGATATTTGTTTGATTTAGCTACATCCGGATTATGGTTCTCCTCAGTGAAGTTAGGATAGGCAATAGGTTTAGTTTCCACAGTTGCTTTTGCATTTCTTGGAGTGATCTCTCTGGTTGATGTTTAGCCCAATGTTGTTGGTACCTAAGGCGGTTTTGTTTGTTTGTACTAATTATGTATCCTTTTACCAGCATATGCACGATATCACTCATGCATTCATACATACATCATGCATTTCTACAAGTCATTTTTTATTGACATTGTGTTCTAACCTTCCTGCAACACTCTTTACTTAGGTGGATTTGGTTTTCCCTCTTGAGTTTATTTCTCAAAGGAGGTATCTGCATTGGCCGTCTTGCTCCGGTTTATTTCTGAATTGGATTCGTGGTTGCATGACGATATTATTTACTTTGGATTTATGAGAACCTTGAGTTCTGGTTTGTGCATTTATTTTGCACGAGAAGACTTTATCTCTTCAGCAGGAATGCTGTGGCATTTCCCCAGGAAGTTATACCTCTTTCCCCAGGAAGCCATATCTTTTTCCCCGGAAAGTCTTATCTGTTTCCCCAGGAAACCATATTTCTATCCCCAGAAAGTCATTTCTCTTTGAAATTCCCCTTGACAATGAGTGGAAGTCTCTTTATTTGAGATAAGCTTACATATCGCCCTTTCCAGGTAGAGTGCCTTGGTTAAAGAAGAAGTTGAGACCCGTTCCAGGTGAAACACCAGAATTTTGGGGAAAACTTGATGATATTTTCAAATCTACATTCAGTGAATGTTGGTAGTGCATCGGCAGTGAACGTTGGTGTTTCTTATCTTTTTGTTATCATCAGTGAACGTTGATAGTTCATCATCAGTGAACGGCGGTGGTATGATATTTTCAAATCTACCTTCAGTGAATGTTGGTAGTGCATTGGTAGTGAACGTCGGTGTTTCTTATCTTTTTGCTATCATCAGTGAACGTTGATAGTTCATCGTCAGTGAACGGCGGTGGTATGATATTCTCTCAAATCTACCTTCAGTGAACGTTAGTAGTACATCGCCAGTGAACGTCGGTGTTTCTTATCTTTTTGCTATCATCAGTGAACGTTGATAGTTCCTCGTCAGTGAACGGCGGTGGTATAATATTTTCAAATCTGCCTTCAGTGAACGTTGGTAGTACATCGGCAGTGAACGTCTGTGTTTCTTATCTTTTTGCTATCATCAGTGAACGGTGATAGTTCATCGTCAGTGAACAGCGGTGGTATGATATTCTTTCAAATCTACCTTCAGTGAACGTTGGTAGTACATCGGCAGTGAACGTCGGTGTTTCTTATCTTTTTTCTATCATCAGTGAACGGTGATAGTTTATCGTCAGTGAACGGAGGTGGTATGATATTCTCTCAAATCCACCTTCAGTGAACGTTGGTAGTACATCGGTAGTGAACATCGGTGTTTCTTATCTTTTTGCTATCATCAGTGAACGGTGATAGTTCATCATCAGTGACGGCGGTGATATGATATTTTCTTTCTACCTTTAACTATTGAGTTGGTAGTTTACCGTCATCTGTAAGTCGGTATATCTTTTTCTCTCTACCTTCAGTGAACGTTGGTAGACATCGGCAGTGAACGTCGATGCTTGTTATCCTCCTCTCTGATTCAATTCTTTTGGTCCACCAGTGATTTATTTTCCTGGTGGGGGATTGCTCCTTTGTTTCTTCATTTTTGTGGCATCCCCAGTGATACTTTTGCGTCTCTTTTGTTTTGTTCATATGCATTCATAATCATAAGCATTGCATGGCATCTTAGAGACAAAAATAGGGCTTGTTTTATATTTAAGTATCTTCAATCGCGTCGACACGAAGATTTTTAACCTTCGTATCTCCGGAAAGAAGACACTTAAATAAGGGCAGCTGTTGTACCCCAATTTTTCCCTCTAATATTCCCCTATCATATCATGTCAACTTGATCATAACAAGATCACATTAGGGTTGGTTCTTCCTCTTTTTTCTATCTCCTATCTCTAAGTTTGCTCTTGAGGAATTTCCAAGCCCCTTGGCTGTGTATTTTGTACATGTGTTGTTGACTAAATTCTAATCAGAATAAAAAAAAAAATATTTGTCTTTGTCTTTGTATATTTTTGTTTTATAGGTACCAAGTCAAAGCATCTGACAAATAAACTCATAAAAGTTGATTGATCCTGTATTATGGAAAAAGATAGCATGCATCGACCCATAAAGGTATGTATCGACTCATCTTGATGTGTATAACTAGCATGTGTCGATACATGCATGTATGTATCGACTCATCCTATTTGAATAACTAGCATGTGTCGACACATACGTGTTATGTATTGACTCATGTAGTTTGTGTGATTCTATAATGTGTTGAAATAACAGTATGTATCGACACATAGAGGCATGTATCGACACATGTTGTGTTATACATCTAGGATGTATCGACGCATACCACCCATGTATCGACTCATAACAGCAAAATGCACATGTTTTTTGAAAAAAATCCAGCAAATTCAAAATTGTATCATTTTGGCTCCAATTTTTCTGCATAATTTGAAATTATATCACTAATTCAATTTTGACTCCAAGAATCAATTACCAAATTACCACTAATCCCAATCCTAAAACTCTATAAATAGAGACCTCATTTCATTCAAATCACAAGCTTTTGATAGCCAAACTCATCTTGCTAAAAAATCTCTCAATTCTCTCCATCTACCAAATTCACTCAAAGCTCCATTTTCAAAAAGTTAGTAAGCTTTACATTAAAGCTTACTAATCTTTGAGCTAAATCTTCATCCAAACACTTTTTCTTCATCAATTCTCCATATCCAACCTTTGGTAATTGATACTTGTTGTTGAATTGAAGCAAATTCTGGAAGTTGTTTGATGATTCTCTAATTCTACCTTTGGTAAGTTGGATCATCATCTTTCACAATGTGATCTCTTATGGATTTCTAGTTTTGATTCATTGAGCACGGTTTTATGATTCCATTAGTGCTATTTTCTCATAATTTAATGGCATTTTCATGCTCAATTGGATCCATGATCATAAGGTGTTTGATGAAAAGTTGGAACAAGAATTTGATCTTTAAAATGTTGTTTTCTACTGATTTTTAACAGGTTGCAATCAATTGTTGTAACATTGCAATTGATTGTCACGGAAAATTGATTTGATAAAAAACTGCACTGATGCAATAGGTTGCTGTATAAGCACAATTGATTGTAACAGTGCCAAAAATACTTTTTCTGCCTTATTTTCGGGCTGTTTTGACTCAAATATTTTTCTACTTATTCTTTTTGATGGATAATTTGGATTGCACTTTTAAATGTCTAATTTGACTTTAAACTCAATGGACTTTGTGATGTAGATGAAGTTGGATAAATGTTCATCAATTCAAATCTACCTAAGAATGAATTATTTAATTCATTTTTGGTGTTTTGGATTAATGATATGTTTAGTGCTTTAATCCATCTAGAGGAGTGGTTGAATTTAAAGATGAAAGAATTTTGAAATGGTGATCCAAATTAGCTTATCATTCCCCTTCCTCTTCATCTTATCCCTTTCTTTTTTTAATTGTGTTACTTGTTAAGGGATGGTAATCTCTATATCATTTATCCAAACATGAAGTGCATAGATTGCTATTGACCGGCCTCAAAATAGGTGCGACTTCTACATAAGTCCACTTACGATTGCTTAACATAGCGCTAAATTTTGTCTCGATTCAAATAAATGATCATTCGTGGCCCAAACTTATGATTGCAAGCCCAAGTATGTTAATTTGATCTCTTTGATCCAATAACCTTAAGATTCATTATGTGGAGGCTTTGTTTCTACCAATCCTCTAATGGATCTACAACACATTTGGTCAACGCATATCACTTAAACATCGTTGATCATTAAATGTTACTTTTGAGGATTCCAAAATGGATGATATACTTGACAAAAAGCAAATGCAACTTGTTGTGTTAAGGCTTTGGTTCTACCAATCCTCTAATGAGTTCCAAATGCAAGTTTCAAGATGGTCATCCAACTAACCACTAATTTCTATCAATTGACTTTACTTTATGCTTTTATTTTTTATGCTTTATGTACCATTTAATTTGAGCATTTTACATTTCATGCCATTTTTATTTTGCTCACTTGAGCATTTATTCTTATGCCATTTTTATTTTGCTCACTTGAGCATTTACTTTTATGTCATTTTTATTTTGCTCACTTGAGCTTTTCTTTTCCTTTTAAAGACACCTAATAATCAACATGAACCATAAAAATCTTTAATGATACTTGGACTATTTGGTTATTATCCTTGGCATTATGGAGCATTAGACTTCTTGGACTTAGGATTAGAGACCTTGGCCTATCTTGGAGACTTTGTGACTTTATTCATATTTTGTCTGGAGTTCTTGAGGTTTACCTCAAGACATTGGGTTTTTTGTTTGTTTTATGTGCAGGTTATTGTGATTACATACTTTGTTTGTAATCTGGAATTCACCCGTATACAGTCGTTACTCTGCCCAATTTTTGCGAAGACTTAATACACTTGAAGTTTGGTTCTCTCAAGAGGTCTAGTATCTTTGTTTGCTTGGTTTCAATCCAAATAATGGGAATTCTATATTGACTCATAATATCAAGTATTGGCTTCTTGTTTGTTAGATGGTTCTTATCCCTAGCTTTTACCTTATGCTTTAGGATAGCCTCTTCTTCTCCTCTCATCTTCTTTGATTTCAAAAAATATTCTCCCTCCTTTTAAAAAAAACTCTTCTTATTTCTAAACTTGAAATACTTTCATAATAAACTTGGACTTAGGTCCATGCATTTTCAAAACATTTTCATAAATAAATTTCAATCAATTTAATAATACCTTGACATTTTTGTGAGAAGACTAAAAGTCAATCAATCTCATTTCAAACCATTTTTGCCACTTTGGATTTTTATTTTAAAACTTTTCTTAAAAGATTAGACTCTTGTCAATCCTTGTAGTGATGCAAACAACTATACTTCTACAATATGTAGTAAAGAGAGATATTTTCCACTTGGGTGTTGAATGAGACATTGTTGATTTTGAAATCCAAGCCATATCCTCAACTTTGAGATGATGCAAATTCTCCTTTCTCATGATTGTGGGTAGTAAGTATGTTTTCCACACGGACAATGACGATGATGTCTTATCTCATAAAATTAACCAACACACTTGTGTTTAAAAATTTTAAAAGAGGAACTACGTGTACCCTGATCCCCTATTGCATGAAAGGTGGTACGTAGGCACTAAAGGTTTGCAACCGCGGCGGGTGCAAAAATCATAAAAATATTTCTTTTCTCACCTCCACCATCTATTTTATACACAACACATTTTCATAACCAAAATATACAGATTTTTTCAAAGAGGTTCCTGCGGAGTACCGTAGATTTTTAGGGTGCTAATACCTTCCCTTTGCATAACCAATCCCCTTACCTTGAATCTTTCCCCCTTTTTGGGTTATTCGCTCTTTTCCCATTCCTTTGGAAACAATAAAGCGCGGTGGCGATTTTTATTTTGATTTGTATAAATCTAGTCAATCCAATGGCTTAGTCTTGAACATTTCTACGGCTACACTTGGGATTTATCTTTGTTCTTTTTTGTAAGACATGGATTCTATTCGCAGGAAAACCATTCAAGTCAATCTTGTAAGGATCCCTCCACAACTTAAGGAGCTAGCTTCAAGGATTCTAGAAAATTCTCCATTTACCGAGACACATGGTCGCCTACTAAACTTGGTCTCCTCCAACACTGATGAAGACATGATGAAGGTGCTCTTTCAGTTCTTTGATCCTTTACACCATTGCTTCACATTTCCCGATTATCAACTTGTGCCAACTTTGGAAGAATTCTCCCAACTCTTGAGGATTCCTATTCTAAATCAACTACCTTTCAACGGTACATAAAGAGACCCAAAGCCAGAAGATATTTCTCAAGCTCTACACTTGCAGTCATCTGATGTCACAACCAATTGGGAAACAAGGAGTGGTGTCAAAGGCTTCCTAGCAAAGCTCTTGTTCGAGAAAGCCCGAAACTGTTGGAACTCCTTGGATTTTCAAGCCTTTGAGTAAATTGTGGCTCTCCTCATCTATGGGATTGTTCTGTTCCAAAATCCTGACCAACTCATAGATGTGAACGCTGTCAAGATCTTCATGTCTCGTAACCCGGTGCCTACTTTTCTAGGAGACATCTTACATTCTTTTCACACTCGCACTATGAGGAAAAGTGGTGTCCTTATGTGTTGCACTCCTCTCTTAGAAAGATGGTTTATTTCACATCTTCCCCAATTTGTATTAAAGAACGAGCAAGGTTCAAGGTGGTCATAAAGGGTTATGACGCTCAAACATTCAGACATTCATTAGTGTTCCCAATCCATAGAGAATGTTACTATTGTCGACCGTTGTGGAGAATTCCCTAATGTCCCTTTACTTGGCATTAGGAGAGGTATCACTTATAACCCCTACTTAGCCTTGAGACAGTTTGGTTACGCCCGAAGGGATGGCCCGCATGAGATGCTGATTCAAGGTTTGGTATTTGATTACGAGAAGGATGATCAAGGTCTTCGCCAGAGATTTATCCGAGCTTGGAGGATGTTGAACAAGGTAGATATCAAGACATTGGGGCATAAGAACTCCATCCCTCTTGAGCCTTACCTCAAATGGGTATGAACTCGCGCTTAAAGTCTTATGATGCCTTATCCATCCATTCTCCTAGTAATCATTGAGCCTGTTAAGGAAGGAGATGTTCCATACACTATCTTACATCCTGATATGCCCACCTCTCTTGAAGACTTACAAAGAGATTGGATACAACTCAATGGGGAGAGAGATACTTTCAAAGCCCAATTATATGCTAGTGAGAAGAAGGTTTTGGAACTCACTAAGCAACTTCATGAGGAGCAGACTCTGAATGCCTACATCGCACCAAAAAGGATGCGTACTACCTTTTTATCTTAGAGTTTTTTGTATTATTTTTCCCAAAGAAACATTGATGTACTCAAGCTTTAATTTATTAATATAACGTGAGTTTCCTTTTTGTCTAAAACAAATTTGAATCTTTAAAATCCTTGAAATCATTTCATACGCATTTACCATTCATCATAACATAAGAAGGTTTCTTGCAACAAGTCTCCTCATCTTTCTACTGTTTATTTCAGTAAGATGGATCTCGAGCAAACAGTGAAGGACCTCCAAGCTCAAAATGCCCAGTTTCAACAGATGTTCTTAACTCTATCCAAAGGATAAGAAGAGTTGAAGACCTTGCTGGTTGAGGAGAAGAAAAATAATACAAAGAAAATAACTGGAGTTCTAAATATGGGAAGAAGATTCCAAGGACAAGCAAGAAGGACCTTAGACTTTGCAACGACATCCGGTGCAAAAGACAATCAAGATGGGAAAGGCAAAGAAACAGTTGTCCAGTCAGAGTCAGAAGAGAAAGAGGAAGAAGAAGACTATTCTAAAGAACAATATCCTTCAGCCGATGACAAGTATAAGCATCTAGAAGAGCGGTTGAGCGTAGTGGAAATCCAAAAAGTTCCTGGATTAGACTTTGAGGAGTTGGGATTAGTATCGGGGATTATCATTCCTCCAAAACTCAAAGCACCGATGTTCGCCAAATATGAAGGAGTTTCATGTCCCAAAATGCATCTCCGGTCCTATGTGAGGAAAATCCAGCCTCACACCGCTGACAAGGATTTATGGGTACACTTCTTCTAAGACAGTCTGTCTGGAACTCAACTTGATTGGTTTTATCAGTTAGAAAGAGCCAACGTTCATAACTTGGAAGATCTGGCTTCTGCCTTTTACAAACAATACCAATACAACGCTGATCTTGCGCCCAACCGTACTCAACTCCAGAGTATGGCCATGGTTTCAATTCAATTGAAGGCTTTAAGGACTATGCGCAAAAATGGAGGGACTTAGCAGGAAGAGTCCAGCCTACTCTATCTGAAATAGAATTGGTAGACATGTTTTTGGGCACCTTGTCTGGTCCCTTATTTAATCACTTAATTGGGAGTTCATCGGCAGGTTTTATCGAACTGATATTAACCGGAGAAATGGTAGAAGTCGGGATAAAGAATAGGAAGATTCAAAAAGATGTATCTTATGCTGCTGTAAGGAAGCCATTCATTAGAAAGAAGAAGGTGGTTATTGTATATCCTCAAAGAAATCAAGATAGGACTGAACTCCGTCCAATGGTGGGGGTTGTCATGATTCCTAAACTTGCACTTGATCAACAAAGAAACAACCAACCAAGAATGGAAAGACCAGTCAGACAGTTCACTCGAATTAATATGACACTATCTCAAGTATTACCGCATTTGTTAAGGTCCAACCTAGTGAATTTGAAAGAAGATCCAAAGAACCCTAACACAACCTCTCCTCACTACCATCCTAATGCCCGCTGTGCATATCATTCTGAGAGTCCCGACCATGACACTAACAAATGTTGGGCTTTAAAGAACAAAGTATAAGACCTGCTTGAAGCCAAGGATATTGAATTCAACACGCCAGAAAATCCCAACGTCATTACTTCCCCTATGCCCAAGCACGGCCGTGATGTCAACGCCATTGAGGAAGATTTGTTTGTTACTTTAGTTGATGAACTTGTGACCCCACTCCTGACAATCAAAAAGAACTTGTTGAATGACGGTGTTATCCGAGGCTGTGATGATGGTTGTCATTTATGTTTATCCTTACCAACCATCTGTCAATTTTTAAAAGCAGACGTTCAATGCCTAATAGATGATAAGGAAATTTTGTTCGAAAAGACTTCTATTCCAACTGTTTCTTCTAATGATGTTTCCATCGTGACCATTTCCGACAATTCTTCCAGGGTCTCCACCAAAAGACCCGTTAGAATTACATCAGTTCCAAAAGTAGCTTCGTTGATAATTATAATGCCTGAACCAGTCCCGTATTCGTCAGACAAAATCCTACCATGGAATTATGGAGGGGATGTCTACTACCACGGTATCAAGCAAGATTGGCTAGCTGCTGAAGATTCAAGTTCCGAGAAAATTAACTCTAATGTCAATAATATTGTAGGGACTAGTAAGATAGCCCGCAGTGGAAGGGTTTTCTCTCCAGAAATTTCTCCCCCTAAAGCTATTTCTGGACTCGTAATCATTCTTGTTGTTGTCGCTCCTCCAAAGGCTATTCCCAGTCCTACCATCATCTTTGATAATACTTCTGCTAACAAAACTGTTACGATCCTTGCTATCACCCCTACTGACATTCCTGCTGCCGAGTCAACCAAGACTCGAGGTAAAGGTATTCTGGTTGAGTCTGTCCGGACGAAGGCACAATCAGTGGCTATCCCTGAGACCTCTCAGAAAGAGATGGAGGAAATTCTAAAGATCATAAAAAGAAGCGACTACAGTGTATTCGAGCAACTGGGGAAAACTCCATTAAAAATTTCCATTCTGGCTCTATTACTATGTTATAAGGCTCATGCAAAAGCCTTGGTAAAATTCCTTAAAACTGCTCATGTACCCCAAGAAACATATGTCAATCAGTTCCAAGACTGCATAGCCAGCTTGACTGCAGATAACCGTTTAAGATTTTCAGATGTTGATTTAACGCTAAGAGGGAGGAAGCATAATGAGGCATTGCATGTCTCAATGGAGTGTAGGGGAATAACTGGCTCATGTGTTGGTTGACACTGGTTCGTCTCTAAATGTATTACCTAAAAGATCTCTTGATAGGCTGGACTGTGAGGGGTTGACTTTGAAACCAAGGAACATAGTAGTGAGGGCCTTTGACGGCTCAAAAAGGATGGTGCATGGGGAAGTGGACATCCCCATAAAGGTTGTAACCCAAACATTTGACTCAACTTTTTATGTAATGGATGTTCGCCCTTCATATTCCTGCTTGCTAGGTGGACCGTGGATTCACAATGTTGGCGTTGTTCCTTCTACGTTGCATCAAATGTTGAAATATCTAATTCAAGGGAAAATTATCACTGTTCATGGAGAAGAAGAGTATATGGTCATCCATCTAAATTCATTCAGATATGTGGAGCTAAATGGTGAATTTATTGAAACTCCATTCCAGCACTTTGAAGAAGTCCCGCAGACTGTGGAGGTAACCAAGGTTGTATCTCAAGTTCCCAAGATCCCAAGACCTCCACTCAAGATGTCGTCTTTAAAGTATGCCAAGGCAATGATAGAAGAAGGTGGGTGAACTATTTGGGGACAACTCCCAAATATCCCATAAAAATCTGACAAATTTGGTCTGGGTTTCACTTTGGGAGCCCAGAAAGCTGTACGCCGTGCTCGTGCCGGAGGACCACCCTTGAAGATCAGCAACCACCAAGTTAACACCGTGGAGGATGATGAAGACAACTATGACCTGGAAGATTGGATTTTCCCAACTGTCAGTGGAGGGCTCAGCAATTGGGAAGCTAGAGATTTTGTCCCGATCACTTTCATCCAACAGTATTTGTATTTAAATTTTGTCAGATCTGTAATATTAAAACAATTCAGACTCTTAAAACCTTGTGTCTTACCCGAGGCACAATGGTCCAGTTGTAAGGGTTATTATCTCATTTCCATATGACATAAATGAATCATGGACGTTTTTTTGCATACAAACTTTGTGCTCATTGTTTTTCTTTTTTTACATTTTCATTTGTTTCAAAGATAGCTATACTCTTACACACACTCACACTCACAATGCAGGTTTACATCCACTCAGGATCCCATGGGTAACGGTTCTGCTATGGCCTTTTGTGACTCTGAAAATATAATCTACCAAGCCGAAGAAGAAGGTGAGGAAGATTGTGAAGTGCCAGGGGAACTCCCCTGGTTACTACAACAAGAAGAGAGGACCATTCAGCCCCACGAAGAACTAGTGGACACAATTAACCTAGGTACCGAAGAAGACAAAAGAGAAGTCAAGGTGGGTGCCAATCTGGAACTCGGGGTCAAAGAGTGTCCGATTTAATTGCTACACGATTATGTTGAGGTCTTTGCTTGGTCATACAAAGACATTCCAGGACTTGATGCAGACATCATAGTACATCGTCTACCTACAAAAGAGGACTGTCCACCGGTAAAGCAAAAGGTTTATCGCATGCAACCAGATATGTCAATGAAGATCAAAGCAGAAGTCATGAAACAATTCAACGCATCATACTGCCGCAAGGTGATCCCAAGGGCAAATGGACTCCTATATACGAAGGACCATTTGTAATCAAAAGCATATTCTCTGGTGGAGCAATGATCTTAACCACCATGAATGGCGACGACCTGCCGCACCCTGTGAACCAAAAAGGTTCGGGCAAAAATTAGGGATAAAACAAAAAAAATATATGTACACCCGGCAAGTTGAAAAAATGAAAGGGTGACTTGGGTAAAAAAGGGTATCCCGGTGGACTGAAAACCCGAAAGGGTGGTCTAGGCAAAAGTTAGGGAATTAAAGCGTATGATTATGTCCTGTTGGATCACCTCACAGACAACCTTTGGCTTCAACTGACAAACTCGACGGTTCTGATGAATTCAATCAACTTCGGACAAGGCAATAAATAGATAAGATGCTCGGAGACACAAAGGCTGTAGCGGAATATGAACCCCATGGGATTATTTCACATAGCTATCTTTTCTTTGTATCAAATTTCATTTTTAAGACAGTATTCTCTTACTAGAATGTTTGTCTCATTTTACAAAAACACTTACTCAAGTCAATACAAAGATATCCTTTTGAAAGTGAAAAAATATTTGTTCTCTTTACTCTTGTGTTTTGTTTACAAAAACGTCCAATGATTTATTTTTGAACATATGCATTTGAACGTAACTACTGTTTACAAATGAACAAAATAGAAAGACAGACACTAATGGCTTTAAGAAATAGGGAAATCTCTCTAAGCTATTTCCATAAAAATCCCCCACAGTGGTCAGTTTAATCCCCAGTAGAATAAAACTTCCAGTTATCACTCCCCGGTAGAAGTCGCCAAATTTCTCGGGATTCCCCAACAGGATTTCACAAGAAATACACGGTGTTTCCCTTACAACATAGTTTATTTCTCTAAGCGGAAACTCATTAACACTTCAACTTCACAAACATGAAGACTTACACATTACATTCCCAGCAGCAGCCAGGGATTTATTTTCCCTAATCCAACAGCATTACAGCAGATTGGCTCACATACGCATAAATCGCGTCCATATATCATAAACATCAATGACACGAATGCATGTATCACAATCTCATTATACCATGCATTTCATACAACATGACATTGCATATTAGCTAACATTTTACCCTTTTCAGGATAAGATTAATCAATAGCTACCGTTAACAATATTCAAAGGCCTTTCAGATACAGTTCAGATACGCTCTAGACACGAATGCTATCCTGATACTCATTTAGATTCAACTTTTGATACAGTTCAGATACGCTCTAGACACGGATGCCATCCTGATACTCATTCAGATTCAACTCTCAGATATAGTTCAGATATGCTCTAGACACGGATGCCATCTTGATACTCATTCAGATTCAATCTTCAGATACAGTTCAGATACGCTCTAGACACGGATGCCATCCTGATACTCATTCAGATTCAATCTTCAGATACAGTTCAGATACGCTCCAGACACGGATTCCATCCTGATACTCATTCAGATTCAATCTTCAAATACAGTTCAGATACGCTCCAGACACGGATCCCATCCTGATACTCATTCAAATTCAACTTTTGATACAGTTCAGATACGCTCCAGACACGGATGCCATCCTGATACTCATTCAGATTCAGCTCTCAGATACAGTTCAGATATGCTCCAAACACGGATGCCATCCTGATACTCATTCAAATTCAATCTTCTGATACAGTTCAGATACGCTCCAGACACGGATGCCATCCTAATACTCATTCAGATTCAACTTTCAGATACAGTTCAGATACGCTCAAGATACGGATGCCATCCTGATACTCATTCAGATTCAACTTTCAGATACAGTTCAGATACGCTTCAGATTCGGATGTCATTCTGTCACTCATTCTAATACAATCCAGATATGATCCAGATTCGGATGTCATTCAGTCACTCATTCAAATACCGTCCAAATACGATCCAGATTCAGATGTCATTCTGTTACTCAAATACAGTCCAGATACAATCACCTTCGGATGGCATCTTTAAGCCCATCTCCAACAACTGACCATCATTTCTCCAAATGGTATCTTTAATCCCATTCCCTACACAATCACCCACCACATTATCGAGTGCAAATTTCTGGGCACTCTAGTGTTCAATCATGTTCCACCTTCAAGTCACGAATGACAGATTCGCCAATCTAACTCTTCAAGTGTAAGAAGATTGAACAGGGGAAGTTATTGTACCCAAAAATTTGCCCTCTAATTTCTCAAAGGATCATCCTAGACCCTCAGGTTTGCTTCCATCCAATTACAAGCCTTGAATTACAAACTTTCCAAGAAAGTCATTCACAAGGACAAAATGGTCATTTGCATACTGAAAAGTCAAACTTTGACTTTTGATCAAAATCAAGTTTCAAGGATCATATTTCATCAAGACATGTTGAAATATGAAGTTTGTTTCATCAAGAAAATCAAAAGTCAAAATTGCTTTGGAAAAGTCAAAATTCTAAATACTTAGAATTTTTCTAAGTGTTTAAGAAATATGACAAGCTCAAAACTTCTGATAAGATTATCAGCATGATGCAAGCTGATTCTGGAAGAACTTCTAACACAAGAGCTGTAGACTTCAACAAGATCTGAAACATTGCAGAACGAAACTTCTCCTGGAAATGCTGAAATTTCAAGTTATAAATCTTCAAAGACACGTCCATGAAACTGAAGCACTCAGCAAATTCTGGACATTTTCAAGACAGAGTTTGGTTAGAAATTTTGGGCGAGTCTTCACATAGGTTCAGTAAGAAGTTGAAAGAGCAATTCAAAGAAGGTTTACAAAGAGTGTTGCATGGTTCTTGGAAAGTCTGAGAGCTCCTTCAGAACATGTTGGAGCAAGGAGATACAAAGATCAGAAGTTGAATGTCTATTCTAAGTTACGCTGAAGCTGAACTTCTGATCCAGAATTAAGCAATGATGCAGAATCTCACATTACAGGATTTCTGGTTTGATCAATCTCATCATCATTTAATGCTCACAACCAATTTTGGGTCTTTGTCCAAAGGATTTCCCCACGTGGGGCATAAAAGTACCATTACTATCGTGGGAAAGTAAACTTTTGTACAAGAGTGTGTTGGGCCCATGCGTTGCTTTTGCTTTTGAGGTTACCTTTCCTTAATTCCTGCTTATAAATCCGTCTTAGGCGCGGCTAAAGCTGCTAACCACCATACCTATTTGAACTTACTTCAAGAACAAGTCAGCGCCTAGCATATGATGGTTGTACCCCTTGACCTCTCCAAGCGACTAAACCTTTGCCTATAAATTATACTTCATTGGCAACTATAAAAGGGTCGAAAATTAGAGAAAGAAAAAGCCTTAAACCCCTGCTAAAATTCCAAGAATCCAAAACTACAAACACAAAATACAAAACCTGATAGCTTTTGATTCTTGCATTCAAACTCCATTTTTCCTCAAGTGTTTCTTAACCAAAACCATCCATACAGTTTCTAATATACATTTAGAAACCATCATAAATTTCGTGTTCAGACTGTGACATACCCTCCATCAATATCCACTTCAAAGAAGTCATAACTTTGCTCTTTGGCTGTTCCAGAATTTTCCAGCCATTCATAGTTCAAGCAAAAGGTTTCTAGCTTGTTGGGCACGTGAGGAAGCTAGTCAGAACATCACAAGCGGTTAGATCCAGACTACAGCTCACAGAACATTTTCCAGCTGCAAGGTAAGCTTCTGCTGACTCTCGTCATATTACTTAGGCATTGTTAGACTTGCATGTCCAAAATACAATGTAGATATCCTGACTCTGATGTTGTACATATTTTGAGGTTTCATGTATTTGCCTTCCTAAGTAGAGAGAATTTCAGTTCAGAACTTTTTGAAGGAATTAGGACTCAGAATTAGGATTAGAAAATTCATGCTTGCTTCTGATTTAAAGTTCTGATATCTCTTGTTTCTGAAACATTATGAAAATTTCCATAACTTCTATGTGCGCCTCTTTTGTTTTGTTGAGAAATGACTAAGTTGCAGATGCTCTGACTAGCATGGAGAGGGAGACGAAGTTCTTCCAGCGGCATCAGAACTTCTGAAATCTTCTTTGTTTCCAGCGGACCCAGAACCTCTGACCTTCCCTATTTTTGCTAACATGTTATTTCTGTCTTGCAGCTTGCCAGAGTCAAAACTTCTGATTTCTTTTATTTCATAAAAGCGTTGATTCCGTTTTCTTTCTCCTTATTATTTTTGCCATCACTTTTATTAATCAAAAACACCCAAAATATTTCATTCACATGTCCTATTTCTTTTAACATAAAAAAAATCAAAATATTTTCTTAAACAAAATTTATTTCTTTTTCTTAAACAAAACAAGTTCATTTTACATTTCTTGTATATTATTTCAATTTGGTTGTAATAGATAATTAGGATTTTAATTTCTTGCAATCCCCAATCATAAATTTGTACCCCCATCCCCTAAAGCATTGTAATAGCTTAGTATTTTTATTTTCCGCAATTTAATGCTTTATGTACCAATTGCTAGTAATTTGGGGTTGTATGGAAAGATTAAAACCAACAAATAGCAAACCCTGATCAAGACAAATCAAGCATGTAAACTGACACATTTTCACAGTTACACCCTTAGGGTAAATCCACTTTGTTTCCTTATAAAATGACCATATTACGCATGTGAGGTATCTTAGTAAAGACAAGCAAAATACAAGATCATAGTCCCTCGATGACGCTATCAAAAGTTGTCTTCCAAAAATGATCTTAGTCCCTAAAGGAAAATGCTAAGATATCTTGCAACACTGCTAATCATGGTTATATGATGACCCACGCCCGTCCCTTTTACATCCAAAGATAGGGTTACTTACCAAAATCAATGGTAAGATAACAACGTCAAAGGAAAGATAAAATAAACATGAAAGACCTTTGAGTGAGTAGATTATTCCTAGTTACTTTCTCAATTTAAAAACCAAAAACATCCTTGCTATTTTCAAAACAAACACCAACACTTTCAAAACACCTTTCAAACTTGAAAACATTTTCGAAAGATCAACACTTTGTATACATTCTTACGAATGAGAATCATTACAAAAGTTTGCCTAAACAATGGCCGCTTTTCAAAAATACTTTCAGAAACCACACAAAGCATATTTTCAAACAAATGCAAGTGATCTAGCAAGTAACTAAGAGCCCATGCTAAAACCATGGATGAAAACCATGAATACAACACAATTGCACATATACACCTCTAGGGTATCCCACTTTGGTTGCCTTTGAAAAAAATAGTTACAACTCTCGAAACGTGAGAGATTTTAGTGGCTACCCTCCAGTTTAAAGATAATAAGTCCCTCGATGACCCTCTCGATGTTGCCTCGGTAAAAATGATCTTAAAACCCTAGGGTAGTTACTAAAGTTTCTTTCCCAGTTGCCTTTGTGACTGTACAAACGTCCCTTCGAATGTCCCTCAAACATCCAACGGCTAGGGCTACCTACTCACTAATAGTAGGATAGCACTGTCTAAAGGAAAAGAGGAAAATAACAACCCTTTTGAGTAAGGTAGATAGTTCCTAGATGCTATGCTCAAACAATTTTGAAACTTGTACAAACCTCTTTCAAAATAATTTTCAAACACTTTGTATACGTTCTCTACTATTCTGAGAAACATTACAAAGATCTCCATACTAAGGAGCTTTCAGAAATGCTTTTCAAAAACACACAAAGCACAAGGTATTTCAAAATGAGTTGAGCATCTAAGAGCCCGTAGAAAACTATGGATGGAAAGGGTGCTAACACCTTCCCTTTCCATAATCTACCCCCCTTACTCAGAAAACTCTCGAAAAGGTTTTTTTCCTGTTCTTTCAACCCTTTCCTTTGTTGGATAAAAGAAAAGTTTGTGGAGACTCTATCTTA
This sequence comes from Vicia faba, assembly GCA_948472305.1. Classification (NCBI taxonomy): domain Eukaryota; kingdom Viridiplantae; phylum Streptophyta; class Magnoliopsida; order Fabales; family Fabaceae; genus Vicia; species Vicia faba. The sequence goes on from OX451740.1 coordinate 835,314,501, forward strand.
CCGCAACATTTTCAAATACAAAAGAAAAACCAGTATAACAGTCGGTTCTGCCACCATATTACAGAATTGGCGACTTTTCTGGGAAAATAAAAAGTGGGGTTGCCTTAGAGTTTAGTTCATTTTTAAATTGCTTTACTTTATGTGTTTTGTATGCTTTACTTTTGATGGCTTGTTTGGTTTGATACTAAAATATCCTACACCCGGATCTGGGGCACCTTTTAGGTATGCAACAATAGATTGTGGAGATTGTACGGCGTAGACCGACATGAGTGAAGCGATGACTGTGTTAGTGTGACACATTTGTTGGTACTGGTATCCCTTGTGTTAAATCAAGGAGAATACGGGGCCGCTGTGTGGTGTCATAAAGCACTAACGGACCTTAGAACCTTAGTTGAACAAACTTGGCCATTAAAAAGTAGTGAGATAGCTGGCCTCGGTATAAAGTTGATGATTGGTTGATACTCGATACTACACTCATTGATATCAGACTTTTAGGATATTTCGGCTGCGAGAAAAGATTGCATGAGCTGAAACAATGCCTGATAAAGAAAGATCAGTGATATTGAGACTTCTTAGAACCCGATTACTATTACTAGGACATGTTGATCCAACTGAAACTTCAAGAGGGTACTTACCTACAAAATCCATGCAAGCCTGAACCTAAGGCTATTTGTGTGACTTGCTTGCTTTCACTATCTAACAACTTGAACTCCTTGCAGGGTCTTGTTTGTTTTCATTACCTAACGACGTGAGTTCCTTGCAGGAATTGTTTGTAGTCATTATCCAATAACCTGGACTTCTTGCAAGACTCACTTTTCTTCATCACCTTACACTTTTTCTTGGTGCATAGGATACACATCATAACATCATGCCATGGCATTTCCTTAACCATTTCAAGGATCTCAAGGGTCTGTGATGCAGGCTATGATGAACCAGATTTCTAGCAAGAGGAAAGGGGATTTATTTTCCTCTAGCCAATGTTGTCAAAAGACCAAAGCGCGATAACTTGAGTCAGAGGCTATGACCCACTCGACATTGTGTGCTTGATTCTCGTAGAAGGACCTTCAACGATACAAAGTTTTTCAATCAAAGATGCAGTTGGATTCTAACAGCTTCTTATGTTTACCCCATTAGATCCTTGAAAACATTGCATGCATGTCATTACATAACAGGTCTTCCAGTACATGTTTCTCATTTTATCGCTGTTTATTTCAGCAAGGAAAATGGCTCTCAAACAGAACGACAGAGATCTCCAAACTCAAGATACTCAGTTCAAGGAAATGTTCCTAAATCTATCCAAGGGGCAAGAAGAATTGAAAGCACTCCTCGCTGGGAACTTGACCAAGAAAAATCCTGATAAAACAAGGATGACAAGTTGGGACAACTGCAAGCTGAGATGGAAAGGATGAGAATCCAGATGAATAGTCATATGACTCTTACCCAAAATTTAGCTTGGGGACAAGAAGAGTTGAGGATTCTCATCAGTAAGCTTCATCAAGACAGATACGACCGTCTGGGGAAAACTACTAGAATTTGGGGCCTAATCAATGATCAACCTCTCTTGGCAGATAGGGAATTGGGTGATATGTTCATGCGGGAGCATGTCAAAAGTAAACTCAGGAATGGTGAAATTCAAGGGGCTTCATATTCAAGTACTTAAAAGAGATCATACAACAAAAAAAATGAGTCTGGTACTATATACGACCAGAAGGGTCGTAATAAGAGTGATATCAACCAGTCTGTCGGGGAGGTGTTAACTTCTAATCCTACACCGGTTCAACAACGATGGGGTGATAGGAGTAGGACAAAGTTTCAGGAAAGGCAATTTACTAAGATTAATATGCCTTTATCTCAGGCACTACAACACTTGATGAAAGTTGAACTCATCTCTCAGCGGGATCCTCATACAAATCCCAACACTGCCTCTCTGAAGTACAATCCTAATGCAAGGTGCGCTTATCATTCAAACAGTTCGGGGCATGACACTAACGACTGCTGGTCTCTGAAGAACAAGATTCAAGATATGATTGATGCTAAGGAGATCGAGTTCGACCCTCCTAGGGCTCCCAATGTGATCACTACTCCCATGCCAAATCATGGCCAAGATTGAGAGCGTTTATTTCATTTGAATTTTAAAATTGTATTTTCTTCTGATTGTTTGAACACTTATTTATGTCAAAATTTGTTATTCCATTAACGCATTGCATATGTTTGTCTTGAATCAATCCATTTGTTTTCACTATACTGAAACTATGCTTTTACTTCCTTTTTTTGATATTCAACTCTAGTTAAAAGTTGTAATCCTTTAGAGGAAGGATGACGAAAACGATACAACAAGCTCATACAATGTGCTTTTGAATAGACCTTGTTGACGATGTACAGGCGTTGTTTCATATCCTAAATAGTGGAGTTATAAGGAAGATAATCCCTAGTCAACCCCTTTGAGCCTAAGAAGTGAGAGTTTTCTTTTTCACGCAAATTAAAACCTTTAATCATAGCCTGGGGCAGGGTAGTTTCTCAGCTAATTTCATAGTGCACTCAATCGCAAGCTTTCCCCTCGTACACGACAAGTAGTGTCAGAGGTATCATTCCAAAACAAAAGATGGTGATGGTTCCGCATAATCATTAAAATAGACAGTCATTATCTCTCAAAAGAAAAGCCTGCTAAGTCAAAACCTATGAAGGAGACTTAAGAAGAAAAATTAGGGCATCCTGCTGACTGTAATCACAAAAGAAACAGTTCAGGCAAAAAGTAGGGACAATAAAAAATAAATAAAAAAAAGAGGTTGCTACAAATCCTCAACAAAAATAAAAGGTTACAAAAATGATTGCCTTCTCAAACAAACATTCAATTTTTGAACCATCACCAGAATATCAAGGCAAAGATTCCAGACTCAATTGAGATTTAAACGCATAATTAACTGAGTATAGGACTGAAGAACATCACGAAGAATGAGTTGGGTACAAATAAAGTTTGGGCCTTTATCCTTTGTTTCTTAGACTGTGAACCAGGCCACGTTACAACCCTTAAAAGTCCTAGTTGAAGCATGGGTTAGTTTAAAAGCATATTGTTACAAAAAGGTATCCTGACTCCTGTAAGGTTTGCTACAAATTCTGAGTTGATATCACATTCTTGCAAATTTTGTTTTACTAAAAAATTAAATTTCAAAAAACTTCAAGACAGACATAAGCTTTACATTTTTAATACCACTGTTTGCATATAACTAATTATTCAACAACAGAGAAATTTGCACGACGGATATTCAATGAACGAAAATCCTCTCAATGAACAAAAACACCTCAGATGGAAAGACATTTCCAATAACAAGTCTTTCATAATTAAGGGGCATAACATGGTGTCCAACTGATCTGGGGGCATTCGATTCAAGATTCAAGGAATTCCTCAAAAGTGCCAAATAGCCAGGGGCAGATCTCCATCTGAATCACTTAAGGCATTGAACATGAATTCTAGCAAAGGATCATATAGGATCGAGAAAACATTTTTCTGGAAGTTCTACAACACTTGTCATCATAGACAGTGAAAGCTCTCCGTACCTGGTGAACACAGACATAGTCAGAAAATACTACGCATGAAAAAAAGGACCTGCTAGGTTTACTGGCCTAGGCAAAAATAAGGGCATCCCGGTGAACCAAAAGAGTTCGGACAAAAATTAGTGATATATAATTAAAACTGTACACCCGGAAAGTTGAAAACCTGAAATGGCGGCTTGGGCAAAAAATGGGTATCCTGGTGGACTGAAAATCTGAAAGGATAATCCAGGAAAAAGTTAGGGATTAAAGCGTACGACTATGTCCCGTCATCTTGTTACTTGTCTATCAGTAGAAGACTTATTGCCCTGGTCAACATTCACCAAGGGCTCTAGAATTTGAGTTATGTTCAAGTCTCAACGAACCCCCATAGAGCCAATTCCATGAGATTATCTCCACAAAGTAATCTTCACGAAGTCATACATTCCCAACAATTTCCCCGGCAGATCGCTTTGGCGGATAAAGGAGTATGATCTTCTTCCTGGAAATATCACCAACCTACGGAGTTTCAATTAGTACAATTCATGGAGTTTCTCTTCCCCATCTGAGCTTGTTCCTCCAAGGTTGTAAAACCCCCTTCAGACTTCTTCTCTCCAGCGGAGTTCATTTCCTTAACAAGGGTGTTTCCTCAGCAAGAGTACTTCTCCATCAATAGGGTTTATTTCCCCAAACAGTTTATCATCTTTTAGATATAGTGCAGATACAATCAAGACACAGATTAGTTCTGGCACTCATTCCAGATTTCTCTTCTAGATACAATATAGATACAATCAAGACACAGATTCATTCTGGTACTCATTCCATATTTCTCTTCTAGATACAGTTCAGATACGATCCAGATAATGATGTCATTCTGATACCCATTCAATACATATTTCAGATATGGTTCGGATACAGTCCAAATATGGATATTATTCTGATACCCATTCAATACATCTTCAGATACAATCAAGGCATGGATTTATTCTGACACTCCCCAGCATGAGTGTGCTTCTACCATAAATCATTGGCAAATCCCTCTCTCTAGTGAAGTCGTCACTATCTCTAGAGAGTTTCTATAGAACCTAGAAATCAGACAAGATGTCAGACAACTTTATCCTCCCCAGGAGAGGCGGAAGGTTATCCATCTCTTCTATTCCTAGTCAGGGTATAAACTCCCTAGTAGAACAATGAACAACCAATGTTCTTAAACTCTTCTCCCCAAGCAGGAATTAACACTCTCCAACATAGTTTCCTCAAGCAAAAATCAATAATTCAATGTTCCCCAGCGGAATTTCCTCAAACAAGAAAGCAGGAGTCCCCAGCAGAAACAATCCCCAGAAGATCGAAGATACACATACTCTTCATTCCCAGCAACAATTAGTGATTTATTTTCCCCAGTTCAAAGACACTGCAAAGAAAAACTAATACATTCACATACATCATTTACAAATGTCATTGCATATAGCAGTCTCATTTATTTTGAGAACATCATTACCCAATACATTTCATGCATCATGACATTGCATATAGCTAACTCTTTACTTTTTCAGGAAATATCAACATACGAATATCATCAACAATTTTCAACAGTTCCAGAATAATTCTTGAAACCAGACAGGGCAACTATCCGTGAACAACTGACTGTGGATCAATTCATGAAGCAAGATGGGACAACTATCTACAAGACCAGGTTAGAGAGTAATTCCTGAAACCAGACAAGGTAACTATCTCAAGGACCAACAAAAGCAAGTTCCAGATTAATTCCTAAAACTAGACAGGGCATCTATCTGTGAACAACTGACTGTGGATCAATTCCCAAAACAAGACGGGGCGACTATCTACAATACCAGGTTAGAGAGTAATTCCTGAAACCAGACAGGGCAACTATCTCAACGACCAACAAAAGCAAGTTCCAGATTAATTCCCGAAACCAGACAGGGAAACTATCTATGAACAACTGACTGTGGATCAATTCCTGAAATAAGACGGGGCAACTATCTACAAGACCGGGTTAGAGAGTAATTCCTGAAACCAGACAGGGAAACTATCTCAACGACCAACAAAAGCAAGTTCCAGATTAATTCCTGAAACCAGACATGCCAACTATTTGCGAAAAACTGATTATGGATCAATTCCAGAAACAAGACGGGGCAATTATCTACACGGCCAGATGAAACAGCCTTACACAGGATCCTTCTAATATATTTCCAGATGCAGCTTTACACGGGCTCATCCTGAAGCAATGTTACATGGATTCCTTCTACAAATTTCCAAATGCAACTTTACACGGGCTCATCCTGAAGAAATCTTACACAAGTTCCTACTAATACCTTTCTAGGTGTATTCTAACATATGCTTATCCTGAAGCAGCCTTACATGATTGCCTTCTAATACATTTTTGGATGTAGAAGCCTGGACCCGACCAGATAACAGTTCAAGTCACTTAAGCCTGGACCCGACCAGATAACAGTTCAAGTCACTGAAGCCTAGATCCGACCAGATAACAACTTAATTTCTGAAGCCTGGACCTGACCAGATAACAGTTCAACCTCTACAATTACTACAAATCCTGGAAACCGACCAAATAACAGTTAATTTTATTTTTCCCAGTAAGTCACTGTGAAACCTGGAATACGATATTACCCTCGGCAAGTTACGGTGAAGCCTGTATTTCGACTAGAAAACAACTAACTTTCATCTCTCCAGTCCAGAGATAACTCCTCAGTAGAGCCATGGACAACTAAAGCTCCTAGACTCCATTCCCCATAGAGTTTTCCTCAAGCAAAAGAACAGAAATCAACATTCCCCAACGGATTCCTTCTCAAACAACGGGAACATGAATCCCCACAAAGAGACCTCTTATGAAGTCAGCATCTACTTTGGATGGCATCTTTAAGCCCATCTCCGACAACTCTCAGTCATCTTCTCCAAATGGCATATGTAAGCCCATTCTTGATATCATCAACCAACGACGTTACTTCATGCGAGTGCAAATTTCTGGGCACTCTAGTGTTCAATCATCTTCCACCTTCAGATCACAAAACGCACACAAGCCAATCTAAATCTTCAAGTTTAAGAAGATTGAATAGGGGCAGTTGTTGCACCCTAAAATTTTCCCTCCCATTTTATTCAAGGCATACTCATTAAGGTCCTCAATTGCTCAAGGTTAACCAAGAATTGATCAGACAAATTCTCCTCCTAAGCAATGGCCTTTCAACTAGTTTCACTTTTCACCAAGATGTGTGAGCTCCAAAGGTCTCAAATGTTTTCCATGGTCCTAATATGTCTTCAAGTTTTTCAATGCCAAGTTTCATGCCCTACAACTTCTCTTTTATCCTCAAGCTCAAGAAATGCATCATTTGGAAGGTACAAAGAAGCTCATACATTACAGGAGGTTATTGCACCCTATATGCCTCAACATAATGGTATAGCTGAAAGAAAGAAAAGAAGTGTACGGAACATGACGAGGTGTATGTCGAAAGCTAAGAATATGTCTAGGAGATTTTGGGCCGAAGCAGCTTTGACAGCAGTATGCATTCTGAATTAGATGCCCAACGAAGCAGTGTTAGCTGGGAATTTCGATTACACAAGTTTTGAATAATTTACACTATGATCTAAGAAAGAATAGTTTGAAATAAAGTGTGAGGAGGCTTTTATGAAGCCTTCAATTGATGAAGTGCTAGTAAAGAGCTTCACTATGTTGAACCGTTATCGAAGGGTTTGTTTTCGAACTATTGAAATATAAGCTACTCGAAGCATTACATGGAAATACATTTCGACTGTCATGTTGATTGAATTGGCGCTTCAAAAAGAAGAAGATTTTGAATTCAAAATCTTTGATCTTATCCAAAGAAACACGTGGAAGTCTAATGGTTCGAAGGAAATGCAATCTTCAAACATGGCGTGATTTCATAAAAGGACCGTTAGGTTCGAATCAGCCAAATATAAGTCATCTTAGAGTTTTTGGATCAATATGTTTCAGGCATAGTGAGGAAGAGGTGATACTTTGATTGGTCGAATTGAAGGAAGAGGTGATACTTCGATTGGTCAAATTGAAGGAAAGGAGATCGAAAAGAACAGAATGAAGCTTCGACAACTCAAGATGAAGAGGTGATACTTTGATTGGTCGAATTGAAGGAAAGGAGATCGAAAAGAACGGAACAAAGCTTCATCAAGTCAAGATGAAGAGGTGATACTTCGATTGGTCAAATTGAAGTAAAGGAGATCAAAAGGAACAAGGATTGAGTTCGACTAGGATGATTGTATATGAGGGGTTTCCAGATTACACAATTGATGCAGATGGTGGCTAAGTCGAAGAAGCCATGATGATGAAGCCTTGAGAAATTCGAATTGGAACTCAGAGCCATCAAAAAGAATAGAGCTTGAGAGCTTGTCGAAAGAATCAATTGGTGTCAAATGGAGATGCAAGTCGAAACGAAAACCTAATGGGATGAAGCTTTTTGGGTTGGACTGATTAGCTCGAAGCCCAAATTCGTGCAAAACACCAACCATAGCCTGTCCAGGTTCACTCAAAGTTCAAAATGGAAAAAAATTATCAAAATGGCAACTTTTCAAATATTTTGATTTTGCATTCAAAGCCATGATTAATGGCTAATTCATGCCATATTTGTTCACCGCCACACCCCCTATATAAATACAAGACCAAATCAGAAGCAGGGGGACACACACACTGCCTCAAAAAAGCACACCAAAAATTGAAAAATCTTCACAAGAGTTGTCAAGTTCGAAACACACAGTACAAGCTGCCTCGTGCCAAACAAACCTCACTATTCCATCCCCGAGGTCCCCAGGATGGTGTCCAGACCATTCACAAGTCGTGCAACACCTTGAATCGCTGCCTCCAAACATCACTGATTGGTAAGGGCTTAAAACTTTAAAACTGAATATATATGCCATTTTGTTAACTCTAACTGTTTGGTTCGTGTTTAGGGACACCATTAGTACATATCTAGCATAATTCATGCATCTTTAAGGATCGTAATAAGATCGTTCCATTCCTAGGGCATGATCTGTATTCTTCTTCGAATATCAAAATCCAGGACGTCTCAGACCAAACGGACTTCAGATTCGGACTCAGGGGGTTCGAATTAGTGGGATAGGGTAGCTTTCAACTTCTTTTTTTGGATATTTTTTGCAGGTTTACCGTTGAAACCCACCAGAGAAGACAACCGGAGAGTTGACTCCGGTGGGATGACTCCGGTGCTCCAACTGTCACTCTCCCATTTGGCTTGTGTAATACCCTTCATGTTTGATTTTGAATTTTATATATCTGATTTGTTTTATTACATATAATAGTATTGTTTCATTATAATAAACGAATTGGCAGCTAGCTCAGTTGGTAAAGAAAGCGTGCAAACAGGGAGAGGACCTAGGTTCGATACCCAAGCCTCACAATTTCATTTTTCTAACTATTATTTTGCAGATCTTGTGTGTTTCACATCCTGGCGCTCACCATACATCATCCAATCCTAATCAGGGGATCACATCAACTCGGATCCAGAAGATTCCAAACGCGCAGAGCATCATACACCTTCAAGAGATGTTCTCATTGGATCTAAGAGGCAATCTGGGCCTAGCGTTTTACAAAACATACACCCCCTTTTTTTCTATTCACTTCCTGGCCCATTTGTACTTTTTTTTTGTTTATTTCTTTTAATTTCTTTATTTTTTTTATTTAATCAACATTAAATCAAAAACATCACAAAAAAATTAGGTTAGTATTTTTCTTAATCAAATTAATTTAGAAAATTAATTAACTAATTATTTTAACCATTTTCTTTAAATTAAAACTAAATAGATTTAGGTTTTTTAGTTTAATTCTCTTCATATTTTAAAAAACAAAAAGATTTTTCTTATACCTTAGGATTTTTAGGCGTCTTCTCCTAACTCGCGCGTGTTTACATTTTCTATTTTCATATTATTGTATATGTCTACTGGATGTAATAGTTATAACTAGGACTTTATTTTACTGATTTATTCCTCAAAACAAATTTTTTACACTTACACAAAACTCCTTTCAAAAACATTTTCAAAACACTTTATCAACACTCTTGAGGACTGATACAAGAGTTATCATAAAGCAAGTTGCCTTACTATTGGCATTTAAAAAATACTTTTCAAAACACAAGGTATTTCAAAATGAGCTAAGCATCTAAGAGCCCGTAGATAACTATAGATGAAAAGGGTGCTAACACCTTCCCTTTCCATAATTAACCCCCTTACTCAAACAAATCTCGAAAGGTCTTTTTCTGTTCTTTTCACCCTTTCCTTTATTGGATAAAAGAAAATTCATTGGCGACTCTTGCTTACCGCAACATTTGCGAATACAAACACAAAACCAGTATAACAATCGGTTCTGCCACCGCATTACACTTGTAACTGTTAGATAGATGCAATAATGGGTCTTGATAAACACTATAAAGTGTCACAATGACATGGGAATAAGGAATCTAAAAGGCTTAAAATTTTATGTTATTGCACCAACCTTTATGTATTTTAACCCAATAATGTCTCATTGGCTACCCCTTATTGTGGTCTTTTGTCTCCTCGACAGTGAAGTTGTAATCATGGAAATCAAATCCTATGACACGATGTGTGTTAGCTTTCCTAGTTTCCTCCTTCATAAATTTCATGCAGGCTTCACTGAATAATTGCCCAAATTCTAACTTTGAGATCCACTTTTTACCACTGGTAGCAAACAATGATCTCAACCTATAATAGGTTTCTCTCACGAACATAGTTATGGGTAGGATTCTAGTGCCCTTAAAGACGATGTTCATGGAATCCAAAAGATTTGTTGTCATGTGGCCCCATCAGTGTCCTTCATCAAATGCCCTTGTGTACATCTCTAATGGAATGTTATCCATCCACCTTAATGCCTCCACATTTGACAATCTTATTTTTTTCGGTAGTGTATGAAGGATGGTTGGTTTAATGCGTACCCCACGTTCACAACCTTTTTCTGAAGATTTATATCTGTGATTTCATGCATGAAGTATTGTGAAATGTGTCTGACGCAATAGACATGCGTAGAAGGAGGATTTTTCCAACCATTAGCAAAATTATTGTGTGTGCTCTTAATAGATGCGTGTTTGTCTGAAATCAATCGTACACTGGGCTACGGAGCAACGTGTGCTCTAATATTCTTGAGAAAGAAACCCCAACCTCCACCCGTCTCACCTTCAACTAGAGCAAAGGCAATTGAAAAGATATTACTTTTTCTGTCTTATGCAACTGCCATTAGTAATGTCCCCTTGTATTTCCCATACATCCACATTCCATCGATTTGAGAAATAGGTTTGTAGAATGCAAAGTCTTTAATGCATGGTTGAAATGCCCAAAAGAGTTGATGGAATATTCTACATCCGTTAACACAAGTTCAATCATGTGTATATGCTGGCAGTGACTCCATAACTACAACTGTTTTAGGAACATATTCCTGAAGTGATATAAAATATCGAGGAAGTTCGCTGTAAGATTTTTCCCAATTTCCATATACTTGTTCAACTGCCTTAGTTCATTCAATCCATGTTTTCTTGTACGATGAAGTGTAATTGAATCGTGTAGCGATATAGGAGATTATTGTACTAACCTTCACAGACGGGTCCTTTCCTACAAGATATAAAATATCTTGACATATTAATTGAGAGCTTAGTTTACCGTGATCCTGCAGAAGATTGGTGGTAGTGCAACTATGAGGTTGATTGATCGAACTTATCTACCAAGTATCAAAATAATTCAAGTTGCCAAAATATTCCATGTGAAATGAGACATATAACTATTGTTTAAGTTATTGAATAGAAGCATATCATCATCATCATACAAAAGAAGTTGAACAATAACCTCAATTGTGCTATTAATAAATATAGATGAATCATACTGACTCTGAGTAAAGGAGAACTCAAGTTGAGTAGAAAGAGATTTCTCAAACAATGCTTAGGGCGTTTGTTTCAAACCGTATAATGAGCGTTTAAGCTTACACACACCTTTAAATAAAAGAATGAACCTTGAGGAATAGTCATATAAACAAATTCAATTAGGTCACCATGAAGGAAGACGCCACCCTTTAATAACAACTATAAAGAGTATAATACATATATTTATCATATTAGCAATCAGTGTAATTGTCTCATCATAATCAATTCCACATTCCTGCTTATTTTCTAAGGTAATCAATTGAGTCTTAAAGTAGTTCAAGGAACTATAAAAATTCAATTTTACAAAATATACTTATTTGCGGCCTATGGATTTTATATTAAGAGGACAATAGACAACATGTGAAGTTCTCTTGAAAAGCCTGGAGCTCCTCATTCATTGCTTTTATCCAGCAGGCATCTTTAACAACTTGTGAGTAATAAGTAAGAATAAATATGCTAAAGAATGAGCCATTTGAAGAAGTATGTGAGGAATCAAACTTGTCATGTGAATATCTAGTATGTGCTTGAGATATTCGACCAAAACGACATAGTTCAACAAGTATATGATCACATGACAAATCAGCACCATGAAGAAAAGTGAAAACCTGATATTTGTGTTTTCTAACATGTACATTTTCTGATTTATAATTTATATAGATCGAAGTGTAATAGAACGGTTGAGAAGAATAACAATATCACATGGAAAGAGAAAGACGATGATACATAAATTAATTATAAAAAATATCACAACTTTTTAAATGTGAAAGCGGCATGTAAAAACATCATAATACACAAAATTCTTATGAGAGTGACTATATCTTATGAATGCACATTAAAGAGATCATGCTCTAAACTTATGTCCTTTGAATGCGGGTGGGTAAATGCACAAAACTGACATTCAAAAATATGTAAATCACTATAGTTATAAATAAACGAAAGAAAGGAGATTCAATATCAATAACCGTAGAAGAAATGTGATTGATAAAAAATACAATTATAGACATTACCTCTACCTAAAATCAGGATGGTGCAAAGTATTAAAAAAATAAAGCGCATATTACATCAAGCAAATGACAATTCTTGTGTTTTGTCATTTATTTTATTACACTCTAATACCAAATCACAAATTCTAACTTTTATTTATAACAACATTACCATTTACACGATTGATTACAAAATATTCCATATTTTATTTTTTTAATATATTTTAAGAATGAAAAATACATATAAATTAAGAATAACGAAGTTATTCCTTCTATATCAAATTTTCAAATTTATAGTATGAATAGAAATATATATGATTAAGAAGAATCAAATTATTCCTTATTCCTTATGAACAATATTAGTATTCAAACTTTTAAAGAATTGATTGTACAATTTTCAAGACAATATTTTAAAATTTGCTTGAATTAAATGAGTGATGACACATTTTATTTAACATGAGACATTTTAGTGTAAGGAAACAGATCAAAATACCTCTCTTTTCACTAAAACATCACAAAGACATTTGAATTTCAATTTTTGAAATAAAAAAAAGGGACCAATAATTATCATTAAGAGAATGAATGATGCAAGCAAAAGGAATAAAGGTCAAGCCTTTAGTCAGCAGAGTTATCAAGGATAGAACAAGCTATATACTAGTACTTCCAATTCCAAAAGCAAAAGCTGTGGTTTTTCTTCTCCTTTTACTCTTTTTTCATTGAATTATTAAGAGGGTATCGATCAGATTATGTTAAAAGTTGAAAAAAGTAGTAGCTGATGACGTCTGTAGGCACGCCAAGACCCTACTATGTGTCCAACAATAACACTGTTGTGTAGAAAAAGAATTCTGCTGAAACTTTTGTTTGCATTCCTAACATGTCGGGTCTAGACATAGCCAACACCTATAACAAGAAGGAATATCATCACTTTGCTCATATGTTCTCTGACAATTTCTTTGATGTTTTTATCAGAGACATTGCAGTGTCTATTATGGATTCAAATGGTCCTGGAATGGGATAATTTGAAACAGCATTGTTTTTGGTCAAGGAATGAATGAATGAACCGTGACCACCTATGTATAGGATATGTAGTTGGCGTGCAAAGTTTGTGAATGATGAAGATTCTGATACAGAAGGGTTGAAGCCTTAGGGTGTATTCAATCATACTAGTATCAACTTATGATTAGATAGCCATTAAAAAAAACATGATTCTAAATAATTGGTCGATCAATCTCTTTGTACTATTTCGAGCAGACGATATCTTACGTTTTTAAAGAAAGTTTTTTTTTTATATCCTTAATTTTATCTATTGATCTAGTTTCAGTTGTTCAACCTTTAAATTTTGACTACGTTTAACTATAGCACTAGTACTGTACTCACATGAAGCTTATCAAGGTGACATATCGCAGACATAGTACTGCTACTACAATAGTCATCACATTCTCTAATCCTGCCAAAAGTCATTTGTCTGTCCCACCAACCCATTATAGCTTTTTGTTTTGTTCATAATTATGTCTTGTCTGTGTGTATATGATTTGGGATGCGGGTAATTGCAGAATTCCACTAGATTCTTTTCTTCATGTATACTACATCATACTCTTAATACTCCCTCTAAGATTGTCATGTGAATCACTCATAACAATACATAGAATAATAATTAAGTCTGAGTTTAATAACACGGTAAAAAGTAAAAATGACACTACCTATGTTTCTTTTTCTTTTTAATACAGTCACGTGTAAATGTGAAAATAGATTTTAAAGTCATCTTTGACAAAAATACTAACTTCTTTAGCACATGGTTAATTTTGATTGACAGTTCCTAAGCCCTTTTAGTTAGCTTTAGCCAAAACCAGTACTGCTATATATTTACACACCCCATCATGGATGCTTCTCTCACCTCTCTATATTAATATTCAAAACTACCCTACACAAAGAGCTAGTACCTCACACTAACTGACATGGAACCAATCAACTGTCTGCAGCCTGAATTTGTTCCAACCGGCGGCCGCACCACCCCTCTGCCGGAGAGTCCCCGAGTTCCTATGGAGTTTCTGTCAAGGTCATGGAGTGCCTCAGCTCTTGAAGTCACAAAAGCTATTGCACCAGCTCATTCTCAACCTCCTCTTTCATCATGCATGCCTTCAAATGGTTCTACTCCTGAAGAAACCAGTATCTACTCTATCTCTGAGGAACTCTCGAACGTGTCTAAGAATCAGTTTTCTTTCGCTTCCTCTGCTACTTCACAGCTTGTCCTTGAACGCATTATGTCACACTCCGCTAGAGAGGTGTTTACTCTTAACTAATACTATAAACAAAAACACACATATCTCAACTTTGGACACTTTCTTGATTAATGTTGTTTGTTTGTTTATATATGTAACAGGAAGTGTCACCGTTAACATCTGGTAGATTATCTCACAGTAGTGAGCCTTTGAATGGTAATGGTGCCTTAACAGGAACAGACAGTCCACCAATTTCAAATTCAGATGAATTTGACGATGTTGTTAAGGTATAAAACACGTTATTGCTAAACTAAGTTAGTTAGTACTATATTATTATTATTAACGTGCTGTTTGTGCTTATTCCTCTTAATGTGTGTGCAGTTTTTTCGGGCGAACAATTCCATTCATCCGTTGTTCAATGGTGGAAGAGCAAATGGGGCCATTGGCAACAGCACAGCCGTTTCAGGACCTAAAACTGTAGGAAGATGGTTGAAAGAGAGAAGAGAAAAGAAGAAAGAAGAAAACAGAACACATAATGCTCAAATGCATGCTACTATTACTGTGGCTGCTCTTGCTGCTGCTATAGCAGCCATTGCTGCTGCAACAGCTGCCTCATCGACGGCAAACATAGACGAGAAGATGGCCAAGACTGACGTGGCTGTTGCTTCGGCTACCACATTAGTTGCTGCACAATGTGTGGAGGCTGCTGAAGCAATGGGAGCCGAGCGCGACCACCTAGCTTCAGTGGTCAGCTCAGCCGTGAATGTCCGTTCTCATGATGATATATCTACTCTTACTGCTGCAGCTGCCACAGGTAACCCTTTTAGCACCTGTTATTGAGCAACCACTCCATACTACAATGTAGTCACCACTATAACATCACTATTCTTGATACTAGAATATACCTAATATGCCTGTGTTTATGGTCCTTGATATGTAGCTCTCCGAGGAGCGGCAACATTAAAAGCTAGAGCTTTAAAGGACGTATGGAATATTGCTGCAGTAACACCACTGGAGAATGGAATAGGCGGCATGACAATAAATGGAAAAGGGAATAATATAAGCAACAGCAACAGCAGCACCAGTGATAGTGGAGAAACTATAAATGCATATAATTTTACAGGTTCCAGCATTCAAGAGTTACTTGCTAAAGGCAGTGAATTACTCAAACGCACCCGAAACGGTATCATTATCATCCATTACAGATGATGTGATTAAGACTAACTCAATATCTGGTTTGAACAACAGTTAAATTCTACTTTGGTTGTAACCGCAGGTGATCTGCATTGGAAAATAGTTTCTGTTTACATACATCGAACAGGACAGGTAAAACTAAAAATGAAGAGCAAACTTGTTGCAGGAAAAATTACAAAAAAGAACAAGAGTAAGTTTTCAATAGCTTCACAACTTAATTTGTTTTCACTAGCATAAGGTAGATAAGCCAAATAACTTTGTTCTATTAAAAATGCAGATGTTGTTCTAGATGTGTGCACGGACTTACCAGCATGGCCAGGAAGAGATATTTTAGAAGATGGAGAAAAACGACACTACTTCGGATTGAAAACAGACACGAGGGGAATTGTCGAGTTCGAGTGTAGAACTCAACGAGAATATGATATTTGGACACAAGGAGTTTCTAGACTTCTCTCCATCGTCAGGCAAAGACAAAACAAATACAACAGTTGAACCTCTCATCTAGTTATTGCTATTGTTGATTGCAAAATTTAATTCAATGTACTAAATGCATGTGTTTATCAATTTCATCATCTTAACTACTCAAATGGACATTCATTAACTTGATTAGCTCTCAATACATATGAGTTATATATTGAAAGATAAGAACATAGTATATGATACTGTATTAAATTATCTTCAATTAGTAGCTCTAAAAATAGTAAGTAAAGAGAGGAAAAGGTTGATGATATCAAGATACAACGAAACCGAAGCCCAGATGTAGTCATCATAGGAGAACCTCTTGATAAGGTTGTCTGTGTCATATACTATGTAGCCACAGAATATGATAGATGCAAGACATCCATAGACCATATGTGAAACCTTTCCCAATGGAAACAGAATCTGCAAGAAAAGAATCACAATGTTAAACATACAAACAATAACATAAAATAGATATCAAAATCAGTATTATTTGTTGATTAATTAAGCACTAAACAGAAGAAAGAAAAAAAAAAAACCTGAATGAAGGCAAAGATCACTAGAACCAACAAAGCACCAAACAAGAACGGCCCTAAAAAACTGAAATCATGACCTCTTCTTGCAGCCCAAAATGTGTAGAGAGTTAAACTGAACACAACCGCAGTAGTCAATATCACAGATTCTAGAATTACTTTCCCTGCATCCAATGAAAAAGTTATATCATTATTCATTATCAAATAAAAACACCAAGATTATGAATAATTAAGAACGGTTACCGCTAACAAAGGCACATGTTAACCCAATGGGAAAAGCTAAAGTGACATTGAAAATTAGGAGGAGGAAGTAATTGAGAGGATGCTTCTGTCGGTAATAATAAAGCGGACATAATGCTGCAAAAATGAAACAAAAATTAAGAATATGTCTTGCGTTACCAAATACAATAACATTAAAATACTACTAAGTTCAAGGTTGTCATGACCTTGATCTATATTTTAAAATCTTACAATTTTGCAATCTCACTCACCCCAAATAATCTCAATCTTAAATAAAATCGTATGTTGTACTCAAATTGTCAAAAAAATTTGTAAAATTAGATTATATGCAATCTTGGCGAATTCTGCCGGTGATGGACCGTTTTCCGGTTTGATAGAGGCCATTTTCAAATATATAATGTTATTTTTTGTTTTCGTAATATCTTATAATTTTTATTACGATATTATACGATATTATCTTTTGATTTTATGTAAGATCTCGATCTTGACAACCTTTAGTGAGTTATTACGATATGAATATATGAAAGAACACGACACGTACTTATGAAGGGTACAAAGATAAGGACGATGTAAATAACCAATCCGTGTGTAGAGCTAACGAAGAAATGCGCAACAGGAGGAACAAAAACAACGACGGAGGCAACAGCAATGGTGAGGAGCAACTGAAATGTGATGATGGAGTACACCTTACGTATGAAGGACCATCTTAATTGAGGATTCTCAAGCATCGAAGGGTAAAGGGTTCTTTCTCCACTCTCCACGTCCCTTTTTCGAGACATTTTTGATACGCAATTTTTCCACATCGCATAACCGACTCAACTCAGATCAATTTCAATACTCTTTCTTGAAGTTATGTCTTTTATCCTTTTCTTTCTATTTTTCTCACACGACTCTCTTGTGGTTTCTATTCTAGAATATGTTTTCTCGTTTGATCTCAAAGCTTTCCTTAAAGGAGTAGATTCTTGTGCGTCTAATGAGACAAAGTTAAGTGTAATTACACATTACAATTGTCTTGGCCTTTCCCATACTCCATGACTTATAAGAAAAAAAAACATACATTAGTATAAATTATAGACAAAAAATATTAAATTTTATTTCATTTTAATATTTTATTTTTTTCTAAAGCAAAATTAAAAATAAATTGTCTCTTATCCTTTTAATAAATAACAATCAATTTAAATATGTCTTTACATCATCATTATTGATTGTCCTTAGTGCACTAATATATATATATTGATATTGGGGATGGAATAAACTAAGTCGAGATAGACTTTATTATATTTGAATTTGATCTGCTAAAAAATTTAAATTTAAATTTAATCTGTAGCGTATCATAGACTTATTTTTACGTCTGGGGTCTTTTTTAAGGCCTGATTGACGTACTAGCATACTTAAAAATCTACTTCATTTGAAAATCTACTTCATTTGAATATTTGTTAATAAGCAATTCAACTCATGTTAAATAGATTAATAAATAAAAACATCAACGAGCATAAACACTTGTTTTCATTGACTCATTTTAGTTTATCTATTAACATAAATTTTGTGATACTATTTGTTTAAAAAAACATATTAAAACAACTTATAACATTGTTCATAAGAGTTTTTCCATTTATTTACATAATATCTTCCCGATCAGTATGCTTTTATTTTTCCTATTTAAATTCAAAATATAATACAACATAACAATAATAAATGTATTCATGTGTACTTAAATAGGTTGGTCCGATAGATTTAAAAGACTTTTTACATGGCCCGTTGACTAACTTTATGAGCTAAATAGACTTATAAAAAAGGCTAAGCATTTTCTACTTAAAAAAAATCTGGTTTGGCCTTAGTCTGTGTAGGTTATGCCTTAGGTCCTGTTAGTTTTCCTGGCCTATTTCCACCCCTACCTACAGTTTAGCAACTAGAATGACTGTAGGTGGTTGATTCCTTGAAATCTGTAAAGTCTGGTTAAGTCCTATGACTTCCTACACAACGTCTGTTAACCCACAAGATGCTCTACGCATGATTGCATGTTATAGGCATGAAACATGGAGACTCAAGCAACACATTCAGACAAGGGGTGCACGGACCGAAAGAGGGAGCTAAAACTATTGCAAGAGCGACTCAGGAAGAACGAAGAGCCAACAATGTGCCTCTCACCTTGCCTCCAAAGTTTCTCTAAATTATGCCACTACACAATCCTTCAAGCACGAGGGTTCGTAGAGGCTGAAGTGTTTTAAACATTGACTCATCTTTGGATCTTCGTGAAGAGCCATGCAAAGGCTTTATCTCTCTATCCTTTGGTCTTGAATGACCCTCATGGGCGAGACTTAAGAGAGTCCCTTAAGCGAGACTTTAGTTGAGTCCATTAGGAGACACTTTACAGATTCCCTCAAGCATTTTTATAGGTGTTCGTCTATGCGACGTGAGTCAGTCAGAAAGTCTCAAAGTGTCTGTTGGAGGGAAAGCGTGTAATACATTTAATGCCATCAATGATGATTTACTCTTCGGGCGTCCAATTGGCTCTTTCCCTTTGGCACATGTTAAAACGTGTGAAACCCTTTTCACATTTGATTTGAAAACTAGAGAACTTTGATAACCCCTACTTTCCCTCATTATTTAAGAAGACAAGATCTTTCCTTTTCCTTTTTTTTCACAAACTTTTTATTTAGCGGTAGTGGATTGTTTCTTCTACCTTGGATAACTTCCTCCTCTTTACAAGCTCAAGCTCAAGTTCTACGCAGGTACTCCCTTTTTTCCATTTCCTTTTCTTTATGACGACTATTTTGGATTTAGATGAGGATGGAAATCTGATTGAGCCCTTTACTCACAATAAACATATAGCTAGGTAGAACTATTGTTATAGGAATGTTAGATGTCTCTATGGGACTGTTGGCTGTAAATTAGTGGAATTATGCATGTTTAAAAGTTGTGAGAGTTCTCTTAATTTTGAGAGTGCTGAGAGTGGTAGAAGTGACAATGACTCCTCTTTTCCATATATTTTCCCTAGAAATGGGGAAATCATGACCATTTCTGACCCTGAGTCCAAATATGTGAGATTAGTTGGGTCCACCTATACCACTGACGACCACATAGCCTCCCTCCTCCAAACAACATACTTTTTCTTCTTCAAGTGAAAAACAAGAAATAGTTTTGGACCAGGTTTCCTCTCGCCTAGATGTCTCAATGGGTACAACTATGACCGCCATACTGATAATGGAAATGAGGAGTCCTTGGAAAAATATATAAGTGAGATTAAATTTTATTGCTCTTTATTATTGTTGATATAACTTGTACTAATCATTTCTCTTCATCTTTGTAACAGGGAAGATGTCCAATATTTTTCTCAAGGAGATGAGGGAGTGCCTCGCCAGGCAGAAAACTTAATGGGAAAGCCAGAGCAACTCCCATGGTAGCCTTGAAGGAATTATCCATCCTTGAATACTTCCCAATTCACTACAAGGTAATCTCCAATCATCCTTCCCCGAAGATTTCTAACCTCAAGCAGATCTATTTACTAAGGGTCCTCCTTATGGAGAGCATTATAGGGAGGAGCGCGACAAGGCAAATAAGGAGCATAAGGCGAAGTTCTCCAAGTACAAATGATATCTAGCCAAAGGTGAGACTCTAATTGAGAACTTTAAGCAAATAAGGTGATCATGTAGAGAAAAAAAATTAAAAGGTGGGTTCCAAGTCCAAGGAATTTGCTACCAACGAGCAGGAGTTGCATAAATTACTAGAAGAAGAAGGCTTCATACTACAACTTTTTAGACTAAAAGCCAATGCAAGTTTTCCTCATCTAGCTTAGAATCACTAGAATCACTGGATTACATTAGCTTTGCAACAACAACTTATATCTTCTTTCTCAGATTCCGATTTTTGATCATTATCTTATTATTATCAAATGTTCCACCAGAAGGTTCAATAATGGTGATGTTATTTCCTAACATGTCCAACTTTCATGGCATTGTTTAACTAAGAATCTAACATATTTCTATTATCATTATGAACCTTAATTTCTTTGACAGGTATGTTTCCACTTGATTGTTTAGATGAATCTTTAGAATTTTGATTCATGTTATGAGGAAGAGCTTGAACAATCAAAGAGAGATATGTAATCTAAGAGCAAGGAAAGGAAAATTTTCATTTTTCTTCTTCTTGCTAGTAACGACAACCCATTTATACAACAGTTGAGATAACAAAATAATGCACCTTATTTTTCATACCAAAGTGGTCTTAGGGGAGAGAAATACTTTTTCTCTTCTAACAAAACTCCCTAGCATTGATTGCTATAAACCCTGGCATATGTAAATACCAATGGCACTCCTTATTTCTTAAAAATGATTTACATCCAATACTTTAGAGAAAATGTCTCAGACCAATGTCATGACATTTTGTCCCACATTATTCACCTTCAACATTTGCTTTATCCAGAGTAATTTCAAATCACCACTCCTTGCACCAATGTATTCAGCTTCATCAGAAGATAAGGTCAAACTGATTTATTATTTTCTTATTATGATGAGGTTCTTCTTGTCTGTCACACAAACTTTCTCCAATAGTTGTACAACTTCTTTAAATATTAAAACCTCTTTAGATAACTTCCTTTCAAGGCATATCCTCTTGTGACACAAACACTTCCTCTTCATCATACTTTCCTCAAAATAGAAGGACACTTTGATTGTGAGGATATCTTTGCTATTAGTTATTTTCTGTATGATGAACACTATGTTCACAACATTTTCTACAACTTTTGTCACTGATTTAATCATTCCATTTTCTTCACAGTTAGCCATGAAAAATTATTCACCCTTCCTATGAGTTGGGAACTCAATTTCCACTATGTCACTCAATATTTTTGGCACATCCTGATAGATATCTTCTTTGCCACCTTTGAGCACTTGATTACTCCACAAGATTTGAGTTCCACTCTGTTCAGCAAGTAGACCTTGGGGATCACTAATTTAGTCCTTTGTTTTCTTTACTTGAAAATCAAGTCGGTAGTTAATATATTTTACCATTCCCAGCTCATTCTCAGTCAGCATTTTTTGAATAAATTTCTCCACTATGAGTCTGACATTCATCTACCACACCCGATATCCTTCAGTACCTGATTACTTTCTTCAGTTTTTAGAGCTTCACTTGGAGTATTCACACATTTTTGGAGAGACCAACATCTCCAGTAGTGTCGTAACCAGTAAAACAATAAAGAGAGTCGCCACCATTAATTTTTATTCTAAGAATGGGGAAATAACGGATAACCCTAATTTGTACAGAGATTCTAAATTCGTGAGTTGGTTAGACGAAGGAAATGTGTTAGGAACCCTTCACCTCCCTTGTTCTCAAGGGGCTTTGCTTCTAGGTTTAAGGGTAGATCGATGATTTCTATTTAGAAGTTAATGTTTCCATATGCTTAAGAAAATGTTTAATTTTTAGTTGAAAGACTCGCCTTGGTTTTAACCGCGTGCCTACGTATCTCCTTGTGAAGAATCAGAGTCCAATTTCGTAGTTCGTAGTGTTTGGTTGGTGTTTTTTATAGGATTATGTATAATTGCTTTCGAGTTATCCTTGAACATTGTCTGGGTTTTGTAAAAGAGTGACCGTAGACGCAGTTCACAGTTAATTTTGAAAGCGATACTATTTAATTTTTTTAATGAAAATATCTTGGATTTTTTATTATGTTAGTAGAAAAATAGTTTGAATTGTTGGTTAGTTGTTTTAACATTTTATTTGGTGAATTAAAGAAGAGTTGGTCTTTATTGAAATTAATTCGGGCTAGGCAAAAAAACTGATTTGATTTGTTGATCAGTTGTTTTGAATTAGATTTTTAAATCGTTGAAGAAGAGTGAATCTTCATCAAAATTAAATCACTCTAGACAAAATAATTGATTTGATTAATAAAGAGCTATTTGAATTAAATATTGATAAATAGTTGATAATTATCTGAATTAATTCGCTCGAGGCGAAGAAATTGATTTGGTCGATAAAGAGTTAATCCTTATTTGAATTCGATCACTCTAGGAGAAGAAATTTGATCCTGATTTGTTTGTGAATTTTAATTATTTTAGTCTTTTGTATTTTCGTGTTATTTGTCAATTAAAAGCGAAATCTAAATATTTTTATATTTTTCTTGAGGATAATTAAAAGGGGAATGATCAACTAAAAAAGAAATTAAATTATGTTATAGAAATAATAACAATAATTATTAAAAAGAAGTTAGTATATATAAAATAAATAGAGGTTGACATTAGATTAATCTGGAAATAAATTTAAGTTTAAGTTTAATTTGTAGCGTATCATAGACTTATTTTTAAGTCTGGAGTCTTTTTGAAGGCCTGATTAACCTACTAGCATACTTAAAAATCTACTTCATTTGAAAATCTACTTCATTTGAATATTTGTTAATAAGCAATTCAACTAAAGTTAAATAGATTAATAAATAAAAACATCAACGAGCATAAACACTTGTTTTCATTGACTCATTTTAGTTTATCTTTTTAACATAAATTTTGTGATACTATTTGTTTGAAAAAACATATTAAAACAACTTATAACATTGTTCATAAGAGTTTTTCCATTTATTTACATAATATCTTCCCGATAAGTATGCTTTTATTTTTCCTATATTTAAATTCAAAATATAATACAATATAACAATAATAAATGTATTCATGTGTACTTAAATAGGTTGGTCCAATAGATTTAAAAGACTTTTTACATGGCCTGTTGAGTAACTTTATGAGCTAAATAGACTTATAAAAAAGGCTAAGCATTTTCTACTTAAAAAAAATCTGGTTTGGCCTGAGTCTATGTAGGTTATGCCTTAGGTCCTGTTAGTTTTCCTGGCCTATTTCCACCCCTACCTACAGTTTAGCAACTAGAATGACTGTAGGTGGTTGATTCCTTGAAATCTATAAAGTCTGGTTAAGTCCCATGACTTCCTACACAATGTTTGTTAACCCACAGGATGCTCTACGCATGATTGCATGTTATAGGCATGAAACATGGAGACTCAAGCAACACATTCAGACAAGGGGTGCACGAATCGAAAAGAGGGAGCTAGAACTATTGCAAGAGCGACTCAGGAAGAACAGAGAGCCAACAATGTGCCTCTCACCTTGCCTCCAAAGTTTCTCTAAATTATGCCACTACACAATCCTTCAAGCACGAGGGTTCGTAGAGGCTGAAGTGTTTTAAACATTGACTCATCTTTGGATCTTCGCGAAGAGCCACACAAAGGCTTTATCTCCCTATCCTTTGGTTCTGAATGACCCTCCTGGGTGAGACTTAAGTGAGTCCCTTAAGCGAGAATTTAGTTGAGTCCATTAGGAGACACTTTACAGAGTCCCTCAAGCATTTTTATAGGTGTTCGTCTATGCGACGTGAGTCAGTCAGAAAGTCTCAAAGTGTCTGTTGGAGGGAAAACGTGTAAGGCATTTAATGCCATCAATGATGATTTACTCTTCGGGCGTCCAATTGGCCCTTTCCCTTTGGCACATGTTAAAACGTGTGAAACCCTTTTCACATTTGATTTGAAAACTAGAGAACTTTGATAACCCCTAGTTTCCCTCATTATTTAAGAAGACAAGAGCTTGCTTTTTCTTTTTTTTCACAAACTTTTTATTTAGCATTAGTGGATTGTTTCTTCTACCTTGGGTAACTTCCTCCTCTTTACAAGCTCAAGCTCAAGTTCTACACAGGTACTCCCTTTTTTTCATTTCCTTTTCTTTATGACGACTATTTTGGATTTAGATGAGGATGGAAATCTGATTGAGCCCTTTACTCACAATAAACATATAGCTAGGTGGAACTATTGTTATAGGAATGTTAGATGTCTCTATGGGACTGTTGGCTGTAAATTAGTGGAATTATGCATGTTTAAAAGTTGTGAGAGTTCTCTTAATTCTGAGAGTGCTGAGAGTGGTGGAAGTGACAATGACTCCTCTTTTCCACATATTTTCCCTAGAAATGGGGAAATCATGACTATTTCTGACCCTGAGTCCAATTATGTGAGATTAGTTGGGTCCACCTACACCACTGACGACCACATAGCCTCCCTCCTCCAAACAACACACTTTTTCTTCTTCAAGTGAAAAAGAAGAAATAGTTTTGGACCAAGTTTCCTCTCGCCTAGATGTCTCAATGGGTACAACTATGACCTCTGTTGTACCCCAAAATTTGCCCTCCCTTTTTCTCAACATTTCCCATCACAAAGCTCTTGAAGCTCAAGATCCAGTTAGGGTTTCATCTGCACAAGACTCCTCCTTGCACTGCTAACCCAAATTAGGGTTTGTGTTTGCACAAAGATGTTTTGACCTAAAGTGCCCAAGATGACTTTCTTGCTTCATATTGGCCTCCCAAGTTTATCCATACCAAGTTTCAAGTCTTGATTCCAAGTTTTGCCCAGTCAATTGGACAGTTGACCTAGAAATCAACTGTATTGGGGAAAAAGTCAACTGTGGCCAATTGACAGTCAAATCTCATGAAATTTGATCCACATCAACATTATGAACTCATATGAACCATTTGATCAAGTTTGGATCACAATTCCACAAGAAATTTGATCAGATCACCAAAAGGGCAAAATGGTCATTTTTAGGGTTTTGACTGCACAAAGGCAATTTTTGACTGTTTGACCTAGCCAATGGCAAACCAAGCTCATATATGGACTCAAGGACCCCATGGAATTATCTTGACATGCTCAACAAACTCAAAAGATCCCAAGTACAAAAGGTTGACAGTTGAATTTCCCAGTCAATTGATCAATTTTGACTGTACACTGAAAAGTCAAACTTTGACTTTTTGGTCAAAATCAAAAGTCAAGATTCATTTTTCATCAAAATATGCCAAATCATGAAACTTGTTCACCAAGAAATCACAAATTGCAAATTAGGGTTAGAAAATGGAATTTTTCATAACTTAGAATTTTTCTAAGTTATGAAAAACCCTAATTGTTTCCCAACTTTGCCCCACCTTTTCACCAAGATCCATTTGGATTCAAACAAAAGTCAAAACATGAAAGTTGTAGCTTGTTCCATAATCTACAACTTTGATTCACAAAGTTTTCTCATTTGAAGCTTGTATCTCAAGTTACAATTTTTTGAATAAGGGCACTAAACCATTTTTAACTTAGTGAAATTTTAACCTATTTTGACAAGGTTTTCTACCCCACTTCAAGGCCATTTTTCATACCCTTCCACTTGGAATTTCAATTTTAATTTCAAAGATGGATTGTAGTACACATTCCAAGCTTTCCAAAATGTCCAAGAACTCATCAAACAACCTCATAACTTGAGAGATTCGAATTTCACAAGTTGACAAAAATTCACTCTTGTTCTTAACCAAAGCATGTCCATAACCTTACCATTTGAACTCAGCATGCTTTAGGCAAGATTACAGGTCCTTAAACCAATTTACACTCCATAATTTAATGCATATTCAATGTGTTAAAGTGTTGTTCTTTGAGTGCAAGCATTGTATGAGGGTTTAATCCCAAAATGGATAAAGCAAATTGGCCATTTTTGTATAAAGTAGCTTTATGTCAAATTAGAAATCCAACAAGTACATAGAAAATCTGCTTGGCACAAGTTTATGAACATAACACACTGATCAAGAGAGGATTATGCAGCACATTAGGAGGCCCCCTACATGCCTAGAACTTGCAACTTGCTTTTGTTGCTTAAGAAAGAAGAAAGTCCCATAACTTGTAACAACTTCCATCTCAGCCTTAGCACACAAGAACAAACTGATCAAACACCTTCCAAAGAACATAACCAAGCTGAGCCACGACCCTTGCACCTCAAAAATACCCTCCATCTCAGAATCATCCTCAAACTGCAAAAACAGAGTTGCCTCTGCAGTTTGAGTGCCAACTCCCATTTCCCTCGAGCATTCTTACCAAAATCAATTCATACACATTCCCTAGCATGTATGCAAGCTAACCATGACCTAAAACCTGACCTGTAATCCCTCTAACAGCTTCCACCATTTTCATTTTTTCCTTTTGCAGTTGAAGTTCCACAGCTCGATACAAGAAGTTTCAAGACAAAGTAAACATTGGAATAGCATCCCTGGACCTCAAGGAAGCTTCTCCAATCATCACCTTGCACTGAAAGTTCCTCATTCTCCAGATAGAAGTTCAACTGAATAGGTAAAACTTTGAACTCGTATCTCTCTTATTATGCATCTTTAGTCTTAAGTTTATGAAGAAACAAGGTTCTACTCATAGCCCTGAGCATGTACATATCTTTACATTTCATTTCTTTTGCCTGAGTTGAGAGAATTTAAGCTTTGAAAATGGCAGAAAGTTTAGGTCAAGATTTGGGATTGATAAAATTCTCTCTCATTTCTGAGAGTTAGGATGAGTTTTTTATATATTTGGAATCGTGATTCAATGCTTGACATGTTTTGTGTTGAAAGTTTGTGCAAAATCTCAAAGAATCAGGATGTTTGAATCTCTGTAACAAGGCGCGCGTTTTGGCCAAAGGTTGAAGAAGAAGTGGATTGGGCTGGGCCTGTATCATTTTGCTATCCACACCATTTTTTCTGTTTCACACCCCTGAGCCCATTTGCTTCATTTTTTAACATTTTTGACCTTTTCTTTTTTTATTTGACTCATTTATTTTTTCTCAACATATTAAAATTTTGAAAATATTTTTCTCATCATTTTTTGATTTTATTTGGTTTTTATGTGATTTTCTTTTGGTTTGTATATAAATAGATATGTATTATTACTTAGAATAAAATAGAAAAAATATGTAAAAAAATACTTCTATTTTTATTTTTATTTTATATAACCCTCTGAAATATTTCATATAAAAAAATACTATTTTCTAAAAAATTAATTATTATTACTATTTATATATATAGTACATATTTAAAATAATATAAATATACATATATATATATATATATATATATATATATATATATATATATATATATATATATATATATATATATATATATATATATATATACATATATATATATATATATATATATATATATATATATATATATATATATATATATATATATATATATATATATATATATATATATATATATATATATATATATATATATATATATATATATATATATATATATATATATATATATATATATATATATATATATATATATATATATATATATATATATATATATATATATATATATATATATATATATATATATATATATATATATTAATATACTTAGAGTAAAAATACCAAAAATGTACATATTTTATTTTTTTAATACTTAATACTAAAAAACACCTTTTTTTACAAATATACTATATTTTATTTTATTTTTGTATGTAAATAATAAATATTATATGAATTAAGCAATTAATATCCATTTTAATTGAAATTAGGGTTTTTGCCCTAAAAGTTGAAAATACTCAAAAATAATCCCTTTTTATTTTCTTATTTTATTTTACATAAACCATACTTTTTTCATACATATAAAAACTTTCTTTTTTGCATTTTTGCATATTTACTTCATTTCCATTTAATTATGCAATTTATTTACCTTGCAAATATTCAAAAATGATGTAATAATTTAGATTTAAATTCTTGTCTAAATATCCCCCATTTGTAAATTTGTACCCCCTCCCTATATTATTATGTTGTAATAGCGTAGGAATTTAAATTTCGCACTTTATACGTTTTCTAATTATGCCATGTTAGAATTAGGGTTTGCATGCGAAAAAACGATAAAAGATAGTCGGACCTAATACAAGATGAATGAGCATGAAAATAAACAACACATACCACACTTGCACCCCTAGGGTACTCCACTTTGTTGCCTTCAAATAAATGGGCCATGTTGCATGTTGGATTTCTTTGGGCAAAGCAAACAAATTGAATGATCATAGTCCCTCGATAAAACTTTTCAAAACAAACAAAAACAAATGATCAAGTCCCTTAAAGAAAATTGCCCAAAGACATTTAACGCCGTTGCAATTATGGTCCAAACGATGACCCGCGCCCGTCCCTTTCACATCCTAAGATAAGATTGTACACCAAACACAATGGTGGAACAAAATTGTCAAAAGGTTTAAAACATGACAAAAGTCTTTGAGAAAACTTTAGGGTAGATAAACTCTTAAGTACTTGCCAACTTTCCAAGAAAACACTTGCCTAATTTCAAAACCCACTTCACAAACACTTTCAAAAAATCAACTTTTCAAACCCTTGAAACATCTTTTAAAAGATAAAACACCTTTTGTAAAACATTCGAGTAAAGAATTGTTACAAGGTTAGCCTAACACAAGGCATCTTTTCAAAACATTTTCAAGGCCACACACAAAGCACCATTTCAAACAATTGAAAACTAAGGCAAGTTGATCTAAGCAAGTACTTAAGAGCCCATGGATAACCATGGATAGAAGGGGTGCTAATACCTTCCCCTTCTATAATCTACTCCCCGAACCCAGAAAAATCTCAAAGGTTTTTTGCTGTGCTTTTTAAACCTTTCCTTAGGATAAAATAAAAAGTCGGTGGCGACTCTTGCTCAACCGAAACATTTGCGAAAACAAACGCAAAACCCTAGTCAGTTCTCCCACCGTATCACAACCTCCATACTGATTATGGAAATGAGGAGTCCTTGGACAAATATATAAGTGAGATTAAATTTTATTGCTCTTTATTATTGTTGATATAACCTGCACTAATCATTTCTCTTCATCTTTGTTACAGGGAAGATGTCCAATATTTTTCTCGAGGAGATGAGGGAGTGCCTCGCCAAGCAAAAAACTTAGTGGGCAAGCCCGAGCAACTCCCATTGTCGCCTTGAAGGCATTATCCATCCTTGAATACTTCCCAATTGACTACAAGGCAATCTCCAATCATCCTTCCCCGAATATTTCTAACCTCAAGTAGATCTATTTACTAAGGGTCCTCCTTATGGAGAGCATTACAGGGAGGAGCGCGACAAGGCAAATAAGGAGCAGAAGGCGAAGTTCTCCAAGTACAAATGATATCTAGCCAAAGTCGGTGGCGACTCTTGCTCAACCGAAACATTTGCGAAAACAAACGCAAAACCCTAGTCAGTTCTCCCACTGTATCACAGAACTGGCGACTCTGCTGGGGATATTTTTAAGTGGAGTAACCTTAGGGCTTAGATCACCCTCTTGCATGACTAATTGTTTGATTTGCTTGCTTTATACTTTGGCTCTATTGTTTGGGTTTACAATCCTCCACCCGGATTTTGGGAAACATTCATAGATAGCAATACGTTGTGGAAACTGTGCGGGGTATACCGACACGGTCTAAGCAATAGCTATATTAGTGCGACATATTTGTGAGTACCGGTAACCCTTGAGTTCAATCAAGGAGAGTACGGGGCCGCTGAGTGATGTCACTAAGCACTAATGACCTAGAACCTTACTTGACCATCTTGGCCTTTTATTAGGGGTAGTGAGATGACCGGCTTTGGTGCAGTCCGAAGTTGGTAGATACTCGATACTACACTCATTGAGGGTTGTTTTCTTGGAATATTTTGGTCGCTAGTTAAATGGCTAAACCAAAACAATGAACAATGAAAACAATCCAGTGATATTGAGCTCCTTAGAACCCGGTTACTATTTATAGGACAGGTTTTTAAGCCAACTACACTCAAGAGGGTACTTACCTATGAAACCCCGTGCAAGCCTGAAATTAGGGTTTGATGTGATTTGCTTGTACATATGTTTTGTGCATACATCATAAACATCATAAACATCATAAAACATCATATGCATTCACTAACCATTTCAAGGGTTTTGGATCTTCATCTTTGTTCTTGTTTTGTAGGACATGGAAATCCCTCGCAGAAATACCATTCAAGTCAACCTTGTGAGAATCTCTCCTCAACTCAGGGAGATCACCTCAAGAATTCCGGAAAATTCATCCTTCAGTGAAAGACATGGTAGACTGCTCAGCCTAGTCAACACCAACATTGAAGAAGACATGATGAAAGTGCTATTCCAGTTCTTTGACCCTCTTCACCATTGCTTCACTTTCCCTGATTATCAGTTGGTTCCCACTTTGGAGGAGTTTTCTCAACTCCTAAGAATCCCTATCCTTAATCAACTACCCTTCAACGGTACGGAGAAGGAACCAAAGCCTGAAGATGTTGCTCGAGCACTACATCTACAACCATCTGAAATCAAGGGCCATTGGGAAACCAGAAGCGGCGTCAAAGGATTCTTAGCAAAATTCTTGTTTGAGAAGGCACAAGAATGTTGGAACTCATTGGACCTACAAGCTTTCGAAGAGATTGTGGCACTCCTTATCTATGGGTTGGTCTTGTTCCCAAATCCTGACCAATTGGTAGATGTCAACGCTGTCAAAATCTTCTTGTCCAGAAATCCAATACCAACATTGCTTGGGGACATCCTTCACTCATTTTACACACGAACAATGAGAAAGAGGGGTGTTCTCATGTGTTGTACTCCCGTCCTTGCAAGGTGGTTTATTTCGCACCTTCCACAATCTGTCTTGAAGAAGGACCAAGGTACAAGGTGGTCCCAACGATTGATGACTCTTACTCATTCTGATGTGCATTGGTGTTCTCGGTCCAGAGAAAATGTCATCATCGTCGATCATTGCGGAGAATTTCCTAATGTTCCTTTACTTGGAATTAGAGGAGGTATCACCTACAACCCTTGCCTAGCTTTGAGGCAATTTGGGTATGCCCGGAGGGATGGCCCTCATGATATGTTGATTCCCAGCCTAGTTTTTGACTTCGACAACGATGCGCAAGGACTTCGCCAAAGATTCATCAGAGCTTGGGGAAAGCTCAACAAGGTTGATAGCAAGACTCTGGGACACAAGAACTCCATCCCTCTTGAGCCCTATCTCAAGTGGGTGCGAGCCCGAGCCCAAAGTCTAATGATGCCTTATCCCCATGTACTCCCAGTGATTAAAGAGCCCGTCAATGAAGGAGAGGTTCCCTATACCATCCTGCATCCAGACATGCCTACATCGTGGGAAGAAATGCAGAAAAGCTGGATCCAGCTCAAGGAGGAACGAAACACTTTTGAAGCTAGCTACTACGCCAGTGAAAAGAAGGTTCTAGAGCTTACCCGCCGACTCCACGAGCAAGAGGTCCTCAACACCTACATCGCACCAAAGAGGATGCGCAATGTCTTTTTGCCTTGAGAAGTTTATTTTGTAATATTTGGCCCATGGGGCATTCATGTACTAACAAATTCCTTCTTATTAATATGACGTGCGTTCTTCTTTGTCTGAAACAATTTTGAATGTCCTAAATCCTTGAATGCATTACATACATAAACATACCATTCATCATGTGCATAAGCAGGTCTCACTCCAGGTTTCCTTATCTATCTACTGTTTATTTCAGTAGGATGGATCTCGAGAAAACAGTCAAAGATCTACAGGCTCAGAATGCACAGTTCCAGCAACTCTTGATGACTTTGGTTAAGAGTCAAGAAGACATCAAGGCTCATTTGGAGAACAAGGACCCAGTGAAGAAGAAAAAGAGGGTCGGAGTGGCTACTTTGGGGAGAAGGTTTGACAGAGAAGCTCGGAGGGTGCTTGAATTTCCTCCTACCTCTGATGAGGGGACTAGTAAAAGAGATCGGGTTGCGGCACCTTCTGAGTCTGATGCGGAAGAGGAAGAAGTTGAAGAGGATGAAGATTATTCTGACCAGCAGTATCCTCCAGCTGATGAAAAGTATAAAGGTTTAGAAGACAGATTGGCTGCCATGGAATTGCAAAGGGTACCGGGTTTGGATTTTGAAGACATGGGTCTGGTTGCCGGGATAGTGATTCCCCCGAAATTCAAAGTGCCAGTGTTTGTAAGGTATGATGGGCTGTCTTGTCCCAAGATGCATCTCAGGTCTTATGGGAGAAAGATTCAACCCTATACGGCAGATAAAAATCTCTGGATTCATTTCTTTCAAGATAGCCTGTCGGGAGCTCAGTTGGAATGGTTTTATCAGTTAGAAGGAACCAGTGTCAGAAATTGGGAAGATTTGGCCACCGCTTTCTACAAACAATACCAGTATAATTCCGATCTTGCTCCTACTCGTACCCAACTTCAGGGTATGTCACTAGGAACAAGTGAGGGATTCAAAGAATATGCACAAAAATGGAGGGATTTGGCTGGCAGGGTGCAGCCTCCTTTGACCGATCGCGAACTCGTTGATATGTTTCTTGGGACCCTATCTGGGCCGTTCTTCAATCATTTAATTGGTAACTCTTCCGCGGGGTTTACCGATCTAATCTTAACAGGCGAAAGAATAGAGGCTGGCATCAAGTCAGGAAAGATTCAAAAGGGTGTGGCTGCAAGTGTTGAGAAGAAGCCGTTTAAGAAGGAGACAGCTATGGTATATTCTCAGAAAAGAGCAGGGAAGATGGAGCGTCGGCCAACTGTAGGGGCCGTAATGATTCAAAACACCCCGATTGAGCAGCCTCGCTATAACCAGACCAGACCAAATCAGCAACGGGTAGAAAGGCCACAACGGCAGTTTACCCGTATTAATATGACTCCGGTGCAAGTGCTTCCCCATCTCTTGAAATTGAATCTTGCCACTATCAAGGAGGCGCCAAAGAATGTGAATACTTCTTCCCCGCATTATCATGCCGATGCTAAGTGCGCCTATCATTCAGACAGTGTTGGACACGACACCAATAATTGTTGGGCACTCAAGCATAAGATCCAAGACCTGATAGAGGCTAAGGAGGTAGAGTTTGACGCTCCAGAAAAACCCAATGTGATATCTGCACCTATGCCGAAGCACGGTCGGAATGTCAATGCCATCGAAGAGGATCTGTATGTCGCCGACGTTAGTGATCTGACTACTCCACTGCTAACCATTAAATTGAATTTGTTGAGGGCCGGGATCTTCCCGGGATGTAAAGAAGACTGTTACTGTTGCCACTCTCTGCCGTTTGATTGTCCGCTGTTAAAGAAAGGCATCCAAGGCCTCATGGATAGCCGACAAATTTTGTTCGAAAAAGTTCCTGCTGTTCCAGTTCATGTTGAAAATGTCTCAATCATAACCATTCACGCCAATCTTTCCGAGGCCGTCAAAAAGCCAGTTAAGATTACACCAGCTGCAAAGTCTATACCTTTGAAGATAACAATGCCGGGGCCTGTTCCCTATGTTTCTGAGAAGTCGATACCTTGGAACTATGGCGGTGACATCTACTACCATGGTATCAAGCAAGTCGAAGTAATTGAAGAAAATTCAGATGATGAAGAAGCCAGCATTAGCAATATTGCGGGCACCAGCAAAATCACCAGGAGCGGGAGAATATTTTCTCCAGAGATTGCTCCTCCAAGAGCAGTCTTTGGACCCTCATCAGCTAAAGAAGTCCTCCCTGCACCAGTAAAACTCTCCGCTAGAACTCCTTTGATTGAAGAAATTTTTGTTCCTAGTACTATCTCTCCTACCATTGCCGATAAAGGAAAAGGAATACAAGATGAGCCCGTCAGGACGAGGGCTCAACCTTTGGTGATTCCGGAAGCCTCCAAGAAAGAAATGGACGAGATTTTGAGGATAATCAAGAGAAGTGATTATGATGTGGTGGAACAGTTGGGGCAAACCCCCTCCAAGATCTCCATGCTGGCACTATTGCTTTGCTCAGAAGCGCACGCTCAGGCTTTGATTAAGTTTCTAAAGGCAGCTCATGTGCCCCAGGAAACCTCTGCAGATCAGTTTCAACATTGCGTGGCTAGCCTGACTGCGGACAATGGATTAGGCTTTTCTGATGCCGACCTAACCCCTAGGGGCCGAAATCACAATGATGCCTTGCATATTTCGATCGAGTGTCGCGGAACCACCCTTGCACATGTTTTGGTTGATACCAGTTCATCGCTGAATGTTTTGCCTAAAAAGGCCTTGGACCGGCTAGATTGCGAAGGGTTGGAATTGAAGCCTAGTGATATTGTCGTCAGAGCTTTTGATGGGTCGAAAAGGATGGTCCATGGAGAAGTTGAGATTCCTGTCAAGATAGGTACCGAGGTGTTTAAATCCACCTTCTATGTGATGGACATCCGTCCATCATACTCCTGCCTGTTGGGTAGACCTTGGATTCACCATGCTGGGGCAGTCACCTCCTCCTTGCATCAAATGCTGAAGTATCCTGTAAAGGGAAAATCATTACTGTTCATGGCGAAGAAGAGTACATGATTAGCCATTTAAATTCCTTCCGGTATGTGGAGGTTGAGGGAGAGTTTATTGAGACGCCGTTTCAACATTTCGAAGAAGTGCTTCCTGAGATAGCAGTGGCGAAGTTGGCAGCTGAGACACCAGGACAGATGGCCAGGATGGCATCTCTGGAGGATGCAAGGGCTGCGGTTAAAGAAGGGAAGAATTCAGCGTGGGGGCAGTTACCAGATTTTCCGCATAAAACTGATAAGTTTGGGTTAGGTTTCACAGCTGCTGGCCAGAAAGCTATGCGCCGGTCGAAGATTGAGAGAGCGCCAGTCAAAATTTCTCCTTACAGAATCAACGCCCTGGAAGATGAAGACAAGGAAAGCAACATTGAAGAGTGGATTTATCCAACGGTCGGAGGAGGATTGAGCAATTGGGAGGCTAAGGACTTTGTCCCCATTACTTTTATTCCTCAGTAATTTATCTATCAAACATTTCCTATTTGGTCTGTAATATTTTACTTTCAAACAATCCGTACACTATCTTTTTCACCTCCTGCCTTGCCCGGGGCATGCAGGTCCACTTGTAAGGGTTTTGACTATTTTTCATATTCATATGCCATGTTTAATGATTCATTGGACGTTTTTCATTTGATAAACTGCTTATGCTCATTTTCTTTTCTTTTTGCATTTTTGTTTAAGGATGGCTATCCCTTACACACACCCACACTCACCAATGCAGGTCCCCTTCCACTCCGGTTTCCATGGGTGACTATTCTGCCGTATCTTTCAATAACTCTGAAGATCTGGTCAATCTAGCCGAGTATGAGGATGACGAAGGTTGCGAAGTACCCGGGGAACTAGCCAGACTTCTGCAACAAGAGGAAAGGGCCATCTTACCGCATGAAGAGCCATTGGAAACTGTTAACTTGGGAACCGAGGAGAATCGGAAGGAAGTGCAAGGGGGTGCCAACCTGGAACCAAAAGTCAAGGAGCGCTTGGTACAGTTGCTGAATGAGTATGTTGAAATCTTCGCTTGGTCCTACGAAGACATGCCGGGTCTAGACACAGACATCGTGGTTCACCGCCTCCCCACAAGAGACGATTGTCCACCAATCAAGCAAAAAGTTCGCCGAATGAGGCCTGACATGTCCGAGAAGATCAAAGCGGAAGTAATGAAACAATTCAATGCTGGATTTCTTGCTGTTACGTCCTATCCTCAATGGGTCGCTAACATTGTGCCAGTACCAAAGAAAGATGGCAAAGTTAGAATGTGTGTGGACTACCGGGATTTGAATAGGGCCAGTCCTAAAGATGATTTCCCGCTACCTCATATTGACATTTTGATCGACAATACAGCTCAACATAAAGTGTTTTCCTTCATGGATGGATTTTCGGGCTATAATCAAATCAAAATGGCTCCCGAAGATATGGAGAAAACAACTTTTGTCACGCAATGGGGCACTTTCTGTTACAAGGTAATGCCGTTCGGGCTGAAGAACGCAGGGGCAACTTATCAACGCGCCATGGTAGCTTTATTTCATGACATGATACATCATGAGATTGAAGTTTACGTAGACGATATGATAGCTCGGTCACAATCAGAAGAAGAGCACCTTGAGCATTTGGAGAAGTTGTTCGTCAGGTTGAAAGAGTATAAGTTAAGGCTGAATCCAAGCAAATTCACTTTTGGAGTTAGGTCTGGTAAACTCCTGGGATTCATTGTAAGCAACAAAGGCATTGAGGTCGATCCGGAAAAAGTAAAAGCAATACAAGAAATGCCTGCTCCCCGTACTGAAAAGGAGGTTAGAGGATTCTTGGGGCGCATAAACTATATTGCCAGATTCATCTCACATCTGACTTCTACCTGTGAGCCAATTTTCAAACTCTTGAAGAAAGATCAGGTAGTGGAATGGAACGACGATTACCAAGCTGCTTTTGATAGAATCAAGGAGTATTTGCTAGAACCTCCTATTCTAATGCCACCCGTCGAAGGAAGACCATTGATCATGTATTTCACTGTCTTGGATAATTCAATGGGGTGTGTTTTGGGCCAACATGACGAGTCTGGTCGAAAAGAGCATGCTATTTATTACCTTAGTAAAAAGTTTACCGACTGTGAGACTCGCTACTCACTGCTCGAGAAAACTTGCTGCGCTTTGGTATGGGCTACTCGCCGACTAAGACAGTATATGTTGACCCATACTACCTTATTAATTTCCAAGATGGACCCTATCAAGTATATTTTCGAGAAGCCCGCTTTATCTGGAAGGATAGCTAGATGGCAAATGATCTTAACTGAATATGACATCCAGTACACCACCCAAAAAGCTATAAAAGGGAGTGTATTAGCTGACCATCTGGCTCATCAGGCTATCGAAGACTATCAACCCATGAGATTTGATTTCCCAGACGAGGACATCATGAATTTGGACAGCATTGAAAGTGACGGACCGTATGACGGACCCGAAAAGGGATCCCGATGGACCCTGTATTTTGATGGTGCTTCAAATGCACTTGGAAACGGCATTGGCGCAGTACTCATTTCTCCGGAAGGATGCCACACTCCTTTCACGGCCCGACTTTGCTTCAGCTGCACAAACAATATGGCTGAGTATGAAGCCTGCATCTTTGGTCTCAAGGCTGCTATAGACTTGGGGATCAAATCTTTGATCGTATTCGGGGACTCGGCTTTGGTCATCAGCCAGATCAAAGGAGATTGGGATACCAAGCATCCTAATCTTATCCCATACAAAGAACATGTCCTGACATTGCTGCCGCACTTCGAGCAAATTACCTTCGAGCATTTCCCGCGAGAAGAGAATCAGCTAGCAGATGCTCTAGCCACAATGTCCTCCATGTTTAAACTCAACTGGGATAACGAGGCTCCCCAAATCACCATCGAGTGAATGGATGAACCCGCGCATTGTCACGAGATTAATACCGAAGAAGTAGTGGAACAACCTTGGTTCCATGAAATCAAAAGGTATCTCGAGACCCAAGATTATCCTGAAGGAGCTTCCGTGAATGACAAGAAGTTCTTAAGGAAATTCGCTGCTAAGTTCTTCCTGAGCAACGACATCCTTTACAAACGAAGCCATGATTGTGTGTTACTCCGATGCGTGGATAAAGCTG
This sequence comes from Vicia faba, assembly GCA_948472305.1. Classification (NCBI taxonomy): domain Eukaryota; kingdom Viridiplantae; phylum Streptophyta; class Magnoliopsida; order Fabales; family Fabaceae; genus Vicia; species Vicia faba. Next base: position 835,352,840 of record OX451740.1, read on the forward strand.
AAGCAGAATTGATCATGACTGATATACACAGCGGACCATTTGGCACTCACTTGAGCGGGCATACAATGGCTAAGAAGATCCTAAGGGCAGGCTATTACTGGTCTACCATGGAGGCTGATTGCCATCAACATTCCCGTACTTGCCACAAGTGTCAAGTCTATGCTGACAAAGTTCATATTCCTCCGGTTCCCCTCAACGTCCTGACTGCTCCATGGCCCTTTGCAATGTGGGGCATTGATATGATTGGAGAGATCAAGCCCACGGCTTCCAACGGACATCGCTTCATCCTGGTTGCCATTGACTACTTCACTAAGTGGGTCGAAGCAGCTTCCTTCGCCTCTGTTACTAAAAATGTGGTTGCCCGCTTCATCAAGCAAAATCTCATATGTCGGTATGGTGTTCCAGACAGAATCATCACGGGCAACGGTACAAATCTGAATAACACAATGATCACTGCATTATGCGAACAGTTCAAGATTTATCATCACAATTCATCTCCCTATCGGCCGAAGATGAACGGTGCTGTTGAAGCTGCGAACAAAACATTAAAAAGATTATTCAGAAAATGACAGTCACTTACAAAGACTGGCATGAGATGTTACCGTTTGCTCTGCATGGATACCGTACGACGGCACGTACTTCAACTGGGGCAACCCCATTTTCTCTGGTTTATGGCATGGAGGCTGTTTTGCCTATGGAGGTTCAGATCCCTTCTCTAAGGATCATGAAGGATGCAGGTTTGAATGAAGATGATTGGATGCAGACCCGACTTGATTAACTCAATCTGATCGATGAGAAGCGACTTGCTGCTATATGCCATGGTCAGACGTATCAAAAACGGATGATCAAGGCCTTCAATAAGAAAGTTAGACGTCAAGTGTATCAAGTCGGAGATCTAGTAGTCAAGCAGATTATCTTGCCGCAAAGTGATCCCAGGGGCAAATGGACTCCTACATATGAAGGACCATTTGTGATCAAGAGCATATTTTCTGGTGGTGTAATGATCCTAACCACCATGGACGGCGACGATTTGCCGCACCCTGCGAATGCAGACATAGTCAAAAGATACTACGCATAAGATAACCCGACAAGTCAAAAACCCGAAAGGGCGACTTGGGCAAAAATGGGCATCCCGGTGAACCGAAAACCCGAAAGGGCGGTTCAGGCAAAAATTAGGGATAAAAACAAAAACAAATCTGTACACCCGGCAAGTTGAAAACCCGAAAGGGCGGCTTGGGCAAAAAGGGGTTTCCCGGTGGATCGAAAACCCGAAAGGGAGATTCAGGCAAAAGTTAGGGAATTAGAGCGTATGACTATGTCTCGTCGGATCACTTCAAAGACAGTCTCTTCATCAACCGGTTCCAGGTTTCTGATCAATCCAGCCATCGTCAAACGAAGCATTGAATGGACAGATGTTCAGAGTTGTGAAAGCTACAGCAGAATGGAATCCCATGGAATTATTTCACATAGCCATCTTTGTTTTGTATAAATTTTTCAAATATTTACGACAAGATCCTCTTACTAGGATGATTGTCTCCTTTGTACAAATATACCCAAAGAAAATCAATACAAATACTCTTTCCAGAAATTTGTGTCATTTCCCTTTTCTTTTATTGCACTACTTGTTTTATTTTAAGAAACGTCCAATGTTTTGTTAAATAGGCATATGCATTTGAAACATAATCATTTCCTAAATGAACCAAAGAAAGAGGATTACTGATAAGATGAAAGTACAGATGGATATCTTGACACCCTTTCGAAGGAAACCCCACCAAGAGATTTGGGATCAATAATCCCTAGCAAACCCTGAGGTTTATCTCCAGAAGATTCTCAAAACTTGTCCCCAGTAAGGTTCCGAAGGATATCTCCCTGCAGAGTACGGACGTCCCTCCCGAGTTTTATTCAAAGTTATTCCTCACAGAGGCTTATAACTGGGTTATCCTCAGCTAACAACCAGGGGAGATCGCACTCGCCAAAGTTCTTCCCATCCCCAGCGGAGTTCCTCAAAATTCCCCAGCAGATCAAAAGCTTCAAATGGACAATCCCCAGCGGAGTCAGACTTTTAAACCTTCTCCCCACAGAGTTTTTAGGAAGAAAAATCTTGAGTTCCCCAGTGAAATCTCCAGAGATACTTCTCTCCAAGCTGAAGATTCTCAATCTGGGCTCCCCAGCATTAAGTCTACTAGTTTGGTACGCCCCAGTAGAAGACTTCAGGAATTCCCCAGAAGATTGGTATACAACCCAAGCTCCAGGTTCCCCAGCAACAACCCAGGATTTATTTTCCCCGACAGCAGTCAGGATACTTCTATCTTCCGCTATCCCGGATTCATCTATCCTGTGCAGGACAACTCTCCAGCTTACATGCACATCCATTTACATTCATAACACATAATATACATTGTATCATGCATCATAGCATTGCATACAACTAACTCTTTGCCTTTTCAGGTAAGATCAGTCGACAGACTAAAATCATTCAAACTTCAAGATTTCTGAAAACAGTTCACGGGTTCTCCAAGTAAACGGATGTTAACCTGTCACTTGTTCAGATTCTTCTCAAGACTTCTGAAAACAGTTTATGGATTCTTCCCAACAACGGATGTTAATCTATCGACTTGTTCAGATGCAACTTTTGAAAACAGTTTACGGACACTTCCCAACAACGGATGCTGCTCTATTGCTTATTCAACTTCAAGATTTCTGAAAACAGTTCACGGGTTCTCCAAGTAAACGAATGTTAACCTGTCACTTGTTCAGATTCTTCTCAAGACTTCTGAAAACAGTTTATGGATTCTTCCCAAGTAACGGATGTTAATCTATCAACTTGTTCAGATGCAACTTTTTGAAGACAGTTTATGGAAGCTTCCCAACAACGGATGCTGCTCTATTGCTTATTCAACTTCAAGATTTCTGAAGACAGTTCACGGGTTCTCCAAGTAAACGGATGTTAACTTATCACTTGTTCAGATTCTTCTCAAGACTTCTGAAAACAGTTCATGGATTCTTCCCAAGTAACGGATGTTAATCTATCAACTTGTTCAGATGCAACTTTCTGAAAACAGCTTACAGGTTCTTCCCAACAACGGATGTCAATTTATTGCTTGTTCAGACCCCCCAGTTCAGAGATGGTCTCAAGCTTGGACACCTTCCTGATATTCCCTTCCAGATGGCATCTCTAAGCCCATCCCCGACAAGATTTCTGTCACTCTCCCAGATGGCATCGTTAAGCCCATCTCCAAATGGCATCTCTAACCCAAATTAGGGTTTGTGTTTGCACAAAGATGTTTTGACCTAAAGTGCCCAAGATGACTTTCTTGCTTCATATTGGCCTCCCAAGTTTATCCATACCAAGTTTCAAGTCTTGATTCCAAGTTTTGCCCAGTCAATTGGACAGTTGACCTAGAAATCAACTGTATTGGGGAAAAAGTCAATTGTGGCCAATTGACAGTCAAATCTCATGAAATTTGATCCACATCAACATTATGAATTCATATGAACCATTTGATCAAGTTTGGATCACAATTCCACAAGAAATTTGATCAGATCACCAAAAGGGCAAAATGGTCATTTTTAGGGTTTTGACTGCACAAAGGCAATTTTTGACTGTTTGACCTAGCCAATGGCAAACCAAGCTCATATATGGACTCAAGGACCCAATGGAATTATCTTGACATGCTCAACAAACTCAAAAGATCCCAAGTACAAAAGGTTGACAGTTGAATTTCCCAGTCAATTGATCAATTTTGACTGTACACTGAAAAGTCAAACTTTGACTTTTTGGTCAAAATCAAAAGTCAAGATTCATTTTTCATCAAAATATGCCAAATCATGAAACTTGTTCACCAAGAAATCACAAATTGCAAATTAGGGTTAGAAAATGGAATTTTTCATAACTTAGAATTTTTCTAAGTTATGAAAAACCCTAATTTTTTCCCAACTTTGCCCCACCTTTTCACCAAGATCCATTTGGATTCAAACAAAAGTCAAAACATGAAAGTTGTAGCTTGTTGCATAATCTACAACTTTGATTCACAAAGTTTTCTCATTTGAAGCTTGTATCTCAAGTTACAATTTTTTGAATAAGGGCACTAAACCATTTTTAACTTAGTGAAATTTTAACAAGGTTTTCTACCCCACTTCAAGGCCATTTTTCATACCCTTCCACTTGGAATTTCAATTTTCATTTCAAATATGGATTGTAGTACACATTCCAAGCTTTCCAAAATGTCCAAGAACTCATCAAACAACCTCATAACTTGAGAGATTCGAATTTCACAAGTTGGCAAAAATTCACTCTTGTTCTTAACCAAAGCATGTCCATAACCTTACCATTTGAACTCAGCATGCTTTAGGCAAGATTACAGGTCCTTAAACCAAGTTACACTCCATAATTTAATGCATATTCAATGTGTTAAAGTGTTGTTCTTTGAGTGCAAGCATTGTATGAGGGTTTAATCCCAAAATGGATAAAGCAAATTGGCCATTTTTGTATAAAGTAGCTTTATGTCAAATTAGAAATCCAACAAGTACATAGAAAATCTGCTTGGCACAAGTTTATGAACATAACACACTGATCAAGAGAGGATTATGCAGCACATTAGGAGGCCCCCTACATGCCTAGAACTTGCAACTTGCTTTTGTTGCTTAAGAAAGAAGAAAGTCCCATAACTTGTAACAACTTCCATCTCAGCCTTAACACACAAGAACAAACTGATCAAACACCTTCCAAAGAACATAACCAAGCTGAGCCACGACCCTTGCACCTCAAAAATACCCTCCATCTCAGAATCATCCTCAAACTGCAAAAACAGAGTTGCCTCTGCAGTTTGAGTGCCAACTCCCATTTCCCTCGAGCATTCTTACCAAAATCAATTCATACACATTCCCTAGCATGTATGCAAGCTAACCATGACCTAAAACCTGACCTGTAATCCCTCTAACAGCTTCCACCATTTTCATTTTTTCCTTTTGCAGTTGAAGTTCCACAGCTCGATACAAGAAGTTTCAAGACAAAGTAAACATTGGAATAGCATCCCTGGACCTCAAGGAAGCTTCTCCAATCATCACCTTGCACTGAAAGTTCATCATTCTCCAGATAGAAGTTCAACTGAATAGGTAAAACTTTGAACTCATATCTCTCTTATTATGCATCTTTAGTCTTAAGTTTGTGAAGAAACAAGGTTCTACTCATAGCCCTGAGCATGTACATATCTTTACATTTCATTTCTTTTGCCTGAGTTGAGAGAATTTAAGCTTTGAAAATGGCAGAAAGTTTAGGTCAAGATTTGGGATTGATAAAATTCTCTCTCATTTCTGAGAGTTAGGATGAGTTTTTTATATATTTGGAATCGTGATTCAATGCTTGACATGTTTTGTGTTGAAAGTTTGTGCAAAATCTCAAAGAATCAGGATGTTTGAATCTCTGTAACAAGGCGCGCGTTTTGGCCAAAGGTTGAAGAAGAAGTGGATTGGGCTGGGCCTGTATCATTTTGCTATCCACACCATTTTTTCTGTTTCACACCCCTGAGCCCATTTGCTTCATTTTTTAACATTTTTGACCTTTTCTTTTTTTATTTGACTCATTTATTTTTTCTCAACATATTAAAATTTTGAAAATATTTTTCTCATCATTTTTTGATTTTATTTGGTTTTTATGTGATTTTTTTTTGGTTTGTATATAAATAGATATGTATTATTACTTAGAATAAAATAGAAAAAATATGTAAAAAAATACTTCTATTTTTATTTTTATTTTATATAACCCTCTGAAATATTTCATATAAAAAAATACTATTTTCTAAAAAATTAATTATTATTACTATTTATATATATAGTACATATTTAAAATAATATAAATATACATATATATATATATATATATATATATATATATATATATATATATATATATATATATATATATATATATATATATATATATATATATATATATATATATATATATATATATATATAATATACTTAGAGTAAAAATACCAAAAATATACATATTTTATTTTTTTAATACTTAATACTAAAAAACACCTTTTTTTACAAATATACTATATTTTATTTTATTTTTGTATGTAAATAATAAATATTATATGAATTAAGCAATTAATATCCATTTTAATTGAAATTAGGGTTTTTGCCCTAAAAGTTGAAAATACTAAAAAATAATCCCTTTTTATTTTCTTGTTTTATTTTACATAAACCATACTTTTTTCATACATATAAAAACTTTCTTTTTTGCATTTTTGCATATTTACTTCATTTCCATTTAATTATGCAATTTATTTACCTTGCAAATATTCAAAAATGATGTAATAATTTAGATTTAAATTCTTGTCTAAATATCCCCCATTTGTAAATTTGTACCCCCCTCCCTATATTATTATGTTGTAATAGCGTAGGAATTTAAATTTCGCACTTTATACGTTTTCTAATTATGCCATGTTAGAATTAGGGTTTGCATGCGAAAAAACGATAAAAGATAGTCGGACCTAATACAAGATGAATGAGCATGAAAATAAACAACACATACCACACTTGCACCCCTAGGGTACTCCACTTTGTTGCCTTCAAATAAATGGGCCATGTTGCATGTTGGATTTCTTTGGGCAAAGCAAACAAATTGAATGATCATAGTCCCTCGATAAAACTTTTCAAAACAAACAAAAACAAATGATCAAGTCCCTTAAAGAAAATTGCCCAAAGACATTTAACGCCGTTGCAATTATGGTCCAAACGATGACCCGCGCCCGTCCCTTTCACATCCTAAGATAAGATTGTACACCAAACACAATGGTGGAACAAAATTGTCAAAAGGTTTAAAACATGACAAAAGTCTTTGAGAAAACTTTAGGGTAGATAAACTCTTAAGTACTTGCCAACTTTCCAAGAAAACACTTGCCTAATTTCAAAACCCACTTCACAAACACTTTCAAAAAATCAACTTTTCAAACCCTTGAAACATCTTTTAAAAGATAAAACACCTTTTGTAAAACATTCGAGTAAAGAATTGTTACAAGGTTAGCCTAACACAAGGCATCTTTTCAAAACATTTTCAAGGCCACACACAAAGCACCATTTCAAACAATTGAAAACTAAGGCAAGTTGATCTAAGCAAGTACTTAAGAGCCCATGGATAACCATGGATAGAAGGGGTGCTAATACCATCCCCTTCTATAATCTACTCCCCGAACCCAGAAAAATCTCCAAGGTTTTTTGCTGTGCTTTTTAAACCTTTCCTTAGGATAAAATAAAAAGTCGGTGGCGACTCTTGCTCAACCGAAACATTTGCGAAAACAAACGCAAAACCCTAGTCAGTTCTCCCACCGTATCACAACCTCCATACTGATTATGGAAATGAGGAGTCCTTGGACAAATATATAAGTGAGATTAAATTTTATTGCTCTTTATTATTGTTGATATAACCTGCACTAATCATTTCTCTTCATCTTTGTTACAGGGAAGATGTCCAATATTTTTCTCGAGGAGATGAGGGAGTGCCTCGCCAAGCAGAAAACTTAGTGGGCAAGCCCGAGCAACTCCCATGGTCGCCTTGAAGGCATTATCCATCCTTGAATACTTCCCAATTGACTACAAGGCAATCTCCAATCATCCTTCCCCGAATATTTCTAACCTCAAGTAGATCTATTTACTAAGGGTCCTCCTTATGGAGAGCATTACAGGGAGGAGCGCGACAAGGCAAATAAGGAGCAGAAGGCGAAGTTCTCCAAGTACAAATGATATCTAGCCAAAGGTTAGACTCTAATTGAGAACTTTAAGAAAATAAGGTGATCATGTAGAGAAAAAATTAAAAGGTGGGTTCCAAGTCCAAGGAATTTGCTACAAACGAGCAGGAGTTACATAAATTACTGGAAGAAGAAGGCTTCATACTACAACTTTTTAGACTAAAAGCCAATGCATGTTTTCCTCATCTAGCTTAGAATCACTAGAATCACTGGATTACATTAGCTTTGCAACAACAACTTCTATCTTCCTTCTCAGATTCAGATTTTTGATCATTATCTTATTATTACCAAATGTTTCACCAAAAGGTTCAATAATGGTGATGTTATTTCCTAACATCTCCAACTTTCATGGCATTGTTTAACTAAGAATCCAACATATTTCTATTATCATTATGAACCTTAATTTCTTTGACAGGTATGTTTCCACTTGATTGTTTAGATGAATATTTAGAATTTTGATTCATGTTATGGGGAAGAGCTTGAATAATCAAAGAGAGATATGTAATCTAAGAGCAAGAAAAGGAAAATTTTCATTTTTTTTCTTCTTGCTAGTAACGACAACCCAGTTATACAACAGTTGAGATAAAAAAATAATGCACCTTATTTTTCATACCAAAGTGGTATTAGGGGAGAGAAATACTTTTTCTCTTCTAACAAAACTCCCTAGCATTGATTGCTATAAACCCTGGCATATGTAAATACCAATGGCACTCCTTATTTCATAAAAATAATTTACATCCAATACTTTAGAGAAAATGTCTCAGACCAATGTCATGACATTTTGTCCCACATTATTCACCTTCAACATTTTCTTTATCCAGAGTAATTTCAAATCACCGCTCCTTGCACCAATGTATTCAGCTTCATCAGAAGATAAGGTCAAACTGATTTATTCTTTTCTTATTATGATGAGGTTCTTCTTGTCTTTCACACAAACTTTCTCCAATAGTTGTACAACTTCTTTAAATATTAAAACCTATTTAGATAACTTCCTTTCAAGGCATATCCTCTTGTGACACAAACACTTCCACTTCATCATACTTTCCTCAAAATAGAAGGACACTTTAATTGTGAGGATATCTTTGTTATTAGTTATTTTCTGTATGATGAACACTATGTTCACAACATTTTCTACAGCTTTTTTCACTGATTTAATCATTCCATTTTCTTCACAGTTAGCCATGACAAATTGTTCATCCTTCCCATGAGTTGGGAACTCAATTTCCATAATGTCACTCAATATTTTTGGCACATCCTGATAGATATCTTATTTGCCACCTTTGTGCACTTGATTACTCCACAAGATTTGAGTTCCACTCTGTTCAGCAAGTAGACCTTGGGGATCACTAATTTAGTCCTTTGTTTTCTTTACTTGAAAATCAAGCCGGTAGTTAATATATTTTTCCATTCTTAGCTCATTCTCAGTCAGCATTTTTTGAATAAATTTCTCCACCATTGAGTCTGACATTCATCTACCACACCCGATATCCTTCAGTACCTGATTACTTTCTTCAGTTTTTAGAGCTTCACTTGGAGGCTTCACACATTTTTGGAGAGACCAACATCTCCAGTAGTGTCGTAACCAGTAAAACAATAAAGAGAGTCGCCACCATTAATTTTTATTCTAAGAATGGGGAAATAACTGATAACCCTAATTTGTACAAAGATTCTAAATTCGTGAGTTGGTTAGATGAAGGAAAGGTGTTAGGCACCCTTCACCTCCATTGTTCTCAAGGGGCTTTTCTTCTAGGTTTAAGGGTAGATCGATGATTTCTATTTAGAAGTTAATGTTTCCATATGCTTAAGAAAATGTTTAATTTTTAGTTGAAAGACTCGACTTGATTTTAACCGCGTGCCTACGTATCTCCTTGCGTTGAATCAGAGTCCAATTTCGTAGTTTGTAGTGTTTGGTTGGTGTTTTTTATAGGATTATGTAGAATTGCTTTCGAGTTATCCTTGAACCTTGTCTGGGTTTCGTAAAAGAGTGACCGTAGACGCAGTTCGCAGTTAATTTTGAAAGCGATACTATTTAATTTTTTTAATGAAAATATCTTGGGTTTTTTATTATGTTAGTAGAAAAATAGTTTGAATTGTTGGTTAGTTGTTTTAACATTTGATTTGGTGAATTAAAGAAGAGTTGATCTTTATTGAAATTAATTTGGGCTAGGCAAAAAAACTGATTTGATTTGTTGATCAGTTGTTCTGAATTAGATTTTTAAATCGTTGAAGAAGAGTGAATCTTCATCAAAATTAAATCACTCTATACAAAATAATTGATTCGATTAATAATGAGCTATTTGAATTAAATCTTGATAAAGAGTTGATAATTATCTGAATTAATTTGCTCGAGGCGAAGAAATTGACTTGGTCAATAAAGAGTTAATCCTTATTTGAATTCGATCACTCTAGGCGAAGAAATTTGATCCTGGTTTGTTTGTGAATTTTAATTATTTTAGTCCTTTGTATTTTCGTGTTATTTGTCAATTAAAAGCGAAATCTAAATATTTTTATATTTTTCTTGAGGATAATTAAAAGGGGAATGATCAACTAAAAAAGAAATTAAATTATGTTATGGAAATAATAACAATAATTATTAAAAAGAAGTTAGTATATATAAAATAAATAGAGGTTGACATTTGATTAATCTGGAGATAATAATATGTACAATTTTATTTATCAAAGAAATTAATTCTAAGTAATAAAAATTAATCACAAAAAAGTATTTTAAATTAAATGAGTTAAATCAATTTCTTTTAGTTTTTCTATGTTTTATTGTTTTTTGTGATTTTTATGCATGTAATATGTGAGAAAGAACATAAATAGTACTTTATAGAAAAATCATGAAAGAACTTGTGTCGTTGTTATTTCTGTGAAGAAGATACAAAAGTTAGAACGCTTGCTTGGCTGATAAAAATTATAATTAAAATAATGTTTTTTTGTAAATTTTTTATTTATAAATTGATAATAAACAACAAATTAAAAATTAAGCAGAAAAACTAAGTGAAATAAGAATTAGATTAATTACAGGAAAAAGATTAATCAAGTAAACTGATTATAAATTATATCATCCACAAATCAATCTCAATTTTTTTATCAGCCATCAATCAAAGACAAAAACACAAATGATTCACCACAACAAAAATCGCATGCAAACTATCAAACAAAAAACATAAAACAATTTAAAACACACACAAGCTATAATTGAGGTAGTAGAAAAAAAACCAACCAACGGGAGTGAGATTTCTCTAGGTGAATAAAGAATAAAAAAAATCATTTCTTTGGCGATCCTCTTTTCCTTCGCGTCTTCTTTTCGATATTTTGTTGCTACGAGACTTTTTTTGTTGATAGAATGGAAGCTTAGGATTTTAATTGTCGTTATTCGTCAAGAACAACAACTTTAGGAGAGTAATTTGGGAATTGTAACATTTTTGGATGATTGTTAATTCGTAGATAATTGTTGATGTGTGAATAATGTGTGTAAAAAGTTGTAAAATTGTTGATCTATTTATAGTGAAAATTAGGTCAACAAAATAGGAAATAAAATTAAACATCAATCAGTCATTTAAAAGTCCAATTTGAAATTTAAATTTATTTTGATATTTAATTGATATTTTCCTAAAATTTCTTACTTGTTCCCCAAGATTTGAAAAATGATAAAAATAAACCAAATTGATCCAAACTTTCTTTTTTTGATTTTTTGTTAGAATATTTGACTATTTAATGCACAAAATCATGATTTTAATGAAAAAAAAATATTTTTAAAAATGAAAAATAAAAGAAAATAAAAATTATATTTAAATAAATAAAAAACACATTTTTTATGATACTTTTGAAATAATGCAAAAAATGCAAAGAAGACTAAAAATAAAATAGAACGCAAAAAAGTTAGCGAGGTGAGATTCAAAAACATGACCTTATACTTGCAAGCTCACCTCTTTACCAATTGTTCTATCTAATTTATTCAAAATAAAAAGCAAATTGAAAGTATATAAAAGTAGAAAAATATTTTCTTTTTAAAAATATAAATAATTTAAAATAAATCATTATATATTTTTAAAGTTAAACAACTAGAAAACCCCGAAATATTAGTGTAAATAAATCAAAGAAATTTATAACCACCAAGTTTGAAAATTATTTGAATGTTAGAAAAAGAGCAGACAAATTTGGGGTATGACAAATAGTGTCTTCAATAACTTGTTCAAACCTAGCATGAACTCCATTGTTCATAGAGATAAATCCATCATAAGCACACACACCATTATCAATGTTGTGATTTACCTTCACCATACGATCCTTTTCATGAGATCTCTTAATTATGTTGTCACAAGGAAGGTTTCCTCATTCAAGTACCTATTGAGAGAGAGGCATTTTTCACATCCATATTCAAAATATATGATAGTCCTGGAATTCATTTGATGACTTCAAGATGGGCATGGGTCCATAGAAACTTCCATCTTCATCAACTTATATCATATAGGATCTTAATTCAACCCTTTCATCATTTTGAGTAATCATATCATTTATATATTGTGTGTCCTTTAAGATAAGTCTATTCTTCTTTCCATTAGTAGTACAAATTCCTTCATTCATTCCTTCACCCAGTGTCTGATAAAAGTGTAAATTGTAGCTATTTTTGTATATATTTTTTGTTGCACTTATCGATTTTTGGTTTGTTAATATTGTTGAATAATCCCGACTTTTGTGTAAATTCGTTTAGTTTATGTTTAATTGTGTTTTTGTATACATAGTGTACCGTTTGATGTTTTTCTATTCATTTTATAGGTATTGATGCGTATTTGGAGCATGAGCAATAAAGTGTCGAAAACACGGCTTCAAACGCGGGATTTTGAAAAACTCGTCAACAAACAAGACTCAAAATCAAAGAATAAGAAATCATCAATTTGGTTGATATTTTGTCATTGTTAGAAGGAGCATTTAATAAACTTTCCAACGCTTCGAACCGGGCGCAAATTGGAGTTACAACTCAAAAGTTAAGTGTTGGTTTTTCATCTTGCTGTCATCTTTCACCGGGCGATACTGGACAGTCAGAAATGCATATTTAGGACCAAAATCACATTTTTAGGTGGTATTTTGGGTATTTTTGGTCCCAATTCTGAAAACCTCCATTTTTAGTCTTGAGAATCTATAAAACAACATTGGAGCTTGCATCTTGATGATCCGGAGTCGGATTTCTCATTAATCGGCGCTGACAATCCGTGAGATATTTGGTTTTTCTCCATTTCTTCTCTATGTATTTCTCTATTTGTTAGGTATGTTTGTATATTTACTTTGAGAATATGTATATTTGTTGATCATGGTATTATATAAAGCTTGCTTTACAAATCAATCTTGATGTCTTCTTTGATCTTTTTGCTTTATGTTTGGATTTGGGTTGTTATAGACATATACCTCACAAATCTTGATTAATGATGGATATCTATTAGTTTCTAGATTCTAGAGATGGATTTAGAGCTAATATTCACTTTGAGTGCTAAATCTTAATGCCTCCGTGTTATTGTAGCATGCAAGACATTGCCGATAGAGTAATATGGTTGGTCTCGTGACTTGGCATTAGACATAACCTTTATTGTGGGTACATCTCGTGGTGTCCGTGATGATTTTGACGAGTACAGTAGGTTGAGTGCAACTGATTAATAGGTTTAAGTTTGTAACGAGTAGTGTAAATTCATGCTTTATAGGTTTCTCCTTTCTATTTAATGCATTTATTTTCTTTTCAATAGTTTTTACCCTTTCCTTACAAACAAATCCATTTATACCCAAACTCATTAACGAGAGATTCGTTGAACGACAATTCAATAACCAATCTCTATGGACACGATAAATTCTCGGATAAATATTTTCAAAACTTTTGTTGGTTGCTGCTACACCGCTTCCAACAGTGTCATCACACCTCCAAATGCATAATTATGGTTATTAACAACATCAACAACTATAGCAATATCAACCTCAACATCTTCATGAACACGATCATCATTCTCCTTATCTACTTGAGACTTTTTCATCATGTCTTACGGGATGTTTGACACATCCTTATCACCATCAGGATTTCTCAAATTTGTTTCTTGGAAACCTTCACCAAAAAATATTAGAGTGTCATGAAGATTTTTCATATATCCAGTAACAGCTGAATCATACATCTTGTATCCAGACTTTAATACCTCAGTTTCACCTTCAATAAATAACCAATCATGTGTTTGATTAATCACACCTCCACACTTATGAGAAGATATTTTAATAGGAAGAATTATGCCATAACCCATATTCTTCTCAAGCTTCTTCTTCTGGGATGACATCCAACCTGACCATCAACCTTACCTTTAATGACACAATCCTTATGAGATAATTTAGAATCCTGAGTAAGATGTTGAGACATCTTGGCTGGTCTTTCTCTTTTCTGAGTGTTCTCTCTATAAATCTCGAGATCTTATATATTCCAAACGCCTTCCTCCGATATGACCTTCTTTATGAGAACTTATTTAACCTTGTTGGTGTCACCACCTTTGGATTTGTAGAAGTTCATATTTCTTATTTGATCATAATAATGATTTCTACTATTCATATTGACTGTTGAGTCTTTCCTATGTAGCACCTCCTCTCCATAAGGAATTGTCAAATTCCTTAAGCCCTTGATTCTTCCCTTTTATCTATAGCCATGAGTAAAATGAGTTATCACTACTAGAAAAATTACTTTTTATGATAACTATTTCACCTCACATATTGTAAAACTGAGGTATATATTCTGTATGTGCTGTGTTTTTTTCTTAAAAAAGTATATACTATATTATGTCATTTTTTTTGAAAATTGAGGGGTAAACTTCCTCAGTACACACGCTTTGAATTCCAACAACATCAGATTATGTTTTATGTCATTAAAAGTAGCGCCTTATGGAATATTATATTTTTAATATAAAACTAAGCCATTTTCACCTCGGTTTTGTTTCTCAATGTTGTACCCAAAAATTTGCCCTCTAATGTTTCAAATCCTCATAGGCTTATTGTTGTACCCCAAAATTTTCCCTATCATTTTTCAAGATTCCTCTCGTATAGGTGGTTAGAAACACCTATTTAAAGAAATAAAGAAAATGAATTTTTTTTGAAGATGATAATGTGCCCTTCGATTGGGTCGAAGAAGAGCAAGTCTGCTTCGATTCTCAATTTGATTAGACACTAGCTATCTTCAAAGCAATCTACTTCGATTCTCAAATTTAATTAGACAATGGCTTCCTTCGACCTACATGTTTCAAATGGTTAAAAGACTCTCTCTGAGCACTCTTCAAATCCACAAGCTTCGATGGGGCAGTGTGTTTGCTTCTATCCACAAGTTTCGATAAGGAAGTGTGTTTGCATCGATCCACAAGCTTCGATGGGATAGTGCGACTGCTTCGATTGGATGTTTGATGCGGGCATTCATGTGTTGACTGGACAAATATTTCCCCTATGTTTGCTTTGATTCACAAATTGATGACTAGTTGCATACAAGCCTTCGTTTGAGCCATAACTTCTTACGCGCAAGAGGCTCCCACCATGCTAGCATGCATAAGGCAAAAAGCCTCCAGTAGCCTTCTTCAATTCCAAGGAAAAAGCCTTTTGTAGCCTCCTTCGATTCCAAGGAAAAAAGCCCCCTTTTGGCATCCATCGTTTGCAAATTTAAACTTCTTGCATGCCTCTTTCGTTTGGGCATGAGGCCTTCTTGCATGCATCTTTCGTTTGGTTTTGTGGCCTCCTTCTAATGAAAGTTGGGGTTACGTACTTCATTTGGGAAGGAAATCTCCTTCGATGCAAGTTTAATCCATAAGCTTCGTTTGGGCATTTTGCTCCCTTTGAAGCAGTCTTCTTTAGTACATTTCTAGAACTCTTCGACACAAGTGGAAAATAGGACTTTGAAAGAACACTGATCAAATCTATGGGCCATGCTACCTGATATTACTTTACAGGCCTTAATGCTTGTATTTCACTCCATAATTAATTGCTTACATTATAGATTAAGTTATTTTCCAGGTGATTAAGCCTTTGTCCAAAAGATTTTTTTTTGAAAGTGAACTTGCTAGTACAAATCCTGTCCTAAGCCCATGCTTTGCTTAAATCCTGATTGTACTTCACCATAATTCAGGGAAGTCAGTCCCTTTTAACCAACAACTTTAGTACCTCACCTTGGGATCTTGGAAAATCTGACATAGCTTAATATTCACGTTTCAGCCAAGCCACATCTTGGTTCAAATTCCCAAAACTTTTCTCTATAAATAGAGAAACCATTGACAAAGAAAAGGGCCAAATTTTTGCTAGAGAGAAAAATCGTAAAAATCCTCAAGCACTCAAACTCTCCAATATTCTGAAACTCTCCAACATTCCCAAACCTTCAAAATTCTAAGACTTTTTTTTCTCACAAAAAACCCTCAGTAGTGTACCTTTTGATTCACTTCCCATAAACTGTAGCGTAATAACCTTCGATTCACCCATCATAATCATATGCTCTCTTTCGATTCAGTGACTGCCCAAACCAAGAAGTAACTAAACTAGCTTCAGGAAGATTCCAACGAAGCTCCCTCCACCACCAAAGAAGTTACCTACAACTCTTTCGATTAAGCACTTCAAGAGGTAAGTTCTCTCTAAATTTGGAACTCTTTCATTTAAATATAATTTGTACATACCAATAAAAGGAAAATGTAGATATCCCATTTAGGAAGTTGACCATGCCCTAACTTTTGACCCTCATTGTCTGTATGTTGAATGTCTCAATCCTGACTAGTTAGACTTTGGATTTTGGTGCCCAAAAATCTTGTGCTAACCCCTGGCCTGTAGCTTTCAAAATTTATACTTGTTAGTTTCATTTTCAAGTTTAGACAAGTTCTCCGTATCTTTCGATTGGCTAAGCATTGAAGTCTTTCGAATCTCAACCTGGGAGCTTTGCATTCCTATGATCGAAGGAGGCAACTGTTGGTGTAAGCCCTAGATGTTAGAACAATGTTTGAATCTAGTACCCTATATTTAAGTTTTGATGATAACAAAGTGAAAAGATATAGTATTTAAATGTTTCATGATTGAATTATATGCTGCCTAAAAATACTATGCTCTGACTTGCAGATATGCTGATTAAAATATGCAAGATCACTTCATCAGCATCAGAACTTGATTTGATACACCAGCATCAGAAGTTGCTGAATCAGAACGTGAAGATCAGATGATCAACTCACGAACACGCTGAAGCTTGATGAACAGAACTGCGCGTAAAACACTCTGATACAGAATCAATAGTTCATCAGCAGCTAAGCAGAATCAGAATGAGCCAAGCCAGAACGTGCATTGAAGAAGCAACGGTACTGTGCATTGAACGCTAATCAATTCCAACGGCTTCATTCCAGACAAGATCTGCTCAAAAAGGAATGCTTGTTAATAGCATTGAATCAAGAATATTTGCATCAATGTTCATCTTCTCAAGTGCTATATAAACCAAGCTTCGAAGATTATAATGGCTAATGCTTCCAAACTCTCTACACGCACAAAGCTGAACAATAATCTTCATCTACCAGTTTTGCTAAACCAACAAACTCTGATACTCCATTAGCGTTTAGCATTCTAAGTTTCTAAGCTTCATTTGTGTAAACATCACAGTTGTGATATAGTTTTGTAGAAAACATTCACACACATTATTTTATACCTTTGTAAGAAAGTGTTGCCTTGACAAACCGGATTGTGGTTTGAATCAAGAAGGCTTTAGCAGTTGTTAAAGCAGATTTGTATTCAGTTGAATATAGTGAATTAAGACCTCGTTGGAGAGAGGCGAAATCACCTTGACGGGTGGACTGGAGTAGTTTGAGATCAAACGAACCAGGATAAAAATATCTTGTCAATTGCTTTAAGTTTCCAGTTTTACAATTCAACCCCCCCTTCTTGTGTTTTTCACCCCTTCACTAGAGGCCAATACTTTTGGTACTTGTATCAAATTATTTATTAATAATAAAAGGCATTTCTTTATTATGTTTGCTTTCCAAAATAATAAAGTCCCTAGAATGGTTTATTTGTTTAATGAAATGTTAAGTGTGACTTAATCATGAGATCTCATTAAACATAAGACACTATTCTTAAAGTATCCGTAGTCAAGCTTTAATGTGAAGTGGGATAGCATTAAAGAATTAAGATTATTATTAAGATAGATTGATGATCACATCTCATGGATCATAGATAAGGAGTTAGCAAGTCTTGACATAGGTATGAATATTAGGAGTAATATTTATACTGGATTGACCCGCTATGAGAATACTACATAGAATGTTATGCAAAGTGTCATAAGTTATTCTCATGATGATAATGGTGTATACCACCCTTCGACCTGAAACCACTATGGACCCTAGATGTAGAGTCAAGTACTTTATTGCTGATCAAACGTCATCTGTAACTGGATGACTGTAAAGACGGTTGATGGGTACTTCACAAAGCATGCTAAGGGACATGAGTGACCTAGATGGAATTTGCTCATCCTGCATAACAGGATAAATGTCTAAGGGCCCAATATTGAACTGGACAAGGGTGACACAGTGTATGCCTTGTGTTCAATATAGACACGAGGGCAAAAGGGTAATTGTACAACACAAATATTATCACGGAAAAGGTTTGGTCAGATCATATGACATTTTCGTGACTTGGGTAACAGTGATGTGTTGCTAGATACTGCTCACTGTTTATTATATTAAATGTGTGATTTAATATAATTGCCAACGTCACGAAAACCTACAGGGTCACACACATAAGGACAGGTTGATGAGAGATAGAATAAATAAGGAACACCGTAAGGTACGGTGCACTTAAGTGTAATACGGAAAATGGTAAGGTACCACGTGGATAAGTGATATATGGTACATCATAAGGTATGATGTCCATAAGCTTAATTGGGCTTTTAGCTTATAGCCTTAATTGGGCTTTTAGCTTGTAGCCCACACGAGTGATTCTATAAATAGATCCCTTGTGATGAAGCAATTTCACTTGATGCATTTTAATTTTTGACTCTCTCTCTCACTAAAGGTTTCTTTTCGTGATCAGCTAGCACTGTGACCGGAAGCGATCTGTTCGTGTGGACTGAGTAGAGGCGTTGTTCTTCATCAACGCTCGTGATCACAACATCAAAGTTCTGAATCACCACAGGAGGTAAATATTTCTATCACTGACCATGCTCATTCGTAAGGATCGCTAAAGGAAAATTTTAAATTCCGCTGCGCTTTTGGTCGCAATTTTCCTTCAGCAACAAGGAGTTTTGAAACGAATAGTGCACCTCATGCTGACTTCTAGGCCCAATCGAAAGGAGCAGCCGGAAGGATGAACTGAAGGTTGTATTTCACACTATTTTCCCAATCGAAGGAAGCCAAAGAAGGGGGAATCGAAAGATCCTACTATCTGGATCGAAGGATTCATTTTTTCTCTCTCTTTGTTTTATTTTTGTCTTTATATTTTCTTGCTATTCAATATGGTTGTAATAGTGAGGATATTTTATCTTCTGCATTTTTATTGCTTTATACAAATGTTAGTAATTAGGATGTATGGAAGATAAAAACAACAAGTAGACAACCCCTAATCAAATATTAAATGCATGCAAATCAAACACACTTTGCACACGTACACCTCTAGGGTTAACTCCACTTGGTGCCTTATAAAAAAAACAGTCATGTTATGCATATGAGATGACTTAGCAAAAACAATCAAAATACAAGATCTTAGTCCCTCAATGATGCTTTGAATGTTGCCTTACAAATGATCTTAGTCCCTCAAGAGAAATGCTAATATATCTCATAATATTTCTATCATGACTATACGATGACCCACACATGTCCCTTTTACATCCCAAGATAAAGGCTTCTTACCAATCAATGGTAAGTTAGAAATATTAAAGGAATAGAGGAATGAACGAAAAACTTTTGAGTAAGGTAGAATACTCTTAGTTGCTTGCTCATCTTCAAAACACAAACACCTCTTTAAATGCACCAACACCTTCCATGAAATATTTTTAAAAGTCCAACACTCTGTATACATTCTTATAGAGATGAGAATCATTACAAAGTTTGCCTAAACGAAGGCGCTTTTCAAAAATACTTTCAAAAACCACCACAAAGCACACTTTCAAACAAAAGCAATAATCTAGCAAGCAACTAAGAGCCCATAGATAACTATGGATGAAAATGGTGCTAGCACCTTCCCTTCTCATAATCTACCCCCCGAACTCAAGAAAATAATCTCAAAGGTCTTTCCTGTTCTTTTCACCCTTTCCTTTATTTGGATAAAAGAAAATTCGGTGGCGAATCTTGCTATCCGTAACAATTGTGATCAAATGCAAAACATCCCAAGTCAGTTCTCCCACCGTATTATAGAACTGGCGAATCTGCTGGGGACTATTGATGAAAAGTGGGGTTACCTTAGGGCTAGATCACCTTTACTTGCTTTCCTTTGTTTTGACTTGTTTGCTTTATATTATGGTTCCTTGTTTGGGCTTGTTGGATCTTCTACCCAGATATGGGATACCTTTTAGGTAAGTAGAAATAAGTTGCAAAAATTGTGCGGGATATACCGACATGGTCTAAGCAAGAGCTACGTTAGTGTGACACATTTGTTGGTATTAGTAGCCCTTGAGTAGTCAAGGAGAATACGGGGCCACTGTGTGGTCATGAAGCACAAACTGACTTTAGAACCTTTATTTGACCAACTTGGCCATTAGGAAGTAGTGAGGCAACCGACTTTGGTGCAGTCCAAAGTTGGTTGATACTCAATACTACACTCATTGAGATTGTACTTTCGGGATATTTCGGTCGCCTTAAAGAGGCTTGCGCTGAAATAATGTCCGATGAAGAAAGATCAGTGATATTGAGATCCCCTAGAACTCGGTTACTATTACTAGGACATGTTGAGCCAACTAAACTTCAAGAGGGTACTTACCTATAAAATTCATACAAGCCTAAACTTAAGGACTTGTTTGATTTGTGTGTATATGTTTACTTGTACATAACATCATAACATCATACCATTGCATTTTTTGCACTAACCATTTCAAGGATTATTGAGATTTATCTTTGTTCTATTTTGTAGGAGATGGCTTCCACCCGCAGGAATACTATCCAAGTCAATCTCGTAAGAATTCCTTCTCAACTCAAAGAGTTAGCATTGAGGGTTCCTGAGAGTTCTTCATTCACCGAAAGACATGTTCGACTCCTAAACTTGGTTACCTCAAGCATTGATGAAGACATGATGAAGGTGCTTTTCCAGTTCTTCGACCCTTTGCACCATTGCTTCACCTTTCCTGATTACCAACTTGTACCTACTAGGGAAGAATTCTCTCAACTCTTGAGGATTCCTATTCTCAATAAACTACCTTTCAACAGTACTGAAAGAGACCCGAGCCGTGAAGATATTGCCCGAGCTCTTCACTTGCAACAATCTGACGTCAAGGCTAATTGGGAAACAAGAAGTGGTGTCAAAGGGTTCCTAGCCAAGTTCCTGTTGAAGAAAGCTCAAGATTGTTGGAACACCCTAGATTTACAAGCCTTTAAATAAATCTTAGCACTTCTCATCTATGGGATGGTACTATTTCTAAATCCTGACCAACTTATAGATGTAAATGCTGTCAAAATCTTCATGTCTCGCAATCCGATGCTACTTTATTGGGAGATATCCTACATTCTCTCCACTCTTGCACCATGAGGAAAAAAGGGACCCTCATGTGTTGCACTCCTCTATTGGCTAGGTGGTTTGTCTTGCATCTCCACTGATCCGTATTGAAGAACGCACAAGGTTTCAGGTGGTCCAATAGGTTGATGTCACTCAGACATTCAGATATTCACTAGTGTTTTCGATCCTTAGAGAACATTACTATCATCGACCATTGTGGGAAATCACCTAATGTCCCTTTGCTTGGCATTAGAGGAGGTATCACTTACAACCCTTGCTTAGCTTTGCGACAGTTTAGATATGCTCGAAGAGATGGTCCTCATGATATGCTCATCCAAGGAGTGGTGTTCGACTACGAGAACAACAACCAAGGCTACCGTCAGAGGTTTGTGCAAGCTTAGAGTATGGTAAACAAAATGGATAGTAAGACGCTGGGACGCAAGAATTCTATTCCCCTTGATCCTTACCTTAGGTGAGTACGAGCTCGTGCTCAGAAGCTCATGATGCCTTACCCCTCCATCCTACCAGTTATCGTGGAGCCTGTTGCTGAAGGAGATGTCCCGTATACTATCCTCTCCTAACATGCCTACTTCTCTTGAAGACTTGCAAAAGGGTTGGATTCAGCTAAAGGAAGAGAGAGACACCTTCGAAGCTCAGTTCTATGCAAGCGAGAAAAGGGTTTTGGAGCTTACAAGGTAACTTCATGAAGAACAAAGCTTGAACGCCTACCTAGCACCAAATAGGATGCGTTTGACCTTTTTGTCTTAAGAATTTATATTGTAAGCCCAAGAGGAACTTGTAACTACTTTAAACTGATTAATGCAATTTGACGTTTGTTCATTCTTTGTATAGACAAATTTAAATGTTATAAATCCTTGAAATCATTTGCATGCACATTTTTCATGCATCATAACCTAAACAGGTTTTCCACAACAGGTTTCCTTATATTTCTGCTATTTATTTCAGTAAGATGGATATCTAGAAAACAGTGAAAGACCTGCAAGCACAAAACTCCCAATTTCAAGAAACTCTGCTAACCCTGGCCAGGGGTCAACAAGAGTTGATGACGTTGCTGGCATCCAAAAAGAAACCAAAAAGGAAAGCCCTAGTCAACATGGGTAAAAGATTCAGAGAGCCGATCCGCCAGATACCGATAGTTGAAGATTCGTCTGAGGAAGACGAAAATCAAGTTGGAGAAGCAAGGAGTACCCAGGATGGGTGTGTCAATGATCGAGTGTCCGATGATGAAGACTATGTTGACGAGCAGTATCATCCTGCCGATGAAAAGTACAAGCAGCTAGAGGATAGACTGAAGGCCGTTGAGATTCAAGCCATTCCTGATTTGGATTTTGATGATTTGGGTTTAATTATGGGGTTGTCAATCCCCATAAATTTAAAATACCAGTCTTCGTTAAATATGACAGGGTTTCCTGCCCAAAGCTTCACCAAAAGTCTTATGTGTGCAAAATACAACTGCACACCACCGACATGAAACTCTGGGTCCACTTCTTTCAAGAAAGCTTGGCTAGGAGTCAACTAGAGTGGTTTTACCAATTGCAGGGTTCCCGTATCCATACATGGGAAGAATTGGCCACTGCTTTCTATCACCAACACCAGTACAATGCTGACCTGGCGCCGACTAGAGTTCAACAGCAAGACATGACGATGGGTTCAAAGAGTACTCCCAAAAGTGGAGGGATCTTGCCAGTAGGGTCCAAACACCATTAACTGATAGGGAACATATCGATATGTTTATGGGTATGTTATTTGGTCCATTCTTCAACTTATTTGTTGGTTGTTCTTCATCCGGTTTCACCGAGCTGATCCTGACCGGTAAAAGGGTCGAAAGCGGTATCAAGAACGGGAAAATCCCCATGGCATCTGCTTCCACCTCCAATCCCTTAAAGAAACCCTTCACTGGGAAGAAAGAAACTAATTTTGTGTATGGAGCAAGGGCCTGTACCAAAAAGAATAACCGTCCATCCGTTAATTCTGTTCGGATTTCCAACTCAACTCCTGTTCAAAGACAATCTTCCAATCATCAACGATTTGAGGGTCCACGAAGACAATTCACAAGGACAGGAATGTCACTATCCCAAGCCTTACAAAACCTGTTAAAGGCTAACTTAGTGACACTGCGTGATCCTCCATCCAACCCAGATACTTCCTCACCTAAATACAATCCGAATACCAAGTGTGCATATCACTCGAATAGTCCCAGGCATGAGACCGATTAATGCTGGGCACTAAAGAATAAAATTCAAGACTTAATAGACAACAAGACCATCAAATTTGATTCTCCTACAATTACCAATGTAATAACGGAACCAATGCCAAACCATGGCAAAGGTGTCAATGCAATTGAAGACACCGTTTTTGTTTCCTCCGTCGAAGACTTAACTACTCCGTTGACTATTATCAAAAAGAATTTGCTGAGAGCTGGAGTTTTCCCTGGCTGTTTGAAGGACTGTGATTGCTGCGCCACACAAATTAATGGATGCAAATGGCTAAAGGAGGGCGTTCAACGCCTGATGAATAATCATGAGATCCTATTTGAGAAAACTCTGTTCGCCAAAAGTTTGACCAATGAGATTAAAGACGTATCCATCATAAAAATTTCAAACAAGCCTCTTAGGATCTCCTCAAAAGGTCCTATCAGGATTTCGAATGAACCGATTGTTTCTCCCCTGATGATTACTGCCCCTGGGCCAATTCCGTATTCTTCCAACAAAGCAGTGTCGTGGAACTATGGTGCTGAAGTGTTTTACCATGGAATAAAACAAGATGCTTGGGTTGAAGAAAGCAAGGCTGATGACATTGGGAACATTACTGGATCTAGTAAGTTGACAAGAACTGGGAGAATCTTTTTGAACATTTCACCACCAGCTACTACAACGACACCTGTCTGCATCACCGCTACTAAACTCGATGCTGGCATTAAAGGTAAAGAGAAAATAGATGAGCCTGTTGAGACAAAGACGCTTGTAAAGGATGTTGCTGCTGAGGAACCTTCTGCTCAAGAAATGGATGAGACTTGAAAATTATAAAGAGGAGTGATTTCAAGATAGTGGAGTAGCTAGGGCAAACCCCTTCCAAGATCTCCATGCTATCTTTGCTACTTTGTTCCGATGCTCATGCCCGGGCATTGATCAAATTCTTGAAGAAGGCTCATGTGCCTCATGAGACCACAACTAACCAGTTTGAAAATTGTGTGGCAAGCTTGACGGCCGACAACGGTTTGGGGTTCTTGGATACTGATCTGACACCACTTGGAAGAAACCATAACAAAGCTCTGCATGTTTCTGTCGAATGTAAAGGGACTACCCTAGCACATGTTCTGGTTGACACTGGCTCTTCCTTAAACGTGTTACCCAAGGGCGCTTTTGACCGGTTAGACTATGAAGGACTGGTGTTGAAGCCAAGTGATATTATTGTGAGGGCTTTCGATGGGTCCAAAAGGACGGTTCATGGAGAGGTAGATCTACCGATCAAAGTGGGCTCGCAGATTTTTAACTCTACCTTCTACATCATGGACATTCGTCCTTCTTACTCCTATTTGCTGGGCCGACCTTGGATTCATGGAGCAGGGGAAGTAACGTCAACCCTTCATCAAAAGCTCAAGTACCCGGTCAAGGGGAGGATCGTCACAGTTTGTGGCTAGGAGGAATTCATAGTGAGTCATCTCAATTATTTCAAATATGTGGAGATGGATGGAGAATTTATAGAAACCCCGTGCCATGCTTTTGAAGTTGTTCCGCCTATGATTGCTACTGCCAAAGTCTCCTCTGACATGCCCAAAGCTGATAAGGTTGTGCCAAGGATGGATTCATTTAAAGATGCTCGTGCCGTAGTCGAAGGTGGAAGCCGTGATACCTGGGGGAAACTCCTCGAGATCCCGTTCAAAGAAGATAAATGTGGATTGGAATTTACTATTAAGGCTCAGAAAGAAGTGAGGCACGCTCATGCAAGAAAACCCCCTCTCCGTATTGGAAATCATGAAGTAAACACTGTGGAGGATTCTGATGATGAATGTGTATTTGAAGAATGGGTATATCCTACTACAACAGAGCTCAACAATTGGCACGCAAAGGACTTCTTTCCCATCTCCTTCATTGAGGAGTAATTACTTGTTTATTGCTTTCTATCAATTCAAGAACCTGTTACCTGTAATATTAAACAATGACTTTTAAGCCATATGCCTGGCCCGGGGCACTATGGTCTATTTGTTAAGGGTTTATTTATGTTCATTTTATCATATGATCATTCAATATAAACCATTGGACTTTTGCATTCAAATTTTTATGCTCATTGTCTTTCTTTTTCTTCAATGTGTTTCTCAAAATAGCCATGTATCTTACATGCACACACACACACACTCTTGCAGGTCCCCGTCCACTCCGAATCTCATTGCCAATGACTCTATTATTGCCAACTATGATTTCGAACATCCAATTAACCAAGACGAAGACGAAGGCAAGGAAGATTGTGAAATACCGGGAGAATTATCCATACTTCTAATGCAAGAGGAAAAAGCTATTCATCCGCATGAAGAGTCAGTTGAGGTCATCAACCTAGGTACCGAGACAGACAAGAAAGAGGTCAAGATCGGCGTTAACCTAGGAAGCAGTGTCAAAAGCAGATTGGTTCAGATGTTACAAGACTACTTGGAAGTGTTTGCTTGGTCATATGAAGATATGCCAGGGTTGAATACCGACATTGTAGTTCATCGTCTGCTGACAAAGGAAGATTGTCCTTCTGTCAAGCAAAAAGTTCGTCGCATGCGGCTTGACATGTCTGAAAAGATAAAAGCTGAAGTGATGAAACAATTTGATGCAGGATTCCTAGCTATGACATCTTATCCCCAATGGGTTGCGAACGTGGTTCCAGTTCCAAAGAAAGACAGAAAAGTTCGTATGTGCGTAGATTATAGGGATCTGAATAGGGAAAGCCCCAAGGATGACTTTCCTCTACCTCATATTAACGTCTTGGTCGATAGAAACGCTCAACATAAAGTCTTCTCTTTCATGGATGGTTTTTCCGGCTATAATCAAATTAAGATGGCTCCCGAAGACATGGAGAAGACCACCTTTGTTACGCAATGGGGCACCTTTTGTTACAAGGTCATGCTGTTCTGATTAAAGAATGCAGGGGCAACATATCAAAGGGCTATGGTAGCTTTGTTTCATGATATGATCCATCATGAAATAGAGGTATATATGGATGATATGATTGCAAGGTCACAAACTGAGGAAGAACATCTCAATCACTTATACAAGCTATTCGAGAGGTTGAAAAAGTATAAGTTGAGGTTGAACCCTAATAAGTGCACATTCGGAGTAAGATCTGGAAAACTTCTAGGTTTTGTTGTCAGTGGTAAAGGAATCGAAGTTGATCCTACAAAGGTAAAGGCCATCCAAGAAATGCTAGTCCCTCACTCTGAAAAGGAGGTTAGAGGATTCTTGGGTCGTCTTAACTACATCGCCCGTTTCATATCTCACTTAACTGCTACTTGTGAGCCAATCTTCAAACTCTTGAAGAAAGATCAAGTAGTCAGATGGAATGATAAATGCCAAGCTGCCTTCAATAAAATTAAGGAATATCTGCAAGAACCTCCTATCCTCATGCCTCCATTTGAAGGAAGACCCTTGATCATGTACTTGACTGTGCTAGAGAGTTCTATGGGGTGTGTGTTAGGCCAACATGATGAGTCTGGCCGAAAAGAGCATGCTATTTACTACCTGAGCAAAAAGTTTACCGAATATGAAACCAAATATTCACTGCTCGAGAAAACTTGTTGCGCTCTGGCATGGGCTGTACGTCGGATAAGACAATATATGTTGACTCATACCACTCTATTGATTTCTAAGATGGACCCTATCAAGTACATCTTCGAGAAACCTGCTCTTTCTTGATGGATAGCTATATGGAAAATGATTTTGACTGAATACGACATTTAATACACAACATAAAAGGCCATAAAAGAAAGCATATTGGCAGATCATTTGGCCCATCAAGCTGTTGATGATTATCAATCTATGAACTTTGACTTCCCAGATGAGAATATCATGCTAGTGACCGACTGCGCGGAACCTGGGCCGTACGACGGACCTGAACAAGGATCCCGATGGACCATGGTTTTTGATGGGGCTTCCAACGCTTTGGGCAACAAAATTGGTGCTTTGATAGTTTCTCCTAAGGGTTTCCACACCCCTTTCACTTCCAGACTATGCTTCGATTGTACAAATAACATGGCTGAATACGAGGCATGCATTTTGGGTCTGAAGGCTACCATTGATTTAAAGATCAAACATTTGAATGTATTCGGAAACTCCGATTTGGTGATTAGCCAAGTAAAGGGAGATTGGAACACTAAGCATCCTAATCTTATTCCTTACTAGGAGCTTGTGCTATCTCTGATTCCATACTTCGAAGGAATAACATTTGAACACTTCTCTAGAGAAGAAAATCAGTTAGCCGATGCTTTGGCCATAATGTCTTCTATGTTCTAGGTCAAATGGGACAACGAAGCTCCTATGATTACAATTGAGAGATTTGATGAACCTACGCACTTCTATGAGCTTGACACTGACGCCGAGAAGCCATGGTACCATGAGATGAAGAAATACGTTGAAGCACAAGAGTATCCTGAAGGAGCATCCATGAATGATAAAAAGTTCTTACGAAGATTCTCAACCAAATTCTTCCTAAGCAATGGAATCCTGTACAAATGCAACCATGATTCTACTCTACTCCGATGTGTGGACAAGAAGGAGGTAGAGGAAATTATGGAAGACATACATGATGGTCTCTTTGGGACTCATTCTAGCGGATATACTATGGCCAAGAAAATTCTAAGAGTTAGTTACTATTGGTCAACGATGGAGACTAATTGCCATCACCACTGAAGGACTTGCCACAAGTGCCAAATCTATGCTGACAAGGTCCATGTGCCTCCTATTCCTCTAAACATCATGACCGCTCCATGGCCATTTGCAATGTGGGTCATCGACATGATTAGAGAGATTAAACCCACTACTTCCAATGGGCATCGCTTCATTCTAGTTTCTATCAATTATTTCACCAAATGGGTTGAAGCTGCTTCATTTGCCTCAGTCACCAAGAACGTCGTAGCCAGATTCATTAAACATAACCTCATCTACCACTATGGTATCCCTGAAAGGATTATCACCGACAATGGAACCAATCTCAACAATGTTATGATTACAGAACTTTACACTCAGTTAAAAATCAAGCATCACAATTCTTCTCCTTATAGACCTAAAATGAATGGCGCAGTGGAAGCAGCCAACAAAAAAATTAAGAAGATTGTGCAGAAGATGGTAGTAACCTACAAGGACTGGCATGAGATGTTACTGTTTACTCTTCGTGGCTACCGTACTTCAGCTCGGACATCAACTGGGGTAACTCCCTTTTCTTTGGTCTATGGCATAGAAGCTGTCCTGCTAGTGGAAGTTCAGATTCCCTCACTAAGGATTATGAACGAAGCAGGCTTAGGCAAAGACGAATGGATCCAAACAAGATTGGATCAGTTAAACTTGATCAATGAAAAGCGATTGACCGCTGTTTGTCATGGTCAGATGTACCAAAATGCATGATCAAGGCCTTCAACAAAAGGATCAGGCCTCGAGTATATCAAGCTGGTGACTTGGTAATAAAGCGCATCATTCTTCCACAGAGCGACCCCAGGGGCAAATGGACTCCCACTTACGAAGGGCCATTTGTTGTCAAGAAAGTTTTCTCTGGTGGCGCCATGATGCTAACTACTATGGACGGTGAAGATTTCCCACATCCTGTGAACGTGGACATAGTAAAAAAATACTATGCATAAGAGACCATCTAGGTTGACACACCTAGGAAAGATAAGGGCATCCCAGCAAACTAAAGGTTTGGTAAAAATTAGGGATATATGCAAAAGATTATACACCCGGCAAGTCGAAAACTCGAAAGGGTTACTTGGGCAAAAATGGGTATCCTGGTGGGCTAAAAACCTGAAAGGGAGGTCCAGGAAAAAAATTAAGGATTGAAAGCGTATGACTATGTCTCGTGGAATCACCACAGTCGACTTCATTACCAAGGTCCAAGTTCAAACGGTCCAGGATCAATCCAATCAACTTTTGTCAAACGAAAAGGGACGTTCGAAGACATTGGGGAAATAATAGAATTGGAACATAATGAGATCACTTCCACATGGTTGTTATCTTTGTTTTCAATCTTATTTTCCTTTCGACGATTTCCTCTTACTAGGATCTCTGTATCTTTGTACAAAAACGCCTATTCATGGGCAAAACATCAATACAAATATACTTTGAAGTGCAAACTTTCTTTTTTGTTTTGAATGCAAATATGTCCAATGACTAAATTTGAATGAACATCTGCATATGAACATAATTAAAACTATTTAGCACATGTATCCTGCCAAGCTGCAGCAAGCGTCTCTTTGACGTATTTGGGATATCCCCATAAATTCCTTTGCATAGGGTGGTCCCCATCCAGAGTTTCAATCTCTTGACAACCCTCTCACCAGCTGATTTGGAAGCCTGGTGGATTTCTTTCTAAAGAATTCACCTTGTTAGCAATTCGTCAAGTATCCTCTTCAACAAGGTTTGTTTCCCTAACAAACTACAGATTCCCCAGCTTGAGTCTACCTCTCAGACTATTACAAATTAGAGGACCACAATTCCCCATCCCCAATGAAGTCACCAACAAAGTCACAGCTATCTCTGAAAGTTGCTGTGAAGACTAGAGCCCGACCAGATAACAGTCAACTTCATTCTTTCAAACAAGTTACTATGAAGCCTGGACCCGACCAGATAGTAGTTTAACTCCAGTTACTATGAAGCCTGGACCCGACCAGATACTAGTTCAACTTTCAGTTACTATGAAGCTTGGACCCGACCAGATGCTAGTTCAACTTTCAGTTACTATGAAGCCTGGACCCGACCAGATAAAGTTTAACATCTCAAGACACTATGAAGCCTGGACCCGACCAGATAATAGTTTAACATCTCAAGACACTATGAATCCTGGACCCGACCAGATAATAGTTTAACTCTTCGAGATATTGAAAAACCTGGACTCAACTAGACAATGGTTTAAACTTTTTCTCCCCAGTAGAGTTTGCCTCTACCCCTAGCAAGTTACTATAAAGCCTGGACCCGACCAGATATCAGTTCAACTTCATTCATTCAAGCAAGTTACTGTAAAGCCTGGACCCGACCAAATATCAGTTCAACTTCATTCATTCAAGCAATTTACAGTAAAGCCTAGACCCGACCAGATATCAGGTTAACTTCATTCATTCAAGCAAGTTACTGTAAAGCCTGGACCCGACCAGATATCAGTTCAACTTCATTCATTCAAGCAAGTTACTGTAAAGCATGGACCCGACCAGATATAAGTTCAACTTCATTCATTCAAGCAAGTTACTGTAAATCCTGGAACCGACCAGATATCAGTTCAACTTCATTCATTCAAGCAAGTTACTGTAAAGCCTGGAACCGACCAGATATCAGTTCAACTTCATTCATTCAAGCAAGTTACTGTAAAGCCTGGACCCGACCAGATATCAGTTCAACTTCATTCATTCAAGAAAGTTACTGAAAATCCTGGACCCGACCAGATATCAGTTCAAATTCATTCATTCAAGCAAGTTACTATAAAGCCTGGACCCGACTAGATATCAGTTCAACTTCTTCCCTCCTAGCAAGTCAATGCAAAGCCTGGATCCGACCAGATATCAGTTCAACTTCATCTTTTCAAGTAAGTTATTACGAAGCCTGGAGTTCGACCAGATAACAATTAACTTTATCCACCTCAGAAATCTGCTTTGAAGCCTGGAATCCGACCAAATAGCAGTTTAAAGTTGGTAAATTGCTTCCAAGCCTAGATTCTGACCAGATAACAACCAACTTCCGATACTCTCCAGTCAGGAATAACTCCCCAGTAGAGCAACGGACAACCAAAGTTTCTGAACTTTATTCCTCCAAGCAGAAATCAACACTCCCCACAGGAGTCTCCTCATGCAAAGAGCCAAAGTCAATATTCCCCAACGGATTTCTCCTCAAACAATAAATCAGGGATTCCCAACAAAAATATTCTAAACAAAGTTGAAGATACACTTACTCTCCAACAACGGTTTAATATTCAGCCTCCCAAGATTCCCCAATATGATGTCAAGGATTTATTTTCCTAGACAAAGACACGCTGCAATAAATGCATCACATTCATAAATTATAACACATACATGACAAATGCATGCAGCATAATCTCATTTACTTTGAGATCATCATTACGCCATGCATACATCTGCATGCAACTAATCCTTTTCCTTACAGGAAAAACCATCAGGCAAAAGATATCTACTATTTCAGTATAAATCAACCAAAATATTTATTCTAATACCTTCCACCATCCCTCCAAATGGCATCTTTAAGCCCATTCCATACACAGTCAGCTAACATATCATCGAGTACAAATTTCTGGGCACTTTAGTGTTCAATCATCTTCCACCTTCAAGTCACGAATGGAATGCTTGCCAATCTAACTCTTCAGGTTTAAGAATATTGAACAAGGGCAGCTGTTGTACCCAAAAATTTTCCCTCTCATTTTTCAAGATTATTCTCGTATAGTTGGTTACAAACACCTGTTTAAAGAAATAAAGAAAAATGAGTTTTTTTAAGATGATAATGTGCCCTTCGATTGGGTCGAAGAAGAGAAAGTCTGCTTCGATTCTCAATTTGATTAGACACTAGCTATCTTTGAAGCAATCTGCTTCATTCTCAAATTCGATTAGACACTGTCTTCCTTCTACCTACATGTTTCGAATGGTTAAAAGACTCCCTCTGAGCACTCTTCAAATCCACAAGCTTCAATGGGGCAGTGTGTTTGCTTCTATCCACAAGTTTCGATAGGCCATTGTGTTTGCTTCGATCCACAAGCTTCGATGAGACAGTGCATCTGCTTAGATTGGATGTTTGATGCTTGTATACCTATGTTGACTGGAAAAAAATTTCCCCCTATGTTTGCTTTGATTCACAAATTGATGACTAGTTGCATACAAGCCTTCGTTTGAGCCATAACTTCTTACGCGCAAGAGGCTCCCACCATGCTAGCATGCTAAAGGAAAAAAGCCACCTGTAGCCTCCTTTGATTCCAAGGCAAAAAGCCTCCTGTAGGCTCCTTTGATTCCAAGGAAAAAAGCCTCCTTTTGGCATCCTTCGTTTTCACATTTAAACTTCTTGCATGCCTCTTTCGTTTGGGCATGAGGCCTACTTGCATGCCTCTTTCGTTTGGTTTTGTGGCCTCCTTCAAATGAAAGCTGGGGTTACATACTTCATTTGGGCAGGAAATCTCCTTCGATGCAAGTTTGATCCATAAGCTTCGTTTGGGCATTTTTCTCCCTTCGAAGTAGTCTTCTTTAGTACATTTCTAGAACTACTTAACACAAGTGGAAAATAGGATTTTGAAAGAACACTAATCAAATCTATGGGCCATGCTACCTGATCTTACTTTACAGGCCTTAATGCTTGTATTTCACTTCATAATTAATTGCTTACATTATGGATTAAGTTATTGTCCAGAAGATTTTTTTTTTGAAAGTGAACTTGCTAGTACAAATCATGTCCTAAGCCCATGCTTTGCTTAAATCCTGATTGCACTTCACCAAAAGTCAGGGAAGTCAGCCCCTTTTAACCAACAACTTTAGTACTTCACCTTGGGATCTTGGAAAATATGACATAGCTTAATATTCACATTTCAGCTAAGCCACATCTTGGTTCAAATTCCCAAAACTTTTCTCTATAAATAGAGAAACCATTGACAAAGAAAATGGCCAGATTTTTGCTAGAGAGAAAAATCATAAAAATCCTCAAGCACTCAAACTTTCCAACATTCCCAAACCTTCAAAACTCTAAGACTTTTTTTTTTCTCACAAAAACCCCTCAGTAGTGTACCTTTCGACTCACCTCCCCTAAACTGTAGCGTAATAACCTTTGATTCACCCATCACCATCAATTACTATCTTTCGATTTAATAACTTCCCAAACTAAGCAGTAACTGAACTAGCTTCAAGAAGATTCCAACGAAGCTCCCTTCACCACCAAAGAAATGACCTACAACTCTTTCGATTAAGCACTTCAAGAGGTAAGTTCTCTCTAAATTTAGAACTCTTTCATTTAAATATCATTTGTACATACCAATAAAAGGAAAATGTAGATATCCCATTTAGGAAGTTGATCAAGCCCTAACTTTCGACCCTCACTGCCTGTATGTTGAAAGTCTCAATGCTGACTTGTTAGACTTTGGATTTTGGTGCCCAAAAATCTTGTGCTAACCCCTGGCCTGTAGCTTTTGAAAGTTATACTTGTTAGTTGCATTTTCAAGTTTAGACAGGTTCTCTGTATCTTTCGATTGGCTAAGCATTGAAGCCTTTCGAATCTCAACCTGGGAGCTTTGCATTCCTACGATCAAAGGAGGTAGTAAGGAGTTTTGAAACGAATAGTGCACTGTTGTACCCCAAAATATTCCCTCTCATTTATCAAGGAATCTCCTTGGATCCTCAAGTTTGCTTCCATCCAATTCCAAGCCTTGAATTATCATTTTTTCAAACAAACCAAGCCACAAGGGAAAAATGGTCATTTGCACACTGAAAGGTCAAACTTTGACTTTTGGATCAACATCAAATCTCAGGAATCATATTTCATCAAAACATGTTGGAATATGAAGTTTGTTTCATCAAGAATTTCGAAAGTCAAATTTACTATGGAAAAGCCAAATCTCTAAATACTTGGAATTTCTTCTAAGTATTTAAGAAAAAATGAAACTTCAGAACTTCAGAGCCAGCCTCCAAGCAGGAGCAATCAGAAGATATAGACATGGTTCAGCACATAGTCTCCAGTCAGAACATGGCTCTTCAACATCTACGCAAGTTCAGTCAGAGTTTGCTATGGTAATGCAAAGAAGGTTAAGGAGCGTGCTACAAGCTTTCTAGAAAGTCTGAAAGCTCCTTCAGAACATGATGGAGCCAGAATATACAAAGATCAGAGGGTGGATGCTACGCTGAAGCAGAACTTCTGACCCAGAACAAAGCCTTGGTGTAGAGTATCATGCTGCAGGATTTCTGGATGTGACAAGTCTCATCATCATTTAATGCTCATTTAATGCTCACAACCACCTTCTGAGTCTTTATCTAAAGGATCTTCACCACGTGTACCTCTACTGTCTTGGGATAACAACTCTGCTTTTGCTTTTCCTTAATTCCTGTTGACAGCCACCATGCTTGCTTAAAAGACAAGGTAGCACTTTAGCACATGAAGGCTATTTTTAACGCTTTGGTTAGAACTTGACCAAATCCCAAAACCTTGCTTATAAAACTTGCTACAGACCTATGACTAACAGCTAGCTCATCCTACGCCTGCATCTGACGATTACACCAAACTAGCATACAAAAGCTGTGATAAAAAAGCAAAGGAACAAGATGCCAAAACAGGTTCAAATCCTATTTGCTTTTCCCCCCAAAATCACAACAAATTCATCTATAAATACTTGGATCCATCATAAGTTCAAGGGGCCGTTTTTTGGAAGGAGGGGCTGGAATTTCAAGGAGAGGCTGGCTTTTAGAAAGAAAGAACCATCAAAAGAGAGAAAAGGAAGTTGTGAAACCTTCATAAAAAAATCCAGATTTTCTCATATACAAAAACAAACCTTTATTCTTCCCTTTGAACAAAAGAACACGACCACTCTTCCGTCTCTCTCGTTGATTCAGAACATCCAAAGACAGCCACTCAAAGCTCCAAGCACGCTCCAGGTAAGTCTTTCTGACTTTACTTGTTTTTCATTTTGAACATCATTAACATGTAAATATCATAGTATTAATGTTGTACATATCATTGCATGAACTGAAAAAACTATGGATCAGAACTTCTAGAATAATGCTAGACTCAGACTTAGGAGTAGAACTTCTATGAACTGTTCTGTTGTTATTCTCCTGATTTGCTGTTTTGTCAAAAATGAAGGAGTTGCTGACGTGCTGATTAATAAGAGAAAAGAGTTGAAATGTAATATAGAGCTTCTAGTTTTCACATGCTGATAACACGCAAGAACTGTTATGATTTTTTCTCACTATTAATACACACTGAACTTCTGATTCTCACATACTGACAGTACACTGAACTGCTAAAGTTTATTCACTGGCTCAGCACAACACTGAACTTTTGATAATTCACTCACTGTTCTAACAACAACATAGAACTTCTGAGTTCTCTTTACATGTCAAATACACTGAACTGCTCACGTTTCCTCACTGTTTCAGTGTAATGCAAAACTTCTGACTTTTGGTTCACTAGCTGAACACCACCCAGAACCTCTGTGTTTTCCCTCTAATGTTTTTGCAGGACTTCAGAGTGTATCAATCCAGAACCTCTATTCCCTTTCCCTCTGACGTTTTTGTGCAGGAACTCAGAGTGTACCAAATCAGAACTTCTGATTCTTACGCTTCCTTCTGAGTCATGCGCCTGGCTTCAGAACTTATGATCCTTGTTTCTTTGTTTGCAGCAACACGCTGTTTCTACCTTGCATTTATTTTTCCTTTCCATCTTTTTAATATCAACATAAAAAACATAAAAATATTTTCCTTTATTTTATTTCCTTAAGACAAACAACATTTTTAAACAAGTCTATTTCTTTCTTATATTATGCACTTCAATATGGTTGTAATAATAACTTAGGATTTAATTTTACTTGCAACCCCCATTCGTACATATGTACCCCCATCCCCTAAATATTGTAATAGCGTAGAATTTCATTTTTCACAATTTACTGTTTTCCTTATACTGTATAGTAATTAGGCGTGTATGGCAAGAGATAAAATCAACAAGTAGACGATCCTAATCAAATATTAAATGCATGCAATCAAACACACTTGCACACATGCACCCTTAGGGTAATCTCACTTTGTTGCCTATCGGAAAAATAGTCATGTCCCTCGAACATGAACGTTTTAGAAAAAGACCCTCGATAAAAGATCGTAGTCCCTCGATGACCCTCGATGTTGCCTTCGATAAATGATCTAGTCCCTAAAACGACATTGGTAAAACGTTCCATGGGTTGCCTTCTATGACTATACAAACGTCCCAACACCCGTCCCAACACCCGTCCCTTCACATCCAACTATGGGGCTTCTTACCAAATCAATGGTAAGATAACAACATCTAAAGGAGGAGGAAAATAACATCTAAGACCTTTTGAGTAGGTAGATTTGCTCCTAGTTGCTCGCTTGCTCACAACAAAAACATTTTATACACCAACACTCTCATTTTGAAACATTTTTAAAAGACAACACTTTGTACGCGTTCTTATAGAGACGACAACCATTTCAAAGAAAGCCCTTTTCAAAATCACTTTCAAAAACATATCTCACAAACACATCTTTGAACTATTTTCGAAACAAACACTTTGTATGCGTTCTTATAGAAACGAGAATCATTACAAAGTCACATTTTCAAAATACTTTCAAAATCACCATCACAAGCACACATTCAAACAAAAGCAAGTGATCTAGAAAGTAGCTAAGAGCCCATGGGAAACCATGGATGAAAAGGATGCTAATACCTTCCCTTTTCATAATCTACCCCCCCGAACTCAAAAACATCTCGAAAAAGGAATTTTTCTGTGCTTTTTTCCTTTCCAGTTGGATAAAATAAAAGTCGGTGGCGACTCTTGCTTACCGCGACATTTTGCAAACACAAACGCAAAACACAAACTAGCATTTTCCTAAAATAGTCAGTTCTCCCACCGTATCATAGAACTGGCGACTCTGCTGGGGAATTTCTAAAAGTGGGGTTACCTTAGGGTTAGATCACCTTTACTTACTTACATTGTTTGATTTGTTTGCGTTACATTTTTGTTCCCTGTTTGGGTTTGTTTTAAATCCTACACCCGGATTTGGGGGCACCTTTTAGGTAAGTAGCAATAGACTGCGAGGGAACTGTGCGGGGTATACCGACATGGTTGGAACAATAGCTACATTGATGTGGCACTTTGGTTGGTACTGGTAACCCTTGAGTC
This sequence comes from Vicia faba, assembly GCA_948472305.1. Taxonomy (NCBI): domain Eukaryota; kingdom Viridiplantae; phylum Streptophyta; class Magnoliopsida; order Fabales; family Fabaceae; genus Vicia; species Vicia faba. The sequence goes on from OX451740.1 coordinate 835,390,345, forward strand.
AAATCAAGGAGAGTACGGGGCTGCCGCGTGGTGTCTTGAAGCATCAACTGACTTTATAACCTTACTTGACCAACTTGGCCTTTTAGGATGTAGTGAGATGACCGACTTTGGTGCAGTCTGAAGTTGGTAGATACTCGATACTACACTCATTGAGGTTTGTTTTCTTGGAATATTTCGGTCGCCATTTAAGTGGCTAAACTGAAACAATGAACACAAAATAATCTAGTGATATTGAGCTCCTTAGAACCCGATTACTATTTATAGGACAGGTTGAGCCAACTAAACTTCAAGAGGGTACTTACCTACAAACTCCATGCAAGCCTAAAACTAAGGATTTGTTTGCTTTGTGTGAATATGATTATTTGTATATAAATTTGTTTACCTCGCATATCTGTACATAACATCATAACATCATACCATAGCATTTTCAGTAACCATTTCAAGGATATCAAGGGTCTTTGATGCAGGGTCACATTAAACCAGACGTCTAGCAAGGGGCAGGAGATTTATTTTCCTCTGATCAAACACCGTCAAAAATCAAGTACAAACAACTTGAGTCAATGGCTATGACCCACTTGACATGGTGAGCTTGATTCTCGTGGAAGGACATCCACCAATACAAAGTTCTCCAATCAAAGCCGTTGATCAAAGTTCAACTTCTAACTTTTTCTTGTATTTACCCCATGATATCCTTGAAACACATGCATCCACATATCATGCATCATATCATGATAGGTTTCTCCCTTACAGGTCTCCTTATCTCCCTGCTGTTTATTTCAGTAAGATGGATATGGAACAAACGGTGAAAGATCATCCAAACCCCAAAACTTCTTCTCCCAACTACAATCCTAATGCAACATGTGCTTATCATTCTGACAGTCCCGAGAATGACACTAATGATTGTTGGGCATTGAAGTATAAGATTCAGAATTTGATTGACGCCAAGGAGATTGAGTTCGACCCTCCAGAGACTCCAAATGTGATCACTACTCCTTTGCCAAGTCATTAAGAACCTTTATTCATTTGAATTTTCAAGTTGTAATTTCTTTTGTTTTTTAAACAATTATCTATTAATGTCAAACTTTGTTTCATTAATGCATTGCATATGTTTGTCTTGAATTATTCCATTCGTTTTCACTATACTTAAACTATGCTTTCTACTTTCTTTATGACATTTAACTCTTGCTAAAGTTACAAACCTTTAGAGCGAGGATGACGAAAACAATGCCATAATCTAATACAGTATGCTTTTGAACAGACCTTGCTGACGATGTACATGCATTCTTTCAAATCCTAAACACTGGAGTTATAAGGAAGATAATCCCTAGTCAACCCCTTCGAGCCAAAGAAGTAGAAGTTTTCTGTTTTAACACAAATTGAAACCTTTAACCAAAACCTAGGGCAGGGTAGTCTCTCAGTTAATTCAAATGCGCGTTTAGCCGCAAACTCTCATTTCGTAATACAACGAATGACATCAAAAACATTCCTCTGGAATCGAAAGACGGTGATGGTTCCCTATCACACAGGCAATCATTATCTCTAAAAAAGAAAAGCCTACTAAGTCAAAACCTACGAAGGAGACTTAATAAAACTGGGGCATCCCGCTGACTGTAATCTTAAAACAAGAACAGTCAGGTAAAAATTAGGGATAACAAATCAAAAGAAAGAGGTCACTGCAAATCCTCGACAACATGAAAATGTTGCAAAAATGACTGCCTTCCGACAAACTTAACTTATCTGAACCATCACCAAAACATCATTCCAAACTCAATTGGAGTTCAAACGCATAATTAACTGAGTTTAGGACTGAAGAACATCACGAAGAGCGGGTTGGTACAAATATACTTTGAGCCTTTATCCATTGTTTCTTAAACCGTGAACCAAGCCATGTTACAACCCTTCAAAAGTCCTAATTAAAGCATGAGTTAGTTCGAAAGCATACTGTTACAAAAGTTATCCTGACTCCTATAAGGCTTTGCTCTGAATCCTGAGATTGAATTTTCTTACAAAATTCCTTTACTTTCAGAAATGCATTTTTCAAAACTCAAGACAAGCATAAACTTTGCATTACTTGAATATCACTGTTTGCATATGGCTATTTGTTTGACAGTGGATAAATTCACACAATGAATATCCAGTGAATGAAAACTCTCTCAGTGAACAAAATCAATTTAAATGGGATAACACTTCTATTGACAAATCTCCTATCAACAAGGGGCATGACATGTCACTATCTAGCACACCTGGGGCAGTCCAGTCAAGATTCCAAGAAATCTCTCAAGAATTGCAGAGTAACCAGGGGCAAGTCTCCATCTCGGCCACTTGGGGCAATGAACGTCAATCCCGACAAAGGGTTACGTACAGTCAAACATTTCCAGGTAGTGCCACAAACACTCGCTACTAGGGGCAATGACAAATCTCCCCAAAATCCTTCTCGTAGGATGATTCCCCAACCAGAGTTTAATCTCTGAAAACCTTTCCCCAGCTGAGACAACTTCAAGAATCCTCGAGGACCTTCCCCAATGAAGTCGTCACCTCTCTAGCAGACCAGCAACAAGGTTTATTTCCCCAACGAACGACAGGATTCCCTAGCTTGAGTTTGCCTTTCCAACTACTACAAATCAAAGGACCACAACTCCTCTTCCCCAGTAGACTACTCTACAATCCACAGCAAGTTACTGTGAAACCTGGACCCGACCAGATATCAGTTCAACCTCGACTCCCCAGTAGAGCAGCAGACAACCGAGACTCCTGAACTTTTTTCCAAGCAGGAATAAACATTCTCCTTACAGAGTTTTCAATATTCCCCAGCGGAGTTCTCCTCAAACAAACAGGAATCCCCGGTGGAAACATTCTAAGCAAAGTTTGAAGACACACCAACTCTTCAACAGCAGTCTAGGATTTAACAAACTCCCTGATGTTTGTCAAGGATTTATTTTCCCAGACAAGAATACATTCATAAACATGTCACATTTCATACATCCTATCTACATACATGATAAAGTGCATACGACACAATCTCATTTATTTTGAGAACATCATGACATCATGCATTTCATACATCATGACATTGCATACGGCTAACGTTTTAGCTTTTTAGGAAAAGGTCAATCAACAGATGGCTACCATCAACCTTTTCAAGTTCCAGATTAATACCTGTAACAAGCCAGAAAAACTATCTACATGAAGAGATTGAAGATTAACATCTGTAACAAGCCAGGAAAACTATATTTCTTTCTCAGGTCAAAGATTAACACCTATAAATAGACAGGACAACTATCTACTCGATCATCATGAAGCAACCCTACACAGGTTCCTTCTCACTTCCAGATGCAGTTTTACACGGACTCATCATCAGGAAACCCTACACAGGTTCCTCCTTTCCAAGATGCAGTTTTACACGGACTCATCATGAAGCAAGCCTACACAGGTTCCTTCTCAGGAAATTTCAGACGCAGTTTTACACGGACTCATCATCAGGCAACCCTACACAGGTTCCTTCTCAGGAAATTTCAGATGAAGTTTTACACGGACTCATCATCAAATAACCCAACTTTCCAATACAGTTCAGATACGCTCCTGACGCGGATGCCATCCTGATACTCATTCAGATACAACTCAAATACACTCCAGACATGGACGCAATTCTGATACTCAACTTACAAATTACAATTCAACAAGCATTCTTGGATGGCATCTACAAACCCATCTCAGACAACTTTCCATCACTTTTGGATGGCATCTTTAAGCCCATCTCCAAACTATCCATTACCTCTCCAAATGACATCTTTAAGCCCATTCCCCACATAATCAACTAACACATCTTCGAGTGCAAATTCTCTGGGCACTCTAGTGTTCAATCATCTTCCACCTTCAAGTCCCGAATGGTAGAATTACCAATCTAACTCTTCAGGTGTAAGAAGTTTGAACAGGGGAAGCTGTTGTACCCCAAAATTTTCCCTCTCATTTCTCAAGGAATCGCCTTGGATCCTCAAGTTTGCTTCCATCCAATTCCAAGCCTTGAATTATCATTTTTTCAAGCAAACCAAACCACAAGGGCAAAATGGTCATTTGCACGCTGAAAGGTCAAACTTTGACTTTTGGATCAACATCAAATCTCAAGAATCATATTTCATCAAAACATGTTGGAATATGAAGTTTGTTTCATCAAGAATTTCGAAAGTCAAATTTACTATGGAAAAGCCAAATCTCTAAATACTTGGAATTTCTTCTAAGTATTTAAGAAAAAATGACACTTCAGAACTTCTGAGCCAGCCTCCAAGCAAGAGCAATCAGAAGATATAGACATGGTTCAGCACATAGTCTCCAGTCAGAACATGGCTCTTCACCATCTACGCAAGTTCAGTCAGAGTTTGCTAGGGTAATGCAAAGAAGGTTAAGGAGCGTGCTGCAAGCTTTCTAGAAAGTCTGAAAGCTCCTTCAGAACATGATGGAGCCAGAAGATACAAAGATCAGAGGATGGATGCTACGCTGAAGCAGAACTTCTGACCCAAAACAAAGCCTTGGTGTAGAGTATGACGCTGCAGGATTTCTGGTTGTGACAAGTCTCATCATCATTTAATGCTCATAGCCACCTTCTGAGTCTTTATCCAAAGGATCTTCACCATGTGTACCTCTACTGTCTTGGGATAGCAACTCTGCTTTTGCTTTTCCTTAATTCCTGATGACAGCCACCATGCTTTCTTCAAAGACAGGGTAGCACTTCAGAACATGAAGGATATTTTTAACGCTTTGGTCAAAACTTGACCAAATCCCAAAACCTTGCTTATACAACTTGCTACAGACCTATGACCAACAACTAGCTCAGCCTACGCCTGCATCTCATGATTAACCCAAACTAGCATACAAAAGCTGTGATAAAAAAGCAAAGGAACAAGATGCAAAAACAGGTTCAAATCCTATTTGCTTTTCCCCCCAAAATCACAACAAATTCATCTATAAATACTTGGATCCATCATACGTCCAAGGGGCCGTTTTTTGGAAAGAGGGGCTGGAATTTCAAGGAGAGGGTGGCTTTTGGAAAGAAAGAACCATCAAAAGAGAGAAAAGGAAGTTGTGAAACCTTCATAAAAAAATCCAAATTTTCTCATATACAAAAACAAACCTTTATTCTTCCCTTTGAACCAAAGAACACGACCACTCTTCTGTCTCTCTCGTTGATTCAGAACATCCAAAGACAACCACTCAAAGCTCCAAGCACGCTCCAGGTAAGTCTTTATGACTTTACTTGTTTTTCATTATGAACATCATTAACATGTAAATATCATAGTATTAATGTTGTACATATCATTGCATGAACTGAAAAAACTATGGATCAGAACTTCTAGAATAATGCTAGACTCAGACTTAGGAGTAGAACTTCTATGAACTGTTGTGCTGTTATTCTCCTAATTTGATGTTTTGTCAAAAATGAATGAGTTGCTGACGTGCTAATTAATATGAGAAAAGAGTTGAAATGTAATATAGAGCTTCTGGTTTTCACATGCTGATAACACACAAGAACTTTTATGATTTTTTCTCACTATTAATACACACTGAACTTCTGATTCTCACATACTGACAGTACACTGAACTGCTAAAGTTTATTCACTGGCTCAGCACAACACTGAACTTTTGATAATTCACTCATTGTTCTAACAACAACATATAACTTTTGAGTTCTCTTTACATGTCAAATACACTGAACTGTTGACGTTTGCTCACTGTTTCAGTGTAATGAAGAACTTCTGACTTTTGGTTCACTAGCTGAACACCACCCAAAACCTCTATGTTTTCCCTCTAATGTTTTTTCAGGACTTCAGAGTGTATCAATCCATAACCTCTATTCCCTTTCCCTCTGACATTTTTGTGTAGGAACTCAGAGTGTACCAAATCAGAACTTCTGATTCTGACGCTTCCTTCTGAGTCATGTGCCTGGCTTCAGAGCTTCTGATCCTTGTTTCTTTGTTTGCAGCAACACGCTATTTCTACCTTGCATTTATTTTTCCTTTTCATCTTTTTAATATCAACATAAAAAACATAAAAATATTTTCCTTTATTTTATTTCCTTAAGACAAAAAACATTTTTAAACAAGTCTATTTCTTTCTTATATTATGCACTTCAATATGGTTGTAATAATAACTTAGGATTTAATTTTACTTGCAACCCCCATTTGTACATATGTACCCCCATCCCCTAAATATTGTAATAGTGTAGAATTTCATTTTTCGCAATTTATTGTTTTCCTTATACTGTATAGTAATTAGGCGTGTATGGAAAGAGATAAAATCAACAAGTAGACGATCTTAATCAAAGATTAAATGCATGCAATCAAACACACTTGCACACATGCACCCTTAGGGTAATCTCACTTTGTTGCCTATCATAAAAATAGTCATGTCCCTCGAACATGAACGTTTTAGCAAAACACGCTCGATAAAAGATCGTAGTCCCTCGATGACACTCGATGTTGCCTTCGGTAAACTATCTAGTCCCTAAAACGACATTGCTAAAACGTTCCATGGGTTGCCTTCTATGACTATACAAACGTCCCAACACCCATCCCTTCACATCCAACGGTGGGGCTTCTTACCAATTCAATGGTAAGATAACAACATCTAAAGGAGGAGGAAAAGAACACCTAAGACCTTTTGAGTAGGTAGACTTGCTCCTAGTTGCTTGCTTGCTCACAACAAAAACATTTTATACACCAACACTCTCATTTTGAAACATTTTCAAAAGACAACACTTTTTACGCGTTGTTATAGAGACGAGAGCCATTACAAAGAAAACCCTTTTCAAAATCACTTTCAAAAACATATCTCACAAACACATCTTTGAACTATTTTAGAAACAAACACTTTGTATGCGTTCTTATAGAAACGAGAATCATTACAAAGTCACATTTTCAAAATACTTTCAAAATCACCATCACAAGCACACATTCAAACAAAAGCAAGTGATCTAGCAAGTAGCTAAGAGCCCATGTAAAACCCTGGATGAAAAGGATGCTAATACCTTCCCTTTTCATAATCTACCCCCCCGAACTCAAAAACATCTCGAAAAAGGAATTTTTCTGTGCTTTTTTCCTTTCCAATTGGATAAAATAAAAGTCGGTGGCGACTCTTGCTTACCGTGACATTTTGCAAACACAAACGCAAAACGCAAACCAGCGTTTTCCTAAAATAGTCAGTTTTCCCACCGTTTCACATGCACCTCATGCTAACTTCCAGGCCCAATCAAAAGGAGCAGCCAGATGGATGAACCGAAGGTTGTATCTCACACTATTTTCCCAATCAAAGGAAGCCAAAGAAGGGGGAATCGAAAGAGCCTACTGTCTGGATCAAAGGATTCAATTTTTCTCTCTCTGTTTTATTTTTGTCTTTATATTTTCTTGCTATTCAATATGGTTGTAATAGTTAGGATATTTTATCTTCTGCATTTTTATTGCTTTATACAAATGTTAGTAATTAGGATGTATGGTAAGATAAAAACAACAAGTAGACAACCCCTAATCAAAGATTAAATGCATGCAAATCAAACACACTTTGCATACATACACCTCTAGGGTTAACTCCACTTGTTGCCTTGTAAAAAAACTGGTCATGTTATGCATGTGAGATGACTTAGCAAAAACAATCAAAATACAAGATCGTAGTCCCTCGATGATGCTTTGAATGTCACCTTACAAATGATCTTAGTCCCTCAAGGGAAATGCTAAGATATCTCATAACATTGCTATCATGACTATACGATTACCAACGCCTGTCCCTTTTACATCCAAAGATAAAGGCTTCTTACCAATCAATGGTAAGATAGCAATGTAAAAGGAAGAGAGGAATGAACGAAAAACTTTTGAGTAAGGTAGAATACTCTTAGTTGCTTGCTCATATTCAAAACACAAACACCTCTTTAAATGCACCAACACCTTCCATGAAATATTTTTAAAAGTCCAACACTCTGTATACATTCTTATAGAGATGAGAATCATTACAAAGTTTGCCTAAACGAAGGCGCTTTTCAAAAATACTTTCAAAAACCACCACAAAGCACACTTTCAAACAAAAGCAATAATCTAGCAAGCAACTAAGAGCCCATAGATAACTATGGATGAAAATGGTGCTAGCACCTTCCCTTCTCATAATCTACCCCCCGAACTCAAGAAAATAATCTCAAAGGTCTTTCATGTTCTTTTCACTCTTTCCTTTATTTGTATAAAAGAAAAGTCGATGGCGACTCTTGCTATCCGCAACAATTGCGATCAAACACAAAACATCCCAAGTCAGTTCTCCCACCGTATTACACTTATGCATTCATCCTTATACATACATATGCATTTCATTGGATCTATTATTGTGGGATCAAGGTTTGCGTTTGAGTGTGTATCACTCAAAGGAGAAGATAATTGGTATTCAAGAGATATAGAATTGAGAACTCATCATCATGAGCATCCACTTAAGGCAAGATCTTTTGTCTTAAAGGTTCCCCAAGGATCATCAAAGGATTAGGGTTTGAAGGGTTGATCATAATCTCCTATTTTTTTGGTTATGAGCTAAGGTTGTGGTCAAAGTCAACTTGTGGTTGACTTTTTAAGCAAAATATGATTATATGGTCTAGTAATTGCTTCAAGACATCCATATGTGTTCTATTTATTATAACATAGTTCATCATAAGATTCCATTTGAATAGAAGAAGGAGAACGGATTGCACTTAGCAAAAGTCAACAGTCAGTCAAAGCTGAAAGTCAACTCCTGAGTTTTTTGGTCAACCATGTACTTTTGAAGTCATTATTCATGTCATTATGAGGTTTTACCAAGTGAAATCAAGAGAAATCACAAATTCCCAAAGGTTTAGAAATTAGGGTATGTTGAAAAATTTTAAGTATATAAAAATCATGTTCATTTGGCTATCTTGCAAGATTCATAACTCTTTCATCAACGATCAGAAATTTGTAAACAAAGGCTCAAACTAAAGAGAAGATTTCATACTTCAATTTTCCATAGGTAAAAATCTCTAAAAAGTTCATGGATAAAAATTTATGAGGCATTGAAGTGATTTGTTCATTCAAATTTGTGAAGTTAAACACCTAGTGAAAATTTGAAGAGTTCGGTCAGGTTCAAGTATTTGTTTTCCAAGGCAGTTTTCAATATGACTAAAACTCCATTTCAATTTGCAAACAACATGAAAGTTGTAGTTTGATCTCCCATCTTTCCAATTATCCAAAGAACTCTTCATGTGGTGCTATATGTTTCAAGATATCATCATTTAAAGTCAAGGCATCACAAGGTTGATTTTGAATTTAACTTATAGAATTTTTGTAAGTCTCTATTCAGGTCTAAGTACCCAACTTCCATGGCATTTTTCACTATGTTCGAAGCCTCTTCTCATCTTTCTTCAACATAAGACTTGTTCATCGTTTTATTCTATTTCATTTAAGCCCATATTCTCTTCATTCGAATCAAAGTTCATCAAGTTGTGAGCATGGGAAGATGCATACATAAACACATGCTCCACTTTTAACCATTGTTTATTTTGGTCATTTGTGCATTACAAGTCATCTTCATTTTCTCTTGGCATCACACCCTTTAGGTTGCATGCATACACGCCAAAATTATTATCTCAATTAACCAAGCATGCATTGTACCATGCATACATGCTTTGGAATATATTGTCAAAACAAGAAAAAGAGAGAAAACAACAACTTGTTCTCTACTACACTCACAGGTCAGCTCATCATTTTCTTTCCATTCCACTCTTTTCTCACTAATAAAAAACAATACCAACAACATTATAAAGCAAATCCAAACACGTGACTTCACGAACCCTAGTCTCACTTCAAGAAAATTCTTGAACAAATTTCCTAACAAACTCAACCATAGTCAAGTTAACCTCACTTCAGAGCTCACTATATAAGCTTGTCAAGCTCCATAACCAGAGAAGGAACTTCAGTTGGTGAAGAAATGAGATCTGAAGCTCTCTACCTCTCAAGATTTGCAAACTTTCAAGTCACTTTTTCCTTCTTATTTTTTGATTCTTTTGTTCCTTCTACTTCCTCTCAATACCAAGGCTAGGTGTGGTAGAGTTTTCTTGAAACTCTGCTTAGATTCAAAGTGCAGCAAACATAACTCTACTAGGTAAGCATCTCAATTTTTCAACTCTCTCATGTTAGGCTTTATAGTAATTAGAAGCATGTAGAACTGTGCATCTGAAGTCCTACAATATGTAGGCAATGGTTATAAGATGAATACATGTTGATTTTGTTGGTGCAAGGTAATGAAGTGGGAGAAGAAGAATGAACAAATAATGATAACAAAAGGACTACTATTGTATATCAAAAGAGAGAAGATAAAGTAGGGTACAATATTGATAGCTTAGGATATCATATTTATACTAAATATTGAAAATTACAAAAGGCCCTATTAAAGGATAAACATTGGGAATTGTAGAAATTAACTAAATTATCTTTTCCAATACCATCCCTTAATTTAGATTTTCTATCAGAAGCTAACAACACCAATTTCATCTCTCAAGCAAAGAAATTGGTCTGTCTTAACTGCTTTCGTCAGAAGATCTGCTAGATGTTTCTGGGTGCTGAAGTGCAGAACTTCTAACACTCCTTTCTGCACTTGACTTCTGAGAAAATGATACTTCGTCTAAATGTTCTTGCTTCTTCCATGGAGCACTGGATTCTTGGCAAGATCAATTGCAGACTTATTATCAATCACCAGCTTCAGAGGTTCCTCAACTTCAATATTCAGATCATGCAAGAGATTCAGAAGCCAAACAACTTGACAAGCATCTACAACACCTGAGATATACTCAGCTTCACATGTTGACAGAGCCACGACAGGCTGTTTCTTGGAACTCTAGGAAATGGGACCTCCCAGAAATTTAAACATGTATCCAGAAGTACTTCTCCTGTCCACCCTGTCTCCACACCAGTCAGAATCAAAATAACTTACTAATTCTGGTTCTGTCTTTCTTTCAGAAGGAAACAACACTCCATATTTTAGAGTTCGCTTGATATATCTCAGAATTCTGACAGCAACTGGGAAATGAGACCACTTTGGATTACTCATGAATATGCTAACCAATCCAACTGCATAACAAATGTCAAGTCTAGTATTGCATAAATACCTTAGAGAACCAACCAATTGTTTGAAGGTTGTAGTATCAACATAATCACCATCAGAGTCAAAATCCAATTTTTGATTGGTTTCTGATGGTGTCACAACAACTTTATAATTCTGCAGCTTAAATCTCTTCAGAAGTTCTAGTTCGTACTTCAACTGATGTAGAATGATACCCTTCTTTGAGTGTAGAATCTCCATACCTAGGAAATATATTTCCTAGATCTGTCATCTTGAATTCATTCATCAGAACTCCTTTGAACTTCTTTATATCTTTTGGGAAGCTTCCTCTGAGGAAAATTTCATCAACATAGAGACACACCAGAATCATATTATTATCAGAGTGTTTCACATAAACGCCATATTCCATCTCACATTTCTGAAACTTCTGCTTCTTGAAAAATGAATCAATTTTCAGATTCCAAGCTCTGGGCGCTTGCTTCAGTCCGTACAGAGCTTTATTCAACTTGTATACCACCCCTTCCTGATTCTTTTTCACAAATCCAGGAGGTTGTGACATGTAAACTTCTTCCTGTAATGGACCGTTCAGAAATGCAGACTTCAAATCCAGATGCATCAAAGGCCAATTTCTATTTGCAGCTAAAGCAATCACCAGTCTGATTGTTTCACGCCTAGCTACAGGCACAAACACCTTAAAGTAATCTAGCCCGGGTTTCTGAAGAAAACCCCTAGCTACTAGTCTAGCTTTGTGCTTACCAATTGAACCATCTGGCTTAAGCTTCAACTTAAAAACCCATATGTTGCACCCTAAAATTTTCCCTCTCATTTCTCAAGGGATCAGCCTGGATCGCCAGGTTCGCTTTCATCAAGTCCCCGAGCCTTGAATTAACAATTTTTCCAAGCAAACCATTCATAAGGGCAAAATGGTCATTTGCACGCTGAAGAAGTCTGACTTTGACTTTTGGATCAAAATCAAATCAAAAATCATATTTCATTAAGATATGTTGGAATACGAAGTTTGCTTCATCAAGAGTTTTAAAAGTCAAATTTTACTTGGAAAGAATCAAATTCTAAAGACTTAGAAATTTTTCCAAATATTTAAGAAATATGACAATTTCAGAACTTCTGAGCCGGTGTTCACATTCAGCAAATTCTGGATGTTCTCAAGACAGAGTTTAGTCAGAACTTCTGAGCCAATGTGAAGTAGTGAAAAACACAAGAAGGGGGGGTTGAATTGTAAAACTGAAAATCAATGCAATGAACAAGATATTTTTATCCTGGTTCGTTTGATCTCAAACTACTCCAGTCCACCCGTCAAGGTGATTTCGCCTCTCTCCAACGAGGTCTTAATCCACTATATTCAACTGAATATTACAAACGGCTTTAACAACTGCTAAAGCCTTCTTGATGCAAACCACAACCCGGTTTGTCAAGGGAACACTTTCTTACAAAGAAGATAAATCTAAGTGTGTGGATGTTTTCTATAAAACTGTATCACAACTGTGATGTATACACAACTTTAAGCTTAGAAACTAGATTGCTAAACAATAATTGAGTAAGGAGATATGAGGTGTTTAGCAAACTGAGAGAAGGAAGATTATGATCAGCTTTTAGGCGTGTAAGATGTTGGAGAGTATTAGCGAATTCAATCTTCATAGTCTTGTTTATATAGCACTGAGATTGTTGAACGTTGGAGCAATATTCTTGATTCAATGCTAATAACAAACTTTCCTTATTGAGCAGATCTTGTCTGGAATGAGGCCGTTGGTAATAATACGCTTTCAATGCACAGTACCGTTGCTTACTTAATGCATGTTCTGGCTTGGCTCATTCTGACTCTGCTTAGCTGCTGATGAACTGTTGTTTTATTTATCAGAGTGTTGAGCGCAGTTCTGTTCATCAAGCTTCAGCATACACGTGAGTTGATCTTCTGAATCTGGTATTCTGATATGGCAACTTCTGATGCTGGTGTCGAGAACCAATATTCTGATGCTGATTAAGTGTGCTCTTGCTTATACCTATCAGAATTTCTGCAAATCAGAACGTAATAATTTAGGCAGCAAATAGTTCATACATGAATCATATAAATAATATATCTTTTCACTTTGTTATCATCAAAACTTAAACATAGGGTAGTAGATTCAAACATTGTTCTAACAATCTCCCCCTTTTTGATGATGACAAAAACTGAATATTTTTAATTGAAAATAATGTGAAAAGGTATCAGAGATATGTATCAGAGTACGAGGTTATCAAAGATAAGGGATAAGAGTTGAGAGATACTCCCCCTGAGTTTATTGCTTCCCTTTTTGATTCCAAGAGTTCTTCAGGATCAAAACTTTTTGCCTTTCTTTGAAAATCAGAGTATCAGAGTCTTTGACTATCAGAAGCTTTGGATCAGCATATCAGAGCAGAGCTTTAGATCAGCATATCAGAGCTTTTCTTGTTAGAGCTTTGCTTTGGGTCAGAGTATCAGAGCAGATTAGAGTATCAGAGCTTTAGTCTTTAGAGTATCATGGTGCTTTCTTGTACCTGTAGACTTAAGCAAAACAGAAAACATTTTCAAGTATAACAGAGTTAGAATGTTCGAGAATTTCTGTCTTAGTAATCCGTTATTATTTAAAATATCATTCTTGTTCTCCCCCTTTTTGTCAGCAATCAAAAAAGTGTAAGTGATGTGCTAAAACAATTAAGATCAGAAAAACTAGTCATATTAAAAGGTTCAGAATCAAACAAAACATATTAAAACAGTACATCAGATACTTAAGGAAAACATGAAAATGACATAAATAAAAAAAACTAAGGTTGGGGAGGAAAACGTGTGAACAGGTTCTCCAGCATGGGTTTGATCTGATTAGCAGTCTCATTCTGCTTGTGCACCATGCTGACAACAGTGTCAATCTTGCTATCCTGCACATCCATCCTTTCTTTCATTTTCTGGTCGCTTTCATCCATCCTCTGCTGCAGACGCATGTCATTCAGCTTCAGCTCTTCCAGAGTCTGCCTGTCCAAGGCAGCTTGAGAAACATCAGAAGCAGGAAGCTTCTGAGAGCTTTCTGCAACATCTTCTTCTTGACTTGCTTCAGCTTGAATGGTCTTGTCTTTTTCTGGTTGCACCTTTGGAGCTAGCTGTTTCTCAGACCAAGGTTCACTATCCAGAGGGAGCACAGCTTCCTGAGGCAGCTGACTTTCAACTTCCTTCAGCAGCTTGCTGAAGTTCTGTTGTTCCTGTTCATAGTTGATATCCTGCAACTTGAGGGCTTCAGCACGTACCCATATTCTGAATTGTGACCAGAGCTGGTCAGAAACAGCTGGGTCAATTATTCCAGGACAGACTTGCTTCAAAGAAGCAATCCACTGCTGCACACCTGTTTCAAAATTCATAATACCAGAGCCAACATCTGGTTGTTTTGGTTTTGGGATGGCTATTTTATTTTTCAAATCAGCAAGACGGTCAAGACTAGTTAAGTCTATGAAGATCCTGCTGGGGTTTTCGGTGGTTTGCTTGGCAGCTGTTTGGTTTGGAGATGGAGTGGGAGAATCAGAGATTATGATTGGACTGTGTGGTGTTTTGGGAGTATTGGGTGGTGTAGATTCTGGTGAGGATGGCAACTGGGCCATTGTGACTGTTGTTCCACATGGCAGCTGGATTGCCAGAGGTGATGGTTGAGGTGAATGAGGTTCAGAAGGTGGAGGAGAAGGAGTTTCAGAGTGATGAAACTCAGTTTGAGGTGATGGTGGATGAATTTCTGGTTGAGGAGAGGGAGACGGAATTGCTGGTTGAGGAGAAATTGTTGGAATTTCTGGTTGTTCAGGGATGAGAGGTTCTTCTGGAATGGATGAGAGTGGTTGTTGTTGTTCTGGTTCTTCAGCAGATTGCTGTTGTTCTAGTTGAGGAGGAGGGACAATTTGTGGTTCAAAGTTTGGATTGGAGGAGTGATCAGAAGTGTGTTGATCAATGTCAGACAACACTTTGTCAATTGCTGATGTTGTTGATATTGTTGGTTTTGGGTGTTTGGTTCTGGGTCTTCTGAGTTGTAATGCCTCAGAAGGGTCATCTTCTGGTTCAGTTTCATCTATTGTTGGGATGGGGATTGAGATTCTATGAGAGGTTGGAGGTGGAATAGATGCTGGAATAGTAGAAGAATTTAAAACAGAAGCAGCAGATAAATTACCTCTTTTCTTGGGTGTCTGCTGGGATGATCCTTCTGATGGTGCCTTCCTCTTCTTCGTCTTCTTCAGAGTCACTTCTGGTTGAGGTTGATGCAGATCTTTGATGTTCAGATTTGGATCTGTACCATCAGCTTTGCACGCGTCCAGATATCTGAGAACTACCACTGGCTTGGATTCTATCTGAGAGAATAAAGGAAAGTCACTCAGTGGAACTCTTCTGCTGGTGATATCAGCAATAGGAGTAGCGCCGGGTTCCTTTTTGATATTCTCTATCAACTTCATTTTCTTCAAGTTCTTCGCGTTCAGAGGCTTCCCAACTGTTGGTTCAATGGTGCTTAACTCTTGAGCTTCTATCAGATGCTCTATCAGCCTATTCTCTGTTAGAATATCTGATATCAACCTTCCAAAGGGAATCTAATCCCTCTTTGTTCTTTCTTCTTCCCTGGTTTCCTTCACGCTTGTTCTGAGGTGGTTGAACAGAAGATGAGCCAAGTTGATTTTTACCTTCTGATTGATAAAGTAGATCAGAAACTGCTGATCCACATTTATGTAATCAGGGGAACTAGTTGGCTTCCTATGGTTGAAGCACCCCAGAATTATCTTTGCCCAAACTCTGTGATGATCCTTCAGATCTTTGATCTTGCTGCTGGGCACCCCATGGGTGAAAATCTTTTCAGCTATGACGCCCACGTCAGCACATCTCTCAGCCATATCAATACAGCGGACGCCACCGCCACTGTAACCTATTAACTTTGCTATGTGATCCTCAGTGATCACAATCTTCTTCCCCATAATGTAGGAGGTGACTTGATGCGTTGAAGCTGTCGCATGAATCCAGAACTCCTTCACTAACATAGGGAATGTTGGTCCAACCAACCTGTCAAAATACCTTTCCTATTTCTGTGCCCTAACTTCTTCAGTTAGGTCAAAACCGTTTTCCTTCAAGCTTCCGAAATCGATGATCAATTCAGATAACACTTCAAGATTCTTCACAGGAGTGAGGAGTGTTCTGAATGGCACTTGATACTGTTCAGATGATGCTTTCTTCTGAGGACCTGCAGAAGCACTGCTGGAGGTTGCCATGTTCACACTAAAAGGTTTTGAGAAGAAACTGAGAAAAAGAGTTTGTAAGAGATGAACACAGAAAAATGTAGAGAATGCTTGAGAAAAAGTGAGAAACTGTAAAGGATTAGAATGAGAGGTTAACGAGTTTAAATAGAGTTCAGAATATTTTGAAATTGTAAACGTTTTTAAGAGAGAGAAATAAAATCATGATTACGTTTTAAAAGCATGATTACTTTTCATTTAATGCTTGCTGATTTTGGGGGATTTGAGAAAGATACTTAAAAACGGTTACCAGACATGTGTCTCAATGCACCCAATCAGCGTTTTGCCTTCTCAGAAGCGTGCACGCGTTCTGCTTCAGAGATTTGCTGATGATTGGATGACACTTGTTTGATGTAGTGATCAGCACGTCTGTCTTTGAGCTTAGACTTTCAGATCTTTAGACTTGCATCTGATACAATCTGCATGTTCTATCTTTCTGAAAAGAGATTGATCAGAAGTTCACAGAAAACAAATACATTATGAAGATAAATATATGGAATTAAAACATTTTCACTCTGGGAAGATTTTCATGCTGAGATGTTTCAGAATGAAATTAAACCTATCTTCAGAAAGGGGTTTAGTGAAGATATCAGCCCATTGATGGTCTGTATCTATAAATTTCAAATTCAAAATTCCTTTCTGAATATAGTCCCTAATGAAATGATGTTTTATTTCTATATGCTTAGCTCTAGAATGTAAAATGGGATTCTTACTTAAGCAAATAGCAGAAGTATTATCACAGAGTATAGGAATGTTACTCTCAAAAATCTGGAAGTCTTCAAGCTGACTTTTCATCCAGAGCATTTGTGTGCTACATCCTGCTGCTGCTATGTACTCAGCTTCTGCTGTTGATAGCGCAATTGTTGATTGCCTTTTGCTGGACCAAGAGATCAGATTTTCTCCCAGAAACTGACAGCTTCCAGAAGTACTTTTACGCCCCACTCTGTCTCCAGCAAAATCAGCATCGCAGTAGCCTACTAAACTGTAATCACTAGATTTTCTATAAAACAAACCCAGATTAGTAGTACCTTTCAGATACTTGAAAATTCGCTTAACAACTGTTAAGTGAGATTCTCTAGGATCTGATTGGAATCTAGCACAAATACAAACACTGAATAATATATCAGGTCTTGAAGCAGTCAGATAGAGGAGAGAACCAATCATACCTCTGTAGACTTTCTGTTCTACATTTTTGCTTACCTCTTCTCTTTCCAGAATGCACGTGGGATGCATTGGAATCTTTGATGGCTTACATTCTGAGAGGTCAAATTTCTTCAGAAGATCTCTGATGTATTTGCTCTGATGAATGTAAGTTCCCTCTGGAGTTTGATTGATCTGAATTCCTAGAAAGAATTTCAGTTCCCCCATGAGGCTCATCTCAAATTCTGCCTGCATACACTTAGCAAATTTTCTTCCAAGAGAAGGATTAGTAGAACCAAAAATAATATCATCAACATAAATTTGACAGACTAAGATGTCATTCTTAACTGATTTACAGAATAGGGTAGTGTCCACTTTCCCTCTGGTAAATTCATTTTCTAACAGAAAGTTACTTAGCCTTTCATACCAAGCTCTGGGAGCTTGTTTCAGACCATATAGTGACTTCTTTAGTTTAAAAACATGTTCTGGATGTTTTGTATTTTCAAAACTAGGGGGTTGGTGCACATAGACCTCTTCTTCTATATAACCATTTAAGAATGCACTTTTGACATCCATCTGATACAGAGTGATGCCTCTATTAACAGCAAATGAAATTAAAAGTCTGATAGATTCTAACCTGGCGACTGGAGCAAAGGTTTCTGTATAGTCTATCCCCTCTTGCTGACTATAACCTTGTGCAACCAGTCGTGCCTTGTTTCTGATGACTTCACCTTGTTCATTTAGCTTGTTTCTGAACACCCATCTTGTTCCAATGACGTTGAATCCTTTTGGTCTGGGAACGAGATCCCATACATCATTTCTGGTGAATTGATTCAGCTCTTCTTGCATTGCCAGAATCCAGTCATTATCCAGAAGTGCTTCATCAATTGAAGAAGGTTCAATCAGAGACACAAGTCCCATGAGTGTTTCTTCAGAGTTTCTGAAGCTTGCTCTTGTTCTGATTGGATCTTCCTTTCTTCCTAAGATAGTCTCTTCTGGGTGATCCAAGCTGCTTCTGGGTAATCTCTTCTGAGGTTGACCAGCAGCTGTTGTAGGATTCTAGCATTGCTCCTTTCAGACGTTGAAGAAGTGTCTGTGTTGAGAGCTTCTGATGACTTGTCTTCAGAACCTGTAAATTCAATTTCCATACCTGCAAAAACTTCATTCTACAGTTCCAGAGCCAATTATCTTTCCCCTCTAATTGACTCCAAAGCCAACGTGGCCTCCAGGCTTAAGTTCCAGGATTTGGAACATATGCCTTCTTCCCGTCATGTGTCGCGAGCAGCCAGAGTCCAGGTACCATGACTGGTGTTTCTGACTTGCTGCTAAAGATATCTGCAACATGTATTATTTTATCCTTAGGTACCCAGATTTTCTTGGGTCCTGATTTGTTAGTTTTACCAAAACTCTGGTTGAATTTTGGTTTCACAGAGTGCTTACTGCTAGTGTATTTAATATCATGTGTGTGACCATACACAAAATGTGAATTCAGAGGAGTGTGTTTAATGGTTAAGTCCATGACATTCTTTGGTGTAGGAACCTTACCTTGGTATCCTATTCCTTTCCTGCCGTTTCTGCTAACTCCATAGATCATTGAAGCCATTTTGCTTCTATCTATGCTTTTAGCAAGGAACTTCTGGAAACTGTGATCATACTCCTTGATGATCTCATCAGCGTTGCTGGGAGTTTCAGAAATTGGTTCCTTCTGAGAGTTTTGTAAAGTATTTTCTAATTTTGAAATATTATTTCTCAGCTCAGAATTCTCCAATTTGAGACTCTCAGTCTTATTAGAGTCAGATTCAAGATTCCTTTTCAGGTCTCTGAATTTAACTCTAATTTGCTGATACCTTTCCAGAATCTCATTAAGGCTTTCAGCAAGTTCAGCCTTGGTAAAATTAACAGCAAAGTTAGGAAATACCTCTTCAGTATCTGATTTTGAGTCTGATTCAGAAGCTTCACTATCTTCTGAGATGTTAGCCATGAGAGCTATGTTTTCCCTCTCATCATCTGATTCTGAGTCAGCTTCAGACGAGTCAGAGTCATCCCATGTAGCCATGAGACTTTTCTTCTTCTCTCTTCCAAACTTCTTTTTGGGCTTTTCCCTCTGAAGCTTTGGGCAGTCACTCTTGTAGTGTCCTTGCTCATTACACTCATAGCAGATGATGTCCTTGGTGTTTGGCTTTTTGCTACTTGAGGAACCTTCAGATCTTCTGTATCCAGAGGAAGAGTCTGTCCTTCTGTATCTGGAAGAAGACTCGTTATGATCAGATCTTCTGGGATTCCTGAACTTCCTTTGTCTTTGCTTCCAAAGTTGATTTACTCTTCTGGAGAGGAGGGAGAGTTCGTCTTCTTCTGATGAGGATCCATCAGATGTTTCTTCAACTGCTTGCAAAACTTTAGACTCAGATTTTTTGTTAGATTTTAACGCTAAAGGCTTACCTTGCTTCTGAGGCTCGTCAGCTTCTAGCTCTATCTCATGACTTCTGAGGGAGCTGATAAGTTCCTCCAGAGTGATTTTGTTGAGATCTTTAGCTAGCTTCAGAGCTGTAACCATTGGTCTCCACTGCTTGGGTAAACTTCTGATGATTTTCTTGACATGGTCAGCAGTAGAGTATCCTTTGTCCAGAACCTTGAGACCAGCTACCAGAATCTGGAATCTTGAGAACATTGTTTCAACGGATTCAGATTCTTCCATTTTGAACGCCTCATACTTCTGAATGAGCGCCAGAGCTTTAGTTTCTTTGACTTGAACGTTGCCCTCATGCGTCATTCTGAGTGAGTCAAAAATTTTCTTTGTTGTGTCTCTGTTGGAGATCTTTTCATATTCAGTATAGGAGATGGCGCTGAGGAGGATGGTTCTGGCCTTGTGATGATTCTTGAAGTCACGCTTTTGTTTGTCAGACATTGTTTTTCTATCAATCTTCTGACCGCTTGCATTCACAGGGTGCGTGTATCCATCTGTCACCATATCCCACAGATCAGCATCATGTGCCAGAAAGAAGCTTTCAATTCTATCTTTCCAGTAATCAAAGTTTTCTCCATCAAAGACTGGAGGTTTGCCGCTGAATCTGTCTCTGTCCTCATTGTTGTCATTGCTGGTGTGAGAATAGTTTCCTGCCATTGTGTTTTTCTGACGCTGGATCTTGTACTGACACAGTTAAGTGTTTTAGCTCAGAACCAGGCGCTCTGATGCCAATTGAAGTAGTGAAAAACACAAGAAGGGGGGGTTGAATTGTAAAATTGAAAATCAATGCAACGAACAAGATATTTTTATCCTGGTTCGTTTGATCTCAAACTACTCCAGTCCACCCGTCAAGGTGATTTCGCCTCTCTCCAACGAGGTCTTAATCCACTATATTCAACTGAATATTACAAACTGCTTTAACAACTGCTACAACCTTCTTGATGCAAACCACAACCCGGTTTGTCAAGGGAACACTTTCTTACAAAGAAGATAAATCTAAGTGTGTGGATGTTTTCTACAAAACTGTATCACAACTGTGATGTATACACAACTTTAAGCTTAGAAACTAAATTGCTAAACAATAATTGAGTAAGGAGATATGAGGTGTTTAGCAAACTGAGAGAAGGAAGATTATGATCAGCTTTTAGGCGTGTAAGATGTTGGAGAGCATTAGCCAATTCAATCTTCATAGTCTTGTTTATATAGCACTGAGATTGTTGAACGTTGGAGCAATATTCTTGATTCAATGCTAATAACAAACTTTCCTTATTGAGCAGATCTTGTCTGGAATGAGGCCGTTGGTAATAATACGCTTTCAATGCACAGTACCGTTGCTTACTTAATGCATGTTCTGGCTTGGCTCATTCTGACTCTGCTTAGCTGCTGATGAACTGTTGTTTTATTTATCAGAGTGTTGAGCGCAGTTCTGTTCATCAAGCTTCAACATACACGTGAGTTGATCTTCTGAATCTGGTATTATGATATGGCAACTTCTGATGCTGGTGTCGAGAACCAATATTCTGATGCTGATTAAGTGTGCTCTTGCTTATACCTATCAGAATTTCTGCAAATCAGAACGTAATAATTTAGGCAGCAAATAGTTCATACATGAATCATATAAATAATATATCTTTTCACTTTGTTATCATCAAAACTTAAACATAGGGTAGTAGATTCAAACATTGTTCTAACACAATGTTCATAAAAGGTCCAGTCAGAGTTCGCAGAGGTTAAGTCAAAGAAGGTAACAAAGCGTGCTGTAAGTATACTGGAAGTGCTGAAGGATCCCTCAGAACATGCTGAAGTCCGAAGATAAGAGGATCAAAAGATGAGATGCTACGCTGAAGCATAAATTCTAATCCAGAGTCAAGCAAGGATCCAGAGTTTCACATGGGAACTCATTTAATTCTCACAACCGCCTCTGAGTTTGTATTCAAGGGATTTTCCCCACGTGTACCCCTACTGTCGTTGGAAGACAAATTTCTGTGCAAAAGTATGCTAGGCCAATGCGCTGTTTCTACTTTTCCTTAATTCACGCTGCCAAATCCAGCTGAGGCGCTGTTAACCATCCAACTTGAATGCATTGAACCCCCACTTGTTTAAGCTTACTTCAAGAGTAAGTCAGCATCTAGCAGATGATGTTGGTGTCACTTGACCCCCCCAACTGCAAAACTTTGCCTATAAATAGAACACCATTTGCACACTGAAAAAAGAGACCCCCTCTCCCCTCCCTAGAGAAAATTTGTGAAAGAGACGAGAGAATTAAGGAACTAGCTTTAAACCACTGCAAAATTTCCAAAAAAAACTAGGAAACTATAAACACAAAATACCAAAATCTTAGCATTGATTCCTTACATTCAGACTCTACTGTTTTCCTCAAGCGTTCTTGACTAAAGCCATCTACGACTCAGAATATCACCCCTTTGGCTGCCTCAGAAGTTACAAACTTCCATCCTGCTGAGCACGTGAAGAAGCTACTTAGAACATCACCAGAATTCAAGAATAACCTCCAGTTTACAGAATCCTTTCAAGCTACAAGGTAAGTTTTATTGACTCTCATCATAACTGATTAAGCATTGTCAGATTTTTCATATTCAGCATAATGTAGATATTTTGATCTTGAGGATGTACATATTCTGAAAATTCCTGCATTTGCTTACCCAAGCAAAAGAAATCCCAAGTCAGAATTTCATAAAGAAAATAGGACTCAGAATTAGAACTAGCAAATACATGTTGCCTCTGATTCTTGCTTCTGATATTTGATGAAATTTTTCATAACTATTATGCATGCAACTTCTGTTCTGTAAATGACTAAGCTGCAGATGTTCTGACTGGCCAGGAGAGAGGCAAAGTTCTGACAGTTGCGTCAGAACTCCTGAAAACTTCTAAATCTTCAGAAGGTCCAGAGCTTCTGAACTTCCATATTTTGCTAACATGTTTCTGTTTGTGCAGTAAGTTAGCGTCAGAACTTCTGACCTCTTCTATTTTTGCGTTGGTTATGTTTTCTTCTCTTTTTACTTTTGCCATCATATTATATTTTATTTCTAATAAAAAAAAACACCAAAAATATTTTACATTTGCATGATATATTTTCTTTTAATATAAAAGGACAAAAAAATATTTTCTTAAGCAAAAGTTATTTTCTTTTTAAACAGACAAACATTTTACATTTCCTGTATATTCTTGTCTATTTCAATATGGTTGTAATAAGTAACCTAGAATTTTAACTTGCAACCCCTGTTCATAAATATGTACCCCCATCCCCTTAAATATTGTAATAGTGTAGGACTTTACATTTCTGCACTGTTATTGCTTTCAATATATGCTAGTAATTAGGATATATTACAAGATATAAAAATTGACAAATAGATCACCCTAATCAAAGAAAAATTATGCATGCAATCAAACACACTAGCACACTTACACCCTTAGGGAAATTCCACTTGTTGCCTTACAAAAATGGCCATGTTATGCATGTGGGATGTCTTAGCACAAACGAATCAAAAAAGATCATAGTCCCTCGATGAAAATATCAAAGTTGCCTTTCAAAATGATCTTAGTCCCTACAGAAAAAGTGCTAAGCCATTTCACAACATTGCTATCATGGTCATACAATGACCCAACACTCGCCCCTTTACATCCAACGGTGGGACTCCTTACCAAAACAATGGTAAGGTAGCAACATCTAAAGGAGGAGGAAAAGCACATCTAAGACCTTTTGAGTAAGTAGATTACTTTTAGTTACTTGCTCAATCTTAAAAAAAATATATCTTTGCTATTTTCAAAACAATCACCTACACTTTCCAAACATCTTTTCAAAACCTTGAAATTTCTTCAAAAGCTCAACACTTTGTATACATTCTTACGAACGGGAATCATTGCAAAGTTTGCCTAAGCAATGGCACCTTTTCAAAATACTTTCAAAACCACACAAAATCACAATTTTCAAACAAAAGCAAGTGATCTAGCAAGTAACTAAGAGCCCATGGAAAACTATGGATGGAAAGGGTGCTAATACCTTCCCTTTTCATAATCTACCCCCCGAACTCAAGAAAATAATCTCAAAGGTCTTTCCTATTTTTTTCAGCCTTTCCTTTTGGATAAAAGAAAAGCCGGTGGCGACTCTTGCTAAACCGCAACATTTGCGAACACAAACGCAAAACCTCAAAGACAGTTCTCCCACCGTAGGATAGAACTGGCGACTCTGCTAGGGACTTTGTCAAAAGTGGGGTTACCTTAGGGTTAGATCATATTTACTTGCTTACATTATTTGATTTTCTTGATTTATATTTTGGTTCCTTGTTTGGGTTTGTTTTAAATCCTACACCCGGATTTAGGGGATACTTTTTAGGTAAGTAGCAATAAACTGTGAGGGAACTGTGTGGGGTATACCGACACGGTTGAAGCAGTAGCTACGTTGATGTGGCACTTTGGTTAGTACCGGTAACCCTTGAGTCAGTCAAGGAGAGTACGGGGCCGCCACGTGGTGTCATAAAGCATAAACTGACCTTAGAACCTTACTTGACCAACTTGGCCATTAGGACGTAGTGAGATGACCGGCTTTGGTGCAGTCCGAAGTTGGTTGATACTCGATGCTACACTCATTGAGGTTTGACTCTTGAGTTTTGTTTGGTTGCGAGTCAATCGCTTATTGAATGAAACTTGGGGGAAAGATCAGTGATATTGAGATCCCTTAGAACCCGGTTACTTTTAACTAGGACATGTTGAGCCAACTAAAACTTCAAGAGGGTACTTACCTGAAACCCCATGCTAGCCTAAACTGAGGACTTGCTTGCTTTGTATATGCACTTGTACATAACATCATAAACATCATAAGAATCCTAAACATCACTAACCATTTCAAGGATTTTTGGATTTATCTTTGTTCTGTTTTGTAGGACATGGCCTCCGCTCATAGGAGCACTATCCAAGTCAGTCTTGTGAGGATACCACCGCAACTTAAGGATTTAGTATTAAGGGTCCCTGAAGATTCCCCGTTCACCAAAAGACATGGAAGAATCCTTAGTTTGGTTACCTCAAGTATTGAAGAAGATATGGTAAAGGTGCTTGTCCAATTCTTTGACCCTTGGCATCATTGCTTCACTTTTCCTGATTACCAACTTGTGCCCACTTTGGAGGAATTTTCTCAACTCATGGGGATCCCTATTATTAATCAGTTACCTTTCAACGGTATTGAAAGAGACCCTAAACCTGAGGAAATTGCTCGAGCTCTACATTTGCAACCATCTGACATAGTAGCAAATTGGGTAACAAGGAGTGGTGTTAAAGGGTTACTAGCAAGGTTTTTGTTGGAGAAGGCTCAAGAGTGTTGGAATACTTTGGATCTATAAGCCTTCGAGGAAATTCCGGCTCTTCTCATCTATGGATTCGTACTATTTCCAAATCCTGATCAATTTATAGATGTGAATGCGATTAAGGTTTTCATATCTCGTAATCCGGTGCCTACATTGCTTGGAGACATATTGCATTCTCTTCACTCTCTCACTTTGAAGAAAAGGGGGACTTTGATGTGTTGCGCTCCTCTGTTGGCTAGGTGGTTTATTTCGCACCTACCTCGATCTGTGGTGAAGAATGAACAAGGTATGAGATGGTCTAAAAGATTGATGTCACTTTTTCATGCTGATATCCATTGGTATTATCGCTCCTTAGAAGATATTACCATCATTGACCGCTATGGGGAATTCCCTAATGTCCCTCTACTTGGCATTAGGGGAGGCATTACTTACAACCCTTGTTTAGCTTTGCGAAAATTTGGATACGCTAGAAGAGATAGCCCTCATGAGGTACTCATCCAAGGAATTGCATATGACTACGAAAGCGACACCCAAGGTTACCGCCAAAGATTTATACGAGCTTAGGGTATGGTTAACAAAGTTGATAGCAAGACATTAGGGAATAAGAATTCCATTCCTTTGGAGCCTTATCTTAAATGGGTAAGGGCCCGCGCTCAAAGTATCAGGATGCCTTATGAAGCCGTCTTACCTATTATCATGGAGCCAGTAGTCGAGGGAGACATTCCACATACGATCCTCTATCCTGATATGCCTACTTCTCTTGAATATTTACAAAACGCTTGGATTCAGTTAAAAGGAGAGCGAGACACCTTCTAAGCTAAGTTCTATGAATGTGAGAAAAAGATATTGGAGCTTACAAGGGAACTTCATGAATAAAGGAGCTTAAACACCTACATTGCGCCAAAAAATATGCGCACAACTTTTCTGTCTTAGGAGTTTACTTTATGCTTATTTCTGTTGTTGTAAGCCCAAGAGGCATGTTTGTATTCAAATCAAGGATTATTTAATGCAAGTTAACGTTTGTTCACTCTTTGTCTATACAAAGTTAAGTTCTTTATATCCTTGAAATCATTTGCATATTGCATATTCATGCATCATGACATGACAGGTGTCTGCATAACAGGTTTCCTTATCTCTCCGCTGTTTATTTCAGCAAGATGGATCTAGAGAAAACCGTGACGGAACTTCAAGCCCAGAACTCTCAATTTCAGGAAGCTTTACTTGCCCTGGCCAAGGGGAAGCAGGATATGGTGGCCTTGTTGGCCGCTAAAAAGAAGCCAAACAAGAAAGCTCTACTCAACATGGGTAAAAGGTTCAAAGAGACAATCTGTCAAATTCCAATAGAGGAAGATTCATCCAAAGAATACGAGAACCAAATTGGTGAAGTCAAGAGTACTCAGGTCGACTGTATCAATGACCAAGAATCTGATGATGATTATTTTAATGAACAATATCCGCCCGCAGACATCAAATACAAACAACTAGAAGAAAAATTGAAAGCAGTTGAAATCCAAGCTATTCCCGGTTTAAATTTTGATGATTTGGGCTTAATCTCTGGGGTAGTCATTCCCCACAAGTTCAAAATACCAATCTTTGCAAAATACGATGGGGTTTCTTGCCCAAAGCTTCATTTGAAGTCCTATGTGCGCAAGATACAACCACACACTGCTGATAAAAAACTCTGGATTCACGTTTTCCAAGAGAGTCTGGCTGGAACACAACTTGAATGGTTTTATCATTTGGATGGCTCTCGCATCAATACTTGGGAGGGCCTATCTACTTCCTTCTACCATAAATATCAGTACAACACCGACTTGGCTCCAACGAGGGTTCAATTGCAAGGTATGACTATGGGGAAGGATGAGGCATTTAAGGAGTATGCGCAAAAGTGGAGAGACCTTGCAAGTAGGGTCCAACCTCCCTTGACTGATAGGGAACACATTGACATGTTCATGAGCATATTATCCGGTCCTTTCTTTAAACTGTTGGTTAGCTGCTCTTCTTCTGGTTTCACCGAATTAATCCTAACCGGTGAGAGAGTAGAAAGTGGAATTAAGAGTGGAAAGATATCTGTGGCATCTACTTCCACTCCCAATCCTTTCAAGAAACCTTTTGCCGCGAAGAAAGAAGTTAATGCTGTGTATAGAGCAAAGGCCCATACCAAAATGAATAATCATCCGTCTATCAATGCTGTCTGAATCTCCAATCCGACTACTACTCAAAGACCATCTACCAATCATCAACGGGTTGAAGCTCCAAGAAGACAGTTCACAAGGTTTAGCATGTCATTATCTCAAGCCCTTCAACATCTGCTCGGGGCCAATTTAGTGACATTACAGGATCCTCCTGCCAACCCTGACACCTTGTCACCGAGATATAATCCAAATGCAAAGTGTGCTTATCATTCAAACAGCCCAGGGCATGAGACTGATCAGTGTTGGGCTCTGAAGAACAAAATCCGGGATTTAATTGACAACAAGACTATTGAATTTGATCCTCCTCCAACGCCAAATGTAATTACCGCTCCAATGCCGAAGCACGACAAAGGTGTTAATGCCGTCGAAGATACAACTTTCATTGCCTCTATCAAAGGGTTAACTACTCCATTGAATGTAATCAATAGCAATCTGTTGAAAACAGGGACTTTCCCTGACTGTGAAAAAGACTGTGTGGGCTGTATGAGACAATCTGATGGGTGTGAAAAACTGAGGAAAGGTATACAACGCCTAATGGATAGCCGCAAAATTCTATTCGAAAAGAATCCTGCCATCAAAAATTCAGTCGACAAAGCTGAAAACATGGCCATCATAACAATTTCAAACAAACCTCTTAGGATCTCATCCAAAGGTCCTATCAGGATTTCAAACGAACCAATCATTGCTCTTCTCATAATCAGTGCTTCCGGACCCGTTCCATACACCTCTGATAAAGTGGTACCATAGAATTATGGTGTCGAGGTTTATTACCATGGGGTAAAACAAGATTATTGGATTGATGATAATGAAGCGGGTGTTACTAATATTACTGGTTCTAGTAAAGTCACAAGAACAGGAAGAGTCTTTTCCCCTGATATCTCACCACCAACCACTACTGCAGTTCCAATCCGCATAACCAACGGCAATGCTGGTGCCAGTACTAGAGGGAAAGAGAAAGAAAGTGAGACTGCCAGGGAAGAGGCACTTGCTAAAAAGACTATTATGGAAGAACCATCCACTCAAGAGATGGAGGAGATTCTGAAAATAATCAAGAAAAGCGACTTCGAAATAGTAGAGCAGTTGGGACAAACCCCTTCTAAAATATCAATGTTGTCCCTATTGCTATGTTCCGACGCCCATGCACAAGCTTTGATTAAGTTCTTGAAAAAGGCTCACGTGCCTCAAGAAACCACAGCCGACCAGTTTGAGAACTGCGTAGCAAGTTTGACAACTGACAATGGTCTGGGGTTCTCTGGCACAGATTTAACTCCCATGGGAAAGAATCACAATAAAGCCTTGCATGTTTCTGTTGAATGTAAGGGGACCACTCTGGCACATGTTTTGGTGGACACAGGCTCATCTTTAAACGTGTTACCTAAAGGTGCTTTAGATCGGCTAGACTGTGAAGCTTTGGTTTTGAAGCCAAGTGATATTGTTGTGAGGGAATTTGATGGTTCGAAAAGGATGGTTCATGGAGAGGTAGATCTCCCAATTAAGGTTGGTTCACATATTTTCAAATCCACATTATACATAATGGACATACGGCCTGCGTATTCTTGCTTGATTGGGCGCCCATGGATCCATGGGGAAGGTGCAGTCACTTCTACTCTCCACCAGAAGTTAAAATACCCAGTTCAAGGGAAGGTTGTAACTGTTTGTAGTGAAGAAGAATTTATGGTAAGCCACCTCATTTCTTTCAAGTACGTAGAAATGGATGCCGAATTCATAGAGACTCCTTGCGAGACATTTGAAGTTGTGGCCACCACCAAAATCTCCCCCGACACTCCAAAAGCCGACAAAGTTATTCCCAAGATGGTTTCTCTTAAGGATGCCCGTGCTGTGGTAGAAAAAGGAAACAATGAGATATGGGGTCAACTCCTTGACATCCCACTCAAGACAGATAAGTTTGGGATAGGTTTCACCTCCAAAGCTCAGAAAGAAATTAGAGGTGCTCATACTGGAAAGCCGTTTCTCCACCTCAAGAGTCATGAAGTGAACGCTGTAGAGGATTCCAATGATGAGGGTGCTTTTGAAGACTGGATCTACCCAACAACCAAAGGGAAGCCCAAAAATTGGCATGTGAAGGACTTTGTGCCTATCTCCTTCATTAAGAAGTAATCTACTTGTTTTTGCTTTTAATCAATTCAAGAACTCGTTGTCTGTAATATTTTGATATTGACTTTTAAGCTATGTTCCTAGCCTAGGGCACTTTGGTTCTTTTGTCAAGGGTTTTATATTTTTTTCATCTAATCATATGATCATTCAGTACATTGGACTCTTTTGCATTCAAATATTTGTGTTCATTGTCTTTCTTTTCTTTCAAATATATTTCTAAAAGATAGCCATGTATCTTACATGCACACACACACACACTCTTGCAGGTCTACATCCACTCTGGATCCTATTGCCAACAACTCTATTATTGCCAACTATGACTTTGAATGTCCTATCAACCAAGCTGAAGATGAAAGCGAGGAAGATTGTGATATACCAGGAGAACTAGCCAGACTTATCTTAAAAGAGGAGAAGGCTATTCAACCACATGAAGAGTCAATTGAGGTTATCAACTTGGGTACTGAGTCAAATAAGAAGGAAATCAGGATCGGTGCTAATTTGGAAAGCAGTGTCAAAAGCTGTTTGGTTCAGATGTTGCGCGATTATGTGGAAGTATTTGCTTGGTCGTATGAAGATATGCCTAGGTTGGATACCGACATTGTGGTTCATCGTCTACTAACTAAAAAAGACTGCCCTCCTGTTAAACAAAAAGTTCGTCGCATGAGACCTGACATGTTTGAAAAGATCAAAGCCGAAGTAATGAAACAGTTTGATGCAGGATTCCTAGCTGTAACATCCTATCCTCAATGGGTGGCTAATATAGTGCCAGTTCCAAAGAAAGACGGGAAAGTTCGCATGTGCGTAGACTATAGGGATCTGAATAGGGCAAGCCCCAAGGATGATTTTCCTCTACCACACATTGACGTCTTAGTCGATAATACCGCTCAACATAAAGTCTTCTCATTCATGGACGACTACTCGGGCTATAATAAAATAAAGATGGCTCCCGAAGATATGGAAAAAACTACTTTCGTTACACAATGGGGCACTTTCTGCTACAAGGTCATGCCGTTCAGATTAAAGAATGCAGGGGCAACATATCAAAGGGCTATGGTGGCTTTATTTCATGACATGATTCATCATGAGATAGAGGTATATATGGATGATATGATCGCAAGATCACAAACCGAAGAAGAACATCTCAGTCACCTGCACAAACTATTCGAGAGACTGAAGAAATATAAAATGAGGTTAAACCCTAACAAGTGCACATTCGGAGTACGATCTGGAAAGCTTCTAGGATTTGTTGTCAGCAATAAAGGCATTGAAGTTGATCCCGCCAAGATAAAAGCCATCCAAGAAATGCCAGTCCCTCGTTTTGAAAAAGAAATCAGAGGATTCTTGGGTCGTCTCAATTACATTGCCCGTTTCATATCACACTTAACTGCTACCTGTGAGCCACTCTTCAAACTCTTGAAGAAAGATCAGGTAGTCAAATGGAACGATGAATGCCAGATTTCCTTTGACAAGATCAAGGAATACCTACAAGAACCTCCTATTCTTATGCCTCCGGTTGAAGGAAGACCGTTGATCATGTACTTGACAGTACTAGAGAATTCTATGGGGTGTGTTTTGGGCCAACATGACGAGTCTGGATGAAAAAAGCATGCAATTTACTACCTAAGCAAAAAGTTTACCGACTGTGAAACCAGATATTCACTGCTCGAGAAAACTTGTTATGCTTTAGCATGGGCTGCTCGCCGGCTAAGGCATTACATGTTGACTCATACATCTTTGTTGGTTTCTAAGATGGATTCGATTAAGTGCATCTTCGAAAAACCTGCCCTTTCCAGACGAATAGCCAGATGGAAAATGATCTTGACTGAGTACGACATTCAATACACAAATAAAAAAGCCATCAAAGGAAGTGTACTAGCAGATCATTTGGCCCATCAAGCTGTGGATGATTATCAGTCAATGAACTTCGACTTCCCTGACGAGAATAATATGCTGGTAACCGACTGTGCAAAACCTAGACCGTATGACGGACCTGGACAAGGATCCCGATGGACTATGGTATTCGACGGGGCTTCCAACGCCTTAGGTAATAGAATTGGTGTTGTGATCATGTCTCCTAAAGGTTTCCACACTCCTTTTACTGCCAGACAATAATTCGATTGTACAAATAATATGGCTGAGTATGAAGCATACATCTTAGGTCTAAGGGCTGCTAATGACTTAAGGATCAAGCATTTGGATGTGTTTGGAGATTCTGCTTTGGTAATCAACCAAGTAAAAGGAGATTGGGACACTAAACACCCTAATCTTATCCCTTACAAGGAATTTGTGCTATCCCTAATTCCCTACTTCGAAGAAATCACGTTCGAGTACTTCCCTAGAGAAGAAAACCAGTTGGCTGACGCTATGGCAACCATGTCCTCAATGTTCAAAGTCAGATGGGACAACGAAGCCCCTATGATTACAATTGAAAGATTTGATGAACCTGCACATTGCTATGAGCTTGACACCAATGCGAAAAAGCCATGGTACCATGAGGTAATGAGATACCTTGAAGCGCAAGAGTATCCAGAGGAAGCATCTATCAATGACAGAAAGTTCTTACGAAGATTTGCAGCCAAATTATTCCTAAGTAACGGGATATTATACAAGCGCAACCATGATTCGACTCTACTCCGATGTGTGGATAAGAGGGAGGCAGAGGAAATCATGGAAGACATGCACGATGGCCTTTTCAGTACTCACTCAAGTGGACATACAATGGCTAAGAAAATCTTAAGAGCTGGCTACTATTGGTCAACGATGGAGACCGATTGCCATCAACATTCAATAACTTGCCACAAATGCCAAATTTATTCTGACAAGGTCCACGTACCTCCAATCCCTCTGAATGTCATGACCACTCCGTGGCTATTTGCAATGTGGGGTATTGACATGATCGGAGAGATCAATCCCACAGCTTCCAACGGACACTGCTTCATTCTTGTTGCTATCGACTATTTCACCAAATGGGTCGAAGCCGCCTCATTTGCCTTAGTCACCAAGAACATGGTAGCCAGATTCATCAGACACAATATTATCTGTTGTTATGGTATCCCCGAAAGGATCATCACCGACAATGGGACTAACCTCAACAATGCCAAGATCAGGGAATTATGCACTCAATTTAAGATCAAGCATCACAATTCTTCTCCATATAGACCGAAAATGAATGGCGCAGTTGAAGCAGCCAACACAAATATCAATAAGATTGTGTAGAAAATGGTAGTGACCTATAAAGATTGGCATGAGATGCTACCATTTGCTCTACATGGTTACCGTACTTCAGCTAGAACTACAACTGGGGCAACTCCCTTCTCTCTAGTCTATGGTATGGAAGCCGTGTTTCCAGTAGAAGTTCAAATTCCCTCACCGAGGATTATGATTGAGGCAGGCCTAAGCAAAGACGAATGGATTCAAACGAGATTGGATCAACTGAGCTTGATGGATGAAAAACGATTAGCTACTATTTTCCATGGTCAAACGTATCAAAAACGAATGATCAAAGCTTTCAACAAAAAGGTCAAGCCTCGAGTATATCAAGTTGGTGACCTGGTGATAAAACACATCATTTTACCACAAGGTGACCCCAGAGGAAAATGGACTCCCACCTATGAAGGGCCGTTTGTTGTCAAGAGAGTTTTCTCTGGCGGTGCCATGATACTGACCACCATGGATGGTGAAGATTTCCCACATCCTATAAACGCGGACATAGTTAAAAAATACTACGCATAAGAGACCCGTTAGGTTGACACACCTAAGAAGAAAGGGGCATCCCGGCAAACCAAAAGGTTTCGGCAAAAATCAGGGATATATAAAAAAGATTGTACACCCGACAAGTTGAAAACCCGAAAGGGCGAATTGGGCAAAAAAGGGTATCCTGGTGGACTGAAAACCGGAAAGGGCGATTCAGGCAAAAATTAAGGATTAAAAGCGTACGACTATTTCCTGGTCAATACTATCACCAAGGTCCAAGTTCAAATGGTCCAGGATCAATCCAATCAACTTCGATCAACGACAAGGGACATTCAAAGACATTGGGGCAATAGTATAGCTGAAAGGCAATGAGATCATTTCACATGGCTATTTGTTTTTCATTCTCATTTTTGTTTTCTTTTCGGCGATATCCTCTTACTAGGATTTCCGTCTCTATGTACAAAAACGCCTATTAATGGGCAAAATATCAATACAAATACACTTTGAAGGGCAAAATTGTCTATCTCTATTTTGAATGCCAATTTGTCCAATGACTAAAATTGAATGAACATATGCATATGAACATAATTAAAGCTATTTGGCACATGTGTCCGGCCAAGCAACAACCTCAACAAGGCATCACTGCACAACAACAGTAAGCATCCCTTTAATGTATGTGAAATAGGCCCACAGAGTTATCTCACCATCATTATCCCCACCAGGGCATTGGCAATAAACCTTTCCCCAACAGAGTTGCCCATAGAATATCCTTGCACGGGACGATCGTTGGCTAGAGTCTCAATCTCTTGACAACTTTTTTCCCAGCTAAAGCCTAGGAGATCTCTTCCTAAAGGGAATCCACCTCCTCAGTAGATTTTATTCCCCATAGAGTTATCTCATCATCATTATCCCTATAGGGACAACCCCAATGCAACCTTTCCCCAGCGGAGTTTCCTACAAAAATTTCTTCACATAGGATAAAACCCTGGCCAGGGTCCCAATCTCTTGGCAACTTTCTCTAGCTAAGTCAATTTCTACAAAATTAAAACCTAGGGGTCTCTATCTAAAGGAAATTAATCTCCTCAACAGGGTTTATTTCCCCAACAGAATTATTTCCCCGGGACAAGTGCAAATTCTTCAACATACAAGACACCCCGAATTCCCCAGTCAAGTAAGCACTCCCCGGTGAGTCCAAAATTGCCCAGTTGAGCCCATCATCCCCAGATGATCCCATCATTCCCAGCGGAGTATATCTCCCAACCGGGGTTTTTATCCCCAGTAGAGTATATCTTCCAACCAAGATTCTATTCCCCAACGGAGTACAAATCCCTCAATGGAACCCAAATTCCCCATTTGAGTCCGAATCACCCAACTGAGTATATCCTCCCCAATCTAAGTCTTCCTTACCTGACTGAGTCTATACTATCCAGTTAGAATTTCACCTTCAAATGACTGCAAATCACAAGGCCACAACCCCTAATCCCTAGTAAATTCTTCAACAAAGCCTTTATTATTACCAAGAAATACTATAAAGCCTGGATCCGACCAGATATTAGCACAATTTTCAAGTTATTCTGAAGCCTGGACCCGACCAGATGACAGTTTGACTTCTTCAAATTCTGAAGCCTGGACCCAACCAGATAATAGTTTAATTTCTTCGATTGCTGAAGCCTGGACCCGACCAGATAATAGTTTGACTTCTTGAGTTACTGAAGCCTGGACCCGACCATATAACAGTTGAGCTCATTTCTCAAAAAGCTATGAAACCTGGACACGACCAGCCCAACTCTTCAAAGATATAGAAGAACCTAAACTTAATCCAACCAAGGTTTTAACCACTTGTTCCCAGTAGAGTTGCCTCTTTATTCCCCAACAAAGGACTGAGAAACCTGGATTCGACCAGATATCACTCCTCATTTCAATCATTTCAAGAAAGTCATTGCGAAGCCTGGATCCGACCAGATAGCAATCATCCTCAGAGATTCATTGTGAAACCTGGAAACTGACCAAATAACAACTAAATCCCCAGGCAGTTGATCATGAAGCCTGGACCCGACGAGATAACAATTAACTTCATCAGAAATCTGCAAAGCCTGGACCCGACCAGATAATAGTTTTCAACCAGTTCATTGTGAAGCCTGGACCCGACCAGATAACAATTAACTTCATCATAAATCTGCAAAGCCTGAACCCGACCAGATAATAGTTTTCGAACGATATATTGTGAAGTCTGGACCCGACCAGATAATAATTAACCATGATCCCTAGAAAGACACTATGAAACCTGGATTCGACCAGATAATAGTACAAATTTCCAAAAGACCATAAAGCCTGGACCCGATCAGATAACAGTCTTCAAGAAGTTACTGTGAAGCCTGGATCCGACCAGATAACAATTAATTCACCCTTACCTCCAACAAGTTACTGTGAAGCCTGGATCCGACCAGATAACAGTTAACCTCCACATCCCCAGCAAGTTGTTATGAATCCTGGACCCGACAGGATGACTATTCAATTTCAAGGAATTTTCTACAAAGCCTGGATCCGACCAGATAACAGTTAATTCATCTCTTCCCCCAGTAAGTTGCCATGAAACCTGGACCCGACCAGATAGCAACCGACTACTTCATCCTCAGTAACTGTGAAGCCTGGATCCGACCAGATAACATCTGATCTTTGAGTGATGTTCTCCAACAAAAGCATCTCTTCAATAGAATTTGAAGATATGCATATTCTTCATTTCCAACAGGAAATCAAGGATTCAACCTCCGAAGATTTCCTCAGCAGTAGTCAGGGATTTATTTTCCCGAACAAAAACACACATTTCGCATTCATACATCATAGCATGTACATAACAATGCATTTAGCATAATACCACATCTAGTAAGCATCATGCAAGCATCTTCATTTTTCTAACCCCCTTTCTCACAAGTAAAACAACAAGTCTAGTATGGATCAACAGGAGATTTGTGCTGATACTTCTTCCAGAGTTTACCAACATTCCTCCAAATGGCATCTATAAGCCCATTCACCATCCACCTTTGAGTACAAATTTCTGGGCACTTTAGTGTTCAAACATCTTTCACCATCAAGTCACGAATGCTGGATCCACCAATCTAACTCTTCAGGTTCAAGAAGTTTGAACAGGGAAGCTGTTGTACCCTAAAATTTGCCCTCTCATTTCTCAAGGGATCACCCTGGATCCCCAGGTTCGCTTTCATCATGTCCCCAGGTCTTGAATTAACAATTTTTCCAAGCAAACCATTCACAAGGGAAAAATGGTCATTTGCACGCTGAAGAAGTCTGACTTTGACTTTTGGATCAAAATCAAATCAAAAATCATATTTCATCAAGATATGTTGGAATACGAAGTTTTCTTCATCAAGAGTTTCAAAAGTCAAATTTTACTTGGAAAGAATTAAATTCTAAAGACTTAGAATTTTTTCCAAATATTTAAGAAATATGACAATTTCAGAACTTCTGAGCCGGTGTTCACAGTCAGCAAATTATGGATGTTCTCAAGACAGAGTTTAGTCAGAACTTCTGAGCCAGTGTTCATAAAAGGTCCAGTCAGAGTTCACAGAGGTTAAGTCAAAGAAGGTAACAAAGCGTGTTGTAAGTATACTGGAAGTGCTGAAGGATCCCTCAGAACATGCTGAAGTCAGAAGATAAGAGGATCAGAAGATGAGATGCTATGCTGAAGCAGAACTTCTAATCCAGAGTCAAGCAAGGATCCAGAGTTTCAAATGGGAACTCATTTAATGCTCACAACCGCCTCTGAGTTTGTATTCAAAGGATTTTCCCCACGTGTACCCCTACTATCTTGCGAAGACAAATTTCTGTGCAAAAGTATGCTAGGCCAATGCGCTGTTTCTACTTTTCCTTAATTCACGCTGCCAAATCCAACTGAGGCGATGTTAACCATCCAACTTGAATGCATTGAACCCCCACTTGTTTAAGCTTACTTCAAGAGTAAGTCAGCATCTAGCAGATGATTTTGGTGTCACTTGACCCCCCCAACTGCAAAACTTTGCCTATAAATAGGACACCATTTGCACACTGAAAAAAGAGACCCCCTCTCCCCTCCCCAAAGAAAATTTGTGAAAGAGACGAGAGAATTGAGGAGCTAGCTTTGAACCACTGCAAAATTTCCAAAAAAAACCAGGAAACTATAAACACAAGATACCAAAATCTTTGCATTGACTCCTTACATTCAAACTCCACTGTTTTCCTCAAGGGTTCTTGACTAAAGCCATCTACGTGTTAGAATATCAACCCTTTGGCTGCCTCAGAAGTTGCCCACTTCCATCCTGCTGAGTACGTGAAGAAGCTACTCAGAACATCACCAGAATTCAAGAACAACCTCCAGTTTACAGAATCTTTTCAAGTTGCAAGGTAAGTTTTGTTGACTCTCATCATAATTGATTAAGCATTGTCAAATTTTGCATATTCAGCACAATGTAGATATTCTGATCCTGAGGATGTACATATTCTGAAAATTCCTGCATTTGCTTGTCTAAGCAAAAGAAATTCCAAGTCAGAGTTTCATAAAGAAAATATGACTAAGAATTAGAACTAGCAAATACATGTTGCCTCTGATTCTTGCTTATGATATTTCATGAAATTTGTCATAACTATTATGCATGCAACTTCTATTCTGTAAATGACTAAGCTGCAGATGTTTTGACTGGCCAGGAGAGAGGCAAAGTTCTGACAGTTGCGTCAGAACTCCTGAAAACTTCTAAATCTTCAGAAGGTCCAGAGCTTCTGAACTTCCATATTTTGCTAACATGTTTCTATTTGTGCAGCAAGTTAGCGTCAAAACTTCTGACCTATTCTATTTTTGCATTGGTTATGTTTTCTTCTCTTTTTACTTTTGCCATCATATTATATTTTATTTCTAATAAAAAAACACCAAAAATATTTTACATTTGCATGATATATTTTCTTTTAATATAA
This sequence comes from Vicia faba, assembly GCA_948472305.1. Lineage (NCBI taxonomy): Eukaryota > Viridiplantae > Streptophyta > Magnoliopsida > Fabales > Fabaceae > Vicia > Vicia faba. The sequence continues at coordinate 835,428,597 of OX451740.1, forward strand.
AAGGACAAAAAAAATTTTCTTAAGCAAAAGTTATTTTCTTTTTAAACAGACAAACATTTTACATTTCCTGTATATTCTTGTCTATTTCAATATGATTGTAATAAGTAACCTAGAATTTTAACTTGCAACCCCCATTCATAAATATGTACCCCCATCCCCTTAAATATTGTAATAGTGTAGGACTTTACATTTCTGCACTGTTATTGCTTTCAATATATGCTAGTAATTAGGATGTATTACAAGATATAAAAATTGACAAATAGATCACCCTAATCAAAGACAAATTATGCATGTAATCAAACACACTCACACACTTACACCCTTAGGGAAATTCCACTTGTTGCCTTACAAAAATGGCCATGTTATGCATGTGGGATGTCTTAGCATAAACGAATCGAAAAAGACCATAGTCCCTCGATGAAGCTATCAAAGTTGCCTTTCAAAATGATCTTAGTCCCTACAGAAAAAGTGCTAAGCCATTTCACAACATTGCTATCATGGTCATACGATGACCCAACGCTCGCCCCTTTACATCCAATGGTGGGACTCCTTACCAAAACAATGGTAAGGTAGCAACATCTAAAGGAGGAGGAAAAGCACATCTAAGACCTTTTGAGTAAGTAGATTACTTTTAGTTACTTGCTCAACCTCAAAAAAAAATATATCCTTGCTATTTTCAAAATAATCACCTACACTTTCCAAACATCTTTTCAAAACCTTGAAATATCTTCAAAAGCTCAACACTTTGCATACATTCTTACGAACGGGAATCATTGCAAAGTTTGCCTAAGCAATGGCACCTTTTCAAAATACTTTCAAAACCACACAAAACATAATTTTCAAACAAAAGCAAGTGATCTAGAAAGTAACTAAGAGCCCATGGAAAACCATGGATGGAAAGGGTGCTAATACCTTCCCTTTTCATAACCTACCCCCCGAACTCAAGAAAATAATCTCAAAGGTCTTTCCTGTTCTTTTCAGCCTTTCCTTTTGGATAAAAGAAAAGTCGGTGGTGACTCTTGCTAAACTGCAACATTTGCAAACACAAACGCAAAACCTCAAATACAGTTCTCCCACCGTATGACACCATCTGAAACTGTTGTCTTTTTTCTTATCTAAAAGCTTAGTCAATTTCCATTTTTTGTTCCTTTCTATTGCTTCAAGTTCTTCTTTCATGGAATTTAGCCATTCTTTATTCTTGAGAGCTTCTTCAATACCCACTGGTTCAGAATCTACTAACATGGCACACTGAACGACTTCTCCTTCAGAATTAACTTCATTATCCTGCAACATGTCGAAATCTGCAAACCTTCTTGTTTTTTTATCTGATTCTCTGTGGTCTTTGAGCTTGTTATGAAACTGCACATGAACTACTACCTTCAGAGTTACCACCTTCAGAGTTTTCCATTCCAGAACTATGATCACCACCAGATTCTGGATCATCATCAGCATCTGGATCAGAATCAGATCCACTGTCAGAATCTCCTTTTAACTCATCTTCAGAATCTTTAGAATCAGATTCATCTTCTGATTCTGACTTATCTTTAAAACTTTCTAAAACATCTTCAGAAGCTAAATCTGGTGTTGGCACTACACCAGAATCTGATTGAGACTTGTTCCAATCCTATGATTCAGACTCTTTCACTATAACGTCTCAGCTGACTTCAACTTTATTAGTTTATGAACAATAAAGCTTATACGCACCTGTACTGTGATACCCCACCAGCAACATTACTTTGCTTCTATCATCCAATTTTTGTCTTCTAGCTTATGGAACGTGTTTGTAACAGACAGAGCCAAACACCTTCATATGACTGACACTCTGCTTATCTCCATTCCATTTTTCTAAAGGAATAACTTCCTTCACCTTCTTCGTTGGACAACTGTTCAGAATATATGCTGATGTGGCAACAGCTTCTCCCCATAAAACGTGAGGTAGCTTTTTTTCTTTCCACATGCTTCTGGTCATATCAAGCAAAGTTCTATTTCTTCTTTCAACAAGACCGTTGTACTGAGGAGTATATGGAGCAGTAACCTCATGTTTTATTTCATTCTCCTCACAGAACTTCTATAACTCTGTAGAGTTATACTCACATCCACCATCCGTTCTCAGAATCTTCAACTTCTGACCACTCTGCTTCTCAGCCTTCACTTTAAATTTCTGGAACTCAGTAAACACTTCATGCTTGAACTTGATGAGTGTTACCCATGTCATTCTTATGAACTCATCCACAAAAGACACAAAATATTTGTTTCCTCCAAGTGAAGGTACTGGAAATGATCCACACACATCAGAATGTACTACTCCCAGAGCATGCTTCACTCTGGGGGATACTTCTGATGCAAATGGAAATCTAGATTTCTTTACTTTCATGCATATTGTTTTACCCCAAAATTTTCCCTCTCACTTATCAAATATTTTCTCACAAAGATCTCTCTTGGTTCAAGACTACACTAGGGTTGATCAACTCAAGACACCTCCTTAAGCATTGATGACTCAAATTAGGGTGTGAGATTGCACAAGGAAAATTGAACTTTCAATGCCTCATATGAATTTAATGTATCATTATGGACCCTCAATATTACTCATGTCAAGTTTCAAGCCTTGGATCACACTTTTGCTCAGTCAATTGAGCAATTGACCTAAAAATCAGCTATATTGGAGAAAAAGTCAACTGTGGCCAATTTACAGTCAAACTTCATAATTTTTGATCCAAATCAACATTATAAACTCATATTTATCATTTGATCAAGTTTGGACCATAATTCCTCAAGAAATTTGATCAAATCATCAAAAGGGTAAAATGGTCAAAATTAGGGTTTTGACTAAGAAAGGGCAATTTCTGATTTTTGACCTAGCAAATGGTTAATTGGTTTGAGGCATGATATCAAGAGTTCAATTGCATCATTTTGACCTAATGGCATGACCCAAAATATTGCTCAAGATCAATTGGATTGATAGTGAATTTTCAGTCAACTGATCAAAAGTCAACTGTATACTGAAAAGTCAAACTTTGACTTTTTGGTCAAAAATCAAGTGTCAAAGATCACAATTCATCAAAACATGTCAAAATATGAAACTTATTCATCAAGAAATAAAAAAGTCAAGATTTCATTTTGAAAAGTCAAAGTTTTCAAACTTAGAAATTTTTCTAAGTGTTGAAAACTTCATATTTTTTCACAACTTTGAGCCAATTTTTCACCATGATGCAATATGATTCAAAAGAAACTTTCAACATGAAAGTTGTAGATCTCCATGATATATATAACACTTCTTTACACAACTACTTCTAAAAATTCTTGGATCTCAAGTTATTAATTCATAAAGTCATGGTCTTGAAATCAAACACTTAGTGAAATTTTGCCCTAGTTTAGGCAGGATTTTGACCTAACTTCATGACACTTTTTCATATAGTTCCAAGGGGAGTTTTCAAAAGTGATTCAAAGAGGGGTTTTAGAGCACATTACAATATTTCCAAAGTTTCCAAGAACTCCTTGAGATCATTCTTGAGCAGGGAGAATCAAAGAGAGGAAGTTAGGGTTTTCAAACTTGAATTACAAGTCATTTTTGATGAACACATGAACCAAATCCATGCTAGGATGCATAATATTTGCTTTGCATGCCTCAAAATTGTTTGTCACTCCATAATTAATGTTTTTCACATCTGCTAGAAGCTTTAATCCAAGCATTCAATGCATTTCCCATGCTTAATACAATTTTAGGAAGAAAGGCAACATTGCCATTTTGGAAAAGTGGCTTTATGCACAAAGTCCACTCTTCTTGAGCCTCTAACTTGTTTGTTCAGCACACACTCAACATACAAAGTCAGATAAACATGTTTAAAGTTGGCAACCACTCTAGACAACCTTGTACTATGCATTGGGACAATGCGTGTCAAGCTTGCTTCAAAAACAAGAAAAAGAGCCATAACATGTGATTTTTGAATTTTGATCAAGGACAAGTCTCCAAACTTGTTTCTTATAAATAGAGTCACTATTTGTGAGCTAGAACACGAGCTTAAGCACCTTGAAATACACCAAAACTCTCTCAAATCAGAAATTGCCCAAAAACTCCATTATTGCACAGTTTCTGACCTTGAACATCAAACTCACATTTCCCTCGTGCGTTTCTTGGCCTTTTAGTTTCTAAAGGTTCCTTACATCAAGTGTAACCTATCCATGTCCCTGTTTCATTACTGTAACATCATTTACCATATCCTCCATAACGAAAAACAGAGCATTGCACATTGACTTCTCCAAGCCATTCCAGCCATCCATTGCTCAAGCAAACCATTGCATTAGCTTCCTGGGAACTTGAGGAAGCTAACCTGATCATTGTAGCACCTTGAAACAAGCTCATTTGCATTTCACAATTTCCAGTTTTGAGGTATTTTTCTTGAACTTCTATCTCATTACTTAGACATTGTTAGGCTTGCATTTGTGAAGATAAAATGTAGACATCATTGCCCTGAAGCTGTACATGTCCATAGATTTCATTTTTATTGATTGAGCTAGGAGAATTTTAGGATTGAATCTCTGAAAATAATTAGGTCAGAATTTGGTACTTTCAAAAATTCTCATTCATCTTTGATTTATAGTTCATGATATTTATATGGTTGGATTCGTATGAAAAAAAAGAGCAACTTTCATGTTTACATTTTTGCAAATGGTTGAGAAATGAACAAGTTGCAGGGCTTCTGGCTGGAGGTTGGAGATGAAGTATATTTAGGGCAAGATTTGTGTTATATATTTATGGTTTAACATAAGTTAACGGATGTATCACCACCCCAGTGGTTAAAGCACGCGCCTGTCACTATGAGGTCCTGGGTTCAAGCCCCAGCGTGATATTTTGTGCCTTTTTATGTTTTCTCACATTTTTTTACACTTTTTGCAGCGTTTGGGCCATCCTTTGGGCTTGACTTTTTTTCCTCACAATACCCCCTGTTTTACTTATCAACCTCCTTGACTTCATTTTTATTTTTTTTATTTTTTATTTTTTATTTTACTTTTTTTTTAATCTTTTATTTATTATTATTATTATTATTAATACTATTATTATTATTATTATTATTATTATTATTATTATTATTATTATTATTATTATTATTATTATTATTATTATTATTATTATTATTATTATTATTATTATTATTATTGTTTTCATTAATCATGTAAATCCAAAAAATATTTATTTTTACTATTTACATCAATTTAGTTTATTTTTCTTTTCAAAAATAAAAGAACAAAAACCTTTTCTTTAATTAATTTCTTTTTGTACTTAGATAATTTAATTTTTATTATTATTATACTATATTATTTATTTTTTTTGTAAAATTAAAATCAATTTAGAACTTAGGATTTTTTTAATTATTTTTATTTGCTAGTTTAATTAAATTCACAAAAAAACCCGAAAAATTTGTTTCCTTTAATTACTTTTATTAACTTAAATATTGATTTTCTTATTCTTAGTTAATTATTTTTATTTAATTAGGTCAAAAACCCTTTCATTAAAAAAACAAACAAAAATCATTTTCTTTTTACATTTACATTCTTGCACTTTATTTATTTATTTTTGTATATTTATTCAAAATTCAATATGGTTGTAATATTTATTTAGATTTAAATTCTTGCAATATTCCCCATTTGTAAATTTGTATACCCCCTCCCCTAAATGATGTAATACCGTAGTAATTTTATATTCCACAATTTATCACTTTATATACAAATGGTAGTAATTAGGATTTTGTATGGAAAGACTAAAACCAATCAATAGAAAACCCTAATTAAAGACAAATCAAGCATGAAAACCAATACACTTGCACACAAACACCGCTAGGGTAAATCCACTCGGTTGCCTTACAAAAATGGCCATATTACGTATGTGAGGTATCTTAGCAAAAACAAACAAATACAAGATCATAGTCCTTCGATGAGGCTATCCATGTTGCCTTTCAAAATGATCTTAGTCCCTAAAGAAAATTGTTAAGATATCTTGCAACATTGCTAATCATGGTTATACGATGACCCGCTCCCGTCCCTTTTACATCCAAAGATAGGGTTACTTACCAAATCAATGGTAAGATAACAATGTCAAAGGAAAAAGGAAATGAACACGAAAGACTTTTGAGTAGGTAGAATGTTCCTAGTTACTTGCTCCATTTCAAAACAAAATCATCCTTGCTATTTTCAAAACAAACACCTACACTTTCAAATCATATTTCAAATTTGAAAACATTTTCAAAAGATCAAACACTTTATATACATTCTTACGAATGAGAATCATTACAAAGTTTGCCTAAACAAAGGCCCCTTTACAAAATGCTTTCAAAAACCACACAAAGCACATTTTCAAACAAAAGCAAGTGATCTAGCAAGTAACTAAGAGCCCATGGAAATCCATGGATGAAAAGGGTGCTAATACCTTCCCTTTCCATAATCTACCCCCGAACTCAAGAAAACATCTCAAAGGTCTTTCCTGTGCTTTTTCACCTTTCCTTTTGGATAAAAGAAAAGTCGGTGGCGACTCTTGCTAACCGCAACATTACGATCAAACGCAAAATACCCAAGTCAGTTCTCCCACCGTATCACACATATCTCACATGAATTCTCAAGCTTCACAATCTTTGAAATACCATGTACAAGCTTCTTAGAACCTAGATTCCCTATGTAACGTCCCATTTTATTTAATATTATATTATATTAATATTTTCGAGTTACCGTTTGACGTTTATTTTTGCGACGAGAATATTTAAATTAACCGTTATATCTGTTAATATATTCGGCGATGTTTTATTCGGACCGGTAATTATTTTATTCAGTCCGGTATTTGTTTTGAGGGACCGGTAATTATTTTATTCGGTCCGATATTTATTTTGGGGGACCGGTAATTATTTTGTTCGGTCCGGTTTTTATTCCGTTCGGTTCGGTAAAATATTATTTGGACTGATATTTAATTTTTTGGAGTTATTTTAATTATTTGGGTTAATAATATTATTTGATATTATTTAGTGTTAATTAGTAGTATATTTTAAGAAGGGCTTTTTGGTATTTTGCCTAGCTTTTGCCTTGCATCAAAACAAACCAAACACACTTGTTTTATGACATAACATACAAAACACACTTTGTGAGAGTTAGAGATAACAAGAAGGTCTTGGAGAGAAGGGTAAGAAGAACAACATATCTTGGATTTTGGATTGGTTGAAATCATCAAGAATCATTTCAAGTATCTAAGGTAAGGGGTTTGATTTTCCAATAATTATAGTTAGTGTTTGATTTGATATATTTTGATTTGGGATAAAATTGATGTTTGAGTTCTTGAGATTTGTTGAGATAATTTAGGTGTTAGTGTTGTGGAATTATTGTTATGTTAATAGAAATTAAATTAGAAAAAATAATTTATATTAATTAAATGAAGTTTAGAAAAACTAAGAACTAACAGTATATTACTTAAATTAAGTTTACTAAAGAACTAGCAGTATATTACTTAAATTAAGTTTACTAAAGAACTAGCAGTATATTACTTAAATTAAGTTTATAAAACTAAACTAGCAGTATAGGAATTGAATGAGGTTTAGAAAAACTAAAGTACTATGCAGTATTGAAACAAAATGAAAGTTGGAAGCAATATGTTTCATGATGCCGTCGCCATTCCGCTGTTTCATGAATTATGTACTAATTTTTTTTGAAAAATAGTTTATGTTTTGTTTTTATTTTCTTAATTTAATATATTAAATATTTATATTAATTAAATACAAATATGACATAAGTTAGCCGATTTAATTTGAAACCCGATTATGTCCGATTTCCCGATTTCGGCAATTTCGACGACGGAGCTAGTTGCTCCAAATTGAACAAAAATTGACGTGCTAGCTAATTTAGACGTGTAGAACGTCGTGGTGAGGTTAGTTTTTCGAGATTTCGAATTTTTATGAAGCGACCCGAAATAGGCCAATTTACGATTAATTTGAAATGGGTTGCGTTTTAGTCGGTTTAAGTCGCGTATGGATAATCCGATTGCGACGTTAATGATTATGATTGATGCCGATTATTATGAATGACTTTTGCGGAGATTATTGATGTTTGACTATTTTTCCGTGTTTGAAATTTAGTGAATTATTTGATAATGATGTGGTGTGATTAAACATGATGTTTGCGATGGTTTATTTATAATGAATACTTGATGATATGCGACGCAGTGATATGTTTATCTTGATGTGGATAAATATGGTGACGTGGGCTTTATACCAATTTTGATGTGCGATGATGATGTTTTGTTATGTCGTGTTTAATATGTCGTGTTGTCGAGTCACATACATTGCATTGGCGACGAGGGCTTTTATGCCAAGCGACGAGGGCTTTTATGCCAAAGCGACGGTGGGCTTTTATGCTGAATGTCCCTAATTATGGACAAAGCGACGGGTACCACATGCATAACATAGTCGTGTCTCATGGAGTCGGTTATGTTTATTTTTGAGTCTTTTGGCGTTGAGTTTTATTTCATGGCTTATGATGAATTGCGACGATGCATGATACTTTGTTTTGTGATTATTTTTGTGTTGAACATAAAGTGAATATGATGCGATAATTTCATGATGAGTAAGCGATGAATATAACATTACGGTACAACGGCGAAATGAGTTTATGGTGATGAAGTTTATGTCTTGTTTTGATATGATTATGATGATTACGTGATGAAATTAAAGTGTTGATTTTATACACTAAATGATGATTTAAAGTGTGTGAGATTTGGATATGTGCTGACATACTCTTATTAATCCTATATCATTTATGATTCCAAAACTATTTATATATTTTATCATGCCTTTAATTATATCTTTTGGAGTATCTCACCCTTTACTTGTTTCGCCGTTGCCTTTATATTAGTAACGTGCAGGTGATCCGCGAGGATGATGAGGATTAGCTCGGGTCTCTTTATTTTGAGTCGCTCTGCTCTGATAGTAGTAACACTCGGGATTTGGGCGAAGTTATTATTTTGATAGGATAGTTTATGTATACTATCTTATGACTTTATGTATTGATGATGACATGATGATACGTACATTTTATGAACACATCCGCGATGCTGTAATTAGTCATATGTTTATATGATGATTTATGTTATGAATCAGTATATCTGACTTTTGATTTTGTGATGTGCATTATAATGCAAAGTGCTGAAAAACACAAATATGTGATACCTCAATTTATGTTTGGATGAAATCCTGAAACTCTGATTTTATTATTAATTACGAGGGGTAGAATTGGGGTGTTACATTAGTGGTATCAGAGCAGGTCGGTCTGTCTGGCCAAGTTGTTGAGTTTGTTGTTATCTATCAATCAAGTATTGTTATTTGTTGATTCTAATCCTTGTTTTGTTTTGAGCAGAAGTTGTTATGGCTGGATGGAACGCTGGTAGGAATGATGAGGCTCTTGCTGCTGCTATGCAGGCAATGGCTCAGGCTTTCCAAAACCCGCCGAATGCTGACGAGAATGCTGGGTCTCGTAGTTTGGCAACCTTCCAAAGAGAGAATCCTCCTACTTTCCAAGGAAAGTATGATCCTGAAGGTGCTTTGGCGTGGCTGAAGGAGATTGAAAGAATCTTCCGTGTGATGGATTGCACTCTTGTGCAAAGGATCCATTATGGTACTCATAAACTAAGTGCTAAAGCGAATGACTGGTGGGTTGAAACCTGTTAGAGGCTTGAGGTTGTTGGTGAGGAAGTGACATGGGAAGTTTTTCGAAGGGAATTCATGAGGAAGTATTACCCGGAAGATGTTCGGGGAAAGAAGGAGATAAAGTTCCTTGAATTAAAGCAAGGAAGCATGTCTATCATTGATTATGCTGCAAGGTTCACTATGTTGGCCAAGTTCTATCCGCATTATGATGGGCCAAATGGCGAGTTCTCTAAATGCATCAAGTTTGAAAATGGTTTGTGTCCTGAGATTAAGAAAGCTGTTGGTTATCAGAAAATCCGTGTCTTTTCGGATTTGATTGATAGTTGTAGGATCTTTGAGGAGGACAGTAATGCTCATTATAAGATTATGTCTGATAAGAGAAACAAAGGTCAGCAAATCCGTGGAAAACCGTATGATGCTCCAGTTGGTAAAGGGAAACAGAAAGAGTTTCAAGGGCGAAGAACTAGTGGGGGAGATGCTCCTGCTAGTATTGTTTGTTACAAGTGTGGGAAACCCGGCCACAAAAGTAATGTTTGTCGAAGCAATGTTAGAGCTAAGGAGAATGAGGTGAGATGTTTCCGATGTGGAGAAGTGGGCCATATGACTCGCGATTGTAGACATAAGGATTTGGTCTGTTTTAATTGTGGCGAGGGAGGTCACATTAGTGCTCAATGTAAGAAGCCTAAGAAGACTCAAGGAGCAGGAAAGGTGTTTGCTTTGTCGGGTGCTCCGACGGTAAACGAGGATGGTCTTGTTCGAGGTACTAGTTTCATTAATAGATTTCCTATTATTACTATTATTGATACTGGTGCTACTCACTGTTTTATTGTTGTTGATTTGTGTAAAGAGATTGGGACTCACTTTGTCCTCTATGGATAGAGATATGGTGGTAGAAGTTCCGGATAAGGGAACAATTACTACTTCTTTTGTTTGTGCAAGTTTCCCTTTATCAATCTTTGATAGAGACTTTATGGTGGATCTTGTTTTTTTACCGCTTGTCGGGTTGGACGTGGTTTTAGGTATGGACTGGTTAAAAGATAATTATGTCCATATCAATTGCTATGACAACACTGTGAGGTTTTCTTCCTTAGTAGAAGAAGAACAATCTATGTTGGTGTCGACGAAGCAGTTGAATGAGTTCATGAAGGATGAGGCATTGGTTTTCTTATTGATGGCGACTCTTTCTGTGGAGAGTCAAGCTGTGGTAGCAAACTTTTCGGTGGTGATCGATTTTCCCGAAGTATTCCCTGATGAGATTCCTAGTGCACCTCCAAAAAGCGAAGTTGAATTTTCTGTGGATCTTGTCCCTGGTACCAGACCTATCTCTATGGCACCATACAGGATGTCCATATCTGAGTTAGCAGAATTGAAGAGCCAATTAGAAGATTTGCTCGAGAAGAAGTTTGTTAGACCTAGTGTGTCACCGTGGGGAGCTCCTGTGTTATTGGTGATGAAGAAAGACGGTAGCATGAGACTTGGTATTGATTATCGTCAGTTGAATAAAGTGACTATCAAGAATAGGTATCCACTTCCTAGAATTGATGATTTGATGGACCGATTGGTTGGCGCTCGCATGTTTAGTAAGATTGATTTGAGATAGGGTTACCATCAAATAAGGGTGAAAGAAGAAGATGTTTAGAAAACTGCTTTTAGGACGAGGTATGGACATTACGAGTATTCGGTGATGCCTTTCGGTGTCACTAATGCACCGGGAGTATTCATGGAGTACATGAATCGTATTTTCCATCCTTACTTGGATCGTTTCGTGGTTGTTTTCATTGATGATATCCTGGTTTATTCTAAATCAGAAGAAGAGCACGCAGAACATTTGTGCATCATGTTGGATGTTCTGGAAGAGAAGAAGCTCTATGCTAAGTTGTCAAAGTGCGAGTTATGGTTAAGTGAAGTGAGCTTTTTGGGGCATGTCATTTCTCGTGATGGCATTGCAGTTGATCCTTCTAAAGTTGATGTTGTGTTGAGATAGGAAACTCCTAAGTCTGTTACTGAGATTAGAAGTTTCTTAGGATTGGATGGTTACTATAGAAGGTTCATTGAAGGTTTTTCTAAGTTGGCGCTTCCTTTGACAAGGTTGACTTGTAAAGGAGCTGCATTTATGTGGGATGTCAAGTGTGAAGAAAGTTTTGTTGAATTGAAGAAAAGGTTGACAACGGCTCCGATCTTGATTCTACCTAATCCCGAAGAACCGTTTGTTGTTTATTGTGATGCTTCTAAGATGGGTTTAGGTGGTGTACTTATGCAAAATGGCAAAGTGGTTGCTTATGCTTCTAGGAAATTGAAGATTCATGAGAAGAATTATCCTACTCACGATTTGGAGCTTGCAGCGGTTGTTTTTGTGATTAAGATTTGGAGGCATTATCTTTATGGTTCTAGATTTGAAGTATTTAGTGACCATAAAAGTTTAACGTACTTGTTCGATCAGAAAGAGCTTAATATGAGACAAAGACGGTGGCTTGAATTGTTGAAAGATTATGATTTTGGATTGAATTACCATCCTGGTAAAGCTAATGTGGTGGCCGATGCTTTAAGTTGAAAGACTTTGCATATGTCACTTTTGATGGTGAAAGAGTTGGAATTGATTGAGCAATTTAGAGATTTGTAGTAGAAGTGACGCCGAAGAGTCTTATCTTGGGAATGTTAAAGATCAATAATGATTTCCTTGATAGTGTTAGAGAAGCTCAGAAGCTTGATGTGAAACTTGTTGATTTGTTGGTTGGTATTGGACAAACTGAAAATGAAGATTTCAAGTTGGATGCTCAGGGTGTATTGAGGTTCCGAGATAGGATTTGTATTCTCGGTGATGTGGATTTGAAGAGAATGATCTTGGAAGAAAGTCATAGAAGCAATTTGAGTATTCATCCCAGAGCGACCAAAATGTATCAAGATTTAAAGAAACTATTTTGGTGGTCGGGCATGAAGAGAGAGGTGGCTCAATTTGTTTATGCTTGTTTGACTTGTCAGAAGTCTAAAGTGGAGCATCAGAAACCTGCAGGGCTGATGCAACCGTTAGAGATTCCAGAATGGAAATGGGATAGCATTTCTATGGATTTTGTAACGGGGTTATTGAATACACCAAGAGGACACGATGCGATTTGGGTGATTGTTGATAGGCTTGCGAAGTCGATTCACTTTATTCCTATTAGCATCACTTATCCCGTATCTAAGTTGGCGGAAATTTATACGCATGTGATTGTGAGATTACATGGTATTCCTTTGTGTATTGTTTCGGATAGAGATCCGAGGTTTACTTCTGAATTTTGGAAGAGCTTGCAAGAGGCTTTGGGTTCAAAGTTGAGGTTGAGTTCGGCTTATCATCCTCAAACTGATGGTCAGACGGAAAGGACGATTCGATCATTGGAAGACTTGTTACGTGCTTGTATTCTTGAACATGGTGGTTCATGGGATACATATCTTCCTTTGATTGAGTTTAATTATAACAATAGTTTTCATGCTAGTATTGGAATGGCACCGTTCGAGGCTTTGTATGGTCGGAGGTGTAGAACTCCTTTGTGTTGGCATGAGTCGGGTGAAAGTGTGGTGCTTGGACCAGAATTGGTTAGAGAGACTACTGAAACGGTGACGATGATTAGAGAAAAGATGAGAATTTCTCAAAGTCGACAAAAGAGTTATCATGATAAAAGGAGAAAAGACTTGGAATTTCAAGATGGTGATCATGTATTTTTGCGAGTTACTCCTACAACCGGCGTTGGGCGAGCATTGAAGTCAAAGAAGATAACTCCTTGCTTTATTGGTCCTTACCAAATTACTAGTAAAGTGGGAAAAGTGGCTTATAGAGTGGCATTACCGACAAATCTTTCGAACTTGCATGATGTGTTCCATGTGTCGCAACTTCGGAAGTATGTTTCGGATCCTTCACATCTGATTGAGATGGATGATATTCAAGTGCGAGAAAATCTTACGGTGGAGACGATGCCATTAAGGATCGAAGATCGTGAGATAAAGTCTCTTAGTGGCAAAGAGATCTCCTTGGTTAAAGTTGTTTGGATAGGAGCAGCTGCTGAAAGTTCGACGTGGGAGTTAGAAAGCAAGATGCGGGATTCCTATCCCGAGCTTTTCGAGTCAGGTAATTTCGAGGACGAAACTTTTATAAGTGGGAGAGAGTTGTAACGCCCCATTTTATTTAATATTATATTATATTAATATTTTTGAGTTACCGTTTGACGTTTATTTTTGTGACGAGAATATTTAAATTAACCGTTATATCTGTTAACATATTTGGCGACGTTTTATTCGGACCGATAATTATTTTATTCAGTCTAGTATTTGTTTTGAGGGACCGGTAATTATTTTATTCGGTCCGGTATTTATTTTGGGGGACCGATAATTATTTTGTTCGGTCCGGTTTTTATTCCGTTCGGTTCGGTAAAATATTATTCGGACCGATATTTAATTTTTTGGAGTTATTTTAATTATTTGGGTTAATTATATTATTTGATATTATTTAGTGTTAATTAGTAGTATATTTTAAGAAGGGCTTTTTGGTATTTTTCCTAGCTTTTGTCTTGCATCAAAACAAACCAAACGCACTTGTTTTATGATATAACATACAAAACACACTTTGTGAGAGTTAGAGAGAACAAGAAGGTCTTGGAGAGAAGAGCAAGAAGAACACCATAGCTTGGGTTTTAGGTTGGTTGAAATCATCAAGAATCATTTCAAGTATCTAAGATAAGGGGTTTGATTTTCCAATGCTTATAGTTAGGGTTTGATTTGGTAAATTTTGATTTGGGATAAAATTGATGTTAGGGTTCTTGAGATTTGTTGAGATAAATTAGGAGAGTTAATTTAGGTGTTAGTTTTGTGGGATTATTGTTATGTTAATATAAATTAAATTAGAAAAACTAATTTATATTAATTAAATTAATTTTAGAAAAACTAAGAACTAGCAGTATATTACTTAAATTAAGTTTACTAAAGAACTAGCAGTATATTACTTAAATTAAGTTTACTAAAGAACTATCAGTATATTACTTAAATTAAGTTTACTAAAGAACTAGCAGTATATTACTTAAATTAAGTTTATAAAACTAAACTAGCAGTATAAGAATTGAATTAAGTTTAAAAAAACTAAAGTACTATGCAGTATTGAAATGAAATGAAAGTTGGAAACAATATGTTTCATGATGCCGTCGCCATTCCGCTGTTTCATAAATTATGTACTAATTTTTTTTGAAAAATAGTTTATGTTTTGTTTTTCTTTTCTTAATTTAATATATTAAATATTTATATCAATTAAATACAAATATGACATAAGTTAGCCGATTTAATTTGGAACCCGATTATGTCCGATTTCAGCAATTTCGGCGACAGAGCTAGTTGCTTCGAATTGACCGAAAATTGACGTGCTAGCTAATTTCGACGTGTAGAACGTCGTGGTGAGGTTAGTTTTTAGAGATTTCGAATTTTTATGAAGCGACCCGAAATAGGCCAATTTACGGTTAATTTGAAATGGGTTGCGTTTTAGTCAGTTTAAGTCGCGTATGGACAATCCGATTGCAATGTTAATGATTATAATTGATGGCGATTATTATGAATGACTTTCGCAACGATTATTAATGTTTGACTATTTTTCCGTGTTTGAAATTTAGTGAATTATTTGATAATGATGTGGTGTGATTAAACATGATGTTTGCGACAGTTTATTTATAATGAATACTTGATGATATGCGATGCGATGATATGTTTATCTTGATGAGGATAAATATGGTGACGTGGGCTTTATACCAATTTTGATGTGCGATGATGATATTTTGTTGTGTCGTGTTGTCGAGTCATATACATTGCATTGGCGACAAGGGCTTTTATGCCAAGCGACGAAGGCTTTTATGCCGAATGTCCCTAATTATGGACAAAGCGACGGGTACCACATGCATAACATAGTCGTGTCCCATGGAGTCAATTATGTTTATTTTTGAGTCTTTTGGCGTTGAGTTTTATTTCATGGCTTATGATGAATTGCGATGATGCATGATACTTTGTTTTGTGATTATTTTTGTGTTGAACATAAAGTGAATATGATGCAATAATTTCATGATGAGTAAGAGATGAATATAACATGACGGTACAATGGCGATATGAGTTTATGGCGATGAAGTTTATGTCTTGTTTTGGTATGATTATGATGATTACGTGACGAAATTAAAGTGTTGATTTTATACACTAAATGATGATTTAAAGTGTGTGAGATTTGGATATGTGCTGACATACTCTTATCAATCCTATATCATTTATGATTCCAAAACTATTTATATATTTTATCATGCCTTTAATTATATGTTTTGGAGTATCTCACCCTTTACTTGTTTCGCCGTTGCCTTTATATTGGTAACGTGCAGGTGATCCGCGAGGATGATGAGGATTAGCTCGGGTCTCTTTATTTTGAGTCGCTCTGCTCTGATAGTAGTAACACTCGGGATTTGGGCGACGTTATTATTTTGATAGGATAGTTTATGTATACTATCTTATGACTTTATGTATTGATGATGACATGATGATACGTACATTTTGTGAACACATTCGCGGTGTTGTGATTAGTCATATGTTTATATGATGATTTATGTTATAAATCGGTATATCCGACTTTTGATTTTGTGATGTGCATTATAATGCAAAGTGATGAAAAACACAAATATGTGATACCTCAATTTATGTTTGGATGAAATTCTGAAACTCTGATTTTATTATTAATTACAAGGGGTAGAATTGGGGTGTTACACCCTAAGCTTTTATAGTTAAAATGCCCCAATCTCTTATGCCACAGCTTACTGTCACCTTCAGCACCTTCTGCACTAAGACACGCTGCTTCAGCTATTTCTACATTCACCTTGAATATTCTGTTGCCTCGTTGCTCATATTTCATAATCAACTTCTGATTAGAATCATACAACGTCAAGAGATTATTTTTCATAACAACTGAGAAACCTTTCTCAATCAGCCGACCCACGCTCATCAGATTACTTCTAATACCAGGAAAATACCAAACGTCTTTGATCAGAATGTATTTCCCATTCTTCACTTTAACTCTGACATCTTCCATACCTTCTGCATTAAGATACTTATCATCAACACATATGATCTTTGTTCTCCTTCTAGAGTCAAAGTCTTTCAGCCATTGTTTGTTTCCAGTTAAGTGATTTGAGCAACTAGTGTCCATATACCACCAATCTTCTGAGCATTTTCCATTAGAATCAAAAGCCATTAGTAGCACAGGTTCATCATCAGAGTTTCCCTTAGCCATATACACTTCTCCTGATTTCCTTTCCTTGTTTGACCTACAATCTCTGTAAAAATGGCCAAATTATTTACAAGAGTAACATTGAACCTTCTTTTTGGCATACCTCTTCTTTCCTTTATGATATCTCTTATCATCAGAAGTTGAGGTTTCTGACTTCTGAAATCTATCACCACGTTTATTCTGCTTCTGATCTTTCTTGACAAAGGAAGCCTTCAGAGCTTGCTCAGCTTCCCTTTCAGAAGTTCTCTCAGTCACACGTAACTCCTGTGCTTCTTAGCTGCTTTGCAATTCTTCTATTCTCATGGTTTCCAGATTTTTAGAATGTTTAATAGAAACAACAATGTAATCAAATTGAGGAGTAAGCGACCTCTGAATCTTCTCTATGATTACCTGTTCAGACAGAGTTTCTCCACACGCCTGCATCTCGTTAGCGATCAAGATCACTCTGGAGATATATTCAAAAACTTTCTCACTGCTCTTCATGTTCAAATTCTCATATTGCTTTCACACGGATTGAAGCTTCACCTTCTTTACTGATGTGTCACCACCGTAACATCTCACCAGTAAATCCCACGCCCCTTTTGACGTTGTCGAATCAGCAATCTTCTCGAACACACTTTCATCCATACACTGATGGATATAGAACACAGCTTTATGGTCCCTCTTCCTCATAACCTTCTCAACATTTATCTGTTCTTCAGTTGCATCCACTGCAGCTGGTACATAACCATCTGTAACCAGATCCAGAACATCTTGCGCACCAAACATCACACACATTTGTATCATCCATCTATTCCAGTTTTTGCCATTAAAAACTGGGAGTTTGGTGTTCAAACTACAGCCTCCACTCATTTTTAACCTTGCACATGTTTTTCAGATCTTCAAACACATTGTTTCCCAACCCACATAATCAGATTCTGTTTAGACTTTGTTCAAGATTTCAAAAAAAAAATCAATGAACAAAAATCAAACACACAGCTCACAAACACTCATGTTTCCCAGGAAAAAAAAACCAAGTGCTCTAGATACCAATTTGTTGGTGCAAGGTAATAAAGTGGGAGAAGAAGAATGAACAAATAATAATAACAAAAGCACTACTGTTGTATAACAAAAGAGAGAAGATAAAGTAGAATACAATATTGATAGCCTAGGATAGCATATTTATACTAAATATTGAAAATTCCAAAAGGACCTATTAAAGGACAAGCAATGGGAATTGTAGAAATTAACTAAATTATCTTTTCCAATAGATTTGTTGATTTATAGTTTTGTGTGTTTGGCTTCGTGACTATTTTTTTATGGTAATTCAATTGTTGTTTGCGAATTTGGAGTAGAGATTCGAGTCCAGCATGCGAAAACAGCAGAGCAATGGTGTTCCTTTTTATTTTTTAAGGTGGTAATCGTCTCTGATGCTGGTGCTTCGCCGAAGAAGACAACCAGGAACATTAGGGCATAACTGGGGTTGGTGCATGAGGACACGTGAGGTGTCATTATCCCATTAGCTCAGAGTTTTTGTTTATTATTTTTTTTTTAGTTTTTCTTTTTATAAAGTAAGTTTTAAATAAAATAAGAAACATAAATGGAGAGGTATTAACTATTAGACTGGGCTTTGAGTTGTTTCATTTTTGCACCCCACCCTTTTTGGACCCATCGCACATCATAACTATTTTTAGTTATTCTGAATCTTTGTGTTTCACACCTCCCTGGCTTTTGATTAATTTTTTTTTTGTGTTTTCTTTTCAATTTTGATTTAGTTTTCAATTTTCTTTTTTCCTTAAAAATTATTAAAAATAGATTTCTGATCAATTAGTGTCTTGAGGTATTTTTGATATTATTTTTCATTTTTTATTTAAATTAATTTGTAAAGGTGTTTGAGAGGCTAGTCTTGTGATTAAGGCTTGTGTTTGATGATTATTTGAAATGAAATTTGGTCAATCTTGTAGGAGCTTTAGGACACCTAATTGATGATTTATTACATGTTAATTTTATGTAATTTTGGAATATTTTTTAGGTCTTTCAATTGGAATTCTTTGAGCCCCGATTCTTGTTGTTTGATGAGACACTTATTTGCATTGATGAATTGATTTACGGAATGCACTTGTGCAATTTTATTAGAGTTTCTTCTCACATACACTTGAATGTTATGCCATGATTTAGAGCCCAATTTCATATTTTGTTTGATCATATATGTGCTATGAATTGATGATTCAATTTGGTGATCTTTTGAAGTGATGATTGTCTAACTTGATACCTAATCCTTGAGCATACCTTGTGTGAAATCTTTTTGATACTTGTGAGCTTTAAATGATTAGCATGTTATGATTTAGCTACTGTCTTGTATGGACTTTTAACTTGCCTAATTCAATTCATCTGGGTATGTTAAGTAGTGATAATAGCTTTATGCTTAAAGTCATAGATGTTTGTACTCGTGTGGTTTGCTTTTTTCTAAGTTCTAAAACCCCAATATTTGAACCTCTTGAACATGACCTCTCATCTTTAAAGTTTATATCTAAGTGTTTACTTTTGCACATCATTTTTTTTAATTCAAGTTTGAAACATGTTTAGGTTGTAGCTTGGATGCATGCCTCTTTATGGAAATACTTACTTGTGTTGTTGATGTTAGAGAATGTACTTGTGTAACCTATTAGGGTTTGTTACTCATTTGTTATTAAACTTAGTGCCATGATTTATAGCCTTAATTCTCATATTTGTTTAACCATTTGAATGCCTTGAGTTAATGTTGCAATTTGGTGATCCTTGAGATGAATATTGCCTACCTTGGACCTAGCTTTTGGGCCTAATACTTGATGAAACTTCTTGATGTTTGAGAATCATATATGGTGTGAATGTTGGGTCTAAGTTTTTGAATTGTCATGTCTATGTGTCTAATTGCATGATTACTTGATCATTTTCTTTATTTGGATAAATGATTCTTTTTAAGCTGATATTGATTGATAAAATGCCTAGTTGCTTGGCTATGTTTGGGGTGTAATGCCACTACTACAAAATGCATAAACAACAATGCCATGGTCACCACGGTTCTTACCTACACCGTGGTGACATCTCTAAACTAAAGTGTTCCCATATTATTATTTTTTTTGATTAAAAAATATTTGTATATAACAACGGTTGAGGATCCAACCGTGGTAATACTATCAAGCTTTCATGGGTTCGAACCTCAGCGCCATTATATATATTATTCCTTTAATGTTAAGGCGCACCTTTTCTTTTTTATTTATTTTTAAATAATAACATAAAGGGTTATGACTACGGTTGATATGTTCCACCGTTGTTATATATTTTGTTTTTTTATTTAAAATTTAAAATTGTAAATTAAACTCTGCCGATTCTTTATGAAATTTCACTATGAAAGTAATATATCATAATTGTTTCTGGTATTGGTCGTGGTTGTATCTTTATAATATTATAAACTCCTAGTTAGCTTGTCTCTTTAATATCCCTTTTCCATTGAAAATAGAAATTAAATGAAACAATACACGATTTCAACCTTAAACCCTAACGTTCAATACTGTGAAACAATACACGATTTCAACCTTAAACCCTAACATTCAATACTGTGAAACAATACACGATTTCAACCAAAACACCATCGTTCACCCTAGCTTGTCTCTTCAGTATCCATTCTTCACTGTGTATTTTTCATTTTCGTCATCATCGTCAAGGAGGTTGATAAGACCACCACGATCGTGACATCTAGAAGGAAGAGTACACCAACCAAGTCGTCACTGTCGAGAAGGAAGACAACAACAACATCGTCTTTGTTGTAAGGAAGTAAGACAACACCAACACCAATGCTAACATAATTTACTTAGTCATCACGTTTAGGGTACATAAATAATTTCCCCATGCATCTACAGTAAACTTCATTCTCTATTGTTGTGGTTGTTGTTGTTTATGTTGTGGTTGTTGTTTGTTTTCTTGTTGGTCATGTTGTTGTTGTTATTTTTGAACATAGATGTTGACCTTGTTGAGTTCTTCATTAAATACTGGCAAAGAAACTCAAACGAATGAGAGTTGTGCGAATGAAACTCAAAAAATGATACTCATTCAAAAATATTACAAAGAGGTGTCACAATGATATCCCAATTCACATCATTATGCAACTCATCAGGTGAAAAAATTCTGATCGAGTTTGATTCATTTTACAGAGTAGTTGATTGTGAACATTACTATACTTTTAAGATTTATGTTGCGTTCCTTGGATGTAGCAAACTAATTATATTGATAGATGATTGGAAACAAGTGGATGAGAAAGTCAAAGAAAGCATATGGACAAACGTTGAGGTATTACATACTATAATTTTCATATATTCGATATTGCTACCTATAATTTATAATACATTGATTTAAATGTAGTTGAATTTTGAGTTTAGCGGTTGTGATACAGTGGGATAACTGACTTGTTTTGTGTTTTATTGCAAATGTTATGGATAACAAGAGTCGCCACCGACTTTTATTTTATCCAATAAGGAAAGGGTGAAAAGAACAGGAAAGACCTTGATAGAATTTGAGTTCGGGGGGTAAGTTATGAAAAGGGAAGGTGTTAACACCCTTTTCATCCGTAGTTATCTACGGGCTCTTAATCGCTTAACTCACTTTTGAAAACTTGA
This sequence comes from Vicia faba, assembly GCA_948472305.1. Taxonomy (NCBI): domain Eukaryota; kingdom Viridiplantae; phylum Streptophyta; class Magnoliopsida; order Fabales; family Fabaceae; genus Vicia; species Vicia faba. The sequence goes on from OX451740.1 coordinate 835,450,175, forward strand.
TTTTTTGTGTGCGTGTTTTGAAAATATTTTTTGAAAAGCCAAAGTACGGCTAACTTTGTAATAATTCTTGTATCGGTCCTCAAGAATGTATACAAAGTGTTTGAAAATATTTTGTTTGAAAAATGTGATGTGAGAAAATGTTTTTTTAGAAGAAGTTTGTGAGCAAGAGATTAAAAGTATCCTACCCACTCAAGGTATTTTTTATTCTTTTCCTTCTCCTTTAGAGATAGTGCTATCCATACCATTAGTTGGTAGGTAGCCCTATCCCTTGGATGTGAAAGGACATGTTGTAGTGGTAGAAATGTTTAAGACTAAGCCATTATATTGACTAGACTTATACAAATCAAACAAAAATCGCCACCGTTCTTTATTGTTTCCAAAGGAATGGGAAAAGAGCGAATAACCCAAAAAGAGGGGGAAAGATTCAAGTTAAGGGGGTTTGTTAAGCAAAGGGAAGATACTAGCACCCTAAACATCTACGGTACTCCACAAGAACCTCTTTGTAAAAATTTGTATATTTTGGCTATAAAATGTTGTATGTAAAATAGATGGTGGAAGTGAGAAAAGAAATATATTTTTTTATGATTTTTTCACCCGCCGCGATTGCAAACCTTTAGTGCCTACGTACCACCTTTCGTGCAATATGGGATTAGGGTACACGTAGTTCACCTTTTGAAAATTTTAAAACACAAGTGTGTTGGTTAATTTTATGAGATAAGACATCATCGTCATTTTCCGTGTGGAAAAATTTACTTACTACCCACAATCATGAGAAAGGAGAATTTGAATCATCTCAAAGTGGGGGATATAACTTGTATTTTAAAATCAACAATGCCTCACTCAACACCCAAGTGGAAAAATATCTCTCTTCACTACATATTATAGAAGTATAGTTGTTTTCATCACTATAAGGATTGCCAAGAGTCTAATCATTTGAGAAAAGTTTTAAAGTAAAAAGCCAAAGTGGCGAAATGGTTTGAAATGAGATTGATTGACTTTTAGTCTTCTCACAAAAAAATGTCAAGGTATTATTAAATTGATTGAAGTTTATTTATGAAAATATTTTTAAAATGCATGGATATAAGTCCAAGTTTATTATGAAAGTGGTTCAAGTTTGAAAACAAGAAGAGTTTCCAAAAGGAGGAAGAAGATTTTTGAAATTAAAGAAGATGGGAGGAGAAGAAGAGACTATCCTAAAGCATAAGGTAAAAGCTAGGGATAAGAACCATCTAACCAACAAGAAGCCAATACTTGACATTATGAGTCAATATAGAATTCCCATTCCTTGGATTGAAACCAAACAAGCAAAGATACTATATCTCTTGAGAGAACCAAACTTCAAGTGTATTAAGTCTTCACAAAAATTGGACAGAGTAACGGCTGTATACGGATGAATTTCAGATTACAAACAAAGTAGGTAATCACAATAACCTGCACATAAAACAAACAAACAACCTAGTGTCTTGAGGTAAACCTCAAGAACTCCAGACAAAATATCAATTACGGTCACAAAGTCTCCAACATAGGCCAAGGTCTCTAATCCTAAGTCCAAGAAGTCCAATACTCCATAATTCTAAGGATAGTAACCAAATAGTCCAAGTATTATTAAAGCTTTTTAGGGTTCATGTTGTTTATTAGGTATCTTAAAAAAGAAAAGAAAAGCTCAAGTGAGCAAAATAAAAAGGACAAGGATATAAATGCTCAAGCGAGCAAAAATAAAAAATTGTATGAAATGTAATGCTTAAAGTAAATGGTACTTAAAGCATAAAAAATAAAAGCATAAAGTAAAATCAATTATTAATAATTAGTGGTTAGTTGGATGACCATCTTGAAACTTGCATTTGGAACTCATTAGAGGATTGGTAGAACCAAAGCCTCCATACAACAAGTTGTATTTGCTTTTTGTCAAGTATAACATCCATTTTGGAATCCTCAAAAGTACCATTTAATGATCAACGGTGTTTAAGTGATTCACGTTGATCAAAAGTGTTGTAGATCCATTAGAGGATTGGTAGAACCAAAGCCCCCACGCAATGAATCTCAAGGTTATTGGATCAAAGAGATCAAATTAACATATTTGGGCTTGCAAATATAGGTTTGGGCCACGAATGATCATTTATTCGAATCGGGATAAAATATAGCGCTATGTTAAGCAATCGTAAGTGGACTTATATAGAAGTCACACCTATTTTGAGGCCGATCAATAGCAATCTATGCACCATTTGTTTTGAGACATGATATAGAGATCATGCTCCAATAACACTTAGTGCAATAAGAAAGGGACAAGATGAAGAGGGGTGAGAAAAAAATATACAAACCATATTTGAATTAAAATTTAATCAAACTATTATTAAAATCATTCATTCATTTTTATGGAGTTAGACTCAACACCATGGATCCAATGATGTTAATAAAGTTCATGCTCAAAATTCAACCCAAGGACGGCCAGAAAATAATCACAAAATAATGTTGCATTTAATATATACATTAAAAAGGGTTTTTAAATGTTTAAAAATAGAAATAAAAGAGAAAAAATATCAATTATGTTCAAATTAATCAAGAAATATGAAGTAAGACCATAGAAAAATTAGAAATATGAAGCATTTGGAACTCATGAGTAAAATAAACCAAAAATGATAAAAAATAATAAAGTCAGAAATAAAAAATAAATGAGGTCACCAATATTTGTCACAATATCATTGGATCATTCCATATTTTTTTTCAGAATTTAAAAATACATAAAAGTATTTTTAAACATTTAAAACAATTCAAATAAAGTGAAAATTTATAAAAAATATCAAAACACAAAATAAAATTGTGAAAAAATAAAAATCAAAAAGAGAAAAATCAAAAATATTTTTCATATATTTTGGACTAAAAATGAATTTTCTATGATTTTTCAAAGTTTAAAACAATTAAATATTAAAAATCAGAAATAAAAAATAAAGTAAAAAATATGTGGACCATTGGATGAGAGTAAAAATGCGTTAGTAATCAAATCCAAGGGATCTGACGCGCTGTGCATATCATGGTCATTACTGAATAAAGCATAGGATCAAATATAAATCAAAAATTAAAAAAAAACAAATGGCGTCGTTTCATTGGTTGAAGGATGACACATTTGTCATCTTCTATCTCCAGCCAGTCCCAAAACCAGGTCACTCAAACTGTAAAATTAGAGCGCGCGACCTATGCCATTCGCTTCGTCTTATCAAGACGAAGACAACCACACCTTCGCGACAAATTTATATAAATTGTAGCTCAAGCAATTTGGAAGAGAAGTTTTGAAAAGGGATTTGAAAATTCATGGTTAAAATGTGTTTCCAGATAAAAGCAAGTGTTGCGACTAGAACCAGGGCAATGAGAGCTTCACAATGATATCAAAGTTTGGAAGAATTGATGGAGAAATCTACCTATTGAAGTTGAGTTGCAAAGATCTGAAACTAGACTTCTATGGATCAATATAGGTCACAATTCTTGAAGGTAATTGTATGGTTAGCTTTAGGGAAGATCAAGGAAGGTGAATTAATAGAAAAATTGGATTGAAAAAGAGTTGAACACTGATTTCGAAGTTGCATAAAAGGGAGTTATGGAGCAAGTTTGTCAGGGTGATTTTGGCTGTTCAAGCTTGAGGAAATGAATGAGGGATGACCCTATATTTATAAGGAATCAAATGGAATGTTCAAGCGTGTGAAATGATGAAGTTTGGAGGGAAATCGTGTGAAGTTTCAAACAAGAAAAGTGTGACTTCTATTTTGATCAAAACTCATCCAAAACACGCGTTTTTCTATGCTAATCACTTCTGGAAGTTCACTAAACATGTTTAGAAGCAAAAAAATGCAGAAATAAATGTGTTTAGAAGCTAAATCAAGGATTTCAAATTCTGACTTTTGAAGAAACTTCAGTTTCAAGTTACCAAGTTCAAATCAATGGCATTCTCAGCTCAAGGGGTCTTAGGGCATGATTTTTGAAGCTTTAGAAAGATGAGATTACAAGCTTTGCAATGGAAAAAGAATGTAATTAAATAGATGTTTGAGCTGAAAGTTGCAATGAGTCAAAGTTGGAAAAAAGTTGACTTTCCATACTTAGAAATATTCCAATTTTTTCTTCAAAAGTGACCTATAATGTTTTGCATCCAAATGTGGCCTTCCACTTGGAATTTGTTCTTAACCAAAAAAGATGGAATGAAATAGACCTCTTGAATGACATTTTGAAACTTGAACCATTAAAAATTTCCAAAAATTGAGAGAGTTATGAATTGTTGAAGTTGGCAAAAAAATTATGAAATGACCTATAATCTTTTGTATCCTTAGGGAATCCTCCATCCATTTTCTCACTTTGCAAATAAAAGAAGGAATAAATTTCACATCCTCAAGATCATTGTGGAAAATTATTGGGCTCAAGGTGATAAAAATTTACCAAGTTATGATCATTTGAAGTCACACATGGGAAATTGGGGGTTCATCTGGAGGACTTGTAATCTTTCTTCATCATCAAGTTTTTTCCACATGAAAACTCCTTGAAACTTTTGAAGTGATTTGTTAATAAAAATTTAAAGAGAATGATGTATTTTTAATCACTCAAAAATACCAAAAGATGAGAAAGATATACTTCTTTAAAGTTCAAAACCCTAGCTCCTAGATCAAGAAAATGCTTTGAGGAACTTTGACAACTTTAAACAACCTTCTTGTACCAAAACTTTTGCTTTGTAAATATAAGTTGTTGAGGATGATAATGAGAATTAATATCAACCAAAACCACTTCCATATCTTGAGAGTTGAGAGAAATATGCACTTGGGACCAATGGGATCAAGAGCTTGTCCAACCATGACAACTTCTTAAATCAACCCCTTGTACTTTTGAATAAATCTTGATAACTTTGAAATATGGTGAACCAAAATAAACCTTGCCATGCCATTTCTTCCAAAACAACTTCAATGGTGAGGTTTGAATTTCTCAAGCTTTATTGACTAGGGCATGTAAATAAACTCATGAACTCATGGATCAACTTGCTAAGCCACATTGCCTTTACCTACATTATTAATAAGTAAGACAAACCAACATTGCATTTTATTAATTAAAAGGAAAGTCAAAACAAAACATGCATGACCACAAAAGAAAAACAAGGCAAGGTGCTTGGTGATTCCTCAAAGATCAAAGCTAAAGATAGGGAGGAGAACCAAAAACCCTTATGTGATCTTGTTGTGATTGAATCAATATGGTATGATGAAGGGATCTTAGGGGCAAAAATTGGGGTACAACATCTGCCCTTATTTAAGTTTCTTTTATCCGGAGATACGAAGGTTAAAAATCTTCGTGTCGACGTGATCGAAGATACTTAAATATAAAATAAACCCTATTTTGGCCCTAAGATGCCATGCAATGCTTATGAGTATGAATGCATATGAACAACTTCAAAGGGACGCAAACACCACTAGGGATGCAACAAAGGAAATAAGGATCAAAAGAGAAACCCAACCAGGAAAATAAATCACTGGTGAATAAAAAAAGACCCGACTCATAGAGGATGGTAAAAGACCAAAGGATACACCAACTTTTACTGAAGGTGAACTACCAACTTTCACTGAAGGTAGAGAGAAAATATATCATAGCACCGCCGTTCACTGACGGTGAACTACCAACATTCACTATGGGTAGCAAAAAGATAACAATCACTAACTTTCACTGATGGTGACTGGGATATGGTGGCAGAACCGACTGTTTAATACTGGTTTTCATTTTGCGTTTTGTGTTTGCAAAATGTCGCGGTAAGCAAGAGTCTCCACCGACTTCTATTTCATCCAATCAGAAAGGAAAAAAGTACAGAAAAATCCTTTTTCGAGATATTCTGAGTACGGGGAGGTAGATTATAGAAAGGGAAGGTGTTAGCACCCTTTCTATCCATGGTTTTCCATGGGCTCTTAGGTACTTTATCATCTTTCAAATTGCTTGTGTGTGTGCTTTGTTTTGAAAAGTTTTACTTCGTGATAACCCTTGTATCAGTCCTCAAAGGTGTGACGAAGTTGTTTTGAAAATTGTTTTGAAATGTGTAAGTGTGAAAAGTTTTAATTTGAGCAAGTACCTACTAGCATCTACCTACTCGAAAAAATATTGTTTCTATTCTTGTTTCCTTTGGACAGCGCTATCATAGATGTGAAAGCAATTAAGATTTTTCTGTCGCATAATCCGGTGCCTACTTTACTTGGGGATATTCTACACTCTCTGCATACTCGCACTCAAAAGAGAAGAGGGAACCTTCTGTGTTGCACTCCTCTATTGGCTAGGTGGTTTATTTCGCACCTACCCCGGTCTATCTTGAGAAATGAGCAGGGTATGAGATGGTCTCATAGACTGATGTCCCTTACACATTCAGATATTCATTGGTGTTCGCGATCCTCGGAGAATGTTACCATCATTGATCGCTATGGGGAATTCCCTAATGTCCCTCTCTTAGGAATTAGGGGAGGAATCACTTATAATCCTTGTTTAGCATTGCGACAGTTTGGTTATGCTGGAAGGGATGGTCCTCATGATGCACTCGTCCAAGGAATCATCTTTTAATATGAGAATAATGTTCAGGGTTATCGCAAGAGGTTCATTCGAGCTTGGGGCATGACAAACAGAGTCGATAGAAAGATATTGGGACACAAGAATTCCATCCCTCTTGAGCCTTACCTCAAATAGGTGTGAGATCATGCTCAATGTCTTATGATGCCTTACCCTGCCATCTTACCTGTGATAGTGGAGCCAATTGCTGAAGGAGACACTTCTTATGTTGTTCTTCATCCTGATATGCCAACTGATTTTAAGGAGCTACGGAATTCCTGGATCCAACTTAAAGAAGAACATGATACTTTCGAAGCACAATTCTACGCCAACAAGAAGAAGGTTCTAAAGCTCAACCAGTTACTTCACGAGGAGAGGAATATAAATGCCTACATTGAACCAAAGAGGATGCGCCCGTGGGAAGCTTGAGTCTCTTTGCTTTGGGAGTTTACTTTTGCTTTGTTACATCTTTTGTAAGCCCAAGAGGCATCATTGTGACCAATAAAACTTCTTAATGCAATTAACGTTTGCTATTTTTCTGTTTAAGAAAATTTGAGTCTTAGAAATCCTTGAAAACATTGCATACATATATCATACATATCATTGCATAAGTAGGTTTCAAAGCAGGTTTCTCATCCTCTTCGTTGTTTATTAAAACAATGGCTCTAGAACAAACAGTGAAGGATCTACAGACTCAGAATGTCCAGTCTTAACAGATGATCATGGCTCTGACCAAGGGGCAAGAAGAACTGAAAGCCCTTCTTGTTAAAGAAAAGAATAAGCCAAAGAAGCCAACTGGATTAGTGAATCTGGGAAGAAGGATCAGAGGACCAGTGCAGCGAGCCTCTGAACTGGTAACTTCATCAAAGGAAGGAAACAATCAAGAAGAGGAAACAAGAGAGGAAGACTCCAGTCTAAAAGAATCCAATGATGAATATGACTATGATGAGGAGAAGTATCCTCCTGCTAGTGAAAAATACAAACAGCTAGAGGATCATTTGAATGCAATGGAGGTTCGGAAGGTACCAAGTCTGGATTTTGAAGAGCTGGGTTTGGTCTTTGGGGTTGTCATCCTGCAAAAGTTAAAGGTGCTAGTGTTTGCCAAATATGATGGGGTTTCATGTACCAAGATGCACCTCTGATCTTATGTGAGGAAGATACAGCCTCACACTGCTAACAAGGACTTATGGGTCCACTTCTTTCAGGATAGTCTGTCCGGAACACAACTAGAATGGTTCTACCAGCTGGAAGGGGCCAACATCTGTAATTGGAAAGACTTGGCTACTTCTTTCTAAAAGCAGTATCAGTATAATGCAGACCTTTCTCCCACCCATACACAACTCCAAAATATGTCTATGGGGTTGAGTGAGGGATTTAAAGATATGCTCAGAAGTGGAGGGACTTAGAAGGAAGAGTTCAACCTCCGTTGTCTGATAGGGAGCTAGTGGATATGTTTCTGGGTACCCTTTCGGGTCCATTTTTCAATCATCTGATAGAAGTTCCTCAGCCGGCTTCACTGAATTGATCTTGACAGGAGAAATGGTGGAAGCTAGAATTAGGATTGGTAAGATCCAAAAGGATGCATCCTCCAGTGAAGTAAGGAAGCAATTTGCTGGGAAGAAACAGGTTAGTGTTGTGTACCATCAAAGGAATTAGGATAGAACTGAACAGCGTCCAGCGGTAGGGGCTGTCATGATCTCTAAACTTGCACCTACTCAACAAAGGAATAATCAGCCTAGAACAGAAAGGCCGGTAAGACAGTTTACCCGAATAAATATGACTTTATCCCAAGTTTTTCCTCATTTGTTGAAATCTAATCTAGTAACCTTGTGGGAAGCTCCAAAGAATCCCAACACCGCCTCTCCCCATTACAATCCTAATGCTCATTGTGATTACCATTTAGAAAGTCCAGGTTATGATACAAACGACTGTTGGGCTTTGAAAAACAAGTTGCAAGACCTTCTCGAGGCGAAGGAAATTGAATTTGACGCCCTGAGACTCCCAACGTCATAACTGCACCCATGCCCAAGCACGGTCGTGGTGTTAACGCTGTTGAAGATGATATGTTCGTTACTTCTGTTGACGAACTTGTTACCCCTCTCCTGACCGTCAAGTGAAACTTATTGAAGGCCAGTTTATTTCCAGGCTGTGGTGAAGGTTGCCACTCATGTTTATCTCTACCGGCTAGTTATCATTTGCTGAGGGCAGGTGTTCAGCGCCTGATGGATGATAGAGAAATTTTGTTTGAGAAGACTCCCGTTCCGACTATTTCTTGCAAGGATGTTTTAATAATAACCATTTGCGCCAATTCTCCCAGGGTCTCCACTAAAAGACCCGTCAGGACTACATCTGATCCGAAGTTGGTTCCATTGATTATCACTATGCCAGGGCTAATCCCGTACTCCTCATACAAAACTGTTCCCTGGAACTATGGAGTTGATGTCTACTACCACGACGTCAAGCAAGACCTACTGGCTATTGAAGACCAGGTTTCTGATAATGCTGATCTCGACATTGGCAACATTGTTGGAACCAGCAAAATAACAAGAAGTGGAAGAGTTTTCTCCCATGATATTTCTCCTCCAAAAGCTGTTACTGGTCCTATGATCATTCCTATTTTTGTTCCTGCTGATACTACTATTGCAGTTCTTGTAATTACCCCTGTTAACACCCCTATCACTGAGTCGACTGAGACTCGGGGTAAAGATATATTGATTGAGCCTCTCCAGACGAAGGCGCAGTCAATATCTATCCCAGAGGCTTCCAAGAAGGAAATAGAATAAATTTTGAAGATTATAAAGAAGAGCGACTACAATGTGGTCGAACATCTGGGGCAGACCCCTTCCAAGATTTCTATGCTAGCCTTACTGTTGTGCTCTGAAGCTCATGCAAAGGCTTTGGTGAAGTTCCTTAAGACTGCCCGTGTGCCAAAAGAAACCTTTGTTTATCAATTTCAAGATTGTGTGGCCATCTTGATGGCTGATAACGGTTTGGGATTTTCTGATGCTGATCTAACACCCAAAGGGAGGAAACACAATGATGCACTACATGTTTCCATCGAGTGCATGGGCACTACTTTGGCCCATGTCCTGGTAGATACTAGTTCATCATTGAATGTGCTGCCCAAGAAGGCTCTGGATAGACTAGACTGTGAAGGTTTGACCTTGAAGCCCGGAAACATAGTAGTGATAGCTTTCGATGGTTTGAAGAGAATGGTGCACGGGGAGGTGGACATCCCTATCAAAGTTGGTTCTCAGACATTTCACGGTACATGATGAAGAAGAATACATGGTCAGTCACCTCAACTCTTTCAGGTACGTGGAAATGGATGGCGAGTTCATCGAGACTCCGTGTCAAAACTTTGAAGAGATACTTCAGACTATGGTTGCAACTGAAAATGTCACCAATCTACCAAAGATCACCAGACCTCCATTGAAGATGGAATCTCTCAAGGATGCAAAAGCAGTTATTGAAGAAGATGGGTCTACCATCTGGGGCCAACTCCCTGATATTCCATACAAGTATGATAAGTTTGGTTGGGTTTCTCTTCAAGGGCTCAAAGGGCTGTCCATCGTGCTCGTGCTGGAAGACCTCCCCCACACATCAGAAATCATGGGGTCAACACTCTAGAAGACAATAACGGTGACGATGACATGGATAGATGGATCATCCCTACTACCAACGGTGGACTCAGTAATTGGACAACAAAAGACTTTGTACCAATTACATTTATTCAGAAGTAATTATCTTTCTTGTTTTTGGATATGTAATAAACAATATAAACTTTTTGGCCATGTGTCTTATCTGGGGCACAACGGTTTATTTGTGAGGGTTATCATGTTTCAATTTCATATGGGATTAATAAAGCATTGGACGTTTATGCATACACAATTTACGCTCTCTGTTTCTCTTTTCTGCTTTTTACTTTGTCTATACATCTATGCTCTTGCACACACCCACATATCAAACTGCAGATCCATATCCACTCTAGATCCCATTGATAACAATTCTGCTATTGCCGGTTATGACTTTGAAAATCTGATCAACCAAGCCGAGGACGAAGGTGGGGAAGATTGTGAGGTACCCGGAGAACTTTCCAGACTGTTACAGCAGGAAGAGAGGGCCATACAGCCTCATGGAGAGCCAGTTGAGACAATAAACTTGGGCACAGAAGAGGAGAGAAAAGAGGTCAAGATAGGTGAAAATTTGGGTCTTAATGTCAAACAGCGGTTGATATAGATGTTGCATAATTATGTCGAGATCTTTTCCTGGTCATATGAAGACATGCCAGGATTAGACACAGATATTGTGGTTCATCGTCTAGCAACTAAAGAAGATTGCCCTCCGGTAAAGCAGAAGGTCCATCGTATGCACCCTGAAATGTCAGGGAAGATCAAAGCAGAGGTTATGAAATAGTTCAATGTTGGGTTCTTATCTGTCACGTCTTATACCCAATGGGTTGCTAACATAGTCCCAGTGCCACAGAAGGACGGCAAGGTACGAATGTGTGTGGACTACCGAGATTTGAACCGGGAAAGCCCCAAGGATGACTTTCCGCTTCCCCACATTGATGTTCTGGTTGACAACACCGTGCAACATAAGATATTTTCCTTCATGGAAGGTTTTTATGGTTACAATTAGATCAAGATGGCACCCGAAGACATGGAGAAGACAACCTTCATCACACAATGGGGCACTTTCTGCTACAAAGTGATGCTGTTTGGGTTGAAGAACGCCAGGGAAACCTATCAACGAGTCATGGTAGCTTTGTTTCATGACATGATTCACCATGAGATAGAGGTTTATGTTGATGACATGATAGTCGTGTCTCAAGCTGAGGAAGAGCACCTTGATCATCTACAAAAGTTGTTTGATAGATTGAAGACATACAAGCTGAGGTTAAATTCGAACAAGTGCACCTTCGGGGTAAGGTCTGGTAAACTCCTAGGTTTCATTGTCAGTGACAAGGGCATTCAGGTAGACCCTGCAAAAGTGATGGCTATACAAGAGATGTCGGCTCCTCGTACTAAGAAGGAGGTTAGAGGCTTCTTAGGATGCCTAAATTACAATCCAGGTTCATTTCCCATTTAACTACTACTTGTGAGCAAATCTTCAAACTCCTGAAGAAAGATCAAGTGGTAAAGTGGAATGAAGAATGCCAAACCGCCTTCGAGAGAATCAAGGAATACCTTCAAGAGCCTCCAATTTTGATGCCTCTGATTGAAGGAAGACCTTTGATAATGTACTTAACAGTGTTAGATAATTCAATGGGGTGTGTGCTGGGGAAGCATGACAAGTCTGGTCGAAAAGAGCATGCAATATACTACCTTAAAAAAAAGTTTACCGACTGTGAGACAAGATACTCACTGCTCGAGAAAACTTGCTGCACTTTGGCATGGGCTGCTCGCCGACTGAGACAGTATATGTTGACCCACACCACTTTGTTGATATCTAAGATGGATCCGATCAAGTACATCTTTGAAAAGCCTTCTCTCTCCGGAAGAATAGCAAGATGGAAAATGATCTTGACCGAATACGATATCCAATACAAGACCTATAAAGCAATTAAGGGAAGTGTACTAGCTAATCATTTGGCTCATCAGGCTGTGGATGACTACCAGTCCATGAATTTTGAGTTCCCGGACGAGAATATTATGCTAGTGACTGACTGTGAAGAACCTGGAATGGATGAAGGACCTGAGGAAGGATCCCGATGGACCATGGTTTTTGATGGAGCCTCCAATGCACTCGGCAATGGCATCGATGCTGTAATCATATCCCCTGAGGGCTGTCATACTCTTTTCACCGCCAGATTATGTTTCAACTGTACCAACAATATTGCGGAGTATGAAGCATGCATTATAGGTCTCAAAGCTGCTATTGACCCGAGGATCAAGTTCTTGAGCATTTTTGGAGATTCAGCCTTGGTAATAAGTCAAATCAAAGGGAAGTGGGACACGAAGCACCTGAATCTCATCCCTTATAAAGAACATGTGTTGACATTGCTTCCACAATTTGAAGAGGTCACCTTTGAACATTTCCCACGAGAAGAGAATCAGTTAGCGGACGCGCTAGCTACTATGTCGTCTATGTTCAAGGTCAAGTGGGACAACGAAGCTCCTCGGATCACTATTGAGAGGTTGGATGAACCGACATACTGCTATGAGATTGACAATGAAGAGGTAGCAGACAAACCTTGGTTCCACGAAGTGAAAAGGTATCTTGAGGCTCAAGAGTATCCTGAGGGGGCGCCTGTCAATGATAAGAATTTTTTGAGAAGGTTCTCCGCAAATTTCTTCACCAGTAATGGAATCCTCTACAAGCGCAATCATGACTCTACTTTACTTTGGTGCGTAGGCAAGAGAGAAGCAGAGAGGATTATGGCAGATTTACACGAAGGTACCTTTGGCACCCACTCTAGTGGACAAACCATGGCTAAAAAGATCCTGCGGGCAGGATACTATTGGTCCACCATGGAAGCAGACTGTTATCAGCATTCCCGAACTTGCCACAAATGCTAGATCTATGTTGATAAGGTGCATGTACCTCCGGTTCCCTTGAATGTCTTGACGGATCCCTGGCCCTTTGCAATGTGGGGCATTGACATGATCAGAGAGATTAGGCCTACCACTATCAATGGGTATCGCTTCATCCTAGTGGCCATTGATTACTTCATGAAGTGGGTTGAGGCTGCCTCTTTTGCTACTGTTACCAGGAATTTTGTGGCGCAGTTTATCAAGTATAACTTGGTTTATCAATATGGTGTGCGAGAGAGAATCATCATGGACAATGGTACAAATCTCAACAATACAATAATTACCGAACTTTGTAAACAATTCAAGATCCAGCATCATAATTCTTCCCCTTACCGATCGAAGATGAATGACGATGTGGAGGCTGCTAATAAGAACATTAAGAAAATCATACAGAAGATGACAAAGACATACAAAGATTGGCATGATATGTTACCATTTGCTCTTCATGGTTACCGCACCTCAGCACGACCTTATTCTCTGGTATATGGTATGGAGGTTATCCTACCTATTGAGGTCCATATCCCTTCTTTGAGGATCATGAAGGATGTGGGCTTGAACGAAGATGATTGGATCCAGACTCGACTTGATCAACTGAATTCGATTGATGAGAAAAGGCTTACTGCTATCTGTCATGGTCAAATGTATCAAAAGTGAATGGTTAAGGCTCTCAACAAAAAGGTCAGACGCCAAGTGTATAAAGTGGGTGATATATTAATCAAACGCATTATACTGCCACAAGGTGATCCCAGGGGCAAGTGGACCCCCACGTACGAAGGGCCATTTGTGATCAAAATCATATTTTACGGTGGAGCCATGATTCTGACCACCATGGATGGTGACGACCTTCCTCACCTTGTTAATGCGGACATAGTGAAAAGATACTACGCATAAATAAAGACCCGCTAGGTTGACTGGCCTAGGCAAAAATAAGGGCATCTCGACGAACCAAAAGGGTTCGGGCAAAAGTTAGGGATAAAAACAAAAAAATATGTACACCCGGCAAGTCGAAAACCTAAAAAGGAGGCTTGGGCAAAAAAGGGTATCCCGGTGGACTGAAAACCCGAAAGGGAGGTCCAGGCAAAAATTAGGGATTTGAAGCGTATCACTATGTGTCATTGGATCACCTTGCGACCAGACTTCAGTATCAACTATCAAACTTAAATGGTATCGATTAATCCAGTCAACTTCGCACAAGTAGCAAAGTAATGAGACGCTCAAAGACATAGGGGCAATAGCAGAATTGAAACTCAATGAGATTATTACACATAGATGTTTTCTATTTATACACTATTTTGTGTGGTTTTCATTTCTTACGACGACGTTCTCCTACTAGAACATCAGTCTCTTTGTACAAAATACCTGTTATGGGCAAACTTCAAAAATCAATACAAATCATTTCTTTGAAAGTACACAACTATTTGTTTTATTTTTATGTTTTGTTTTGCAAAAATGTCCAATGACTTATTCTTGACATATGCATTTGAGTATGATCATTGTTCACAAATACTTACATAAAAAACAGAAAGGCAGTTGCTGATGACTTTAAGAAACGGGGCAAAGTCTAAAAAACAATTTACAGTCCCGATAGTTACTCCTTCCAGCATGGTACAGGGGCAGAGATAGTTTGAGACAAAGTCACCATTACATACGACCCCGTGACGTCTATGTTCCCCACAGAGCAGAAACAACCAAGTTCTGGTCTCCTTCTTCCCCAAACAGGAATTACCTACTCCAGCTGAAATCTGTACTCCCCCGTCGAGTTTTATAATTTCAAACAGTTTATAAAACCTCCTCCCGAGTAGAGTTTATTCTTCAAACTGCGGAAGATCATTCCCCAATAGAGTTTATTTCTCTACATCAGCAAGATCTTCCAACAAAGCATCCTCCCTCCACAGAGTTATTCTCAAGCAGAGTCAATCCCCGACAGAATATCCTCAAACAAAAATAGGAAATCCCCAGCGAATTATCTATATTCCTCATCCCCAGCGGAAATGAAGGATTCAGCTTCCTTATACTCTCCAGCAACACTCTTGGATTTACTTTCCAAGACCAAGAAACATCATAATAGCGTCCCCTATTCATACATCGTGGCATGCGCATACACATCATATGCAACCTAATCTCATTTATTCTGAGAACATCATCACAATGCATTTCATACATCATGAAATTGCATATGACTAATTCTTTACCTTTTTCAGGGAAAGATCAAATCAGCAAACACTGTTGACTACTTATGTGACCTGGTAGTCTTCTCAAAAGCTACGCATAACAAAGGGTTATCTCAGGATCTTCCTCAGAAAGATTCCCTCACAAGACCTTCCCTGGTTCAGTCAGATCGACACTAAGATCTCTCTGATTCCTATTCCAGTTGAAGATAATCCAAGACCTTTTTTCTGGTTCAGTTAAATCGACACTAAGATTTTTCTGATTCTTATCCAGTTAAAGTTAAGTCAAGATCTTCTCTGGTTTAGTCAGATCGACACTAAGATCTCTCTGATTCCTATTCCAGTTGAAGATAATCCAAGACCTTTTTCTGGTTTAGTTAAATCGAAACTAATATTTTTCTGATTCTTATCCAGTCAAAGTTAAATCAAGACCTTCTGTAGTCCAGTCATATCGACACTAAGATCTCTCTGATTCCTATTCCAGTTGAAGATGATCCAAGACTTTTTTCTGGTTCAGTTAAATTGACACTAAGATTTTTCTAATTCTTATCCAGTCAAAGTTAATTCAAGATTTTCCTCTGGTTTAGTTAGATCGATACCAAGATCTCTCTGATTCCTATTCCAGTTGAAGATAATCCATGACCTTTTTCTGGTTCAGTTAAATCGACACTAAGATTTTTCTGATTCTTATCTAGTCAAAGATAAATCAAGACCTCTGCTGGTTCAGTTTGAATTGACCATTGATTTATTAATGTTTCTTTTTCAGTAGATCCTTTCTATGGTTCAGTTAAATCGACACTAAGATTTTTATGATTTCTATTCCAGTTGGAGAAACTGCAAAGCTTGGAGTATGACCAGATAACAGTTTAATCTCATTTCCCCAGTAAGTCGTTGTGAAGCCTGGAATACGACCAAATAGCAGTCGACTTTATCATCCTTAGCAAGTCACTGCGGAACCTGGACCCTGACCAGATAGTATTTCACTTCCGTCTCTTCAGTCAAGGGATGATTCCCCAGTAGAGTAATGGACAAATGAAGCTCCAAGACTTATCCCCCTAAAAAAACATTCCCTAGCAGACTCTTTCTCGGACAACATGAATAGGAATCCCCGCAAAGAGAATTCTTATGAAGTCAGTATCTATTTTAGATTGAATCTTTAAGCCCGTCTCCGATGACTCTTCGTCATACTCCTCGGATGGCATCTTCAATCCCATCTCCGACAGTCTTCCAAATGGCATCGGTAAGCCCATTCCCGATATTATTCGCCAGCAGTCTCACTTCGGGAGAATGCAAATTTCTGGGCACTCTAGTGTTCAATCATCTTCCACCTTCAGATCACGAAAGGCAAACAAGCCAATCTAAATCTTCAGGTTTAAGAAGATTGAATAGGGGCAGCTGTTGTACCCTAAAATTTTCCCTCCAATTTTCAGACAAGGCATACTCCTAGAGGTTCTCAATTGCTCAAGGTTGACCAAGAATTGACCAGATAATTCTCCTTCTAAGGCAATGAACCCCCAACTAGGGTTTCAATTTTCATCAAGATGGTTGAACTCCAAGGATTCCAAAATCTTTCCATGATCCTAATATGTCCTCAATATCATCCATGCCAAATTTCATGTCTTGAACAACACGTTTGCTCAGTCAATTGCTCAAGTATTGGAAAATCAACTGTGCTAGGTCAAAAGTCAACTGTGGCCCATGTATAGTCAAACTTTAATATTTTTGGTCAACATCAACATTTTTAAGTGATATCCATCATTTGATCAAATTTTAATCATGATTCCTCAAGAAATGCTCCTAACCCATCAAATGTCAAAAATGGCAAATTTGGGTTTCTATAGGAAACGTCAACCAAACTTTGACAAAGCATAACTTTCTCATACTTCATTAGAAATTTTTCAACCAAAGTTCATTTTGAATAGAATCTAATTCCCTACAACTTATTTTCAGCCCTCAAGTTCAAGAAATGCACCATTTGAAAGATACAAGTTCATACATTACAGGTCATTTTTAGAAAGTCAATAAAAGCCACTTTGTTTCAAGACCTTTAACATCAAGATAACATCTTCAAATGAAAAATTAGTCAAAGGAGGGATTTAAGTAGACATCTTAGGCTTTCCAAAAAGTCCAAGATCATAATCATGAGATAAAAATTGAGCAAGTTATGGCTTTCCCAAGTTGGGAAAATTTGGGAATTTTCAAGAAATACGCATTGAGCAAATTTGAGTTTTTAAGGCAATGGCTCATTTTCTTGGACTTCAAACATCTTCCTAAGAGTATAGAGGACTCCTAAAAACATTTTTGCATAGTCTTGACTTTATTATTTTTATTTAATTAAAAATTAAATAAATCAAGATTATTACAAATAATATGGTTAAGGCTTGCTTTAATGCATTGAGGGGTTCCAATTTTCGTGTACAACAAGGTCAATATGTTTTCACTCATTCAAAATTAAAAAATGGACAAAATCCCATAACTTTGGCCAAGGTTACAAATGGACATTCATGGCATTCAAGAAATTGATTATGGATTTTACAAGCTTGTTTTTTCGTGTCTCTTCATCATTCTCTATATAAACAAGCCATTGGCAAGCATCAAGCATAGATACGAAGCCTAGAGAACCCCTGCCCATTTTGCAAAAAAAAGTATCAAATTGTAAAATTCGAATTTCATGTTCTAGCTTGCTTCAGCCCAAACTAAAATCAAAATACACTCCTGGAGGTTCCCTGAAGTGTTTGCCATCCTTACTAGCCCTTGAAATACCACGAAGTATCCCCATCCAGTCTCACGGTTTGCTTCATTTTTTAAAATTCGTTTTGCATGATTCATGCAATATCAATGTATTTTAACCATGCATATCTAACCGTGTGAGTGTTTGTAAGCTTTTGGTTTAGTTTGATTGCAGTTTGGGAGCCAGAATCTTATACTACCATTTCTAGGGTTTGACCTTTAGAACTTGGGATTTTCATAACAGGCAAAATTAGCCCAAACTAAGGGCCCTATCGTGTTCAGAAGGTTGAGAGCAATCAACCCATGGCCTCAAAGTGAATTTATTTTGCATATTGTGCTTGTTTCAAATGCAGGGTTTATAGTGACGGACAAAAAAACTGTCATTATAGGTATTTCTACCTAAGACGATATAGGGAGGTAGGAGATGAAGTGTGTCAACCTTTGATTGGCCCATTCAAATAATGGCGCGTGTTTTTTTATTTCCTAAATAATGACTTATTTTTTTATATATAATATTCTTGTTTCATTTTATGTAACGAATAGCATGGCAGCTCAGATGGTGATGAGGCGTGTGTATAAGGGAAAGGACCTGGGTTCGAGTCCCAGGTCTAGCATATTATTTTTCTAACAAATTTTAAATGCAAATTTGGTGCATGCATTAGCCAGGGGTTCACCATGCACCCTACAATCAGCACCATCAGATCATACTCAACATGGATCCAGTGCCTCCAACAAGTAGTCCCCATCATGGACTCTTCAGACGTGCCCACACAGGATCAAATTCCAATCTGGGCTTTAACTTTTGGGCCAAGTGTTTTTTTGACAACAACACCCCCATTTTTGTTTTGATGATCAGACCCAATTTGTTTTTTTATTGTTTTATTCTTTTTTTATTTTGTATTAATTTCTTTTATTTTCTTTGTTTAATTTAACAAATAATAAAAAAAATCACTAAAAATTAGTATTAGATTTTTTATTAAATAATTAATTTCTTGAATTAATTATAACTATTTAATCCATTTTTTCTCTTTAATTAAAATTGAATTAGAACTTAGGATTTAATTTAGGTTTAATCATTTCTTTTCATAATAAAAACTAAACAAAAAAAAAGCTTAGACTAGTTTTCTTAATTAATTTTTATTTTTCTAAATAGACTTTAGGATGTTTAATTTAATTAATTTCTTTAAAAAAAAAAACAAAAACAGCCAAATTTTTTTTTTCCTCTAGGTTTTAGAACGTACTTTCATTTATCGCTCGTTTGTTTCCTTTTGCATTTTATATTCATGTAACTGTTATACAGGATGTAATAGTTAATAGGAATTTACTTTATTGCTTTATTTTCTTTTCCCCATTTGGTTTGGAATGTAAATATCCCCCTCCCCAAAGCCATGTAATAGTCTAGATTTATACTTTCCATATTTTATTTTTCTGTATATATTACTGCTAGTAAATTTGGCGTGCATGACAAGATTAATTAATTAACCGTTAGATAACTAACCTCAAGATAATATAACTGGAAAAAAGACACACTTCTCACACTTGCATTATTAGGGTATTCCTCACTTGTTTTCCTCGAAAATGGTCATGTCCCTCGAACGTAAGGATATCTTAGCAAAGACCCTCAATTCTAAAAGTCATCATAAAGATCATGGTCCCTTAACGTCCCTCGAATTGCCTACGAGAAAATGATATTTTCCCCCGATGTTGCCTATATGATGACAGTCCCTTCGAAATGCTAAGATATCCTTACTTGTGGCCTCCAATGACCATAACGTCCCTTTCGATAGTCCCTCAACATCCGACGATAAGGCTACCTACTGACTAATAGTAGGATAGAACTATCTAAAGGAAAGGAGGAAAAGAACATCCTTTTCGAGTAGGTAGATAACTATTAGATACTTGCTCAAACTTGAACTTTTTCACACTTACACATTTTTCAAAAACTGTTTTCAAAAACACTTTATCACACTTTTAAGGACTGATACAAGAATTACCATAAAGCAAACAAAAATCTTTCAAAATGCACAAACACAAACAATTTTAAAAAAATGAGCAAGTACCTAAGAGACCGTGGAAAACCACTGACGGAAAGGGTGCTAATACCTTCCCTTTCCATAATCTACCCCTCTTACTCATAAAATCTCGAAAAAGGTCTTTTTCTGTTCTTTTCACCCTTTCCTTTGTTGATAAAAGAAAATTCAGTGGCGACTCTTGCTTACCGCACATTTGCGAATACAAAACACAAACCAATATATAACAGTCGGTTCTGCCACCGTATCACACCATGATACAAGCCTCATATTCTGCCATATTATTAGTATAATCAAATGTCAACCTTGCAGTAAAAGGAACGTGTGATCCATGTGGAGTGACAATCACAACACCAATTCTTTTACCATAAGCATTCACAGCTCCATCAAATATCATACTCCAGCGAGATTCAGGATCAGGACCTTCCTCAGGCAATGGATAATCACAATCTTTCATTTTCAGATACATCACATCCTCATTGGGGAAATCATACATCACAGACTGATAATCATCAGCTGGTTGGTGAGCAAGATAATCTACCAACACACTTCTTTTTATAGCTTTTTGAGTGCGGTATTCGATGTCATACTGCGATAACAGCATCTGCCAGCGGGAAATTCTCCCAGTAAGAGCAGGCTTTTCAAAAATGTACTTGATTGGATCCATTTTGGAGATTAACCAAGTAGTGTGATTCAACATATAATGTTGCAAACATTTTTCCACCCAGGCCAGAGCACAACATGTCTTTTCCAGCATGGAATACCGCCACTCACAATCAGTAAATTTTTTACTGAGATAATAAATGGCATACTCTTTCTTCCCTGTTTCATCTTGTTGTCCCAGAATACAGCCCATGGAATTATCTAACATTGTGAGATACATAACCAATGGTCTTCCTTCAACAGGAGGGAGAAAGATAGGAGGTTCGAGCAGATATTATTTAATACTTTCAAATGCCCTTTGGCAGTCATCTGTCCACCCACAACCTTGGTCTTTCTTTAACAACTTAAAGATCGGTTCACATGTTGCAGTCATGTGGGAAATGAATCTGGAAATATAATTCAAACGCCTGAGGAACCCTCTGACTTGCGTTTCAGTTCTCGGTGCTGGCATTTCTTGAATTTCTTTGACTTTATCAGGGTCAACTTCAAACCCTCTCTAGCTAACAATGAAACCCAATAATTTCCCTGACCGAACACCGAAGGTACATTTATTTGGATTCAAGAGGAGACGATACTTCTTCAAATGCTGAAACAACTTCAACAAATCTTCTACATTCCCTTCTTCAATATGGGATTTAGCAATCATATCATTAACATATACCTCAATTTCCTTGTGCACCAGATCATGGAATAGGGTTGTCATAGCCTTCTGGTACGTTGCACCAGCGTTCTTCAACCCGAAGGGCATCACTCTATAATAGAATGTTCCCCAAGGTGTGATAAACGTTGTTTTTTCCATGTCCTCAGGAGCCATCCTTATTTGATTATACCTAGAAAATTTGTCCATGAACGAGAAAACTTTGAATTTTATTGTGCTATCCACTAACATATCAATGTGTGGCAATGGAAAATCATCTTTTGGACTAGCTTTATTTAGATCTCTATAATCTACGCACATGCGAACTTTTCCGTCTTTCTTCAGTACTGGGACAATATTGGAAATCCACTGAGGGTACACTGATGTCACAAGAAAACCAGCATTAATCTGCTTTAGAACTTCCTCTTTGATCTTCAATGCCATATCTGGGTGAGTTCTTTGCAATTTCTGTTTGATTGGCGGGCACTCTAGCATCAGCGACAAACGGTGCTCTACAATATCTATATCTAGACCAGGCATATCTTGGTAATACCAAGCAAAAATATCCACATACTCTTTCAACATCTCAATCAACCTACTCCTCACATCAGGATGCAGGAATGCTCCAATCTTGACTTCCTTCGGATCTTCTTCTGAACCCAAATTGATTACCTCTAATGGCTCTTTATATGGCTTAATGGCATTCTCCTCACGCTCAAGCACCCGTGAGACCTCTTCTGGAATCTCACTATAGTCTTCTTCTTCGGCCCCATACGCAGGACATTCAAAGTTGGGAGAGGGTGCAAGGTCATTGTATTCAACAATTTTTTTAATTAATCCGCACATATGATTTATGATTGCTTTTAGAAACTGACACATATAACAAGTGATCATGCAGATTGAATTGCATTTATTATTTATTTTGAAAGGTTTTTTTATTACCATTTTCCAAAAAAAGAAAAAAAATAAAAACACAATTTGGGAAACAAAGACAACTTTTATTATTGGTTTTAAAAATCAAAGTAAACAGATAAGCCCATACAATATCAATACTTTCACCTTGGGCAGAGTGAAAGCTTTTCAAAAATATTAACAAAAACAAATTCCATTGAAACATGTATGCAAGAGGGAACATCAATGGTGATCCAGTTCTGAACCCTAACTCCGTGCATCACATAATTTGGCATTTATGGATCTGCTTCACCTTCCATAATGGCATTAATCCTGGAAACAGCTGGATGAAGATAACCCCCGCTATGAAAGATATCCTGATACTTGCCTACAGTTGACTTCGGCTTCATGTTCTTACCTTCATCATTCTTCACAGAGAACCCCAAGCCAACTCTATTCTTGTTTACAGGTGGATCGATAATCTGTCCCCATACTTCACTATGGCCATTATGCATAACCTGCTGAGCATCCTTAAACAAAGCCGTATAATTCTTATATCCTCTTATATTATCAATGGATAAAGCTTGGAATTGGGTTCCAACAGCAGCTTTATCCGCCTCCACAATGCTGAAAGAGGACAAATGAGATATCAATAATGCCTGTTCTCCATTTATAATTACCACTTTTCCTTCATGCACAAACTTCAACTTCTGGTGTAAAGTCGAAGTGAAAGCCCCTGCCTCATGTGCCCACGACCGTCCCAACAAACAGTTGTAAGCGGGTATAATATCCATGACCTGGAAAGTAATCTGAAACAAATGTGGGCCTATATGAATAGGCAAGTCCACTTCACCAATAACAGATTTCCTTGATCTATCAAACGCTTTCACAATAATGCCACTTGGGCGCATGGGTGTTCCTCGATTTTTCAACTTCATAAGCGTGC
The DNA here is from genome assembly GCA_948472305.1 of Vicia faba. Classification (NCBI taxonomy): domain Eukaryota; kingdom Viridiplantae; phylum Streptophyta; class Magnoliopsida; order Fabales; family Fabaceae; genus Vicia; species Vicia faba. The sequence goes on from OX451740.1 coordinate 835,473,322, forward strand.
TCCTTGGTATAACATTCAATGCGGATCCATTATCAATCAGCACATTAGATAATGAATCATTCTTGCAGTTCATAGAGATGTGGAGGGCCAGATTGTGATTCCTTCCTTCATCAGGCAGTTCATCGTTGCAGAAACTCAGGTTATTACATGATGTAATGTTCCCTACCACACTGCTAAATTGGTCTACAGGCATATCACTTTCCATGAAAGATTGGTCCAATAACCTCATCAAAGATTCTCTATGAGTAGAGGAGTTCATCAATAAAGCCAAGATAGATATTTTAGAAGGATTCTGTAGTAGCTGATCTACAATTCTGTAGTCGCTCATCTTGATTAACTTCAAAATATCGTCCACCTTTTTTCCAGTGTAGCTCCACTAGATTCACCCATAGCTTTCTTGGGTTCAACATTTTCAACAACTTTCTTTCCAGTACTAACATCTCCACGAACAACTGATGCAAATACACGACCACTACGGGTCACTCTGCTAGTCTTAGCAATATTTCCAACTGATCGGTGAATTTTGATGCACATTCTTCCATGATTGTACTTATGCATTTCCATGGTTTGTTTAGCTTATTTTTGTATTTTATAGTGTTTTTCTATTTTAGTTTATTTATACTTTTATTTGATTTTCGCAATTTATTTTCAGCATTAGCAGTCTGCACGAATAAATTCATAACTTGAGCTACAAAAGTCGGAATGAGGCGTGCTACCAGTCATTGGAAAGCTAATAGAAAGAGCTACAATTTTCATTAAGAATTTGAGAGCTTAATTGGACTGTAGCAGGGCCATAAAATTCGTTGAAGTTGCAACATTTTATATTTAAGTTTTGGGTCATTTGTTTTGGATCTGGGTTATATTTTCGACCCAGTTGGGTGATGAACCAAATCCTTGTCCTTGCTATACCTAACAGCCGCTACAGTAATTTAGTTTTTACCTTTTCATTGTTCAGAAAAAAAACTTTGACTTGTACGCTTGAATGAAGAACTAATCATCCAGAGTTGATCTACTGTAATCACATTTCGATACTTTGAGGTTTTTAATTTATCAATTCAATTTCGTTTGTCTTTCAATTCTATTTTATGAAATTGTATTTGCTTAATCTATTATTTCATGGAATGTCTTAATTAAATTTGTATGATTGTACTCATAATCTTTAATCGTTGTTTATGTTGCTTAGTCATTAAATCGCATTCTATATCGTGTTTGCTTAATTCACGATTATATTAATTTGTTTGCTTAACTCGGAATGGGAATTCAATCTATTTTATATCTATTGCGCTTGTCAATTGGTATTGAAATCGAATAGAGGTCGAAGCTGCTTAGGGAATTGATAAGGTAAAAATCAATGATTAGTAGGAACTCGAAAACAATAGATCGACTTATTTTTATAATCACTTATTTTAATCACTTATTTCGTGTTATGAATCGATCCTAAAACCAACCCCCCATTCAATTTCTATTAGTTAATAATAAAATCAAGAATCCTTGTGATACGACTCGAGCCATTGTCGCTATACTGCATTTTACAAAATACTCATTTATGATTCGTGTGCGACAGCGGATCAAATTGGTGTCGTTGTCGGGGATTCTTGTTTTATTAACTGGTATTTTAGTCATAGGTTTAGTGTTCTTGTTATTTTTTTCTTGGTATTTTTTGTTGTTTTATTGTGTTTGTTGATTTTCAGGATTGCAATTCCGGTTGCAGTACAGTTTTTCAATCTGTCAGGTAAGTTTAGAAGTTACTGTTTCGATTTGCTCAGAATTTTTTCCACAAAGTCAGCAAAAAATCGACGAACATTAGTCTTTTATAAAAGATTTCTAAAAGAATTTCACCCTCAAAATCAAAAATTCGTCTTTTTTCTATTTTTAAATAATTTTTTACTGTTTTCATAGTGTCGAAAAAATCCAAAAAAAAATCTAAAAAATCTTATTTTTCTTCATTAGATTAAATTTTGTATTTTTGTATTTTTGTATTTTTTTTGAATTTATTTTAATCGTTTTCTTTCTTTCTATTTGTTTTTGCCTATTTGGGACATAGTTGGTATTTTTGTGTTTATTGATAACGTGGCTGAACAAAGAACTTTGAGGCAGTTGGCTGGCCTTGATGTGAGCTATAATGTTTTATGTATTGACTATCCTGTAGCTGATACACCTTTTGAGTCGAAATCTGATTTAATACACTCGTTGTCAAAGCTTAATAGTCTTACATGTGAGGATTCGCATAAGCATCTGAAGGAATTCCAGGTTGTGTGCTTAGAACTTTCTGAACCTTCACTAGAGGACATTGTTAAACAAATGGCTGCAAATAATCTTCAGTATAAACAACAAATAGATTCTACTCTCCAGACTTTGCAAACACATATTGAACAACTTGCCTCTTTGATGAATATCATGCAACAAGCTCAAGGATCTAACCAACAAACCTTGGAAGAGAATTATGTTTTTTCAATAGAGTTGCTTTCTGAGACTGTTGATGATACTTGTACTGATTTATTTGCAGCTGATTTTCCATCATTATCTGATTTTGATGATGTTTACTCTTGTAATGTTTGTAATGATATTAAAATTTGCTCTGTTTATGCTGAAATTGAGGCCGCCTTGCAAGTTGATATTCTTACTGCAGATGAGGTTGCAAATCAAGTTGTTCATGTGGAAGAAGCTCTCAATACTCCGGCTGCCCGAAACAAACCATCCATTAAACAACCACCTTCCCAAGAGCTGAAACTAATTCCTGAAAATCTTAATTATGCTTATCTAGAGATGAATGAAAAACTCCCAGTTATAATTTCTTCTAAACTTTATTTTGATCAAGAAAGTAAATTTTTGCAGGTTTTGAAGAAGCATAAGAAAGGAATTGGATGGACCTTAGATGAAATTTATGATATTAGTCCGTCCATGTACATGCATATGATCTCACTTGAAGATGTAGTAAAAGTAGTGAGGCAGCCCCGTAACCTTTTGATCCTTGATGTTGGGAAAGATGAGATCACGTTCACGTGCCTATTTGACACTTTTACTTTTAGAAGAACATTCTTTGATCCAGGAATAAAAAGTGAAGGCACTGATAAAAATTGCAAAGTAAAAGGACACCGCCTCAAGCTATTCCATGAGAGTCCCACGTTGGAAGAGAAAACTATAAAAATGCTCTCGTTGGGAAAGGCTACTTATGCGATCATCTATCCGCCTTGACTTCTCGGGTGTGTTCTTTCCTCTCTCTCCTCTCTCTTATTTTATGCTTGTTTCTTTCAATGAGGAGAATGTGTGTTTTAAGTGTTGGAGAGAGAATTATTTATTTGTTTTGTTTTCTTTATTTTGTTCGTTGTTTTATTTCCAGTTATAAAAAATATAAAAAAAATATACCTATTTGAAAATTTTGGGTTATAGATTAATATGAGGTTAGTTGTGTAGACTTGAGAAAAGTACACAAGATCGGTATCGTCTTAACACTGTAAGTCTCATGCATATGGAAGTTAATTTGAATTTTTATTATGACATAGCCTTGAATTCTCATCTTTTAATAGATATTGAGTAGTTTATTTCAGCAGTCAGCATCATCTCACACGCACTCTACGCAGGGAAGCCGATGAAAATAAGTGAGTGATTTAAGTTTTATTAGAAAAAAAGGAAAGAAAAAGGAACGAGCCTTCTAAGTTTGGTGACCCTCACCCGGTCACTTAACCCAATGGTCATAGACCCTACAAAAGAAGTTGATAATAAGACTCGTTGTTAGTTGGTTCAGCGATTTCTGGTGCTGAACTTGGTAGGACGGATTACGGTCCGATCTCCCGCAACTACAACCGAGTAAGCAAAGGGTTATGCCACATAATTACTAGAACCCCGTGCAAAAAGGATCAGAGTCACTAACCGGTCGCCTTGCTATGAGTGTGTGGAGATAACAGGCTTAATGTGATTGCGCCTGAATGAAAAAGAGCAAAAAGGAGGATGCATAAGTTAGGCTTTGGAATAATAATATGATTCGAATTGGTTTGCATATTCAAGAGACAATATTAGTGTTCCTAAGATATCCTTAGTATGCAAAATTAGTACCTATTGATGCAATCTTAACCGAAGAAGAGTTTGTAGCCTAGAATGACTAGCTGATGATGCTGTTGTGTTTCTTTTGATTTTATTTTGCTCGGAGTGCAAAAGTTTAAGTGTGGGGGAATTTGATCAGTGCATTTTGATGCACATTCTTCTACGATTGTACTTATGCATTTCCATGGTTTGTTTAGCTTATTTTTGTATTTTATAGTATTTTTCTATTTTAGTTTATTTCTACTCTTATTTGATTTTCGCACTTTATTTTCAGCATTAGCAGTCTGCACAAATAAATTCATAACTTGAGCTACAGGAGTCAAAATGAGGCATGCTACCAGTCGTTGGAAAGCTAACAGAAAGAGCTATGATTTTCATTAAGAAGTCAAGAGCTGAATCAGATTGTAGCAGGGACATAAAATTCGTTGAAGTTGCAGCATTTTATATTTAAGTTTTGGGTCATTTGTTTTGGGTCTGGGTTATATTTTCGACCCAATTGGGTGATGAATCGAATCCTTGTCCTTTCTATACCTAGAAGCCTCTAGAGTAATTTAGTTTTTACCTTTTCATTATTCAGAAAAAAACTTTGACTTGTACGCTTGAATGAAGAACTAATCATCCATAGTTGATCAACTGTAATCGCGTTTCGATGCTTTGAGGTTTTTAATTTATCAATTCAATTTTGTTTCTCTTTCAATTCTATTTTATGAAATTGTATTTGCTTAATCTATTATTTCATGGAATGTCTTGATTAAATTCATATGATTCTACTCCTAATCTTTAATCGTTGTTTACGTCGCTTAGTCGTTAAATCGCATTCTATATCGTGTTTGCTTAATTCACGATTATATTAATCTGTTTGCTTAATTCAGAATGGGAATTCAATCTATTTTATATCTATTGCGCTTTTCAATTAGTATTGAAATCGAATAGAGGTTGAAGCCGCTTAGGGAATTGATAAGGTAAAAACCAATGATTAGCAGGAACCTGAAAACAGTAGATCGACTTATTTTTATAATCACTTATTTTAATCACTTATTTCGTGTTATGAATCGATCCTAAAACCAACCCCATTCGATTTCTATTAGTTAATAATAAAATCAAGAATCCTCGCGATACGACTCGAGCCATTGTCGTTATACTGCATTTTACAAAATACTCGCTTTTGATCCGTATGCGACAACGAATCACCAACATTAGGCATTGGCTGGATGGGAACTTCCACACAATCCTCTAAAATTGTAGCATTATATTTGTAGAGTACAGCCTTGTCTGACTTGTAGGGAACAAGACCCGGCAAACTAATCACCAATGGAGCAATAGCTGGCTTGCTATGATATTCAACTTCAAAATGGGTAAGTTCACTAAAACAAGGCACAATAACATTTACTCCATCTTCAAAACATTCAATCATTTCAAAGTCATCTCTAGAAAACATATCTTCATCCGAGAAGAAGAACTCATCCGCAGAGGCATACTCATCATCTAACTCTTCTTCAGCCAAACAAACCTCAATCACATCAACTTCATGGTAATAATCCCTTTGGCTTGTAACCTTGATAGTTCCATTATCCAACAAGAACTGAACACCTTCCCTAACAATTGAACATCCTCGGTAGTCCCAACAACAAATTTGGCAAGATCCATACTGATGTTCTACCTGACCAGCCATGTGACAGAAAGTAGCATGCAATTGTACAATATCCTCATTCATATATTCAATATCAAAGATTCTGAACTCTCTCGGACATCCATAAACCATGTTAACTTCCTCTTCATACTCTGCCCTAGGCCTGATTATATGGATGAGGCCTTCATCCATCATCTCCTGCAAATCAACCTTTATCTTGCCACAACCCTTTATATCCATACTGCAAATAGCACAACCAGCATGGTCATGCGTATAATAGCTAAATTCAGAGGTCTACATGCATTTTTAACAAATCTCCTCTAACCAAATTAACATCAAAAATCCGTAAGTCGCCTGGACAACCGGCCACAATGTTCATAGCATTTTCTCCTCCATACTTTGGTAGACAATTATATTTCATATTAGGGCCAACATCTTTGAAGGACAAGATACCAGACTTCACCAATTTTTGTACTTCAGTTTTCAAAGGATAGCAGTTCTGTATATTGTGCCCTGGTGCTCCCTGATGAAAAGTACATGTTTGGTCTGCCTTGTAATACCAAGGCAATGGTGATGGTACAGAGGGAGGTGGTCGGGTCTGAACCAACTTCTTCTGAATTAACGCCGGGAGTAATTCTGTATAACTCATAGGGATAGGGTCATAACTCTCCCTTCTCTAATTATACCCTTGATTCCCCTGATGGGATGGTCTCTGATAAGCAACGGTGGTTGGAGCTACACCAACAACTAGAGTCACTGAGACAACCTGTTGATGACGCTGATAATTTCTTCTAGGAGGATTAACCCTCCTCTCTTGCATAACAACATTTGAATCTCCTTCCTTCTTTTGGAAACCCCATAGGATGGATTCTTCGTACTTTTGGAACTTTCACTTTTCGTCAAACGACCCTCTCTTACAGCCTCTTCTAACCGGATACCCATGCCTACCATTTCAGTAAAGTCACTTGGCACACTCACTACCATCCTCTCATACTAGAAAGCACCCAGAGTCTTCAAGAAAATCTTAGTCATCTCCTTCTCTTCCATGGGAGGAATCACTTGGGCGGCTACCTCACGCCATCTCTGTGCATATTCTTTGAATTATTACCTGTCTTTATGAACCATGGCCCTGAGTTGATCATGGTCAGGCGCCATGTCCATGTTGAATTTTTATTGTCTGATAAATGCTTCTCCCAAGTCATTGAAAGTATGGATATTGATGTTGTCCAAACTCATATACCACTTCAACGCAGCACCAGTCAAACTATCCTGAAAAAAGTGAATTAACAGACGCTGATCATCAGTGTGGGTAGAGATTATTCTTACATACATCACAAGATGATCACGAGGACAAGTATTTCCCTTGTACTTCTCGAATTCTAGGACCTTAAAACTTGCAGGTATCTTGTCATTTGGGACCAAGCATAAATCATTCACATTCTGCCCGAACAATTCCTTTCCCCTGAGGGCCTTCATATCTCTCTGCATCTTGTCAAACTGCTCTTGAAAATCATCCATTCTATCATAGATACCCAATTCTTCACTTGGTGGAGGAAAAGGATGATACATATCATCATTAGCAAATGGGACCACATTTACCGAAGGAGGCGCAGCAGGAACAGAATCCACCACAGGAGGTGCAAGAGTAATAGTAGTCTGAACAACTGGAGTGTCTTGATGACCAAGATTGAAACCTTAAGGCACAAAGTTCTCTGACATTCCCCATGGACAACCTTGCGACATGCGATTCTGAACAACAGCTGGAGTAGCTGACACAGGAACAGTCGAAGCTTTAGTAGTAATCCTTGTCTGTTGAGGTTGAACACTCGGTGGCTGATTCTGAGCAGCCACCAGAGATTCCATCAGAGTAGTGAGATTGGCCATGCTGGCCTTCAGAGCAGAAACTTCCTCGCGCAACTCGCGATTATCTTGTTCTAAGTTGTCCATCTTCCTTCTGAAATTAGCTCGAGTATTGTAGTGGTGAGACAACTTGTTGAACGAAGTAAAGAATCTTGGTAAGACAGCTGGATATGTATAAAAAATGAAAGAAATATATGCAATATGATGCATGATATGCAATGCACATGATTTATTTTATTATTAATATTTCAAGGGACTTAAAGATTTATAGACACATTGCAAATATCAAAGTAATAACACATTTGAAATACTGGATTTTTTTATTATAATAACTTCAAAATGGATTACAAGTTTCAATAATCCCAAGTACAAGATGAAAATAAAGTCTAAAACCCTAAGAAGTAAAGATGATGGAGATCACTCTATACACTGGCGCTTCCCTGTAAGCCTGACAATCTGAGCCTTCATCCTCCGGTTTTCTTCCGCATATCTGGTGGCAACCTCCTTCCAATCACCTGACTCCAGAAGTGAGCAACTAGCATCTGACTGAGGCTTAGGAGAAAATAAATCCCCTTGGATCTCCATGGTCTCTACAGCCCGACTCTCAAGAATCTCAATCAAGTCGTCTTTCTCCTTTAAGTCTGCTCTATAGGAAATCTCTTAAGTTTGGCCCTTATTCTTCCAAGCATCCTTTTCCTGCTGCATCCTGACCAAAGCAAGTTGTACCTCTTCCACATCATCCAATAAGGGAGGAGTAGTCTTCACAAACAAGTCAGTCATAGGTGCTTTCCAGGAATACGACATCTTCAACTGAATATATCTCATTTGGACCCACTGAAGATATGATTCCAAAGAAACAACCCCTAGGTCCCGAGTCTTTCCTACTCTTCATATGAATGTGGTGCTAGGCCTTCATAATCTGCTCCCTAGCTTCCTTATGGTCTTCTCCCTCCTTCAGGAAGAAACTACTCAAATAAGTACTGTTTGGTTTACCCCTCATCGGATAACCAAGCTGTCGTCGTGCAAGATCAGTGTTGTAGTTAATTCCTCCCTTTGTACCAAGAAGAGGTAAATTGGGGAAACTACCACAATTGTCAACAATCTCTAGATCATGGTAAGCTCGATGATACCAATCAATGTCTGAGGGAGTAAGTTCCATGATCTGAGGAGCCCAACAGGGTTCCTTCCTGACATCCCAGAAAGCATCAGACTGAGGCATATGAGAAATAAACCACCGGTACAACAGAGGCATGCAACAGATGGTCATCCCCCCATGATAAGAATTCCGAAGATGAATAGAGTAATAAGCATCACCAAACAATGTAGGAACTGAGTTTCCAATCATGAAGATCCTGATAGCATTAACGTCAACAAACTTGTCCATATTAGGAAATACGAACAACCCGTAAGCAAGTAGAGCAAAGATGGCCTCGAAAGCGACTGTACTCTTCATCCTGGCAAAGTAATGAGCTTTATCCAATAAGAACTGAGATGGTAATCCTATAATCCCTCCTTTAGTAGTCATATGGGATTCAACCTCATACTTCCCCAGATGGATCAAAGTAGCAATCTCGTGTGGTTTTGGCTCACCCTCCAAACCAGTAAAAGGAACACGATCGGCAATAGGTAAATCCAACAGATAAGAATACTCCTCTAGTGTAGGCATCAACTGATAGTTAGAGAAAGTAAAGCAATGATACATTGGATCATAGAACTGGACCAAGGTCGAGAGAATACCCTTTTTCATCCTAAGCTTCATGAGAGGAATGATGGATCCATACTTATCCCGAAAATCTGTAGAACACTCAATCTCGGGCATTAGACTAATCAACTCATCTATCTTGGGATCTTTGAAACTGTATTTTACGTTCTTTCTTTTTCCAGAATCCATGGTCAAAAGGTACCTGAGATATTCACAAACAGTCAACTTTGAAGTCCCTTAAAATAAAATTTCTTCAAAAGATGCCTATGAGTGCATGGATGCATGATGCAATAATTACACACAAGATCACAAACATAGGGTTCATAGGTTCAACATCACGAGCATGAGGTCGAAGGTACTACCCATAAGGTATGGTCTAAAAGTTATCACCTGCCGAACAAGGTTCTAGAGGTTCCTAGAGTCTACATCTTTCCTTCGGATATTACCAACTTCCTGATTAACTCGATAATTAATAATATTCTCAAGAAAAACTCGTCTTAGCATAGTATCGCGTGACAACTATTTCTGGATTACTCCGTCATAGCTTCCGCACTACACCTAAAAGGCCAAGATGGGTTAGGTATTCTACGGTCCTCAGCTTCAGCAGGCTCCCAGGTCGAAAGCAGCACGTCTTCTCGATAACAATAAATGATACTACAGTCAAAGGGGCCTCCACTGAGTGGGGGATCTCATGCCTCCTTTTTTGGGATTACTCCCTCAAAGTTAACATGACTATACCGTCCGTCCTATCTTAAAGTTTTCCCAAGTCCGGGTATAGGACTTATAAGTAATCACCAAGCACCCCGAAAACTAGGAAAATCCAGATAAACATATATAAAACATATAACACATAAACAACAATAGAACATATACAAATATAAACAAAGATAGGCTCAACCCACTCAGGGATGGACCAACAAGAGGTCAATTTTTCCCCAGTGAAGTCTCCATTTTTCTGTAGCGGTAGAAATGTTTAAGACTAAGCCATTAGATTGACTAGACTTATACAAATAAAAAAAAATTGCCACCGCGCTTTATTGTTTCCAAAGGAATGGGAAAAGAGCGAATAACCCAAAAGGATGGGAAAAGATTCAAGGTAAGGGGGGTTGTTTTGTTATGAAAAGGGAAGGTATTAGCACCCTAAACATCTACGGTACTCCGCAGGAACCTCTTTGTAAAAATCTGTATATTTTGGCTATAAAATGTTGTATGTAAAATAGATGGTGGAGGTGAGAAAAGAAATATATTTTTTATGATTTTTGCACCTGCCGCGGTTGTGAACCTTTAGTGCCTACGTACCACCTTTTGTGAAATAGGGGATCAGGGACACGTAGTTCACCTTTTGAAAATTTTAAAACACAAGTGTGTTGGTTAATTTTATGAGATAAGACATCATCGTCATTGTCCGTGTGGAAAAACATACTTACTACCCATAATCATGAGAAAGGAGAATTTGCTTCATCTCAAAGTGGAGGATATGGCTGGGATTTTAAAATCAACAATGCCTCACTCAACACCCAAGTGGAAAAATATCTCTCTTCACTACATATTGTAGAAGTATAGTTGTTTGCATCACTAGAAGGATTGACAAGAGTCTAATCTTTTCAGAAAAGTTTTAAAGTAAAAAGCCAAAGTGGCAAAATGGTTTGAAATGAGATTGATTGACTTTTAGTATTCTCACAAAAAATGTCAAGGTATTATTAAATTGATTGAAGTTTATTTATGAAAATGTTTTGGAAATGCATGGACATAAGTCCAAGTTTATTATGAAAGTGGTTCAAGTTTAAAAACAAGAAGAGTTTTCAAAAGGAGGAAGAAGATTTTTGAAATTAAAGAAGATGGGAGGAGAAGAAGAGACTATCCTAAAGCATAAGGTAAAAGCTAAGGATAAGAACCATCTAACCAATAAGAAGCCAATACTTGACGTTATAAGTCAAGATATAATTCTCATTCCTTGGATTGAAACCAAACAAGCAAAGATACTAGATCTATTGAGAGAACCAAACTTCAAGTTTATTAAGTCTTCACAAAAATTGAGCAGAGTAACGACTGTATACGGGTGAATTCCAGATTACAAACAAAGTAGGTAATCACAATAACCTTCACACAAAACAAACAAACAACCCAATGTCTTGAGGTAAACCTTAAGAACTCCAGACAAAATATCAATTAAGGTCACAAGTACCTAGTTTGAAGGGATTCCTCTTCGTCTTCTATGGTCCCTTATCCTTAAGGAATTCCTATATGTCTTAATATCTGATTCATTGTAGGGTATCCTCAAATCCATATCTATTATCATCTTTATCTTTAAGAAATTCCTATCTGTCTCAATATCAGAGTCAGTGTAGGGTATCCTCAAATCATATCTATTATCATCTTCATCCTTAGGGAATTCTATATGTCTCAATATATGAGTCAGCATAGGGAATCCCCAAATCCATATCTATTATCATCTTCATCTTCAAGGAACTCCTATTTGTCTCAATATCTGAGTCAGTGTAGGGTATCCTCAAATCCATATCTATTATAATCTTCATCCTTAAGGAATTCCTATCTGTCTCAATATCTGAGTTAGTGTAGGGTATCATGTAATCCCTATTTATTGTCTTTGTCCTTAATGAATTTCTATCTGTCTCAATTTCTGAGTCAGTGTAGGGTATCTTCAAATCCATATCTATTATCTTCGTCTTTAAGGAATTCATACTTGTCTTAATCTCTGAGTCAGTTTAGGACATCATCAAATTCATATCTATTATTTTCATCCTTACGGAGTTTCTGCCTATCTCAATATCTGAGTGAGCGTAGGATATCTTCAAATTCATATCTATTATTTTCGTCCTTAAGGAGTTTCTGCATGTCTCAATATCCGAGTCACTGTAGGATATCATCAAATTCATATCTTTCATTTTCGTCCTTAAGGAGTTTCTTCCTGTCTCAATCTCTGAGACAATGTAGGATATTATCATTTCCATATTTACCATTAAACATGTATAGGGTACCCCTACGTCTACCCTCATACTACGTCTGCGTCGCATTGCATATCCATGAAATTTTTTTGCATACCCAAAAGCCAAAAAATATTTTGCATACCCATGCATTTATATACGCCCATACATTTTCATCTCATGCATTTCCACCTTCACCATTATCCAACTATCATCTTCTAGCAGGTTTCCGATACTCACAAGTGAACCAAAAGAGCTATGGATAAATTCAAGAGAAACAAGTCTTATTGAAGAAAGAAGGCAACCCTTCACTTGTCAACATTAACAGGCCTACCCAACGCCTCAAATATCACTACTATTGGTGATTACTCTACATCAAGAGCAATTTCCCTATCAACGAAATACGTATGCCTAAGAAAAGTCAAGGGTCACCCCCATGCTCTAACAAATCCAAGAACTATGAAGCATCTCCCGAAGTCACGTGGGTCAACAAAGGAGTTTTTCCATAGGATCATTAGGCTTTATCAGTTCCAGTTTTTAATTTCCAAGTTACTAAGTTGTATTTGATGTAACTTTGTATCTTTTGATTAATAATTCTAATAAAATGAGCATGCATGTTTCGAAATCAACTCATTCGTTTCACTCTTCATCTTTCATCACTATCCATAAATAATCAACGATTTTCTATTTTCACTCTTCTTCTCCATTTTCAAATTTTCTTTAACAAACTTCGAAGGAGAATGATGAAAATTAAATAACAAGAATTTTTCTAAACTATGCTTTCAATGGTAAGACCAAGATGACGATGTAAGACATTGTTTCACTTCCTAAACAATGGAGATATAAGGAGTTAATCCTTAGTTAACCCCCTCGAGCCAGAAGTCGGAGTTCTTTCTATTTTCTAAAAAAAACCTTAATCTTAACCAGGGGCAGGGTAGTCTTTCAATTAATTCAATGGTGCATTCTATTCTCAAGAGAATCAAGTCCATCCAAGAAAAGATTCAAGCATATCTCCTTCCTTGATACATAATTGGGGAAATGATCTAAGCAAAGGTTCAAGCGCATCATCTTCCTCGTGCACATCAAAAAAGATTGAGGAAGGAATCAATAAAGAAAAAGCTCTCAACATCTTCCTCCTCAATACATCATTCAAAATCGAGGAAAAAAATGAAGACGAAGATCACAACAATCAGCATGGCAGTCACAAATTTTCAAAGTCAAAAGAAAAAAAAAAGAGAAATTCAAAAAAAAAAAGGAAAGCCCGCTAAGTCAAAACAAAGAAGACCTGACTTAGGCAAAAGTTAGGTTATCCCGATGGACCGGAAATTCAAAAGAATTGGTCCATGCAAAAATAAGGGATTAAAAACAAATAAATTGGAGAACAATATTGTGACTTCCATCTCAAGAAACATCAAGGCTTCTCATCAACACTTGGATCTTATCAACACTTGGATCTTATCAATTATTTTTCATCGAGGCTTAAATCTTTATCTATGTTTCTCATCGTCTACGCGACTACAAAATTTCATTTGGATATTGGACACATCTATTAGTAATTGAACTTAGGATTGAAAAACATCAAGGAGAATGGGGTGGGCTAAATAAATTTTGAACCTTATATCTTTTGTTTCTTAAACCACGAACCATGGCCACGTTACAACCTTCAAAAGTCCTAATTGAAGCAAGGTTAACTATGAAAGCATACTCGGAAAATTTCATTTTAAACTAACTCATATGTTTGTTAAAATTATTGCTAATCTCTTCGCCTCTTCGAATCTCCATCTCTAATCATCCATTTATTTTTAATAATCAACTTTGATTTCAAAACTTGCATGTACATAAAACATAATTGCTTTTCAAAACGTACAATTTTATTTACAAGTCAATACTTAGCATCTAGGAGATTTCAAAAAGGTCTGATCAAAGGAATTATTTTCCAAGAAGCTTCTAATTGGGGTAAAAGAATCTAATAGGATCCCTATAAATAGGGGCAAATACTAATGATCGTAGGGGCATATCACATGAAGATACTATTGACAAGGGGTGAACATTCTGAGATTTAATCAACACGGATCAAATTTCAAAGCACTCTTCAAACAGGGGTATATTGTTCGAAGGAGCATTCCTTAATCAAGTCATATCACGATAGGGTATGAATCGGTTTCCTCGTCTTAACAAACCTATTAAGGCTCAGGGGAAACCTTCCAAATGTTAGGGCAGTACATACCAAGTTCATCCTATCGCACGTAGGGTCCAAATTCTTCGAGCAACTTCAAGTACAAACATTTCAAAGATTCAAATATTTGGGAAATCTATATCAAAGTTCATGGAGAAGTCCAAGTTATTCCTAAAGGATACTTCCTCCAAATCCAGGAGATTTAGGGGCACCTTTTTCAATATTCGAATGGTAGGTTAGACCACTGCAAGGCTCGATCATAAGAAATTGATTCAAAATGGTTCATCAAAGCCAAGCATTTTCAAGAGTCTTTTAATCAGGGGTATAATACAAAATAGTGGGGTCATTCACATTATGATCAAACTGTTTCCAAGCTCATATCAAAGAGAATCTCCTCCAAGACCCTATCAACAAATTAGGGAAGGACAGTCCATTGAAAGCAAGCTCTCTTTATACTTTCACAATCCTCCTGGGGACCTCTCTCCTACATCAGCAATCTTCAAGTTCAAAACGATTAATAAGAAATCATGCAAGCACAACACTCTACCATCTGCGTCCCATCACAGGGGAACCATTAAAAAAAAGCATTCAAGTCATAATCATAAATAATAAGGTTGCATAAATCATGCATTAGGGCTCCTTGATCCAAAACCAAGCTACTTATCATCTCATCCATTTGACAAATTCCAAAAGCATGGGTCGAGCATATCTCGGAAATCCCAATTACGCATTTTCATTTTAAAATCCAACATTCATCTACATATATCCAATTCATTCATCACATACATCAATCAATCATCACCTTTCGTACATCAATCAATCATCATATTTCATATAACAATCAATCATCACATTTCATGCACCAATCAAATTTTCAAGCATGGCATACAACCTCATTTTTATGTGAAGACAATCATAATTGTCAATCAAGCTATCAATTCTACATTGAATCTCTGTAGTAGATTCTCCTGTTTGATCACGACAGTTGATTATCCAGAAGACCTCGGCAACAGGTAACTCAAATTGAATCTCGGCAGTAGATTCTCCTGGTTGATCACAATAGTTGATTATCTGGAAGACCTCGGCAGAAGGTATTTCAAATTGAATCTCGGCAGTAGATTCTCTTAGTTGATCACGACAATTAATTACCCGGGAGACCTTGGCAGAAGGTATTTTAAATCGAATCTCGGCAGTAGATTCTCCTGGTTGATCACGCCATTTGATTATCCGGAAGACCTCGACAGAAGGTATTTCAAGTTGAATCTCGCCAGTAGATTCTCCTGTTTGATCACGACAGTTGATTATCTGGAAGACCTAGACAGCAGGTAACTCAAATTGAATCTCTGTAGTAGATTCTCCTGGTTAATCACGACAGTTGATTATTCGGAAGACCTCGGCAGAAGGTATTTCAAATTGAATCTCGGCAGTTGATTATCCTGGTTAATCACGACAGTTGATTATCCGGAAGACCTCAGAAGAAGGTATTTCAAATCGAATCTCAGCAGTAGATTCTCCTAGTTAATCACGACAGTTGATTATCCAGAAGACCTCAATAAAATGTATTTCAAATCGAATCTCGGCAGTAGATTCTCCTGGTTGATCACGATAGTTGATTATCAAAAAGACCTCAGCAGAAGGTAATTCAAATTGAATCTCGGTAGTAGATTCTCCTAGTTGATCATGGCATTTGATTATCCACAAGACCTCGAAAGAAGGTAGTTGGCAATTGAATCTCTGCAGTAGATTCTCCTGGTTGATCATAACAGTTGATTATCCGGATGACCTTGGTAGAAGGTAATTCAAATTGAATCTCAGTAGTAGATTCTCCTGGTTGATCACGACCGTTGATTATCCAGAAGACTTCGGCAGAAGGTAATTCAAAGTGAATCTCGACAGTAGATTCTCCTGGTCGATCACGGCACTTGATTATCCGGAAGACCTCGACAGAAGGTAGTTTACAAACGAATCTCGGCAGTAGATTCCCCTTGTTGATCATGGTAGTTGATTATCCAGAAGACCTCGGCAGTAGGTAATTCTCAATCGAATCTCGGTAGTAGATTCCTCGGAAATCCCGACAGTATATTTCTCGTTAAGATCCTCACATTATACATATACATCATGCATGACATCCCTCAAAACATACGTCAGACATAATCGTTATCTCTTGAACCCATCAAATTTTCACCTTAGTTGAAAATAAACAACCAGCATATGACTAATCTCACCCTTGATTTATCTATCTAAGGTTTGATCATCAAAACACACTTTCTCTACAATTCAACCCATCATATAAGATTCCATGCAGTGATGTGTTCAACCCATCACCTAAGACTCCATGCAGTTATGTATTCTCTACAACATAGCTCATCACCTAAGACTCCATGCAGTAATGTATAAAACTCATTGCCTAAGACTTCATATAGAGATGTGTTTTCCTCTCCTTACCCATTACCTAAGACTCCACACAGTAATATGCGACTTAGCACATTGCCTAAGACTCCATGCAACAGTGTGACATGACCCATTACCTAAGACTCCATGCCGTAATGTGCGACACTCCCAACATAACCCATTTCCTAATTCTCTATGCAACAATATGTTTTCTTATTTCGTAATATAGATCATTTCCTAAGACTCCATGCAGCGGTGTTCGAAATCCAAATTTAGCTCATCGTCTAAAGACTCCACGCAGTGATTCGCAAACATAACCCATTGCTCCAGTCTCCAAGCAGCCATGTGTTATCAAGTGTTGTTTTATTCATCTCTCAAGGTGCGATGAATAAGTAAAGTCAAACCCAAACTTATCATATTGGTCTCCAAGCGTTGATTAATCTCACTCTCTTTTCTACTCAAACTCTGGTAGGATGACACATCATCGTCTTTACCTATCCCTTTATACAAATTCTAAATCATCATCCTCACCTTTATTCAAATCCTGGTAAGCGATAAATCATCATCTTTTCCTATTCTCTTCAAAACTCTTTGGGGTATGCTATATCAGCGTAACCCTATCTAGCCAACTCTTGGGGGCATGCTATATCAACGTAACCCTATCTAGCCAACCTTTGGTTAAATTTCGGGGTCTTCCATTATTTAATAAATCTCCGATTCAAATGTACGAGACCTATGTATTCTCTTGCAATTCAAATCAAAGAGTTATTAAATAGGGGCAACTGTCATACCCCAAATTTTCTCGCCCTCAATGCTACCATCAAGTTTATTTTCAAACTTTGATTTTTATAAAATTCTTTTGATTTACATTAATATTTTAGGGTTTTGTAAATATTCGATTTCGAGTTAATTTAAAAATATAATAATTTTTAGATTATTTATATTTTTAAATAACAAATAATTGATCATCTTCATATATTTTTTCAATTGCCTTTTTATTTCAAATGAATAACATAGCACAGTTGGTAAGAGAGTAAGGCTTACAAGTAGAAGGTCTTGAGTTCAAGTCTCATTACACTATTTTTTGGCATTTATATTCTTTTGTGTGTTTTTTCAATAAAAAGGATAAAAAAAGTCATTTTCAATTATTTTATTATTATTTTCGTTTTCTATTTTAAGGGTATTTTAAAAAAAATAAATTATTTTTTTAAATCTTTGATTTTATGCACTTAATAGTCAAGATGTTAAAAATAATTGAAATCTTCCAAAACCAATTTTTATTAATCACAAAATCAATCACAATATTGAGAAAAAATCACAAAAGTGTCTAGGTTCATAATCTTGTCCACCAAATTCTCAATCAAATCTCAATTGATATAAAACTTTCCAAAAAGTCACTTTTTTATTATTAAATTATAATTTTCGTTTTTTTAATTAATAATTTTACAAAAATAATTTTTTTCACTTTTTTCAATTTTTAATTGAAAAGTAACTAAAAATAATATAAGATATATAAACAACAAAATCAAATTATTTATCACTTTCTGATTGGTCACATGTTGACAAAACTGATTTCTCATTGGTCAAAATTTGTAGACTTGTTGACCAAGATAAAAATCATAAACTTTGGACTTTTCTTGGTGTGGACTATTTCCTTTTTGAGGTGTCTTTAACCTAATTTACAATCTATAAATAGACCACTCTTTCACACTATTTTTCATCCACAATTTCATAATCATCTACAACTCACTAGAGTTCTCCTAAAAATTGTTGTTCTTCACATCGTAGAACAACAACAAATAAACCCTGAAGTCTTCAACAAAATTTTGTCGATCAACAATTTCACCAACAATTAGCAAATCAACAACTCACTAGAGTTCTCCTAAAATTGTTGTTCTTTACATCGAAGAACAACAACGAAGTATCTCCTAAAAGTTCTACATCAACCCAAGAAACTCTTGTATCAAAAAAAGAGGAAGGATTGACCGAGAAGAAGGAAAGGAAGCAACTTAATTTGGTCACGACATTTTAGGTTGCTAACTTTGTATTCTTTGATGTAAATTTAATTTTTTTGAATATTCGAGTTTTATTTCTTTGTTTTTAGAATTTCGTCCACAATGCTTTTATGTGATTAATAGGGTTTCTATGTCTGGTTTGAATATTTTATTGTTGGTAATTTTTATTTCTCATGGTTAATCTAGTGAGTCTAAGTATTGTAATTTATATGAATTGGTTTTTCTCAATATTTAATTGTTACTATAATCACTAGGAAATTAAAAAATTTATATGATAAATTAGCTTCACTATCTTTATTATTACTAAATTAGGACGGATAAAATTACTAAATAAGAACAATATAAAACTAGAAAGAAGCAAGTCTTCTTACAATGAAAAACGAAAACATTAATAATCTTCTTTGTGTTTATTTTAACTTTTGTAGTGTTTATTATTTTTATTATTTTATTCTAAATTGTTTTATGATTTATTTATTATTATTTGTACAATATGTTTTTTATCATACGTATTATTAAGTATTTTCTAAATATGATTATATTATAAACCTTTTATAAAAATAACAAACTTAATTTTTCCTTTATTAAAAATAACTAAATAATTTTTATTATTAATCAAATTATTATTGTTGAATCTATTGCATGTTTTATTTTTTAAATCACAATGTGGGTCTAATTTTATTTATTAGAAATATTTTATCATTATTATTGAATCATAGAACCTAATCTTTTCTTATAAATTGTAGCAACAAAAATCTTTTTATTTAACGAATATTTATTTTTCTATAATCAACATTTATTTTATAAACTCTAAATTTAAAATTCTTCCTTTTACTAATTACTTAACAAATTGGGATAAATAGGTTTTTAGTAATTAAAATTTTTTTTTATTAACTTTAAAATATGTTTACTAACTCTAATGCTATTTTTTCACTTACATATTTATTCAATGATTCACTTCTTCAATTTTAAATCCATAAATCAAACATTAAATTTGAATCAAAATCTTAAATTACAATCAAATATCAAAATCCACGCAATTCATCAAATATTCCACCCTCAAGCAACACGTGGATAATACCTGGCTCCGTGATGAGGAATGCTATATCAAACTTCCTTCGCATCCTTCATATTGAGCAACACGTGGACAACATCTGGCCACGTGAGGAGGAGACTATATCAGACTCCCCCTGCTCATTGTCTCATCATACTCTTTAATCAAATCAAAGCATAAAAACAACTAACCAATAATAAACCATTTTTCTACTAACCTAACAAAAACTACAAGATATTTTCGAAAAAGGATTAAGGAGAATCAATTTCAAATTAACTTTGAATCGCGTCTACAATCACTCAACTTGCAACCCAGACAAAGTTCAAGGTTAATTCGAAAGAAATTCTACGCAATCCTATAAAAAACACCAACCAACTGTGAACTACAAAATGGGACTTTAATTCCTCCTAAGAGGATACGTAGGCATACGACTAAAATCGTGGTGAGTTCCCCTATTACAAAATTAAAACCCTTTTTACCTAAACCTAAACCTAAACCTAGTATCCTTACGAATAAGGTAGATGAAAGGTGCCTAACACCTTCCTTTCGTCTAAAGAAGTCCGAAACTTAGAATCTCTGTTTACAAATTAGGGTTTCCTATTAGATTCTCTTCCTTAGGATAAAAACTAGTAGTGGCGACTCTGATTTTAAATCCAGTTGCAACAGTAAGTCCAATTTTCCTTGAGAAAAGTGAAACCTTAGTTGTAGGTCAACGGCTTAGGAGGAGGGTTTGTCTGGTCCAACCTAGAGTAGCTTTCAGCAATTGAAAACCCTATGAGCATGAAGAGATATCTTGAATAAATTATGGGACTCAAATTTGAAAAAAAGTGGATCTGTTATGCCGGTACTCATTGAAGGGGATTTAAGTCACAACTCACGTTTGACTACATTAGGAATCCTAAAAGCGGTCTTGGTCGTCCATGGAAAAGATATAGTTTTATATCGAAGAAGCAATGTAAAAAGTTTGCGAAGATACGTCGTTATGAGGAATTCAAGGTTAATACTAGTCTTATTTAACCTAAAATGTTATGCTAATGAGTTATAGATACTAATCATATATATTTTTTAATATGTGAATAATAGGCTAAAAGCCACGTAGGAATACAAAGCAAGGCAAATAACATGTACCCTTATAGATTGTCTCGTGGGGGTTACAAAAAACTTGATAAAGGAATCATGCTTGAAAAACAACCACAAATAGGAGATAATCGCATCCCATATCCACCGTCAAGACATAAGAAATGGAAGAGGGTCCGATTAAGACCAAATGGAGAGTACACCTCTGAGGCGTCAAGAGTAGTTCTTGAGAAAATTGTAAGTATGATTTGTTTTGCTTATATTATTTGTTATTTAAATATGTTGGTAACAATATATGTAAGTTGTTCATGTTGTATATGATAAGTTGGTTGAGGTGGCTCGTGAAGGCACATTTGTTCCAGAAGCACGATATGACATATTAGTAGAAACAATTGGAATAGATGAGCATAGTAGGTGTGTTTGTGGTGTTGGAGGAGGTGTCAGCTTGAGGTCATTCTTTGGGTCTCAAAGAAAAAGTACCAAAAGCCCAAAATTTAATGCTCAAAAATAAAAGATTGAGAATGTTGAGAAGCAATTAGAAAACAAAGGAGAATGTTAGAAGAGGAGAGGGGAAAATGGAGAAATATATGGAAAGGTTTCAAGAGTTAAATTTGGTATGTGCTTTACTTGAGATGTCAGTGTTTTATCAGAAATGTATGATATATATTATGCTTATTTTTGTTTTATGTTCTGATTGAATATTATGATGTAGAGATTAAGTTAAAACCTCGATCAACGTACAAATGAAGATCAACATTATGTTGACGGGGATGATGATGATGATGCTCAAACTCCAATTAGAAGTGTTGTACATCGTGCTTCTACAAAAGGAAGTAGTTCTTCAGCCCCTCCCCCTCCAGATGACCGAAATGAGTTAATGGACCCTAACCCAGATGAAATCACCATGTTATACTTGAACATTGCGGTAATAAATGATACGCAACCTCTCCCGCTAGAACATTGTCCATGTTTGGAGTTATTTTATTACAATCATAAAGATGTAAGGGATTTTCTCGGTGGATATAAGTGGCTGGATGAAGGGATATTTCAAGTTTAGTGCACGTAACTATATAGTTGAATATACATGTCATTATAGAACATTATCATTTTTTGTATTTCCTCCATTAATTTATTCATTTTCTTTAACCATTTAGGTAAATTCACTGTGTTTGTATAGAGTTAAATGAATTGAGTATTTATGGAATATTAGATCCGCTTTTTATTTGATGGGCGTTTAATCAACCAAAAGACATTCAAGAGTACTTGAAAAATGGTTAAATGAGGGAGGTAAAGATTATTACTTAGCACCATTTCTATATTCATAAGTATATTTGTAATTGATATTTATGTATATATGCTCATGTTTATTCAGTGGTCATTGGCAGTTGATCACAATATCATTTAAGACGAATTCGGTAATGTATTGTGTTCCTTGCAGGATCCACTCGAAAAGAAAATGAAAGAGATTATTAATTCGTAAATGTATGTTTAATTCATTTTCTTTGACATTGTAACTAGTTTATCATGTAATATGTTTAATTCATTTTCAATGTACAATGTTGTGGGGTAAGTGAATATGATGAACAATGTTAGAAGAAAGCCCTCATGGATCTTTCCTAAAGTAAGTGGCCCAATTATCTGTTTCTTTTATTTAAATTCATGTGTGGTTGTATTCATATAGTTATTGCTTAAATTTGTAGACGAGTAGACAACCCAAGACTTTCGAGTGTGGGTATTATGTTATGAAACACATGTTAAACATTGTCCTTGACGATGTTGTTGTTCTTGGGATAAGGTATATATGTCATAAAATGTTTACATATATTAATATATAAGTTGACTATGGAATTATTATGATGCATGATATTTACTTTTTTGCTCTTTCTTATGTAGATGTTTAACGACGTAACCCCATTCCCTGTTGAGGACTTTGTAGATCTTCGTAAACATCGGGCGTATATCCACAATGTGCTTAAAGGTCTTGCTAATTGATTTATTTAGATGTGCTAATGACTTGTTTTCTATATTGATAATGTGAATATTAATTTTTACTTAAGCATATTGTGTTTGATGTAAATATTAATTTTGGCTTTTGATGCACAATGTTAGTTGTTTTTTATGCTCTTTTATGCATGGTTAACAAAAATATGAGTTGTTGTAAATTCTCTTATATGGTTATAATAGTTACAGGATAAAAATGGGAAGAATTTAAGAAGTAAAGAATTTCATATTTAAAACAGAGGAAGATTTGACAGCGATTTTAAAAGTAATTGTGATTGCATATTAAACGTTGATTGGAATAATATAAATTACAAAATGTTAAAGCTGAGAATCGAACCTGGGACCTTTAGTTCTATCACAATGGTTGGGTTAACTAACCGTTGTGATATGGTGCACACTTTCTAGAATACAATTCTCCCAGGACCGTGATTGTAAGTACCACATATACAATTACACGCTACATAACAATGCCTGGTCCTGCATGGTTATATATCTTTCCCAACCATTGTTAAATTACTTTTCCTTAGTAGTGTGCTAGTTGGAACTTCTTGCAACCATGAGCATTGTTTTAAGTTTAAGTTCTTGTTAAATTGTTGCTTCATGTTTCCATTCTATAATCTCAATGCATTAATAATTTATTGTTTAGTTCTTAGGGACTAGTTGTTGATATTTGTTTGGTCCCTTAACCTAATTCTTGATTGACCCTTTGTGATGCTTTCCCGATCTTTGGAGAGTGTTTTCTTAAACACTTTATGGTGTAGTTGTTGACTTGTTTATGACTTCACCTTGCATGATTCATTTTGATTTTGTGTGCTAAGTGGCGTTGTTTGTTTGATGCCTAAATACATGAATGCTTGTACAATTTTGATTTTCTCTTGCTTAGGTTCTAGAACCTCTAAAGTTGAAACCTTGTGAACATGAACCTTATGGGATTTGAGTTTGTGTTTAAGTGTTTACTTTGACACATCTTTTCTTATTTGTTGATGAATAAATCATGCTTAGATGTTTAGCATTGTTTTCTTATAACTTATTGTTGATGAATGATCACTTCACACTTAGGTGTATGTTTGGCTTGTGTGCCCTTTTTTTTCCAAGTGATACTTTGGGTTTTGTTTTATTACCTTTTGTTTATCTTTGTTGTGAACAAAGAGTCACTCAGTTTTACGCCATAGTTGAGATCACGACATCGTTCTTTTTGTTTCTTTGTTGATTTCTTATGCTCACATGTACCGTTAGGAGTTTGATTATATCTTGTTCAAGATGTGAATTAAATAGACTTTACGTCGTTAAACATCTACATAAGAAAGAGCAAAAAAGTCTTTAAAATATATTTCAACTTATACATTAATATATGTAAACATATTATTATATATATATATATACCTTATCCCATGAATAAACAATGCCGGCAAGGACAATATTTAACATGTGTTTCATGACATAATACCCACACTCGTATTTCTCGGTGTAGCGGAAGAAATATTGAGACAGAGCCATTGGATTGACTTATCTCACAAATATCAATGAAGTCGCCACTGCACTTCATTTTATCCATATGACTAGGAAAAGAGAGAATAAAACCTAAAGTAAAATAGAGATCAAGGTACGGGGATTGGTTATGCAAAGGGAAGGTATTAACACCTTAAGTATTTATGGTACTCTGCAAGAACTTCTTTGAAAATCTGTGTATTTTGGCTATAAAAGGTGTATATACAAAAAGATGGTGGAGATGAGAAAAGAAGTATTTTTTACAATTTTTGCACCCGCCACGGTTGCGAACCTTTTGTGCCTACGTACCACCTTTTGTGCAATTGGGGATCAGGGCACTCGTAGTTCTCCTCAAAAATTTTAAAACACATGTGTGTTGGTTAATTTTAAGAGAAGAGACATCTCGTCATATTCGAGTTGAAAACATACTTACTACCCACAATTATTAGAAAGGAGAATTTGAATCATCTCAAAGTGGAAAACATCACTTGGATTTTAAAATCCCCAAGACATCACTCAACACCCAAGTGGTAAATGGCTTACTTCACTACATATTGTAGAAGTATAGTAGCTTGCATCACTACAAGAATTAACAAGAGTCTAATCTTTTAAGGAAAAAAAGTTTTAAAATCAAAAGCCAAGGTGGAAAAAATGGTTTGAGTAAGGTTAATGACTTTTAATCTTAAAAAATATGTCAAAGTATTACTAAATTGATTAAAGGTTTGATTAAGAAAAATAATTGAAAATGCATGGACCTGAGTCCAAGTTTATTATGAAAGCGGTTCAAGTTTGAAAATAAGAAGAGTTTTTAAAAAAGGAGGGAGAAGATTTTGAAATTAAAGAAAGTGGGAAGAGATGGAGGAACTAACCTATGTACACAAAGTAAAAGCTAAGGAAAAGAATGATCTAACTAATAAGAAGCTAACACTTGACATAAAGAAGTCAATGTAGAATTCCCTCCCTTTGGATTAAAACCAAACAAGCATAATACTAAACCTCAGATGAATACTAAGCTTCAGATGAATTTAGAACAAAGCAAATACTTCATTGACAAAAATTGGCTAGAGTAACAACTGCATACAGAGGAATTCCCAACCAAAGATAAAGTAAAGACATAAAATAAATGCATAAAGTAAAAGCATAAAGTAAAGTCAGTTGTTAATGGTTAATAATTAGAAGTTAATAGTTGGTGGTTGGGAAATTTTTTTAGATGAATAGTCCATAATGATTTGAACATTGAGCCTAGGTCAAATTTGATGAAGGATCATTAGAGGATTGATAGAATCAAAGCCTCCTAACAATGAGCTTTCAAGGTTATTGGCCATAGCTCAATATTTAATCAACTTTGGGCTTACAAACACAAGGTTTAAACCACTAAGAATCCATCAAATAAAATATGAAAAAAGAGTATTCCAAATGATACGATCTATGATGGTTTGAGCCTTGACCCTAGGTCAAAGTTGATGAAGATTCATTAGAGGATTGATAGAATCAAAGCCTCCTAACAATGGGCTTTCAAGGTTATTGGCCATAGCTCAACACTTAACCATACTTGGGCTTGCAAAAATTAAGTTTGGGCCACTAAGAACCAATCAATAGGAAAAGAAGAAAGGGGATAAGATTAATGGTAAAAAGGGAAGTCACAGTGTAACCAATGCCTCAGATGAATTGAAATTAGGGTTTCAAATATCTGAAGAATGGAAAAACACAAGAAGGGGGGTTTGAATTGGGGTTTTTAAAACTTAAAGTAAAAGACATGTTGGTTATCCTGTTTCATTTGAATTCAAACTACTCCAGTCCACCCGCCAAGGTGATTTCGACTCTCTCAACGAGGTCTTAATCCACTAATCAAACCTGATTACACAGATACGGTGAAAACCGTCAAAGTCTTCTTGAGTTTAAACCACAACCCAGTTTTCTCAAGGTATTACATAATACAATATTTGAAAGCGTGTACAAGATGTGTTTTCTAACAAAACAATATCATACAATTGGTGTTTTACACAAATGAAATTCAGTAGATTGAAGGTGATGAAATTTCTCATTTGTTGCGCGCAGCTCAAAATCATAAGTGACTTCTCCTTCAAGTCTTGTTTATATAGGCAACGCATGTGAGGAGCTTTTGGAATATTGATAAATATTAATTAAAGAGCTTTCCATACATATAGATTCTTTTCCTCTTTCAGCCGTTACTTTTGAATAGTCATGAATGAAATGTAACGCTTCAGAACATGCTCTAGAGATTACATCAGAAGATGAATGTTACCGTTGGGACTATTTTACTTCTTTCCATAACTTGTACAAAACAGAATAACAGAGTTCTTGTTCGCAGCGTTTAGTGCACTCAGAAGTTGTAGCTTTAGAACTTCTTTATATAAGCGTGTTATGCAGATTTTTCTTTCTATATAAGATGTGTTGAATTAGAGTTTAAACACGATCTAACTCATCTTCTCTACTCTTTACATGAAAACTTCCCTGCAAAACAAAATACTTATTTAGGAAGAATATTTGTTCTTTTTAGTGTTTGTTACCATCAAAACTCTTACAAGGGTTGTAGAATCAAACTATGTTCTAACAATCTCCCCCTTTTTTATGATGGCAAAAACATGGATATTTTGATCAAATACATAAAGAACATAAAACATTAAAGTCTCCCTCTGAGTTGGATACTCAGATAGAGAAAAAATACTTCCTTGAAGAATTTTCTGATCAGAGTTTTTGAGAAAAAGATTTATAAAGCGTCCACAACTTTCCTCAACAGAGTTTGTTCCTATTTTTCTTTCAAAAAAAATAGAAGTTATAATATTCAAAATGTTTGAGACTAAGTCTCGATATTGTTATGTTCGAAATATCTTACGATCTCCCCCTTTTTTGTCAAGAATAAAAAAGCAATAAAAACACTTTAGACAATAAAAGGCATGTTGTATTAAAAAAGATTCAATGAAACAAATAAAGAAAACAATGAAGAAAACAAATTTCAGAACTAAGTTTGAGGTGATGGAAGTCGTGTGAACATGGCTTCCAATAATTTCTTGATCTTATTGTTTGATTCCTCTTGTTTTCCAAGCACCCCCTTAATTTCATTGCATGTCTCATCCTGTTTGTTTATCCTTTCCTTAAACACAACATTTTCTTTCTTCAGCTCCTACAGAGTTTGCAGCACAAGAGAAGAAGAGGGTATTTCAGCAGAGGGTACCACTTTTTTAGAGCAAGTTGCGACTGATTCTGGCTCAAGAGCTTCTTCAACTTCCTTGCCTTTGTCTATAAACATGACCAGAGAAAGAGGATCAGAGGATGGTTCATCACATTTTAATGGATGATGATATTCCCAAGTGGTATTGTCCAGCAGAAGGAGTGGCTTCTTTTCCAAGTGTCACAGAACTTGATCCTTGAAGATATTTAGGCGATCACAGAAGTTCTATGGAGCTATTTTAGAACTAATCTCCTTTAATTTTAGAGATTAAGAGTTGAACCGTTTTCTGAACTGGTTCCAATGAGAATCAGAAGCAGCTGGATTGAGATTATCTGAACAAGCTAGCTTCAGAGAGTTAACCCATTCATGTATTTTTGTTTCAAAAATCAGTAAAGATTTACCAACATCTACTTTTGAGATTTTTGGTTTTGGTTTTGGAATGGCAATTTTCTGAGAGCTTGTGATGAGATTGTCCAAAGCTTCTAATTCTATAATAGTTCTAAGAGGATCTTCTGGGTGGTTCTTAGAGAGGGAGAGTTAGAAATGATAATGAGCGAATTTGGTGAGTTTGGTGGAGTGGATTGATAAGGAGATGGAATATCTAGAATGGAGAGGTTTTGTAAAGACGTTGATGGATTTATTTGTGGTTGAGAGATCATGAGAGGGAAGGTAATTCCAAGGATGGATGATGTGGTATTGGAGTCAAGATTTGGATTTTCTGTGTGGGGAGCTTCAAACAGCAGATCAAATTGATCAATATCAGAGAGATATTATGCAAGTTTTGGCTGATTTTGGTGAAGATGGGTAGAAGATGGATTATTCAGAAGGTTATCTAGGTGAGTTGTGGTGTCAAAGTCTAAGTCAAAGTCATCAAAGTTTTGAGAAGAAGGATCTTCTATGGGTTTTGGAGATAAAGGGTTTTCAGATGTTGATAGCAGTAGTTATTCAATAACAGAAACAAAGGAAGGGTTATCTTTCTTTTTGGTAGCTTTGGGAGTCTTATGAGAAGTTCCTTCTGCAGCTTCTTTCCCTTTCCTTGATTTTATAGGAGCAATTTCCAGAGGTTGTTGTCTTAGATCACGAATGTTCACATCTGGATGTGTCCCGTCCATCTTGCAAGCATCCAGATACATGAGAACAATATCTAGAGAAGCATTTGTTTGAGTGAAGAGAAGAAAATCCTTCAGAGGTACTCTTCTAGTGGTAATGACTTCCTTGGTGGTTATTGTTGGATCCTTCTTGATAGTTTCAATAATCTTCATCTTCTTCAGATTTTTGGCGTTGAGAAGTTTACCAGCACAAGCTTCCAGAGTGTTGGCTTGTTGAGCCTCTGTCCGATGTTCTATCTGTTTGTTTTCTGTCAGAATATCTGAAGTGAGTTTGCCCAGAGGGATCCAATCTCTCTTTGTTCTTTCTTCTTCTCTTGTCTCTTTGACACTGGTCTTCAGATGATTAAATAGAAGATGTGGAAGATTAAACTTTGCTTTGGTGGCTATGAAGTACAACTGATGCTGCTGATCAATATTTATGTAATCTGGAGAGCTTATAGGCTTCTTGTGATTGATGCAACCCAAAATGATTTTAGACCAAATTCTGAGGTAATCTTTCAGATCTTTGATTTTGTTGGATGGTTGGACATAAGTAAATATTTCCTTTGAAATCTTGGTTAGGTCAGAGCCTTTGTCAGCCATATCACTACAACGAATACCGTCAACGTCGTGACCTATCAGTTGCCCAATGAGATCTTCAGAGATGACTATTTTCTTTCCCATAATGAAAGAAGTAACCCGATGATTTGAAGTTGTAGCATGAATCCAAAACTCTTTAACAAGTCTTGGAAAAAATAGACCCAGTAGGCGATCAAAGTACTTGGTCCATCATTGGAACAAACGTCAGGAGTTAAATCATATCCATTTTCCTTCAAGCTGACAAAGTCTACAATGAGCTCACACAGAACTTCTAGTGAATCAATGGGTGTGAGGAGATTTCTTGAGGGTTCTTCATACCTTTCTGCTGTTGAGGAAGAAGATCCAGGAATGCTTTGAGAACTTTGAGAAAGTTGTTGATAGGAAGCCATTATTCACAGACTCTTTTTGGGTTTTGAAAAATTAAACAAATTTGAGAGAGAAAAAGGAATTTAGAGTGAAAATGTGATAGTGAAGGTGAACGAGGTAAATATATATAGGAAAATAGAAGAATTAATTAACAAGAAAAGGTTAAAAAATGATTACATGCATTGATGATTCTTGAAAAGAGGGATATCGTAAAGATATGAAACAGTTAGTGATATGACACGAGCCTCAATGCATCAACTCAATGTTTCAAGTCTCTTCAAAATTTGAACAACTCAATGCATCAACTTAATGTTTCAGTTTCTTGTGTAGAGTTGACAACTGTTGATATTGGGAACTGCGTGCTTCTATCTTTGAAATAAACCGTTTAGAGAATGTTCAGATCTTCTTAGATAGATCCTGATACAATCTTCCTTCTTACTTCTGAAGAACTATTGATCAAATGTTCACACAAAAATAAAGGCATAAAATTCTGAGGGTTAACGTATACATAAACAAAACTATCATTCTGGGTATAATTTCATGCTGAGATGTTTCAGAATGAAGTTAAACCTATCTTCATAAAGGGGTTTAGTGAAAACATCAGCCCATTGATGGTTTGTGTCTATAAATTTTAATGAAAGAATTCCTTTCTGAATATAGTCCCTAACAAAATGATGTTTAATTTCTATATGCTTAGCCCTAGAATGTAAAATGGAATTTTTTGAAAGACATATAGTAGAAGTATTGTCACAGAGAATAGGAATGTTACTCTCATATATGTTGAAGTCTTCAAGTTGGCTTTTCATTCAGAGCATCTGTGTGCAACATCTAGGTGCTGCTATATATTCAGATTCAGCAGTTGACAATGCAACGAAGGATTATCTCTTGCTGGACCATGATATTAGATTGTCTACCAAAAATTGGCAGCTTCCAGAAGTACTTTTTCTTTCTATTTTGTCTCCGGCGAAGTCAGCATCACAATACCCTACTTATTTGTATTCTTTGGTTTTTCTATAACAAAGACCAAGATTAGTAGTACCTTTCAGATACTTGAAAATTCGCTTAACAACTGTTACGTGAGATTCTCTAGGATCTGATTGGAATTTAGCACACAGACATACACTATACAGAATATCTGGTCTTGAAGTTATTAAATATAAGAGAGAACCAATCGTACCTTTGTAGAGCTTCTGTTCTACCTTCTTACTTACCTCTTCCTTTTCCATAATGCATGTGGGATGCATAGAAGTTCTTTTACATACTTTCTTTGATGTATGTAGGTTCCTTTTGGATTTTGATTAATTTGGATACCCAGAAAGAACTTGAGTTCTCCCATCAAGCTCATTTCAAACTCTACCTGTATAGAGTTAGCAAATTTTCTTCCCAAAGAGGTTTTAGTAGATCCAAAAATAATATCATTTACATAAATTTGACAAACCAGAATGTCATTTTTAAATATTTTACAGTATAAAGTAGTGTCCATCTTCCCTCTGGTAAAATCATTTTCTAACATAAAATTACTTAGTCTTTCATACCAAGATCTGGGAGCTTGTTTCAGACCATATAGTGATTTCTTAAGTTTATAGACATAATCTGGATGTTTTGAATTTTCAAAACTAGGGGGTTGGTGCAGATAAACTTCTTCATCAATGTAACCATTTACAAATGCACTTTTAAAATCCATCTGATAAAGAGTGATGCCATTATTTACTGCAAAAGAAATTAAAATTCTGATAGATTCTAACCTGGCGACTGGAGCAAAGGTTTCTATATAGTCTATCTCTTCTTGTTGACTATAACCTTGTTCCACCAGTCGTGCTTTGTTTCTTACGACTTCTACTTGTTCATTCCGTTTATTTATGAAGACCCATTTGGTTCCAATGATGTTGAATCCTTTTGGTTTAGGAACTAGATCTCACACATCATTTCTGGTGAACTGATTTAGTTCTTCCTGCATTGCAAGTATCCATTCATTGTCCAGAAGGGCTTCGTCAATAGAAGTTGGCTCAATCAGAGACACTAATCCCATGAGAGATTCTTCAGAATTTCTGAATCTAGATCTTGTTCTGATTGGGTCTTCTTTATTCCCAGAATCTTGTTTTCTGGATGAGCCAAATTGCTTCTGGATTGTCTTTTCTGGATGGGATCTTCAAATGTTATTGTAATGTTTGTGACATCTTCTTCTGGATTTGATTGTGATTCTTTGTGAGGAGCTTCTGATGTAGTGTCTTCAGTACTTGTAAATTAAACTTCTATATCTGTAAAAAATTTACCCTGCTTTGAATTTTGAGAGCCAAGCTTATCATCAAATTTGACACTGATGGACTCTTCCACAATCTATGTTTGTGTTATATACTCTATAACCATTTGATAATTTAGAGTATCCTAACATGAGACACTTTTGTGCTTTAGAGTCAAACTTGTTCAAACGATCTTTAGTGTTTAGAATAAAGCAAGTACATCTGAATGGATGCAAATAAGAAATGTTTGGGATTTATGTTCTTCCACAGTTAATATGGAGTCTTATCCAAAATAGGTCTTATGGAGATTCTATTCTGAAATAACACGTTGTGTTAATTGCTTATGCCCATAACTTCTTAGCAAGTTTAGTCTCCTTGATCATGGTTCTGTCCATTTCTTGTAAAGTTCTATTCTTTCTTTCTACAACTCTGTTTTGTTGAGGAGTTCTAGGACAAGAGAAATCATGAGAGATGCCATTCTCATTAAAAAATAATTCAAATTTTTTGTTTTCAAATTCCCCTCTATGATCACTTCTGACTTTAACAATTCTAAGATCTTTTTCATTTTGGACTTGGTTACAGAAAGCAAAGAATACAGAATGTGACTCGTCCTTGTGTCTTAAGAACTTTACCCATGTCCATCTTCTATAGTCATCTACGATAACTAATCCATTCTTCTTGCCACTAATGGATGCAGTTTTCACCGGTCCAAATAGATATATATGCAGAAGTTCTAATGGTCTAGATGTAGAAACAACATTTTTGTTTTGAAAGAAGGTTTTGCAAGCTTGCCTTTTTGACATGCTTCACACAGAGCATCTGAGCTGAACTTCAGGTTAGGAAGTTGTAACACTCGAGGCCAAAAATAGCGAGGAGTGGTTGCACCACATGTAACACCCGAGGCCTAATAGGGCAAATGTGATCGCCACATCAGAATGAGAGGGATCCCGAGGCTATGTAGGTATGGGACTGCATGGTTGAAGTAAAACTTACAAGGATTAATTGGTAATACCTATACCAACAAGGTGTATCTTCTTTTCGGTAGCTCGTTTTATAAGAACTCCATAGTTAAGCGTGCTTGACTTGGAGTTATATTAGGATGTGTGACCTTTTGGAAAGTTTCTCAGAAAGCATGCGAGTGAGGCCAAAGCTTGCTGAAAAGACTTGTGTTGGTTTATGGGGTTAGTCGGTAATCCTGAAGGCAATCTAGGGCGTTACAAATGGTATCAGAGCCATACCTCTCCCAAGATGATGTGGTTCAAGGATGAACCATGTGGAAGCTGGTGGGAATGTAACACTCGAGACCGAAAATACCGAGGATGGGTTTCACCGCATGTAGGGAAAAGGTTGTTGCCATATCAGAATGGGATGGATCCCGAGACTATGCAGGTATGGGACTGCATGGTTGAAGGAAATATTACAACGATTAATTGGTACTACCTATACCAACAAGATGTATCTTCTTTTTGGTAGCCTGTTTTATAAGAACTCCACAGTTAAGCGTGCTTGACTTGAGTAGTATTAGGATGGGTGACCTTCTGGGAAGTTTCTCAGAAAGCATGCAGGTGAGGCCAAAGCATGCTGAAAAGACTCGTGTTGGTTTGTGGAGTCAGTCGGTAATCTTGAAGGCAGTCTGGGGCGTTACAGAAGTCCTTTGACCAGATTGAGTTTGTTAATCTGAGATATTCTTCTCATACTAACATGCCCCAATCTTCTGTGCCAGACCCATTGCTCATTGTTAACAGATAATATGCATTTTACATTCTGACTTTTTAGTTCAGAAAGTTTTATTTTGTAGATGTTGTTCTTTCTCTTTCCATTAAATAGGATAGATCCATCTTTCTAACTAACTGCTTTACAAAAATTTTGATTAAAGATTATATCATAACCGTTATCACTGAATTGACTTATGGATAACAAGTTATACATTAATCCATCTACTAACAGAACATTAGTTATAGAAGGAAGTGTATCGTTACTAATGGTTCCAGAGCCAATAATCTTTCCTTTATAATTTCCTCTGAAACCTACGTAGCCTCTAGATTTAATCTCCAGGCTTTGGAATATATGCTTTCTACCCGTCATGTGTCGAGAGCATCCAAATTCCAGGTACCAAGATTGGTGTTTCAATGTTGCTGTTAAAGAAATCTGCAACATAGACAATTTTGTCCTTAGGTACCCATGTCTTTTTGGGTCCTTGTTTGTTAGAGTTACCAAAGTTCTGTTTGAATTTTGGTTTAGCAGAAAAAGCATTACTAGTATACTTTATGTCATGTGTGTGCCCATAAGTGAAGTGAGAATAAAGGGGTGTGTGTTTTATGACCATATCCTTAACCTTCTTAGGTTGAGATACTTTAACCTTGTATCCTATTCTTTTTCTGCCATTTTTGCTAACTCCATAGATCATTGAAGCCATCTTGCTCATATCTATGTTTTTAGCAAGAATTTTTTGAAAGATATGATCATATCTTTTATAATTTTATCAGAGTTTTCTGTTCTCAGTTTCTTAGTTTCTTAGTTTCTTCGTTTCTTCAGAGTCAAAAACTATATCCTTTTTCAGGTTCTTGTTTATGACTCAAAGTTGCTGATATCTTTCAAGAATTTCTGATAGAATTTCTTCTAATTGAGATCTAGAAAAGTTAGAGAATACCTCTTCTGCCTCAGAGTCTGATTTCGATTCATATGATCCAGTGTCATCTGATACGTTGGCCATTAGGGCTATGTTGGTTCTTTCATCTTCTGATTATGTTTCAACTTCAGAAGATTCTGAGTCATCCCATGTTGCCATGAGGCTTTTCTTCTTTTATTTATATAACTTCTTTTTGGGTTTCTCTTTTGAATATTTGGACATTCGCTCTTGTAATGTCCTTGTTCATTGCATTCGTAGCAAACAATATCTCTGTTACTTTATTTTCTGTATCCATAAGATGGTTCAAAATGATTTCATTCTTCTGGAAGTTCTCAACTTCCTCTACCTGTGCTTCTACAACTGATTGACTCTTCTGGAGAGAAGAGACAATTCGTCTTCTTCTGATTAGGATCCACCAGAGTTTTCTTCTTTTGCCTGCAAAATTTTTGATTAATATTTTTTGTTAGATTTAAGAGCTAAAGACTTACCTTGCTTTTGGGGCTCATCTTCTTCTAATTCTATCTCATGACTTCTCAGGAAGCTGACAAGTTCTTCGAGAGATATTTTGTTCATATCTTTGGCCAGTTTAAGAGTTGTGACCATGGGTCTCCATTTCTTGGGTAAACTTCTGATGATTTTCTTTACCAGATCTACAATTGAGTACCCTTTATCCAAAACTTTTAGGCCAGCAACCAGAATTTGAAATCTTGAGAACATTGTTTCAATGGTTTCATCTTCTTCCATTTTGAAAGCTTCATACTTCTGAATGAGAGCAAGAGATTTGGTTTCTTTGACTTGCGTGTTTCCTTCATGCGTCATTCTCAAGGAGTCAAACATGTGTTTTGCTGATTCTCTATTTGTGATTTTCTCACACTCTGTGTACGAGATAGCATTCAAGACATTGTTCTGGCCTTGTGATGATTTCTGAATTCCCTCTTTTGATGATTTGTCATTCTTTTTCTGTCAATCTTCTGACGGCTTTCGTCAATAGGATGTATGTACCCATCAGTCACCAAATCCCAGAGATCATCATCGTGATCTAGAAAGAAACTTTCGATTATGTTCTTCCAGTAATCAAAGTTTTCACCATCAAAGTTTAGAGGTTTGCTACTGATTATGTCTTTCTCATCATGATAATCATTGCTGATGTTCTGACTTGGTCCCACCATAATGTTTTTCTTGCTTGGATCTTTTTCTGACACGGTTAAGTGTTTGTACTCAGAACCACGCGCTCTGATGCCAATTATAGAATGGAAAACACAAGAAGAGGGGGTTTGAATTGGGGTTTTTAAAACTTAAATTAAAAGACACGTTGGTTATCCTGGTTCGTTTGAAGTCAAACTACTCCAGTCCACCCGCCAAGGTGATTTCGCCTCTCTCAATGAGGTCTTAATCCACTAATCAAACCTGATTACACAGATAAGATGACAACCGTCAAAGTCTTCTTGAGTTTAAACCAAAACCTAATTTTCTCAAGGTATTACACAATACAATATTTGAAAGCGTGTACAAGATGTGTTTTCTAACAAAACAGTATTACACAAGTGATGTTTTACACAAATGAAATTCAGTAGATTGAAGGTGATGAAATTTCTCGTTTGTTGTGCGCAGCTCAAAATTGTAAACGATTTCTCTTTCAAGTCTTGTTTATATAGGTGTTGTACCCCAAAATTTTCCCTCTCATTTTATCAAGATTTCCCCTCACATTTTCACCATAATGAGATTGTATTCAAACAAAACTTCCAACATGAAAGTTGTAGTCATCCACGAAATCTACAACTTTGATACACAAAGTTTTCCCAAAAGATGCTTGGATCTCAAGTTATGATTTTATGAAGAGAGGTCCAAAAACTTTCTAACTTAGTGAAATTTTGCCCTACTTTAGGCAGGATTTTGACCTATCTTCATGGAAATTTTTCACCTAGTTCCAATTGGAATTTCAAAATTCATTTCAAAGATGGATTGTAGATCATGTTACAAGCTTTCCAAAATGTCCAAGAACTCTCCAAAATCATTCATGGTTAGGGAGAATCGAAGAAAAGAAAATGGCCATTTCTCACTTTTGTCCATGGCATTTTTCATGTCGCTACAAGTTGCAAATTCTGTCCAACCATGCTTGTACTTGGTTTACAGGTCCTTAAACCCTTCCACACTCATAAAATAAATGCAAACACATTGGTTAGAGGCATTGTTCTGATCATTGAAGCATTATACAAAGGATTAATCCATTTTTGGCAAAAAGATAAAAATGCCATTTACATAAAGCATGCTTTATGTCAAATTGATTATCTTGAGCCATACACCAAGCCTTTTGCTGCAAACAAAGCTCCCTAACATCAGGCAAAGTTCACCAACTTTGTGCAGCTAGGATACAGGCCTGTACAACCTTGGCATGGTCACTTCTCACTTTTACTTCAAAAACAAGTCAACTTGCAAAATCACCACAACTTTGTAATCTGATATAACCAAGCTTTGAAAACATTTCAAACAAGTTTAACACAATACACTAAGCCAGAAACACGAGCCCTAAGACTCTCAAACACCCTCTAACATCAAAACACCAAGTTCTTGTCAAAACAGGGAAGATTCTGCAGATTGATTTCCATCTTCACATTGCCTCGTGCGTTTTGTCCCAAACCAGTTCCAACACACTCCATACAACATACCCAAGTTATTCCAACCATTCCCAAGTCAGTGTAACTCCATTTACACACTTCACCATTTTCAAATTCTGAGTTTGCAGGTTGATTTCTATAGGAAGATTCAAGCCATTTCAAAGCAAGCCAAGCATTGGGAAAGATCAAGGGAACATCAAGAAAGCTTAAAAGAACCTCATGCCTCACTGAAAGTTGCTGCATTGCCATACTCGAGCTTGACTGAAACAGGTAAATTTCAAACTTCTATCTCTCTATTTAGGAATCATTAGGCTTAGGATTGTGAATAAAAAATGTAGTCCTCATTGCCCTTGAGCTGTACATATGCATAGAATTCATTTATGTTAACTGAGCTAGGAGTATTTGATAGTTGAACTTTCTGAAAAAACTAGGTCAAGATTTAGGGCCAAAGAAATTCTCTCTGGTCTTTGAGAGTTAGATTAAGTTTTTTACATGTTTATAATCGTGTGATCAAGAGCTATAACTTTCATGTTGCAAGTTTTTGTTTTTAAGCACAAATGCAGGAGTTACCAGTTTGAACAAGAAACGCGTGTATTTTGTTTTGGAGGACAGGGATGAAAAGGAAATGGGTTGGGCCTGGTCCTTTTGGCTATTTGCACCCTCTTGCTTGCTTTCTGCACCCCTTGGCCCATTATTTTTATTTTTTTTCTATTTTTCATTTCTATTTTCATTTTCTAACTTTTATTTATTTTTCTAAATATTAAAAATCACCAAAAATATTTTCATAAATTTTCACATTTTATTTTATTATTTTTATTATTTTCTTGTACATAGAAATAATTACTATAATAATAATATACTTTTATTTTCTTAAATAAAAACTTGAAAATATTATAAAGATATTATATATTTTTTATTTTTATTATTTATACATTTAAATAATATTGTCACACATATTTTATTTTTTAACATTTTTGTATATATTTTATTTTATTTTCTTGTACAAAAATAAATAATATAATATATATATATATATATATATATTTTCTTAAAACAAAAACTAGGGTTTGCACCCTTTCCAAAAATAATCTTTTCATTTTCCCTATTTTTAGGACATTAAATAATATATTTTACATACATAAAATAAATACAAAAACATTTTTCATATTTATATTTAATTGCATATTTAATAATTATCCATTTATTCATTTATGCAATATTTCAATTTGGTTGTAATAATAGTTTTAGGGTTTATTTTTGAACAAGATCCCCTTATTCAAACTTGTATCCCCCTCCCCATATCAATGGTGTAATAGCTTAGATTTATTTTACGCATTTATTGCTTTTATATGCATGATTAGTAAATTAGGGTTTGTATGCAAGACCAAAATCAAAACAAATAGCTTGACTAATACAAGACAAAAATGCATGAAAAATGACAACACAATACACACAAGCACCCCTAGTGTTTCATCCACTTGTTGCCTTAAAAAATAGCCATGGTATGCATGCTAGGTATCTTGGCAAAATCAAACAAAAACAAAAGATCATAGTCCCTCGATGACGCTATCTTGGTTGCCTATATAAAAATGATCTATACCCTCAAAAAATTTGCCAAGATACTTGGTACAATTGCTATCATGGTCATACGATGACACACGCCTGTCCCGTTTAACATCCAAACACAAGGTTGTTTACCAAATGCAATGGTAAAACAACAATGTCAAAGGGTTAAAAATGTGTAGGAAATATCTTTGAGTAGGGTAGACAACTCCTAGTTACTTGATCAAACTTGCAAACATCCTTGCTATTTTCAAAAACACATCACAACATAATTTCAAAACATTTCCCAACAAACTTTCAAACATTGAAACATTTTTTTAAAAGACAAACACCTTTGTTTACATTCAAACAAGAATCATTACAAAGGTTGCCTAAACAAAGGTCTCTTTTCAAAATACATTCAAAACCACACACAAAAGCACCATTTCAAACAATTGAAAAGCAAAAGCAAGTGATCTAAAACAAGTAACTAAGAGCCCATGGAAAACCATGGATGAAAAGGGTGCTAGCACCTTCCATTTTCATAATCTACCCCCCGAACCCAAGAAAACATCTCAAAGGTCTTTCCTGTGCTTTTTGACCTTTCCTTTGGATAAATAAAAAGTCGGTGGCGACTCTTGCTAAACTGAAACATTTGCGAACAGAAACGTAAAACCTTAAGTCCACCGCATCACATAACTGACGACTCTGCTGTGGATTGGGTCTAAAAGTGGGGTTACCTTAGGGTTTTAGATCACATTTACATGCTTATCTTTCTTGACTTGATTGCTTTACATTTGGTTCTATTGTTTGGGTTTGAATCCTCTACCCAGATTTGGGAAACATTCATAGGTAAATAGCAATACATTGTGAAAACTGTGCGGGGTATACCGACATGGTTGAAGCAATAACTATATTAGTGCGACATATTTGTGGGTACCGGTAGCCTTTGAGTTAATCAAAGAGAATACGGGGCAGCTGAGTGATGTCATGAAACACTAATGGACTTTTAAAACCTTTACTTGACCAACTTGGCCTTTTTAGGGGTAGTGAGATGATCGGCTTTGGTGCAATCCGAAGTTGGTAGATACTCGATACTACACTCATTGAGGGTTGTTTTCTTGGAATATTTCGGTCGCCAGTAAAGTGGATAAACTGAAACAATGAACACAGAAAATAATCCAGTGATATTGAGCTCCTTAGAACCCGATTACTATTTATAGGACAGGTTGAGCCAACTAAAATTCAAGAGGGTACTTACCTATGAAACCCCATGCAGGCCTAAAACTAGGAACTTGTGTGATTTGTTTGTACATATATACTTGTGCATAACATCATGGACATCATGAAGCATCATATGCATCCACTAACCATTTCAAGGATTTGGATCTTCATCTTTGTTCCTATTTTATAGATAATGGATTCACTTCGCAGGAAAACAATTCAAGTCAACCTTGTAAGAATTCCTCCTCAACTCAAGGAGCTAGATTCAAGGATTCTTGAGAATTCTCCATTCACCGAGAGGCATGGTCGTCTTCTCAACTTAGTCAACACCCACATTGAGGAAGACATGTTGAAAGTTCTCTTCCAGTTCTTTGACCCTCTACACCACCACTTCACATTTCCTAATTACCAGCTTGTGCCTACTTTGGAGGAATTTTCTCAACTCCTGAGGATTCCTATTCTCCATCAACTACCCTACAACGGTATGGAAAGAGATCCAAAGCCTGAAGATGTTGCTCAAGCCTTACACTTACAACCATCTGATATCATAGGCCATTGGGAAACTAGAAGTGGTGTCAAGGGTTTCTTGGCAAAGTTTCTGTTTGAGAAAGCCCAAAGCTGCTGGAATTCATTGGACTTACAAGGTTTTGAGGAGATTGTAGCTCTTCTCATATATGGGTTGGTCTTGTTCCCAAACCCTGACCAGCTTATAGATGTGAATGCTGTCAAGATTTTCATGTCCTGGAACCCGGTACCTACATTTGTTGAGGATATCCTCCACTCATTTCACACTCGAACAATGAGGAATAGAGGTGTTCTCATGTGCTTTACTCCTCTATTGGCAAGATGGTTTATTTCTCATCTTCCCCAATCAATTTTGAAGAATGAGCAAGGTTTGAGGTGGTCACAATGATTGATGACTCTTACACATTCAGATGTTCATTGGTGTTCTCGATCCCGAGAAAATGTTATCATCATTGACTGTTATGGGGAATTCCCTAATGTCCCACTACTTAGCATTAGGGGAGGCATTACCTACAATCCCTGCTTGGCTCTGAGACAGTTTGGGTATGCCCGAAGGGATGGCCCATATGACATGCTGATTCCATACTTGGTTTTTGACTTCAACAACGACGATC
Organism: Vicia faba; assembly: GCA_948472305.1. Taxonomy (NCBI): domain Eukaryota; kingdom Viridiplantae; phylum Streptophyta; class Magnoliopsida; order Fabales; family Fabaceae; genus Vicia; species Vicia faba. Next base: position 835,514,335 of record OX451740.1, read on the forward strand.
AAGGACTTCGACAAAGGTTCATCCGAGCTTGGAGAATGCCCAACAAAGTGGAAAGTAAGACCTTGGGACACAAGAATTCCACCCCCCTTGAGCCTTACCTCAAGTGGGTACGAACCCGCGCCCAGAGTCTTATGATGCCTTACCCCTACATTCTACCTGTGATCAAATAGCCTGTTATGGAAGGAGAGGTCCCGTACACCCTCCTACATCCTGACATGCCAACATCACTTGAAGATTTGCAGAGGAGTTGGATACAGCTCAAGGGAGAGCTCGATACTTTCGAAGCCCAATTCTACGCCAGTGAGAAGAAGGTTTTGGAACTTACTTGCCAACTTCACGAAGAGCAAACTCTCAACACCTACATCGCACCAAAAAGGATGTGCAACGTCTTTTTACATTAGAATTTTGTATTATTTTGCCCATGGGGCATTTATGTACTAACAAATTCTATCTTATTAATATGACGTGTGTTCCTTTTTGTTTACAACAAAGTTGAATTTCTGAATCCTTGAATGCATTACATGAATAACATATCATTCATCATATGCATAAGCAGCTCTTCACACCAGGTTTCCTTATCTCTCTGCTGTTTATTTCAGCAAGATGGATATAGAGCAGACGGTCAAAGACTTACAAGCGCAGAATTCACAGTTCCAACAGCTACTCATGACCTTGGCAAAGGGTCAGGAGGAGCTCAAAACTCTACTGGAAAAGGAAAAGGAGAAAAAGAAAAAGAAAAGAGTTGGTGTGGCTACTTTGGGTAGAAGATTTGAAGGCCAAGCTAGAAGGGTCCTGGATTTCCCGTCAACATCTGATGAATGGGTAGGAAAGGGTAAAGGAACTGCAATGCAATCTGAGTCTGAGGAAGAAGAAGATGAAGAGGGTGAAGATTATTCTGAACAACAGTACCCTCCTGCAGACGACAAATACAAGAATCTGGAATAGCTTCTGGAAGCTATGGAGGTACAAAGAGTGTCTGGGCTAGACTTTTAAGAGCTAGGATTGGTTGTTGGGATTGTCATTCCCCCTAAGTTTAAGGTGCCTCTTTTTTCTAAATACGATGGTTTGTCTTGTCCAAAGATGTATCTGCGATCTTACGTCAGAAAAATCCAACTGCATTCTTCTGATAAGGATCTATGGGTTCATTTCTTCCAGGATAGTCTTTCGGGGACGAGTTATATTAGTTCTACCAGCTAGAGAGGCCTGATATGCACAATTGGGAGGATTTGGCTGCTGCCTTCTACAAACAATATCAATATAATGCAGATTTAGCACCAACCCGTACTCAATTCCAGAGTATGGGCATGGTCTCAAATGAAGGTTTCAAAGAGTATCCCCAGCAATGGGGATACTTGGCAGGACGAGTGAAACCACCTCTATCTGAGAGGGAGCTGGTATATATGTTCTTGGGTACACTGTCAGGCCCCTTTTTCAATCACCTGATCAGAAGTTCGTCTGCGGGGTTCACCGAGTTAATTCTAACTGGTGAGAGAGTTAAAGCCGGAATCAAGAGCAGAAAAATTCAAAAGGATGCATTTGCTTTCGCTGCCATCAAAAAGACCTTTCCAGCAAAGAAAGAAGTCTCAGCTGTCTACTCCCAAAGAAGTCAAGGAAGAGTTGAGCGCCAGCCAGCGGTGGGGGCTGTAATGATTCAGAAGACTGCAGCTGACCAGCCTAGAAACAATCAACCCAGAACCAACCAAGCAAGGGTGGAAAGGCCTGCACGGAAATTCACCCGGATCAATATGACACCTGCTCAGGTTCTCCCTCATCTATTGAAGTTAAACCTTGCAAGTTTGAAAGAGGCACCGAAGAATCCGAATACATCTTCTCCTTACTACCATTCAAATGCCAAGTGTGCTTATCATTCGGATAGCCTGGGGCATGACACCAACAATTGTTGAGCCCTCAAGAATAGGATTTAGGATTTAATAGATGCTAAAGAAGTTGAATTCGACGCCCCAAAAAAGCCTAATGTGATCTCTGCTCCCATGCCAAAACATGGTCACAATGTTCATGATGTTGAAGAAGATCTTTTTGTTGCTACTGTTGATGATTTGATGACTCCGTTACCGATAATCAAGTTGAATTTGCTGAAGGCTAGGATTTTCCCAGGATGTGAAGAAGATTGCTACCTTTGTTCATCCTTACCAACCGACTGTCCATTGTTGAAGTTAGGAATCCAGCGCCTAATGGATAATCAAGAGATCCTTTTTTAGAAGACTCCAGTTACACCGACTCCTGTCAATGATGTTTCGATAATTACCATATCCTCCAATCTTTCCAAGGTCTCCAAAAGACCTGTTAAGATTACATCCGATCCGAAGATTGTACCTTTGAAGATAACTATGTCGGGGCCTATCCCGTACAAGTCCAACAAATCAATACCGTGGAACTATGGGGGAGAGATCTTTTACCACGATATTAAAAAAATTGAATTGACTGAAGAGAGTTCTGATGAAGAGACTTCCGACATTGGAAACATTGTCGGAACGCGTAAAATCACCCGCAGTGGAAGAATTTTCTCTCCTGAGATTGCGCCTCTAAAGGCAACCTTCGGACCCTCAGCCGCTCCTAAGGTTACCCCTGTGCCGATCAACATATCTGCAAGAACTCCAATTATGGAAGAAGTTGTGACTCCTGAAGTTGTTCCCTCTTCTGCTGCTGATGATAGAGGGAAAGGGATACAAGAAGAGCCTGTCAGGACGAGGGCTCTGTCGTTGATCATCCCTGAAACCACTCAGAAAGAAATGGAAGAGATTTTGAAAATAATCAAGAAAAGCGATTATAATGTTGTAGAGCAACTGGGGAAAACCCCCTCAAAGATCTCTATGCTGGCCTTACTACTTTGTTCAGAAGCTCATGCCAAAGCTTTGATCAGATTCTTGAAGATAGCCCATGTGCCCCAGGAAACCTCCACGGATCAGTTCCAGGAATGTGTAGCTAGCCTAACAACAGATAATGGTTTAGGATTCTCCGATGCTGATCTAACAATCAAAGGGAGGAAACATAATGACGCTTTGCATGTCTCGGTGGAATACAGAGGGACTACTCTGGGACACGTTCTGGTAGACACTGGTTCATCGCTGAACGTCCTACCAAAGAAGGCATTGGATAGGCTAGATTGTGAAGGTCTAACCTTGAAGCCCAGCAACATCATTATCAGAGCCTTTGATGGTTCTAAACGGATGGTCCACGGGGAGGTGGACATCCCGATTAAAGTAGGAACTGAAACCTTTAACTCCATATTCTATGTCACAGACATCCGTCCCTCCTATTCTTGCTTGTTGGGAAGACCCTGGATTCATCATGCTGGAGTCGTTACTTCTATTATGCATCAGAAGCTCAAGTACCCTATTCAGGGGAAAATCGTGACAGTTCACGGTGAGGAGGAATACATGATAAGCCATCTTAATTCTTTCCGCTATGTGGAATTGGATGGTGAATTCATCGAAACCCCCTTTCATCATTTTGAGGAATTAGCTCAGGAGATTGCGGCAACCAAGACAGTGCCTTCTGTACCCATGATTACCCGACCTCCACCTCAGATATCGTCACTCAAATATGCAAAGGTTGTGATTGAAGAAGGAGGAAGCACAATTTGGGGGTAGCTTCCCGATTTTCCATTCAAATCTGATAAATTTGGCTTGGGTTTCACTGCTTCTGCTCAAAAGGTTGTGCGTCGCTCCCGGGCTGGAGGGCCACCAGTAAAGATCACCCATCACGGAGTCAGTGCTTTGGAGGATGGTGAAGAGGAGAGCAATCTAGAAGACTGGATTTTCCCTACCGTTGAAGGAGGATTGGGCAATTGGGAGGAAAAAGACTTTATTCCCATTACTTTCATCAATCAGTAATTTATCTTTCAAACATTTCTATTGGTTTGTAATAACTCTTAAACAATTCATACACTTCAAATCTTGTGCCTTACCCGGGGTACATAGGTCCATTTGTAAGGGTTTGATTTTTCATCTTCATATGCCATTTTAATGAATCATAGACGTTTTCATATATAAAATTTTGTGTTCATTTTCTTTCTTTTTACATTTTATTTGTTTAAAGGTGGCTATCCCTTACACACACCCACACTCACCAATGCAGGTACCCATCCATTCTGGATTCCATGGGTAACAATTCTGCTATGGCCTTCAGTGACTCTAAATATCTGGTCTACCATGTCGAATTCGAAGGTGATGAACACTGTGAAGTGCCCGGAGAATTGGCTAGACTGCTACAACAGGAAGAAAGGGTTATTCTACCACATAAGGAGTTGTTAGAGACAATCAAGTTGGGAACTGAGGAAGACAGAAAAGAAGTTAGAGTGGGTGCCAACCTAGAGCCAAGTGTCAAGGAGCGCTTAGTTCAGTTGTTGAATGGATATGTTGAGATCTTCGCCTGGTCCTATGAAGACATGCTGGGACTTGATACAGATATTGTGGTACACCGTCTCCCTACAAGAGAAGACTGTCCACCAATTAAACAGAAAGTCCGCCGCATGTGGCCTGACATGTCTGAAAAGATCAAAGCTGAAGTTATGAAGCAATTCAATGCTGGATTTCTTATTGTTTCATCATATCCATAATGGGTTTCTAACATTGTGCCTGTGCCTAAGAAGGACGGCAAAGTCAGAATGTGCGTGGTTTACCGAGAATTAAACAGGGCTAGCCCTAAAGATGACTTTCCACTTCCACACATTAACATCTTAGTTGACAATACAGCTCAGCACAAGGTATTTTCTTTCATGGACGGATTTTCAGGGTACAACCAGATCAAAATGGCCCCTGAAGACATGGAGAAAACTACTTTTGTTACACAATGGGGTACATTCTGCTACAAAGTGATGCCATTCGGACTGAAGAATGCCGAGAAAACCTATCAACGCGCCATGGTAGTTTTGTTTCATTATATGATACATCATGAGATAGAGGTCTAAAAAGACGACATGATAGCCCGTTCACAAACTGAAGAAGAACACCTCGACCATCTGCAAAAGCTGTTTGTCAGGTTGAAGGAGTACAAGCTCAGACTGAACCCTAACAAGTGCACTTTCGGAGTCAGGTCCAGTAAACTCTTGGGTTTCATCGTCAGTAACAAGGGCATCGAGGTTGATCCTGCCAAAGTAAAATCTATACAAGAAATGCCTGCCCCTTACACTGAGAAGGAGGTCAGAGGTTTCTTAGGACGCCTAAACTACATTGCAAGGTTCATATCTCACCTAACATCTACTTGTGAACCAATCTTCAAGCTGTTGAAGAAAGATCAGGTGGTTAAATGGAATGATGACTGTCAAGTTGCTTTCGATATAATCAAGGAGTATTTGCTAGAACCTCCTATCTTGATGCCTCCCGTCGAAGGAAGACCTCTAATTATGTATCTGACTGTCTTGGAGAATTCAATGGGGTGCGTACTAGGCCAACATGACGAGTTTGGCTGAAAAGAGCATGCCATTTATTACCTTAGCAAAAAGTTTACCGACTGTGAGACCCGATACTCACTGCTCGAGAAAACTTGTTGTGCTTTGGTATGGGCTGCTCGCCGGCTAAGGCAATATATGTTGACTCATACTACTCTGTTGATATCTAAGATGGATCTGATCAAGTACATTTTGAAAAGCCTTCTCTATCTGGAAGAATCACTAGGTGGCAGATGATCCTCACAGAGTATGATATACAATACGCGACCCAAAAAGCTATAAAGGGGAGTGTGCTAGCCGATCATCTGGCCCATCAAGCTGTCAAAGATTACCAATCCATGAGTTTCGACTTCCCCGACGAGGATATCATGACTTTGGATAACATTGAAGAGAACAGACCGTATGAAGGACCTGAACAAGGATCCCGATGGACCCTGTACTTTGATGGTGCTTCTAACGCACTTGGCAACGGTATCGGTGCTGTACTTATCTCTCCGGAAGGTTGCCATACACCTTTCATCGCTAGACTCTGCTTCAGCTGAACCAACAACATGGCCGAGTATGAACCTTGTATTTTTGGTCTCAAGGCTGCCATTGACTTGGGAATCAAATCATTGATCATGTTTGGGGACTCAGCTTTGGTCATCAGTCAGATCAAAGGAGAGTGGGATACTAAACATCCGAACCTCATCCCTTACAAAGAACATGTCTTGACATTGCTACCTCATTTCGAGCAGATTACCTTCGAGCACTTTCCGCGAGAAGAAAATCAGCTAGCAGATGCTCTAGCTACAATGTCCTCCATGTTTAAACTTAACTGGGATAATGAGGCTCCCAAAATCACCATTGAACAGATGGACGAACCTGCACATTGTCACGAGATTAATACCGAAGAAGTAGTGGACTGACCCTGGTTTCATGACGTCAAAAGGTATCTCGAAGCACAAGAATACCCTGAAGGAGCTTCAATCAACGACAAAAAGTTTCTAAGGAGGTTCTCAGCTAAGTTCTTCCTGAGCAATGGTATCCTATACAAGTGCAATCATGATTGCATTCTGGTCCGTTGTGTGGACAAGGTTGAGGCTGAACAAATCATGGTTGAACTACATAATGGTACCTTTGGCACTCACTCTAGCAGACATATGATGGCTAAGAAGATTCTGCGGGCAGGCTACTACTGGTCTACCATGGAAGCTGACTGCCATCAACATTCCTGAAAATGCCATAAATGTCAAATCTATGCGGATAAGGTACATATACCTCCAGTTCCTCTCAATGTCTTAACAGCTCCTTGGTCGTTCGCTATGTGGGGAATCGACATGATTGGAGAGATCAAGCCTACAACATCCAATGGACACTGCTTTATCCTAGTGGCCATTGATTACTTCACCAAGTGGGTCGAAGCATCTTCCTTCGCCTCCGTTACAAAGAATGTGGTTGCCCGCTTCATCAAGCTGAACCTTATTTGCCGGTATGGTATCCCCGATAGGATCATCACCGACAACGGTACAAACCTGAACAACACTATGATCACCGCTTTATGCAAGCAGTTCCAGATTCAACATCACAATTCATCTCCCTATCGACCAAAGATGAACGGTGTTGTCGAAGCTGCGAACAAAAATATCAAGAAGATCATACAAAAGATGACAGTCACCTACAAGGACTGGCATGAGATGTTACTGTTTTCTCTACACGGGTACCGTACCACGACACGCACTTCAACTGGGGCGACACCCTATTCTTTGGTATACGACATGGAATCTATTTTACCAATCGAGGTTCAGATTCCCTCCTTGAGAATCATGAAAGATGCTGGTTTAAGTGAAGACGATTGGATTCATACCCGGCTTGATCAACTTAATTTAATCAACGAGAAGCGACTTACTACTGTTTGCCATGGTCAGGCGTATCAAAAACGAATGATCAAGAAATTGAACAAGAAAGTCAGGCGCCAGGTATATCAAGTCGGGGACCTTGTAATCAAGCGAATCATCTTGCCGCAAAGTGATCCCAGGGGTAAATGGACTCCTACTTAAGTAGGACTATTTGTGATCAAAAACATCTTTTCTGGTGGAGCAATGATCTTAACCACCATGGACGGTGACGACCTGCCGCACCCTGCGAACGCAGACATAATCAAAATATACTACGCATAAATGAACCAATAAGTTGAAAACCCGAAAGGGCGACTTGGGAAAAAATGGGCATCCCGGTGAACCAAAAATCCGAAAGGGCGATTCAGGCAAAAATTAGGGATAAAACAAAAAATCTGTACACCCGACAAGTTGAAAACCCGAAAGGGCGATTTGGGCAAAAAAGGGTTTCCCGGTGGACTGAAAACCCGAAAGGGCGGTCCAGGCAAAAGTTAGGGAATTAAAGCGTATGACTATGTCTCGTCGGATCACTTTAAGGACAATCTCCTCACCAGAAAAGCTCCAGGCTTCTGATCAGTCCAATTATCGTCAGACGAAACAACGAATGAACAAGATATCCAGAGTTACGAAGGTTATAGCAGAATGGGAACCCCATGGAATTTTTACACATAGCCATCTTTCTTTGTATAAATTTTTTCTCATTTTTTATGACAACATTCTCTTACTAGGATGTCTGTCTCCTTTGTACAAAATACTTACACAAAGTTAATACAAAGATACTTCAAAGTGCAGAAAACTATTTGCCTTTTCTTTTACTTTACACTTATGTTTTTATTTGAAAACGTCCAATGATTTATTAAATGAGCATATGCATTTGAATATAATCACTGTTTAAAAATAAACGAAATGTGAAAGAATAATTACTAACAGGTTGAAAGTATAGGAAAACGTCTTGAAGCTATTCCAAGAGAAATCCCCTGCAGTACATCATCTAGATCCCTAGCGGAGCTAAAACCTTGAAATACATATCCCCAGCGGAATTAAATTTCAAAATCCTCACCAGAGTCTAATCTTCAAACTCCCAATCCTCAGCAGAGCAAAACTTTGGGTCATAAATCCCCAGCAAAGATGAAACCTTCTTCCCCAGCGAAGTCAAATTTCCAACTACCAATCCACAATGGAAACCATTCAGTTTCCCCAGATTCCCCAACAAGTTGTCTTAAAGTCTGAGAATCAACCAGATAACAGTTATCTTTTATCCCCAAATTAGGATAATTCCCCAATAGATTGGCATACAACCCAAACTCCTGAACTTTTTCCAAACAGGAATAATCCTTTTCCCCAGAGAGTCTTGAACTTACTTTCCAGCAGGATAGCTACTCCCCAGCAGTATAGCTATTCCCCACAGAGTTTTTTACTCCCCAACATAATGAAGATTCTCATTCTTAACTCCCCAGTTTGAAGTCCCCACAGAGTTCTTCATCCCCTAACAGATTGAAGATTTTCAGTGAAGTTGCCAGAGTTTTCATTACTTCTCAGAATTTTTAATCCCTTTCAGATCGAAGATTCTTATTCTCACTTCTCCAGTGAAGCCCCCAAGAATTCAATTTCCCCAGGAGATCGAAGTTTCTCATTCTTGGTTCCCCGCAGAAGCCATCAGAGTCTTCCTTTTTCTCCAGCAGATCAAGGTTTTCCTTTGCTTAATCCCCGGTAGAGATCATCAGAGTTTCCTTATTCCCCATCCGAGTAAAGATTCCCATGGTGCAATCCCCAGCCATAGTCATCAAAGTTCTCAGGATTACCCAAGCAGGTTTCTCAAGCAGATTTGAAGTATCCTTATATCCCCAGGAAAGTCGTGAAGGATTCTCACATCCCCACAGAAGTTGTCAAAGTTTTTGATAATCCCCGCAAGTTGCCAAGGATTTTCTATCCCCAACAGTGGTCCAAGGATTTCTCATCCTCAGCAATCAAAGATTTTGAATCTCCAGCAGCAGTCAAAGATTTCATTATCTCCAACTATCAAGGATTTATTTTCCTCAGCAAGACAGCTAATCAGCTTACATGCGCATACATTACATTCATATATCATAAACATTGATAAAGCACATTTTATTGCATCATACATTTCATGCGACATAACTTTGTGTTTCAGCTAACATTTTACCCTTTTCAGGATAATATTAAAGGCTATCTTTAACAAACATTCAAAGATTTCAGATGCAGTACAGATACACTCCAGACACGAAAGTCATTCTCCTACTCATTCAGATCTCTTATTTAGATACAGTATAGATACACCCTAGACATGGAGGTCATTCTATTACTCATTCAGAATTCAACAATCAGATACAGATTAGATACGCTCCAGACACGGAAGCCATTCTATTTCTCATTCAGATTCAACTATCAATTTCAAGTTCAGATACACTCCAGACATGGAAGTCATTATGTCACTTATTTAGATCCCCGTTACAGTACATATACACTCCAGACACGAAAGTCATTATGTTACTCATACAAATCTCAACTTCAGATACACTCCAGACACGGAAGTCATTCTGCTACTCATACAAATCTCAACTTCAGATACAGTCCAGATACGCTTCAGACACGGTAGCCATGCTGTCACTTATTTTGACTTTTCCCACAAGCCCAGAGATGCTCCAAACACGGATGCTATTCTGTCGCAGATTCAGATACAGTCCAGATATGCTCCAAACACGGTAGCCATGCTGATGTTCCCTAGCTTGGATATGCTCTAGACACGGCAGCTATACCCTTGCTCTTACAGATTCAAATACAGTCCATATACGCTCCAAACACGGTAGCCATGCTGATCACTCATGCTGATGTTCCCTAGCTCGAATACGCTCCAGACACGGCAGCTATGCCCTTGCTCGTATAGATTCAACTACAGTTACAACTTGGATACGCTCCGGACACGGCAGCTATACCCTTTCTCTTACAGATCCAATTACAGCTTGGATACACTCCAAACACGGCAACTATACCCTTGCTCTTACAGATCCAGTTACATCTTATATACGCTCCAGACACAGCAGCTATACCCTTGCTCGTACAAATTCAATCCCAATTACAGCCTGGATACGCTCCATACACGACAGCTATACCCTTGCTCGTACAGATTCACTCTCCAGATTGAGTTCAGATACGCTCCAGACACGGATACCATTCTGATACTTATTCTTCTGACCTACAACATTCAATTCAACAAACATTCTTGGATGGCATCTTTAAGCCCATCTCCAACAAGATTTTGTCACGTCTCTAAATGGCATCTTTAAGCCCATTTCCTCAACTATATTTTTGATGAGTGCAAATTTACGGGCACTCTAGTGTCCAATCAGCTTTTACCTTCGAGTCACGAATGGCAAACTCTCCAATCTAACTCTTTAGGTTCAAGAAGATTGAACATGGGAAGCTGTTGTACCAAAAAATTTTCCCTCTCATTTTATAAATATTTCCCCTCACAAGACTCTTTGGACTCTAGACAGGATTAGGGTTTGCTCTATTCAAGACATCTCCTTGCACTGTTGACCTGAAATTAGGGTTTGAGTTTGCACATGGATTTTTGGAATTCCAATGCTCAAAGTGACTTTCATACTTCATGTTGGACTCATAAGATTTCCCATACCAAGTTTCAAGCCTTGAATCAAATTTTTGCCCAGTCAATTGGACAGTTGACCTAAAAATTAGCTGTATTGAGGGAAAAGTCAATTGTATCCAATTTACAGTCAAACCTCATAATTTTTTATCCACATCAACATTATAAACTCATATGAACCATTTGATTATGTTTGGGCCACAACTCCTCAAGAAATTTGATCAGATCATCAAAAGGGCAAAATGGTCATTTTTAGGGTTTTGACTGCAAAAGGGCAATTTCTGATTTTTAACCTAGCCAATGTAAAATTGGGTTCAAGCATGGATTCAAGGATTCAATGGCATCATCTTGACCTAATCACAAGGTTCAAAAGATCTCAAAAGCATTGGATTGACAGATGAATTTTTCAGTCAACTGATCAAAAATCAATTGTACACTGAAAAGTCAAACTTTGACTTTTTGGTCAAAATCAAGTGCCAAGGGTCATTTTTCATCAAGATGTGTCAAAACATGAAACTTGTTCACCAAGAAACTCAAATTTCAAAATTAGGGTTTAAGATTGAAATTTTTCATAACTTAGAAATTTTCTAAGTTATGAAATTTTTTTCCCCAACTTTGCCCAACATTTTCACCATGATGCAATTGGATTCAAACAAAACTTCCAACATGAAAGTTGTAGTCCTCCATAACATCTACAACTTTGATCACAAAGTTTTCCCAAAAGATGCTTGGATATCAAGTTATGAATTTATGAAGAGAGGTCCAAAAACTTTCTAACTTAGTGAAATTTTGCCCTAGTTTAGGCTGGATTTTGACCTATCTTCATGGCAATTTTTCACCTAGTTCCAATTGGAATTTCAAAATGAAATTCAAAGATGGATTGTAGAGAATGTTACAAGATTTCCAAAATGTCCAAGAACTCTCCAAAATCATTTATGGTTAGGGAGAATCGGAGAAAAGAAAATGGCCATTTCTCACTTTTGTCCATGGCATTTTTCATGTTGCTACAAGTTGCAAATTTTGTCCAACCATGCTTGTACTTGGTTTACAGGTCCTTAAACCCTTCCACACTCATAAATTAAATGCAAACACATTAGTTAGAGGCATTGTTCTGATCATTGAATCATTATACAAAGGATTAATCCATTTTTGGCAAAAAGATAACAATGCCATTTACACAAAGCATGCTTTATGTCAAATTGATTATCTTGAGCCATACACCAAGCCTTTTGCTGCAAACAAAGCTCCCTAATATCAGGCAAAGTTCACCAACTTTGTGAAGCTAGGATACAGGCCTGTACAACCTTGGCATGGTCACTTCTCACTTTTACTTCAAAAACAAGTCAACTTGCAAAATCACCACAACTTTGTAATCTGATATAACCAAGCTTTGAAAACATTTCAAACAAGTTTAACACAATACATTAAGCCAGAAACACGAGCCCTAAGACTCTCAAACACCCTCTAACATCAAAACACCAAGTTCTTGTCAAAACAGTGCAGGTTCTGCAGATTGATTTCCATCTTCACATTGCCTCGTGCGTTTTGTCCCAAACCAGTTCCAACACACTCCATACAACATACCTATGTTATCCCAACCATTCCCAAGTCAGTGTAACTCCATTTACACACTTCACCATTTTCAAACTCTGAGTTTGCAGGTTGAGTTCTATAGGAAGATTCAAGCCATTTCAAAGCAAGCCAAGCATTGGGAAAGAGCAAAGGAACATCAAGCAAGCTCAAAAGAACCTCAGGCCTCACTGAAAGTTGCTGCATTGCCATACTCGAGCTTGACTGAAACAGGTAAATTTCAAACTTCTATCTCTCTATTTAGAAATCATTAGGCTTAGGTTTGTGAATAAAAAATGTAGCCCTCATTGCCCTTGAGCTGTACATATGCATAGAATTCATTTATGTTAACTGAGCTAGGAGTATTTGATAGTTGAACTTTCTGAAAAAACTAGGTCAAGATTTATGGTCAAAGAAATTCTCTCTGGTCTTTGAGAGTTATATTAAGTTTTTTACATGGTTATAATCATGTGATCAAGAGCTATAACTTTCATGTTGCAAGTTTTTGTTTTTAAGCACAAATGCAGGAGTTACCAGTTTGAACAAGAAACACGCGTATTTTGTTCTGGAGGACAGGGATGAAGAGGAAATGGGCTGGGCCTGGTCCTTTTGGCTATTTGCACCCCCTTGCTTGCTTTCTGCACCCCTTGGCCCATTGTTTTTATTTTTTTATATTTTCCATTTCTATTTTCATTTTCTGACTTTTATTTATTTTTCTAAATATTAAAAATCACCAAAAATATTTTCATAAATTTTCACATTTTATTTTATTATTTTTATTATTTTCTTGGACATAGAAATAGTTACTATAATAATATACTTTTATTTTCTTAAATAAAAACTTGTAAATATTATAAAGATATTATATATTTTTTATTTTTATTATTTATACACTTAAATAATATTGTCACACATATTTTATTTTTTAACATTTTTGTATATATTTTATTTTATTTTCTTGTACATAAATAAATAATATAATATATATATATATATATATATATATATATATATATATATATATATATATATATATATATATATATATATATATATATATATATATATATATATATATATATATATATATATATATATATATATATATATATATATATATATATATATATATATATATATATATATATATATATATATATATATATATATATATATATATATATATATATATATATTCTTAAAACAAAAACTAGGGTTTGCACCCTTTCCAAAAATAATCTTTTTATTTTCCCTATTTTTAGGACATTAAATAATTTATTTTACATACATAAAATAAATACAAAAACATTTTGCATATTTATATTTAATTGAATATTTAATAATTGTCCATTTATTCATTTATGCAATATTTCAATTTGGTTGTAATAATAGTTTTAGGGTTTATTTTTGAGCAAGATCCCCTTATTGAAACTTGTATCTCCCTCCCCATATCAATGTTGTAATAGCTTAGATTTATTTTACGTATTTATTGCTTTTATATGTATGATTAGTAAATTAGGGTTTGTATGCAAGACCAAAATCAAAACAAATAGCTTGACTAATACAAGACAAAAATGCATGAAAATGACAACACAATGCACACAAGTACCCCTAGGGTTTCATCCACTTGTTGCCTTAAAAAATGGCCATGGTATGCATGCTAGGTATCTTGGCAAAATCAAACAAAAACAAAAGATCATAGTCCCTCAATGACGCTATCTTGGTTGCCTATACAAAAATGATTTAGGCCCTCAAAAAATTTGCCAAGATACTTGGCACAATTGTTATCATGGTCATACGATGAACCACGCCTGTCCCGTTTAACATCCAAACACAAGGTTGTTTACCAAATGAAATGGTAAAACAACAATGTCAAAGGGTTAAAAATGTGTAGGAAAGATATTTGAGTAGGGTAGACAACTCCTTGTTACTTGATCAAACTTGCAAACATCCTTTCTATTTTCAAAAACACATCACAACACAATTTCAAAACATTTCCCAACAAACTTTCAAACATTGAAACATTTTTTTAAAAGACAAACACCTTTGTATACATTCAAACAAGAATCATTACAAAGGTTGCCTAAACAAAGGCCTCTGTTCAAAATACTTTCCAAACCACACACAAAAGCACCATTTCTAACAATTGAAAAGCAAAAGCAAGTGATCTAAAACAAGTAACTAAGAGCCCATGGAAAACCATGGATGAAAAGGGTGCTAGCAACTCCCCTTTTCATAATCTACCCCCCAAACCCAAGAAAACATCTCAAAGGTCTTTCCTGTGCTTTTTGACCTTTCCTTTGGATAAATAAAAAGTTGGTGGTGACTCTTGCTAAACTGAAACATTTGCGAACACAAATGCAAAACCTCAAGTCAGTTCTCCCACCGCATCACAATAGGCAACACATGTGAGGAGCTTTTGGAACGTTGATAAATAGTAATTAAAGAGCTTTCCAAACATAGAGATTCTTGTCCTCTTCCAGTCGTTACTTTTGAATAGTCATGAATGAAATGTAACACTTTAGAACATGCTTGCTAGAGATTACATCAGAAGATGAATGTTACCATTGGGACTCCTTTACTTCTTTCTAGAACTTGAAAAAGTAGAATAACAGAGTTCTTATTCCCAGCGTTTAGTGCACTCAGAAGTTGTAGCTTTAGAACTTTTTTATATAAGCGTGTTATGCAGATTTTGCTTTCTATATAAGATGTGTTGAATCAGAGTTTAAACACGATCTAACTCATCTTCCTTGCTCTTTACATCACAACTTTCATGCAAAATAAAATATTTATTTAGGGAGCATAATTGTTCTTTTGAGTGTTGTTATCATCAAAACTCTTACAAGGGTTGTAGAACCAACTATGTTCTAACAATATCATCAACATCATTCATCCATTTTGGTGGATTTTGTTTTTCAACCTATCAACACCCAAGATCCAATGAGGTTGAGGAACTTGACCTAAGGGATCAACCATCACCCATAATTCAGAACCAATCAGAAAAAAGAAATAAAATATATTTAATATAAAATATTAAAACAATTCTTAAATGATTTATAAAATAGAAATAATTGATGAAATAAACAAAATGTATTAAAACATCAAATAAAAATCTCAAAAAATTACCAGTGGTCAAACATGAGTCAACAAGTGTTGATAACATTTTTTAGAATTTTTAAAAGTGAAAAACTATTTAAAAAAATAAACAATTAATCAAAGTGAAACAAAAATCACAAAAAATAGTAAATTTAGAAATAAAAATTAAATAAGGTCACCAATATTTGTCAAAATATCATTGGATCCTTCCATAAGTTTTTCAGAATTGTTAAAGGTCAAAAACTATTTTTATAAGAATTAAAACAAGACAAATAAAGAGAAAAATCATTAAAAAAATATTAAATCATAATATAAAATTATGAAAAAATAAGAACCGGAAAGATAATATTTAGAAATATTTTTGTGAATTTTTTCATAATTTTCAAGTCATAATGAATTTTTATGAATTTTAGAAGTTTAAAACAAACAAAATAAAAATCAGAAAATAAAATAATAAACCAAAAAAACTGGACCATTTGATCATTGTCAAAACGTGTTAGTAAGCAGATATGATGCGCTGTGCATGTTATAGTTTTTATTGAAAAACACACAGGACCATTAATAAAATCAAATTTTATAAAATATAAAACAAAAAGAAATATGGGCCATTTAATCAAAGTCAAAACGCCTTAGTAAACACATCCAAGGGACCTGGTGCATTGTGCTTGATATGGACTCTAGCAAGAAACACGTAGAGTTTATAAAAACGAGCCAATCAAAATAAAACAAAAGTCAAAGGATCATTGGTTAAAGCACGACACGTATGTCGTCTTCAACCTCCAGACACCTGCGTGTGGGGTTTGTATGAGATTCTTTAAATGGACACGTTAGAAGGTCATAGTGGTATCATTGGATTTGTCTCTTCCAGATGATCCTAACACTACCATCGCAAAAAATTTATGTAAAGTACAAAATATTCGATTTGAGAAAAACCAAAGCAGAATTGCAAAATTGATTTTATAAACAAATGTTCAATTCTCAACGAAAATGAAAACCAAAAGATGTATGAGAATCAGAAGAAGAATTACTACAAATTAGTAACTTGTTTGAATCGATTTGGTTCAGTAACCTACCTGAATGAAGCTCAAAAAGCTTGATCCAAAACTGAACTTCTGTAGTTCTAAATATGACTCGATTTGCTTGGTTTAGGTGATGGAAAGTTTGTATAATTATGGATAATCATGAAGCAAAAAAGAATTTGAGGTGAGAAGGCTTGAAATTATGAAATGAATTTTCAAATTTCCAAGCTTCGAGTGAACTTTGGAAGAGTGATTGTGGCTCTCTAAAGCTTAGGAAATGAATGTAGAGTAGTCTTATATTTATAGGAGAGTGAATGGTGATGAGAATAGGAAGAAATAGTGAGGTTTGGAGAGAAATCACATGGATCCTGAATGTGAGGAAAGTGTGACTCTAATCCACCAAAAACTAATCCAGTTCTTGCGTTTTGAGGCTTAAACAAGTATGGGAAAGTT
The DNA here is from genome assembly GCA_948472305.1 of Vicia faba. Taxonomy (NCBI): domain Eukaryota; kingdom Viridiplantae; phylum Streptophyta; class Magnoliopsida; order Fabales; family Fabaceae; genus Vicia; species Vicia faba. The sequence continues at coordinate 835,531,384 of OX451740.1, forward strand.
TGTTACTCATGTTTAAATCAAAAACACGCATAAATCTTGTGTTTAGAAGCTACATTATGGATTTTATAATTTTGACTTGGTGAGAAACTCAGTTTCATGGTACCCTCTTTGAACTCATGGTGCACACAACTTATGAGGCTTTATGGGATGGTTCTTGAAGCATTTGAAAGCCAATGTAACAATCTTTACAATGTCCCAAGAAATAATCCATTTGGTTAACTGAGCACAAATTTACATCCATTTAAAATCGTGAATAATAATCTGATTTTTGTACATAGAAATATTTCTAAGTGTTGAGCTTAAAAATGACCTATAATCTCTTGCAAACTTACAAGCCCTTCCACTCAAAATTTGATCTCGATCCTTGAGGATAAAATTAAGTAGCCTCTTCAAATTGAATTGTTGAATTGATATCATTCAAAATTTATAAAAATTGAAAGAGTTATGATCTTTGGGAGATGATGAACAAATTTGGAGAAATCCACAAATGACCTATAATATTTTCAATTCTTTAAAGACTTTCCATATCTTTTCAAGCCTTGCACCTTGAAAAAAATTTGTAGTAGACATCCTAAAGTTTATTATGAAAAATAAATGAGCTCAAGGATATAAAATATGACCAAGTTATGATCCTTTGAAGTCACACAAGAGAGTTTGATAGCCTTTTCAAAGGACTTGTAACCTTCTTCAACCATTAGTGATCTTCCATTCAAAATTAGACTTAGATCCTTGAAGAGAAGTTATTAAGGACTCTTAAGAGAGAATAATGGATTTATAATCAACCTAAAACCTCAAAAAATGAGCAAGATATGGTATTTGGAAGTCAACTAACCCTTACTTAGAGAGTGCCAAAATGACTTGTAACCCCTTTCAACTTTTGATGACTTTCAATGCACAAATGGATCTTGAAATGTAAAAATAAGTTGTTGTAGATGATGATATTAAAACATAGCAAAAATAACCAACTCAAAATGTTGAAAATTGAGAGAGTTATGCACTTGTGATCACTAAATCAAATACTTGTTCAATTAGGTCAAACTTGTTGAATCAACCTTGAATGTTTTGAACTTTCTTTGCAAAATAAAGCGTGATGGATCCCATTAGTCCTTGAAATGATGTTATATTGAAGCACAATCAAAGATGGAGCTTAAGTCTCAATGAAACTTGTTGAAGAAGGCATGGAAATAAACACATGAACCTGTGAATCTTCTTGATGAATGCTGTTCTCTTTGAAGCAAGCTTGACCTAAATGAAATTGATAGAGTTATTTAAACCAAAGAATTATGATGTCATCAACATAGCCTTGAAGCTCAAACTCTTGGACTTCATTGAACAACCATCTGACGGAGGACTATCCCTCAAAAACCTAGGTTAGATGGTGAGATGGATGCAATTGGGTCATCACCTACAATATAAACATCCAAGGAAACATATATACATATTTTCATGTTAGTTAAGAGTTAATCAACATAAGATGCACATGTACAAGATACATAATTCAAGGTGCTTGGTGATCCATCAAGAGCAAACTTAAAGATAAGAGGAAGTAGAAGAGAGAACCAACCCTAATATGTGATCTTCATGTATTGTGGTGATATGAGATGATGAGAGATCTTAGGGGGAAAATTGGGGTATAACAGCTGCCATTATTTAAGCGTCTTCTATCCAGATATACGAAGATTAAAATCTTGATCTTGATGCGATTGCAGATACTTAAATACATAACACGCCATATTTTAGCGCTAAGAGGCCATGCAATTCTTAATGATTATGTATGTAAAATACAAAATCCACATGGGAAAAAAGATACCACTGGTGTCATACTCCAAATTTGCCCGCCTTAGTGCTACCGTCAAAGTTATTTTCAAACTTGGGTTTTACAGGGTAAAATTCGTTTGGTTTAATTGCATTAATATTTTGGGGTTTTTAATAAATATTCGCTTTCAAGTCTGTGTAAAAATATAATAATTATTTGTATTTTTAAAATATCAAATAATTGTTCGTCTTCATATACTTTCAATTGGCTTCTTATTTCAAACAAATAACATAACACAATTGGTAAGGAAACATAGCTTGAAAGCATAAGGTCATGAGTTCAAATCTCACTTAGTACATTTTTTATATTTCTTTGTTTATTGTTACTAATTTTATTTCCATTTATAAAAATCATTAAAAAAATCAATTTTTAAATATTTAAATATTAAATTTCGTATTTTCAATTAATGAATTTTTAAAAAATAATTTTTTTTAATAATTTTTTTCACCTTTTATTCTAAAAATAACCAAAAAAATCTAATTTACAAAAAGATTTAAAAATATTTTGTTATCTTTTGTATTTTAGCTAGTAATATCTATTTTAAGAGAGAATCAATGTAATTGGTTACAATAATTATAAATCCAAAAATTTGATTTCTTTTTGGGTTTTAATTATTTGGATTGATGATTTATTTTATTCTATTTTTGTTAATTTTATTTTCAAGTTATACTCAAATCTTCCTAAAAATCATGTTTTTTTATTATTTAAATATTATTTTTGTTTTTCTATTTTAGGCAATTTTTAATAATAATATTTAATTTATTTAATATATTTTTCATCAAAAAGTGTCTAAAAATTCACTAAAGAAACCAAATCTTTTTCGGCGACAATATTACGAATCAATTACCAAATCAAATCCAAATACTATAGAAAACTAAATCTCAATCTTCACTAAAACAAAATCAAATATATTACAGAAAACAATTAACATAACAAATCCAATACAACAAGTATATCAATTAGAATCAATTACAATAATTAAAATCCATAATTCACTCTCTAATCCATAAAACTAAGGCTAGTTCGTAACAACCCTAAGATACTAAGCCTATAAATACAAGAATGAAATACAGGGGAAAAGGGGGGTGGGGGAGTTTAAAGAACAGAACCGCGAATTTGAACAAAATTGAGAAAAAAGCGAAAGCTTGAAGACAGAGGGGGAAGATTCATTGTCGTTGTTGAAGAAGAGAAGGACGATTGGGGTTTCATTATATGAAACCACAATCGCCGTTTCTAGCCGCTTCTGCCGTACACTATCATCTTCAACCTCTCATCACTGGGAACCACTGCTCGCAAGACCTACGAAATCAAAGAAGGAAAAGAGATTAGTACCGGATCTAAGACAATATCGTCATCGCTACAAAGGGTAACTTAGCTTGTTTTTTCTTTTTTATTGTTGATTGGGGATTTAGGAAAGGGGTTTGGTGAGCCGCCGCCGTGGGTGGATATTTAGGGTTTGGGAGTGAAAGGGAAGAGGATTGTTATTCGCGAGAGAGAGAGAATGTTGTGAACTGAAGCAACGAATGAATAAAATATAAAAGATAAAAACAAACTCATGTTCCGTTCAAATCCAATACATGCGCATATATCCTAATTATCATACTCCATCGTTATCATCCGCTAGATCATGATCGGACGGCCGTAGGCCAAGCCCAATCGTAACGTCAATTCTCCCTCACCCACGTAACCCAACCGGCCCTCTCAATTCACTGAATAGGCCATGCCCAACTAATTTTTACACACCCCTAGATCATAATTAAATTATTTTATTTTTTACTATTAATTATATCTTTCCTCATATTATTTATTTTCTATTTATAATTATTATTATTAGTAATATTAATTATCATTTTTTTTAATATTATTATTATAATTATTATCTATTAATTTCTTTTTTCTATTTACTATTATTTTATTTACTATGTAAATATTATTTATTTCTTATCCATGTGTAAATATTAATATTATTTATTATATCATTTAAATTGTTTTATTCCAAAATGCATATTATTTTCTTATATTATTTGCATCAAATATTTTTTAATCATACATTAACAAGATTTTTTACAGTTAATATGATTAAAAAACACTCAACAAACAACAAACTATTTTTCGCAATCAACTAAGCTAATCAATTGTTTTTGCAAAAGAGTTTCAAATAGATTTTGACTAATCGTGCATTTAGCCAAAATCTCCGCAATCACTACTCCCGGTCAAAATGCGAGGTGATTCAAAGTACGTTTGTGACCCCTAAAAAACACCAAACCCATACGAGCTACGAATTGAGACTCTGATTCCTCCTAAGAGGATACGTAGGCATACGATCAAAAATCGTAGCGAGTTCCCCTATAAAAAATTTAAACCCTTCCCCTAATAAAATTTAAATCCTGTTTCCCCAACTCAAACCTAAAACCTAATATCCTTGTGAACAAGGTAGATGAAAGGTGCATAACACCTTCCTTTCGTCTAAAGAAGTCTGAAACCTAGAATTTCTATCTGCGAATTAGGGTTTTCTGTTAGATTCCTTTCCCTGGGATAAAAACTAATAGTGGCGGCTCTGATTAAAAAACCAGTTGCTACAGTTGGCAACTCTGCTGGGGACACTCCTTAACCCTAGGTTTTAGCTCTCTTTTGGGTTTTTGTTTTTATTTATTTATTTGCATTAATTTATTTATTACATTTTTTTATTCTCTTGTCTATTTTTCTTTATTATTATATATTTACTATGTCGCAAGTTTTTATTTCAAAAAAATATTGTCGATAACCCTTAGAAAGAAGGTTCGTCTATTAGCTTAGGGGGTACATCATCCCTACGAGTTTATGTGACGACTTCGCCTAGAGTCGGTGAACTTCCGAAAAAGGAATACTTATCGAGAGATATCCTCTTTAAGAGTAGGACTTTGGAAGGTCACCCATGATTCTTTGTAACGACCTTAACCTAAAACTCATGACGAGACCTTTCACGACTTTAAGACGAAAGTTTTGGTCCGTAAAGAGGCTCCACCTAAGGGAGGCCCTTGTGCCTTTTCCATCTGGTGTTATTCATGATACCTTTAAGGAAACTACCTTTTGGGAGGGTATACTAACCGTAGGTCAAAATTAAGGAGCCTACCTTCTAAGGGTACTTATCACAAAAACCTCATCACTGAACCATACATCCCTACCTTATAGGGGTACTTATTACAAAAATCCTGCCACTCAACCCTACTCCTATGCATTCATACATTTCATATATTCATCATACATTTCATATATTCGTCACCCATTTCTTTCTATTTGTCTTATTCATAGGGGGTATAAAAGATAATAATAAACTCAAGATCTCGGTGACTGTCTTTAAAAATGGATACCGAAGGAAACAACTTGTCCGCGTCAATGCGCCAAACATGTCTGAAATCAAAGCCACAAAAGGGAAATAATGTGCTGAAGACTTTCTCAAGCTTTGTCAAGCAAAGGTGGATGGTTTCAAGAGCAGATATCTGCAGGCGCACCTAGAAGACTTATTTCCCTTTGCTTGATTTCATGCAAATAAAGTTTTGGTTTAAGATTGTAATATTTTTCAATATCTGAATTATGTTACCTTCAATAATGGAATTTTGTTCCCTATCTCATTGGCGTATCTATTTTTAAGCTGGTCACCGAATAAAAAATAAGCGAAAGACGAATACATACCCAAGTGAATAAGACACTTAAAACAAGAAACCATTTCATGCTCATGCACATCTGTTTGCACACATGCATTCATGAACACCTGCATATCTTATCAAAACTCATTTTTCAGAAAAAATATCTCCAGTTGAACCACTGGTAGAAGAAGATCTCCACCTCCTTGGCTTCCATATCAAACAAGGGCCTATCAACAAAAAGAAATGGAGCAAATCGAGGAAACTCAGGCTGCATTCAAAGAGGATCTCGACCAAGTTAAGGGTGATGTATGTTCGATGAAAGGAGATATGAGTCAAGTTCTCCTAGCTTTGAAGAACATCATCGACCGACAAGATCAAATTCCTAGGGTAGCTTTCGAAGAAGTAGCCCAAACTATTGGTGCATCAAGCGGCCACTAACCAAGGAAAGAGCCATAAGCAGGACTCCAAAAGTGTGTCATGGCCCAGCAAGAAGTTGAAACTGAAGGGTTTGTCCTACCACCACCAAAAGCAGGGGCATCACATACCCTACAAATTCAAACTAATAATGCAGACAACTACTTGGACATGCAATACGGAGACCACGACCAAGAGGATGCCAACCAAGCACCCTTAAAGATGACTGGTACTTATGCTGTTGATAATCCATTGGTAATAAATCAGTATAAAGCTCTGGAGGAAAGATTAAAAGCTATGGAGCATTTTGACGCTTTCGAAGTAGAAGCTCTCGAAATGGGCCTGTTCCTGATGTGGTGATTCCACCAAAGTTCAAAGTACCTGACTTTGAAAAATACAAGGGGCTCACTTGTCTAAGAAATCATCTTCGTATGTATTGCAGAAAGATGCACGCCAATGCCCATGATCAGAAGATGATGATTCACTATTTTCAAGATAGTCTGGGTGGGGCATCTTTAAACTGGTATATGCAATTGGAGAGAACGCATATTCGAACCTGGGAAGATCTTGTTAATGCTTTTATAAAGCATTACAAATATAACCTGGACATGGCGCCTACCTGCATGCAACTCTAGAACCTGTCCCAGAAGAAAGAAGAGTCCTTCAAGGAGAATGCTCAGAGATGGAGGGAGTTAGAATCCCGTGGGAAACCACCACTGTTAGAGAAAGAATTAGTAGACACGTTCATGGGGACTTTGCAAGGGCTGTATTATGAGAATATGGTCGGAATTACCTCTTCGGGGTTCTCAGACCTAGTAACTGTCGGAGAAAGAACCGAGACTGGAATAAAAAGTGGCAAGATATCAGGGGGACCATGAAATACTCCCTACAATTCAATAAGGCCTGCTTCAAACTTCCCCAAAGTAAAGAGGGAGAAGTTAATGCAGTAGCATCACAACTCAGGGTACAACAACCATTAGTAATCCCGCAAGGGCAGTAGCAAGGTAGAAGGCCACGAAGAAATTTTGATCCACTCCAAATGCCACCCAGTCAATTATTACAACAGCTAGTTAAGGCATCCTTAGTGGAATTCAAGCCTCTAGCTCCCCCAGTCGGGCCACTCCCACGAAGATACGATGCCAACGCCATATGTGAATATCATGCCTATTCTCCTGGACATACCATAGAACAGTTTTGGCCATTCAAACACAAGGTGCGGGATTTGTTGGAATCTCAGGACATCACTTTTGAGAAGCCCAACATCAAATCAGACCCTATGCCTCTGCACGGTGGACCAATAATAAATGTAATTGAAGTAGTCACTGACTTTGGGGCAAGAAGGCGAGAAAAAACCCCGATAAACTTACTGAAATAATATCTGTTGGGATTTGGGTTTCTATTGGAGCATAATGAAGCCTTCGAGAAAACTCCGCTAAAGCTAGTGGACCAGGGGATAGTCCAGTTCGGACAATACCCTGAAGAAAAATATGTAGATACTCTGAAGGGTAAAGCACAGTTTCCTCCAATCCAAGAAACCTTTATCAACAAAGGAACAGAGCATAGCAGACATGTGGTGATGATATCCAACAAAGTCAACACTGAGAGGGCAACTGACTTCATCCGAGAATGCGCGCCAGGAGAAGAACTCAAAAGATGGACTGTCATGGAGATTCCCGAGATCTTTTTCTTTACTAAGTAATTTTCTTGTTTTTGAAAGAACCTATGTCAAGCCCGGGGCATAGGGGTTGCTTGTAAGGGTTCCCTCGTTTTGTTTCAAACAATATTTACGATTAATAAAAGTGATATTTTGTTTTCAATTAAGATCCCTTTCTTTATCTTGCATTTATATATTAAATTTAAAAATGGCAATACTTTCTCTACATATTCATTTTCAAATCTCATATACTAAATCTGCACCAAAACGTGATAAGTGTGCAAGTTCATGCCCAAAGCCACTGATAATGTTACTGTTGTGACCCGATATAATTTTGATGCTCCTATCAACCAAGCTAAAGAGGAAGATGATAAATATCTTGAACTCTCTGAGAAAAGGGCGAGGGAAATAAAATGAAACCGTATCAAGAGGCTATTAAGACCATTAATCTGAGCACAGGGGAAGATCTGAAAGAAACTAAGCTAAGGGGCAATGTTAGAGCGGAGCCACAAAGAAGTTGATCGAATTATTGCACATTTTTGCTTGTTCCTACAGAAATAGGCCAAGGTTAGATACAAACATGATGGTGGACAGATTACCTCTTCAAAGAAGGTTGTTCACCAGTTAGGAAAAAATAAGCGACCACGAAATACCAGGACCTCACGAAAAACCTGAGCCAGGGGAACGTTGGACATTCACGTTCGACGGGGCTTCAAGTATGCTGGGGAATGATATAGGGGCAGTTTTGACTTCTCCAAAAAATTCTCACAATCCATATACCAAGTCAACGGCGAATGGGATACTAGACACCCAAAACTGATTCCATATCGGGTCATGTTTTGAAAACTAACTGCGGAAAGCACAAAGATCCCTTTCAGTGACACCCCACAAGAAAAAAAATCAAATGGCAGACGCTCTGGCAACTATATCAGCTATGAAACGCACATTTCCTTGCTATTAAAAATGACAATATAACGAGCCTTGGTTTTACGACATCAAGAAGTACCTCGAAAAACAAGAACATCCAGAAAATGCCTCTAGCATTGACAAGCAAACTCTATGAAAATTAGCCTCTAAATTCTTTCTGAGTAACAGTGTACTCCACAAGATGAGCCACAACGTGGTCTAGTACTCAAAAAAGAGTCTGCTACCTTGCCTCGATTCACGTGGTAAATGGACACCCTACTACGAAGGTCCATACGTAGTCAAAACAACATTCTATGATGGTAATCTTATCCTCACAAAAATGTACGGGGAAGAACTACCACATCCGGTAAACTCAAACGCAGTCAAAAATACTATGTATAAGAAGCTCGCTAAGCTCGAACCTTAAACAAGAGACTTAGGCAAAAAGGAGCGTCCCGGTGGATCGAAAACCCTAAAGGGAGATCCAGGCAAAAATTAGGGGCATATAAAAAAAAAATTATCCTGGTGGATTGAAAACCCGAAAGGGAAATCCAGGCAGAAGTTAGAGATTTCATACAAAGAAATAAAGAACAAAAAGAATGCGATCTAAGAACTGTGAGTACGAACCACGAAGGGAGAGATAGATCTGAATCATATAACTCATAAGAAAAAGAGATAAGATCATTAAAAGGATATTGGGGAACAACAACAACAATTATCATCTTTATTTCCATTTACAGTTGTAAAACTTTCTGTAATTACCTCTTTCTAGGAATTGCATCCACTATTCTCGCCTATTCAGAGGCATATCAATAAAACATTTGCTTTCTTTGCATCTTTCAAATTGCGTTTTTCTTTTTTCAGACTTGTTTATAAAATACTATGATCATTACTTGTGAATATCGTCTTGAAATCACTTTGGGGAATAACAAAATAAAAGCATTTGACAAAACATCAAAAAGGAATTTTGGGTTAGAAAAACATCGAAAGAAAATCCATGTCTACATCCACACACATGGCTACTCCTACGTCTTGCAACACCAAAGTCTATACACATGTCCACGTCTACACCTGAGCTTACAACATAAAAGGATACACATATGCCAATACATACGTATACATCCATGCACATGGATACTCCTACGTCTTACAACACCAGCCTCTATACCCCAATTTTCACATTTCCCAACAGAGTCGCCAGTTCTGTGATACGGTGGCAGAACCGACTATTAATGCTGGTATGTTTTTTTATTCGTGAATGTTGCGGTAAGTAAGAGTCTCCACCGACTTTTATTTCATCCAACAAAGGAAACGGAAAAAGAATAGAAAAAACCTTTTTCGAGATATTTCTGAGTACGGGGGGTAGATTATAGAATGGGAAGGTGTTAGCACCCTTTCTATCTGTGGTTTTCCACGGGCTCTTAGGTACTTTCTCATTTTAAAATTGCTTGTGTGTGCTTGCTTTGAAAAGTTTTGTTTACTTTGTGATAACCCTTGTATCGGTTCTCAAGAGCGTGACGAAGTGGTTTTTGAAACTGTTTTGAAAGTGTTTGTGGGAAAGAGTTTTTATTGTTTTGAGAAAGTACTTAAGATTTTCTACCTACTCGAAAAAGGATGTTCGTTTTCTCGTTTCCTTTAGACAGCGATATCCTACTATTAAGGAGTAGGTAGCTCCATCGTTGGAGTTTCAAGGGACATTCAAAAGGGACAGTATGGTCATCAAAGGCAACATGTAAGGATACCTTAGCATTTCGAAGGGACTGTCATCATATATTCGTAGGCAACATCGAGGGACCAGATCATTTCTCATAGGCAACTCGAGGGACCAGATCATTTCTCATAGGCAACTCGAGGGACAATAAGGGACCATAATCTTTTATAATGACTTTTATACCGAGGGTCTTTGCTAATATATCCCTACGTTCGAGGGACATGACCATTATTTTCTGAGGCAACCAAGTGAGGCATACCATAAGGGTGCAAGTGTGCAGCAGTGTTTGTTTTTAGATATTTATCTTGTAATTAAATAATCTATTTAATTGATTAAACATACAAACCTAGGTTGCTAACAATTATATACAAGCATATAAAATAAAAGCGAGAAAATAAAAGAGTCCTACGCTATTACAAGGCCTCGGGGAGGGGTTTACATAACCAAAAACTGGGGATTAAACAGTAAATAATATGCGGTAATCCCTAATTAAAAACTATTACAAACCCGGAACAAATACAATAATTGGAAAATAAAATATTGCGCGCGAGAATTAAGTACGGGAATCAAAGTTTAAATTCTAAAAATCTAATCAATTAAAGAGAAAATATTTTTTGTATTTTATTATTGAGAAAAATATTTGAAATCTTAACCTAAATCTAATTAATTAAAGAAAAATATTTTTTGGTATTTTATTGAGAAAATTAAACATTTGTGAATTAAACCTAATTTGTCTAATTAATTTTAATTATGAAAACCACCAAGTCAATATCATTAAATTAATTATTTTCCAAAAAAAAAACTAATTTTAATGAAAAAACCTAATTCTACATTTTTGTGGTTTTCTTGATTTTATGATTAAATAAAAAAAATGATTTTTTTGTTGTTTTGTAAAAAGAAATTAATCAAATAAAATAAAATAAAATAAAGAAAGAAATTAATTGGGCCCGTGGTAAAAACAGATTAGGGGGTGTGAAGCAGAATTTCATTGAGCCCAAATCCTTTGGCCCAATAAGGCGTTGGATCCAGTGATGGCCACGTTTGAGGGTTCACCATGGTATGAATGTGTTGAGTGTTAGATCTGGATATGATGAGATCTTGTGGTATGATGATGGAAGTGCATGAGGAGCGCACAGGGACCTAGAGCATTGGATCTGAAGACACAAATTAGTGAAAACTAACTTTATAAAATGGCTGGATCGAACCCACCCCCTTTTGGACTAAAGAATTATCATGCCCTGCCTTGCCAACTGAACCAAGCGTGTTAATTGTTAACAAAATAATACAAAATAGATATTAGGCAAATAAAGATCTATGGCCACATGTCAAAAATGCGCATGCTGTGGGTCCCCAATGGTTTAAATGGACGAATCAGTGAGCACCACGCCATCACCTTCTTCAGGGATCCGTCGTTTTAGATGGGGAACTTTTACCTATAGCAGTTTTCTGTCACTATAGGTTATAGTGACGGATTTTGTTCGTAACTAAAAACCTACAAAATTTAAAAATGTAGCACAAGTAGAATAAATTCAAACCAAAGGCATGGATCAATTGCAAATCATCTCCTGAGCATGATAGTACCCCTAATTTTGTCTAATTTTTCCTTTATATAGAATTCCCAATTTGGGACTTCAAAACCCTAACAATGGCATCGTGCCATTCCTGCACTTAAACTTCAATCAAACCAATAAAAAACATTGCAAATATGATAGCAAGCATGGATATATGATCAAAACATGTTTATGATGGATAAATCATTGAAAACGAATTGTTAGAAAGGGTGTTATTGTGAGGCATGATTTCTGAAGGTTTTAAGGCTTGAGGATGATTTGAATGGCTTTAGAAAATGTCCAGGAACGGATTGTTGGCCTTGGAATTGCTTGAAACGGCCTATAGAATCAAAACCGAACTGCACTTTTCCACAAAAATTTGACACTTCTTCCTTTTTTTTCACGACCCCAAACCCTCTTTTCTTGCCTTGAGAATGTTATGTCCTTATATTGGAATGAATTAGGTCAATAAAAACTAATCATATCTTTGCAAATTATAGAGATTTGATTTCATTCTTTGTCTTGTATGATTAGTTTCCAAAATAGACCAAATTAAGATCTTTTCCAATCAATTGGCTCTTGCACGAATTTTTTTGATTTGCTAGCTGTTCATGGACTCATAATATGCTCATAAAATCAAATCTTTGATTTTATTTGATTATTCTACTATTTAAATGATTTATTTTGATTTAAATGGATAAAAAATCAAAATAAATAATAAAAATCATAAAATAATAGGTGGATAATATCAGGGGTTGTGGGCCATCTTAGGAATAAGATTCAAACAAGAAACATGGGCCCATTTAGAAAAAAAGTCATTTTGATCAGTGTTGACTTCATGCACATTTCAAAGAATTGGTCAACTTTGAAAATACATATATCCCTCAATTTTAACCCTAAGAGGGTGTTATTTGACTTTTTAGAAAGCTTAGGATGTTCTCTAAACAACCCTTTAGGTTTCATCTCAAATGGATCTTTCATGTTCATGTAAGAAGCTTTGACCCAAAAGGTGATTTTGTTGACTTTTTGAAATGACTTATAATGTCTGAATTTATATCTTTTCATGAGTGCATTTCTTGATTTTGAGGGCTGAGATGAGTTGCAGGGAATTGAATCCTATTCAAAATGAGCCTTGGATGGGAAATTTCTGATAAAGTATGAGAAAGTTATGCTGGTCAAAGTTTGGTTGACTTTTCCTATAGAAACCCTAATTTAGTAACTTTTGAGTTTTGATGAATTTGGGGCATTACTTGAGGAATCATGGTCAACCCTTGATTAAATGATGAATGTTACTTCAAAATGTTGATGTTGACCACAAATATTGAAGTTTGACTGCATGAGGGTCACAATCGACTTTTGACCTAGTACAATTGATTTTTAGGCATTTGAGCAGTTGACTGAGCAAACTTCTTGTGAAAGGCATGAAACTTGGCATGGATGATATTTAGAACATATTAGGGAAATGGATATCATTTGGGACCCTTGGAACTCAAACATCTTGATGAGGAGTGAAACCCTAGTTTGAGGCTCATTGTCTTAGGAGGAGGATTTGTCTGGTCAATCCTTAGGCATCCTTGGGCAAGTTGAGGACCTCTAGAAGTATGTTTTGAGTAAAATGAGAGGGAAAATTTTGGGGTACAACAGCTGCCCCTGTTCAATCTTCTTAAACCTGAGGATGTATATTGGCTTGTCGGCCTTTCATGATCTGAGGGTGGACGATGATTGAACACTAGAGTGCCTAGAAATTTGCACTCACATGAAGCGAATGGTGATCGATAATATCAGCAATGGGCTTACAGATGCCATTTGGCAGGTGAAGGAGAATCTTCGGAGATGGGCTTAAAGATTCCATCCAGAAAAGATATCAGTTGCATAAGAGATTCCTTTGTGAGAATTCATGTACCTGCCGTTGAGGAGGACTTCGTTGGGGAATGTTGATTTATGTCTTGGGGAATTAATTCTTGATTGATGATAAAAAAGTGAGCTGCATATCTGGTTAGGGTCCAGGTCTTATAGTGGTGTAAACTGTTGTCTGGAGATAAGAGAGAATAAACCTGGATGGTAAGGTTATGAGAAGGAACCTGGGTCGTAGGGTTACTTCGAAATGAAAGCCTGGATAGTAGGGCTATGAGAAGGAACGTGGGTCATAGGGTTACTTCGAGATGAAATCCTGGATAGTAGGGCTATGAGAAGGAACCTGGGTCATAGGGTTACTTCTAAATTAAAGCCTGGATAGTGAGCGTATGAGAAAGAACCTGGGTCGTAGGGTTACTTCGAGATGAAAGCCTGGATAGTAGGGCTATAAGAAGGAACCTGGGTCGTAGGGTTACTTCGAGATGAAAGCCTGGATAGTAGGGTTACTTCGAAATGAAATCCTGGATAGTAGGGCTGTGAGAAGCAACCTTGGTCGTAGGGTTACTTCGAGATGAAAGCCTGGATAGTAAGGCTATGAGAAGGAACCTGGGTCGTAGGGTTACTTCGTGAGGAGTTTGGGTAAAACTGCATCTGAATCGAGAAGGAACCTGGGTAAGGTTGCTTTGTGAGGAGTTTGGGTAAAACTACATCAGAACCAAAAAGGAACCTAGGTAAGGTTTCTTCGTGAGGAGTTTGGGTAAAACTACATCGGAACCAAGAAGGAACCTAGGTAAGGTTGCTTCGTGAGGAGTTTGGCTAAAACTACATCGAAACCGAAAAGGAACCTAGGTAAGGTTGCTTCGTGAGGAGTTTGGGTAAAACTGCATCTGAACCGAGAAGGAACCTAGGTAAGGTTGCTTCGGGATAAGTCTGAGCAAAATTTCAGAATGAACCTGGGTAAGATTACTTCGAGCTAAGTCTGTGTAAAACTTCGGAAGGAACATATGTAAGGTTACTTTGGGATAAGTTCATGTAAAACTTCAGAAGGAACCTGGGTAAGGTTACTTTGTGATAAGTTCGTGTAAAACTTCAGGAGGAACCTGGGTAAGGTTACTTTGTGATAAGTTCATGTAAAACTTCAGGAGGAACCTGGGTAAGGTTATTTCTGGATAAGTCCGCGTAGGGGTATGGGAAGGAACCTAGATAGTAGGGTTACTTGGTGATGAGTTTGTGTGAAACTTTATTTAGAAATGTATGAGAAAGGACCCGTGTAAGTTTTTTTAGGATAAACCCGTGTGAAGCTGCATTTAGGAGAAACCCGTGTAAGATTGTTTCGTGACGAACCCGTGTAAAGCAGCATTTGGTCGCACAGATAATTACTCTGTTTGGTTTCAGGAGCTAATCTTGAACCTGCTGGATGTTGTTGATGATAACCATCTTTCCTGAAAAGGTAAATGATTAATTGTATATGATGCATGAAATGCATTGTATGATAAAGTTCTCAAAATAAATGAGATTATGTTGTATGCAATATGTATGTGCATGTCATGATGTATGTACATGAAATGCTATTGTGGCACGTCCGAGTTTGGGCAAATAAATCCCTGACTGCTGTTGGAGAGTACTGGAAATTGCATTCCTGATCGTTGTAGAAAAAGTGGTTCTTCTACTTCCACTGGGGATGGTGAATGAAGATGACTATGTTGGAGATTTGCTCCTTGTTTACAGCTACTCTACCGGGGCAGAGACTCTGTTTGAGAATAACTCTGTGGGAGAATAACTCTATTGTGGATGAGCTTCTGCATTTAGAGAAATAAACTCTACTCGGGAGAAAACTATATTTACCGCTTGCGATTACAAAATTCGGCTGGGGAATATAGACGTCGGCTCTCCGAAAGAGCTAGGCTGAGGAAAGTAACTCCTATTTGGGGAAGCAGAGATCAAAACTTTGGTTTCCTCTACTCTGTGGGGAGTGCATATGTTACTGGGACGCATGCTGAGGATACGACAATGACTTTGCATCAAGACTTTTCTGCCCCTGTACCTGCTGGATAAAGTGCCTGCGGAGGCCTTGTAGGTTGAGTGTTATCCCAACTTATGAGGTTCTTGATAAATGCCGATCAGAATGATAAGTATTCTACTGATAGGAAAGTGACAAGATGATGGGACATAGTCGTACGCTTTAATCCCTAACTTTTACCTGGACTGTCTTTTCATATTTTCAGTCCACCGGGATACCCTTTTTTGCCCAAGCCGCATTTTCAGGTTTTTGACTTGCCGGGTGTAAAGATTTTTCATATGTATATTCCTAACTTTTACCCGAACCTTTTTTGGTTCGCCGAGATGCCCTTGTTTTTTCCTAGGCCAGTCAACCTAGCGGGTCTTTTTCATGTGTGGTCTTTTTCGACTATGTCCATGCTCTCAGGATGTAGGGAGTTGTCACTGTCCGTAGTGTTGTGTTGTAGTACCATCAAAAATGTTTTCTTGATGGCACATGATTCATTATTGGAATGCATGCGTAATGCCCCAAGTGATTCAGATGGAGATCTGCCCCTGGTTATTTGGCACTTTTGGAGAGCCTGCCCCAGGTGTGTTAGACATCATGGCATGCCCCTTGCTTATGGAAGACCTGTTATTGGAAGTGTCCTTCCTGCTGAGGTGATTCTGTCCATTGAGAGGATGTATGTTCATTGAATATCCATTGTGCGGATTTCTCTGCTATCAAACAATTAGTCATATGCAAACAATTTCATTTAAAGGGTGCAAAACTCATGTCTGTCTTGAAAAGAATTTTTTTTTGAAAATGTGTTTTGTGTAGTAACACAAAATTTGCAAGAATGTGATATCAACTCGACATTCGTAACAAGTCCTACAGGAGTCAGGATACCTTTGTAACAATATGCTTTCAAACTAACCCGCGCTTCAGCTAGTACTTTTAAAGGTTGTAACGTGACCTGGTTCACGGTTTAAGAAACAAAGGATAAAGGCTCAAAATTTATTTGTACCCACCCATTCTTCATGATGTTCTTCAGTCCTATGCTCAGCTAATTGCGCGTTTAGATTCCCAGTTGAGTCCTGGAGTACTGTCCTTGATGTTCAGGTGATGGTTCGGATACTGACAATTTATTTTGAATAGGCAGTCATCTTTTTTGTCGAGGATTTGTAGGACCTCTTTTTTTTTTTATTTTACTATCCGTGTCTTTTTCCTGAATTGTTTCTTTTTGTGATTACAGTCAGCGGGATGCCCCCGTTTTTTTTCTTAAGTCTCCTTCATAGGTTTTGACTTAGCGGGCTTTTATTTCGAGAGATAATGGCTGCCTGTCTTGATGATTACGCGGAACCATCACCATCTTCTGATTCAGAAGGGCGTCTTTGATGCCATTCATTAGGTACGAAGCAAAAGATTGCAACTGAATGCACGTCTAAATTGATTGAGAAAACTACCCTGCCCCAGGTTATGATTGGGGGTTTTAATTTGTGTGAAAGAAAAAACTCCTACTTCTTTGGCTCAAAAGGGGTTGGCTAGGGATTATCTTCCTTATAATTCCACTGTTTGGGATTTGAAATAATGCATGTACATCATCAGTGGGGTCTATTCAAAAGCATACTATAGAGATTGCAGTATCATTTTCGTCATCCTCCCTCTAAGGCTTAGAGCTTTTAATCAAGAGTTGAATATCATGAAAAGGAAGTATAAATAAATTTAAGCATAGTGAAAACAGATTAATTTAAGACAAACATGTTTAATGCATTAATGAAATAACAAAGTTTTGACATGACAATAATTGTTCGAATAAGCAAAGAAAATACAACTTGAGAATTCAAATGAACAAAATGCTTTCAATCCTAGCCATGT
Organism: Vicia faba; assembly: GCA_948472305.1. Lineage (NCBI taxonomy): Eukaryota > Viridiplantae > Streptophyta > Magnoliopsida > Fabales > Fabaceae > Vicia > Vicia faba. The sequence goes on from OX451740.1 coordinate 835,548,771, forward strand.
TTTGGCAAGGGAGCAGTGATCACATTGGCAGTCTCAGGAGGGTCAAATTCAATCTCCTTGGCGTCAATCATATTCTGAATCTTGTATTTCAGCACCCAACAATCGTTAGTATCGTGCCCTAGGCTGCCATAATGATAAGCACACCTTGCATCCGGATTGTAGTTAGGAGAAAAAGTCTTAGGGTTCGGATGAGGGTTTATCACCATAATCAGACCCATCTTCGACATGTGTTGCAATGCTTGTGACAATGGCATGTTAATTTGGGTGAACTTCCTTTGAGGTCTTTCCACCCTTGGCTGATTGTTTCGTTGTTGTGGTCGTTGTGCGCGTGCCAAATTAAAGATTAGCACTTGCCCCACAGATTGGTGGTAGTCTGCCTTGCTACGCCCCTTTTGGCCGTGCACAACACTGGCTTCCCTCTTGCCACCAAATGACTTCTTCTCTGTACTCGAAGAGGTAATTTTCTGAATCTTGCTACTCTAGATCCCAGCTTCTACTCTTTCTCCAGTCAATATCAGCTCGGTGAAACCATCTGAGGAGATACCAATAAAGTGATTGAAGAACAGACCAAACAACGTATCAAGGAACATATCCACCAACTCCCTATCAGACAAATGGGGTTGGACTCTCCCTGCCAGATCTCTCCATTTCTGCACATAGTCTTTGAAACCTTCACTTGCACCCATGGACATACTATGGAGTTGAGTACGGATAGGGGCAAGGTCAGAGTTATATTGATACTGCTTGTAAAAAGTAGCAGCCAGATCTTCCCAATTACGGACATTGGTTCCCTCCAGTTAATAGAACCATTCAAGTTGAGTCCCAGACAGACTCTCCTAAAAGAAATGGACCCATAAGTTCCTATCAGCGGTGTGAGGATGAATCTTCCTCACATAGGAACAAAGATGAAGCTTGGGACAAGACACCCCATCATACTTCTCGAAAACCAGAGCTTTAAACTTTTGTGGGATGACTACCCCCGACACCAATCCTAGCTCTTCAAAATCCAGCCCAGGTATTCTCTGGGTCTCCATAGCGCTCAACCGATCCACTAACTGCTTGTATCTATCTTTAGTGGGAGGATACTGCTCATCATTATAGTATGTGTCATCCTCGGAAACTCTCAGACTAGGGTCTTCCCCCCTTGTGTCGCCCTCTTGGTTCTCCCCTTCTTTGGATGAAGAGGTCAGATCAACCGTTTGCTTTAACGGTCCTCTAAATCTTCTGCCCAGATTTAGGACACCGACAATCTTCTTCTTCTTCTTCTTCTTCTTCTTTTTCTCCTTCAGAATAAGGGCCTTCAGATCTTCCTGCCCCTTAGTTAAGGCTATGAACATTTGCTGAAATTAGGCATTTTGTGCCTGTAGATCCTCAATGCTTTATTCAGAAGACATTACTACTGAAATAAACAGCGAAGAAGATGAGAAACCTGTTATGGTACCTGTTATGCAATAATGTGTATGACATATGTATGCAATGTTTTCAAGGACCTCACGAGGTAAACAAGAAATGTCAGAAGTTGAAATTTTGCAGCTTTGATTGAAGAACTTTGTATCGTTGAGAGTCCTTCTACAAAAGTCAAGCTCACCATATCAAGTGGGTCATAGCCCCTGACTCAAGTTATCGTGTTTTGATCTTTTGACGACATTGGCTAGAGGAAAATAAATCCCCTTTCCCCTTGCTAGACATCTAGTTTAGCATAACCTACATCACAGGCCCTTGAGATCCTTGAAATGGTTAGTATGATATGTCATGTTATGATGCTATGATGTGTATGCTATGCATCAAGCAAAAATGCAGGGTAAGAAACCAATTTATTGGATTTATACAAACAAGGTCCTGCAAGGAATACAAACAAAGCCCTGCAATGAGTTCAAATTGTTAGGCAAAGGAAGCAAACAAGTCACACAAGTAGCCTTAGGTTTAGGCTTGCATGGATTCCATAGGTAAGTACCCCCTTGAAGTTTAGTTTGCTCAACCTGTCTTAGAAAAGTAATCGGGTTCTAAGGATTCTCAATATCATTGATCATCCTTTATCGGGCATTGTTTAAGCTCAGGCAATCTTTTCTTGCATCCGAAATATCCAGAAAGTTTGATCTCAATTAGTGTAGCATCGAGTATCAACCAATCCTCAGCTTTATACTGAGGCCGACTATCTCACTACTTTCTAATGGCCAAGTTTGTTCAACTAAGGTTCTAAGGTCCGTTAGTGCTTCACGACACCATGCGGCGGCCCCGTACTCTACTCGTTTCCACACGAAGGATACCGGTACCAACCAAAGTGTCACACCAATACAGCCATCGCTTAAACCATATCGATCTACGCCGTATAGTCTCCACGATTTATTGTTGTTTACCTAAAAAGTGGCCTCAGATCCGGGTGTAGGATCTTCAACAATACCCAAGCAAAAACCCTTAAAGATAAAGCAGGTAAAGCAAACAAGAAAGTAATTAAAAATGACCTAGATCCTAAGGTATACACCACTTTTCACATTCCCAACAGAGTCGCCAGTTCTGTGATACGGTGGCAGAACTGACTATTAATACTGGTTTGTGTTTTTCTTTGAAAATGTTGCGGTAAGCAAGAGTCACCACCGACTTTTATTTCATCCAACAAAGGAAAAGGAAAAAGAACAGAAAAAACCTTTTTCGAGACATTTTTGAGTACGGGGGGTAGATTATAGAAAGGGAAGGTGTTAGCACCCTTTCTATCTGTGGTTTTCCACGGGCTCTTAGGTACTTGCTCATTTTTAAATTGTTTTTGTGTGCTTACTTTGAAATGTTTTGTTTAATTCGTGATAACCCTTGTATCGGTCCTCAAGAGCGTGACGAAGTGGTTTTTGAAACTGTTTTGAAAGTGTTTATGGGAAAGAGTTTTTATTGTTTTGAGCAAGTACTTAAGATTTTCTACCTACTCGAAAAAGGCTGTTCGTTTTCTAGTTTCCTTTAGACAATACTATCCTACTATTAAGGGGTAGGTAGCTCCATTGTTGGAGTTTCAAGGGACATTCAAAAGGAACGTTATGGTCATTGAAGGCAACATGTAAGGATACCTTAGCATTTCAAAGGGACCATCATCATATATTCGTAGGCAACATCGAGGGACCAGATCATTTCTCGTAGGCAACTCGAGGAACAGTAAGGGACCATGATCTTTTATAATGACTTTTATACCGAGGATCTTTGCGAAGATATCCCTACATTCGAGGGACATGACCATTGTTTTCAGAGGCAACCAAGTGAGGCATACGCTAAGGGTGCAAGTGTGCAACAGTGTTTGTTTTTAGATATCTGTCTTGTAATTAAATGATCTATTTAATTGATTAAGCATACAAACCTAGGTTGCTAACAATTATATACAAGCATATAAAATAAAAGCGAGAAAATAAAAGAGTCCTACGCTATTACAAGGCCTCGGGGAGGGGTTTACATAACCAAAAACAAGGATTAAACAGTAAATAATATGCGGTAAGCCCTAATTAAAAACTATTACAAACCCGAAGCAAATACAATAATTGGAAAATAAAGTATTGCGCGCGAGAATTAAGTACGGGAATCAAGTTTATATTCTAAAAATCTAATGAATTAAAGAGAAAATATTTTTTTGTATTTTATTATTGAGAAAAATATTTGAAAACTTAACCTAAATCTAATTAATTAAAGAAAAATATTTTTTGGTATTTTATTGAGAAAATTAAATATTTGTGAATTAAACCTAATTTTTCTAATTAATTTTAATTATGAAAACCATCAAGTCAATATCATTAAATTAATTATTTTCCAAAAAAAACTAATTTTAATAAAAAAAAACCTAATTCTACATTTTTGTGGTTTTCTTGATTTTATGATTTAATAAAAAAAATGTTTTTTTTTGTTGTTTTGTAAAAAGAAATTAATCAAATATAACAAAAGAAAATAAAGAAAGAAAGTAATTGGGCCTGTGGTGAAAGTAGATTAGGGGGTGTGAAGCTGAATTTCATTGAGCCCAAACCCTTTGGCCCATCAGGCGTTTGGATCCAGTGCTGGCCACGTTTGAGGGTTCACCATGGTCTGGATATGATGAGATCTTGTGGTATGGTGATGGAAGTGCATGAGGAGCGCGCAGGGACCTGGAGCATTGGATCTGAAGACACAAATTAGTGCAAATTAACTTTGCAAAAGGGCTGGATCGAACCCACCCCCTTTTGGACTAAAGCATTATCATGCCATACCTTGCCAACTGAACCAAGCGTGTTAATTGTTAACAAAATAATACAAAATAAATATAAGGCAAATAAAGATCTATGGCCACATGTCCAAAATGCGCACGCTGTGGGTCCCCAATGGTTTGAATGGACGAATCAGTGAGCACCACGCCATCACCTTCTTCAGAGATCCGTTGTTTTAGATGGGGAGCTTTTACCTACAGTAGTTTTCCGTCACTATAGGTTATATTGATGAATTTTGTTTGTAACTAAAAACCTACAAAATTTAAAAACGCAGCACAAGAAGAATAAATTCAAACCAAAGGCATGGATCAATTGCAACTCATCTCCTGAGCATGATAGTACACCTAATTTTGTCCAATTTTTCCTTTATAATTCCCAATTTGGGACCTCAAAACCCTAACAATGGCATCATGCCATTCCTGCACTTAAACTTCAATCAAACCAATCAAAAACATTGCAAATATGATAGCAAGCATGGATATATGATCAAAACATGTTTATGATGGATAAATAATTGAAAATGAATCTTGAAAAAAGATGCAAACCGTGGCACTGTGAGGCGTGATTTCTAAAGGTTTTAAGGCTTGAGGATGATTGGAATGGCTTTAGAAAATGTCCATGAATGGATTGCTGGCCTTGGAATTGCTTGAAATGGCCTATAGAATCAAAACCGACCTGCACTTTTTCCACAAAAAATTGACACTTCTTCCTCTAGATCGAAAAAAAATCCTCTACATCATTTTCTTATTTTTTTTTGGTTTTTACTTATTTCTTTTATTTTCTTGCCTCGCGTTTTATTAACATTAAAACCAAAATCACAAAAAATATTAAGTTAATATTTTTTTAATTAAACTAATTTTGTAAACAAACTAATTAATTATTTTAACCTTTTCTTGAAATTAAAATTAAATAGACTTAAGTTTTATTTTCTTTTATAAATAAAAACAAAACAAAAATATTTCCTCTTACCTTAGGATTTTTAGACGTTATTCTCAATTCGCGCGCATTTATTTCCTTTCGCATTTTTTCATCTTATTGTAACTGCTTCCCAGTTTATAATAGTAACTAGGGCTTTACTTTTCGCATTTCTATAATGTACCTCTCACAAATCCATGTAATAGCGTATGATTTGCATTCCCGCACTTTACATTTCTGTACTTTAAGTTTCTGTACATATTAAATGTTAGTAATTAGGCTGGTATGGAAAGACTAATGAAAAAAGGTTAACAAACCTAACACAAAAGATAAAAAATAACTGAATATAACACACCATGTACATATTTACCTCTAGGGTACCCCACTTCGGTTGCCTTCGGAAAACGGTAACAATTCTCGAAACATGAGAAGTTTTAGCGGCTGTCCTCTAGTTTGAAAGATCACAAGTCCCTCGATGACCCTCTCGATGTTGCCTCGGTTAAAAGTAATCTTAGAACTTTAGGACAATTACTAAAATTCCTTGCCAAGTTACCTTCGTGACTATAACGTCCCTTCGAATGTCCCTCAAACATCCGACGATAGGGCTACCTAATCACTAATAGTAGGATAGCAATGTCTAAAGGATAGGAGGAAAAGAACGAACTTTTTCGAGTACAAGTAGATAGTTCTTAGATGCTTGCTCAAATAAAATAAAATTTTCACACTTACACATTTCAAAAACAAATTTCAAAGTCATTTTATTTGTCAACATTCTCTAGGACTGATACAAGAGTTATCACAAAGCGAATCACCGCACTAAGGCATTTTCAAAACAAATTTTCAAAACACACAACGCACAAGCAATTTTCAAAACATGAGCTAGCATCTAAGAGCTTGTATAAAACTACAGATGGAAAGGGTGCTAGCACCTTCCCTTTCCATAATCTACCCCTCTTACTCAGAAGATTCTCAAAAAGGTCTTTTTCTGTTCTTTTCACCCTTTCCTTAATTTGGATAAAAGAAAAGTCGGTGGCGACTCTTGCTTACCACAACATTTGTGAACACAAACGCAAAAACAGTATAACAGTCGGTTCTGCCACCGTATCACACCTTCTATGATTGTATGATGACCCACGTTTGTCCCTCACATCCAATGATATGGCTCTCTACCAATCAATTGTAGGAAAGCACTATCGAAAGGAGGAGGAAAATAACAAAGAGTTTTTGAGTAGGTAGGTTTCTCGTAATTGCTTGCTCACAAACAAAACCATTTCCATACTTCATACTTTCAAAACACTTTTCAAAAACAAACATTCCGTATATATTCTCAACGACACGAGAATCATTATAAAATTGCCTTACATTGGCACCTTCAAAACATCTTTCAAACATTCCTTTTCAAACAAATATTTTCAAAACCAACGCTTTGTATACATTCTCAATGATACGAGAATCATTGCAAATTTTTCCGAAGTTAGGCGTTTTCAAAATATTTTCAAACTTACACAAACACAAAGCATTTCAAAGTGATCAAGCAATTAAGATCCCGTAGATAACTACGGATGAAAAGGGTGCTAACCCCTTCCCTTTTCATAACCTACCCCCCGAACTCAATAAAATTCTAAAAAGGTCTTTCCTGTTCTTTTCACCCTTTCCTTTATTGGATAAAAGAAAAGTCGGCGGCAACTCTTGCTATCCGCAATAATTATGATAAAACACAAAACACCAAGTCAGTTCTCCCACTGTATAAAAAAATTGGCGACTCTGCTGGGGAAATTTAAAAATAAAAGTGGGGTTACCTTAAGAGCTAGATTACCTTTATTACTTTACTTTTTTCATTTGTTTGCTTTACATTTGTGGGTAATGCTTGGGTTTATTACTTGTAAAAATCCTATGCCCAGATTTAGGGCATATTAGGTAAATAGCAATAGATCGTGGGGACTATGCGGTGTAATACCGACATGGTTGAAGCGATGGCTATGTTAGTGTGACATATTTGTTGGTACCGATGTCCCTTGAGTCTAGTCAAGGAGAATACGAGGCCGATGTGTGGTGTCATGAAGTACTAACTGACTGTAGAACCTTAGTTGAACAACTTGGCCATTAGAAAGTAGTGAGATAGCTATATTTGGTGCAAGACTAAAGTTGGTTGATACTCGATGCTACACTCATTGAGATCAGACTTTTGGGATATTTTGGTAGCAGTTTCGATTGTTGAGCTAAAACAATGCCCAATCAAGAAAGATCAGTGATATTGAGATTTCTTAGAACCCGTTTACTTTTGTTAGGACAGGTTGAACCAACTAAACTTCAAGAGGGTAGTTACCTATAAACCTCATGCAAGCCTAAAACTTAGGCCTTGTTTGCTTTGTTTGTGTGTGATTATTTGTTCATAAACATCATGACATCATGCCGTAGCATTTTCACTAACCATTTTAAGGACCTAGGGATTTGTCTTTGTTCTGTTTTGTAGGATATGGCTTCCACTCGCAAAAATACCATCTAAATCAACTTCGTAAGAGTGGTTCATTAACTCAAAGAGTTAGCATCAAGGGTTCCTAAAAATTATCCGTTCACCAAAAGATATGGTCGACTTCTCAATCTGGTTACCTCAAGCTTTGAAGAAGACATGATGAGGGTGCTCTTTCAGTTCTTTGACTCTGTACATCACTGTTTCAACTTTCCCGACTATCAACTAGTGCCCACAATGGAAGAATTATCTCAACTATTGGGAGTACCAGTCCTTGATCAAATACCATTCACTGGTTTAGAGGAAACTCCAAGACCTAAAGTTATTGCCAAGGCCTTACATTTGAAGAGTTCTGGCATTATAGCCAATTGGGATACAAGAAGTGGGGTCAAAGGCTTTTTGGCTAAATTCCTGATGGAGAAGGCTCGTTTGTTTTTGGATGATTTTGGATTTAAAATCTTTTGAAGAAGTCTTGGCTCTTCTAATATATGGGTTGGCGCTTTTTCATAACCCTGACCAACTCATAGATGTGAATGCTGTCAAAATTTTCCTTACTCGTAACGCTGTGCCCATATTGCTTGGAGATGTTTTGCACTCTCTTCATACTCGCACTATGAGGAAGTGAGGGACTCTAATGTGTTGCTTGTCTTTGCTGTCTAGGTGGTTTATTTCGTACCTTCCCCGATCAATATTGAAGAATGAGAAAGGCTTGAGGTGGTCTCAAAGGTTAATGTCGCTTTCTCACAGAAATATCCATTGGTGCTCTCGATCTCAAGAGGACATTACGATCATTGACTGTTGTGGGGAGTTCCCTAATGTTCCACTCTTGGGAATTAGGGGAGGTGTTACTTATAACCATTCTCTGACTCCATGACAATTTGGCTATGCTCGAAGAGATGGTCCCCATGGTGCGCTTATCAAGGGTATTATATTCGACTATGAAAACGATGCCTAAGGTTATCATCGAAGGTTTGAACATGCTTGGGGCATGGTAAGAAAGGTTGATAGCAAGACTTTGGGGTATAATAATTCCATCCCTTTGGAGCCTTATCTTAAATGGTTTCAAGCTCGTGCTCAAAATCTCATGATGCCATATCATGCTACCCCACCAATAGTTGTGGAGCCTGTTACCGAGGGAGATATTCCTTATACCATTCTTAATACTGACATGCCTACCGACCTCAAAGAGTTGCAGAGATTGTGGATTCAACTCAATGGGGAACGAGACACCTTTGAAGATTGATTCTACATAAGCGAGAAGAAAGTGTTGGAGCTCACAAGGCAACTTCACGAGGAGCGAAGCTTGAATACATACATTACACCAAAGAGGAAGCGTCCACGGGATACTTGAGATTTTTGTTTTAGGAGTTCATTTTGTTGTCTCCTTGAGACCTTTTTGCTTTACCAATTGTAAGCCCAATGGGAAATTGTAACTTTTGAATTTATTAATGCAATTGTTATTTCTGTTTCCTTTTTGGCTAGCAAATTTAAATCTCTTGAGCTCCTTGGAAACATTGCATCCACATAGCATGCATCATATCATAAGAAGGTTTTCCGATACAGGTTTTCTCATCGTTTTACCATTTATTTCAGTATAAGATGGCTCTTGAGAAAGCCGTCAAAGATCTTCAAACTCAACACGAACAATTCCAAGAGACTCTCCTCAACCTAGCAAAAGGCCAGCAAGAAACGATGGCACTCCTTGCCATAAAAAAGAAGACCAAGAAACGGGAAGTTATTCTCAACATGGGAAGAAGGTTCAAGGGACCTGCCCAACTGGCTCAAATAGAAGAGGCTTCTTTTGAGGATGAAGACAATCAAGAAGAGGAAGTTAGAAGCACCATAGTCGGGGGGTGGAAATAACCAGATTACTAAGGATGAAGACTATTCCGAAGAGCAGTATCCACCAGTAGATGAGAAATACAAGAAACTGGAAGAATGACTTAAGGCTGTAGAGATCCAAACAATGTCTGGTTTGGACTTTGGAGACTTAGGTCTGGTTCCTGGGGTAGTCAATCCCCACAAATTTAAGGTTTCTGTCTTCTCCAAATACGATGGGGTCTCTTGTCCAAAGATGCATCTGAGGTCTTATGTCCGTAAGATTCAACCACACACCGCCGGTAGGAAGTTATGGGTGCACTTCTTACAAGAAAGCTTATCTGGCACACAGTTGGAATGGTTCTATCAACTTCATGGGACTAATATCCACACATGGGAGGATTTGGCTGATGCCTTCTATCGACAATACCAATATAATGTTGACCTAGCACCAACTCGCGTGCAATTACAAAATATGACTATGGGCTCGAGCGAAGGCTTTAAGGAGTATGCTCAAAAGTGGAGGGACTTGGCTGGAAGGGTGTAACCCCCATTTACTGACACAGAACTGGTAGACATTTTCATGGGCACCATAACTGATCCATTCTTTAATTTGCTGATTGGGAGTTCTTCGTCAGGGTTTACTGAGTTGATTATGACTGGTGAACGAGTTGAAAGTGGAATCAAAAGCGGGAAGATTCAGATGTCTGCATCTTCTAGTACCGTGAAGAAAACATTCAATGGAAAGAAAGAGACTAATGTTGTTTATGGATAAAGGAGCCGTGTCAAGAATGATCATCATCAGTCAGTAGGAGCAGTATTAATTTCTAACCCGACCCCAGTTCAACGACACCAACAATCAAAGAATCAGCAAAGGCCAGATGCCCCGAGGAAGCAGTTTACTTGAATCAACATGCCACTTTCTCAAGCTTTACAACATCTGTTGAAGGAGGATTTGGTAATGTTGCGAGATCCTCACCCTAATCTCCATACTTCCTCTCCCAAATATAACCCGAACGTGAAATGCACTTATCATTCAAATAGTCGTGGACATAACACAAACAACTGTTGGGCGTTGGATAACAGGATCCAAGATTTGATTGACAACAAGGTGATTGAGTTTGACCCTCCACAGACCCCTAATGTGATTACCTCACCCATGCCCAATCATGGTAAAGGTGTTAATTTTGTTGACGATGTTTCCTATGTATCCTCCATCAATGATCTTACTACTCCCTTATTGACTGTTAAGAAGGATATGCTAAGAGCCCGTTTATTTCCTGGCTGCATTGAAAATTATTACCATTGTGCTTCCCAAACCAATGGTTACATGTGGCTGAAGAAAGGTATTCAATGCCTGATTGATATCCATGAAGTTTTGTTTGAGAAAGCTCTGTCCATGAAGAGTTTACCTGAAAGTATAACTCAAGATGTTTCCATAATCACCATTTAAATGCTCCTATTAGGATCACCTCTAAAGGCCCTATAAGGATTCCGGATGAGCCAAGAGTGGCTCCCTTGATCATCACTACACCGGGGCCAGTCCCATATATTCTAACAAAGTTGTGCCCTGGAACTATGGGGCAGAAGTTGATTATCATGGTGTCAAGCAAAATCCATGGATTACTGAAACTGAAGAGCCTGAAATTACAAACATTGCCGGAAATAGTAAGGTCACTAGGACATGAAGGATCTTCTCTCTAGAGATCTCTCCTCCAACAACTACTCCAACACCTATTCGTATTCCTACTGTTGGGCCAACTGTCAATGCCCGAGGTAAAGAGAAAGTAACTGAGCCTTCCCTGACGGAGGCACCCTCAAAAGAAGTGACAATGGAAGACCCATCTAGACAAGATATGGAAGAAATTATGAAGATCATCCGAAAAAGTGACTATAAAATAATCGAGAAACTAGGGAAGACACCCTTCAAGATATGCATATTGTCCTTATTATTATGTTCTAAAGCACATGCCCAAGCTTTTTTGAAATTCCTGAAGAATTCCCATGTACCACAAGAGACCACTGCTGGTCAATTTGAGAATTGTGTTGCAAGCCTAACTGCTGATAATGGCTTGGGATTTTCTGATGCTGATTTAACTCCGGCAGGGAAGAATCATGACAAAGCTCTGTTGGTGTAAGCCCTAGAGGCCAATACTTTGGGTACTTGTATCAAATTATTTGTTAATAATAAAAGACATTTCTTTATTATGTTTGCTTTTCCAAAATAATAGAGTTCCTAGAATAGTTCGTTTGTTTAATGAAATATTAAGTGTGACTTAATCATGAGATCCCATTAAACATAAAAACACTATTCTTAAAATATCTGTAGTCGATCTTTATTGCAAAGTGGGATAACATTAAAGCATTGAGATTATTATGAAGATAGACTCATGATTACACCTCATAGATCATGGATAAGGAGTTATCAAGTCTTGACATAAGTATGAATATTAGGAGTAATATTTATACTGGATTGACCCGCTATGAGAATACTACATAGAATGTTATGCAAGGTGTCATAAGTTATTCTCATGGTGATAATGGTGTATACCACCCTTCGACCTGAAACCACTATGGACCTTATATGTGGAGTTAACTACTTTGTTGCTGATCAAACATTATCCGTAATTGGATGACCATAAAGATAGTTGATGGGTACTTCACAAAGCATGTTGAGGGACATGAGTGACCTAGATGGAATTTGTCCATCCTGCATAACAGGATAAATGTCTAAGGGCCCAATATTGAACTGGACAAGGGTGACACGGTTTATTCCTTGTGTTCAATATAGACATAAGGGGAAAAGGGTAATTGTACACAAATATTATCACATAAAGGTTTTGTCAGATCACATGACATTTTCTTGACTTGGGTAGCAGTGATGTGTTGCTATATACCACTCACTGTTTATTATGTTAAATGTGTAATTTAATATAATTGCCAACGTCATGAAAACCTACAGGGTCACATACATAAGGACAGGTTGATGAGAGATAGAGTAAATAAGGAATACCGTAAGGTATGGTGCACTTAAGTGAAATATGGAATGTGGTAAGGTACCACACGTTTAAGTGATATGCGGTATATAATAAGGTATGATACTCGTATGCTTAATTGGGCTTTTTGCTTGCTGCCCACATAAGTGGTCTATAAATAGAACCCTTATGCTGAAGCATTTAACATGATGAAAATTCGGTCTTGATTTCTAGCCGTATATTTTGTCTCATTCTCTCACTCAATGTTTCCATTTATAAGCAGCTAGCACTGTGTCTGAAAGTAATTTGTTCGTGTGGATTGAGTAGAGACATTGCTATTCATCAATGTTCATGATCACAACATAAAAGGTCTAAATCATCACAAGAGGTAATGATTTCTATCAGGAACCATGCCTATTCGTAAGGATCACTAAAGGAAAAATTTTAATTTTCCGCTGCATTTTGGATCGCATTTTCCTTCAGTGGTATCAGAGCCACATACAAAACCATGGATCTGATATCTGTTAATTTTCTGTATGTTATGTATTAATTGGATTCAAACACAGAATGAATTAAATAATAATCGAGTAAATTAAATTTTGGCATCATGGTGTGTACGGTTTGGGTGAATCAATGATGAATATGCTTCAGAATGACACTAGTATGGTGAAGCAGCGGTACATCAGTCCTCCATAAGTTACACTAATATGATCGATCAAATTTATATATGATATAAACAATTCTAGTGCAAATATGGTATATTGGATATACTGTTTCGATTTCTTCCTATCAATCACAGAATGATTGTCATTCTTTTGAAAGATCATTGGTCATTCGCTTCAGAATCCGATGTTAGTATGGTGAAGCAATGGAATATTGATCGATCATACTGAATTATCAATTGAGTTGTGTTTGACGGTATGAAATTATTTTCATTAGGGTTCATGACCGGGCAGCGGAAACCCCGACTAACTCTGTGTAGTGTGATCAATCGCCGAAATTTAATTTTACTTATTTAATTAACAAAATTTAAATTAATAATAATAATAAAGTGTTTATTATTGTTGTCTTATGGTGATTGGTTATGGCCTTATATTCCTTTATTTTGTTTTTGGGATTTTAAAATACGATCTGCGTGTCGTGCCTTTCTCTTAATCTCTCTATGTAACTTCTTTTCTCATCTCATTCTGTTGTATGTAAAACGAGTATTCTTTTATGTAATGTAATGTAATGTAATTAAGAAAAGGAAGAAGACAAGATTGAAGGAAGACAACCATGGAGATCTATCTTGGAGAAGTTTATATCGTTATTAGGTTAGCTTAGGTTCTCTCATTGGCTTGGGAGAAGAATTGCACTAGGGACCATAACTGTATCCTTTTATATGTATGTTGATGCATGTGTTTGTATGTTGATGCATGTGAGAGAATATTTGCATGTTAAGCCTGTGAGATCAAACTAATAGCAAATTGCCTCAAAAGGAATATTAAGTTTATACTTTCCAAGTTTTAGCACTCACAAGACTAGTATCCAACAATGTAGGTTTCTCCTAACGCGAGGTGTATATTCTATATTAGTAAGGTGAGATGGGATAAATGTAATACCCAATTTCAAAAAAACTGGGTCAAACTTAACTAAACAAATTATAATAAGATTATACATGTTTAGAAGCAAGAGTTGGCAATGATTCATATGATGGATTAGAATAAGGAGTTATTCTCCCAACTGAAAATATTCGAGAATTGTATGAGATACAATTGGAAAGAGTTCCTTCCTAAATAACCTAGTTTTGTGTAATCATCCTAACACTGACTTAAAACAAAGTGAAATGTGGATCTCGACCCACTAGAAAATCTTCCAACGAGATTTTTCGAATCAAATGACGAGGGTCATTTGTTTTGAGTAAAATAGTGGGAGCATATTTGATTAAAGGCCTAATTGAATATGTTATTTTAATGATACTTATATTTTCATATTTTTCTTGTAGATTACCATGATAACAAACGCCTCTAACAACATTTTGTGATCAATCTTTGATAAGGAAAAGTTGTATGGGAAAAATTTTCGAGATTGGCACCAAAATCTGAGGATTATCCTCAAGCATGATAAGAAGTTGTATGTCTTGGAGACACCTGTTCCTGAAGTAGAACCTCCTAGTTCTGCACCTAAGGAAGAAAGAGATGCTTATAAGAAGCATGTCGATGATGCCAATGAAATCGCTTGCCTTATGCTAGCTACCATGAACTTAGAGTTGCAAAATCAACATGAGAACATGGCAGCGTTCGATATGATCGAACATTTGAAGATGCTCTATCAAGAGCAGGCAAGAAATGAGAGGTTTCAGGTTTCAAAGGCACTTTTTAATAGCGAGTTAGCTAAACGAACCCCTGTAGGTCCCCATATACTCAAGATGATTCAGTATATGGAGAACCTTGAAAGTTTAGGGTTTCCCCTTAGAAAGGAACTTGAAACTGATTTGATCTTGCAATAGTTGCCAGAAAGCTTCAATTAATTTGTCTTGAATTTCAACATGAATGACATGGACAAAATTCTTCTAGAGTTGCTAAGCATGTTGAGAACGGATGAGCAAAATGTGAAGTCAAAAGGGAAGTCCATTCTGATGGTCAGTAATGGAAAGAAGCTGAACAAAAGGCCCACCAAGAAGGTTGGTAAAGGGAAAGGCAAGGAAGTTGCCAAACCTAAACCTATTGTTCCTGCTTTGAAGCCTAGTGGAGGAATAGCAAAAGAGGGTACTTACTTCCATTCCGGTAAGACTGGACACTGGAAGAGAAACTGCCCAAAGTACCTGGAAGATAAGAAGAATGGAGTAGAGACTTCAAATTCAGGTATTTTTGTTATAGAAATTAATTTATCTACTTCTAAATCATGGGTCTTAAATACTGGATGCGGTTCTCACATTTGTACCAATGTGCAGGGGCTAAAAAGGAGTAGAGATTTGGCAAAAGTTGAAGTTGACCTACGAGTTGGCAATGGAGCAAAGGTTTCCGCTTTAGCCGTAGGAACTTATGTTTTGACTTTACCTAGTGGTTTAATAATTCATTTAGAGAACTGTTGTTATGTACCTGCAATTAGAAGGAATATCATTTCTGTTTCTTGTTTGGACAAGTTTGGTTTTTCATTCATAAAAAAGAACAATTGTTGCTCCATTTACTTGAATGATATATTATATGCTTCTATACAAATGAACAATGGATTGTATGTCCTTGATCTTGAAATTCCAATTTATAACATTAATACTAAAATATTAAACCTAATGAGATAAATCCAAGTTACCTTTGGCATTGTCGCTTAGGCCACATAAATGAGAAACGCATTTCCAAACTCCATAAAGATGGACTCTTGCACTCTTTTGATTATGAATCATATGAAACATGTAGGTCTTGTTTAATTGGAAAGATGACAAAGTCCCCATTCACAGGAAAAAGGTGAAAGGGATAACGATCTTTTGGCCCTCATACACACTGATGTATGTGGACCACTGAACATACCAGCCAGAGAAGGTTTTCAATACTTCATCACATTTACTGATGATTTCAGCAAATATGGTTATATGTATTAATGAAACACAAATCTGAAACCTTTGAAAAGTTCAAGGAATTTAAGAATGAAGTACAAAACCAACTAGGTAAGAATATTAAAGTTCTTCGATCAGATCGAGGCGGTGAATATTTAAGCCTAGAGTTTGATGGACCATCTAAAGGAATATGGGATTCTATCCCAACTCACTCCTCCAAAAACACCACAATGGAATGGTGTATCTAAGATAAGAAATCAAACCTTGTTGGACATGGTTCGATCTATGATGAGTCATGCAGATCTTCCAAACTCCTTTTGGGGACATGTATTATTAACGGAAGCTTACACACTTAACCGTGTTCCATCCAAAAAGGTTGAGAAGACACCATATGAGATATGGAGTGGTAAGAACCCACATATATCTAACATGAAGATTTGGGGTTGCAAAGTTTATGTGAAACAATAAATCTCAACTAAGATTGAGCCCAAATCTGACAAATGCTTATTTATGGGGTATCCTAAAGAAACAAGAGGATATTACTTCTACAATCCTTCTAAGGGCAAAGTGTTTGTCGCTCAAACTAGAGTTTTCTTGGAAAAAGACTTTATTTCCAAAGGAATCAATGGGAGGAAGGTAGATATGAAGAAATTCAAGAATCACAAAGCATTGATACACCTATGGAGGAATTAGAGCAGGAAACACAAGTAGCTATGGAAGAATAAAATGCTTAAGTAGAACAAGACCACCATTGGTTAAACAGGATACATCCCCAACCTGATAGATATGGATATCTCATAAGTGATCAAGGTGATGTATTGCTCATGGATCAAGATGAGCTTGTCACCTACCAAGAGGCCATAACTGGTCCTGAGTTTGAGAAGTGACTAGAAGCCATGAAATCTGAAATGGATTCCATGTACACAAACTAGGTTTGGACCTTGGTAGAACCTTCTATAGGACTTAACCCTATAGGATGCAAGTGGGTCTTTAAAAAGAAGACTGACATAGATGGTAAGGTACATACCTGTTGTACCCCAAAATTTTCCCTGTCATGTTTTCCAAGGTTTTCTCTTACATGGGTGGTCACAAACACTTGATTAAAGAAAAATAAAGATTTTGAAGATAAAGAAGGAGTCTTCGATTGGCATTGGGGCAAGGTGCCTTCGATTGGCATATGGACAGGAGTCTTCGATTGGCCTTGGGACAAGGTCTTTCGATTGGCATTTTAACAAGGTCCTTCGATTGGAATCTGAATATGATGTCTTTTGATTGACATCTGGACAAGGAGATTCAATTGGGAATCTAAAACCCTTCGATCAAGCACTGGACCTCCTTTGACCAAGCTTGGTTCACAAGGCTTCGACCGCGCATTAGCTACTTCAGGCTTGCCTTTGATCCATAAGACAGAGGCTTCCTCAGACTTGTCTTGGATTCACAAGGGCAAAGGTTTCTTCTATAATTGCCTTCAATGCACAGGGCCAAGACCCCTCAACATAGTTTTTGCACTATGACACCCAATATGACCCCTTCAAAAGAGTACTCCAAAGGCCCATTTGAAGGACACACATTGGTGGCCTATTCGAAGGAGGCAACAAAAGACTATTCGAAAGACACTCAAAAAAGTCCAATCGAAGGAGGCCATCCGAGCCATTCGAAGGGACTGAATCAGAGCCATTCGAAGGAGGCCATCAGAGCCATTCGAATGAGAGCATTTGAAAGTCAAATGTCCAGGTTCATTCAAATTCAAAAAAGGACAAGATCTCATGTTTTTGGGAAACGTTACAAATTCTCATTCATGGCTTTCAAACACATCACAATGGTAGTTAAACTTTTGTCTTCTTGTCCCCTCCCTCCTACTCTATATAAGCAGCATGCTTGCAAGCTAAAAAGGGACAGATACATTGGAGATACGCTGCCAACAAACCCACCAAAAGCTATCAAAATTTTCATAAGTGATCAAAGTCAAAGCAATCCTTAAACAAAGGTACACACGCCCAGAAGTGCCAAATCGAAGGTACCCACATCCAGAAAGTGCCAAATAGAAGGTTCTAACTATTGGTAAGAGAGGGTAAAAGATCAAACTTTGTATTTGCATAAAACATCGACACTTATTGTTTCATTCGATTTGTTATTCAAGACTAAAGACTTGGGTTCGATCCCAGGACTGCCTTTGTTCTGCTTCTAACACTTATGGAAGATCCAACATAAATAAGGCTAGCGTGCACAGAATCGAAGGACATGGGTTTGGCACCCAGGTCATGTCTTTCGTTTTTGCTAACATGTTTGCAGATGTAGCATCCTCACAAGTGATTCATCAAGCAGTTTCCCGCAATGCCCTCTAAATACATCTTACCATTGGATCGAAAGGTGACACCCTTCATAGAATCGAAAGGCAACATCTCCATGGATCGAAGGGTGACACCCTTCATAGAATCGAAAAGCAACCTCTACCTGGATCGAAGGATCCCCTCGCTCTCTCATATTTTATTTTTGTTCTTTTTGTTATTTCTTTATTGTTCCTTTCTATTTAAATTAATCTTAAATCAAAATCACAAAAATATTAGGACAGTTTTTATTAATCAAATTAATTTATAAATAAACTAATTAATTATTTTAACATTTTTTTTATTTAAAATTAAAATTAAATAGATTTAGGCTTTATTTTATTTTATAGTAAAAAAAAAATTTTTTTAGGATTTTTCAGACATCTTTTCTACTTCGCGCATTTACCTATTTTCATATTTTTCCATATTATTGTATCTGTCCACTTGATGTAATAGATTAAAACTACGACATTTACTGCTTTATTCCCCTCATTCTTGAACAGTGTAAATCCCCTCCCGAAAACATTGTAATAGCGTAGATTTAAATTCCTGCACTTTAAAATTCTGCAACATATATTAATTACTAGTAATTAGGAATGTATGATTAGAATAATAATCAAACGCTAGAAAACTTAACAAAAAGATAAATAACTAAATTGAACACAATTGCACACAAGCACCTCCAGGGTATCCCACTTTGGTTGCCTTTAAGAAATAAAACAGTCATGAGGAAGGAAAGCTTTAGCAAAGACCCATAAAATCAAAAAAGATCATAGTCCCTCGATGACCCTTACAGTTGCCTTTTGGTAAATGATCTAGTCCCTAAAAGAAAATTGCTAAAGTGTCCTCACAAGTTGCCTTCATAACTGTAAAACATCCCTTTGATTGTCCCTTAAACATCTGACAACAAAGCTACCTACTCGCTAATAGTAGGATAGCATTTCCTAAAGGAAAAGAGGAAAAGAACGACCCTTTTCGAGTAACAAAGTAGATAGCTGTTAGAAGTTTTCCCAAAACATCTTTGCACTTACACAAATTCTACTTTTCAAAAACAATTTGAAAACACTTTGTATACTTTCTCTACTATCCCGAGAAACATTACAAAGTTCGCCTCACTAAGGCATTTTCAAAACATTTTCAAGACACAAAGCACAAAGGTATTTAAAAATGAGCTAACCTCTAAGAGCCCATAGAAAACTACTGATGGAAAGGGTGCTAACACCTTCCCTTTCCATAATCTACCCCCCTTACTCAGAAAACTCTCAAAAAGTTCTTTTTCTGTTCTTTTCACCCTTTCCATTGTTGGATAAAAGAAAAGTCGGTGGTGACTCTTGCTTACTGCAAAATTTCTGCACACAAATGTAAAACCAGTATATTAACAATTGGTTCTGCCACCGTATCACAGAACTGGCGACTCTGTTGGGGAAAATAAAAAGCGGGGTTACCTTAGAGTTAGTTCATTATTTAGGTGCTTTGTGTGCTTTGATTGCTTTACTTTTGAGGACTTTGTTTGGGTTACTATAAATCCTACACCCAAATCTAGGGCACCTTTTAGGTAAGTAGCAATAGATCGTGGAAACTGTGCAGGGTATACCGACACGGTTGAAGCGATAGCTACGTTGATGTGACACTTTGGTTGGTACTGATAGCCCTTTAGTAATGAAGGAGAATACGGGGCCGTTGCGCGGTGTCATAAAGAATCAACTGACCTTAGAACCTTTAATTGACCAACTTGGATATTAGGACGTAGTGAGATAGCCATCTTTGGTGTATCCCCAAAGTCAGTTGATACTCGATGCTACACTCATTGAGATCCGACTCCAGAGTTTTGTTTGGTGGCAAGTCAGTTGTCTATTGGAACGAAACTTGTGGGGAGGATCGGTGATATTGAGATCCCTTAGGACCCGGTTACTATTTATAGGATAGGTTGAACCAATCAAAACTTCAAGAGGGTATTACCTTAAAACCCATGCAAGCCTTAAACCTAAGGTCTTTGTGTGATTTGATTGTGCTTGCTATATCTATGATTTCTTAGCATAATCATAACATCATAACTTGGCATATCATACTAACCATTTCAAGGATTTTCTAGGGCTTATCTTTGTCTTGTTTTGTAGGACATGACATCCATTCGCAGGAACACTATACAAGTCAACCTTTTGAGGGTACCTCCTCAACTCAAGGACTTGGCATCAAGGGTCCATGAAAGCTCTCCATTCACTGAAAGACATAGTCGACTTCTCAACTTAGTCACCTCAAACCCTGATGAAGAAATGATAAAAGTGCTCTTTCAATTCTTTTTCTCGCTACATCACTGCTTCACTTTTCCTGATTACCAGTTAGTGCCTACTATGGAGGAGTTTTCTCAGTTATTGGGGGTACCTATCCTTAATCAGTTACCATTCAACAGATGGAAAGAGACCCAAAACCTGAAGATATTGCTCAAGCTCTGCCTTTACAACGGGCTGATGTAGCAGCAAATTGGGAAACTAGAAGAGGCATCAAGGGATTTCTAGCTAAGTTTCTGTTTGAGAAAGCTCACCATTTTTGGGATACCCTGGATTTACAAGCTTTTGAAGAAGTGTTGGCTCTTCTCATCTATGGGATGGTTCTATTTCCTAATCCGGACCAACTCATAGATGTGAATGCGGTCAAGGTTTTTTCTCCTCATAATCCGGTGCCTACTTTACTTGGAGATATTCTACACTCTCTACATACTCACACTCTAAAGAGAAGAGGGACCCTTCTGTGTTACACTCCTCTGTTGGCTAGGTGGTTTATTTCGTACCTACCTCGGTCTATTTTGAAGAATGACCAGAGTATGAGATGGTATCATAGGTTGATGTCCCTCACACATTCAGATATTCATTGGTGTTATCGATCCTTGGAGAATGTTACCATCATTGATCATTGTGGGGAATTCCCTAATTCCCCTCTCTTAGGCATTAGGGGAGGAATCCCTTATAATCCCTGTTTGGCGTTACGACAATTTGGTTATGCTAGAAGGGATGGCCCTCATGATAAAACTCGTCCAAGGAATCATCTTTGACTATGAGAATGATGCTCAGAGTTATTGTAAGAGGTTCATTCGAGCTTGGGGCATGGTAAACAAAGTTGATAGCAAGACACTGGGGCACAGGAATTGCATCCCTCTTGACCCTTACCTCAGATGGGTGCGATCCCGTGCTCAATGTCTTATGATGCCTTACCCCTCTGTCTTACCTGTGATTATGGAGCCAATTGCTGAGGGAGACACGCCTTACATTGTTCTTCATCCTTACATGCCAAATGATTTCGAGGAGCTACAGAAATCTTGGATCCAACTCAAAGAAGAACGAGATACCTTTAAAACCCAATTCTACTCCAATGAGAAGAAGGTTTTATAGCTCACCAGGTTACTTCACGAAGAGAAGAGTATAAATGCTTACATTGCACCAAAGAGGATGCGTCTGTTGGAAGCTTGAATCTTTATTTAGAGAGATTATTTTTGCTTCCCTTGTAAGCCCAAAAGGCATCATTGTGATCGTTAAAACTTCTTAATGTAATTGACGTTTGTTCTCTTTCTGTTTAAGAAAATTTAATTCTTAGAAATCCTTGAAATTATTGCATACATATATCATACATATCATTGCATAACCAGGTTTCAAAGCAGGTTGCTCATCTTCTTCGCTGTTTATTTCAGCAGGTAAAGAAATGGCTTTTGAATAAAACATCAAAGAACTCCAGGCACAACACACCCAGTTCCAGCAAATTATCGTGGTTCTAGTTAAAGGGCAAGAAGATCTGAAGGCTCTCATACTGAAGGACAAAAAGAATAAGCCAAAGAATCCAACTGGGTTAGTGAATCTAGGAAGAAGGATCAGAGGACTAGTGCGACGAGTGTCAAAACTAGAAACTTAATCAAAAGAAGGAGACAATCGGGAAGGTGGGACGAGAGAGGAAGACCTCAGCCTGGAGGAATCTGATGATGAATATGATTATGATGAGGAGCAGTATCCTCCTGCTGATGATAAATAAAAAAACCTGGAGGATCGTCTGAATGCAATAGAAATCCAGAAAGTACCGGGGTTGGATTTTGAGGAGATGGGCTTGGTTTCTGAGGTTGTCATCCCGCAGAAGTTCAAGGTTCCGGTGTTTGCTAAATATGATAGAGTCTCATGTCCCAATATGTATCTCCGATCTTATGTGAGGAAGGTTTAGCCCCACATTGCCGACAAGGATTTATGAGTCCACTTCTTCCAAGACGGTTTATCTGGGACTCAGCTAGAGTGGTTCTATCAGTTGGAGGGGACCAATATTCGTAACTGGGAAGACCTGGATGCTGCCTTCTAAAAGAAGTATCAGTATAATGAAGACCTTGCTCCCACTCGTACACAACTCGAAAGTATGTCTATGTGTTCGAGCGAGGATTTTAAAGACTATGCCCAGAAGTGGAGAGACCTAGCAGGAAGAGTCCAACCCCCTCTGTCTGATAGGGAGTTGGTGGATATGCTCTTGGGTACTCTATCTGGTCTGTTTTTCAACCATTTGATTGGAAGCTCCTCAGCTGGTTTTACTGAGCTGATCCTAACTGGAGAAAGAGTGGAAGCTGGTATTAGAAGTGGCAAGATTCAAAGGGAGGCCTTTTCAAGCGCAGGAAAGAGACCTTTTGTAGGAAAGAAAGAGGTCAGTGTTGTTTACAGTCAAAGGAATCAGTGCAGAACCGAACACCGTCCAATGGTAGGGGTTGTTATGATACCCAAGCCTGCATCTGCTCAACAACGAAACAACCAGCCTAGAGTAGAAAGACCTGTAAGACAATTCACCCAGATAAATATGACTTTGTCTCAAGTGTTACCCCACCTGCTGAAATCAAATCTGGTTACCTTGAGGGAAGCTCCCAAGAATCCCAACACCGCATCTCCTCGCTACAACCCAAATGCTCGCTGTGCTTACCACTCAAAAAGTCCAGGTCATGATACAAACGACTGTTGGGCTTTGAAAAACAAGGTGCAAGACCTGATTGAGGTGAAGGAGATTGACTTTGACGCTCCTGAGATTCCCAATGTTATAACTGCTCCCATGCCCAAGCACGACCGTGGTGTTAATGATGTTGATGATGATATACTTGTTACTTCTGTTGAGGAACTTGTAACTCCTCTCATGATTGTTAAGTGGAATCTGTTGCAAGTCGGTTTATTTCCGGGCTGTGGTAAAGATTTCCACCTATGTTTATCTCTATCGACTGGTTGTTATTTGTTGAAAGCATGTGTTAAGCTCCTGATGGATAATAAAGAGATCTTGTTCGAAAATACTCCCTTCACAATTGTTTCTTGTAAGGATGTTTCAATCATAACCATTTTCGCCAATCCTCCCAGGGACTCCACCAAAATACCCGTCAGGATTACATCTGCTTCGAAGTTGGCTCCTCTGATCATTACTATGCCAGGGCCAATCCTATACTCCCTGGACAAGGTTGTTCCCTAGAACTATGGGGCTGACATCTATTACCATGGTGTCAAGCAAGACATGTTGGCTGCTGAAGACCAAGTCTCTAAAAATACTAATCCCGACATTGGCAACATAGTTGGGACCAACAAAATAATAAGAAGTGGAAGAGTGTTCTCCCATGAGATTTCTACTCCAAAAGCCGTTACTATTCTTGTGATCATTCCTACTGTTATTCCTGCTGATACTACCACCGTGATTCATATGGTTACCCCTGTTGCCACACCTATCACTGATTCGGTCGAGACTCGGGGCAAAGGCATATTTATTGAGCCTGTCCAGACGAAGGCGCATTCAAAATCGATTCCAGAGGCTTCCAAGAAGGAAATTGAAGAAATCTTGAAGATAATAAAGAAGAGCGACTACAATATGGTTGAACAGCTGGGGCTGACCCCTTCTAAAATTTCAATGTTAGCCCTACTATTGTACTCAGAAGTTCATGCAAAGGCTTTGGTGAAATTTCTCTAGACCGCCCATGTGCCACAAGAAACCTCCGCTGACCAATTTGAAGATTGTGTGGCCAGTTTGGCAACTGATAACGGTTTGAGTTTTTCTGATGCTGATCTAACACCCAAAGGAAGAAAACAAAATGATGTGCTACATGTCTCCATTGAATGCAGGGGAACAACTTTGGCCCATGTTCTATTAGATACTGGTTCATCGTTCATCGTGCTGCCCAAGAAGGCTCTGGACAGATTAGACTGTGAGGGTTTGACCCTGAAGCCTAGCAACATTGTAGGGAGGTCCTTCAATTGTTCGAAAAGAATGGTGCACAGAGAGGTGTACATCCCCGTCAAAGTTAATTCCCAGACCTTTGACTCCACCTTTTATGTGATGGATATCAGACCATCTTATTCTTGTTTGTTGGGTCGCCCTTGGATCCATGAGGATAGAGCTATTACTTCCACTCTACATCAGATGTTGAAGTACCCAGTGAAAGGAAAGATTGTCACGATGCATGGTGAAGAGGAGTACATTCTAAGTCATCTGAACTCTTTCAGGTATGTGGAAATGGATGGTGAGTTCATCGAGACTCCTTGCCATAACTTTGAAGAGGTTCCCCAGACCATGGCTGCAACTAAGACTCTTACCAATCCGTCGAAGATCAACAGACCTCCCTTGAAAATGGCTTCTCTCAAGGACGCCAAAGCAGTTATTAAAGAAGGTGGGTGTACCATTTGGGGACAACTCCCTGACATTCCACACAAATTTGATAAGTTTGGCTTGGGTTTCTCTTCAAGGGCTCAAAGGGCTGTTCGTCATGCTCGTGCCAGAGGACCTCCCCTACGCATCAGCAACCATTGGGTCAATGCTTTAGAATACAATGATGGTGACTATGACATGGATAGTTGGATCTTTCCTACTACCAACGGTGGACCAAGTAACTGGACGACAAAAGACTTTGTACCAATTACTTTTATTCAGAAGTAATTGTCTTTTTGTTTTCGGATATGTAATAATTAAACAATATAAACTCTATGGACATATGTCTTACCCGGGGAACAATGGTTTATTTGTGAGGGTTATCATGTTTTAATCTCATATGTCATTAATAAAGCATTGGACGTTTTGTATACAAATTTTACGTTCTCTGTTTTTCTTTTCTGCTTTTTACTTTGTCAATACAGCTATGCTCTTACACACACTCACGTATCAAACTGCAAATATATATCCACTCTGGATCCCATTGATAACAGTTCTACTATTGTCGATTATGACTTTGAAAATCAGATCAACCAAGTCGAGGATGAAGGTGAGGAATATTGTGAGGTACCCGGAGAACTTGCCGGGTTGTTACAGCAGGAAGAAAGGGCTATACAGCCTCATGAAGAGCCAGTTGATACAATGAACTTGGAAACAAAAGAGGATAGAAAAGAAGTCAAGGTAGGTGAAAATTTGGAGCTTAGAGTCAAACAACAATTGATTCAGATGTTTCATGATTATGTGGAGATCTTTGCCTGGTCATACGAAGACATGCCAGGACTTGACACTGATATTGTTGTTATTTGCCTGCCAACTAAAGAAGATTTTCCTCCAGTAAAGCAGAAGGTTCGTCATATGCGCCCTGAAATTTCAGAGAAGATCAAAGCAGAAGTCATGAAACAATTCAACGTTGGGTTCTTAGTTGTCACCTCTTATCCCCAATGGGTTGCTAACATAGTCCCGGTGTCTAAAAAGGATGGCAAAGTACGGATGTGTGTGGACTACGGAGATTTGAACAGGGCAAGCCCCAAGGATGACTTCCCACTTCCCCGTATTGATGTTCTAGTTGATAACAATGCACAACATAAAGTATTTTCCTTTATGGACGATTTCTTCGGCTACAATCAGATCAATATGGCACCCGAAGGCATGGAAAAGACAGCCTTCGTCACACAATGGGGCACTTTCTGTTACAAGGTAATTCCGTTTGGATTGAAGAATACAGGGGCAACCTACCGGCGAGCTACGGTAGCTTTGTTCCATGATATGATTCACCATGAGATAGAGGTCTATGTTGACGACATGATAGCCAGATCTCAAATGGAAGAAGAGCACCTTGATCACTTGCAAAAGTTGTTCGATAGGATGGAGACGTACAAGTTGAGATTAAATTCGAACAAATGCACTTTCGGGGTAAGGTATGGTAAACTCCTAGGTTTCATTATCAGTGACAAGGGTATTCAAGTAGACCTTGAAAAGGTGAAAGCTATACAAGAGATGTCGGCTCCTCACACTAAGAAGGAGGTTAGAGGTTTCTTGGGACGCCTAAATTACATTGCCAAGTTCATTTCCAATTTAACTACTACTTGTGAGCCAATCTTCAAACTCTTGAAGAAAGATCAAGTGGTAAAGTGGAATGATGAATGCCAAACTACCTTTGACAGAATCAAGGAAAGCCTTCAAGAGCCTCCAATTTTGATGCCTCCGATTGAAGGAAGAGCTTTGATAATGTACTTAACGGTGTTAGATAATTCAATGGGGTGCATGCTGGGGAAGCATGACGAGTCTGGTCGAAAAGATGCAATATACTACCTTAGCAAAAAGTTTACTGACTGTGAAATAAGATACTCACTGCTCGAGAAAACTCGTTGCGCTTTGGCATGGGCTGCTCGCCGACTAAGACAGTATATGCTGACCCACACTACTTTTTTGATATCTAAGATGGATTCGATCAAGTACATCTTCGAGAAGCCCGCTCTCTTCGGAAGAATAGCGAGATGGAAAATGAACTTGACCAAATACGATATCCAATACACGTCCCAGAAAGTAATCAAGGGAAGTGTATTAGCTGATCATTTAGATCATCAGGCCGTGGATGACTACCAATCCATGAACTTTGAATTCCCAGATGAGAATATTATGTTAGTGATTGACTGTGAAGAACCTGGACCGGATGAAGGACCTGAGAAAGGATCCCAATGGGATATGGTTTTTGATAGAACCTCCAATGCACTTGGTAATGACATTGGTGATGTAATCATATCTCCCGAGGGCTGCCACACTCCATTCACCGCCAGATTATGTTTCAACTATAACAACAATATGGCTGAGTATGAGGCATGCATCATGGGTCTCAAAGCTGCTATTGACCTAAGGATCAAGTTCTTGAGTGTTTTGGGGGATTCAGCCTTGGTAATAAGTCAAATAAAAGGGGAGTGGGACACGAAGCACCCTAATCTCATCACTTACAAAGAACATGTGCTGACATTGCTTCCACACTTTGAAAAAGTCACTATGAGATTAATACTGAAGGGGGACAACGAAGCTCCTCAGATAACTATTGAGATATTAGATGAACAAGCATACTACTATGAGATTAATACTGAAGGGGTAACAGACAAACCTTGCTTCCATGAAGTGAAAAGGTATCTCGAGGCTCAAGAATATCCTTAGGGGGCATATGTTAATGATAAAAAGTTTCTGAGAAGGTTCTCCGCAAAGTTCTTCCTCAGTAATGGAATCCTCTACAAGCGCAACCACGACTCTACTTTACTTCGGTGTGTAGACAAGAGTGAGGCAGAGAGGATTATGGCAGATTTACATGAAGGTAACTTTAGCACCTATTCTAGTGGACACACCATGGCTAAAAAGATCCTACGGGTAGGATACTACTAGTCCACTATGGAAGCAGACTGTTACCAGCATTCCCGCACTTGCCACAAATGCCAGATCTATGCTGATAAAGTACATATACCTCTGGTTTCCTTGAATGTCTTGACTGCTCCTTGGCCCTTTGCAATGTGGGGCATCGACATGATCAGAGAGATTAAACCTACCGCTTCCAATGTACATCGCTTTGTCCTAGTCGCCATTGATTACTTCATGAAGTGGTTTGAGGCTTCCTCTTTTGCTACTATTACCAAGAATGTTATGGCGCGGTTTATCAAGCATAAGCTTATCTGTCAGTATGGTGTTCCAGAAAGAATCATAACAAACAATGGTACGAATCTCAACAATACTATGATCACCGAACTCTGTAAGAAATTCAAGATTCAGCATTATAACTCTTCTCCCTACCGGCCAAAGATGAATAGCACTGTTGAGGCTGCTAACAAGAACATTAAGAAAATCATATAGAAGATGATGGTGACATATAAAGACTTGCATGAGATGTTACCATTTTCTCTTTATGGGTACCGCACCTCAGCACGTACGTCAACAAGGGAAACACCTTACTCTCTGGCGTATGGTATGGAAGCAGTCCTACCTATCGAGGTCCAGATCCCTTCTTTGAGAATCATGAAGGATGCAGGTTTGAACGAAGATGATTGGATCCAAACTCGACTTGACCAACTGAATTGATTGATGAGAAAAGGTTAGCGGCTACTTGTCATTGTCAAATGTACCAGAAACGTATGATCAAGGCTTTCAACATAAAGGTTAGACGTCAGGTATATCAAGTGGGTGATCTAGTAATCAAGCGCATCATACTTCCACAAGGTGATCCCAGGGGCAAATGGACTCCCATGTACGAAGGGCCATTTGTAATCAAAATCATATTTTCTGGTAGAGCCATGATTCTAACCACCATGGATGGTGATGACCTTCCTCACCCTGTGAATGCGGACATAGTGAAAAGATACTACACATGAATAAAAACCCGCTAGATTGACTGGCCTAGGAAAAAATAAAGGCATCTCGGCGAACCAAAAGGGTTCAGGCAAAAGTTAGGGATAAAATAAAAAAAAATATGTACACTCGACAAGTCGAAAACCTGAAAAGGCGGCTTGGTCAAAAAAGGGTATCTCGATGGACTGAAAACCCGAAGGAACGGTCCAAGCAAAAGTTAGGGATTTGAAGCATACAACTATGTCCCATTGAATCACCTTATGGTCGGACTTTTGTATCAACTATCAAGCTCAAACAGTACCGATCAATCTAGTCAGCTTCAGACAAGTAGCAAAGTGATGAGACTCTCAAGGACATAGGGGAAATAGCAGAATTGAAGCTCAATGGGATTATTACACATAGTCGTTTTCTCTTTGTACACTATTTTGTATATTTTTCATTTTCACGACGACGTTCTCCTACTAGAACGCCAGTCTCTTTGTACAACAATTCCTGTTATAGGCAAACGTCAAAATCAATGCATGTCATTTCTTTGAATGTACAAAACTATTTATTTTCCATTTTTCTGTTTTGTTGTGCAAAAATGTCCAGTGATTATTTTTAACATATGCATTTGAATATGATTACTGTTCATAAATACTTGCATAAGAAACAAAAAGACAGTTACTAATGACTTTAAGAAATAGGGAAAAGTCTAACAAGGCCATTTGTAGTTTCAACAGTTACTCTTTCCAGCAGGTACAGGAGCAGAGACGTCTTGGGACGAAGTCACCACTATATCCTTAGCATACGACCCAGTGACTTCTATGTTCCCCACAAAGTAGAAACAACCAAGGTTCTGATCTCTTCTTCCCCAAGCAGGAATCACCTCCTCTAGGAAAAGTTCCCTCAGAGAACTGAAATTTGTACTCCCCAACTGAGTTTTATAATCTCGAACAGTTTATAAAGCCTTATACCCAGTAGAATTTATTTCTCTAACTGCGGAAGTTTATTCCCCAACATCGATAGAATATTCCGAAAAAACATCATCTCTCTCCATAGAGTCCTTCTCAAGCAGGAGTCAAGGATCCCCAGTAGAATACTCTCAAATGGAAAGAGGAAATCCTCGGCGAATCATCTCCATTCATCATCCCCAACGGAAGTGAAGGATCCATCTTTCCAATACTCTTCAGCAGCAATCAGGGATTTTCTTTCCCAGACTATGAAAAATCGCCACAGCATCCCATATTCATACATCATGGAATGCACATACACATTGAATATAGCATAATCTCATTTATTTTGAGACCATCCTCAAAATCCATTTCATACGTCATGACATTGCATACGACTAACTCTTTACTGTTTTCAGGAAAGATCAAATCAACAAACACCGTTGACTACTTTTGTGACCTGGTAGTCTTCTCATAAGCTATGTCTGATGAAGGGATATTTCAGCATTTTCCTCAAAAATATGTTCTCACAAGACCTTCTCTGGTTCAGTTAAATCAACACTAAGATATTTTTTATTTCCATTCCAGTCAAAGTTAATTCAAGACCTTCTCTAGTTCAGTTAGATCGATACTAAGATCTCTCTGATTTCTATTCCAGTTGAAGATAATCCAAGACTTTTGTCTGGTTCAATTAAATCGACCCTAAGATTTTCTGATTCTTATCAAGTCAAAGATAACTCAAGACCTCTGCTGGTTCAGTTTAAATCGACCAATGATTTATTCTGATTCTTTTCCGGTAGATACTTTCTCTGATTCAGTTAAATCGACCCTAAGATTTTATGATTCTTATCAAGTCAAAGATAAATCAAGACCTCTGCTAGTTCAGTTTAAATCGACCATTGATTTATTATTGATTCTTTTCTGGTAGATACTTTCTCTGGTTCAGTTAAATCGACCCTAAGATTTTCTAATTCTTATCCATTTAAAGATACTGTAAAGCCTGGAGTCCGACCATATAGCAGTTTATTAATTACTATGAAGCCTGGACCCGACCAGATGATAGTATAACCTATGACACCGAAGCCTAGACTTGACCAGATAACGGTATACCTCAGATTCAAGTTGAAGCCTAGACCCGACCAGATAACATCTTAATTTCTTCAAACCGCTAAAGCCTGGATACGACCAGATAACAATTCAATGTCTACAATTACTACAAAGCCTGGAACCGACCAAATCGATGTTAATTTCATATTCCCTAATAAGTCACTGTGAAGCCCGAAATATGACCAGATAGCAATCCGTCTTATTGTCCTCAACAATTCACCGTGAAGCCTGGATCTCGACCAGATAACAACTCACTTTCAAGAGATAACTCCCCAATAGAGTAATGGACAACCGAAGTTCCTATACTCTATTCCCCACAAAGTTTTTCTCAAGCAAGAGAACAACAAAAACCCATATTCCCCAGCGAATTCCTCCTCAAACAACAGGAACAAGAACCACCAAAGGGACGACGTGTGAAATCAACAACTACTTTGGATGGTGATAACACGAAATCGTATCGTTTATTTTGTATGAAATTCGCCCGTTCTGTATTATTTTGACCCGATTAATTCCCGAATATTTCGAGTTTGTCATCACTTTTTGCAGGTATTTCATAACTGAGCTCAAAACAGAAGAAAACATGAAACAATGCAAGAAAGCATCAAAAGTACAGAAGAAAAAGATAAATCTGTCAAAGAACTGCATTTTTGTAGCTGTGACGGTCGTAATGTAGCTGCCACGACCGTAAGCCAGTTTGAAGAGTGTTACGACCGTAACACAGTGGCCACGACCATAACACGGGAAAGACCAAAATCTGCTCGTGACGCCAAGCTAACGAACGTAACGCGTATATAGCTTATTTGAAGAATGCAGAACGTGGCAAGCATAACAGAAGGAGTTTCCAAACTCCTTAATTCTCTCCAGTCAAACACCACGTTCACCATTTCTCCCTCAACTACTCACGTTACTATATTTTTGGAGATTTTGAAGGAAGACTGAGTTACATGTTTTCAAACCAACTGCCAGATTTTATTCTTCTATAAATACCTTAATATTGAACATTAAAAGTACGGAGTTTATTACAGCTTATTTGTGCCGAAGCTCAGCCAAAATTAAAACCAGTATTATTTCAGTTATCATTTTCCAGCATTTGTTTATTTCAATTCTTTTAATTCCACTGTCCAAATAATAATTTCCAACATTAGGGAATTATTATTTTAGTTTAAGATTTATCATTCAAGCTTCAGAATTTGCAATACTCCCGATACCAAGTCCGAGTTTCCGGTTTGTGGAAGAAGGATTGAAGTATTGGCTTTAATGTCAGGTTTTTATTTTGCAATTGTATTAAATTCATTTTAATTAATTAATTAATGCATGCTTGTTATTTATTATTTATAATGTCCAATTTATATTTGTTTGCTTTTATTTACAGTATGTTTATTTTAATTTCCATGGCTAGCTAAACCTTTAGTGTCGGTATGGGATAGTAAGAGACATTAGGCATCTATTAGACTTAGGCTAAAATCTTAATCAACTTAACTCTTGTTATAACTTTTTATGCTTAATAATAAAATCTTTGTTACGAAAGTAAGAAGAGTAAATAGGTTAGATCGAGACCACGAAAGTGTGAGGTTTTTAACCGGATAGCTAAAGTTAGGCATTTGATTTAAATACAGTGAAAGCGCTTTAAACCAAATTAGAATTAATTAAGTTTCCAAAAAATACTTCTAAACACTTATAGGCTAGCGAAAGCAGGTATAGGGCTTTAGACGTATAATCCGAGATAAGACCATGAAAGTGTGAGTTGAGGGTTTTTAAACTGATTAATTCTACAGATAAACCAAGTGGACCATCCTTATATGCCTAGGTCCGATTAGATCCCTTAGGTCGGCTCTATTGCATATCGACCGTTCATTTTATAATTACTTTAAAATCAATTAATTTACCTTCCTTAATCTTCCCAAAACCAACGTGACAATTTCCGCCTTAGCTAAACCAACCTGTTTTACAACACTAGCGTGATTACAAAGTCCCTGTGGATTCGAAAATCTTTTATTACTACCCCGATAGGTTGTGTGCTTGGAGTTAAGATACCATCAGACATTAAGTCGATCGCAGACCCCATCAAGTTTTTGGCGCCGTTGCCGGGGACTTTAGTTTAGTCACTAGTGTAATCTGAAAACAACGTTGTCTAGATTAAGGCAACTTTTTATATTTCCCTCTGTGTATGCCAAACACTCGTTCTCAAAACGAGCCTTTGCATTTACAAATTAACGATATCGAGCGTTACTTAAGATTAAGATGCCGAATTCAAGAATACCGATCTCTCAATAATCTTCCTCCAACAAAAATTCCTGATATCCCGTTATCAGAATCTACCGAAGAATCAACAATGGCCGATGTACCAAATCCGCCCCGTGCTCTTAAGGACTACGCAGTTCCTTCGCAAGCGGAGCCTCACAACAGCATTGTCGCCCCTGCTATCGCTCGAAACGATTTCGAGCTGAAACCTTCGCTTCTATCCGCCGTTCAGCAGAACCAATTTTCTGGATCTCCTACTGACGACCCTAACCTACATCTGTCAGTGTTTGTGCAGTATGCAGACACTGTAAAAGCGAATGGTGTAAACCCCGAGGCGATACGATTGCGCCTATTTCCTTTTTCTTTAAGAGACAGAGCCCGAGCCTGGCTCCAATCCCTTCCTTCAAATTCAATCACCACATGGGATGAATTGAAAAAAGTCTTCTTGGCTAGATATTTCCCACCAAGCAAAACTGCTATGCCTAGAGCTAACATCAACGGTTTTAGACAAAAAGATAATGAATCACTTTTCGAAGCATGGGAACGTTACAAGGATATGATTAGACTCTGTCCTCATCATGGTTTAGAAGAATGGCTAATCATTCATACGTTTTATAACGGTCTGTTATACAACACAAGAATGACTATAGACGCCGCTGCTGGTGGCGCACTGATGGATAAACCATATGCCGAAGCAAATCAACTTATCGAGAGTATGGCCCAGAACCACTATTAATGGGGAAGCGAAAGAGCTAAGGTGGAGAAATCCCAAACCAAAGGTGGAGTGTCTGAAGTGAATATGCTGGACCAAGTCAACGCTAAAGTGGAAGCCCTTACCCAAAAGCTAGAAAACCTTACCACTGCTCCTGCAACTACCGTAGCTGCAGTTGTCCAAACTTGCGATCTATGTGGTCTTCAATCACATCTTGCTCCAGAATTCCCACTTCTAACAGGAGTTCCAGCTGAACAAGCAAACTATGTATAAGGGAACCCTTATAGCAATACCTATAACCCAGGCTGGAAAAATCATCCGAACTTTTCATACAAAAGTAACAACGCGTTATACGCGCCTGTACAAGCTCCTGCCACACCACCCGGTTATCCAAAAGCTATCCCAAATCATCCTGGTAATGGACCTAATGCTCCTAGGAAATCTAACCTAGAAATCATGATTGAACACTTCGTTGCTTCCCAAGCTCAGACTAATAAAGACGTTATGAATCAAAATTTGCATACTAATGAGCAGATAAAACAATTAGCTAGCAAGGTTGATGCTTTAGCCACCCATAACAACATGCTTGAGACGCAAATCTCACAAGTAGCTCAACAACAAGCATCTACTGCGGCACCAGCTGGAATTTTTCCTGGTCAACCACAGCCCAACCCGAAAGGACATGCTAATGTTGTGATACTAAGAAGTG
Organism: Vicia faba; assembly: GCA_948472305.1. Lineage (NCBI taxonomy): Eukaryota > Viridiplantae > Streptophyta > Magnoliopsida > Fabales > Fabaceae > Vicia > Vicia faba. The sequence goes on from OX451740.1 coordinate 835,583,256, forward strand.
GAAAAGAACTCGACGGACCTGTTGACCCGAGACTAGAAAATCCAGCCATGTACCAAAAGCAGAGCGAGCCGCCTGAACAAGCCAATGAACCTAGAGAAGAAGAAAAGGAAAGCGAAACACAAGAAGCAGTGGAGCAAGAGAAGCCTTATGTACCTCCACCACCTTATAAACCACCAATCCCGTATCCTCAGAGACTTACAAATTCCAAAACGATGGGCCAGTTCAAGAAATTCGTTGAACTTCTGAAACAACTCAATATAACCATACCTTTTACAGAAGCCATCACTCAGATGCCCTCGTACGCTAAATTTCTTAAGGAAATCCTATCCAACAAGAAGAAGATAGAGGATAACGAAACAGTTACACTCACTGCCGAGTGTAGCGCGATCATTCAAAACAATATGCCTCCTAAGCTAAAAGACCCAGGTAGTTTCTCTATACCTTGCAATGTTGGAAAATTTGTCATAGACAAAGCTCTATGTGACTTAGGAGCAAGCATTAGTGTCATGCCCTTATCTATCTGCAAAAAGCTAGAGATGGGAGAACTCAGACCCACGAAAATGTCCGTCCAATTAGCCGACCGATCGGTTAAATATCCTGTAGGTATACTGGAAAACGTTCCAGTTAGAATAGGTCAATTCTATATCCCTACCGATTTCATCATCATGGACATAACCGAGGACTCAGTTACCCCTATCATACTAGGAAGACCATTCCTAGCCACAGCCGGAGCTATAATTGATGTCAAGAAGGGCAGATTAACATTCGAAGTCGGAGAGGAAAAAGTGGAATTCATCCTCACTCAATTTCTACAAGCACCCGCCATGAATGACACATGTTATTTACTCGATATTATAGACGAGTGCGTGAGAGAGATCGAAGTTGAATAAACCACATATTCCGAAATAATGAAAATCGAAACCCCTCTGATATTCGAAGACGACAATTGGCGAGAACCATATAAAGATGACAGTCTAAGCGAAAGTCTAGCACTTACACCCGATCATATGCCATGTTCCAAGAAACCAAAACTAGAATTGAAAGTTCTACCTAAAAATCTACGATACGAATTCCTTGATACTGAACAAACTCGACCTGTAATAGTGAATTCCAGTTTAGGAATGCTCGAAACTCAAAAACCTTTAGACGTTCTAAGGAAATACCCTACCGCGTTAGGTTACAACATATCAGACTTAAAAGGAATTTGTCCTTCAATTTGTATGCACCGTATTCTATTAGAAGAGGATTGCAAAACCTCTCGAGAACCTCAAAGAAGAATCAATCTGATTCTAAGCACTGTAGTCAGAGATGAAATCAAAAAGCTAATGGAAGCTGGAATTATATACCCGATCTCCGACAGTAAATGGGTTAGCCCAGTGCATGTCGTACCTAAGAAAGGAGGTGTCACTGTCGTGAAAAACGCACAAGGCGAATCAATAACACAAAGAGTAGTTAGTGGACACAGAGTGTGCATTGATTATCGAAAACTGAACAAAGCTACTCGGAAAGACCATTTCCCTTTACCCTTTATTGATCAAATGTTAGAACGATTATCCAAACACTCCTACTTCTGCTATTTAGACGGTTATTCCGGATTTTTCCAAATTCCGATTCACCCTGATGATCAAGAGAAGACTACATTCACGTGTCCCTATGGAACGTTTGCGTACAGACGAATGCCATTTGGATTATGTAATGCTCCCGCAACTTTCCAACGATGTATGATGGCCATCTTCGCAGATTTCATTGACGACATCATGGAAGTGTTTATGGACGACTTCTCTGTGTGTGGACAAAGCTTTGAAGGATGCCTGTCTAATTTAGAAAGTATTTTAGAACGATGTGTGAAAGTAAACCTTGTGCTCAACTGGGAAAAATGCCACTTCATGGTCAGAGAAGGAATCGTACTTGGACATGTTATTTCTAATAAAGGAATTGAAGTTGATAAAGCTAAGATAGAAGTGATTAAAGAACTCCTCCCACCCAAGACCGTTCGAGAGATACGAAGCTTTCTAGGACACGCCGGTTTTTACCGACGTTTTATTAAAGATTTCTCGAAAATTACAAAACCACTTACCGGTCTATTAATGAAGGATGCTGAGTTCATATTCGATGACGATTGTCTTAAAGCTTTTGAAACCCTTAAATCCGCACTTATTTCTGCACCAATCATGCAACCGCCCGATTGGAGGTTACCTTTCGAAATCATGTGTGATGCAAGTGATTACGCTGTAGGCACAGTTCTTGGGCAAAGAAAAGATAAGAAACTTCATGCAATTTACTACGCCAACAGAACGCTAGACTCAGCTCAGATGAACTACGCCACCACTGAAAAAGAACTCTTAGCCGTGGTCTTCGCGCTTGACAAATTCCGTTCTTACCTTGTAGGAGCGAAAATCATCATTTACACGGACCATGCTGCTACCCGATATTTACTTGCCAAGAAAGATGCAAAACCCAGACTCCTCCGATGGATTTTACTCTTACAAGAATTCGACTTGGAAATTAAAGATAAGAAAGGAACAGAAAACGTCGTAGCGGATCATTTATCTCGTTTAGAAGGTATAAAACCCGAACAAGTGCCGATTAACGACGATTTTCCGTATGAACATCTGATAGCACATATGATAAGCGACCTAGATCAATTAAATCTAAATAAACCAGAAGCTAAAGAAGTCGTGAAAGCCATCGACATGACCATAGGATTGCCTTGGTATGCTGACATCGTTAATTATTTAGCTGTCGAAGCACTTCCACCTGACTTAACTTACCAACAGAAAAAGAAATTTTCCATGATCTCAAGAGTTACTATTGGGACGAACCACTTTTATTTAAACGAGGACCTGATGGAATTTTCCGCCGGTGTGTACCTGACGAAGAAATAGAAAATGTCATTTCCCATTGTCATTCATCTCCTCTTGGCGGACATACTAGCACCTCTAAAACGTGTGCCAAAATTCTCCAAGCCGGCCTTTTCTGGCCTAACCTGTGGAAGGATGTCCACGTCGCCGTTAAAAACTGTGACTGATGCCAACGCACCGATAATATCTCAAGACGCGACGAAATGCCTCAGAAAGGAATACTTGAAGTTGAAATATTTGACGTTTGGGGAATAGATTTTATGGGACCTTTCCCATCTTCTTTTGGAAACAAGTTTATACTCGTCGCTGTCGACTACGTTTCAAAATGGATCGAGGCAATAGCTTCTCCTACAAATGACACACGAGTAGTGATTAAGCTTTTCAAGAATGTAATTTTCCCGCATTTTGGTGTTCCCCGACTTGTTATCAGTGACGGTGGATCTCATTTTATTTCGAAGATATTTGATAAATTACTATCCAAATATGGAGTGAACCACCGCGTAGCAACACCTTATCATCCGCAAACTAGCGGACAAGTCGAAGTTTCGAATAGAGAGATTAAACAAATATTAGAAAAAATCGTCGCGATATCTCGAAAAGATTCGTCATCCAAGCTTAACGAAGCTTTATGGGCTTATAGGACGGCTTATAAGACTCCTATCAGAACTACACCTTTCAAACTTGTTTACGGAAAATCATGTCATCTCCCAGTAGAATTAGAGCATAAAGCTTATTGGGCGATAAAGACACTCAATATTAATTACACTGCTGTTGGCGAGAAACGAATCCTCGATTTACATGAACTGGAAGAATTAAGACTAGACGCTTACGAAAACGCTAAAATATACAAAGAACGAACTAAAAAATGGCACGATCAGCGTTTATCTCGAAAAGAATTTAGTGTGGGAGATGTCATACTTTTATTTAATTCTAGACTTAGACTCTTCCCTGGAAAACTTAAATCTAGATGGTCCGGTCCTTTCGAAATTACAAGAGTTTCTCCTGGCGGAGCGGTAGAAATCACGGATAGAAATAGCGCCCCGTTTATTGTGAACGGGCAGCGGTTAAAACAATATCATCATATAGATAATAGAGATTATACGAATAAGCTTAAACTCGTAGAACTGCTACCTATTTCTCCCGACTAATCTTTCACTAGGCATTTCGTCAGGCTTATGACGTTAAAAACAGCGCTTCATGGGAGGCAACCCATTTTGTTTGTTTTTACCTGCTATTTTGTTTGTATTATTTGTTTTTGCATTCTATATAAGTATTTTTCATTTTTTTTAAAAACTTTTATGAAACTGCTGCTGATTTCAAATCAATTTTACTTGACACAGGATTTCTGAATAATCTTTTTCTCTTTACTTTCTCCTCTACTCTGTTTCCCCGCTTTATTTTTGCTATGGATCCTCCACAGAACTTTATGGAAACCGCCTTTAGAGGTAGAAACCAACAAAGAAGATTTGAGGCTTTGTCTCAGCGAGAAATCAGTTTAACCCTGTATCATGATGTACCCACTATGGACTCTTTAGGCATTACTGACAGTGTTTACTACATGTTTAACCAGTTGGGATGGGAGAAAGCCCACCTGAAAAATAGGTTCGTCACTTACCGAGAGCTTACCCTTGAATTCTTAAGATCTCTAGTTCACATCCCTGAACACGGTGTTGGAGCCCGAAAAGGATTCATTACCTTCAGACTTTTTGGTATTGAATTCACCTATAACCATAGGGACTTAGCTGCTTTATTAGGATTCCCCAGTGGACCCTTAGCTTTTACCACCCCTGAGGCCGATATATTGGATTTTGAGTTGGATTACTTCTGGGGTACTTTAACCGGAAACTATCACCCTGGCCCAGAAAGTATGGATAACAATGAAATACATAACCCAGCCATCCGTTATTTCCATAGGATTCTTGCCCACACCCTGTTTGGAAAAGAACAAAATCAAAATGCTGTATCCAAAGATGAATTATCTATGCTTTATTGTATGAACCTAGGACGCCCTGTCAATGCGGTATCACTCCTGATGAAGACCTTTACCCGCATTAGTGAGGACCCTAATGTTCCTGTCAGTGTGGGAGGATTAGTTACAATGATTGCACATGCTCTTGGACCTCGTTGCCAACTTAATAACTGTGCACCATTTGGATCAATTAGGCCTATGAATATTAATTTCTGTTTTAACAACCGGATAATAGGAAATTTAGGCCCTGCACCTTATGATTACCTGATCAGAGACGAAGTTGTTACTCTTTTTACCCTCCCGAACCATGCCCAAATAAGTGTCCACAACCGTGAAAATTGGTTGTACGAATTGAATCCACCCGATCACCCTTCGACACCGGAAACACCACAATCATATTTTGTTGATAATAATTTCATGTCTGAAAACGAAACGGATCCTGAAACCCCTCCTGGTTATCATGACTTTACAAATATGGCTGAAGCACAAGCAGCCCATGATACAAACCAAGGAGAATATACCACACAATTAAACACCATTCTGACCACTTTGGATGCTTATAAAACTGATATTGATGGAATAAAGGATGAATTGAAGACTATGCGTTTGGATCTTATTGGTTTAACTGACATCTCGGTGGAACAGTTCTATAAAATCACTCAAGCTCTGGAAATATTAAAAGAAAAGATTGGATGAAGCAGTTTATAGTTTCTTAGTTTTCAGTTTTCAGTTTTTCAATTCTTTGTTTTTAGATTTTTTCCATTATACTTTGTTCTTAGTTAGTTTCAAATTTTTTTGTTAAGTTACTGCATTTCAAATTACACGCCATTTATTTTCTGTCAAAAAGAACAAGTTACTCAGTTTAAATTAATGCAATTGTTTGTTTTCAGTTTTAAACTTACAATCATTATGCCGCTTATAGTGTTCTACGGTTTTCTACTCTATTGCGAATTATATATGTTGGATTATATGTTGAATTAATTAATGTGTGTTTATGTTGGAATGCCTGAGATGTTCTGCTGCTATAAAAATATACTCTGTGCAATTGTATTGTGTTCTGTTCTGTGAAAAACCAAAACTTGTAGCTGCCACGATCGTCATCTATCCCCCACGACCGTAACGCGCCCTTCAGAGTGTTATGCTCGTCAGCCAGGTGTTACGACCGTAACACGGGTTACATCAGTAACCCTGTTAGCAGAACGTTCCCTTTTCCTACACCTTTCTCTCTTCTTCTTCTTCCATAACTTCCCATTAACCCCATTCAACCCAATATTAATCCCTATCAATTTTCAAACTTCCACTACCTCCTTCCACCATATATACATCCATTACCCGTATCATCATTCTCATTCTCTCATTCACCAACCAAAACCCATTTTCACTCAAACACTTTGCATGCAAATGGCGAACAATCTCATTCCTGGCATCACCCTACGAAATGGCGAAGCAGGTGAAACTCAACGGACACGGTTCCTAAAGTTCCAGCGTCGAGGCATCCACCCTACGAGGTTCGTCGACACTGACTGCCTCCGAAACCTCGGGTTGCTCGAAAGTGTCCAACACCTATTACAAAGTGTCAACCTTTGGACGCTATGTAGCCAACCACAACCGACGTACGAGACTCTCACACTTGAGTTTCTCAGTTCATTTTGCTACATTACTCCAAACGGTGCAAGAAATCAACTTACCGGTGTGGTAAGGTTCCGAATTTTCAGCACCGAATACGAATTCCCTCAGAACGCATTCGGTCGCCTACTTGATTTATGTATCGATGAAGGCGCTCACCTACGTGTGCCTGACACTTTTCATGAGAAATCTTTCAACCTGTGGCATAGCTTGACCAATAATCGGGCTGATTCATACGATCACCTAAATGCCACCCAAATCCACAACCCCACCATTCGTTACTTCCACCGCATCTTGTCCAACATAATCTTTGCAAGAGATAGCAACCACAAGATCAACTCAAAGGAGCTATTTTTCATGCATTGTGCATTCTCGGGTCAGAAAATTAATGCCGCACCTTTCCTCCTGGCTCATATTCACTCCATCTGCACTAGAGGCGGCAAACCTTTCTATTTTGGAGGGCTTGTCACTTCTCTTGCTTTAGCACTAAACCATGGCGACACCCTTGTTCATCTGCCATCCCGACCACCGGTTCTGCTCACTTTGGATCATTGCAAATTGGCCCACCTCATTCATGAGCGGGACGATGGAAGATTTCATCCAGTGATACAAAACCGAGTTTACACTAATATTGTTTTGCCTTGCAGGGACAGAATCGACCCTCAGAACCGAGCCAACTGGCTATTTAACCCTGAAGGCCCTGCTGCTGCTCAAGAAGAACCTCATGTCGGCCCCGCTGATGAGATGCAGGAAGAAATGGATCGAGCTGCTCCCGCGCGTGACATTCCTGAGTCGTCCTCCTCTGCACCACCTCCTTTTACTATGGAGGACGTCCTTAGAGCCCTCCATCAGCAGAATCAGATGGTTGTAGCTCTTGAAAGGAAGAATCAGGAGCGTTATGACGCCTTACATCAGCAAAATGTCCAAATCTTGAGTGGTCAGCGCTCGACAAATGAAAGGCTTGATGAAGTGCTATGCGAGCTTAATGCTTTGAGTATGGATGTTACATCTCTTGGACCCCAGGACACTGACCCTGAAGCTACTCCTTCCAGACGGTCACGAACCCGAAGCCGCCGTGGTCGCCAGTAGTTTTTCCTTTTCTTGTTGTTTTCCTTGTTTTTCCGATGTACTTTTTATTTAACCTCGCCATTATATCATAACATTGAGACAATGTTTGATATAGTGTGGGAGGAGTACTGCATTCTTACTCCAGAACGAGTAATTTCATTTCTATTTCTGTTATATTTCGTTATTTCATTTTCTCCCTGTTTTATTTAGCCATACCAAAAATTTTTCGCCTTTTATATTCGCATAACCGTTAGTTACCTTCCTTAACTGAAATCTTAGTTAGAAGGCCGAGAATGATCCAACGAGAACTATACAATTATGACACCTTCGACTCTCTACTCGCGCGAATCGTCACCATTTTCGTTATACCGATACTTTGAGTTTTGAACCTTAAATTAGCCCCTAGTAGTTTATATTAGCAGTCAGCACCAGTCCTAACACAATCCACGTGGAAAGTCGATGAACATAAGTGGATGATCTTGAAAATTGATTTAAATACAATGTTACATGCTTTAAGGAAATAGATATTTCACCAATTAAATTGGGCGATCCTCACCCAATCGTTTAATCCAACGGATGCAAAAGCTTCTACTAAGTAACATAAGAATCCATTGTCTAGATGGTTCGGAAGCATCTGGTACTGAACTCGGAAGGGCAGACTACGGTTTGATCCCCCGCATCTTGCAATTGGATAACAGAGGTTGCCACATAATTGTGCCAGAAACCGTCGCGTTTTGATCAGAACCACTAACCGGCTATTCCACTACGTGCGTGCAAGGATAATGGGCTTAATGTGATTGCACAAGAACGAAACCGGGTGAAATATGAACGAGAAACCTTGAGTTGACTTATAACGGTATAATTGGACGTTTCGTTTAAAACGGATAGTCGTCGACTAGCTTGATGCTTGTATCATTTACGTATCATTGTTGTTTCATTCGAGTTTCTCGGCCGAACTAACTTAGGATTTCTTGAAATTATTTGAAAACGAAAGGTATACTAGTTATGTGCGTTTATAAAAACTTGTCCGATATTTTTAATTTGATTATTTTGCTTGAGGACAAGCAAAGGTTTAAGTATGGAGGTATTTGATAACACGAAATCGTATCGTTTATTTTGTATGAAATTCGCCCGTTCTGTATTATTTTGACCCGATTAATTCCCGAATATTTCGAGTTTGTCATCACTTTTTGCAGGTATTTCATAACTGAGCTCAAAACAGAAGAAAACATGAAACAATGCAAGAAAGCATCAAAAGTACAGAAGAAAAAGATAAATCTGTCAAAGAAATGCATTTTTGTAGCTGTGACGGTCGTAATGTAGTTGCCACGACCGTAAGCCAGTTTGAAGAGTGTTACGACCGTAACACAGTGGCCACGACCGTAACACGGGAAAGACCAAAATCTGCTCGTGACGCCAAGCTAAAGAACGTAACGCGTATATAGCTTATTTGAAGAATGCAGAACGTGGCAAGCATAACAGAAGGAGTTTCCAAACTCCTTAATTCTCTCCAGTCAAACACCACGTTCACCATTTCTCCCTCAACTACTCACGTTACTATATTTTTGGAGATTTTGAAGGAAGACTGAGTTACAAGTTTTCAAACCAACTGCAAATTTTATTCTTCTATAAATACCTTAATATTGAACATTAAAAGTACGGAGTTTATTACAGCTTATTTGTGCCGAAGCTCTTCCAAAATTAAAACCAGTATTATTTCAGTTATCATTTTCCAGCATTTGTTTATTTCAATTCTTTTAATTCCACTGTCCAAATAATAATTTCCAACATTAGGGAATTATTATTTTAGTTTAAGATTTATCATTCAAGCTTCGGAATTTGCAATACTCCCGATACCAAGTCCGAGTTTCCGGTTTGTGGAAGAAGGATTGAAGTATTGGCTTTACTGTCAGGTTTTTATTTTGCAATTGTATTAAATTCATTTTAATTAATTAATTAATGCATGCTTGTTATTTATTATTTATAATGTCCAATTTATATTTGTTTGCTTTTATTTACAGTATGTTTATTTTAATTTCCATGGCTAGCTAAACCTTTAGTGTCGGTATGGGATAGTAAGAGACATTAGGCATCTATCAGACTTAGGCTAAAATCTTAATCAACTTAACTCTTGTTATAACTTTTTATGCTTAATAATAAAATCTTTGTTACGAAAGTAAGAAGAGTAAATAGGTTAGATCGAGACCACGAAAGTGTGAGGTTTTTAACCGGATAGCTAAAGTTAGGCATTTGATTTAAATACAGTGAAAGCGCTTTAAACCAAATTAGAATTAATTAAGTTTCCAAAAAATACTTCTAAACACTTATAGGCTAGCGGAAGCAGGTATAGGGCTTTAGACGTATAATCCGAGATAAGACCATGAAAGTGTGAGTTGAGGGTTTTTAAACTGATTAATTCTACAGATAAACCAAGTTGACCATCCTTATATGCCTAGGTCCGATTAGATCCCTTAGGTCGACTCTATTGCATACCGACCGTTCATTTTATAATTACTTTAAAATCAATTAATTTACCCTCCTTAATCTTCCCAAAACCAACGTGACAATTTCCGCCTTAGCTAAACCAACCTATTTTACAACACTAGCGTGATTACAAAGTCCCTGTGGATTCGACAATCTTTTATTACTACCCCGATAGGCTGTGCGCTTGCAGTTAAGATACCATCAGACATTAAGTCGATCGCAGACCCCATCAGATGGCATCTTTAAGCCCATCTCCTACGACTCTCTGTCATCTTATCCAAATGGAATCTATAAGCCTGTTCCCGCCATCATCAACAATCAGTGTTACTTCATGCGAGTTCAAATTTCTGGGAACTCTAGTATTCAATCATCTTCCACCTTCAGATCACGAAAGTAAAACAAGCCAATCTACATCTCCAGGTTTAAGAAGATTGAATAGGGGTAGCTGTTGTACCCCAAAATTTTTCGTGTCATGTTTTCTAAGATTTTCTCTTACATGGGTGGTCACAAACACTTGATTAAAGAAAAATAAAGATTTTGAAGATAAAGAAGGATTCTTCGATTGGCATTGGGGTAAGGTGCCTTCGATTGGCATATGGGCATGAGTCTTGGATTGGCCTTGGGACAAGGTCTTTCGATTGGAATTTTAACAAGGTCCTTTGATTGGCATCTGAATATGATGTCTTTCGATTGACATCTGGGTAAGGAGATTTGATTGGGCATCTAAAACCCTTCGATCAGGCACTGGACCCCCTTTGACCAAGCTTGGTTCACAAGGCTTCGACTGTGCATTAGCTACTTTAGGCTTGCCTTCGATCCACAAGGCAGAGGCTTCCTCAGTCTGGTCTTGGATTCATAAGAAGGGACAAATACACTGGAGATACGCTGCCCACAAACCCATCAAAAGATATCAAAATTTGCATAAGTGATCCAAGTCAAAGCAACCCTTAAAAAAAGGTACCCACGCCCAGAAGTTCCAAATTGAAGGTACCCACATCCAGAAAGTGCCAAATCGAAGGTTCCAACTATTGGTAAGAGAGGGTAAAAGATCAAACTTTGCATTTGCATAACACATTCACACTTATTATTTCATTCGATTTTTTATTCAAGAGTAAAGACATGGGTTTGATCCCAGGTCTGACTTTGTTCTGCTTCTAACACTTGTGGCAGATCCAACATAAATAAGGCCAGCGCGCATAGAACCGAAGGATCTGGGTTTGGCACCAAGGTCATGTCTTTTGGTTTTGCTAACATGTTTGCAGATGTAGCATCCTCATAAGTGATTCATCAAGCAGTTTCAACAATGCCCTCTAGCTATATCTTGCTATTGGATCGAAGGGTAACACCCTTCATAGAATCGAAAGGCAACATCTCCCAGGATCGAAGGGTGACACCCTTCATAGAATCGAAAAGCAACCTCTCTCTGGATCGAAGGATCCCCTCGCTCTCTCATATTTTATTTTTGTTCTTTTTGTTATTTCTTTATTGTTCCTTTTTATTTAAATTAACCTTAAATCAAAATCAAAAAAATATTAGGATAGTTTTTATTAATCAAATTAATTTACAAATAAACTAATTAATTATATTTTAACATTTTTTTCCTTAAAATTAAAATTAAATAGACTCAGGCTTTATTTTCTTTTATACTAAAAACAACAAAAAAGATTTTTAGGATTTTTCAGACATCTTTTCTACTTCGCACATTTACCTATTTTCATATTTTTCCATATTACTGTATCTGCCCACTTGATGTAATAGATTAAAACTAGGACATTTACTGCTTTATCCCCCTCATTCTTGAACAGTGTAAATCCCCTCCCCAAAGAATTGTTCTAGCGTAGATTTAAATTCCTGCATTTTAATATTCTGCAATATATATTAACTGCTAGTAATTAGGCGTGTATGATAAGACTAATAATCAAACGCTAGCAAACTTAACAAAAAGATAAATAATTGAATTGAACAAAATTGCACACAAGCACCTCTAGGGTATCCCACTTTGGTTGCCTTTAAGAAATAAAACAATCATGAGGCAGGAACGCTTTAGTAAAGACCCATAAAATCAAAAAAGATCATAGTCCCTCGATGACCCTTATATTTTCCTTTCGGTAAATGATGTAGTCCCTAAAAGAAAATTGCTAAAGCGTCTCCACAAGTTGTCTTCATGACTATAAATTTCCCTTCGATTGTCCCTCAAACATCCGACGGCAAAGATACCTACTCGCTAATAGTAGGATAGCATTGCCTAAAGGAAAAGAGCAAAAGAACGACCCTTTTTGAGTAACAAAGTAGATAGCTGTTAGAAGTTTTCCCAAAACATCTTTGCACTTACACAAATTCTACTTTTCAAAAACAATTTCAAAACAATTTCAAAACACTTTGTATACTTTCTCTACTATCCCGAGAAATATTATAAAGTTCGCTGCACTAAGGCGCTTTCAAAACATTTTCAAGACACAAAGCTCAAAGGTATTTCAAAATGAGCAAACCGTTAAGAGCTCATAGAAAACTACGGATGGAAAGGTTGCTAACTGTAGCGGTAGAATGTTTAAGACTAAGCCATTGGATTGACTAGACTTATACAGATCAAAATAAAATCTCCACCGTGCTTTATTGTTTCCAAAGGAATGGGAAAAGAGAAAATAACCCAAAAGAGGGGGGAAAGATTCAAGGTAAGGGGGTTGGTTATGCAAAGGGAAGGTATTAGCACCCTAAACATCTACGGTAATCCACATGAACCTCTTTGTAAAATCTATATATTTTGGCTATATAAAAAAATGTTGTATAAAAATAGATGGTGGAGGTGAGAAAAGAAATATATTTTTTATGATTTTTGCACCTGCTGCGGTTGCGAACCTTTAGTGCCTATGTACCACCTTTCGTGCAATAGGGGATAAGGGTACACGTAGTTCCTCTTTAAATATTTTAAAAACACAAGTGTGTTGATTAATTTTATGATATAAGACGTCAACGTCATTGTCCGTGTGGAAAACATACTTACTACCCACAATCATGAGAAAGGAGAATTTGCATCATCTCAAATTGGAGGATATGCCTTGGATTTTTAAAATCCATAATGCCTAACTCAACATCCAAGTGGAAAATATCCCTCTTTACTACATATTGTAGAAGTATAGTTGTTTGTATCACCACAAGGATTGATAAGAGTCTAATATTTGGAGAAAAGTTTAAAGTGAAAGCCAAGATGGCAAAATGGTTTGAATGAGATTGATTGATTTTTAGTCTTCTCACAAAAAATGTTAAGGTATTATTAATGTTGATTGAAGTTTATTTGTGAAAAAGTTTTTGAAATTGCATGGACCTAAGTCCAAGTTTATTATGAAAGTGGTTCAAGTTTAAAAGCAAGAATAGTTTCCAAAAAGAGGGAGAAGATTTTTGAAATAGAAGAAGATGAGAGGAGAAAAAGAGACTATCCTAAAGCATAAGGTAAAAGCTAGGGATAAGAACCATCTAACCAATAAGAAGCCAATACTTGACATTATGAGTCAAGATAGAATTCTCATTCTTTGGATTGAAACCAAGCAAGCAAAGATACTAGACCTCTTGAGAGAACCAAACTTCAAGTGCATTAAGTCTTCACAAAAATTGGGCAGAGTAACGACTGTATACGGGTGAATTCCAGATTACAAACAAAGAATGTAATCACAATAACCTGCACACAAAATAAAAAAACAACCCAATGTCTTGAGGTAAACCTCAAGAACTCCTGACAAAATACCAATTAAGGTCACAAGGTCTCCAATATAGGCCAAGGTTTCTATTCCTATGTCCAATAAGTCCAATGCTCCATAATGCCAAGGATAGTAACCAAATAGTCCAAGTATCATTAAAGTTTTTTTTATGGTTTATGTTGATTATTAGGTGTCTTAGAAGAAGAAAAAAGAGCTCAGGTGAGCAAAGATGAAGATAGCATGAAATGTAAATGCTTAAAATTAAATGGTTCATAAAGCATAAAAAATAAAGGGGCATAAAGTAAAAACAAAAGATAAAATCAATTATTAGTGATTAGTGGTTGGTTGGATGATCATCTTGAAACTTGCATTTGGAACTCATTAGAGGGTTGGTAGAACCAAAACCTCCACACAACAATTTACATTTGCTTTTTGTCAAGAATATCATCCATTTGGATCCCTCAAAGTACCATTTAATGATCAACGGTGTTTAAGTGATCCGCGTTGACCAAAAATGTTGTAGATCCATTAAAGGATTGGTAGAACCAAAGCCTCCACACAATGAATCTCAAGGTTATTAGATCAAAGAGATCAAATTAACACACTTGGGCTTGCAAACATAGGTTTGGGCCACGAATGATCATTTATTCGAATTGGGACAAAATTTAGCGTTATGTTAAGCAATCGTAAGTGTACTTATATAGAAGTCGCACCTATGTTGAGGCCGGTCAATAGCAATCTATGCACCATTTGCTGAGACATGATATATATATCATGCTCCAATAACATTTAGTGCAATAAGAAAGGGATGGGATACAGAGGGGCGGGGAAGAATATACAATCCACATTTGAATTAAATTTTAATCAAACTATTATTAAAATCATTCATCCATTTTTGTGGAGTTAGACTCAACACCATGGATCCAATGATGTTAATAAAGTTCATGATCAAAATTCAACCCAAATTCAGCCAGAAAATAATCACAAAGTAATATTGCATTTAATATATACATTAAAAAAGGTTTTAAAAATGTTTTAAAATAGAAATAAGAAATAAAAATATCAACTATATTCAAAATAATCAAGGAAATTTAAGTAAGGCCGCAGAAAAATCAGAAAAAGACTCAAATATTTTTAAAATTTTTTTGGCAATTTTTAGAAGTTAGAAACTATTTTAAAACTAATTGAAATTGTTCAAACAAAAAGAAAATAGGTCAAAAATAGTAAATATCAATATAAAATTCCGTAAAAGTTTCAAGAAATCATAAATATGCAAAATGATATTTAGGAAAATTTTCAGAATTAAAAAATGTCAGAAAGCATTTTTAAAGTAATTTAAAGGAAGCAAATAATGCAAAAAATATAAAAAATATCAAATGTCAAAATAAAAATGTGAAAAAATAGTCATAAGATCAGAAATAATTCAAAGTATTTTTGGGAATTTTTTTATAATTTTTGGATAAAAAATAAAAGAGTTATGAATTTTTGAAAATTAAATCATTTAAAATATAAAAATCAGAAAATAAAATAAAACCAAAAAGATATGGGCCACCAGATCATAGTCAAAACACGTTAGTAACCTAATCAAATGGACCAGACGCGTTGTGCTTGATATGGACCTTAGTGGGATGCACAGGGTATCAGAAAAAAGGCAACCAATGAAATTAAAACGCTTGACACGCTATCATCGGTTGAGACGAGACATGTCATCGTCTTCAACCTCCAGCCACCCTGCAATGGAGATTTTGTGAGATCCTTCAAACGGTAAAATTAGGATCCCAGACTAGTATCATTGGATTCGTCTCTTCGAGATCATCCTAACACCACCATCACGCCAAATTTATATAAAGTATACAGAGAGATATGAATCAAAAACCCAGAAAATAGCAAGCACCTTCAATTTGAGATTTCTCTCTCAATTCTTAATGGATTTAAAAATTGTAAGAAGCACTATAATCAGGAGAAGGAGTAGAATAGGTTAGTGCTTTATTTGGATCCAAATGATGGAGAATTCTACCTTTTCGAGTTCAAGAAAGAAGTCTGAAACTGGACTTCTGTAGCTTGGATTATGGCTCGTTTTGTTTGTTTTAAGTGCTGGAGAGTATATATGATGCTTGAGGAAGATGAATGTGCAAAGAATTTTGGAGGAAAAGGATGAAATCTCAGAAACCGATTTCAAAAATTTCAAGCTCGTGTGAGGTTTTGACATAGTGTATTGGCTCTCAAAGCTTGAGGAAATGAATGGGGGATGACCCTCTATTTATAAGGAATTAAATGGAATGTTCAAGCGTGTGAAATGATGAAGTTTGGAGGGAAATCGTGTGAACCTGATGCACGAGAAAAGTGTGATCTGATTTCCATCGAAACTCATCCAATCCTTGCGTTTTAAGGCTCTAATCCACTCTGGCAACTTGGTTAAACATGTTTAGATCACAAACACATGCTAATTTGATGTTTAGAGGCCCAAAACATGAATTTCAAATTCTAACTTATGAAGAAACTACAGTTCCAAGTTACCAAGTTCAATCCAATGGCATTATCAGCTCAAGGGGTCTTAAGGCATGATTCTTGATGCTTTAGAAAGATGAGGTTACAAGATTTGCAATGGAAAAGTAATGGAATCAAATGGATGCTTGATCTGAAAGTTGCATTGAGTCAAAGTTGGGGAAAAAAGGTTGACTTTCCATACTTAGAAATATTTCAAATTTTTCTTCAAAAGTGACCTATAATGTTTTGCATCCAAACATGTCCTTCCACTTGGAACTGGCTCTTGACCAAAAAATATGGAATGAAATAGACCTCTTGAATTACATTTTGAAACTTGAACCATTAAAATTTTCCAAAAATTGAGAGAGTTATGAATTGTTGAAGTTGGCAAAAAATCATGAAATGACCTATAATCTTTTGTATCCTTAAGGCATCTTCCATCCATTTTCTCACTTTGAACATAAAAGAAGTCATAAAGTTCACATCCTCAAGATCATTATGGAAAAATAGTGGGCTCAGTGTGATAAAAATGGATCAAGTTATAATCATTTGAAGTCACACATTAGAAATTGGGTGTTCATCTAGAGGACTTGTAATCTTTCTTCATCATCAAGCTTCTTCCACATGAAAACTCATTGGAACTTTTGAAGTGATTTGTTTATAACCCTTTGAAGAGAAGGATGTCTTTGTAATCACTCAAAAATACCAAAAAATGAGCAAGATATTCTTCTTGGAAGTTCAAAACCCTAGCTCCTAGATCAAGAAAAATGCCTTGAGGAACTTTGGCAATTTTGAACAAACTTCTTGTACCAACACAAATGATTTGTAAATAGAAGTTGTTGGGGATGAAAATGAGAACTCATAGTCATCAAAACCACTTCCATATCTTGATAATTGATAGAAATATGCATTTGTGACCAAAGGGAAAAAAACCTTGTCCAAGCATGATAACTGCTCCAATCAATCCCTTGTACTTTTGAACCAAATTTGATAATCTTGAAATATGGTGAACCAAAATAACCTTGTCATTCCATTTCTTCCAAAACAACCCCAATGGTGAGGTTTGAATTTCTTAAGCTTTATTGACTAGGGCATGGAAATAAACTCATGAACCCATGGAGCAAATTGCTGAATCTCATTGCCTTTACCTACATAATTAACAAGCAATACAAACCAACATTCCCTTTTATTAATTAAAAGAATAAATCAAGACAAAAATATTCATGATCACAAAAGAACACAAGTCAAGGTGTTTTGTGATTCCTCAAAGAGCAAATCTAAAGATAGGGAGAGAAAACCAAAAGCCCTAATGTGATCTTGTTGTGATTGAATCAACATGATATGATAAAGGGATATTAGGGGTAAAAATTAGGGGTACAACAACTGCCCTTATTTAAGTTTCTTCTATCCAGAGATACGAAGGTTAGAAATCTTCGTGTCGACGCGATCGAAGATATTTAAATATAAAACAAACCCTATTTTTGGCCCTAAGATACCATGCAATGCTTATGAGCATGAATGCATGTGAACAAAATCAAAGAAACACAAAACACCGCTGGGGATGAATTAAAGGAAATAAAGAAACAAAAGAGAAACCCGACCAGGAAAATAAATCACTGGTGGATCAGAAGTCCTGACTTAGAGGATGGTAAAAAGTCAAAGGACACACCAACTTCTAGTGAAGGCGACCTGCCAACTTTCACTGAGAGTAGAAAGAGGAGAGAAATAACAACACAAATGTTCACAGAAGGTGAGCTACCAACGTTTACTGAAGGTAGAAGGAATAGAAAATATCATAGCATTGCCGTTCACTGAAGATGAACTACCAACATTCACTGAAGGTAGCAAAAAAATAACAATCACCCACTTTCACTAAAGGTGACCTACCAACTTTCACTGAAGGTAGAAAGAGAATATATCATAACATCGTTGTTCACTGATGATGAACTACCAACGTTCACTAAAGGTAGCAAAAAGATAACAATCACCAACTTTCACTGAAGGTGACCTACCAACTTTCACTGAAGGTAGAAAGAGAATATATCATAGCATCGTCGTTCACTAACGATGAACTACCAACGTTCACTGAAAGTAGCAAAAAGATAACAATCACCAACTTTCACTGAAGGTAGAAAGAGAAAATATCATAGCATCACCGTTCACTAACGATGAACTACCAACGTTCACTGAAGTTAGCAAAAAGATAACAATTTTTCCCCAAAATTCGGGCATTTCACCTAAAATGGGTCTCAACTTCTTCTTTAACCAAGCCATTCTGCCTGGAAAGGGTAATATATAAGCTGTCTCAAATAAAGAGGCTGCCACTTATAAAGACTTCACAATGAATTGTCTCTGCAATATCGAAAAACTTGCCATCCACTGGAGTAATTTTGGCAACGAACTGCAAACTATCTGCTCATAGGGAAGATAGAAAAAAGGGTAATGCTGACTCTTACGGGGAAGTATAGGTTGCTAAAATAAAGAGACCTGCTACTTGTTGTTTATGGAGGGTCGTAAAAAATGACTTTCTGGGTAAAGAAATATGACTTCCTGGGGAGTGAAATATGACTTCCTGAGGAGATGCCAATATATTTCTGCTGAGGAGATAAAGTCTTCTCGTGCAAAATAAATGCACATTCTCAAACCAAGGCTCGACGTCTGCAGATATCATAAGTAATAAAATTGCTGAGGATCAAAGATTCAAACCAAAAATAAACTGGAACGAGATCGTCGTCCAAAATACATCCTTTGAGAAATAAACTCAAGAGGGAAACCCAAATCATCAAGACAAAGAGCTGTGCAGGAAAGCTAAAGCAATAAATTTTCCACGAGGGATAATTCAATAGGGAACTTGAAAGAACATACACTTTCTGCTTATGACTAACACGCTACTGGAGAGAGGAAAACATAACTCTATAAAACAGGACAATATGTAAACAAAATATTAATGAATGTGAATGAGCAATGATTTTCTAAAATTAACTATGTATGATGTACGTATGAATGTATGAGTGTTAGCATGTATATGCTGATAAAACAGACATATAACATTGGGAGTAACCAGGCAAAAATCAACTCTGGCACAATCAACACTCAGCTAAATTACATCCAAGGTGAACAATCCAAGAAAAGGTAAGCACCAACTGAAGAAACAAAACCTACTACCTGAATTAACTTCACTGGGGAGAAATGTAATCCAGAAGTAAGTAAATCCAAGTGACAAAAATAGTATAGATTCAGGGATATGACATCCTTCTCTCGGCTTCACCAGGGAATAGCACTCAGACTTCAAAGGGGAAACAAATGTTTTCAAAAGTAACACTTCTATTGGGGATTTGAAAAATCAATTTCACGTAAGGCAGACGGACATCAAATCATCAAAACATTCACTGCGGATTTAGTGCCGACTTCATTGGAGAGGTCAACACCACATTCACAAAGGGAAAAATCAATATACATTCTTCACTGGGGCATGTGTTCTTCGAGATTGACTATTGTACCAACTTCTCCGGGAAGAGAGAACCCTATTAAACAAACAAAATCTTTACTAGAGAAATCTTGGATTGAATCTTCATATCATTTAAATTGAGAAAAGATGAGAAATGAACCAAAACTTGATTGGGGATACCGGAGTTGCAAACCCTATACGATGAAACACCTTATGCAAAACTTCTCCGAGAAGCAACTGGAGTTCGTCCTTTCCTGGGATCACCACTTTTATTGTTTCTCTTGCATCACAAATTTTAAAGTAAAAATAAATTGTAAATTCTTTTTGAAAAACAATTTTTTTATTCAACCTTTTTTTCTTTGAAAGTTATTATCAATAATAAATGGAGTCTTTGCGAGATAAATAAAAATAAGAAATGCAAAGAATTGGGTAAAAGCTCAAATTTCATTAATAGAATGGTAGTCTGCGAATGGCGAGACTCCATGGATATTTACAAAGTTTGGAAAATGGTAATATATAATGGAAAAGATACATTGAGATACAATGACCACTATCTCCTCTAACAACTTTTGAAATCCCGAGCAGCAACTTCTGTTAAAGTATGATGAGAGTCCGTGAAGATTGTTGCTCTAATGATCAAGTCTTGTCTGATATAGTTACTTACCAAGAAAGACCCTAACTTTTGCCTAAGCTGCCCTTGTGGGTTTTCAACTTAGCGTGAAATATTATTCTGTTTATGTCTCTAATTTTTGCCTAAACCGCCCTTCTGAGTTTTCGGCCTACCGAGACGCTCATTTTTTCCTAAGTTTCCCTTTCGGATTTTCAAATTAGCGAGCTATTCTTTTATTTTTTAGGAGAAGTATTTCTTGACTGCATTAACATTCATGGGACGTGGGAACTCCTCGCCATCCATAGTTTTAAGAATTGATGCACCTCTAGAGAAGGATTTCTTGACAACATATGGGCCTTCAAAATTGGGAGTTAACTTGCCCCTGGAATCAGCGTTAAAAGACATGATCTTCCTATGCACGAGGTCTCCTTCTATAAGTTCACGAGGTTTAACCTTTTTATCAAAAAAATACTTCATCCTTTTCTGATATAGCTGTCCATGACACAAAGCTGTCATTCTCTTCTCTTCGATCAAATTCAATTGGTCAAACCGGTTCTGGACCCATTCAGCCTTTGTCAACTTGGTTTCCATTATCACACACAAAGAGGAAATCTCGAGCTCAATTGGGAGTACTGCTTCCATTCCATACACAAGGGAGAATGGGGTTCCTCCTGTTGAGGTGCGGACAGATGTTCAATATCCATGCAAAGCAAAAGGGAGCATTTCATGCCAATCCTTATAAGTAGCAACCATCTTCTGGATAATCTTCTTGATATTCTTATTAGCAGCTTCAACAACCCCATTCATCTTCGGCCTGTATGGAGATGAGTTGTGATGGAAAATCTTGAATTCTTCACACAGTTCTGTCATCATTTTGTTGTTCAGATTCAAGCCATTGTTGGTGATAATCCTGTTCGGCACACCATACCGACATATAAGATTATTCTTAATGAAGCACATAACCACATGCTTGGTGACGTTAGCATACGAAGCAGCCTCCACCCACTTGGTGAAGTAATCAATTACTACCAAGATGAAACAGTTTCAATTCGAAGCTTTGGGTTCTATCATCCCAATCATGTCAATGCCCCACATAGTGAAAGGCCTGAGGGAGGAAATCACATTGAGAAGTGTTGGAGGCACATGAACTTTGTCCGCATAAATCTGGAATTTATGACACTTCTTTGCAAATTTTTAACAATCAGATTCCATTGTCAGCCAATAGTAACCTGCCCTTAGCATCCTTTTAGCCATCGAATGTCCGTTGGCATGAGTTATAAATGAACCTTCATGAATCTCATGCATCAACATGTCTGCTTCGTATCTATCCACGCATGAGCAAGACCATGTCATAATTTCTCTTATACAACCCATTTTCACTGAGGAAGAAACTGCCAGCCAATCTTCTCAATGTCTTTCTATCTTTCTTTGAAGAACCAATCGGGTATTCCTGAGTCTGGAGAAAATGCTTAATATCTTAATACCAAGGTTTCTCATCTGCTATCTCTTCTATTGTGAACACATGAGCGGGCCTATCCATTCGTTGAACCATAATTCGAGGTATATCATTCTAAGTATTCACTTGTTACATAGAAGCCAGAGTTTCCAGAGCATCCTCCATTTGATTTTCATCTCTTGGAATGTGATGGAATTAAACTTTTTTAAAGAAGGGTAACAATCTCCTAGCATAATATTTGTAAGGGATCAAGCTGGGGTGACGAGTATCCCATTCTCCTTTAATTTGATTTATTACCAAAGCTGAGTCACCGTACACATCATGAATTTTAATTCTAAGATCGATGGCTTCCTCGTGACCCATGATGCAAGGCTCATATTCCGCCATATTATTAGTGCAATCAAATGTTAACCTCGCAGTAAAAGGAATGTGTGATCCACGTGGAGTAACGATCACAACACCAATTCCTTTACCGTATGCATTCACGACTCCATCAAATATCATACTCCAATGAGATTCCGAGTCAGGACCTTCCTCGGGCAATGGTTCATCATAATCTTTCACTTTCAGGAATATGACATCCTCATGGGGGAATTCATACTCTACAGACTGATGATCCTCCACTGGTTGGTGAACAAGATAATCTGACAATGTGCTGCTTTTAATAGCTTTTTGAATGCGGTATTCGATGTCATATTCAAATAACAACATATTCCAGCGGGAAATTCTCCCAGTCAGAGTAGGCTTTTCAAAAATGTACTTGATTGGATCCATCTTGGAGATCAACCAAGTGGTGTGATTCAACATATACTATCGCAAACGCTTTGCCGCCCAGGCCAGAGCACAACATGTCTTTTCCAGCATGGAATACTGTGACTCACAATCAGTAAACTTTTTACTGAGATAATAAATGGCATACTCTTTCTTCCCTGTTTCATCTTGTTGTTCTAGAATACAGCCCATGGAATTATCTAACATTGTCAGATACATAATAAATGGTCTTCCTTCGACAGGAGGGAGCAAGATAGGAGGTTCAAGCAGATATTCTTTAATACTTTCAAATGCCCTTTGGCAGTCATCTGTCCACACACAACCTTGATCTTTTTTTAACAACTTAAAGATCAGTTCACATGTTGCAGTAATGTGGGAAATGAATCTGGAAATATAATTCAAACGCCCGAGGAACCCTCTGACTTACTTTTTAATTCTTGGCGCTGGAATCTCTTGAATTCGTTTGACTTTATCAGGGTTAACTTCAATTCATTTCTGGCTAACAATGAAACCCAAAAATATCCCTTACCGAACACCGAAGGTACATTTATTTGGATTCAAGCAGAGACGATAGTTCCTCAAACGCTGAAACAACTTCAACAAATCTTCTACATGCCCTTCTTCCATCTGGGATTTAGCAATCATGTCATCAACATATACTTTGATCTCCTTGTGAATCAGATCATGGAATAAGGTTGTCATAGCCCTCTGGTACATTGCACCAGCTTTCATCAACCCGAAGGGCATCACTCTGTAATAGAATGTTTCCCAGGGTGTGATGAACGTTGTTTTTTCCATGTCCTCTTGAGCCATTATTATTTGATTATAACTGGAAAATCCGTCATGAATGAGAAAACTTTAAATTTTGTTGTGCTATCCACTAACATATCAATGTCTGGTAATGGAAAATTATCTTTTTGACTAGCTTTATTTAGATCTCTGTAATCTACGCACATGCAAACTTTTCCGTCTTTTTTCGATAGTGGGACCATATTGGCGATCCATTGAGGATACACTGATGTCACAAGGGAACCGGTATTAATCTGCTTTAGAACCTCCTCTTTGATCTTCACTTCCATATCTGGGTGAGCTCTTCTCAACTTTTGTTTGATTGGCGGACATTCTGGCTTCAACGGTAAATGGTGCTCTACAATATCTGTATCTAGACCAGGCATATCTTTGTAAGACCAAGCAAAAATATCCACATACTCTTTCAACAACCCGATCAACTTGTTCTTCACATCAGGATGCAACAATGCTCCAATCTTGACCTCTTTCAAATCTTCTTCTGATCCCAAATTGATTACTTCCAATGGCTCTTTATATGGCTGAATGGACTTTTCATCGCGCTCAAGAAACCGTGAGACCTCTTCTGGAATCTAATCACAGTCTTCTTCTTCGGCCCCATACACAGGACATTCAAAGTTGGGAGAGGGTTCAGGGTTATTGTGTTCAACAGGTTTTTGAATTAATCTGCACATATGATTTATGATTGTATTTAGAAACTGACACATATAAAAAGTGATCATGCAAATTGAATTTCAGTTATTATTTATTTTGAAAGGTTTTTTCTGATTACCATTTTCCAAGAAAAAGTAGAAAATAAAGACACAATTTTGGAAACAAAGACAACTTTTATTATTGATTTCAAAAGTCACAGCAAACAGATAAGCCCTACAACATTAATACTTCCACCTTGGGCAGAGTGAAAGCTTTTCAAAAAGATTTAACAAATTAAATTACTTTGAAACATGTATGCAAGAGGGAACATCAATGTTGATCAATTTCTGAACCCTAACTCTGTGCGTCATGTAATTTGGCATTTCTTGCTCTACTTCATCTTCCACAATGGCATTAATCCCGGTAACAGTCAGATGAAGATAACCCTCACTATGGAAAATGTCTTGATACTAGCCTGCAGTAGACTTCAACTTCGTGCCCTTACCTTTATCATTCTTCAGAGAGAATCCCAAGCCGGTTCTGTTCTTGTTTACAGGTGGATCCATAATCTGTCCCCATACTTCACTATGACCCTTACGCATAATCTGCTGTGAATCCTTAAGCGAAATCATGGAATTCTCATTTCCTATGGTGTTGTCAATAGATAAAGCTTGGAATTGAGTTCCAACAACAGCTTCATCTTCCTCCACAATGCTGAAAGACGACAAATGAGATATCAATAGTGCCTGCTCCCCATTTATGATCACTACTTTCCCTTCATGTACAAATTTCAGTTTCTGGTGTAAAGTTTAAGTGACAGCCCCTGCCTCATGAATCCATGGCCATCCTAACAAGCAGCTATAAGCGGGTACAATGTCCATGACTTGGAAAGTTATCTGAAACAAATGTGGTCCTATATGAATAGGCAAGTCCACTTCACCAATAACAGATTTCCTTGATCCATCAAACGCTTTCACAATGATGTCACTTGGGCGCATAGGCGTTCCTTGATATTTCAACTTCATAAGTGCTCCTCGGTATAACGTTCAAAGCGGATCCATTATCAATCAACATATTGGATAACGAATCATTCTTGCAATTCATAGAGATGTGGAGGGCTAGGTTGTGATTCCTTCCTTCATCTATAAATTCATCATGGCAGAAACTCAAGTTATTACATGACGTAATGTTCCTTATTACGCTGCTGAGTTGGTCTACTGGCATATTACTCTCCACAAAAGCTTGGTCCAATACTCTCATCAAGGATTCTCTGTGAGAAGATGAGTTCATCAATAAAGCCAAGATAGATATTTTTGAAGGAGTCTGCAGTAGTTGATCTATAATTCTGTAGTCGCTCATCTTCATTATCTTCAAAATATTATCCACTTCTTTCTCTAACGTAGCTCCACTAGATTCACCCGTAGCCTTCTTGGGTTCAACGTTCTCAACAATTTTCTTTCCAGCACTAACATCTCCTCGAACAACTGGTGCAAACAAACGACCGTTGTGGGTCACTCTACTATTTTTAGCAATATTTCCAACATCAGGCATTGGTTGGATAGGAACTTCCACTCCATCCTCTAATATTGTATCATTGTATTTTTATGGTATAGCCTTATCTGACTTGTAGGGAACAGGACCCGACAAACTAATCACCAATGGGGTAACAGCCGGCTTGCTATAATATTCAACTTCAAAATGGGCGGGTGCACCAAAACAAGGTACAATGATGTCTACCCCCTTCTTCAACATAATAAGTCATTATTGAATCATTTCTAGAATTCAAATCCTCATCTGAGGAGAAATACTCATCTGCGGAGGCATACTCTTCATCCGACTCGTCTTCATCCAAACAAACCTCAACCATATCAACTTCATGGTAATCATTTCTTTGACTTGTAATCTTGATGGTTCCATTGTCCAACAACAACTGAACACCTTTCCTTACAATAGAACATCCTCGGGAGTCCCGACAGCAAATTCGACGAGATCCAAACTAGTGTTCCACCTGACCAGCAAAGTGGCAGAAAGTAGCATGCAGTTGTACAAGATCCTCATTCATATGTTCTACATCAAAGATTCTGAACTCTCTAGGATATCCAGAAACCATATTCACCTCCTTTCATACTCTTCCCTAGGCCTGATTATGTGGATGAGGCCCTCATCTATCATCTCTTGCAAATCAGCCTTTATCTTATCGCAGCCATGTATGTCCATACTACATATAGCACAACCGGCATGATCATGCATATAGTAGCTAAATCCGTAGAGGTCTACATGCAGTTTCACCAAATCTCCTCTAACTAGTTAAATGTCAAAAATCCGGAAGTCTCCTGGATAATCGGCCACCATATTCACAACATTTACTCCTCCGTGCTTGGGTAGAGGATTGTCTTTCACATTGGGGCCTACATTCTTGAAAGATAGAATACCATACTTCACCAATTTTTGTACTTCAGTATTCAAAGGATAACAATTCTCAACATTATGCCCTGGTTCTCCCTGATGAAAAGCACATGTTTGGTTTGCTTTGTAATACCAAGGCAATGGTGATGGTACAACAGGAGGCGGTAAGATCTGAACCAAATTCTTCTGAATTAATTCCGACAGTAATTCTGTATAGTTCATAGGAATAGGGTCATATCTCTCCCTTTTCTGATTGTATCATTGATTCCCCTGCTGGGATGGTATTTGATAAGAAATGGTGGTTGAAGTTATACCCATAACTGGAGTAACTGAGGCGACTTGCTGATGGCGCTGAGAATTCCTTCTAGGAGTGTTAATCATCCTCTCTTGCATGACAACATTTGCATCCCCTTCCTTCTTCTTGGTAAATCCATAAGATGACATCTTCACACCTCCAGATCCTTAACTTTTCGTTAAATGACCCTCTCTTACAGCCTCTTCTACCCATTCCTACCATTTTAGTAAAGTCACTTGGCGCACTCGCTACCATCCTCTCGTAGTAGAAAGAACCCATAGTTTTCAAGAAAATCTTAGTCATCTTCTTCTCTTCCATGGGAGGAATCACTTGGGCGGCCACCTCACGCCATCTCTGTGCATATTCTTTAAATGATTCCATGTCTTTCTGAACCATGGCCCTGAGTTGATCACGGTCAGGAACCATGTCCATGTTGTACTTGTAATTTTTTATGAACGCTTCTCCCAAGTCATTGAAATTATGGATGTTGACGCTGTCCAAACTCATATACCACTTCAGCGCAACACCGGTCAAACTATCTTGAAAAAAGTGAATCAGCAGACGCTGATCATCAGTATGGGTAGACATTCTCCTTACATACATCACCAGATGGGCACGAGGGCAAGTATTTCCATTGTATTTCTCAAACTCCGGGACTTTAAACTTCGCAGGCATCTTGACATTCGGGACCAAGCATAATTCATTCACGTTCTTCCCAAATAACTCTTTTCCCCTGAGGGCCTTCATCTCTCTCTGCATCTTGTCAAACTGCTCTTGGAAATCATCCATTCTTTCATAAAGACCCAATTATTCACTTGGTGGAGGGAAAGGATGACACATATCATCGTTAACAAATGGAACCATATTTACCGAAGGCGGTGCAGCAGGAACATGCACCACAGGAGGTGCAGGAGTAACAATAGTCTAAATAATTGGAGTATCTTGAGGACCAAGGTTGAAACCTTCAGGCGCAAAATTCTTTGGCATTCCCCATGGTTAAACTTGAGGCATGCGATTTTGAGCAACAACTGAAGTAGCAGACATAGGAACAATTGGAACTTCAGCAATAACCCTTGTTGGTTGAGGTTGAACACTCGGTGGCTGATTCTGAGTAACCACCAAAGATTCCATTAGTGGTAAGATTGGCCATGCCGGCCTTCAAAGCAGAAACCTCTCCCACAGCTCGTGATTCTCTTGTTCTATGTTGTCCATCTTCCTTCTAAAATTAGCTCGAGTGTTGTAGTGATGAGTCAGCTTTATGAACGAAGTAAAGAAGCTTGGTAAGACACCTGGATATGCATAACAAATGCAAGAAATATGTGCAATATGATGTATGATGTGCAATGCACATGATTTTATTTTATTATTTAATATTTCAAGGGATTTAAAATTTATTGACATATTGCAAATATCAAAGTAATAACGCATTTAAAAATACTGAAAATTTCATTATAACAACTTTAAAATGGATTACAAGTTTTAATGATCCCAAGTACAAGATGAAAATAAAATCTAAAACCCTGAAAAAGAAAAGTTGATTGAAATCACTCTACATGTTGGCGCTTTCCTGTGAGCCTGGAAATATGAGCCTTCAACCTCTGGTTTTCTTCTGCATATCTGGTGGCGACCTCCTTCCAATCACCTGAATCAGGGAGTGAGCAAATAGCAACTAACTCAGGCTTAGGATAAAATAAATCCCCTTGCCTCTCCATGGTCTCTACAGCCCGACTCTCAAGGATCTCAATGAAGTCGTCTTTCTCCTTCAAGTTTGCTCTATTGGAAATCTCTAAAGTTTGACACTTATTCTTCCAAGCATCCTTTTCCTGTTGCATCCTGACCAAAGCAAGCTGCAGCTCTTCTAGATCATCCAATAAGGGAGGAGTGGTATTCACAAATAAATCAGGCATAGGTTTTTCCCGGGAATACGACATCTTCAACTAAATAGCTCTCGTTTGGACCCACCGAAAATATGGCTCCAAAGAAATAACACCCCTAGGTCCCAAGTCTTTCCTACTCTTCTTATGACTGTGACGTTAGGTCTTCGCGATCTGCTCCTTAGCTTCCCTATGGTCTTCTCCTTCCTTCAGAAAGAAACTAATCAAAGGAATATTATTTGGTTTATCCCTCATCGGATAACCAAGTTGTCGTCGTGCAAGAACAGGGTTATAGTTGATTCCTCCCTTTGTACCAAGAAGAGGTACATTGGGGAAACTACCACAACTGTCAACAATCTCTATATCCTGGTAAGCTCGATGATACCAATCAATATCCGAGTGAGTAAGTTGCATGATCTTAGGAGCCCAACGGGATTTCTTCTTGATATTCCAAAAAGCATCAGACTAAGGCATATGAGAGACAAACCACCGGTACAACACAAGCGTGCAACAGATAATCATCTCCCCATGGTAAGAATTCCGAAGATGAATATAGTAATAAGCATCTCCCAGCAATATAGGAACTGGGTTTACAATCATGAAGATCCTGATAGCGTTAATGTCAACAAACCTATCCGCATTAGGAAATAAGAACAACCCGTAAGCAAGTAGAGCAAAGATGGCCTCAAAAGCGATTGTACTATTCATCCTGGCAAAGTAACAAGCTTTCTCCAATAAGAACTAAGCTGGTAATCCTCTAATCCCTCCTTTAGTAGTCATACGAGCTTCAACCTCAGACTTCCCTAGATGAATCAAAGCAGCAATCTCATGTG
Source organism: Vicia faba (assembly GCA_948472305.1). NCBI lineage: Eukaryota > Viridiplantae > Streptophyta > Magnoliopsida > Fabales > Fabaceae > Vicia > Vicia faba. Next base: position 835,612,576 of record OX451740.1, read on the forward strand.
ATTTTGGCTCATCCTTCAAACCAGTAAAAGGAACACGATCGGTAAGAGGTAAATCCAACAGATACGAATACTCCTCCAGTGTAGGCATCAACTGATAGTCGGGAAAAGTAAAGCCATGATACATCGGATCATAGAACTGGACTAAGGACGGGAGGAAACCCCCCTTCATCCTAAGCTTCATGAGAGGAATGATGGATCCATACTTCTTCCGAAAATCTGCAGGACACTCGATCTCAGGAATTAGACTGATCAACTAATCTATCTTGGGATCTTTGAAACTGTATTTTTCGATCTTTCTTTTCACAAATGGTCAACTTTTAAATCCCTTGAAATAAGATTTCTTTAAAAGATGCTCACGAGTGCATGGATGCATGATGCAACAATCACACACAAGATCACACATATAGGGCTCATAGGTTTAACGTCACGAGCATGAGGTCAAAGGTACTACCCATAAGGTATGGTCTAAAAGTTGTCACCTGTTGAACAAGGTTCTAGAGGTTCCCAGAGTCTAAATCCTTCCTTCGGATATTACCAACTTCTCGATTAACTCGGTAATTAGTAATATTCTCAAGAAAAACTCGTTCGAGCGTAGTATCGCGTGACAACTACTTCTGAATTACTCTGTCATAGCTTCCGCGCTACACCTAAAAGGCCAAGATGGGTTAGGTATTCTACGGTCCTCAGCTTCAGCAGGCTCCCAGGTCAAAAGCAGTACGTCTTCCCGATTACTCGGTAAACAACACTACACCCAAAGGGGCCTCCACTGAGTGCAAGATCTCATGCCTCCTTTTTTGGGATTACTCCCTCAAAGTTAACATGACTATACCGCCTGTCCTATCTTAAAGTTTTCCCAAGTTCGGATATAGGACTTATGAGTAATCACCAAGCACCTTGAAAACCAGGAAAATCCAGGAAAACATATATACAACATATAATATAACACATAAACAACAATAACACATATACATATATAGACAAATATATGTTTAACCCACTTAGGGATGGACCAGTAAGAGGCCAATATGTCCCCAGTGAAGTCTCCATTTTTCTGTAGCGGTAGAAATGTTTAAGACTAAGCCATTGGATTGACTAGACTTATACAGATTAAAATAAAACTCGCCACCGCGTTTTATTGTTTTCGAAGGAATGGGAAAAGAGCAAATAACCCAAAAGAGGGGGAAAGATTCAAGGTAAGGGGGTTGGTTATGCAAAGGGAATGTATTAGCACCCTAAACATCTACGGTACTCTGCATGAACCTCTTTGTAAAATCTGTATATTTTGGCTATATAAAAAAATGTTGTATAAAAATATATGGTGGAGGTGAGAAAAGAAATATATTTTTTATGATTTTTGCACCCGCTGCGGTTGCAAACCTTTAGTGCCTACTGTGATCGGTGGAAATAGAACTGACTATTTTGGAATGCTGGTTCGCGAAATGTCGCGGTAAGCAAGAGTCACCACCATCTTTTATGTTCTCCAATAAGGAAAGGACAAAAGCACAGCAAAATTCCTTTTCGAGATGTTTCTTGGTTCGGGAGGTAGATTTATAGAAAGGGAAGGTGTTAGCACCCTTTCTATCTGTGGTTATCCACGGGCTCTTAGGTACTTGCTCACTATGTTTTCAAAAATTGTTTGCTTTTCAAGTGTTTGTGGGTTTTGAAAAAGTTTGTTTGAAAACTTCGATTTAACTCTTGTATTTGTCCTCAAGAGTGTACGAAGTGTTTGTTTGAAAACTTTTGTCAGAAAAGTCTAGGTGCGAAAAGTTGTTTTGTTTTGAAAGAGCAAGTACCTGAGAACCTCTACCTACTCAAAAGAAATTAAGCTGTGTAAATGTCCTTTAGACAGTACTATCCCACTATTGAGAAGTAGGTAGCACCGTCGTTGGAGTTTGTCGGGTCAATTCGATTATAGGGACATGTGGTCACCAAAGCAATAGTAGGACGCCTTAGCGGTAACCCTAATGTCCTAGATCCTTTTTATCCGAGGCAACCGTTTCGAGGCAACTTGGATCTTTAGACAAGAGGGCGACCTCTAAAACACCCTATACTCAATGACCACGTCCAGGCAACCAAGTGAGGCATACCCTAGGAGTGGCATGTGCAAGTGTATTGTTTTTCAGTTAATTTTATCTTTGTACATGTCATGGGTGAGCTATGTTGATTTTAAGTTCATACATTTGATCTTGTCATGCATTCCCTATTTATCAAACATCTAACAGTTAATAGTTGCGGAATTTAAATTGCAGAAATTAAATCTAAACTATTACAAGGCGTCGGGTATTTACGTCGCCAAAAACAAACCCTTTAATTTAAATTGCGGAAAGTAAAATAAAGCAATAAATAAATAAAGTCCTAATTAAAGTTATTACATTCCGAAAGCAGATACATAAATATAATCAAAATAATGAATTAAAAATAAATATGCGCGCGAAAGAATTGAATCGGGACGTCCTTAGGGTTTTGACCCTTTTTGAGAAAAGAATTGAATTTGGTCCTTTTTTGCAATTAAATTAAATATTAAACCTAATTTATTAATTAATTAATTAATTAAAAGAAAATAATGTTTTTGGTTTTTCATGTTTTTTTTTTTAAGTTTTAATGAAAATAAAATAAGAGGATTAAAATTGTCAAAAGAAAAACCCTAATTCTAGATTTATTTTATATTTGTGAAAAAAGAGTCAAAGTTAACCTAATTAATAAAAAGCCTAAATTAATTAATTTACATTTATTTACAAAATAATAATTAAAGGTGAAAATAATAAATAATAAAAATAAATAATATTTACATTTTAATGGTCTGAATTTATTATGAAAATTAATTAAGTTAATTAAATAATAATAATATTAATAATAAAAATAATTAGTTAAAAGAAAAAAAGAAAAGCAATTAACCAGGGGGGGGGGGGGTGTTGACCCAGAATGGAGGTTTACAAGCAATTCTCAGGCCCAAGAAGCTATCAAGCCTGTTTGACTTTCTGTCTACTCCAGGTACGCATTGACTGGGAACACCATGGTCAACTTCTCAGGGCCATTGGATTCGTGGCTGTGGACACATGGCACGTGGATGTTTGAAGGCATATGGTGGAATTCCCTGGGAATCCTGCATGTAAATATGTGAAGAAAAATAACATAATGTGTTTTGGGTGGACCTGGGGATCGAACCCAGGTCCCAATGGTTAACGTCCACGTCACTAGCCACTCAGCCACTTGCCTGCGTTTGTTAATAAGATAAGCACTAAATATAATATATCAAAACAATCACATGTGCTGGAAATAAACCAAATCGCGCGCGTATTTTAAACCGTCCAATCATGTGTAAACACGCAGTCGTCTTCTTCATTAAACCTGCAAAAAGATAAAGAGATAGCGGGGGTTTTTAACCCCCACAATATGAAATGACAAATAATAGCGATTAAGCGTAGAGGCTATATAAATTGTTCACGAGGGTTGCATTCAATTCGTCTGGTTGCAACGATTACAACCATATGCATGAGAAGGTCCAATTTTTCCTGTATGGGAAAGCCCCAAAATCAAAGCTTCGGAACCCTAATATTTGTCAATGGTGATTTGTGATTTCGGGAATTTCAGTCCAATTAACCTATGCCAAAAGCTTTGTATGATTGCTAGCAACACAAAACACACAGAAAATCATGTTAATGATGCATAAATTTAGAGTTACGATTCTGAAAAAGATTGACAAACCGTGGGACTGTTCTTGGTGGTTTTGATAGCTTTAAGGCTTAGTTTTGATTGCAATATATTCCTTACACCTCCAGCAATGTATTGGAAACACTATAATGCTTTGAATTGGCTTGGAATGTGGAAAACTGTTTTCAAATTTTCTTGAGTTTTTTTTGAATTGGTTATGGCTTTTTGCAGCATCTTTTCACATCCACCTGAATAGGTTTAGCTTGTGTACATATAATGGAATGGAATTAGGTTAAATTCTTGCACCAAAGATCCATGGAATTATGATTCAATATTTGATTGAAAATAAAATATTTTTCAATCTTTTTGATTGAAGAAACTTGCCAAATTGGAATATTTTTGTCTCTTTGATTGGCACACGAAATCTCCAGCATATATTGACCACTTTTGCTTCACAAAAAGATTGAGAAATCATATCTTTGAATTTCCTACATTTTAAATTAATTAAATGAATTAATATTAATAAAAAATCCAATTAATTAATAGAAAATAAGAAAATAAATTCAAATAATCCCAATGGGTCGTGCATAAGCCTTGGACAAAGTTTCAAGAAGAAATTTGAGGCCCATTAGCAAAAATGATGTGTTTTGAGCAAAGTTGACTTTTGCAAATTCACAAAAATTTCCCAACTTCTCCAATGCATATCTTGCTCAATTTTGATCACATGAACATGTTTTTGGACATTTTGGAAAGTTCTTGAAGTCCTATAACAAATTCCTTTGGTCCCATGTCATTTGTATTTACCAATCTCAAGTTATGGTCTTTGACTTAAAGTGCATTTTTGTTAACTTTTGAAATTGACCTATAATGTAGAAACTGATAACTTTTTGTGAGAGCATTTCTTGGACTTGTAATGTGAAGATGAGTTGTAGGAAATGTCATCCCCTTCAAAATGAGCATTGGATGGGATTTTTATGATGAACCATGAAAAAGTTATGCCTTGGTCAAGATACAGTTGACTTTTCTACTGTCCAAAAATAGTAACTTTTGCATCTTTGATGATTTTTGAGCCATTCTTGTGGAATCATGATCAAGATTTGATCAAATGATGATTGTGGACTCAAAATAAGATGTTGACCAAAAATTTTGACTTTTGACTGTAAAATGACCATTTTGCCCCTACAGTTGATTGTGGACCAAATAGGGCTTTTGACTGTGCAACTTGACCCTGTGAGTCTTGAAACTTGGCATGTAGATGATTGACAATGTATATAGGCCTATGGGACTTGATTGAGCCATTGAAAACCTCAAATTCCTTGAAGGAACCAAAACCCTAATTTTGACTGGCTTAGGAGGCATTTGGACTGTGCAACCCTTGAGAAATCTTGAACCATTTGAGGATGATTCTTGACAAACCTTGAAGAATATGGGAGGGAAAATTTTAGGGTACAACAGTTTCCCATGTTCAATCTTCTTAGACCTGAGGATGTCGATTGGCTTGCGTGCCTTTCATGATCCGAAGGTGGAAGATGATTGAACACTAGAGTGCCCAGAAATTTGCACTCGCATAGTGGAGTATCAGCAATGTGATGTCGGGAATGGGCTTGCAGATGCCATTTGGAGATATGATGGATAGGAGGATGGGCTTATAGATGTGACAGAATCTTGTCGGGGATGGACTTATAGATGCCATCTGGACATTGTTGGTAGAATTGTGATCTTGTAAGTTGAACGAGGGAACTAGTGTAGGGTTGCCTGATGATGAGCTCTTGTAAAACTGCATCCTGAAAAGAAGGAAACTTGTGTAGGGTTGACTGACGATGAGCCCGTGTGAAACTGCATCTAGAATTGTGAAGGAAACCTGTGTAGGGTTTCTTGATGACGAGTCCGTGTAAAACTGCATCCGGAATTGAGGAGGAAACCTGTGTAGGGTTACTTTGATGATGAGCCCGTGTAAAACTGCATCTGGAAAAAGAAAGGGAACTGGTGTAGGGTCGCCTCATGATGAGTCCGTGTAAAACTGCATCCTGGAAGGAAGAAAACCTGTGTAGGGTTGACTGATGATGAGTCTGTGTGAAACTGCATCTTCGGAAAGGGAGAACCTGTGTAGGGTTTCTTGATGACGAGTCCGTGTAAAACTTCATCTTTGGAAAGAGAGAACCTGTGTAGGGTTTCTTGGTGATGAGCCCGTGTAAAACTACGTCTGGAGAGAGAGAACCTGTGTAGGGTTTCTTGGTGACGAGTCCGTGTAAAACTACGTCTGGAGAGAGAGAACTTGTGTAGGGTTTCTTGGTGACGAGTCCGTGTAAAACTACGTCTGGAGTTGAGAAGGAACCGGTGTAGGGTTACTTCGGGATAAGTTCGTGTAAAACTTCTGGAGGAACCGGGGTAAGGTTATTTTGGAATAATTTCGTGTGAAACTTCAGGATGAACCGGGGGGAGGTTACTTTGGAATTAGTCCGTGTAAGACTTCAGGATGAACCGGGGTAAGGTTACTTTGTGATAAGTCCGTGTAAGACTTCAGGAGGAACCGGAGTAAGGTTACTTTGAGATAAGTCCGTGTAAGACTTCAGGAGGAACCGGGGTAAGTTTACTTCGTGATAAGTCCGTGTAAGACTTCTGGAGGAACCGGGGTAAGGTTACCTTGACAATGAGTTCGTGTGAAACTTCATCTTGGAACTGAGGAGGAACCGGTGTAGGGTTGCCTAAGGATGAGTCCGTGTAAAACTACATCTGAGATTAAGAAGGAACCGGTGTAGGGTTGCCCGACGATGAGTCCGTGTAAAACTACATCTGCAATTGAGAAGCAACCGGTGTAGGGTTTCCTGATGATGAGCCCGTGTAAAACTACATCTAAATTTGAGAAGGAACCGGTGTAGGGTTTCCTGATGATGAGTCCGTGTAAAACTACATCTGAGATTGAGAAGGAACCGGTGTAGGGTTGTTTCATGTTGGTCAAGTAGATAATTGCCCTTTCTGGTTTCGGGTATTAACCCACGATCAGTCGTCACAGAATTTTCCTGGCTTAATACAGGCGTAGACCTCTAATCAGTCGCTCACAGATATGCCCTGGCTGGATACAGGTATCGAATCTACAAACAATCGCTCACAGATATGCCCTGGCTAGATACAGGTATCGAATCTGGAACTGCGAAAGTTGATGGTAATTGTCTTTTGATTGACTTTTTCCTGAAAAGGCAAAACATTAGTTGTATGCAATGTCATGATGTATGAAATGCATGATGTCATGATGTTCTCAAAACGAGATCGTGTCGTATGCACTTTATCATGTATATGAATAGGAGGTATGAGATGTGAGATTTCTATGAATGTATTTTCGTCTGGGAAAATAAATCCTTGACGAATGCCGGGAAGTTGTTAAATCCTGGGCTGATGTTTGAAGAGTAGAGTTCTTCGCTTCCGCTGGGGATGATGATTGCAAGAATACACCGGTAGGAGAAGATGACTCCGTTGGGGAATAACCCTGGCGAAGAGATTATTCTGTGGGGAACTACTCTGTGGGAAGAGATACTTCGCTGAGATTTTGATGATAACTCCGCTAAGGATTCCGTTGATAAGCTCTGTTGAGGGGTTTGATGAACTCCGCTGGGGATAGGAAGAACTTCGCTGAGGACGTTCTTTCCATTGTAATTTGCTGAGGATAACCCAGTTATAGGCTCTGGTGGGGATAACCTTTGAACATGGTCGGAGAGAGATATTTGTACTCTGCAGGCGATAAGCTTCCAGAATCTACTGGGGATAAGCTTCCAGAATCTACTGGGGAGATTGATTCAATTATCCTGGGGAAACTTTTGGACTGTACTAGGGAATGGCTCCACTGGGGTGTCTGGTATTCCGCCGGGGAACAATCTTATATTAAGACTTCCAGGGATGCTTGCTGAGAAATATTTGTACTCCGCTGGAGAATATTTAAGATTTTCTGGGGATACCCAACTTTTGGTAGACTAACTCTGCTTGGGGAGAGAGTATTGCTGACTTGCTGGAGATACTGTGCCTTTTTAGGGCTGATGGGAGATCAACTCTGCTTGGGGAGAGTATTGCTGAAACCTGTCTTACTCTGCGGGGAGTGGAGGTAACTTGGTCATGTTCTTCAGCTGAACTTACCTTGGTACCTCGGGGGACAGAGCAACCAGATCGCTTAGACAATTCTTATTGCCCCAGTTTCTGCGGGAGAAGGTACCTGTGGAGGTGTTCAATAACCGCTGATTGACAACTCTTCCTCTGGTAGGCAAGTGACGAGATGACGGGACATAGTCGTACGCTTTTGATCCCTAACTTTTGCCTGGACCGCCCTTTCGGGTTTTCAGTCCATCGGGATACCCTTTTTTGCCCAAGCCGCCTTTTCAGGTTTTCGACTTGCCGGGTGTACATATTTTTCATTTTCATCCCTTATTTTGCCCGAACCCTTTTGGTTTGCCGGGAAGCCCTTATTTTTGCCTAGGCCAGTCGACCTAGCGGGTCTTTGATTATGCGTAGTATTTTTTTTTGACTATGTCCACATTCTTAGGATGTAGGGAGTTGTCACTGTCAGTAGTGTTGTGTCGCCATACTACCAGAAGATGTTTGATCGTGCAAGATTCGTCACTGGAATTCATGTCCAATGCCCCAAGTGGCTCTGGCAGAGATTTGCCCCTGGCTATTTGGCATCTTGAGAGATTCCTTGAATCTTGACTTGACTGCCCCGGATGATGGACAATGCTCATGTCGTGCCCCTGGATTGGAAGTGTTTTTCCACTTGAGGTGATCCTTTCTGTTGAGAAGGTTTTTTTTTTTCACTAGATATTCGTCGTGCGAATTTCTCTGCTGTTCGAACAAATAGTCATATGCAAACAATATTATTTTAAGAATACAAAGCTTATGTCTGTCTTGAAGTTTTTGAAAATGCATTTTTCAGTAAAACAGGCAAATTTTTGTAAAATGTGATGTTAACTCAAGATTTTATGATACCTTTGGTAACAGTATGCTTTCGAACTAACCCACGCTTCAGCTAGGACTTTTAAGGGTTATAACGTGGCCTAGTTCACGATTTATGAAACAAAGGATAAAGGCTCAAAGTATATTTGTACCCACCCGTTCTTCGTGATGTTCTTCGATCCTAAACTCACCTAATCGTGCGTTATATCTTGTTTGAGTCTTTGCTCTGATATTCCGGTGATGGTTCGGATATTGACAGTTTATTTTGAATAGGCAGTCATTCCCCTTTTTTGTCGAGGGTTTGCAGGACTTCTTTTCTTTTTGATTTCGTTATCCCTGTTTTTTGCCTGAACTGTTTCTTTTGTATTTAAAGTCAGCGGGATGCCCCAGTTTTGTAAGTCTCCTTCATAGGTTTTGACTTATTGGGCTTTTATTTTGAGAGATAATGACTACCTGTCTTTATGATTATTCGGAACCATCATTGTCTTTTGTTTTGGAAGGACTCCTTTGATGCCGCTCATTGTGCACTTGGATCAACTGAGAGAACTACCCTGCCCCAGGTTATGATTAAGGGTTTTAATTTTTGAAAAGAAAAACTCCAACTTCTTTGGCTCAAAGGGGTTGACGAGGGATTATCTTCCTTATAACTCCACTGTTTAGGATTTGAAACAATGCTTGTTCTTCATCAGCGGGGTCTGTTCAAAAGCATACTGTAAAGATCGTGGTATCGTTTTCGTCATCCTCCCTCAAAAGGCTTAGAATTATTAATCGAGAGTTTGAGCATCACAAAAATGAAAGCAATTTGAATATAGTGAATACGAATGTATTAATTCAAAACAGACATATGTGGTGCATTAATGAAAGTAATAAAGTTTGCTATGACAATAATTGTTTGTATAAGCAAAGAAAATACAACTTGAACATTCGAATGAACAAAAGTCTTCTAGTCTTAAGACTTGTCAATCCAAATGGTGAACCTTGGAGGGATAGTAGAAAAACTCATCCTGACCACCTTGGGTGAACTCCACTGCTCCTTCATCAATCAGGTCCTAGATCTTGTTCTTCAGAGTCCAACAGTCATCGGTGTCGTGTCCAGGACTGTCAGAATGGTAGGCACATCTCACACTCGGGTTATACATGGAAGAGGAAGTGTTGGGATTCTTAGGAGGGTCCCTTAGCATTACCAGATTCAATCTCAACAGATGTTGTAAAGCTTGAGACGGCGACACGTTGAGCTTGGTGAATTGCCTCCTAGGCTTTTCTGGCTTGCTCTGATCAACCCGTTGTTCTTGGCGAGGTCGTTGTTGGACCTGTGAAGTAGTAGCAGCTTGGAGAGGTCTATTAATTGAACCAAACCTTTGACTTCTTGGAGGCTGATTACCGGTTTGGTCCCCAGTCTTGACTACTTGCTTCATATTGTCTTGCTGAAGTTGGTTGACCATAGTTCTCAACTCTTCTTGTTCCCGAGCTAAGCCTTGGATAAGGGCCATTTGCCCCAGCATCTGGGTTCTCATTGCATCTACCTCAGCTTGCAGATGTTTCAGCCGTTCGTCCTTATCGTCCTCAGAACTGTTCCTGACCAAAGTCCCCATGAGGAGTGTTCTCAACTCTTCCTGCCCCTTGGATAGGTTTAGGAGGATTTCCCTGAACCGAGTCTCTTGAGCATGAAGATCCTGGTTGTCTTGTTGGGAAGCCATTGCTGAAATAAACAGCGAAGAAGGTAAGTGACTTGTAACAAGGGTACCTGTAATGCAATGATATGTATGATATATGTATGCAATGTTTTCAAGGATCTCGCGGGGTAAACAAGAAAATTGTTAGAATTTGAATGTGGTAGCTTGATTGAAGGAACTTCATGTTGTTGAGAGTCCTTCTTCAAGAGTCAAAGCTCGCCATATCGAGTGGGTCATAGCCCCTGACTCAAGTTATCGTGCTTGGATTTCTGGACAACCTTGGCTAGAGGAAAATAAATCCTCTTTGCCCCTTGCTAGACATTTGATCCATCATGACCTGCATCACAAACCCTTGAGATCCTTGAAATGGTTAAGGAAATGCTATGGTATGATGTTATGATGCGTATGATGTTATGTACGTGGATGCAAAAGTGTGAGGTGTAAGTAAGGCCTGTAATAAGTCCAGATTAAGGACTGTAACCAAAGCCTGCAAGGAACTCATGTTGTCAGATAACAAGAATATGCAAGTAATTCAAGTTTGAAGGCACACAAGTCACACAAGACAGCCCTTAGAGTTTTGGCCAGCATGAAGTTTAGGTACTACCCTCTTGAAGTTGGTGGGCTCAAAACCTGTCCTATCAAAAGTAACCGGGTTCTAAGGAGCTCAATATCATTGGGTTGTTTTCTATGTTCATTGTTTTGATTTAGCCACTGAACTGACGATCAAAATATTCCAAGAAAACAACCCTCAATGAGTGTAGTATCGAGTATCTACCAACTTCGGACTGCACGAAAGTCGGTCATCTCACTACCCCTAAAGAGGCCAGGATGGTCAAGTAAGGTTCCTAAGGTCAGTTGATGCTTCACGACACCACGCGGCGGCCCCGTACTCTCCTTGACTTGACTCAAGGGTTACCGGTACTCACAAAAGTGCCACATCAACGTAGCAACTGCTTCAACCGTGTCGGTATACCCCGCACAGTTCCCTCACAGTTTGTTGCTACTTCTAAAAGGGTATCCCCCAGATCCGGGTTAGGATCTATGAAACTCCAAGACAAACCCACAATATTAAAGCAAACAAAGCAAGCAATTGAAAACAAGAGTGGTCTAATCCTAAGGTACACCTCACTTATTATGTCCCCAACAGAGTCGCCAGTTCTGGTTCAGTGGAAATAGAACTGACTATTTTGGAATGCTGGTTCGCGAAATGTCGCGGTAAGCAAGAGTCGCCACCGTCTTTTATGTTCTCCAATAAGGAAAGGACAAAAGCACAACAAAATTCCTTTTTGAGATGTTTCTCGGTTCGGGAGGTAGATTTATAGAAAGGGAAGGTGTTAGCACCCTTTCTATCCGTGGTTATCCACGGGCTCTTAGGTACTTGCTCACTATGTTTTCAAAAATTGTTTGCTTTTCAAGTGTTTGTGGGTTTTGAAAAAGTTTGTTTGAAAACTTCGATTTAACTCCTGTATCTGTCCTCAAGAGTGTACGAAGTGTTTGTTTGAAAACTTTTGTCAGAAAAGTGTAGGTGCGAAAAGTTGTTTTGTTTTGAAAGAGCAAGTGCCTGAGAACCTCTACCTACTCAAAAGAAATTAAGCTATGTAAATGTCCTTTAGACAGTACTATCCCACTATTGAGAAGTAGGTAGCACCGTCGTTGGATTTTGTCGGGTCAATTCGATTATAGGGACATGTGGTCACCAAAGCAATAGTAGGACGCCTTAGCGGTAACCCTAATGTCCTAGATCCTTTTTATCCAAGGCAATCGTTTCGAGGAAACTTGGATCTTTAGACAAGAGGGCGACCTCTAAAACACCCTATACTCAATGACCACGTCGAGGAAACCAAGTGAGGCGTACCCTAGGAGTGGCATTTGCAAGTGTATTATTTTTCAGTTAATTTTATCTTTGTACATGTCATGGGTGAGCTATGTTGATTTTAAGTTCATACATTTGATCTTGTCATGCATTCCCTATTTATCAAACATCTAACAGTTAATAGTTGCGGAATTTAAATTGCAGAAATTAAATCTAAACTATTACAAGGCGTCGGGTATTTACGTCGCCAAAAACAAACCCTTTAATTTAAATTGCGGAAAGTAAAATAAAGCAATAAATAAATAAAGTCCTAATTAAAGTTATTACATTCCGGAAGCAGATACATATATATAATCAAAATAATGAATTAAAAATAAACATGCGCGCGAAAGAATTGAATCGGGACGTCCTTAGGGTTTTGACCCTTTTTGAGAAAAGAATTGAATTTGGTCCTTTTTTGCAATTAAATTAAATATTAAACCTAATTTATTAATTAATTAATTAATTAATTAAAAGAAAATAATGTTTTTGGTTTTTCATGTTTTTTTTTTAAAGTTTTAATGAAAATAAAATAAGAGGATTAAAATTGTCAAAAGAAAAACCCTAATTCTAGATTTATTTTATATTTGTGAAAAAAGAGTCAAAGTTAACCTAATTAATAAAAAGCCTAAATTAATTAATTTACATTTATTTACAAAATAATAATTAAAGGTGAAAATAATAAATAATAAAAATAAATAATATTTACATTTTAATGGTCTGAATTTATTATGAAAATTAATTAAGTTAATTAAATAATAATAATATTAATAATAAAAATAATTAGTTAAAAGAAAAAAAGAAAAGCAATTAACCAGGGGGGGGGTGTTGACCCAGAATGGAGGTTTACAAGCAATTCTCAGGCCCAAGAAGCTATCAAGCTTGTTTGACTTTCTGTCTACTCCAGGTACGCATTGACTGGGAACACCATGGTCAACTTCTCAGGGCCATTGGATTCGTGGCTGTGGACACATGGCACGTGGATGTTTGAAGGCATATGGTGGAATTCCCTGGGAATCCTGCATGTAAATATGTGAAGAAAAATAACATAATGTGTTTTGGGTGGACCTGGGGATCGAACCCAGGTCCCAATGGTTAACGTCCACGTCACTAGCCACTCAGCCACTTGCCTGCGTTTGTTAATAAGATAAGCACTAAATATAATATATCAAAACAATCACATGTGCTGGAAATAAACCAAATCGCGCGCGTATTTTAAACCGTCCAATCATGTGTAAACACGCAGTCGTCTTCTTCATTAAACCTGCAAAAAGATAAAGAGATAGCGGGGGTTTTTAACCCCCACAATATGGAATGACAAATAATAGCGATTAAGCGTAGAGGCTATATAAATTGTTCACGAGGGTTGCATTCAATTCGTCTGGTTGCAACGATTACAACCATATGCATGAGAAGGTCCAATTTTTCCTGTATGGGAAAGCCCCAAAATCAAAGCTTCGGAACCCTAATATTTGTCAATGGTGATTTGTGATTCCGGGAATTTCAGTCCAATTAACCTATGCCAAAAGCTTTGTATGATTGCTAGCAACACAAAACACACAGAAAATCATGTTAATGATGCATAAATTTAGAGTTACGATTCTGAAAAAGATTAACAAACCGTGGGACTGTTCTTGGTGGTTTTGATAGCTTTAAGGCTTAGTTTTGATTGCAATATATTCCTTACACCTCCAGCAATGTATTGGAAACACTATAATGCTTTGAATTGGCTTGGAATGTGGAAAACTGTTTTCAAATTTTCTTGAGTTTTTTTTGAATTGGTTATGGCTTTTTGCAGCAGCTTTTCACATCCACCTGAATAGGTTTAGCTTGTGTACATATAATGGAATGGAATTAGGTTAAATTCTTGCACCAAAGATCCATGGAATTATGATTCAATATTTGATTGAAAATAAAATATTTTGCAATCTTTTTGATTGAAGAAACTTGCCAAATTGGAATATTTTTGTCTCTTTGATTGGCACACGAAATCTCCAGCATATATTGACCACTTTTGCTTCACAAAAAGATTGAGAAATCATATCTTTGAATTTCCTACATTTTAAATCAATTAAATGAATTAATATTAATAAAAAATCCAATTAATTAATAGAAAATAAGAAAATAAATTCAAATAATCCCAATGGGTCGTGCATAAGCCTTGGACAAAGTTTCAAGAAGAAATTTGAGGCCCATTAGCAAAAATGATGTGTTTTGAGCAAAGTTGACTTTTGCAAATTCACAAAAATTTCCCAACTTCTCCAATGCATATCTTGCTCAATTTTGATCACATGAACATGTTTTTGGACATTTTGGAAAGTTCTTGAAGTCCTATAACAAATTCCTTTGGTCCCATGTCATTTGTATTTACCAATCTCAAGTTATGGTCTTTGACTTAAAGTGCATTTTTGTTAACTTTTGAAATTGACCTATAATGTAGAAACTGATAACTTTTTGTGAGAGCATTTCTTGGACTTGTAATGTGAAGATGAGTTGTAGGAAATGTCATCCCCTTCAAAATGAGCATTGGATGGGATTTTTATGATGAACCATGAAAAAGTTATGCCTTGGTCAAGATACAGTTGACTTTTCTACTGTCCAAAAATAGTAACTTTTGCATCTTTGATGATTTTTGAGCCATTCTTGTGGAATCATGATCAAGATTTGATCAAATGATGATTGTGGACTCAAAATAAGATGTTGACCAAAAATTTTGACTTTTGACTGTAAAATGACCATTTTGCCCCTACAGTTGATTGTGGACCAAATAGGGCTTTTGACTGTGCAACTTGACCCTGTGAGTCTTGAAACTTGGCATGTAGATGATTGACAATGTATATAGGCCTATGGGACTTGATTGAGCCATTGAAAACCTCAAATTCCTTGAAGGAACCAAAACCCTAATTTTGACTGGCTTAGGAGGCATTTGGACTGTGCAACCCTTGAGAAATCTTGAACCATTTGAGGATGATTCTTGACAAACCTTGAAGAATATGGGAGGGAAAATTTTAGGGTACAACAGTTTCCCATGTTCAATCTTCTTAGACCTGAGGATGTCGATTGGCTTGCGTGCCTTTCATGATCCGAAGGTGGAAGATGATTGAACACTAGAGTGCCCAGAAATTTGCACTCGCATAGTGGAGTATCAGCAATGTGATGTCGGGAATGGGCTTGCAGATGCCATTTGGAGATATGATGGATAGGAGGATGGGCTTATAGATGTGACAGAATCTTGTCGGGGATGGACTTATAGATGCCATCTGGACATTGTTGGTAGAATTGTGATCTTGTAAGTTGAACGAGGGAACTAGTGTAGGGTTGCCTGATGATGAGCTCGTGTAAAACTGCATCCTGGAAAGAAGGAAATTGTGTAGGGTTGACTGACGATGAGCCCGTGTGAAACTGCATCTAGAATTGTGAAGGAAACCTGTGTAGGGTTTCTTGATGACGAGTCCGTGTAAAACTGCATCCGGAATTGAGGAGGAAACCTGTGTAGGGTTACTTTGATGATGAGCCCGTGTAAAACTGCATCTGGAAAAAGAAAGGGAACTGGTGTAGGGTCGCCTCATGATGATTCCGTGTAAAACTGCATCCTGGAAGGAAGAAAACCTGTGTAGGGTTGACTGATGATGAGTCTGTGTGAAACTGCATCTTCGGAAAGGGAGAACCTGTGTAGGGTTTCTTGATGACGAGTCAGTGTAAAACTTCATCTTTGGAAAGAGAGAACATGTGTAGGGTTTCTTGGTGATGAGCCCGTGTAAAACTACGTCTGGAGAGAGAGAACCTGTGTAGGGTTTCTTGGTGACGAGTCCGTGTAAAACTACGTCTGGAGAGAGAGAACTTGTGTAGGGTTTCTTGGTGACGAGTCTGTGTAAAACTACGTCTGGAGTTGAGAAGGAACCGGTGTAGGGTTACTTCGGGATAAGTTCGTGTAAAACTTCTGGAGGAACCGGGGTAAGGTTATTTTGGAATAATTTCGTGTGAAACTTCAGGATGAACCGGGGGGAGGTTACTTTGGAATTAGTCCGTGTAAGACTTCAGGATGAACCGGGGTAAGGTTACTTTGTGATAAGTCCGTGTAAGACTTCAGGAGGAACCGGGGTAAGGTTACTTTGAGATAAGTCCGTGTAAGACTTCAGGCGGAACCGGGGTAAGTTTACTTCGTGATAAGTCCGTGTAAGACTTCTGGAGGAACCGGGGTAAGGTTACCTTGACAATGAGTTCGTGTGAAACTTCATCTTGGAACTGAGGAGGAACCGGTGTAGGGTTGCCTAAGGATGAGTCCGTGTAAAACTACATCTGAGATTAAGAAGGAACCGGTGTAGGGTTGCCCGACGATGAGTCCGTGTAAAACTACATCTGCAATTGAGAAGCAACCGGTGTAGGGTTTCCTGATGATGAGCCCGTGTAAAACTACATCTAAATTTGAGAAGGAACCGGTGTAGGGTTTCCTGATGATGAGTCCGTGTAAAACTACATCTGAGATTGAGAAGGAACCGGTGTAGGGTTGTTTCATGTTGTTCAAGTAGATAATTGCCCTTTCTGGTTTCGGGTATTAACCCACGATCAGTCGTCACAGAATTTTCCTGGCTTAATACAGGCGTAGACCTCTAATCAGTCGCTCACAGATATGCCCTGGCTGGATACAGGTATCGAATCTACAAATAATCGCTCACAGATATGCCCTGGCTAGATACAGGTATCGAATCTGGAACTGCGAAAGTTGATGGTAATTGTCTTTTGATTGACTTTTTCCTGAAAAGGCAAAACATTAGTTGTATGCAATGTCATGATGTATGAAATGCATGATGTCATGATGTTCTCAAAACGAGATCGTGTCGTATGCACTTTATCATGTATATGAATAAGAGGTATGAGATGTGAGATGTCTATGAATGTATTTTCGTCTGGGAAAATAAATCCTTGACGAATGCCGGGAAGTTGTTAAATCCTGGGCTGATGTTTGAAGAGTAGAGTTCTTCGCTTCCGCTGGGGATGATGATTGCAAGAATACACCGGTAGGAGAAGATGACTCCGTTGGGGAATAACCCTGGCGAAGAGATTATTCTGTGGGGAACTACTTTGTGGGAAGAGATACTTCGCTGAGATTTTGATGATAACTCCGCTAAGGATTCCGTTGATAAGCTCTGTTGAGGGGTTTGATGAACTCCGCTGGGGATAGGAAGAACTTCGCTGAGGACGTTCTTTCCGTTGTAATTTGCTGAGGATAACCCAGTTATAGGCTCTGGTGGGGATAACCTTTGAACATGGTCGGAGAGAGATATTTGTACTCTGCAGGCGATAAGCTTCCAGAATCTACTGGGGAGATTGATTCAATTATCCTGGGGAAACTTTTGGACTGTACTGGGGAATGGCTCCACTGGGGTGTCTGGTATTCCGCCGGGGAATAATCTTATATTAAGACTTCCAGGGATGCTTGCTGAGAAATATTTGTACTCCGCTGGAGAATATTTAAGATTTTCTGGGGATACCCAACTTTTGGTAGACTAACTCTGCTTGGGGAGAGAGTATTGCTGACTTGCTGGAGATACTGTGCCTTTTTAGGGCTGATGGGAGATCAACTCTGCTTGGGGAGAGTATTGCTGAAACCTGTCTTACTCTGCGGGGAGTGGAGGTAACTTGGTCATGTTCTTCAGCTGAACTTACCTTGGTACCTCGGGGGACAGAGCAACCAGATCGCTTAGACAATTCTTATTGCCCCAGTTTCTGCGGGAGAAGGTACCTGTGGAGGTGTTCAATAACCGCTGATTGACAACTCTTCCTCTGGTAGGCAAGTGACGAGATGACGGGACATAGTCGTACGCTTTTGATCCCTAACTTTTGCCTGGACCGCCCTTTCGGGTTTTCAGTCCATCGGGATACCCTTTTTTGCCCAAGCCGCCTTTTCAGGTTTTCGACTTGCCGGGTGTACAGATTTTTCATTTTCATCCCTTATTTTGCCTGAACCCTTTTGGTTTGCCGGGAAGCCCTTATTTTTGCCTAGGCCAGTCGACCTAGCGGGTCTTTGATTATGCGTAGTATTTTTTTTTTACTATGTCCACATTCTCAGGATGTAGGGAGTTGTCACTGTCAGTAGTGTTGGGTCGCCATACTACCAGAAGATATTTTATCGTGCAAGATTCGTCACTGGAATTCATGTCCAATGCCCCAAGTGGCTCTGGCGGAGATTTGCCCCTGGCTATTTGGCATCTTGAGAGATTCCTTGAATCTTGACTTGACTGCCCCGGATGATGGACAATGCTCATGTCGTGCCCCTGGATTGGAAGTGTTTTTCCACTTGAGGTGATCCTTTCTGTTGAGAAGGTTTTTTTTTTCACTAGATATTCGTCGTGCGAATTTCTCTGCTGTTCGAACAAATAGTCATATGCAAACAATATTATTTTAAGAATACAAAGCTTATGTCTGTCTTGAAGTTTTTGAAAATGCATTTTTTAGTAAAACAGGCAAATTTTTGTAAAATGTGATGTTAACTCAAGATTTTACGATACCTTTGGTAACAGTATGCTTTCGAACTAACCCACGCTTCAGCTAGGACTTTTAAGGGTTATAACGTGGCCTAGTTCACGATTTATGAAACAAAGGATAAAGGCTCAAAGTATATTTGTACCCACCCGTTCTTCGTGATGTTCTTCGATCCTAAACTCACCTAATCGTGCGTTAGATCTTGTTTGAGTCTTTGCTCTGATATTCCGGTGATGGTTCGGATATTGACAGTTTATTTTGAATAGGCAGTCATTCCCCTTTTTTGTCGAGGGTTTGCAGGACTTCTTTTCTTTTTGATTTCGTTATCCCTGTTTTTTGCCTGAACTGTTTCTTTTGTATTTAAAGTCAGCGGGATGCCCCAGTTTTGTAAGTCTCCTTCATAGGTTTTGACTTATTGGGCTTTTATTTTGAGAGATAATGACTACCTGTCTTTATGATTATTCGGAACCATCATTGTCTTTTGTTTTGGAAGGACTCCTTTGATGCCGCTCATTGTGCACTTGGATCAACTGAGAGAACTACCCTGCCCCAGGTTATGATTAAGGGTTTTAATTTTTGAAAAGAAAAACTCCAACTTCTTTGGCTCAAAGGGGTTGACGAGGGATTATCTTCCTTATAACTCCACTGTTTAGGATTTGAAACAATGCTTGTACTTCATCAGCGGGGTCTGTTCAAAAGCATACTGTAAAGATCGTGGTATCGTTTTCGTCATCCTCCCTCAAAAGGCTTAGAATTATTAATCGAGAGTTTGAGCATCACAAAAATGAAAGCAATTTGAATATAGTGAATACGAATGGATTAATTCAAAACAGACATATGCGGTGCATTAATGAAAGTAATAAAGTTTGCTATGACAATAATTGTTTGTATAAGCAAAGAAAATACAACTTGAACATTCGAATGAACAAAAGTCTTCTAGTCTTAAGACTTGTCAATCCAAATGGTGAACCTTGGAGGGATAGTAGAAAAACTCATCCTGACCACCTTGGGTGAACTCCACTGCTCCTTCATCAATCAGGTCCTGGATCTTGTTCTTCAGAGTCCAACAGTCATTGGTGTCGTGTCCAGGACTGTCAGAATGGTAGGCACATCTCACACTCGGGTTATACATGGAAGAGGAAGTGTTGGGATTCTTAGGAGGGTCCCTTAGCATTACCAGATTCAATCTCAACAGATGTTGTAAATCTTGAGACGGCGACACGTTGAGCTTGGTGAATTGCCTCCTAGGCTTTTCTGGCTTGCTCTGATCAACCCGTTGTTCTTGGCGAGGTCGTTGTTGGACCTGTGAAGTAGTAGCAGCTTGGAGAGGTCTATTAATTGAACCAAACCTTTGACTTCTTGGAGGCTGATTACCGGTTTGGTCCCCAGTCTTGACTACTTGCTTCATATTGTCTTGCTGAAGTTGGTTGACCATAGTTCTCAACTCTTCTTGTTCCCGAGCTAAGCCTTGGATAAGGGCCATTTGCCCCAGCATCTGGGTTCTCATTGCATCTACCTCAGCTTGCAGATGTTTCAGCCGTTCGTCCTTATCGTCCTCAGAACTGTTCCTGACCAAAGTCCCCATGAGGAGTGTTCTCAACTCTTCCTGCCCCTTGGATAGGTTTAGGAGGATTTCCCTGAACCGAGTCTCTTGAGCATGAAGATCCTGGTTGTCTTGTTGGGAAGCCATTGCTGAAATAAACAGCGAAGAAGGTAAGTGACTTGTAACAAGGGTACCTGTAATGCAATGATATGTATGATATATGTATGCAATGTTTTCAAGGATCTCGCGGGGTAAACAAGAAAATTGTTAGAATTTGAATGTGGTAGCTTGATTGAAGGAACTTTATGTTGTTGAGAGTCCTTCTTCAAGAGTCAAAGCTCGCCATATCGAGTGGGTCATAGCCCCTGACTCAAGTTATCGTGCTTGGATTTCTGGACAACCTTGGCTAGAGGAAAATAAATCCTCTTTGCCCCTTGCTAGACATTTGATCCATCATGACCTGCATCACAAACCCTTGAGATCCTTGAAATGGTTAAGGAAATGCTATGGTATGATGTTATGATGCGTATGATGTTATGTACGTGGATGCAAAAGTGTGAGGTGTAAGTAAGGCCTGTAATAAGTCCAGATTAAGGACTGTAACCAAAGCCTGCAAGGAACTCATGTTGTCAGATAACAAGAATATGCAAGTAATTCAAGTTTGAAGGCACACAAGTCACACAAGACAGCCCTTAGAGTTTTGGCCAGCATGAAGTTTAGGTACTACCCTCTTGAAGTTGGTGGGCTCAAAACCTGTCCTATCAAAAGTAACCGGGTTCTAAGGAGCTCAATATCATTGGGTTGTTTTCTATCTTCATTGTTTTGATTTAGCCACTGAACTGGCGATCAAAATATTCCAAGAAAACAACCCTCAATGAGTGTAGTATCGAGTATCTACCAACTTCGGACTGCACGAAAGTCGGTCATCTCACTACCCATAAAGAGGCCAGGATGGTCAAGTAAGGTTCCTAAGGTCAGTTGATGCTTCACGACACCACGCGGCGGCCCCGTACTCTCCTTGACTTGACTCAAGGGTTACCGGTACTCACAAAAGTGCCACATCAACGTAGCAACTGCTTCAACCGTGTCGGTATACCCCGCACAGTTCCCTCACAGTTTGTTGCTACTTCTAAAAGGGTATCCCCCAGATCCGGGTTAGGATCTATGAAACTCCAAGACAAACCCACAATATTAAAGCAAAAAAAGCAAGCAATTGAAAACAAGAGTGGTCTAATCCTAAGGTACACCTCACTTATTATGTCCCCAGCAGAGTCGCCAGTTCTGGTTCAGTGGAAATAGAACTGACTGTTTTGGAATGCTGGTTCGCGAAATGTCGCGGTAAGCAAAAGTCGCCACCGTCTTTTATGTTCTCCAATAAGGAAAGGACAAAAGCACAACAAAATTCCTTTTTGAGATGTTTCTCGGTTCGGGAGGTAGATTTATAGAAAGGGAAGGTGTTAGCACCCTTTCTATCTGTGGTTATCCACGGGCTCTTAGGTACTTGCTCACTATGTTTTCAAAAATTGTTTGCTTTTCAAGTGTTTGTGGGTTTTGAAAAAGTTTGTTTGAAAACTTCGATTTAACTCCTGTATCTGTCCTCAAGAGTGTACGAAGTGTTTGTTTGAAAACTTTTGTCAGAAAAGTGTAGGTGCGAAAAGTTGTTTTGTTTTGAAAGAGCAAGTGCCTGAGAACCTCTACCTACTCAAAAGAAATTAAGCTATGTAAATGTCCTTTAGACAGTACTATCCCACTATTGAGAAGTAGGTAGCACCGTCGTTGGATTTTGTCGGGTCAATTCGATTATAGGGACATGTGGTCACCAAAGCAATAGTAGGACGCCTTAGCGGTAACCCTAATGTCCTAGATCCTTTTTATCCGAGGCAATCGTTTCGAGGAAACTTGGATCTTTAGACAAGAGGGCGACCTCTAAAACACCCTATACTCAATGACCACGTCGAGGAAACCAAGTGAGGCGTACCCTAGGAGTGGCATTTGCAAGTGTATTATTTTTCAGTTAATTTTATCTTTGTACATGTCATGGGTGAGCTATGTTGATTTTAAGTTCATACATTTGATCTTGTCATGCATTCCCTATTTATCAAACATCTAACAGTTAATAGTTGCGGAATTTAAATTGCAGAAATTAAATCTAAACTATTACAAGGCGTCGGGTATTTACGTCGCCAAAAACAAACCCTTTAATTTAAATTGCGGAAAGTAAAATAAAGCAATAAATAAATAAAGTCCTAATTAAAGTTATTACATTCCGGAAGCAGATACATAAATATAATCAAAATAATGAATTAAAAATAAACATGTGCGTGAAAGAATTGAATCGGGACGTCCATAGGGTTTTGACCCTTTTTGAGAAAAGAATTGAATTTGGTCCTTTTTTGCAATTAAATTAAATATTAAACCTAATTTATTAATTAATTAATTAATTAATTAAAAGAAAATAATGTTTTTGGTTTTTCATGTTTTTTTTTAAAGTTTTAATGAAAATAAAATAAGAGGATTAAAATTGTCAAAAGAAAAACCCTAATTCTAGATTTATTTTATATTTGTGAAAAAAGAGTCAAAGTTAACCTAATTAATAAAAAGCCTAAATTAATTAATTTACATTTATTTACAAAATAATAATTAAAGGTGAAAATAATAAATAATAAAAATAAATAATATTTACATTTTAATGGTCTGAATTTATTATGAAAATTAATTAAGTTAATTAAATAATAATAATATTAATAATAAAAATAATTAGTTAAAAGAAAAAAAGAAAAGCAATTAACCAGGGGGGGGGGGGGGGGTGTTGACCCAGAATGGAGGTTTGCAAGCAATTCTCAGGCCCAAGAAGCTATCAAGCCTGTTTGACTTTCTGACTTGTCCAGGTACGCATTGACTGGGAACACCATGGTCAACTTCTCAGGGCCATTGGATTCGTGGCTGTGGACACATGGCACGTGGATGTTTGAAGGCATATGGTGGAATTCCCTGGGAATCCTGCATGTAAATATGTGAAGAAAAATAACATAATGTGTTTTGGGTGGACCTGGGGATCGAACCCAGGTCCCAATGGTTAACGTCCACCTCACTAGCCACTCAGCCACTTGCCTGCGTTTGTTAATAAGATAAGCACTAAATATAATATATCAAAACAATCACATGTGCTGGAAACAAACCAAATCGCGCGCATATTTTAAACCGTCCAATCATGTGTAAACACGCAGTCGTCTTCTTCATTAAACCTGCAAAAAGATAAAGAGATAGCGGGGGTTTTTAACCCCCACAATATGGAATGACAAATAATAGCGATTAGGCGTAGAGGCTATATAAATTGTTCGCGAGGGTTGCATTCAATTCGTCTGGTTGCAACGATTACAACCATATGCATGAGAAGGTCCAATTTTTCCTGTATGGGAAAGCCCCAAAATCAAAGCTTCAGAACCCTAATATTTATCAATGGTGATTTGTGATTCAGGGTGTTTTAGTCCAATTAACCTATGCCAAAAGCTTTGTATGATTGCTAGCAACACAAAACACACAGAAAATCATGTTAATGATGCATAAATTTAGAGTTATGATTCTGAAAAAGATTGACAAACCGTGGGATTGTTCTTGGTGGTTTTGATAGCTTTAAGGCTTAGTTTTGATTGCAATATATTCCTTACACCTCCAGTAATGTATTGGAAACACTATAATGCTTTGAATTGGCTTGGAATGTGGAAAACTGTTTTCAAATTTTCTTGAGTTTTTTTGGAATTGGTTATGGCTTTTTGCAGCAGCTTTTCACGTCCACCTGAATAGGTTTAGCTTGTGTACATATAATGGAATGGAATTAGGTTAAATTCTTGCACCAAAGATCCATGGAATTATGATTCAATATTTGATTGAAAATAAAATATTTTTCAATCTTTTTGATTGAAGAAACTTGCCAAATTGGAATATTTTTGTCTCTTTGATTGGCACACGAAATCTCCAGCATATATTGACCACTTTTGCTTCACAAAAAGATTGAGAAATCATATCTTTGAATTTCCTACATTTTAAATCAATTAAATGAATTAATATTAATAAAAAAATCCAATTAATTAATAGAAAATAAGAAAATAAATTCAAATAATCCCAATGGGTCGTGCATAAGCCTTGGACAAAGTTTCAAGAAGAAATTTGAGGCCCATTAGCAAAAATGATGTGTTTTGAGCAAAGTTGACTTTTGCAAATTCACAAAAATTTCCCAACTTCTCCAATGCATATCTTGCTCAATTTTGATCACATGAACATGTTATTGGACATTTTGGAAAGGTCTTGAAGTCCTCTAACCAATTCCTTTGGTCCCATGTCATTTGGATTTACCAATCGCAAGTTATGGTCTTTGACTTAAAGTGCATTTTTGTTGACTTTTGAAATTGACCTATAATGTAGAAATTGATAACTTTTTGTGAGAGAATTTCTTGGACTTGGAATGTGAAGATGAGTTGTAGGAAATGTTATCCCCTTCAAAATGAGCATTGGATGGGATTTTTCTGATGAACCATGAAAAAGTTATGCCTTGGTCAAGATACAGTTGACTTTTCTGCTGTCCAAAAATAGTAACTTTTGCATCATTGATGATTTTTGTGCCATTCTTGTGGAATCATGATCAAGATTTGATCAAATGATGATTGTGGACTCAAAATAAGATGTTTACCAAAAATTTTGACTTTTGACTGTAAAATGACCATTTTGCCCCTACAGTTGATTGTGGACAAATAGGGCTTTTGACTGTGCAACTTGACCCTGTGAGTCTTGAAACTTGGCATGTAGATGCTTGACAATGTATATAGGCCTATGGGACTTGATTGAGCCATTGAAAACCTCAAATTCCTTGAAGGAACCAAAACCCTAATTTTGACTGGCTTAGGAGGCATTTGGGCTGTGCAACCCTTGAGAAATCTTGAACCATTTGAGGATGAATCTTGATAAACCTTGAAGAATATGGGAGGGCAAATTTTGGGGTACAACACCTACGTACCACCTTTCGTGCACTAGGGGATCAGGGTACACGTAGTTCCTCTTTAAATATTTTTAAAACACAAGTGTGTTGGTTAATTTTATGAGATAAGACGTCATCGTCATTGCCCGTGTGGAAAACATACTTACTACCCACAATCATGAGAAAGGAGAATTTGCATCATCTCAAAGTGGAGGATATGGCTTGGATTTTTAAAATCAACAATGCCTCACTCAACACCCAAGTGGAAAATATCCCTCTTTACTACATATTATAGAAATATAGTTGTTTGCATCACTACAAGGATTGACAAGAGTCTAATATTTTGAAAAAAGTTTAAGGTGAAAGCCAAGATGGAAAAATGGTTTGAATGAAATTGATTGATTTTTAGTCTTCTCACAAAAAATGTTAAGGTATTATTAATGTTGATTGAAGTTTATTTGTGAAAAAGTTTTTGAAAATACATGGACCTAAGTCCAAGTTTATTATGAAAGTGGTTCAAGTTTAAAAGCAATAAGAGTTTCCAAAAAGAGGGAGAAGATTTTTGAAATAGAATAAGTTGCATTTGCTTTTTGTCAAGTATATCATCCATTTGGAATCCTCAAAGTACCATTTAATGATCAACGGTGTTTAAGTGATCCGCGTTGACCAAAAGTGTTGTAGATCCATTAAAGGATTGGTTGAACCAAAGCCTCCACACAATGAATCTCAAGGTTATTGGATCAAAGGGATCAAATTAACATACTTGGGCTTGCAAACATATGTTTGGGCGACGAATTATCATTTATTCGAATCGGGACAAAAGTTAGCACTATGTTAAGCAATCCTAACTGGACTTAGATAGAAGTCACACCTATTTTGAGGTCGGTCAATAACAATATATGCACCATTTGTTTTGAGACATGATATAGAGATCATGCTCCAATAACATTTAGTGCATTGAGAAAGGGATGAGATCGAGAGGGGTGGGGAAGAAAATACAAAGCACCTTTGAATTAATTTGTAATCAAACTATTATTAAAATCATTCATCCATTTTTGTGGAGTTAGGCTCAACACCATGGATCCAATGATGTTAATAAAGTTCATGATCAAAATTAAACCCAAGTTCAGGCAGAACATAATCACAAAGTAATATATATATATATATATATATATATATATATATATATATATATATATATATATATATATATATATATATATATATATATATATATATATATATATATATATATATATATATATATATATATATATATATATATATATATATATATATATATATATATATATATTTAAAAATGTTTAAAAAATGTTTTCAAATAGAAATAAGAAAGAAAAATATCAACTATATTCAAATTAATCAAGAAAAATTAAGTAAAGCAATAGAAAAATCAGAAAAGGACTCAAATATTTTTATAAAATTTTTGCCAATTTTTAAAAGTCAGAAACTATTTTAAAACTAATTAAAATTGTTCAAACAAAAAGAAAATAGGTCAAAAATAGTAAATATCAATATAAAATTCCATAAAATTTTCAAGAAATCAGAAATATGCAAAATGATATTTAGGAAAATTTTCAGATTTAAAAAATGTCAGAAAGCATTTTTAAAGTAATTAAAAGAAAGCAAATAATGCAAAAAAATTAAAAATATCAAATGTCAAAATAAAAATATGAAAAATTAGTCTTGACATCAGAAATAATTAATAGTATTTTTGTGAATTTTTTCATAATCTTTGGATAAAAAATAAAAGAGTTATGAATTTTTGAAAATTAAATCATTTAAAATATAAAAATCAGAAAATAAAATAAAACCAAAAAGATATGGGTCATCAGATCATAGTCAAAACACGTTAGTAAGCTAATCCCATGGACCAGACGTGTTGTGTTTGATAGGGACCTTAGTGGGATGCATAGGGAATCAGAAAAAAGGCAACCAATGAAATTAAAACGCTTGGCACGCTATCATTGGCTGAGATGAGACATGTCATCGTCTTCAACCTCCAGCCACCCTGCAATGGAGATTTTGTGAGATCCTTCAAACGGTAAAATTAGGATCCCAGACCAGTATCATTGGATTTGTCTCTTCAAGACAATCCTAAAAACACCATCGCGCCAAATTTATATAAAGTATACAAAGAGATATGAATCAAAAATCCGGAAAATAGCGAGCACCTTCAATTTGAGATTTCTCTCTCAATTCTCAATGGATTTAAAAGTTGTAAGAAGCACTAGAATCGGGAGAAGGAGTAGAACAGGTTAGTGCTTTCTTTGGATCCAAATGATGGAGAATTCTACCTTTTCGAAGTTCAAGAAAGAAGCTCTGAAACTGGACTTCTGTAGCTTGGATTATGCCTAGTTTTCCTTGGTTTAAGTGTTGGAGAGTTTATATGATGCTTGAGGAAGATGAATGTGCAAAGAATTTTGGAGTAAAAGGCAGGAACCTTAGAAACTAATTTCAAAAATTTCAAACTCGTGTGAGGTTATGACCGAGTGTTTTTGGATCTCAAAGCTTGAGGAAATGAATAGGGGATGATCCTCTATTTATAGGGAATCAAATGGAATGTCCAAGCGTGTGAAATGATGAAGTTTAGAGGGAAATCGTGTGAACCTGATGCACAAGCAAAGTGTGATATGATTTCCATCAAAACCCATCCAATCCTTGTGTTTTAAGGCTCTAATCCACTTTGGCAACTTGGTTAAACATGTTTAGATCACAAACGCGTGCTAATTTGATGTTTAGAGGCCCAAAACATGAATTTCAAATTCTGACTTATGAAGAAACTTTAGTTCCAAGTTACCAAGTTCAATCTAATGGCATTCTCAGCTCAAGGGGTCTTAAGGCATGATTCTTTATGCTTTAGAAATAAGAGATTACGAGCTTTGCAATGGAAAAATAATGGAATCAATTGGATGCTTGATCTAAAAGTTGCATTGAGTCAAAGTTGGGGAAAAAGGTTGACTTTCCATACTTAGAAATATTTCAAATTTTTCTTCAAAAGTGACCTATAATGTTTTGAATCCAAACATGTCCTTCCACTTAGAATTTGATCTTGAACAAAAAAATGGTATGATATAGACCTCTTTAATCACATTTTGAAACTTGAACTATTCAAAATCTCCAAAAATTGAGAGAGTTATGAATTGTTGAAGTTGGTAAAAAACCATGAAATGACCTATAATATTTTGTATCTTTAGGGCATCTTCCTTCCATTTTCTGACTTTGCACATAAAAGAAGGCATAAATTTCACATCTTTAAGATCTTTGTGGAAAAGTAGTGGGCTCAATGTGATATAAATTGATCAAGTTATGATTATTTGAAGTCACACATGAGAAATTAGGGGTTCATCTGGAGGACTTGTAATCTTTCTTCATCATCAAGCTTCTTCCACATGAAAACTCCTTGGAAATTTTGATGTGATTTTTTGATAACCCTTTAAAGAGAAGGATGTATTTGGAATCACTCAAAAATACCAAAAAATGAGAAATATGTGCTTCTTGGAAGGTTAAAACCCTAGCTCCTAGATCAAGAAAAATGCATTGAGGAACTTTGACAATTTTGAACAAACTTCTTGTACCAACACAAATGCTTTGTAAATATAAGTTTTTGAGGATGAAAATAAGAAATCATAGTCACCAAAACCACTTCCATATCTTGAGAATTGAGAGAAATATGCATTTGTGACCAAAGGGAACAAAGCCTTGTCCAAGCATGATAACTTCTCCAATCAATCCCTTGTACTTTTGAACCAAATTTGATAATCTTGAAATGTGGTGAACCAAAATAACCTTGTCATGCCATTTATTCCAAAACAACCACAATGGCGAGGTTTGAACTTCTTAAGCTTTATTGACTAGGGCATGGAAATAAACTCATGAACCCATGGAGCAAATTGCTGAATCTCATTGCCTTTACCTACATAAGTAACAAGAAAGATAAACCAACATTCCCTTTTATTAATTAAAAGAATAAATCAAGACAAAAATATTCATGATCAAAAAAGAACACAAGTTAAGGTGTTTGGTGATTCCTCAAAGAGAAAATCTAAAGATAGGGAGAGAAAACCAAAAGCCCTAATGTGATCTTGTTGTGATTGAATCAACATGATATGATAAAGGGATCTTAGGGGAAAAAATTGGGGTACAACAATAACACCTTCCATTTCCATAATCTATTCCCCTTACTCAGAAAACTCTCGAAAAGGTATTTTTCTATTCTTTTCACCCTTTCCTTTGTTGGATAAAAGAAAATTCAGTGGCGAGTCTTACTTACCGCAACATTTGCGAACACAAACGCAAAACCAGTATATTAACAGTCGGTTCTGCCACCGTATCACAATCTCCATAATCTCCTCGGCAGATCTCTCTAGCAAAAAATGAGTATAATATCTTTCCCGGTAATTTCATCAACCTATGGATTTACAATTAGTACACTTCTTGGAAATTCTCTTCCCCAACTTAGTTTGGTCCTTCAAAACTGAAAAAGAAACCTTGCAGAGTTTCCTCTCTCTAGAAAAATTCAATTTCCCCCAAAAGAGTTAGTTTCCTCAGGAGAGCATTTCTCCATCAACAAGGGTTTATTTCCCCAACAGGGATCATTTCCCCAAAAACCTGCAAATTCCCCAACTCGAGTCTATTCCTCGGGCTACTACAAATCATTGATAAAATTATCCTCCCCAGTAAAGTTGCCACTATCTCCAGAAAATTGCTGAAAAACCTGGAACCCAACCAGATACCAGTTAACTTTATCCTCCTCAGACAAGTCGGAAGGTTATACGTATCTTTTATCCTCATTCAAGGCATATAAGAATTATCCTCCCCAAACGAGTCAGAAGTTTAACCATCACTTTTATCCCCAGTCAGGGTATATAAGAAATAAATTCCCCAATAGAGAAACGGAAGACCATTGTTACTAAACTTTACTCCCCAAATAGAAACCAATGCATCCCCTGCAGATCTTCCTCAAACACGTAACCAGGAATCCCCAACGGAATCATTCTAGAAAAGATTGAAGATACACATACTCTTCATCCCCAACAATAGTCAGGGATTTATTTTCCTAGAAAAAGATATACTTCAACAACATTTCACATTTATACATCATAGCATATGCATACAAAACGCATATGGAACAATCTCATTTATTTCGAGAACATCATTACGCAATGTATTTCATACATCATGACATTGCATAAAGCTAACTCTTTACCTTTTCAGGAAAGATTAATCAACAGATAAATATCATTCACAATTTTTCAACAGTTCTAGATTAATTCCTAAAACAAGACATGGCAACTATCTATGAACAACAGGTCGGCGACTAATTCCCGAAACAAGACAGGGAAACTATCTATGAGACCAGGTCAGAGATTAATTCCTGAAACAAGATAGGGCAATTATCTCAACGGCCGACAAAAAGAAGGTTCTAGATCAATTCCTGAAACAGGACAGGGCGACTATCTACATAAACTAATCATAGATTCATTCCTGAAACAAGACAGGGAAACTATTTGTGAAGAATAAAAATGATTGTAGATCAATTCCTGAAACATGATGGGGCGACTATCTAAATGAACTGATCACAGATTAATTCCTGAAATAAGACTGGGCAACTATTTATGAAGAACAAAACTGATTGTAGATCAATTCTCGAAATAGGATGGGGAAACTTTCTACATGAACTGATCACAAATTAATTCCTGAAACAAGACAGGGAAACTATTTGTGAGGAACATAACTGATTGTAGATCAATTCCTGAAACAAGACGGGGCGACTATCTACATGAACTGATTAAAGATCAATTCCCAAAACAGGATGGGCGAATATCTTTATCACCAATGGTACGAACTCCCAAATTAGGACGGGTTTACCAACAAAATGATTGTAGAATCAATTCCAGAAATAGGACAGGGCGACTATCTTTATCACCAATGGTATGAACTCCCGAAACAAGACGGGTTTACCAACAGAACAAATTGAAGATTAACTCCTGAAACAGGACGGGGAAACTATTTTCCTTTCTTTATGGTTTGACAAAGATCAATTCCCGAAACAGGACGGGGCGACTATCTTTATCACCAATGGTACGAACTCCCAAAACATGACGGGTTTACCAACAAACTGGTTGTAGAATCAATTCCCGAAACAGGATGAGGCGATTATCTACATGACAAGCAGCTACTCAAACATCTTTCCCAGAAGTTTACTCTGGAAAGTATTCTTCAAATATAGTCAAACATAGACTCGTTCTGATATTTCTATCAACAGTTACTTTGCATGGCATCTTTAAGCCCATCTCTGATGACTCTCCATCATCCATCCAAATGGCATCTATAAGCCTATTCCCAATGTAATCAACAAAGAGTTTTTACTTCATTCACAAACGAGTGTAAATTTATGGGCATTTAATTTATCAATCCTCTTCTACCTTCAAGTCACGAATGGTGGACAAGACAATCTAACTCCTCAGATTTAAGAAGATTGAACAACAGTAGTTGTTGTACCCCAAAATTTGCCATCTCCTTTCTTAAGACATTTCTCACAAAGAACTCAAACATAATATCTTGACCTAACTTCAAGGCTCAAATCATTTCTCAAGATCAATGGATTAATATTTGAAGATTGATCAACTAATGAAAAGTTAACTGATACACAAAAAGTCAAACATTGAATTTTTGATCAGCATTGAATTTCAAAGATCAAGATTCATCAAAATACTCAAAAATATCAAACTTGATCATCAAGAATCAAGAAAGTCAAGAAAGTCCACAGAAAGTCAAAGTTTTCAATACTTAGAAAATTTCTAAGTACTTTTAACCTTCATAATTTCAATACTTCATGACAATTTTTCACCAAGATGCAAGATTATTCAAGGAAAACTTTCAACATGAAAGTTATAGATATTGATGAACTATAAATAATTTTATTAGAGGTTTGATGTCCAAAAAAAGCTTAGATTTGAAGATATAGGCTCATGAAGTCATGACATTTTTCATAAAACACTTGGTGAAATTTTCAACAAGTTTAGGCAGATTTTTGACAAAACTTCTTAACCAATTTTCACCTAGTTCTGAGATGATTTAGCCAAAGTGGTCAACATGAACATTGTAGACAGTGTTTCAAGCTTTCCAAAATTTCCAATAGAATGAATTTATCATACTTGAGCTAGGAGATTTGAAGAGATGAAGTTGGGCACCCATACTTGAATTATACGTCATTTCTATGATAACTATGAGACAAAATCTTCATTCCATGCTGCATAATCTCACTTTGAAGGCCTCTTAACTTCCAAATCACTCCATAATTTAATGTTTACACAATTGATTGAACCATTATCCAAGTGTTTGAGCCATTTTCCAAATGATTTTTCCATTTTTGGCACAAAGTTAACATTGTCATTCTTGTAAAGTAGCTTTAATCATAAAGTCATCTCTTCTTGGGCCTCTAACTTGTTATTTCTAAACACACTCAACATATAAGATTAGATAAGCATGCTTAAAGTATCCAACAACTCTATGAAGCAAAGTACAAAGCATTAGAACTATGATCTTCAAGCTTGCGTCATTTACAATCCAACCTAGCCACAACATGTGATCTTGCAAATCTAATCAACCCTTGTCATAAAACCTCTTGCCTATAAATAGAGAGATCATTTGCAAGATACAAGAAAAAAAGGAAGGAGGAGAAAAAACATAAATTGACAAGCCCTCAAAATCCCTTATACTCTAAAAAATAAGAATTATCCACAAAACCTCCATTTTTGAGCTTTGGAGTCCAAATCTTTGAATCCCTAAAACCTTCAAATTTTAGTCCAAACAAATCATCCAAATACTTCACATACATCATATAGAAGTTGTCCAAACACAAGAACAACTTTTGTAACATCATTATCACCATTTTCAAAACTCAAAAACAGTACCTTGCAACTTGACTTGGTTGGGGTGATTCAACAACTTACAACATAAAGTAAGGATTGTCATAGCTTCAAGATGGTCCAAGGGAGATTATTCAATCATAATATTGCTCCTGGAATAGCTAGAAGAGGCTTCAGACTTTTCTCCAAGAGAGGTAAGTTTCCTCAAACAGTGATATCCTTATCTATACATCATTTGTTTTCGTTTTCAAAAGAATAAAACAGGACAAATCGAGGCATACGAGTGAAAATATACAAAATTCAAAAAAATGCTTCAAGAGCCCTAACACGGGTGGCCGTGTCACCTGACACAGGCCATGTCAGGGAGAAAATATGCAAAAAGGGCAAGGTAGGTGCTGACACGGGTGCTAGTGTCTGGCGACACGACACGTGTTTGGCGACACGGACCATGTCAATTCGATTGAGGTTGAAAACTTGGCAATGAGTCAAGGCAAAAGGCGACACGGCCCGCGTCAACTCAGCTGGGACTAAGAACATGCAGAAGGCATTGGGCAGAGTCTGACACGGGTGCCCGTGTCCGGTGACACAGCCCGTGTCAGCCTAGGCGCCAAAAATATTAATTTTGAGACTTTTGTAATAATTTTGGATCATTAAGGGTACATCGGACATTTTACATTGCTGGGAATTGACATTAACATCCAAATTATTTTCTAAACAATTAAAAACCATTATACCTAGGTTTTATTTTAACTTCCTTAATTTCAATTAACTTAGTTTTTTTTAGGTTTTTTGTTTAAAATAATTAGTTAACTTTTTTAGTTAAAACTAATTAGTTTTCTTTGGTTAATGATCAAACTTTGTTTTTTCTATAAAAAAAATCACCAAAACAATTTCATTTTTTTCCTTTTTCTCTACTTCACATTTTTGCGTATTTTATTATTTTGTATTATCGTTTATGTACATAGTTTGTAATAGATAATTAGGGTTTACCGCTTTAATCCTTATTCACAAAGCATTATAATAGCATAGAACATTTAATTTCCACAATTTATCGCTTTCCATATTTCTATTAGTAAATAGGGTTTGTATGGAAAGATTAAAATCAATCATAGCAAAACTCTAATTAAATATAAAATATTTGAATCAAACCCACTTTGCAAACATGTACCTCTAGGGTTAACCTCAATTGTTTCTTCGGATAAAAACAGTCATGTCCCTCGAACGTGGGATGTTTTAGCAAAGACCCTCGATTAAAATATCGTAGTCCCTTGACAACCCTTCAATGTTACCTTCGGTAAATGATCTTAGCCCCTCACGTAAATTACTAAAGCATCTTATAAGTTTCCTTCTATGATTGTACGATGACCCACGCCTGTCCCTCACATCCAATGATATGGCTCTCTACCAATCAATGGTAGGCAAGAACTATCTAAAGAGGAGGAAAAGAAAAAAGACTTTTTGAGTAGGTAGATTGCTCGTAATTGCTTGCTCACAAACAAAACCATTTCCACAGTTCATACTTTTAAAACACTTTTCAAAAATAAACATTTTGTATACATTCTCAATGATACAAGAATTATTACAAAATTGTCTTACGTTGCCACCTTCAAAACATCTTTCAAACATTCCTTTTCAAACAAATATTTTCAAAACCAACACTTTGTATACAATCTCAACGATACGAGAATCACTGCAAAGTTTACCGAACTTAGGCGTTTTGAAAATATTTTCAAACTTACGCAAACACAAAGAATTTCAAAGTGATCAAGCAATTAAGAGCCCATAGATAACTACAGATGAAAAGGATGCTAACACCTTTACTTTTCATAACCTACCCCCCCCCCCCCCCCCCCCGAACTCAATAAAGTTCTCAAAAGGTCTTTCCTAATCTTTTCACCCTTTCCTTTATTGAATAAAAGAAAAGTCGATGGCGACTCTTGCTATACGAAACAATTGCGATAAAACGCGAAACACCAAGTCAGTTCTCCCACCGTATCACACCAAGGAATTGAGGCTGTACAAACCTCTCTGGGAAGATCAAAGGAACTTCATGAGGATAAAGACCTTAAAGGGAAAAAACATCCTTGATTCATCTGGGAAATTAAGAAGTTAACATCATAGCAAGAAGTCAAAATTATGGAGATTTTAAATCAAACTTAACACTTGGGGAGAGAAAACCCAAAAAGTTGACAGTTGTCTCAAAACTTCTTAGAAAAGATATTGCCCATTGTCTAGCTGCTCGGGTAGCACACAACAACAACAATATTATAAATGGAGAGAGAAATGCTCTAAAAGAGATTCTAAATCACTTCTCATTACGCAAAGGGAGAAAGAATCCAACAACTAAGCAAATTCTCCACAACTTTACAATCTCTGTTTGATCACAACCTTGCTGGGGAAGGGGAATTACACTCATCTAGAGAGATCTGCATCAATACTTAACTGGGGAACATGGGAGAGAGGTATCAAACTACACAGACCAAACATCATATAACAACTTGGGGAAATCCAACTATCCAAAGAACAAATGCAGGGAGACTATGTGCAGATCAACAAGAGTAACCCGAGGATACTTCTTGGAGAAAACTTTTCAAGACTTTGGAGTTCTTCCATCCTCGGAACCACTACTTTTGTCCCCTTGTTTCACAAAGTCGAAGTGAAAAGTAATTTGCAAGTTCATTTCGAAAACGTGTTTTTATTTCTTTAAGTCTTTTTGTTTTGAAAATTACTATCAATAATAAATAAAGTTTTTGTAGATAGAATAAAATAAGAACTGTAAAGAATTGGATAAAGACTCAAACTTTTATGTTTAAATCTACCTTTTCCATATATTTACCATTTTCAGTTATCTACATCATTGTCTCTCTAAGCTTAAGTCCAAAAAATGCTTCATTTGAGATATATGGGTCAATACATTATAGGTTATTTCAAAAGTCAACAAAAAGACACTTTTTGTCAAGACAACTTACATCAAGATATAGTCTTCAAATGCAAAAATTATCAAAATAGAGATTGTATAGGACATCTTGAGCTTTCCAAAAAGTTGAATATCACCTTCAAATGATAAAATTGATAGAGTTATGACTATTGCAAGTTGGGAAATTTTGAGTAAATTCATGAAATTCAAATTGAGTAAACTTGAATTTTTGGGCTAATGGGCTATTGTTTCAAGGTCCATGCGCATTCTAAACTTCATATGAACCTATGAATTACTTCATGCACCCCTTGACCTTTTTATTTTATTTATTTTGATTTTATTAATTTAAAGTCAAAATTAAATGAAATAAGACAAGGCCTTTTCTTACAAGGTCCAAGTCCACAAGCATTTGACCTAATTCATACTTATATATTCCATATTATTCTGAAAAACCCTTGGACGAAACCCTTGTGTAAGAAACACCTTCATAAAACTTAAAGTATTAAGAACTAGAGCAACTTGAAACCCTAGTTTTCAGCCCTCCTCACAATAAACCAATCGTTCCAAACAACCTCTGAAGTGATGTAGGGTATGATTGAACTATTTGCAACGATCCAAAGGGTCTGAAATGCATGAACAAGCATCACCGATTTCCCTTTATTGCATGAATATTTTATTTCTATTTCCTTTAAGTTTTTATGCATACTGACTTTTCTAACATGTTCATGATGTATTAATATGCAGGAAAAACCCAATGTGGGAGTCCCATGATGATCGAACCATGAATTACCATACATGCACCA
Organism: Vicia faba; assembly: GCA_948472305.1. Taxonomy (NCBI): domain Eukaryota; kingdom Viridiplantae; phylum Streptophyta; class Magnoliopsida; order Fabales; family Fabaceae; genus Vicia; species Vicia faba. The sequence goes on from OX451740.1 coordinate 835,649,300, forward strand.
ACCCATGTTGTTTTAGTCGTATCTCAAAAACTAGCGTGATTCAGCCAAAAATACCACTCCCATTGAATTCCCAGGGTTAGATTTAGGGGGGTAGGGTACCCTTGGATCTCGAACAATGTCTATTTTTGTAGGTACAAAAAAGAAGCCACTCGAGAAGACGACCGGAGCTAGGGCTCTGGTGCGTATCCGGTCTAGTGAATTAATTTTATCTTATAATCATTTTGTTTTTCTGATAATAATAGATGTATCACCACCCCAGTGGAAAGCGGGAGCGCTTTTAGGCATAAAAATACCAAGGCGTGGGTTTGATCCCTTCCTTTTGGTATTTTGTAATTTTTGCTTCATATTTTCTATCTTTTACAGATCCAGCACAACGCGTCCCATGCATCAACCATGCACCCTACCAAGCCTCACCATCAAATTTGTATATATCCGATCCAACTGTTGCACCCCAAAATTTGCCCTCCCATATTCTTCAAGAAATTGCCAAGTCAAGCTTCAAAATTCCCCAAGGGTTGCACAGTGTAAGGGCCTCCTAAACAGTCAAAATCAGGGTTTTGGTTCTGATCAAGAAAATGAAGTTTCCAAGGGTCCAATCAAGTCTCACATGCCTACAAATATGGTCAAGTATCCTCATATCAAGTTTCAAGGCTTCCAGCACAAAATTGCACAGTCAAAAACCCTAATTGCACTATAGTCAACTGTAGGGGCAAAATGGTCATTTGACAGTCAAAAGTTCAAATTTTTGGTCAACATCTCATTTTGAGGCCACAAACATCATTTGATCAATGCTTGATCATGATTCTCAAAGCTTGGCTCAAAAATCATCAAGATGCAAAAGTTTCCTTATTTGGACAGTTGAAAAAGTCAACTGTAAATTGACCAGGGCATAACTTTCACATGGATTATCAGAAAAATTCCATCCAAAGCTCATTTTGAAGAGAAAGACATTTCCTAAAACTCCTCTTCATACTTCAAGTCCAAGAAATGCTCTCAGAAAAAGTTATCAATTTCTACATTATAGGTCATTTTCAAAAGTCAACAAAAAGGGACTTTAAGTCAAAGGCCATAACTTGAGATTGGTAAATCAAAATGACATGGGACCAAAGACATTGGTTATAGGACTCAACGACCTTTCCAAAATGTCCAAGAACATGAGCAAAGCTTAAAAATTGAGCAAGTTATGCCTTGTGGAAGTTGGGAAATTTTTGGATATTTTGAAAAGTCAACATTGATTCAAATGACCTAAAATTGCTAATGGGCCTCTTTTGCTTCCACAATTCATCATCCAAGGCATGTGCACGACCATTTGGCCCAAAGGGAAGTTTTTATCATTTTTTATTTATTTATTTGGATTTTTATTATTAATAATTCATTTAAATTAAAATAAATACATGAAAAATACTAAACCTAGGTTTTAAATCTTTTTATGCATATTATATACTCAATATTTCATGCATAGCTAGATTTGGAAAGAATTGAAGACAATTGGCCATGATTTATACAAAATAGCATGAAAAAATATTTGAAAAGATTTTTGGAAATCAAATCTTGCAAGACATGAATGCCAAGGCTTTTGATTGATTTCTTTGACCTAGATCACTCATACATAAGCACCAAACGCAAACCTAATGCCATGGACCAAGGAGTTGCGCCAGACATAGAAAAGAAAACTTGAAATTTTGGTGAAAGAACTCAAAACTGAAAACAGGGTTAGAGGTCGTTTCAAGCCACAAAACTCATTCCATTGCATTCCTGGGACATCAAGCAACGTGCCTGGATCAAGAACACAGTCCCTAACCCTTTGAATCATTGTACAGAAGTCAAGCTTTTTCCATTTTTTTTCATAATCGTATTTTACAATTTAAGCACATTCATTGCATTTTGTTCATGGATTCTTATTAATTGACTAATTCTGAAGCTAACCCAATTGCTTAATTGTGTTTTTATCCCCTCTATGCGAATCTACCATTATCGTGTTTTAGGGTTTATGAAGCTTTGAGTTGGGGGTTTTTGAATACAGCAAAATTGGGACACCACGATGCCATGACCATGCTCAGCACATTTGGACGATCACAAAGCCACCCTCGCGCTTAATTTATGAGCATCCCTGGGCTATTCGTTATTTTCCAGAAGCATGCCTAAAAGAACGTTTGTAAAACCGTTGCCCATTGTTTTTATATTTCAGGAACGAGGAAGAAGAAGACCCGGTGGCCAGCAATGATTGGTTCTTTTGAATTCAGCGCGCGCTTTTTCATATTTTTAGGCCACTAACCAATTTTTGTTTTTGTTATTTATTCATTATTATATGTATAACATGCGTTGATGGCTCAGATGGTGGAAAGAGGCGTTGGTAAGCTTTGGGACCTGGGTTCGATTCCCAGGTCCCCTATCCTTTCATATTTTTCTTCCTTTAATATTCATGTGTAGTTTCAGTGTAAAGACGCACCATACGCCTTCAAAATCAAGTCGTTCACAAGGCCAATGAGATCAATCAGAAGGCCACGATCTGGAGAGCACGGTACACGTGGGTCAATGCTTGGGTACGTGAGTGGAAAAGTCAAAAAGGCTTTAAATCCTTGGGCCAAAATTGCTAAGGACTGACCTCCATTTGGGGACAACACCCCCCTCCAGTTTGTTTCTTTTAACTTTTTATATCTTTTCTTTTCTTTGTTTTATTTAATCTTTTTTTTTAACTCTTTAATTTAACATTTTCATAATAATATAAACAACACAAAAAATCAGAAAAGACAAAAAATTAAATATATTTATTTAATTAATATTTTGTAAATAAATTCATTAATTCACTTAGTTCTAAATTTAGGTTTTAATCTTAATATTATTTCTTGCTAAAACTCAAAACTTATAGAATTAGGGTTTAATTAATTTTTATCTTTTTTTCTTTTATTCCACAGTAATTAAATATTAAAATATTTACTACTATTTATTTTTATAATTAAATGGCATAAAATAATTAGGTTAAATATTAAGTTAAAATTCAATCTTTTCTTAATAAATTAAAAAACAACTAGAATTAGGGTTAGCATTTCATTTTAATTAATTCTTTTCTTTTTCATTAAAAATCATAAAATACCAAAAATACCAAAAACAATTTCTTTTCTTTTTTTAATTAATTAATTTCATCATTTAATTTAATTTTGCGAAAAGGGTCCAACGCCCTCGTTTTGATTCTTATTTAATTCGCGTGTTATTTCTTTCTTGTGTAATATTTATGTACCTCTCCCAAGGCCTTGTAAATTAATTTCTTGCACTTTACTTTTCTTTTAATTCTTTATTCTTCCGTCAAATCGGGTTCAAGAAATTTTGGCGATGTGGACCCGCGCCTTTTGTAATAGCTTTAGAATCTTTTACTTCTCGCACTTTTAACTGTTAATCAAGGCATGCAAGAATGAATGGACAAAATAAAAACAAACGCTAGATCACCAATAACATGACAAAAGACAAAAATATCTGAAAACGACACACAAATCACACACCACCCCTAGGGTACGCCTCACTGTTGCCTTGCCTCGAAAGGTGATCGTCGAGTAGAGGATGTCTTACTAAGTCCTCATGATCCGGGAACCTGGCATGAGGGTAGCTTCTAAGGTGTCTTCCCATTGCTCTGGTGATCACCATGTCCCGAACCTCGAATTGACCCGAACACCTCCAACGGTGGTGCTACCTACCTCTCAATGGTGGGATGGCACTACTTTAAAGGACATTTACACAGACGAATTCCTTAGGGTAGGTAGACGACTCTAGATACTTACTGTAAATTTCAAACAAATCAAAAAAATACTATTCACACCGACACCTTTTCAAAAAGCTTTCGAAAGCAATTTTTCAAACACTCTTGAGGACCGATACAAGAGTCGAACTGGAATTTTCAAAGAAACTTTTTTAAAATCCACAGTTGAAAAGCAAACAAACCATTTTTGAAAACACAAATGAGCAAGTATCTAAGAGCCCATGGATAACCATGGATAGAAAGGGTGCTAACACCTTCCCTTTCTATAACCTACCTCCCGAACCGAGAGCAATCTCTTCAAGGAATTTTTCTGTGCTTTTGTCCTTTCCATTTGGAGAAAATAAAAGACGGTGGCGACTCTTGCTTCCGCGATATTTCGCGAACCAGCGTTAAACAGTCAGTTCCAGATCCACCGATCACACCAACGATCCTAAATCTGTAAACACACGGTGAACCTCTTGAAGCCGCTCACACTGGATCCAGCGCTGGCACCTTGGGCCTGAACTCTTTTTGCATATCGCACCCCCCAAATTGCTTCATACCTGACCCAATATTTTTTCTTCTTTACATTTATTTTTTATTTTTAGTTATATTTTTGTTATTTGTTCCATTTAATTAAAACATAAAAATTAGTTTTAGGTTTTCATAATTAAAATAAATTAAGTTTTAGATCTTTTAATTAACCGGTTTTAATTAATGTTTTTTTAAATAAAAATTAAATAGCTTTTTCTAGGTTTTTAATAAACTTTTTTTTAATTAACTTTCTTTTGATTAAATTTTTAATTAACCTTTTTTAAATTAAAATTAATTAGATTCCTAGGTTTAATTAATTAAAAAATCATCAAAAATATATCTTTTTCTCTTCTATTTTCTATTTTATTTTATTTTCATAATTAAGTTGTATAGGTTCGTGAATGTAATAGCGTACCCTTATTTTCCGCTTTTCTTCCTTTATATGTATTTGCCTCCTGGGATATAATAGTTAGGTTTATCTTTCTGCACTTTCTATTTTATAACTGCCCAAAGTCGTGTAATAGGTTTAGGTTTACTTTCTTCCTTTACTTTCCGCATATTTACTGCTTTTTTTATATTTACTATATTGTTGTTAGTAATTAGGGCTTGTATGAAAAGACTAAAATGAATCGTTAGAAAACTCTAAACTGCAAAGATTAAGATAACTGAACACAAATCACTTGCACACTCACACCTCTAGAGTAACCTCCCCCGTTGCCTTCAGAAAACACTCATGTCCCTCGAACGTAGGGACGTTTTAGCAAAGTCCCTCGTTACAAATATCATAGTCCCTCGATGACTCTTTCGATGTTGCCATCGGTAAATGATCTAGTCCCTTACGAAAAATTGCTAAAGCGTCCCTACCAGTTGCCTTTGATGACTGTATGATGAACCACGCTTGTCCCTTCACATCCAACGATAAGGTTTCCTACTAACTAATGGTGGTGTTGTACCCCAAAATTTTTCCTTCTATTTTATTCAAAAACATGCTCACAAAAGGTCTTAAATACTCAGAGCTACTAAAGAGTTGGCTGGTCATACCTCCTCCTAAGCAAGGGTCTACAACTAGGGTTTGTGTTTCTCAAGGAATATCAGGTTTCAAGGGTCTCAAATTACTTTAATGGTTCATCATGGGTCCTCAATAATACTTATGTCAAGTTTCAAGTCTTGCATCACATGTTTGCTCAGTCAATGACTCAGACGATTAAAAGTCAATTGTATTGGGTAAAAAGTCAACTATGGTTAACATACAGACAAACTTCAAGATTTTTTGTCAACATCAACATTTAGAGGTGATATTTATAATTTGATCAAGGGTTGATCATGACTCCTCAAGGAAAGCCCTCAAATCATCAAATTTCAAAAATTGCCAAATTAGGGTTTTGATTGAAGATGACTGATCGTTGACTTTTGGCCTAGTGCATGACCTAATGGCTTAAAGAATGATATCAAGGGCTCAAATACAACATGCTTACCTAATTACATGGCTCAAGACATTTCCAAAGATACAAGTGGTTTATAGTTTAAGAATTGAATCAATTAATAAAAAGTCAACAGTCACACAAAAGTCAAACTTTGACTTTTGGGTCAAAATTGGAATTCAAAAATCAAGAATCATCAAAACATTCAAAATTATAAAGTTTGGTTATCAAGAATCAACAAAGTCAAGAAAATCAAGAAAAACTCAACAAAAGTTAAAAGTTGGAAAATTTTCCAACACTTAGAAAAATTTCTAAGTGTTTTGTTCTTAACAAAGTCACTACTTTATGGCCATTTTTCATTAAGATACAAACTGATTCAAGGAAAACTGTCAACATGAAAGTTGTAGGAATTAATGAATTCTATAAATTTGTTAATGTGGGATGATCCTTAAAAAGTGATCGGATTAAGAGATATGAACCCATGAAGTTGTGATATTTTTTATCTAACACTTATAAAAAATTTCAACAAGTTTTGATCAGTTTTTCATCTCAACTTCTTGGCCAATTTCACCAATTTCCCTGTTGATCTAGCCAAAGTGGTAAACATGAAAGTTGAATATCTTGTTCTAAGCTTTCCAAAATGTCCAAGAGCATAAAAAGATCATGCTTGAGCAAGGAGAATCGAATATATGAAGTTAGGCATTTCATGCATGAATTTCAAGTCATTTTGTGAAGAACTCAAGAGCAAATCTCATAACCTTACTATTCAATATCACTTTTCAGGCCATGTTTCTTCTGAATCTCCATATAATCATAGATTTAAATAATATTATGGTGTATTGCACAAGGATTTGAAGCTTTATCCACTTGATCATACCATTTTTGGATGAAATTGCAAAAAGCTCCATATCCATTTGCATAATGACCACTTTAATCACAAAGTCCACTCCTTGAGCCTCTAACTTATTTTTTCTGATCACACTCAACATGAATGCTCAGAAGCAACATCTCTAAGCCTACCAACCACCTTATTGATTCATTGGAACCATGATCTTCATGTAACTTTCTCACTTACATTTCAACCAAGTCTCAAAATCTTAAGGCTCAAACCTGATCAACCCTTGCCCTAAACCTTTTTCCTATAAATAGAGAGTTCATTTGCAGTCCAAAAGACCCATTCACAAGACCTCTAAACCTCACATGCACTCTCCAACCCTAATTGTCCATAAAAAACTCAGTTTTTGAGTTTTCAAAATCAATTTCTTTGAAACTCTCAAACCTTGTAACTTTTGTTCAAACAAATCATCCAAACACTTCATACACATCGTTTATAAGTGATCTAAACCTCTGTTTTGCCACTGTAACTCCATTATCAACATCCACTATTTTCAAAATACATCTTTGCAACTTGACTTGGATATATTAATCCAGACACTCTCAAGGCAAAGTGAGAGTTGCAACATACTCACTAAGGTCCCAGGAAGCTAAAGCAATCATCATATTGCTCCTGGAAGTTATGTAGAGGTCATCAAATTTTTATATCAAGAGGTAAGCTTTCAAACTTCGAAATATGTATAAAAAAATCATTTTCATTTATTTTTTGAATATAAAATGTAGACATCATGTTCCTGAAGCTAACCATATCTTTAGTTTTTGTTTTAATGGACTGAGTGATGAGAATTTGGGTTTTAGTTTTCGGAATCATTAGGGTTTTAGTTTGGTACCAAGTAAAATTCATCCTAACCTTTGATTTATAACTTTTAAAAATACATGGTTGGATTCCTTGTTTAAAATAAAGCAAGTTTGGTGTTTGAAGTTTTAATATGGATGATAAATGAGAGTTTTTGAAATTCAACAATGGTGTTGTTGTTGGCTGTTTCGCGCGAGGAAGAAGAAGGAGACAATTTCAAATTTTCAGAATTGATTTCATATTATATTTAATGGGGAGCATTCCATAATCAGATGAAACAGCCACCCCAATGGTAAACTATGCGCGCCTATAATCTTAGAGACCTGGGTTTGAGCCCTAGCGGTACCCTTTTGCCTATTTTCTTCATTTTCAACTTCATTTTTTATCATTTTCAATCAATTCTTTTTGCACTCAAACTTAACTTTTTTAAGCTGATTTTTTGCACACTATTAGTTTACCACCTCTACTTTATGAATATTAAAAAAAAGCAAAAAAATACTTTTTATTTCTTTATTTTTCAATTAAATCAAAGTGCACCTTTTTAGGGTTTTTAAGGGGACTTTTGAAGATCTTTTGATCATTCCCTCAACTTTGCTCACAATGCTTGATTTTACCATGATAGGTCTTGATTTTCATGAGATATATTGACACTTGAGTAAACATTTCATGATAGATTGATCCTTCTTAGGAATTTTCTAAATCAAATTCACATTAAAACATGAAACATGTACAAAAATCAAAAGTTATGCTCCATGACTTTCAAATGTGATTGTGATACGTACACTTCTTTCAAACATCCAAACTCATATATGTTTTCATAAGCTTGCTTGATTTTTGTACATATTTCCTTCATAAACTATTTTAAAGCATAAACCACAAAATAACAAAAACATGCATTCAACTTCAATCCATTTATCACAACTTTTACCGAATAAACTCATGATTTCTCATCTACTTGTATTCTCACCAAAAACATTTTCTTTTCTATTTTTATCTTTCCTTTTTATTTTCCTAGATAAATTGTATAGAATGCTTCTGCAAATGTAAATAGATTATGTTTATTTTTCTCGCGTTTATCTTATTATGTATCTGCTTCCGGGATATAGTAGTTGTTGGTTTATTTTCCCGCACTCTTTATCCTTATGTAACTTCCCCAAAGTGTTCTAATAGTCTTAGGTTTACATTCCGCTCTTTACATTATGCTTTTGTTATTTTATGCTACTTTTAGTAATTAGGCTTTGTATGGAAAGATTAAAATCAACCGATAGCAAAACCCTAATTTCAAGATAAACATAACTAAACCAATCATTTTGCACACGTGTGCCTCTACGGTGACCCTCACTTGTTTCTTCAGATAAAAAACAGTCATGTCCCTCGAATGTGGGACGCTTTAGCAAAGATCCTCAATTAAAAATATCGTAGCCCCTCGATGACCCTTCGATGCTTCCTTCGATAAATAATCTAAGTCCCTTACGAAAATTGCTAAAGTGTCTTATAGGTTGCTTTCTATGATTGTACGATGACCTGCGCTTGTCCCTCACATCCAACGATAGGGCTTCCTACTAAATAATGGTAGGGTAGCACTATCTAAAGAAGGAGGAAAAGAACAAATACTTTTTTTGAGTAGGTAGAGCGCTCGTAGTCGCTTGCTCACAAATTTTTCAGAATAAAACATCTTTTCACAAAATAACACTTTCTTTCACAAATATTTTCAAAACAAACATTTTGTATACATTCCCAATGATACGAGAATCATTACAAAATTTCCACACTTACGCATTTTCAAAATATTTTCAAACATATACAAGTACAAAGCATTTCCAAAAAAAGTGAGCTAGCGATTAAAAGCCCGTAGATAACTACGGATGAAAAGGGTGCTAACACCTTCTATTTTCATAACCTACTCCCAAACTCAGAAAATTCTCAAAAAGGTATTTCCTGTTCTTTTCACCCTTTCCTTTATTGAATAAAAGAAAAGTCGGTGGTGACTTTTGCTATCTGCAATATTTGCGATAAAACGCAAAACCAAAAATTCAGTTCTCCCACCATATTACAGGTAGGATATCATTATCTAAAGGAGGAGGAAAATACAAGAACTACCTTGAGTAGGGTAGATATTCGTAATCTCTTGCTCACAAAAGCTCTTCAAAAGCAAAAATAATTGTCACAAACACTTTCTAAATATTTTCAAAACAAACGCTTTGTATACACTCTTAACGATACAAGAGTCATTACAAAGTCTGCCTTACATTAGCAAGCTTTTCAAAATATTTTCAAACACACAACACAAAGCAATTTCAAAAAGTGATCTAAGCGATTAAGAGCACGCAGATAACTACGAATGAAAAGGGTGCTAACAACTTCCCTTTTCATAACCTACCCTCCAAACTCAAAATCAAAAAAGGTTTTTCCTGTTCTTTTCACTCTTTCCTTATTGGATAAAAGAAAAGTATGTGGTGACTCTTTCTATCCGCAACATTTGTGATAAAACATAAAACCAAGTCAGTTCTCCCACCGTATTATAGAATTGGCGACTCTGTTGGGGAATTACAAAAAAGGAGGGGTTACCTTAGGGTTAGATCACTTTTATTTGCTTTGTTTGATTTATTTTCTTTACATTCGAGGTTTGCTCGGGTTTATATTTCTTCCAAAGATCTTATACGCGGGTCTGGGGATACCTTAGGTATGTAGCAATATATTACAGAAATTGTACGACATAGACCGATATGGTTGAAGTGATGGCTACGTTAGTACGACACAGTGGTTTGTACTAGTGTTCCTTGAGTTAGTCGAGGATAACACTGGGATGTTGCATGGTGTCATAAGCACTAACTAACCTTTAGAACTTTAATTGACACAACTTAGCCATTAAAAGGTAGTGAGATGGCCAGCTTTGGTGCAGTCCAAGGTTGGTTGATACTTGATGCTACACTCATTGAGATTCGACTCTCGGGATATTTCGATGGAAAGTCAGTTGCTCTGCTGAAACAAATCATGTGAGAAAGATCGGTGATATGAGACTCCTAGAACCTGATTACTATTCTTAAAACATGTTAAGCCAAATGAACTTCAAAAGGGTACTTACCTACGAACCCCATGTAAGCCTTAAACCTAAGGATCTTGTGTGTTTTGTTTGTGTTTGTTATATGTTCAAAGATGACATCATGTAATCATACCATGGCATTCTATTAACCATTTCAAGGATCTCGAGGGCTTGTGATATAGGTTACCATGAACTAGATGTCTACCAAGGAGCAAGAGGGTTTATTTTCCTCTAACCATATGTCGTCAAAGACTGAATTACTTTCCCTTGAGTCAAAGTCTAGGACCCACTTGACATGGTGAGCTTGATTCTCATAGTAGGACGTTCAAAGATGCAAAGTTCTTCTGCCAAAGCTGCAACCAGACTCAACTTCTAACATTTCCATTTTTGTTTATCCCGTGATATTCTTGAAAACATTGCATCCACATATCAAGCACATCATTACATATCAGGTTTCTGCGACAAGTTTTCTCATATTCTTGCTGTTTATTTCAGTAAAAGATGGCTTATAAACAAACCATGAAAGATCTTCAGGCATAAAATGCCCAATTCCAAGACACGCTACTGAACTTAGCCAAGGGGCAGAAATAACTCATTTCCCTCATCGCCAAGAAGAAAAAGACTAGGAAACCGATTGGCATCTTCAACATGGGGAGAAGATTCTATGGTCCTGCCAAACAGTTTCAAGCTTCTGACATCCCATTGATGAAGATGAAAATCAAGAAGAAGACGGTATAAGTGTCAAAGATGATGGGGGAAGCAAACTTAGTTCTAGGTAAATTCCTGATGAAGAAGACTATTCTAATGAACAGTATCCTCCCGCTGATGACAAATACAAACATTTGGAAGATCGTCTGAATGCATGGAAATCCAGAAAGTGCCTGGGCTGGATTTTGAAGAGTTGGGTCTTATATCGAGGGTTGTTATTCCCCATAAGTTCAAGGTCCCTACTTTTGTGAAGTACGACGTTGTCTCCTGTCCTAAACTGCATTTAAGGGCTTATGTTCAGAAGATCCAACCCTATACTGCTGTCAGAAAGTTATGGGTTCACTTCTTTCAAGAGAGCTTATCTTGGACACAACTGAAATGGTTCTATCAGCTGGAAGAAACCAATATACGTAATTAGGAAGACCTGGCTGCTGCTTTTTACAAGAAATACCAATACAGTGCTGATCTTGCACAGACCCGTGTGCAATTATAGAGTATGACTATGGGATCTCATGAAAGCTTAAAGGAGTATGCCCATAAGTGGAGAGATTTAGCTGAAAAGGTTCAACCTCCTTTGTTTGATAGGGAGTTGGTTGATATGTTCGTGGGAACTTTAACAGGACCTTTCTTTAATCATCTTATCTGAAGCACTTCATCTAGTTTTACTGAGTTGATATTAACAGGGGATCATGTTGAAAGTGGTATCAGAAGTGGAAATATTCAAGTTGTTTCATCTTCAAGTACTGTAAAGAAGATGTTCAACCGAAAGAAACAAACTAATGTTATATATGGCCAGAAGGGTCGTGTTAGGAATGATCACAACCAATTTATAGGAGCTGTTCTAATTTCTAACCATGCACATGCGCAACAACATCATCAAGGTAATCGGCGTAGGTCAGACACACAAAGAAGACAGTTTACCAAGATCAGCATGTCATTGTCTCAAACATTGAAACATCTTTTGAAGGCAGAGTTAATAACGTTAAGGGATCCTCCTCAGAATCCCAACACCTCCTCTCCTCGTTATAATCCTAACGTGAAATGTGCCTACCACTCCAATATCCTCGGGAATGACACTAATAGTTGTTGGGCGTTGAAGAATAAAATTTAAGACATGCTTACCGCACCTATGCCAAAGCATGACAAAGGCATCAGTGCTATTGATGATGTTTCATATGTTTTTACTGTAAGTGATTTGACTACTCCCCTCCTAACCATTAAGAGGAATCTGTTGCGAGTCGGTTTATTTCCAGGTTGTATTGAAAGATGCTACTGTTGTGCAGCCCAACCCAATGGCTACAAGTTGTTGAAAGAAGGTATTCAATATCTCATGGACAATCACATAGTTATAGTTGAGAAGATTCCTTATATTGAGAATTTGTTTCAAGACTTATACGTAATTTCCAGCACTCCTATCAGGATCACTTCCAAGGGTCTTGTAAAGATCACTGCCAAACCCAAAGTTGCCCCTCTGATAATCACCACACCTGGACCTATTTTATATTCCTCGGACAAAACTATCCCTTAGAACTAGGGAACTGGCGTCTACTACCATGGAGTCAAGCATGAACTATCGACTACTAAATATGAAGGTACCGAAGTTGCTGGTCCCGACATTGACAATATTGCTGGGAATAGTAAAGTTACTAAAAGCGGAAGGGTTTTATCCCCGGAAATATCTCCGAAGACTGTTTCCACACCAGCTCGAGTTACCGCTGCCAAATAAATTACTGAGACTCGAGGCAAAGAACAAATGATGGAGCCGGCCCAGACGGAGGCGCCTAAAGAAGTTGCAGTTGAAGACACCTCCAGGAAAGAGTTGGAGGAGGTGTTAAAAATCATCCGAAAAAGTGATTACAAGATTGTTGACCAGTTGGGACAGACCCCCCTCTAATATCTCCATTTTATCCCTTTTATTATGTTCTCAAGCCCATGCGCAGGCTTTGGTGAAGTTCTTAAAGTCCACTCACATGCCATAAGAGATTTTTGTCGATCAATTTGGAAGTCATGTTGCTAGTCTAACGACGAATAATGGGTTAGGTTTTTTTGATGTTGGCCTGAATCCTGGAGGAAGAAATGATAACAAGGACCTATACGTCTCTATTAAATGCAGGGGAACTACTTTGGCTCATGTATTGGTTGATATGGGATCCTCTATGAATGTTCTACTGAAGGGTGCTCTCGACAAGCTTGATTGTGAAGGGGTTGTGCTGAAACCCATTGATATTATAGTCTGAGCCTTTGACGGATCAAAGAGGATGGTACACGGAGTAGTGGATCTTCCAATCAAAGTAGGTTCACAGGTATTCGATGTCACCTTCTATGTAATGAATATCTGATCGGCCTATTCCTATTTACTAGGACGCCCCTGGATTCATGGGGAAGGCGTTGTTACCTCAACCCTACATCAAAATCTGAAATATCCCGTGAAAGGAAAGGTTGTTACTGTTTGTGGTGAAGAGGAGTATATGGTGAGTCATTTGAAATCATTCTGGTATGTAGAGATGGACGGAGAATTCATTGAGACTCCCTGTCAGACTTTTGAAGTAATCCTTCCTACTGCTACTGAAGACGTTTATGCTATTCCCAAGATTACGAGGGTGCCACCCAAAATGGCTTCCTTGAAGGATGCCCGAGTTGTATTAGAAGAAGGTGGATGCACTACTTAGGGTTATCTTCCTGATATTCCGTACAAATATGACAAATTTGGTTTGGGTTTCATTACAAAGGATCAGAGGTCTATTCGTCACAGTCGTGCTGGAAGACTACCATTTCGTGTCAGCAACAATGGAGTCAACGTAATAAAAGATGCAGATGGTGACTATGATCTTGACAGCTGGATTTTTCCCACCATCGGTGACGGACTCAGTAACTGGAAGAATGAAGACCTTATCTCGATCTCCTTTAGTCAGGAGTAATTGCTATTTTCTGTTTCTTTTTTATTTCAAACTTTTGGCTATGTAATCTTAAAACAATGACTTTAAGCCTTATGTATTACCCGAGGCACAACGGTCCGTTTGTTAGAGTTATCATTTCATTAACATATCTTAATTTAATAAATTATTGGACGTTTTGCATTCAAATTTTGCGCTCTTTGTATTTTTTTACTTTTTATCACTTTCAAAACAGCTACGTGTTCTTACACAAACCCACAAAATAAATTGTAGATCTATATCCACTTTGGATCCCATTGATAACAGTTCTGCTATTTCCACTTATGACTTTGAAAGTTCAATCTACCAAGCTGAGGATGAATGTGAGTAAGATTGTGAATTACCTGGAGAACTTTCCAGACTATTAATGCAAGAGGAAAAGGCTATACAATCGCATGAAGAGCCAGTTGAGGTTGTAAACTTGGTTACTACAGAAGACAAGAAAGAAGTCAACATAGGCGCCAATCTAGAAGATAGTGTTAAGAAAGGACTAATCCAGATGTTGCATGATTATGTTGAGATCTTTTCTTAGTCATACGAAGACATGTTAGGGTTCAATACTGATGTTGTGGTTCACCGTCTGCTGATGAAAGAGGGTTGTTCTCCTATAAAGTAAAAGGTTCGCCGCATGCGTCCCGTGATGTCCGAAAAGATCAAGGATGAGGTTATGAAGTAATTCAATGTAGGTTTCTTATTTGTTACGTACTATCCTCAGTGGGTTGCAAATGTGGTTCCAGTACCAAAAAAGGTGCAAAGTATATATGTGTGTAGACTACAGGGATCTGAACAGGGCGAGTCCCAAAGATGACTTCCCACTTCCACATATCGATGTTCTGGTTGAAAACACTGCTCAACACAAGGTATTCTCCTTCATGTACAGTTTCTCGGGTTATAATCAGATCAAGATGGCACCTGAAGACATGGAGAGAACTACCTCCGTCACACAGTGGGGCACTTTCTATTACAAAGTCATGCCTTTTGGTTTGAAGAATGTTGGCACAACATATCAGCGTGCCATGGTAGCTTTGTTCCATGACATGATTCATCACAAGATATAGGTATACATCGACAACATAATAGCCAGATCTCAGACTGAAGAAGAACATCTTGACCATCTACATAAGCTGTTTGAGAGACTGAATAAATACAAGCTGAGGTTGAATCCGAACAAGTGCACTATTGGGGTAAGTTCCGGTAAACTCCTAGGCTTCGTTGTCAGTGGTAAAGGTATTGAAGTCGATCCTTACAAGGTTAAAGCCATTCAAGAAATGCCTTCTCCCCGTACTGAGAAGGAAGTCTGAGGTTTCTTAGAACGACTAAATTATATTTCTAGATTTATTTGTCATTTGACCACTACTTATGAGCCGATCTTCAAGTTACTGAAGAAAGACCAGGTAGTAAAATGGAACAACGATTCCCATATAGCCTTTGACAAAATAAAGGTATACCTCCAAGAGCCTCCGGTCTTGATGCCACCAGTTGAAAGAAGACCTCTGATCATGTACCTAACAGTGTTAGAGAACTCAATGGGGTGTGTATTGGGCCAGCATGACGAGTCTGGTCGAAAAGAGCATGAAATATACTACCTTATCAAAAAGTTTACCGACTGTGAAAGAAGATACTCACTGCTCGATAAAACTTGTTTCGCTTGGGCATGGGCTGCTCGCCGACTAAGACAATATATGTTGACCCATACTACCTTGTTGATCTCTAAAATGGATCTGATAAAAAATATATTCGAGAAGCCCGCTCTCTCCGGAAGGATAGCCCGATGGAAAATGGTTTTAATAGAATACGACATTCAGTACACTACTCATAAATCCATCAAAGGAAGTGTACTGGAAGATCATTTGGCGCACCAAGTTGTAGATGACTATCAGCCTATGAATTTCGAGTTCCAGGATGAGAATATTATGCTAGTTACAGATTATGAAGAAGCTGGACCGTATGAAGGACCTGAATTGGGATCCTGATGGACTATCGTTTTCGATGGAGCTTCCAACGCACTTGTTAATGGAATCGGTGATGTGATTATCTCTCCCAAGGGTTGCCATACGCCCTTCATCGCCAGATTATACTTTAACTGTACTAACAACATGGTCGAATATGAAACGTGCATCATATGTATCAAAGCTTCTATTGATCTAAGAATCAAGTTCTTGAATGTATAAGGGGACTCAGCCTTGGTGATCAGTCAAATTATGGGAGAATGGGATACGAAGCACCTGAATCTCATTCCTTATCGGGAGCATGTACTAACACTAATTTCGTACTTCGAGGAAATTACTTTTGAACATATCCAACGAGAAGAGAACCAGCTAGCAGACACATTGGCTACCATGTCATCTATGATCAAGGTCATGTGGAACAACGAAGCTTCTCGAATTACTATTGAAAGACTAGATGAACTGGGACACTGCTACGAAGTTTAAACTGACGGGGTAGAAGAGAAGCCTTGGTTTCATGAAATGAAAAGATATCTCGAGGCTCAAGAGTATCCCTAGGAGGCATCTATCAACGACAAGAAATTCCTACGGAGGTTCTGCTAAGTTCTTCCTGGGAAATGGAATTTTGTACAAGCGCATCCATAATTAGACTTTGCTCCGTTGTATGGACAAGAAAGAAGCTGAGAAGATCATGGAAGATATGCATGAAGGTATCTTTGGTACTCACTCCAGTGGGTATATGATGGCTAAGAAGATTCTCAGAGCGGGTTATTATTGGTCGACCATGGAAACTGATTGCCATCATCACTCCAGAACTTGTCATAAATGCCAGATCTATGCTGACAAAGTACATGTGCCTCTGGTTCCTCTGAATGTCTTGACTACTCCTTGGCCATTTGCAATGTGGGGCATTGGTATGATTGGAGAGATCAAACCTATTGATTCTAACGGACATCATTTCATCCTGGTCACCATTGATTACTTCACGAAGTGGGTTAAAGTGGCCTCCTTTGCCTCCATTACTAAGAATGTTATGGCCCAGATCATTAAGCATAACCTCATCTATCGGTAAGGCATCCCCAAAAGTATTATCACAGACAATGGTACCAAACTCAACAATACTATGATCACGAATATTTGCATGCATTTCAAGATTAAGGATCAAAATTCTTCTCTGTATCGATCGGAGATGAATGGCGCAGTATAAGTCGTCAATAAGAACATCAAGAAGATTATACAGAAGGTAACGGTGACATATAAAGATTGTCATGAGATGTTACCTTTTTCTCTTCATGACTATCACACTTCAGTATGGACGTCAACTGGGGAAACCTCATTCTCTCTAGTCTACAGTATGGAAGATGTCCTACCTGTCGAAGTCCAGATTCCTTCTCTAAGGATTATGAAAGACGCATGTCTAGACGAAGACGAGTGGATTCAGACTAGGCTGGACCAGATAAACTTGATTGACGAGAAAAGGTTTGTGACTTTTTGTCATGGTCAGATGTACCAGAAGCGTATGATCAAAGCCTTCAACAAGAAAGTCAAGCATCAGGTATATTAGGGGAAAATTGACTCCCACCTACGAAGGGCCATTTGTAATCAAGAAGATATTCTCTAGTGGTGCTATGATACTTACTATTATGGATGGTGAAGATTTTACGCACCCTATGAACGCGGACATATCAAAAAATACTACGCATGAAAGTGACCTGCTAGGTTGATTGGCCTAGGAAAAAATAAGGGCATCCCGGAGAACCAAAAGGGTTCGTGCAAAAATGAGGGATATATATATATATATATATATATATATATATATATATATATATATATATATATATATATATATATATATATATATATATATATATATATATATATATATATATATATATATATATATATATATATATATATATATATATATATATATATATATATATATATATATATATATATATATATATATATATATATATATATAATAGTACACCCGGCGAGTCGAAAACCTGAAAAGGTGGCTTGGGCAAAAAAGGGTATCTCGGTGGACTGAAACCCCAAAAGGGCTGTCCAAGAAAAAGTTAGGGATCAAAACATACAAATATGTCCCGTTAGATCACCTACTTACAGCAAGCTTTGTTACAAATGTCAAAGGTCAAATGGTATAAATTAATTCAGTCAATTTCTTCCGACAACAAGGGAGGAGGTGCTCGAAGACATAGGGGCATAAGCAGAGTTGAAACTCGATGGGATCGTTTCCACATAGCTTGTTTTTCTGTTTTACTTTGTACTCTTTTCATCTTTCGACGATTTCCTCTTACTAGGATTTCTGTCTCCTTGTACAAGACCGCCTGTTTATAGGCAAATTATCAATACAAATATCATTCAAAATTCAAATCTGTTTTACTTTCTCTGTTTTGTTCGCAAAAACGTCCAATGACTAAATTGAATGAACACATGCATATGAATATGATTAATATTAACAAATATATGCATAAAAATATGGATTAGCATTTACTGAAGGCTCTAGGAGTTGGGATAACGTTCAAGTTGTCCACAAATCCCCACAGAAAAATCCACATAGAGCTACTTTCGTAAGCTCATCACCAACAAAGATACATTCCCCCGCAAGTCTAATATGACCTCAGGCCAGAAATTGGGGCATCCTCCAGCTATTAGCATAACCATACTCCAAGCACATCCCCCTAGCGGATAAAGGAGTTTGATAATTTCTCCAGCATATAGTTGAAACTTCCTCCGCCCAACTCACGAAATTCCAATTCCCATCAGAAATGATTCCCTCAGCATAGTTTACAAGAATTTAATTCTCTAACTGAGATTATTTATCCAACACTGCAAAATCCCCTGTAGAATTCTCTTCTCTAATAGGGTTTATTTCCCAGTAGGGTTTATTTCCCCAACAAAGTTCATTTCTCCAATTATTGCAAATGTAACAGCCTTTTTCGGCCTCGAGTGTTACACTTGGGGCATGGTAAGCAAAGTTGACAGCGAGACTTTGGGGCATAAGAATCCCATCCCTCTTGAGCCTTATCTCAAATGGGTACGAGCTCGTTCTCAAAGTCCCGTGATGCCATATCCATTTATCCTACCAATAATTGGGGAACCTGTCATTGAGGAGGATTCTCCTTATACCATTATCCACCCCGATATGCCTACTGACCTTTAAGAGTTTCAAAAGTATTGGATTCAATTGAAGGAAGAACGAGACATCTTTGAAACCCAATTCTATGCAAGTGAGAAGAAAGTGTTGGAACTCACAAGGCAACTTCACGAGGAAAACAGTCTTAATGCATACATCAACGCGAAGAGGAAGCCCCCATGGGAAATTTGATTCTTAGATTTTATGAGTTCATTTTATCTTTGAAAGCTTTTGTAAGCCTAAAAGACATTCGTAATTTGAATTTTGCTAATAAAATTTGTGTTTCTTGTTTCCTCCTGGTTAGCAAATTTAAATTTCATAAAGTCCTTGAAATAATTGCATTTACATATCATGCATAATTTCATAATAGGTTTTCATACAGGTTTCTCATTTTCCCGCTGTTTATTTCAGCAGAGAAATGGCCCTCGAACAAACCGTAAAGGATCTCTAGGCTCAACACGCCTAGTTCCAGGAAACTCTCATGAATCTGGCACAAGGAAAAAAAGAGTTGTTGGCGCTTGTCGCCAATAAAAAGAAGACCAAGAAGCATAATGTCCTCAACCTAGGGAGAAGATTCAAGGGTCCTGCTCAACCAGTCCAGGTAGAAGATGACTCCTTTGAAGAAGATGACAATAATGATGAGGATGACAAGGACAATTGACAAGCCTTGAATCACATTTTGATCAGTCAATTGGACAGTTGACCTAAAAATCATTTGTATTAGGGAAAAAGTCAACTATGGCCAATTTACAGTCAAACTTAATAATTTTTTATCCACATAAACATCTTAGACTCATATGCATCATTTTATCAAGTTTGGACTACAATTCTCCATGAAATTTGATCAAATCATCTAAAGGGCAAAATGTTTAAAATTAGGGTTTTGACTAAGAAAGGGCAATTTTTTTATTTTTGACCTAGTAAATGGTCAATTTGTTTAAGGCATGATCTAAAGAGTTCAATTGCATCATCTTTACCTAATGACATGGTTCAAAACATTGCAAATTCATTGGATTGACAAATGAATTTTTCAGTCAACTGATCAAAATTCAATTGTGCATTGAAAAGTCAAACTTTGACTTTTTGGTCAAATTCAAGTGCCAAGGATCATAATTCATCAAAACATGTAAGAATGTGAAACTTTTTCATCAAGAAACCAAAGATTTAATATTTGGATTTGAAAATTTGAAAAATTCTAACTTAGAAAATTTTCTAAGTATAGAAAATTTCTTATTTTTTTTCAACTTTAGGCCAAATTTTCACCATGATACAAAATGATTCAAAGGAAGTTCCCAACATGAAAGTTGTAGATCTCCATGAAATATAAAACTTTTCTTCACACAATTTTTCCTAAAGATACTTGGATTTCAAGATATGATTTTGTGAATACATGCTCATGAACTTAAACAACTTAGTGAAATTTTGCCCTAGTTAAGCAGGTTTTTAACCTAACTTCATGGAATCTTTTCACCTTGTTCCAAGAGGAATCTTCAAAATCATTTCAAAGATGGGTTTTAGAGAAATTTACAAGCTTTCCAAAATGTCCAAGAACTCCTTGATATCATTCTTTATTAGGGAGAATCGAAGAGATGAAGTTGGCAATTTCTCACTTTGATTTCAAACCATTTCATGAAGAACAAGTTTTCAAATTTGAAAATTGGTTGTACAATCTTCACTTTTTAGGCCTCAAACTCATTTGTCACTCCACCATTAATGAATTTCACAAGGTTTCATGCCCTAAATCCAAGCATTCAATGCATTGTGCAAGGAAATGGCCATTTTTGGAAGAAAGGCGACATTGCCATTTTAGAAAAGCACGCTTTTTGCATTCTTTCATTTCTTGAGCCTTGTACTTGTTCTTTCTGCACAAACAAAGTCTCTAAACCTGAGAAAAACGTGTTTAGAGCTTCAAGCCACCCTATAAGCTCAGATTGATTCCTTAAGAAGTCACTTCTCACACTTGCTTCAAAAACAAGAAATGTAGCAAGACGTGTGATCTTGTACTTCTGAGCAAACACAAGTCCTCTAACCTCTTTCTCTATATAAAGCCATCATTTTTCAACTAAAACCATGCATGCCCAAGCATTGAAACACCTTAGAATCAGAAATTACATAATAAGCCTACAAACTTTCCATTTCTGACTTGTGAACTGAATCTTCCATTCCACTCGTGCGTTTTCAGGCCTTTTGTTTCCCAAACTTCCTTACCATACAAGTAAACCATCCCACACCTTGAAACATCATTGTAACTCCATCTTCCCCATAGTTGAAGTTCAAAAACAGAGTAACACAGGTGGACTTCTCTAGACCATTCCAGCTACCCTTAAGACAAGCTAAGCATTGCATTAGCTTCCTAGAGGTTCAAGGAAGCTAACCTGATCATCATATCATCCTAAAGCAAGCTCATTTTCAAAACACGATTTCCATTTTCAAGGTGAGTTTTCTATTTTTCTAACTCTTGATACATGCATAGTTAGCTTTTCATTTGTGAATATAGAATGTAGACATCATTACTACGAAGTTGTACATATCCATAGCTTGCATTTATTTGGCCTAAGTTTAGAGAATTTTAAGTTTGAAGTTTCTGAAAAAATTAGGTTATGAATTAGGGCCAACAAAATTCTCTCTGATCTTGGACTTATAGTTTTAGTTATACACATGGTTAGAATTGTGAGGTAAAATGCTATAATGTCCTAGGTCACGGATTCAAGCCTTGGCGCTGCCTTTTGCAATTTTTCATACTTTTTTCCACTTTTTTTTATTTGTTTGCAGCATGGCCTTCTGGACATTGGGCCCTATGTTTTTGCTAACTTCCTACCTCTAGTTTACTCATGGCACCCCTGTCCCATATATTTTTATTATTTATTTTATTTTCATTTCTATTTTATTAAATATATTTTCCTTAATAATAAAAATCATAAAAAATATAAAATGATAAATATTATATTTTGTTTTATTTTATTTTATTTTCTCATAAAAATTTTTTTTTATTTAGTTATATATTATCTATTTTTGTTAAATAAACTTGTAAATTAAATTAAAATTAGGTTAAAATAATTATTTTTCTTCATACCTATTAAATATTTATTTTAACATATAAAAGACCAAAATACAAAAAATACTTAAAGAAATTTATTTTCTTTTAATAAATTAGAATTAGGGTTTAATCAAAATATTTTTTCTAAAAAAATAATTTCCTTCCTTAATTGATTTAAGTTTAATCTTGATTTTATTTATTAGGTTTAGGATTAAAACATTTTCACATAAAAACCAAACAAAATCTTCTTTGCATTCATACATCTTTGCATATTTAATTTATCTTGTATATTATTTATTCCAATATTTGTACATATTCAATTTGGTTGTAATAGCTTAATTAGGTTTATATTATTGCAAATCCCGATTCATAAATTGTATCCCCCCTCCCACAAATGTTGTAATAGCGTAAGACATTTAAATTTCACAATTTATCGCTTTTACATAACATGCTAGTAATTAGGGTTTCTATGGCAAGATAAAATCAACCAAATAGAAAACCCTAATCCAAGACAAAATCAAGCATGAAAATGACACACTTGCACACAAGACACCCTTAGGGTTATCCCACTTGGTTGCCTTATACAAAATGGCCATATTACGCATGTAAAGTGTCTTAGCAAAAACAAACAAATATAAAATCACAAACCCTCGATGATGCTATTCAAAATTGCCTTACAAAAATGATCTTAGTCTCTCAAAAATGCTAAGATACTTTGTAACATTTCTAATCATGGCTATACGATGACCCGCGCCCATCTCGTTTACATCCAAAGATAGGGTTTCTTACCAAATCAATGGTAAGACAACAATGTCAAAGGAAAAGAAAATGAACAAGAAAGAAATTTGAGTAGGTAGATACTCCTAATTACTTGTTCAATTTCAAACAAATATCCTTGCTATTTTCAAAAACAAACACACACATTTAAAAACATCTTATAAACTTGAAAACATTTTCAAAAAGACAAATATCTTTGTATACATTCTTACAAACGAGAATCATTACAAAGATTGCCTAAGCAATGGCCTCTTTTACAAAATACTTTAAAAACCACACAAAGCACATTTCAAATAAAAGCAAGTGATCTAGCAAGTAACTAAGAGCCCATGGAAAACCTTGGATGAAAAGGGTGCTAATACCTTCCCTTTTCATAATCTATCCCCCGAACTCAAGAAACAATCTCAAAGGTCTTTTCTGTGCTTTTTCACCTTTCCTTTTGGATAAAAGAAAAGTCAGTGGCAACTCTTGCTAACTGCAACATTTGCGATAAAACGCAAAACCTTCAAGTCAGTTCTCCCACCGTATCATAAGTACCAATACAACACTGACTTGGTGCGAACTCGAGAGAAACTGCAGAACATGTCCATGGGCTCTAATGAGGGGTTCAAGGAATATGCTCAAAAATGGAGGGACTTAGCTGAAAGGGTGCAAGCTCCTTTGAATGATTGGGAAATAGTGGATATGTTTATGGGCACTCCGAGAGGCTCGTTCTTTAATCTGCTAATCAGAAGTTCCTCATCTGGTTTTATAGATATGATTCTGATTGGGGAAATAATAGAAAATGGTATAAAGAGCGGGAAGATCCTGATGGCTGCATCTTCAAATATTGTGAAAAATTCATTTGGAGGGAAAAAAGAGGTCAAATGTTGTCTATGGCCAGAAGAGCAGTAGTAAAAGTAGTCGCTACCAATCTGTGGGAGCAGTATTAATTTCCAACCCGGCGCCTACTCAACAACAACAACATCAGGGTAATTACCGAAGGCCAGATGCTCCGAGAAGGCAATTCACCAAGATTAATATGCATTTTTCTCAGGCACTACAACACTTTCTAAAATCTGAACTCATTTCGTTGCGGGTTCCTCCTCCAAATCCCAACACCGCCTCTCCTAAGTACAATCTGAACACAAAGTGCGCTTATCATTCAAACAGTCATGCCCATGACACCAACAATTTTTAGGCCCTGAAGAACAAGATTCAGGACATGATTGACAATGAGATTGAGTTCGATCCTCCAGAAACCTCAAATGTGATTACAACACCTATGTCCAAACATGATAAAGGCATAAGTGATGTTGAAGATATTCTGTATGTTACTTCTGTGAATGATGTGATTACTCCGCTCTCTACAATAAAGAAGAATTTGTTACAAGCTGGTTTATTTCCATGTTGTGTTGAAGGTTGTTATTGCTGTGCAGTCGAACCCAATGGTTGCGAGTAACTAAAAAAGGGTGTTCAAAGCTTGATGAATGAACACATTAATTTGATTGAAAAAGTTCCACCTACCAATAATTTCTGCCAAGATCTGTCTATTATCTTTGGTACTCCTTTTAGGATCCCTTCCAAAGGTCCTATAAGGATTACCGCCAATCTGAAAGATGCTCCGCTGGTTATTACAATGTCCGGGCCTATCCCGTACTCCTCGGAGAAGGAAATTCTGTGGCATTATGGGTCTGAAGTTTATTATCATGGCGTCATGCAAGAATTGTCCGATGAAGAAAAAGAAGAAGTTGATCCCAATATTGTCAATATTGCGGGGACCAGTAAGATTACAAGAAGTGAAAGAATTTTCTCTCTGGAAATCTCTTCACTTTTTCAGATTACATTTTCCAAGACGACTGTTGGGGTTCGGGGTAAAGAGTCGGTGATAGAGCCTACCCGGCTGGAGGCGCCAAAAGAAACTCCTGTCAAAGATACTTATGTAGAAGACTTAGAAGATTTTTTGAAGATCATTCGCCAAAGTGATTATAAAATCATCGAACAGTTGGGGAAGACCCTACCCAAAATATATATGTTGTCACTACTGCTGTGTTCCGACGCCCATGCGAAGGGTTTAGTGAAATTCCTAAAGACTGCTCATGTGCTGTAGGAAATTTCGGCAGATCAACTTGGAAGCTATGTGGCTAGTCAGACAACTGACAATGGTTTGGGTTTCTCCGATGCTGGCTTGACTACGGAGGGGAAGAATCACAATAAGGCCTTGTACGTCTACATTAAGTGCAAGGGCAGTACATTATCCCATGTATTGATTGAAACAGGATCATATCTGAATGTTCTGCTGAAAGGCACTCTCGACCGGTTATATTATGAAGGGTTGGTGTTGAAGCCCAACAATATCATAGTTTGAGCCTTCGACGGATCGAAGCGAATGGTGCATGGGGAGGTGGATTTCCCGATAAAGGTGGGTTCACAGATTTTTGAGTCCACTTTCTATGTCATAGACATACGGCCAGCTTACTCTTGTTTATTGGGACGCCCTTGGATCCATGGGGCAGGTGATATCACTTCCACCCTGCACCAGAAGCTGAAATATCTGGTGAAAGGGAACATTGTTACTGTTTGTGGGGAGGAGGAGTATATGGTCATCCACCTCAACTCCTTCCAATATGTCGATATGGATAGAGAATATATTAAAACACCCTGTCAAACCTTTGAAGTAATCTCTCCCGCTTATGTTGAAGATGTCTCAGCCATTCCAAAGATCACCAAAGCTCCGCATAAGATGGCCTCCTTAAAAGATGCTAAGGCCACTATTGAAGAAGGTGGTAATACAATTTGGGGTCAGCTTCTGGATATCCCTTTCAAGTCTAACAAGTTTGGTCCGGGCTTTACTGCAGAAGGTCAGAGGGTTGTTCATCGGGCTCATGTTGGGAGACCTCCATTCCACATCAACAACACCGGGGTCAATGTTATAGCGGATGCAGACAGTGATTGTGACTTCAATAACTGGATATTTCTGACTGTGGGTGATGGACTGGAAAACTGGAAGGCATAAGACATCCTTCCAATCTCCTTTAGTTAGGAGCAATAATCTATATTCAAGTCTTTTGTTTTCAAAAAGTTTATGGCTATGTAATAAATAATGACTTTAAAACCTTGTGTGTTACCTGGGACACAATGGTTCATTTGTTAAAGGGTTGATTAACTATTCATAAACATTTGTTTATTCAATAAAAAACATTAGACATTTTGCATACAAATTTTGTGATCTCTTTCTTTCTTTCTTTTATCTTATTGCATTTTCAAATAGCTATGTGTTCTTACACACACCCACACACTACATTGCAGATCCTCATCCATTCTGGATCTCGTTGATAACGATTATGCTTTTTCCTCATATGACTTCGACAATCTGATCTACCAAGCCGAGGACGATGGTGAGGAAGATTGTGAAATACCTGGAGAGCTTTCCAGACTCTTGATAGAGGAAGAGAAGACTATCCAACCACATGAAGAGCCAGTCAAGTGGTGAACATGAGTACCAAGACAAATAGAAAAGAGGTTAAGATAGGTGCTGACTTAGAAAGTAGTGTCAAAAGAAGCTTAATTCAGATGCTACATGAATATGTTAAAATCTTCTCCTGGTCATGGCTCGACATCAATTTTATGGTTCACCGTATGCCATTGAAAGAGGGTTGTGCTTCGATAAAATAGAAGGTTCGTCGCATGCATCTTGAAATGTCAAAAAAGATCAAGTCTGAGGTTATGAAAAAGTTCAATGTATGGTTCTTAGCAATGACGTCATATCCTCAATGGGTGGTTAATGTTGTTACGGTACCAAATAAAGACTAAAAAATGGGTATGTGTGTATACTACAGGGATCTAAATAGGGCGAGCCCCAAAGATGACTTCCCACTACCGCATATTAATGTTTTGGTCAACAACACCTCCCAACATAAGTTATTCTCCTTCATGGATGGCTTCTCAAGTTACAATAAGATCAAAATGGCGCCTAAAGACATGGAGAAAACTACCTTCGTCACACAGTGGGGAACATTTTGTTATAAGGTAATGCCTTTTGGGTTAAAGAACGTGGGGGAAACCTATCAACATGCCATGTGTGATCGGTGGATCTGGAACTGACTGTTTAACGCTGGTTCGCGAAATGTCGCGGTAAGCAAGAGTCGCCACCGTCTTTTATTTTCTCCAAATGGAAAGGACAAAAGCACAGAAAAATTCCTTATAGAGATTGCTCTCGGTTCGGGAGGTAGGTTATAGAAAGGGAAGGTGTTAGCACCCTTTCTATCCATGGTTATCCATGGGCTCTTAGATACTTGCTCAATGTGTTTTCAAAAATGTTTGTTTGCTTTTCAATGTGGGTTTAAAAAAGTTTCTTTGAAAAATTTCAGTTCGACTCGTACGTCAGAGTGTTTGAAAAGTTTGCTTTGAAAGCTTTTGAAAATGTGTTGGTGTGAAAAGTATGTTTTGATTTGTTTGAAATTAGAGCAAGTATCCTTGAGAACCTACCTACCCTAAGGAATTCGTCTGTGTAAATATCCTTTAAAGTAGTGCCATCCCACCATTGAGAGGTAGGTAGCACCACCGTTGGAGGTGTTCGGGTCAATTCGAGTTTTAGGGACGTGGTGATCACCAGAGCAATGGGAAGACACCTTAGAAGTTACCCTCATGCCAGGTTCCCGGATCATGAGGACTTACTAAGACGTCCTCTACTCGACGATCACCTTTCGAAAGGCAACAGTGAGGCGTACCCTAGGGGTGGTGTGTGCGAATTGTGTGTCATGTTTCAGTTATTTGTCTTGTCATGTTTGTTGTGTTCTACGCTTGATTTTAATTAAGACATTCATTCTTGCATGCTTTTTAACAGTTATGAAGTTTGCGGAAAAATAAATCTAAAGCTATTACAAATGGCGCGGGTCCACATCGCCAAAATTAAACCGGACCCGATTTGACAGAAAAATAAATGAAGCGAATAAAAATAAAGTGCGACAAGTATAATTGTTACAACGCTTTGGGAGAATTACATAATTATAATAAATGACATAAAATAAATGCGCAAATTAAATAAATTATGAACATGGGCGTTGGACCCTTTTGCAAAATATTTAAAGTTAATGAGAATTAGAATTAAAAATTAAATGTTTTTGGTATTTTGTGTTTTTTAGATTTAAAAGAAAAAAATAAGGAATTAATTATAATTGACTAACCCTAATTCTATTGTTTTTTATGTTTATTGTAAAAATGTTATATTAATCTAAATTAAACCCTAATTTTTACTTATGTACATTTAATTATAAAAATAAAATAAATAAATAATTAATGTTGTGATAAAAAAAAAGGGAAATTTAAAAGGTATAAAAATTATCAATTAACCTAATTCTATATTTTTTTGGATTTTTATTATGAAAAAGAATTAACATTATAACCTAATTAAAACTAAGTTTATTTATATGTTAATTTATTTAGAAAAATAATTACAATAAAATAACTATTAAATTTTTGTCTTTTCTGAATTTTTGATATTTTTGCATTTTGTATAAAAAGAATTAATTAATTAAATTGAGATAATAAATTAAATAAAAGTGCAATTGAAAATAAGATATAAAAAAAATGAAAAGAAAATGCAAACCAGGGGGGGGGGGGGGGGTAGCCCCAATTTGTGAGGTACAAGCCTGGCAATCTGGCCGAATAAGCATGCAATTTATTTGACTTTTTTTGGTTTGTGTATCATGCGTTTGACCATTGTGTACGTGTTCTTTGAATCTTGGCCATTGATTTGGTTTGACTGGACGCGTGTAGGTCTGGATGAGGATGGAACATGGTGCACCTGGACGTTAGCGTAGCATAGGAATTTATATTGAAAAATAACATTGAACTTTGCCAGACCTGGGACTTGAACCCAGGTCATGAGGGTTACAAATATGTCCACCTGCCAACTGAGCCATCACGTTCATGTTAATATACTATAGCAAATAAATAATAAAAAGCGAAATTGGTTAGTGGCCCCCTAAAAAAGCGCGCAATTCAAACTAGCGAATCACTGGCTGACAACACATCGTCTCTTTCGTTTTCCTGAAACATGAAGAACAAAGGCAACGGTTTTTGAGCGTTGTTTTAGAGGGGTTTAGAAGAAATAACGATTAGCTCATCTTTGAACATAAATTCATCGCGAATACATGAATCTCTTCGTCTTGGTGTACTGAACGCAATGGTGGTACAGGGATGGTCTAATTTTTCCTCTAGTAAGAATCCCTAATTCGAGCTCCTGAAAACCCTAAAAAGGAAACATGGCAATATCTTGTATACAGCATGAAAATCCAATTAAATATAATGGTTAGTTTTAAAACTTTGTAAGGAACATGAATATACAATTAAAATGCAATGATCATGCTTCAAAACCAAAATACGATTATGGATTTTCTTTGGTACAGTTTGAACCCGTTTTACCAGTTCTTGGAGCTTTGCTTGTTGTTTATGATTGGCACACGTTCAAGAATGCCTAAGGAAGCTATTGGAAAAGGAATGGAGGCTTGAATCCACCTCTAACCTTGAAATCAGTTTTGCACTTTTTTGCCAAAAACTCCAAGTTTGTTCAATGGTATTTTGCGCAGCTTTTTGTCCCATTCTTTTAGGGTTGTGATTCTGATCATATAATGAGCATATTAGGTCATCAAAATTGAACGAAATCTCATGCCATAATGGTTTTTGCTAATTGATTTTCCAAGATCTTTTTGAATCTTTTTCTCATGTATTTTGTATCAATTAAGCTCCAATCAACCAAATCTTGCCATATTTAATTGTACACGAAATCTTGAACCTAGAATGTGTACAAAAAGATTTTTTAGGTCATGTTTATATTTTCTACATATTTAAATAACTTAAATGAATTAATATTAATATAAATTCAAATAAATAATTAAAAATTGAGAAAATACTTCCCCTTGGGCTTAATGGTCGTGCATAGGCTTGGCATGAAGAAACTTGGAAGGAAAATGAGCCCATTAGCATTTTTGGATCATTTGCATCAATGTTGACTTTTCAAAATTCCCAAACATTTCCCAACTTCCACAAGGCATAACTTGCTCAATTTTTAAGCTTTTCACATGTTCTTGGACATTTTGGAAAGGTCTTTGAGTCCTTTAACGAATGCCTTTGGTCCCATGTCATTTGGATTTACCAATATCAAGTTATGGCCTTTGACTTAAAGTCCCTTTTTGTTGACTTTTGAAAATGACCTATAATGTTGAAATTGATAACTTTTTGTGAGAGCATTTCTTGGACTTGAAGTATGAAGATGAGTTGTAGGAAATGTCTTTCTCTTCAAAATGAGCTTTGGATGGAATTTTTCTGATAATCCATGTGAAAGTTATGCCCTGGTCAATTTCAGTTGACTTTTTCAGCTGTCCAAATATAGCAACTTTTGCATCTTTGATGATTTCTGAGCCAAACTTTGAGAATCATGATCAAGCATTGATCAAATGATGTTTGTGGCTTCAAAATGACATGTTGATCAAAAATTTGAACTTTTGACTGTCAAATGACCATTTTGCCCCTACAGTTGACTGTAGTGCAATCTAGGGTTTTGACTGTGCAATTTTGAGCCGAATGCCTTGAAACTTGATATGAGGATGCTTGACCATCTTTGTAGGCATGTGAGACTTGATTGGGCCTTTGAAACCTTCAATTTCTTGATCAGAACACAAACCCTAGCTTTGACTGTATGAGAGACTATTGCATTGCACAACCCTTGGGGAATTTTGTGACCTTGACTTGACAAATTTTGGAGAATATGGGAGGGCAAATTTTGGGGTGCAACAGTTGCCCCTGTTCAATCTTCTTAGACCTGAGGATGCAGATTGGCTGACGTGCCTTTCGTAATCCGATGGTAAAAGATGATTGGACACTAGAGTGCCCAGAAATTTGCGCTCACATAGTAGCAGTGATGGGGGAATGGGCTTATAGATGCCATTTGGATGTTGCTTGGATAGGATGATGGGCTTATAGATGCCATCTGGATGTTGATTGCGTAAGAGATTCCTTCGCTAGAACCTGTATACCTGCAAAAGAACAAATGAGTACCTGACACGTTGCAGGAGTTGATTTTAGATGTTTGGTATAGATATGTCCTGACTGGTTACAGGAGCTGAGTCTGGAGCTTCAAACAGCGATGAAAGAACCAGGGTTGGTTACCGCCTTAGCATGAATGATAAGAGAACCTTGAATGATTTTAACTTCAACAACGCTCGTTGAGAAAAATCTTGGCGGGAATTATTATCTTCGCCGTATTGGGCAGAGAACCATAGGCAATTATAATCTGAAAGGAATGATCACCTCACTCAACGTCGGAGAGGGAAACATCTGAAAAAGGGATTACTACCTCACACACCGCTGGAGAGGGAACCATAGGGAGAATATCACCTCACACTCATCGTCGGAGAGGGAAACATCTTGAAAAAGGAATTACTACCTCACACACCGCTGGAGAGGGAACCATAGGGAGAATATCACCTCACACTCATCGTCGGAGAGGGGAACATCTGAAAAAGGGGCTTCTGGAAGCAGTATCAGAACGTCACCATATCTGGTTTACATCTGAAACTATATCTGGAAGGAAATCTGGAAGCAGTATCAGAACGTCACCATCGCTGGGTTTACATCTGAAACTATATCTAGAAGGAATTCTGGAAGCAGTATCAGAACGTCACCATCGCTGGGTTTACATCTGAAACTATATCTAGAAGGAAATCTGGAAGCAGTATCAGAACGTCACCATCGCTGGGTTTACATCTGAAACTATATCTAGAAGGAATTCTGGAAGCAGTATCAGAATGTCACCATCGCTGGGTTTACATCTGAAACTATATCTAGAAGGAATTCTGGAAGCAGTATCAGAACGTCACCATCGCTGGGTTTACATCTGAAACTATATCTAGAAGGAATTCTGGAAGCAGCATCAGAACGTCACCATCGCTGGGTTTACATCTGAAACTATATCTAGAAGGAAATCTGGAAGCAGCATCAGAACGTCACCATCGCTGGGTTTACATCTGAAACTATATCTAGAAGGAAATCTGGAAGCAGCATCAGAACGTCACCATCGCTGGGTTTACATCTGAAACTATATCTAGAAGGAAATCTGGAAGCAGTATCAGAACGTCACCATCGCTGGGTTTACATCTGAAACTATATCTAGAAGGAATTCTGGAAGCAGTATCAGAACGTCACCATCGCTGGGTTTACATCTGAAACTATATCTAGAAGGAATTCTGGAAGCAGTATCAGAACGTCACCATCGCTGGGTTTACATCTGACACTATATCTAGAAGGAAATCTGGAAGCAGTATCAGAACGTCACCATCGCTGGATCATATCTGAAACTATATCTAGAAGGAATTTTGGAAGCAGCATCAGAGCGTCACCATATCTGGATCATATCTGAAACTATATCAAGAATGAATTGCGATTAGTTGATAGTAGTCATTTTTGTATTGATCTTTTTCCTGAAAAGGCGAGACATAATTGGATGCAAAATCATGATGCATGAACTGTATGTCTTCAAAATCAATGAGATTCGTGTAGTATGATGCATATGCATGCTATAATGATGTATGTGACGTTTTATGAATGTATGTTTGTCTAAGAAAATAAATCCTTGACGGGTGCCGGGAAGTCGTATCCTGGGCTGATGTTGTAGAATAGTTGCAAGAATTCCAATAGACGAAGATAACTCCGTTGGGGAATAAACTTGGCGAATGGAGGATTCTGCGGGGAGAAAAAGATATTCTAGCGACCATGCTGGGAAGAAATACTCTGTGGGGAGATGCTTTTGCTGAATTGTTGAGGATGACTCGCTGAGGATACCTTGCTGTATTGGAAGTATGAATGGACTTCGCTGGGGATAAGAAGATTTTGTCGACGACGCTCTTTCCGTGGCTTTTGGCTGAGGATAACCCAGTTATATCCTGTTAAGGAAATAACTCTTTGAATAAAGCCGGGCGACGCGTTCGTGCCTTGCGAGGGGATAAGCTTCCAGAATTTACTGGGGATAAGCTTGCTGCTTGGGGATATGCATTCCATCTTTCCTGGGGAACTGGATTGGATTCTCTGGGGAAGTTTTGAACTGTATTGGTTATGTTCTTCCACGGAACCTACCCTGATACCTTGGAGGATAACAATCAGATTGCTTAGACCGCTCTTTATTGCCCCTGTTTCTATGGGGGAGGCACTTGTGGGGTGCTGATAGTTGTTGAGGGTCAAACCTTCTTCTGGTAGGCAGATGATAAGATGACGGGACATAGTCGTACGCTTTAATCCCTAACTTTTTCCTGGACAGCCCTTTCGGGTTTTCAGTCCACCGGGATACCCATTTTTGCTCAAGCCGCCTTTCCAGGTTTTCGACTTGCCGGGTGTACAGATTTTTTTTATTTCATCCCTTCATTTTGCCCGAACCCTTTTGGTTCGCCGGGAAGCCCTTATTTTTGCCTAGGTACGTCGACCTAGCGGGTCTTTGATTTTGCGTAGTATCTTTCGACTATGTCCACGCTCTTAGAATGCAGGGAGTTGCCCCTGGCTGCTTGTGTTGCCATATTACCAGAAGGTGTCTAATCAGGTAAGTTTCATTGCTGGAATGCCCCAAGTGACTCAGGCAGAGATTTGCCCCAGGCTTTTTGGCCTTTTGAGAGATTCTCTGGATCTTGACTTAACTGCCCCAGATGGTAGACTATGATCATGCCGTGCCCCTTTGATTGGAGGTACTTCTGTTCATTAGGCATTTGTCGTGCGGATTTCTATGTTGTTCAAACAAAAAGTCATATGCAAACAAAGTTATGTTAAAAATGCAAAGCTTATGTCTGTCTTGAAGATTTTGAAAATGCATGCTTTTCATAAAACATGTGAATGTTTGTAAAACATGATGTCAACTCTGTATTTACCGTAGCCTTAAGGAGTCAGGATACCTTTCGTCACAATATGCTTTCGAACTAACCCATGCTTCAGCTAGGACTTTTTAGGGTTATGACGTGGCCTGGTTCACGGTTTAAGAAACAAAGGATAAAGGCTCAAATTACTTGTACCCACCCGTTCTTCGTGATGTTCTCCAAACCTAAACTCAGTTGATCATACGTTAGACCTTGTTTGAGTCTTTGCTTTGATATTCCAATAATGGTTCAGATGTTGATGACTTGTTTTGAATAGGCAGTCATTTTTGCTTTGGTTGAGGGTTTATGAGACCTCTTTCTTGATTTTGTTATCCCTTTCTTTTTTTGCCTGAGTTGTTTCCTTTTTGGAATTACAGTCAGCGGGATGCCCCAGTTTCATAAGTCCCCTTTGTAGGTTTAGACTTTTTGGGCTTTTCATTTATGAATTTTTTTTTGATAATGACTGCTTGTCCTTTTGATTGTTCTGAACCATCACTGTCTTTGTTCGTTTGGTAAAGATCTCTTCGGTGCCATTCGTCATGCACTTGGATCCACTGAGGAGACTACCCTGCCCCGGGTTATGATTAAGGGTTTAATTTTCGAAAATAAAAACTCCTACTTCTTTGGCTCAGAGGGGTTGACGAGGGGTTATCTTCCTTATTACTCCAGTGTTTAGGAATTGAAACAATGCCTGTACCTCATCAGCGGGGTCTGTTCAAAAGCATACTGCGGATCGTGGTATCGTTTTCGTCATCCTCCCTCAAGAGGCTTAGAATTTTAGATCCAGAGTTGACATCAGAAAAAAAATATGAAAAGATATTTGAACATAATGAAAATAATTGTATTAATTTCCAAAACAGACATATGCAATGCATTAATAGAATAAAAGAGTTTGCTATGACATTAATTGTTTGTATAAGCAAAGAAAAGTACAACTCAAAAATTCAAATAAACAAAAGGCTTCAATGATTGGGCAACGGAGCAGTGATTATGTTCGGAGTCTCTGGCACTTCAAACTGAATCTCTCCAGCGTCGATCATATCTTGAATCTTATTCTTGAGAGGCCAGCAGTTGTCTGTAGTATGCCCCGGGCTATCAGAATGGTATGCGCACCTATCGTTGGGATGATAGTTGGGTGCAGAAGTGTTCGGATTCCGAAGAGGAGCCCTTAAGGTGATCAGCCCGGCCTTCAACATTTGTTGCAGTGCTTGATCCAACGACATGTTGAGTTTGGTGTACTGCCGTTTCTCCTTGCGCTGCTGCCCCTGTCCTTGTTGAGCAGGTCCGGGATTGGAGATTTGGATTGCCCCTGCCTCATGACGGCTCTTTTTACCGTGCACGGCATTGGATTCTTTCTTTCCATGATGAGGCTTTTTATCAGAAGGTGCAGCCTCTTGAATTTTCCCGGACCGGATACCAGCTTCAATTCGTTCTCCAGTTAAGATAAGATCTGTGAATCCAGCAGACGAATTCCCAATCAGGTGGTTATAAAATGGACCAGACAAGGTCCCCAAGAACATGTCCACAAGTTCCCGATCAGTCAGAGGTGGTTGTACCCTTCCAGCAAGATCCCTCCACTTCTGAGCGTACTCCTTAAAACCTTCGCTTGCACCTAACGACATACCCTGGAGTTGGGTACGTGTGGGGGCAAGGTCGGCATTGTACTGGTACTGCTTATAGAAAGCAGTTGCCAACTCCTCCCAGTTACGAACTTTGGTCCCATCCAGCTGATAGAACCATTCGAGATGAGTCCCTGAAAGACTCTCCTGGAAGAAGTGGATCCATAAATTCTTGTCCACCGTATATGGCTGAATCTTCTGAACATAGGACCTTAGATGCAGCTTGGGGCAAGACGCCCCGTCATACTTAGTAAAGGATGGTGCTTTGAACTTCCGAGGGATAACCACACCAGTTGACAAACCCAAATCTCCAAGATCCAGCCCAGGTGCCTGTTGCACCTCCATAGCCTTCATCCTATCCTCCAACTGTTTGTACTTGTCCTCAGCCGGAGGGTACTGTTCGTCGTCGAAATCTGTTTCATTGTCGGAGACCACTGGACTAGGCACCTCTCTCTCATGGTGACTGCTTTCCCTCATAGATGGGGTTGTCCTCTCAGTTTCAGTTGGCGGTGCATTCCCAGATCTGCGTCTAGGGCTGAACAAAACAGTCCTCTTCTTCTTTTTGTCCTTCTTCAAGAGCAGAGCCTTCAGGTCTTGTTGCCCTTGGGTCAAATTCATTATCAGCTCTTGGAACTGGGCGTTCTGAGCCTGGAGGTCCTTGATAGTCTGCTCGGCTGATGATTCAGGATTCATGACGATCGGCTGAAATAAACAGCGGAGAAGGGTAAGCAACCTGTCAAAGGGATACCTGCAATGCAATGAGATGTATGACATGCATGCAATGTTTTCAAGGACCTCGCGGGGTAAACAGAGAAACTTTGTTAGCATTTGGAACCGGTAGCTTGACTGAAGGCACTGCATATTGTTGAGAGTCCTTCTTCAAGGGTCAAAGGCTCACCATATCCAGTGGGTCATAGCCCCTGACACCCTTGGCTGGAGGAAAATAAATCCTCTTTGCCCCTGGCTAGATGTTTGATTTATCCTGACCTGCATCACAAGCCCTTGAGATCCTTGAAATGGGTTAGGATGTATGCAATGGTATGATGTCATGCTATGCATGGGGTGAAGTAGGTAAACCCTGTTATGAGTCCCAATTAAGGACTATAAACAAACCCTGCAAGAAATTCAGTATACTTTGTTATGAGTCCCAATTAAGGACTATAAACAAAACCTGCAAGAGATCTAGTAAGCCCTGTTATGAGTCCTAGTTAAGGACTATAAACAACACCTGCAAGAAATTTGGTAAACCCTGTCATGAGTCCTAGTTAAGGACTATAAACAAGACCTGCAAGTAATTTGGTAAACCCTGTCATGAGTCCTAGTTAAGGACTATAAACAAGACCTGCAAGTAATTTGGTAAACCCTGTCATGAGTCCTAGTTAAGGACTATAAACAAGACCTGCAAGAAACTTAGTACCCTGTTATGAGTCCCAATTAAGGACTATAAACAAGACCTGCAAGAAACAAGTGTCAGGTAACAAGCACGCAGATAGTCAAGTACGAAGGCACGCAAGTCACACAAAAGAGCCCTTAAGGTTTAGGCCAGCATGAGGTCTGGGTGGTACCCTCTTTCAGTTTGTTGGTTAAGACCTGTCCTATCAGAAGTAACCGGGTTCTAGAGGATCCCAATATCACTGACTACCCTCAATCGGTCATAACTCCAGCATCGCAATCTTTTCTTGCGGCCAGAACCATCACGAGAGTTTAGCCTCAATGGGCGTAGCATACTGCTACTGTTTCTATTGGCCAAGTTGGGTCATTTAAGGTTCTAAGGTCTGTTGGTGCTTAATGACTCCTTGGAAGACCCATATTCTCCCCGTTTCAACACGAGGGATATCGGTACAGACCAAGGCGCCACACCAACGTAGCCACTGCTTCACCCATGTCGGTATACGCCGGACAGGTCCCTCACAGCTTATGCTACCTAAACAGGGTATCCCCATATCCGGGTTAGGATCTATGTAACTCCGATACAACCCACAATAGTAAAGCAAGCAAAGAAGACAATTGAAAACACAGTGATCTTAATCCTAAGGTACACCTCACTTTAAGTTTTATCCCCAGCAGAGTCGCCAGTTCTGTGATCGGTGGATCTGGAACTGACTGTTTAACGCTGGTTCGCGAAATGTCGCGGTAAGCAAGAGTCGCCACCGTCTTTTATTTTCTCCAAATGGAAAGGACAAAAGCACAGAAAAATTCCTTATAGAGATTGCTCTCGGTTCGGGAGGTAGGTTATAGAAAGGGAAGGTGTTAGCACCCTTTCTATCCATGGTTATCCATGGGCTCTTAGATACTTGCTCAATGTGTTTTCAAAAATGTTTGTTTGCTTTTCAATGTGGGTTTAAAAAAGTTTCTTTGAAAAATTTCAGTTCGACTCGTACGTCAGAGTGTTTGAAAAGTTTGCTTTGAAAGCTTTTGAAAATGTGTTGGTGTGAAAAGTATGTTTTGATTTGTTTGAAATTAGAGCAAGTATCCTTGAGAACCTACCTACCCTAAGGAATTCGTCTGTGTAAATATCCTTTAAAGTAGTGCCATCCCACCATTGAGAGGTAGGTAGCACCACCGTTGGAGGTGTTCGGGTCAATTCGAGTTTTAGGGACGTGGTGATCACCAGAGCAATGGGAAGACACCTTAGAAGCTACCCTCATGCCAGGTTCCCGGATCATGAGGACTTACTAAGACGTCCTCTACTCGACGATCACCTTTCGAAAGGCAACAGTGAGGCGTACCCTAGGGGTGGTGTGTGCGAATTGTGTGTCATGTTTCAGTTATTTGTCTTGTCATGTTTGTTGTGTTCTACGCTTGATTTTAATTAAGACATTCATTCTTGCATGCTTTTTAACAGTTATGAAGTTTGCGGAAAAATAAATCTAAAGCTATTACAAATGGCGCGGGTCCACATCGCCAAAATTAAACCGGACCCGATTTGACAGAAAAATAAATGAAGCGAATAAAAATAAAGTGCGACAAGTATAATTGTTACAACGCTTTGGGAGAATTACATAATTATAATAAATGACATAAAATAAATGCGCAAATTAAATAAATTATGAACATGGGCGTTGGACCCTTTTGCAAAATATTTAAAGTTAATGAGAATTAGAATTAAAAATTAAATGTTTTTGGTATTTTGTGTTTTTTAGATTTAAAAGAAAAAAATAAGGAATTAATTATAATTGACTAACCCTAATTCTATTGATTTTTAAGTTTATTGTAAAAATGTTATATTAATCTAAATTAAACCCTAATTTTTACTTATGTACATTTAATTATAAAAATAAAATAAATAAATAATTAATGTTGTGATAAAAAAAAAGGGAAATTTAAAAGGTATAAAAATTATCAATTAACCTAATTCTATATTTTTTTGGATTTTTATTATGAAAAAGAATTAACATTATAACCTAATTAAAACTAAGTTTATTTATATGTTAATTTATTTAGAAAAATAATTACAATAAAATAACTATTAAATTTTTGTCTTTTCTGAATTTTTGATATTTTTGCATTTTGTATAAAAAGAATTAATTAATTAAATTGAGATAATAAATTAAATAAAAGTGCAATTGAAAATAAGATATAAAAAAAAATGAAAAGAAAATGCAAACTAGGGGGGGTAGCCCCAATTTGTGAGGTACAAGCCTGGCAATCTGGCCCAATAAGCATGCAATTTATTTGACTTTTTTTGGTTTGTGTATCATGCGTTTGACCATTGTGTACGTGTTCTTTGAATCTTGGCCATTGATTTGGTTTGACTGGACGCGTGTAGGTCTGGATGAGGATGGAACATGGTGCACCTGGACGTTAGCGTAGCATAGGAATTTATATTGAAAAATAACATTGAACTTTGCCAGACCTGGGACTTGAACCCAGGTCATGAGGGTTACAAATATGTCCACCTGCCAACTGAGCCATCACGTTCATGTTAATATACTATAGCAAATAAATAATAAAAAGCGAAATTGGTTAGTGGCCCCCTAAAAAAGCGCGCAATTCAAACTAGCGAATCACTGGCTGACAACACATCGTCTCTTTCGTTTTCCTGAAACATGAAGAACAAAGGCAACGGTTTTTGAGCGTTGTTTTAGAGGGGTTTAGAAGAAATAACGATTAGCTCATCTTTGAACATAAATTCATCGCGAGTACATGAATCTCTTCGTCTTGGTGTACTGAACGCAATGGTGGTACAGGGATGGTC
Source organism: Vicia faba (assembly GCA_948472305.1). Taxonomy (NCBI): domain Eukaryota; kingdom Viridiplantae; phylum Streptophyta; class Magnoliopsida; order Fabales; family Fabaceae; genus Vicia; species Vicia faba. The sequence goes on from OX451740.1 coordinate 835,688,970, forward strand.
TAATTTTTCCTCTAGTAAGAATCCCTAATTCGAGCTCCTGAAAACCCTAAAAAGGAAACATGGCAATATCTTGTATACAACATGAAAATCCAATTAAATATAATGGTTAGTTTTAAAACTTTGTAAGGAACATGAATATACAATTAAAATGCAATGATCATGCTTCAAAACCAAAATACGATTATGGATTTTCTTTGGTACAGTTTGAACCCGTTTTACCAGTTCTTGGAGATTTGCTTGTTGTTTATGATTGGCACACGTTCAGGAATGCCTAAGGAAGCTATTGGAAAAGGAATGGAGGCTTGAATCCACCTCTAACCTTGAAATCAGTTTTGCACTTTTTTGCCAAAAACTCCAAGTTTGTTCAATGGTATTTTGCGCAGCTTTTTGTCCCATTCTTTTAGGGTTGTGATTCTGATCATATAATGAGCATATTAGGTCATCAAAATTGAACGAAATCTCATGCCATAATGGTTTTTGCTAATTGATTTTCCAAGATCTTTTTGAATCTTTTTCTCATGTATTTTGTATCAATTAAGCTCCAATCAACCAAATCTTGCCATATTTAATTGTACACGAAATCTTGAACCTAGAATGTGTACAAAAAGATTTTTTAGGTCATGTTTATATTTTCTACATATTTAAATAACTTAAATGAATTAATATTAATATAAATTCAAATAAATAATTAAAAATTGAGAAAATACTTCCCCTTGGGCTTAATGGTCGTGCATAGGCTTGGCATGAAGAAACTTGGAAGGAAAATGAGCCCATTAGCATTTTTGGATCATTTGCATCAATGTTGACTTTTCAAAATTCCCAAATATTTCCCAACTTCCACAAGGCATAACTTGCTCAATTTTTAAGCTTTTCACATGTTCTTGGACATTTTGGAAAGGTCTTTGAGTCCTTTAACCAATGCCTTTGGTCCCATGTCATTTTGATTTACCAATCTCAAGTTATGGCCTTTGACTTAAAGTCCCTTTTTGTTGACTTTTGAAAATGACCTATAATGTTGAAATTGATAACTTTTTGTGAGAGCATTTCTTGGACTTGAAGTATGAGGATGAGTTGTAGGAAATGTCTTTCTCTTCAAAATGAGCTTTGGATGGAATTTTTCTGATAATCCATGTGAAAGTTATGCCCTGGTCAATTTCAGTTGACTTTTTCAGCTGTCCAAATATAGCAACTTTTGCATCTTTGATGATTTCTGAGCCAAACTTTGAGAATCATGATCAAGCATTGATCAAATGATGTTTGTGGCTTCAAAATGACATGTTGATCAAAAATTTGAACTTTTGACTGTCAAATGACCATTTTGCCCCTACAGTTGACTGTAGTGCAATCTAGGGTTTTGACTGTGCAATTTTGAGCTGAATGCCTTGAAACTTGATATGAGGATGCTTGACCATCTTTGTAGGCATGTGAGACTTGATTGGGCCTTTGAAACCTTCAATTTCTTGATCAGAACACAAACCCTAGCTTTGACTGTATGAGAGACTATTGCATTGCACAACCCTTGGGGAATTTTGTGACCTTGACTTGACAAATTTTGGAGAATATGGGAGGGCAAATTTTGGGGTGCAACACCATGGTAGCCTTATTTCATGATATTATTCACCATGAGATAGAGGTCTACGTTGACGACATGATAGCCAGGTTGTAAAGTGAAGAAGAGCATCTTGATCACCTGCACAAGCTATTTGAAAGAATAAGAAAGTACAAGCTAAGGCTAAACCCGAACAAGTGCATCTTTGGGGTAAGATCTAGTAAACTCATGGGCTTCGTAGTTAGTGGTAAGGGTATTGAGGTTGATCCAGCAAAGGTTAAAGTCATACAAGAAATGCCAACTCCTCGTACCGAGAAGGAGGTCAGAGGTTTCTTAGGACGATTGAATTACATTGCTCGTTTCATTTCTCATCTAACGGCTACTTGTGAACCAATCTTCAAGCTTCCGAAGAAAGATCAAGCAGCAAAATGGAACGATGATTGTCAAATAGACTTTTATAAAATTAAAGAGTACCTGAAGAACCTTTCGTTCTGATGTCACCAGTCGAAGGAAGACTGCTAATCATGTACTTAACAGTGTTAGAGAACTCAATGGGGTGTGTACTGGGGTAGCATGACGAGTCTGATCGAAAAGAGCATGCAATATACTACCTTAGAAAAACGTTTACCAACTGTGAGACAAGATATTCACTGCTCAAGAAAACTTGATGCGCTTTGGCATGGGCTGCTCGCCGACTAAGACAATATACGTTGACCCGTACTACTTTATTGATCTCTAAAATGGATCCCATCAAGTACATATTTGAGAGGCCAACTCTCTCCAGAAGAATATCCCGATGGCAGATGGTTTTAACAGAATATGACATCCAGTACACTACTCAAAAAGCCATCACAGGAAGTGTATTAGCTGACTGTTTGGCACATCAGGCTGTAGATGACTATCAGTCTATGAACTTTGAACTCCCAGACGAGAACATCATGCTAGTAATAGATTGTATAGAACCTGGACCGTACGAAGGACCTGAGTCAGGATCCCGATAGACTATGGTTTTTGATGGAGCTTCCAACGCTCTTGGCAATGGAATTGGTGTTGTAATCATTTCCCCAGAAGGTTTTCATACACCTTTTACTGCCAGACTTTGCTTCGACTTTACCAACAACATGACCGAATGTGAAGCTTGCATCATGCGTCTTATGGCTTCTATTGACCTAAGAATCAAATTCTTAAGCGTGTATGGGGATTCAACTATGGTAATCAGTCAGTTTAAGGGAGATTGGGATATGAAGCACCAAAATCTCATTCCTTATAAAGAGCATGTACTAACCCTGATCCCGTATTTCGAGGAGATTACCTTTGAACATATCCCACGAGAAGAGAATCAGCTGGCGGATGCTCTGGCAACCATGTCACCCATGTTCAAGGTCAGATGGGACAATGAGGCTTCTAAAATTACCATGGAAAGATTAGACGAACCCACACACTGCTGTGAAATTGACACTGATGGAGTGTAGGAGAAACCTTGGTTTCATGAGGTGAAAAGGTACCTCGAAGCTCAAGAATACGCTGAGGGGGCATCAATAAATGACAAGATATTCCTACAAAGGTTCTCGGCCAAGTTCTTCTTGAGTAATGGAGTTCTATACAAATGCAATCATGATTTAACCCTGCTTCGTTATACAGACATGAAAGAAGCAAATGAGATTATGCAGGATATGCATGAAGGTTTCTTCGGTACTCACTCCAGTGGACACACTATATCTAAAAAGATCTTAAGGGTTAGTTACTATTGGTCGACTGTGGAAGCTGACTGTCACCATCACTAGAGAACTTGTCATAAGTTTCAAATTTATGCCGATAAAGTTCGTGTCCCTCTGGGGCCTTTGAATGTGATAACTTCTCCTTGGCCATTTGCAATGTGGGGCATTCATATGATCGGACAAATCAAGCCCATGTCATCTAACAAACACCGCTTCATCCTCGTCTCCATTGACTACTTTACGAAATGGGTTGAAGCAGCCTCATTCGCCTCTGTTACTAAGAATGTGGTCGCCCAGTTCATTAAGCACAACCTTATCTGTCAGTATGGCATCCCCGAGAGGATTATCACGGACAACGGTACCAATCTCAACAACACAATAATCACTGAGCTCTGCACACATTTCAAGATCAAGCATCACAACTCTTCTCCGTATCGACCTAAGATGAATGGTGCAATGGAGGCCGCCAATAAGAACATAAAAAAGATCATACATGAGATGGTTATGACATATAAAGATTGGAACGAGATGTTATTGTTTTCTCTTCATGGCTACCGCACTTCGGATAGAACATTCACTGGGGAAACCTCTTTCTCTCTGGTATATGGTATGGAAGTTGTCCTACCTGTAGAAGTTCAGATTCCTTCTCTGAGAATCATGAAAGATGAATACTTGGGAGAAGACGAGTGGTTTCAGACCAGGTTGGATCAATTAAATCTAATTGATAAGAAGAGGCAGGAAGATGTTTGTCACGGTCAGATATATCAGAAACGCATGATCAAGGAATTCAATAAGAAGATCAAGCATTGGGTATATAAAGATGGTGAGTTGGTAAAAAAGAGCATTATCCTCCCGAAAGTTGATCTTAGGGGAAAATGGACTCCTACCTATGAAGGACCATTTGTAATCAAGAAGGTATTTTCCGATGAAGCTATGATACTGACCACCATGGATGGTGAAGATTTCCTGCACCATGTGAATGTGGACATAGTCAAAAGATACTACACTTAAAAAATGACCCGCTAGGTTGATTAGCCTAGGAAAAAATAAGGGCATCCCGGCAAACTAAAAGGGTTCAAGAAAAAATCAGGGATATATATGAAAAGACTGTACATCCGACAAGTCGAAAACCCGAAAAGGCGGCTTGGGCAAAAAAGGGTATCCCGGTGGACTGAAAACCCAAAAGGGAGGTCTAGGAAAAATAAGGGATTAAAGCGTATGATTATGTCCTTATTGGATCACTACAGTGAGCTTTATTGCTGAAGTCAAAGTTGAAATGATACAGATCAATTAACTCACTTTCTTCTGACAGCAAGGGATGAGATGCTTGAAGACATAGGTGCAATAGCAGAGTTGGAACTTGACGAGATTATTCCCACATAGCTATATTTTTAACTTTATAAATATTTTCTCTGACGACTTCCTCTTACTAGGATTTCCGTATCTTTGTACAAAAATCGACTGTTTATAGCCAAAACTATCAATGAAATACAATTTCAAAGCCAAATTCAGTTTTACTTTTTCTGTTTTGTTTGCAAAATGTCTGATGACTAAAATTGAATGAGTATATGCATATGAACACAATTGACTGTTAACAAATGCATAAAAAAAACAGGAATAAATGTTTACTCAAGACTCTAGGAGTTGGGATAATGTTCGAGCTATCCACAAATCCCACATAGAGAAATCTTCACAAGTTCATACATTCCCCACAATTGCCACGGAAGATCACTCTAGTTGATAAAGGAGTATGATTTTCTCCCCAAAAATATCACCAACCTATGGAGTTCCAATTAGTACAGTTCATGGAGTTTCTCTTCCCCAACTGAGCTTATTCCTCCGAGATTGCAAAACTCTCTGCAGGTCTCTACTCTCCAACAGAGCTCATTCTCCTTAGCAAAGAGTTTCCCTCAGTAAGGTATTCCTCCATCAACAAGGTTTATTTCCCCAGTGTAGTTTAGAGTTCCGTCAACAGGGTTTATTTCCCCAACATGGTTTATTTCCCCAACAGGGTTTGTTTCTCCAACAGTTTATCATCTTCTAGGTACAGTTCAGACACAATCTAGATATAGATTCATTCTGACACTCATTCTAAATCATCTTCTAGATACAGCTCAGATACAATCTAGATATAGATTCATTCTGACACTCATTCTAAATCATCTTCTAGATACAGTTCAGATACAATCTAGACATAGATTCATTATGACAATCATTTCAGATCCATTTCTAGATACAGTTCAGATACAATCTAAATATAGAATCATTCTGACACTCATTCCAGATCTCTCTTCTAGATACAGTTCAGATACGATCAAGATACAAATTCATTCTAATACTCATTCGGTACATCTTCCAGATAAAGTTCAAATATGATTAAGATATAGATTCATTCTAATACTCATTCAATACATCTTTCAGATACGGTTCAGATACAGTCCAGATATGGATATCATTCTGATACCCATTCAATACATCTTCAGTGTAATCAATGTATAGATTTATTCTGACACTCCCCAGCTTGAGTATGCTTTTACCATAAATCATCGACTAAAATCCTCTCCCAGTGAAGTTACCACTATCCCCATAGAGTTTCTAATGAATCTAAACTTCCCCAGACGAACAGGAAGGTTATCCATCTCTTTTATCCCCAGTCAGGGCATAAACTCCCCAGTAGATCAATGAACAACCATTGTTCTTGAACTCTTCTCCCCAAGAAGGAATTAACATTCTCCAATAGAGCTTCCTCAAGCAAAAGCATAAATCATTATTCCCCAGCGGAGTTTCCTCAGACAAGAAAGCAGGAATTCCCAGCGGAAACAATTCTCGAAAGATAGAAGATACACATGCTCTTCATCCCCAACAACATTCAGGGATTTATTTTCCCCAGACAAAGATGTTGCTCGAATTTATAAAGGCACTTCAAAAACATGTCGCATTCATACATCATTTACCAATATCATAGCATATACATACGAAACACATATAGCACAGTCTCATTTATTTTGAGAACATCATTATGCAACACATTTCATACATCATGACATCGCATACAACTAACTCTTTACCTTTTCAAGAAAGATCAATCGATAAACATCATTAACTACTTATATGACTTGACAGTCTTTTCAAAGGCTACACCCAACAAAGGGATATTTCAGCATTTTCCTCATAAGGCCATTCTCAATTCAAGACTTCTGTTGGTTCAGTTTAAATTGACCAATGATTTATCCTGATTCGTTTCTGGTAGACTCTTTCTCTAGTTTAGTTAAATCGACCCTAAGATTTTTCTAATTCTTATCCAATTAAATACTTCTGTCAGTTCAGTTTAAATCGACCAATGATTTATCCTGATTCGTTTCTGGTAGACCTTTCTCTAGTTCAGTTTAAATCACTCAAATATTTATTCTGATTCTTATCCAGTTAAAGTTAAGTACAAACATCTGCTAGTTTAGTTTAAATCGACTCAAAGATTATTCAGACTCTTATCCAGCTAAAGAGAATTAAATACCTCTGCTGGTTCAGTTTAAATCGACCAATGATTTATCCTGATTCGTTTCAGGTAGACCTTTCTCTGGTTCAGTTTAAATCACTCAAATATTTATTCTGATTCTTATCCAGTTAAAATTAAGTACAAACATCTGCTAGTTTAGTTTAAATCGACTCAGAGATTATTCAGACTCTTATCCAGCTAAAGACAATTAAATACCTCTGCTGGTTCAGTTTAAATCGACCAATGATTTATCCTTATTTGTTTTAGGTAGACCTTTCTCTGGTTCGGTTTAAATCGCTCAAAGATTTATTCTGATTCTTATCTAGTTAAAGTTAAGTACAAACATCTACTGGTTTAGTTTAAACTGACCAATGATTTATTGTGATTCATTTCTTGTAGATACTTTCTCTGGTTCAATTAAATCGACCCTAAGATTTTTCTTATTCTTATCCAGTCAAAGACAATTCAAGACCTCTACTTTTAAGTTTAAATTGACCAATGATTTATCCCGATTCATTTATGGTAGACACATTCTATGGTTCAGTTAAATCGACCCTAAGATTTTTCTGATTTTTATCCAGTTAAAGACAATTCAAGACCTCTGCTGGTTCAATTAAATCGACCCTAAGATTTTTCTGATTCTTATCCAGTCAAAGACAATTCAAGACCTCTGCTGGTTCAGTTTAAATCGAACAATGATTTATCCTGATTCGTTTCCGGTATATACTTTCTCTTGTTCAGTTAAATCGACCCTAAGATTTTTTTTATTCTTATCCAGTCAAAGACAATCAAGGACAATTTAAGTCGCCCAAAGATTTATTTTGATTGTTATCCAATCGAAGTTAACATTTATTTTGGATGGCATTTATAAGCCCATATTGGACGACTCTCAGTCACCTCTCCAAATATCATCTATAAGCCCATTCCTGATACAATCAACCAACAATGTTACCCTCTTACGCAAGCGAATGCAAATTTCTAGGCACTTAAGTGTTCAATCATCTTCTACCTTCAATTCACGAATGGCGGGCAGGCCAATCTAACTCTTCATATTTAAGAAGATTGAACAAGGGCAGTTGTTGTACCCCAAAATTTCCCCTCTCATTTTTTCTCAAGACATTCTTTCAAGGCTTCTCAAATACCTAAAACACTCAAGGGTTGACTAGTTAAGATGCACCTCCTAAGCCAAAAGCCCACAACTAGGGTTTGGAGTTTCTCAATGAAATTTGGTTTGCAAAGGTATCAAGTGGCTCCCATGTTTCTTCATAGGTCCTCAACAAAGTGCATGTCAAGTTTCAAGCCCTACATCAAAAGTTTGCTCAGTTAATGGCTCAGATGATTGAAAATCAACTGTATTGATCAAAAGTCAACTATGGCCAACATACAGTCAAACTTAAATATTTTTGGCCAACATCAAAAATTTGAAGTGATATCCATCATTTTATCAAGGGTTGATCATGATTCCCCAAGAAAAGCCCTCAAATCATCAAAAGCCAAGAATTGTCAAATTAGGGTTTCCTTAGAAGAAGTCACTTGAACTTTGACCAGGCATAACTTTCACATGCTTCATCAACTTTTCCCCAACCAATGCTTATTTTGAATAAAATTCAATTCTATACAACTTTTCTTTTATTCACATAACCAAAAAATACTTCATTTGGAAGATATGAGCTCATACATTATAGGTCATTTTCAAATATCAACAAAAAGATACTTTTTGTCAAGGCAACTTACATCAAGATAATTTCTTCAAAATAAAAAATGATCAACATAGATATTGTGTAGGAAATTTTGATATTTCCAAATATTCTAAGATCATCTTCAAAAGATAAAAATTGAGTAAGTTATGAGTTTCATAAGTTGGGAGATTTTGAAGAAAGTCATGAAGTTCAAATTGGGCAACTTTGAAACTTTGAGATAATGAGCCTAATGTTTGGTGTTCAAACATGTTTACCAAATATTATAGGACCTCTAAGTCCATTTATGCATGGATGTGATTTTTATTTATTTTTATTTTGATTTTATTTAATTTAAAATCAAATAAATTAAATGAAAACACAAGAAAACATGGGCTATGTATATGGGCTTGATTTGATCAACGTTGAAGCCCATTAATTTGAGCTAGCCCACCAGCAAAATGTCTAGGTTCATGCAAGCACAAGGATGGCAAGAATTATCAAATATGGCAAATTTTCAAAATTTTGATTTTTGTTTTAAAACCATGGTTTATGGTTTGATTCTTTCCATGATTGTTCACTCCTCTCTTCCCTCTATATAAAGTACTACAAGGAAGGCTAAAAAGGACACACATAGCTTCCTCAAAGGAATACCACAAAATTTTCTCAAAATTCTCAAAATCCGAACCATTTGAAACTCTCACTTCCTGCCTCTCTCAAGCCAAACAAAAGACCCACTCATTCCCCTAAGGTTCCCAGGAGTTGAACCAGGCCCAGAGTCAAGCCTTACACGCCCAAAATTCCATTACACCATCCATCCGGTTTGGTAAAATATTTGAATCTCAAATTCTATGAATCATGTATTTTAAATCCATATTACGCATATGCTCATGTTACTTGTGATATCTTGGCTAGAACTAACATGCTACATGTGAGTTTAGGTGCTTGAATCCAGGAACAAAATTATTAGGGCACGAAGGTTTTCGTGCTTCGTATCTCTGCATGTGGTTATTTTTAGTTGAAACGGATGACACCGTTGGATCGGCATACCCTGATTTAGGGAGGGGGGTAGCTCAAACCTCGGGCCTTGATCTTGTCTTTTTTGCAGTTATGCATTTTGACATGGTCAGAAGAGACCATTGGAGTTTGACTCCGGCGTCCCTGAGTTCGTTGACTTTGGCCAAAGGCTTGCGTGGAAAAACGATAAAATATGATTCGTCCATTCAAATAATCAGGGCCCATAACAGACGCGTGTTTGTGATGATTTGGCATCAGCGTGCAATTTTGTATTACATTATTTTGTTTTAATCAATATAATGAACGAACGATCTGGCCCAGCGGTAACGTGCATGCACTTGAAGAATTCCCTCTCTAGGTCCTGGGGTCGATACCCAGGTTTTTGTATTTTGTGTTTCTTTCCAAATATTTTCTTTGCAGGTCTTGGGCTTGGCAAATTGGGCTTGGATTCATTTGTTTCTTTACACCCCCCTAATCTTTTTTGTAACGCCTGACTTTCTTGATTGGGCCTAGCAATTCCAGACCTCCGCACCCCCTAATTACTTGTTGCAACGGAACCCATTACTCTTTTTTATTTATTTTGTTTTTGCTTAAATTATATTTTCTTTTTTAGTTTCTTTTAACCATAAAATCGGAAAATCACAAAAATATTAGAATTAGGTTTCTTATTAATTAAATTAATTTTGATTAATCATTTTTAATTAATTAACTAATTAGAATTAGGGTTTTATTTAGTTTAATTTAACTATTTTTTTCTAAACAACAAAAATGCAAAAACAACAAAAAATATATTTCTTTTTATCACTTAGAAATTTTTAGGGCTTTCTCTTCTCCGCACGTTTATTTATTTGCATTATTATTTTCATAAATATTATGTAACTGTGCAAAGGGTTGTAATAGTTTAATTTAGGACATTTACTTTTTTCCCCATTTTTGGTTTGTATTCCCTCTATCCCAAAGAGATGTAATAGTGTAGCTTCAATTCTCCGCACTTTATTTTTCGTACTTGTATATATTTAACTGCTAGATGTATGCTTAATAGGCTTGTATGGAAAGGCTTAAAACAAACGGTAGAAAACCTAAATGTTTAAGATAAATAACTAAAACACAACACACTCACACACATGCACCTCTAAGCTACCTTCACTTATTACCTTCGGAAAAAACAGTCATGTCCCTCGAACGTGGGACACTTCTGCAAAGATCCTCGGTTAAAAAGATCGTAGTCCCTCGATGACCCTTTCAGTGCAGCCTTCGGTAAATGATCTAGTCCCTTATCATAAAATTACTAAAGCGTCTTATAAGATGCCTTCGTGATTGTACGATGACCCTCGCCTACCCCTCAAACATCCAATGATAGGGCTACCTAACAACTAATGGCAGGATAGCAATATCTAAAGGAAAAGAGGAAAATAACAAAGACATTTCGAGTAGGTAGACAGCTCATAGTTGCTTGCTCACAAAACAAATTTCTCACACAAAAACTCTCCTTTCTAAATAGTTTCAAAGACAAAAACACTTTGTATATGTTCTCAACTATACAAGAAACATTACGAAGTTCGCCGCACTAAGGAGTCTTTTCAAAATATTTTTCAAAATACACTTACACAAAAAAGAATTTTCAAAGTGAGCTAGCAACTAAGAGCCCGTAGATAACTACAGATGGAAAGGGTGATAATACCTTCTCTTTCCATAACCTATCCCCCGAACTAAAAAACTTTAAAAAGGTCTTTCCTGTTATTTTCACCCTTTCCTTTGTTGGATAAAAGAAAAGTCGGTGGCAACTCTTGCTAATCGTAACATTTACGATAAAACGCAAAACCAGTAAAGTCAGTTCTCCCACCTGTAGCGGTAGATATGTTCAAGACTAAGTCATTGGATTAACTAGACTTTATACAAATCAAAATAAAAATCGTCACCGTGCTTTATTGTTTCCAAGGGAATGGGAAAAGAGAGAATAACCCAAAAAGAGGGGGAAAAATTCAAGGTAAGGGGGTTGGTTATGCAATGGGAAGGTATTAGAACCCTAAGCTTCTACGGTACTCCGCAGGAACCTCTTTGTAAAATCTTTATATTTTGGCTATAAAAATATGTTGTATATAAAATGGATAGTGGAGGTGAGAAAAGAAGTATTTTTATGATTTTTGCACCCGCCGCGGTTGCGAACATTTAGTGCCTACGTACCACCTTTCGTGCAATAGGGGATCAGGGTACACATAGTTCCTCTTTTAAAAATTTGAAACACGAGTGTGTTGGTTAATTTTATGAGATAAGACGTCATCGTCATTGTCTGTGTGGAAAACATACTTACTACCCACAATCATGAGAAAGGAGAATTTGCATCATCTCAAAGTGGAGGATATGGCTTGGATTTTAAAATCAACAATGCCTCACTCAACACCCAAGTGGAAAATATCTCACTTCACTACATATTGTAGAAGTATAGTTGTTTGCATCACTACAAGGATTGACAAGAGCATAATCTTCTAAGAAAAGTTTAAAGGTAAAAGCCAAAGTGGCAAAATGATTTGAAATGAGATTGATTGACGTTTAGTCTTTTCACAAAAAAAATGTCAAGGTATTATTAAATTGATTGAAGTTTATTTATGAAAATGTTTTTTTTAAATGCATGGACATAAGCCCAAGTTTATTATGAAAGTGTTTAAGTTTCAAAAACAAGAAGGGTTTTCAAAAGGAGGGAGAAGATTTTTGAAATTAAAGAAGATGGGAGGAGAAGAAGAGGCTATCCTAAAGCATAAGGTAAGATCTAAGGATAAGGACCATCTAACCAATAAGAAGCCAAAACTTGACATTATGAGCCAAGATTTAATTCCAATTCTTGGGAGTGAAATTAAGCAAGCAAAGATACTAGACCTCTTCAAATGTATTAAGTCTTCACAAAAATTGGGCAGAGTAACGGCTGTATGCGGGTGAATTCCAAATTACCAAACAAAGAGTGTAATCACAAAAACCTGCACACAAAAAAAATAAGAAACCCAATGTCTTGAGGTAAACCTCAAGAGCTCCAGACAAAATAATCAGATAAGATCACAAGGTATCCAAGATAGGCCAAGGTTTCTAATCCTAACTCCAAGAAAAAGTCCACTGCTCCATCATGCCAAGGATAGTAACCAAATAGTCCAAGTACCATTAAGAGTTTTTTAGGGTTTAAGTTGGTTATTAAGTATCTTAGAAAAAGGAAAAAGAAAAGCTCAAATGAGCAAAGTAAAAATGACAAGAAAATAAATGCTCAAATGAGCAAAGATGAAAATGGCATGAAATGTAAAATGCTAAAAAATAAATAGTGCATAAAGCATAGAAGAATAAAAGCATAAAATAAAATAAGTCAATAATTAGTGGTTAGTTGGATGATCATCTTGAAACTTGCATTTGGAACTCATTAGAGGATTGGTAGAACCAAAGCCTCCACACAACAAGTTGCATTTGCTTTTTGTCAAGTATATCATCCATTTGGAATTCTCGCAAGTACCATTTAATGATCAACGATGTTTAAGTGATCCGCGTTGACCAAAGGTGTTGTAGATTCATTAGAGGATTGGTAGAACCAAAGCCTCCACACAATGAATCTCAAGGTTATTGGATCAAAGATATCAAATTAACATACTTGGGCTTGCAATCATAAGTTTGGGCCATGAATGATCATTTATTCGAATCGGGACAAACTTTAGCGCTATGTTAAGCAATTGTAAGTGAACTTATATAAAAGTCGCACCTATTTTGAGGCCGGTCAATAGCAATCTATGCACCATTTGTTTTGAGACATGATATAGAGATCATGCTCTAACAACATTTAGTGCAATAAGAAGGGGATGGGATGAAGAGGAATTAGGGTAAAAATAAAAACCACATTTGAATTGATATTTAATCAAACTATTATTAAAATCATTCATCCATTTTTTGTGGAGTTAAACTCAACACCATGGATCCAATGATGTTAATAAAGCCATGACCAAAAAATCAACCCAAGACAGCCAGAAAATATTCACAAAATAATAATATAATTAATATGTTCATTAAAGGGTTTAAAAAATGTTTTGAAAAAAATGGAAAATAATGAAGAAAATTCCAATTATATTCGAATTAATCAAGAAATGAAAAATAAGACCATAGAAAAATCAGAAAAGAGGCCAAGTAATTTTACAAAAATTTTGGGAATTTTTAAAAGTCAGAAACTATTTTTAAAAATTAAAATAAATGGGTAAAATAAACAAAAAGAGTAAAAAATAGCAAAGTCAGAAACAAAAATAAAATAAGGTAACCAATATTTGTCACAATATCATTGGATCATTCCATAATTTTTCCAGAATTTAAAAATGTGTAAAAGTATTTTTAAACATTTAAACATATCAAATAAGTGTAAAATTCATAAAAAATATCAAAACACAAAATTAAATTGTGAAAAAATAAAAATCAGAAAGAGAATAATCAAAAATATTTTTTGTAAATTTTTTGGATTTTTTGGACTAAAAATGAATTTTCTATGATTTTTTTAAATTTAAAACAATTAAAATATAAAAATCAGAAAAAGAAAATAAAAGAAAAACATGTGGACCATTGGATGAGAGTCAAAACGCGTTAGTAATCAAATCCAAAGGATCTAGCGTGTTGTGCATATCATGGTCTTTACTGAATAACGTACATAATCATTAATAAAATCAGAATTTGAAAATAACAAATGTCACACTTTCAATGGTTAGAAGATGACACGTTGGTCGTCTTCAACCTCCAGCCTTCACGAATTGCAAGTCTCTCAAATTGTAAAATCAGAAGCTCAGACCTATGTCATTCGCTTCGTCTCTTCAAGACGAAGACAACCACACCCTCGCGCCAAATTTATATAAACTATAACTCAAGCAATTTGTAAAGAAAGTTTTGAAAAGGGATTTGAAAATTAATGGTCAAAACGTGCTTCCAGATAAAAGTAAGTGTTGCAACTAGAACCAGGGCAATGAGAGCAACACAATGATACCAACATTTTGAAGAATTGATGAAGGAATCTACCTATTGAAGTTGAGTTGCAGAGCTTTGAAACTGGACTTCTATGGAGTAATATAGGGCACGATTCTTGAATTTGATTATATGGTTAGCTTCAGGGAAGATCAAGGAAAGTTAATTGATAAAAAAAATGGATTGAAAAAGGGTTGAGAATAGGATTCGAAAAAGCTGAATTCTGAGTTGTGAAGCAAGTTTGGCAGGGTGATTCTAGCTATCTAAGCTTGGGAAATTGAATGGGGGATGACCCTCTATTTATAGGGAATCAAATGGAATGCTCAAGCGTGTGGAATGATGCAAATTGGAGGGAAATCGTGTGAACCTGATGCACGAGCAAAGTGTGATCTGATTTGCATCAAAACTCATCAAATCCTTGCATTTTAAGGCTCTAATCCGCTTTGGCAACTTGGTTAAACATGTTTAGATCAGAAACACTTTCTAATTTGATGTTTAAAGTCCAAAACATGGATTTCAAATTCTGACTTATGGTGAAACTTCAGTTCTAAGTTACCAAGTTCAATCCAATGGCATTTCCACCTCAGGGGGTCTTAGGGTAAAATTCTTGATGCTTTGGAAAGATGAGGTAATAAGCTTTGCAATGGAAAAATAATGGAACCAAATGGATGCTTGAGCTGAAAACTACATGGAGTCAAAGTTGAAGAAAAAGAGTTGACTTTCCAAATATTTTAAATTCTTCTTTAAAAATGACTTATAATCTCTTTCATCCAAAAATTGCCCTCCACTTAGAATTTGCTCTTGACCAAAAAAGATGGAATGAAGTAGATCTCTTTAATGACATTTTGAAATTTGAACCACTCAAAATCTCCAAAAATTGAGCAAGTTATGACTTGTTGAAGTTGGCCAAAAATCATGAAATGACCTATAATCTCTTGCATTATTAAGGAAACTTTCAGCCATTTTCTTACTTTGCACATAAAATAAGGCATGAAGTACATATCCTTAGGGTCATCATGAAAAAAGAATGGGCTCAAGGTGATAAAAATTGACAAAGTTATGACCATTTGAAGTCACATATGGAAAATGAGGGATTCATCTGGATGACTTGTAATCTTTCTTCTTCACCAAGTTTCTTCCACATGAAAACTCCTTGGAACTTTTGAAGTGATTTATTGGTAACTCTTTGAAGAGAACAATGTTTTTTTAATCACTCAAAAACTACTTCCATACCAACTTCAAAACAACCTCAATGGTGAGGTTTGAATCTCTCAAGACTTTGACTAGGGCATGGAAATAAACTCATGAACCAATGATGCAACTTGCTAAACCTCATTGCCTTTACCTACGTTATTAACAAGTAAGACAAACCAATATTGTATTTTTTTTAATTTGGAGAGAAAATCAAAGCAAAATATCCATGATCACCAAATAAAACAAGTCAAGGTGCTTGGTAACTCCTCAAAGAGCAAGGCTAAAGATATGGAGAAGAACCAAAATCCTAATGTGATTTTGTGGTGATTGAAACAATATGGTATGATGAAGGGATCTTAGGGGAAAAAATTGGGGTACAACAGCTGACTTAATTTAAGTTTATTCTATCTGGAGATACGAAGGTTAAAAATCTTCGTGTCGACATGATCGAAGACACTTAAATATAAAACAAACCCTATTTTTGGCCCTAAGAAGCCATGCAAACATTTATGCATATGAATGCATATGAATGGAACAAAAGAGACTCAAAGTAGCATTGAGGATGCAACATGAAATGTAGATATAAAAGAGCAATCCCACCAGGAAAATAAATCACTGGTAAACCACAAGAAAAGAATCAGAGATGAGGATAACAAGCATCGACGTTCACTGCCGATGTACTACCAACGTTCACTGAAGGTAGAAAGAGAAAATATATCATATCACTGCCGTTCACTGACGATGAACTATCAACGTTCACTGAAGATAGCAAAAAGATAAGAAACACCGACGTTCACTGCTGATGTACTACCAACGTTCACTGAAGGTAGAAAGAGAAAATATATCATATCACCACTGTTCACTAATGATGAACTATCAACATTCACTGAAGATAGAAAAAAGATAAGAAACATCGACGTTCACTGCCGATGTACTACCAACGTTCACTGAAGGTAGAAAGAAAAAATATATCATATGACCGCCATTCACTGATGATGAACTATCAACGTTCACCGAAGATAGCAAAAAGATAAGAAACACCGATGTTCACTGCCGATGTACTACCAACGTTCACTGAAGGTAGAAAGAGAAAATATAACATATCACCGTCGTTCACTGACGATGAACTCTCAACGTTCATTGAAGATAGTAAAAAGATAAGAAACACCAACGTTCACTGCCGATGTACTACCAACGTTCACTGAAGGTAGAAAGAGAAAATATATCATATCACCATCGTTCACTAAAGATGAACTGTCAACATTCACTGAAGATAGCAAAAAGATAACAAACACTGACGTTCTTTGCCGATGTACTACCAACATTCACTGAAGGTAGAAAGAGAAAATATATCAAGTTTCCCCAAGATTCTGATGTTTTGCCAAGAACGGGTCTCAACTTCTTCTTTAACCAAGGAAATCTGCCTGGAAAGGGTAATACGTAATCTGTCTCAAATAAAGAGACTTCCACTTATTGTCAAGGGGATTTGCAAAGAGAAATGACTTTCTAGGGATGGAAATATGATTTCCCAGGGAAGTGCCACGATATTCCTGCTGAGGAGATAAAGTATTCCTGTGCAAAATAAATGCACAAACCAAAACCCAAAGTTTTCAGAAAACCACAAATCCAATTCAGAAATAAATTGGAGTAAGACGGCCAAGCAGATTCATCCTTTGAGAAATAAACTCAAGAGGGAAAACCAAATTCAACTAAGCAATGAGCACTGCAGGAAAAGTCAGAATACTATATCAATGAACGATGATTTTTAGCAATGCATGATGTATGTATAAATGTATGAGTGATATCATTCATATACTGGTAAAAGGATACATGATCAGTACAAACAAACAAAACTGCCTCATTTACTAACAACATTGGGCTAAACTTCAACCAAAAAGATCAATCCAAGAAAGGTAAAAGAAACTACGGAAACCAAACCTATTTCCCACTGTAACTTCACTGAGGAGAAACATAATCCGGACGTATCCAAATCAAACATATATCGGGATAGAACATCCTTCTTCTGGTTTCATCGAAGAAAATAGTTTTCCAAAAGCAACATTCCTACTAGAGATTGCGAGACCAGCCTAAAATAAAGAAGACTGACGCCGACACAACCAAACCTCATTGGGGGATTCAAGCCTACCTCCCTGGAGAAAACTTTCATCACGAACACTCATTCCAACAAGAGATGCCCTGGGATAATCTTCCCAGGAAGTCATGAAGTCAATATTAATTCCAAAAATGAAAAAGAGAGACATCCCAACACACCAAAGGAAAAAACCTTTCATTATATGAGGGAAGACTTTGCTGGGGAATCTGGGACAGAGGCTTCTGACCATGCAAACCCAAAATCAAAAGTGAACCAAGACTTGACTGGTGATAATGAGATCATAAACCTAATACTGTACCTTGCACCCACTGATATCGTCTTTAACTATCTGAGAAACACACAAAGATTGCGCACCTACCAGCAGAATGACCTGAGAAAACTTTTATGAAGGGAGTAAATCTTCTTAAAACAACCGGAGTTTGTTCATTCTTGGGACCACCATTCTTGTTGTCATTGTTTCATCACAAATCCCAAAGTAAATTGATTTTGTAAAGATCTCTCTTCTTTTTGAAAAGTCAATTTTGCTTTTTTAATCTTTTTGCCTTAACAATTATTATCAGTAATAAATGAAGTCTTTGCAAGCTAATTAAAAATAAGAACACAAAGAGTTAGGCAAAAGCTCGAATTTCATTAATATAATGGTATTCTGCGAATGGCGAGACTCCATGGATGATTACAAAGTTTGGGAAATGGTAATACATAATGGAAAAGATACATTGAGATACAATGACCACTATCCCCCCAAAAAATTTTGAAATCCTGGGCAGCAGCTTCCGTTGAGGTATGGTGAGAATCTAAGAAGATTGTTGCTTCAACGATCAAGTCTCGTCTAACGTAGTTACTTGCCAAGAAAGTCCCTAACTTTTGCCTAAGCTGCCCTTGCGGGTTTTCAACTTAGCGGGAAATTTATTCTGTTTATGTCTCTAATTTTTTCCTAGACCTCCCTTTCGGGTTTTCGGCCTACCGAGATGCTCTTTTTTGCCTAAGCCGCCCTTTCGAGTTTTCAACTTAGCGAGCTGTTCTTTTATTTCTTTATGTGAAGTATTTCTTGACTGTATCAGCATTCATGGAACGTGGGAGCTCCTCGCCATCCATAGTTTCAAGAATTAATGCACCACCAGAGAATGCTTTCTTCACAACATACGGGCCTTCAAAATTGGGAGTCCACTTGCCCCTAGAATCAGTGTTGAAGGACATGATCTTTCTGAGCACGAGGTCGCCTTCTCTGAATTCGAGAGGTTTGACCTTTTTGTCAAATGCTTTCTTCATTATTTTCTGATATAATTGCCCATGACACAAACCGTCATTCTTTTCTCTTCAATCAAATTCAATTGGTTAAACCTGTTCTGAACCCATTCAGCCTCTGTCAATTTGGCTTCCATTATCACACGCAACGAGGGAATCTCTACCTGGACAGGGTACAGCTTCCATTCCATACACTAGAGAAAACGGGGTTGCTCCTGTGGAAGTGCAGACAAATGTTCGATATCGATGTAGAGCAAAAGGGAGCATTTCATGCCAATCCTTATAAGTAACAACCATTTTCTGGATAATTCTCTTGATATTCTTATTAGCAGCTTCAACAACCTCATTTATCTTTGGCCTGTATGGAGATGAACTGTGTGATGGACAATCTTGAATTCTTTGCAAAGTTCAGTCATCATCTTGTTGTTCAAATTCGAGCAATTGTCAGTGATGATTCTGCTCGGCACACCATACCGTCATATAAGATTGTTTTTGATCAAACACACAACCACCTGCTTGGTAACATTGGCATACGAAGCAACCTCTACCCATTTGGTAAAGTAGTCAATTTCTACCAAGATGAAATGGTGTCCATTCGAAGCTCTGGGTTCTATCATCCCGATCATGTCAATACCCCACATAGAGAAAGTCCACGAGGAGGAAATCACATTGAGAAGTGTCAGAGGTACATGGATCTTATCTACGTAAATCTGGCATTTATGGCACTTCTTTGCAAATTTGTAACAATCAGATTCCATTGTCAACCAATAATAACCTGCCCTTAGCATCCTCTTAGCCATTGAATGTCCATTAGCATGAGTGCCAAATGAACGTTCGTGGATCTCATGCATCAACATGTCTGCTTCGTGTCTATCCACGCGTCTGAGCAAGACCATGTCAAAATTCCTCTTGTATAACACATTTTCACTGAGGAAGAAACTGCCTGCTAATCTTCCCAGTGTCTTTCTATCATTCTTTGACGCACCAAACGGGTATTCCTGAGTCTAAAGAAAATGCTTGATATCATAATACCAAGGTTTTTCATCTGCTACCTCCTCTATCGCAAACACATGAGTGGGCCTATCTAGCCGTCGAACTATAATTCAGGGTATATCATTCCAAGCATTTACTTGGTACATGGGAGCCAGAGTTTCCAGAGCATCTGCCATTTGATTTTCATCCCTAGGAATGTGATGTAATTCAACTTTATTGAAGAAGGGTAGTAATCTTCTAGCATAATATTTGCAAGGGATCAAGCCAGGGTGACAAGTGTCCCATTCTCCTTTAATCTGATTTATTACCAAGGTTGGATCACCATAAACATCTAGAATCTTGATTCTGAGATCAATAGCTTCTTCAAGACCGATGATGCAAGCCTCATATTCTGCCATATTATTAGTGCAATCAAATGTTAACCTTGCAGTAAAAGGAATGTGCGATCCATGAGGAGTAACAGTCACATCACCAATTCCTATACCGTAATCATTCACAGCTCCATCAAATACCATACTCCAACGAGATTCAGGGTCGGGGCTCTCTTCAGAAAATGGTTCATCACAATCTTTCACTTTAAAAAACATCACATCTTCATCGGGGAATTCATATTCTGCAGACTGATGATCTTCCATCGGCTGGTGAGCAAGGTAATCTACCAACACACTACTTTTGATAGCCTTTTGAGTGCGGTACTCGATATCATATTCAGATAACAACATCTGCCAACGGGAAATTCTCCCAGTAAGAGTAGGATTTTCAAAAATATACTTGATTGGATCCATTTTGGAGATCAACAAAGTAGTATGATTCAGCATATACTGCCGCAAACGTTTTGACGCCCAGGCCAAAGCACAAAATGTTTTTTCTAGCATAGAATACCGTGATTCACAATCAGTGAACTTTTTGCTGAGATAATAAATGGATAACTCTTTCTTTCCCGTCTCATCCTGTTGTCCCAGAATACAACCCATGGATTTATCTAACACTGTTAGATACATAATCAATGGTCTTCCTTCTACGGGAGGGAGAAATATAGGAGGTTCAAGCAGATATTCTTTAATACTTTCAAATTCCCTTTGGCAGTCATCGGTCCATACACAACCTTGATCTTTCTTTAACAACTTAAAGATCGGTTCACACGTTGCAGTCATGTGGGAGATAAATCTGGAGATATAATTCAAACGCCCGAGGAAACCCCTGACTTGCTTTTCAATTCTTGGTGTTGGCATTTCTTGAATTGCTTTGACTTTATCAGGGTCAACTTCAATTCCTTTCTGGCTAACAATAAAACCCAACAATTTCCCCGATCTAACTCTGAAGGTGCATTTATTTGGATTCAGGCAGAGACGATACTTCCTCAAACGCTGAAACAACTTTAACAGATCTTCTATATGCCCTTCTTCAGTTTGGGATTTGGCAATCATATCATTAACATATACTTTGATTCCTTTGTGCATCAGGTCATGGAATAGGGTTGTTATAGCCCTCTGGTACGTTGCACCAGCGTTCTTCAACCTGAAGGGCATCACTCTTTAATAAAATGTTCCCCGGGGTGTGATAAACATTGTTTTTTCCATGTCCTCTGGAGCCATTCTTATTTGATTATACTCGGAAAATCCGTCCATGAACGAGAATACCTTGAATTTTGTTGTGCTATCCACTAACATGTCAATGTGAGGCAATGGAAAATCATCTTTTGGACTAGCTTTATTTAGATCTCTGTAATCTACGCACATGCGGACTTTTCCGTCTTTTTTCGATACTGGGACAATATTGGCGATCCATTGAGGATACACTGATATCATATAAAAACCAGCATTAATTTGTTTTAGGACCTCCTATTTGATCTTTATTGCCATATCCGGGTGGGTTCTTCTTAACTTTTGTTTAACTGGCGGACACTCTGGCTTCAACGATAAACGATGCTCGACAATGTCTTTATCGAGACCAAGCATATCTTGATAAGACCAATAAAAAATATCCACATACTCTTTCAACAGCTCAATCAACCCGCTCCTTACATCAGGATGCAACGATGCTCCAATCTTGAATTCCTTCGGATCTTCTTCTAAATCCAAATTAACCACTTCCAAAGGCTCCTTATATGACTGAATGGTATTTTCCTCGTGTTCAAGCAACCGTGAGACCTCTTCTGGAATCTCATCATAATATTCTTCTTCATCCCCTAACACAAGACAATCAAAGTTGGGAGAGGGTGCAGGGTCATTGTATTCAACGGGTTTTTTAATTAATCTGCACATATGATTTATGACTGTTTTTAGAAACTGACACATATAACAAGTGATCATGCAGATTAATTTTCAGTTATTATTTATTTTGAAAGGGTTTTTTTTTATTATTACCATTTCCCAAGAAAAAGGCAGAAAATAAAAGACATAATTTTGGAAGCAAAGACAATTTTTATTAATTATCTTAACAATTATAGCAAACAGATAAGCCCTACAACATTAATACTTCCACCTTGGGCAGAGTGAAAGCTTTTCAAAAGAAAGAAGCAGATTAACAAAACAAATTACTTTGAAATATGTATGCAGGAAGGAACATCAATGGTGACCCAATTCTGAACTTGGACTCCATGCGTCACATAATTCGGTACTTCCTGCTCTGCTTCATCCTCCTCAACATCATTAATTCCAGAACCAATTGGATGGACGTAGCCTCCGCTGCGGGAAACATCATGATAACTGTTCATAGAAGACTTTGACTTCAAACTTTCTCCTTCGCCATTCCTCGAAGAGAAACCCAAGCCAGTTCTGTTCTTGTTCACAGGTGGATCCACAAGTCGTCCCCAAACTGCATTATGACCATTGCACACCACCTGCTGCGCATCCTTCAGGGAAACTATAGAATTCTCATTCTTCCTTATGTTATCAATGGATAGGACTTGGAACTGGGTTCCAACAGCAGTCCCATCCGCTTCTACAATACTGAAAGAGGATAGATGGGATATCAACAACGCCTGCTCCCCATTTATGATCACTACCTTCCCTTCACGCACAAATTTTAGCTTTTGATGCAGAGTTGAAGTGACAGCCCCTGCTTCGTGTATCCATGGCAGTCCTAGCAAACAACTATACGCGGGAATAATGTCCATTACCTGGAAAGTTATCAAGAACAAATGTGGTCCTATATGGATGGGTAAGTCCACCTCACTGATGACAGATTTCCTCGACCCATCAAAAGCCTTCACAAAATGAAACTCGGGCGCATAGGTGTTCCCTGATACTTTAACTTCATGAGAGTACTTCTCGGTATAACATTCAACGCAGATCCGTTATCAATTAGCACATTGGATAGAGAATCATTCTTGCAGTTCATAGATATGTGGAGGGCCAGGTTGTGATTCCTCCCTTCATCTAGTAACTCATCATCGCAGAAACTTAAGTTGTTACATGATGTAATGTTTCTAATTACGCTGCTGAATTGATCTAACGACATGTCATTCTCTACAAAAGCTTGGTCTAGTACTCTCATCAGTGATTCTCTATGAGCGAAGGAATTCATCAATAAAGCTAGGATGGATATCTTTGAAGGAGTCTGCAATAGCTGGTCCACAATTTCGTAGTCGCTCATTTTAATTATCTTCAATATATCATCCACTTCTTTCTATAATGTAGCTCCGCTAGTCTCTCCTGCAGCCTTCTTAGGCTCATCGTCCTCAGCAATTTTCTTTCCAGCAATAACATCTTTTCGAATAACCGGCGCAAACACGCGACCACTACGGGTCACCCTACTATTATTAGCTATATTTCCAACGTCTGGAATTGGCTGGATGGGAACTTCCACCCCATCTTCTAAGATTGTAGCGTTGTATTTGTAAGGCACAACATTATCTGATTTATAGGGAACAGGTCCTGGCAGACTAATTACCAATGGGGTAACAGCTGGTTTGCTATGGTACTACACCTCAAGATGAGCGGGTGCACCAAAACAAGGTACAATGATGTTTACACCTTCCTTGACACAATCAGCCCTCAAAAGACCATTTCCGGCAAACAAATCTTTGTCTGAAGAGAAATACTCATCCGTGGAGGCATATTCTTCTTCTGACTCTTCTCCCATCAAACAAACTTCAACCATATCAATATCGTGATAATCATCTCTCTGACCTGTGATCTTGATAGTTCCCTTGTCTAACAGTAATTGAACACCCTCTCTCACAATAGAACATCCTCGGGGGTCTTGACAACAAACTACACATGATCCATATTGGTGTTCCACCTGACCAACAGTACGGCAGAAGGTAGCATGCAATTGTACGAGATCTTCATTCAAATGCTCTACTTCAAAAATTCTGAATTCACCCAGACATCCAGAAACCATATTAACTTCCTCTTCATATTCTTCCCTAGGCCTGATTATATGAATTAGACCTTCATCCATCATCTCCTGTAAATCAGCCTTTATCTTCTCTCAACCCTATATATTTGTACTGCAAATAGCACAACCGACATGGTCATACGTATAATAACTGAATTCACAGAGGTCCACGTGCATCTTTACCAAATCCCCTCTAACCAAATTAATGTCAAAAATCCAGAAGTCACCTGGACAATTGGCCACCATATTCACAGCATTCACTCCCCCGTGCTTGGGTAGAGGATTTTCTTTTACATTAGGTCCCATGTCTTTGAAAGATGAAATTCCGGACTTCACCAACCTTTGCACTTCAGTCCTCAAAGGATAACAATTTTCAACACTATGCCCTGGTGCTCCATGATGAAAGGCACACGTCTGGTTTGCTTTGTAATACCAATGCAATGGTGATGGTACTGCTGGAGGTGGTCGTGTCTGGACCAACTTCTTCTGAATCAATGCTGGTAGTAGCTCTGCATAACTCATGGGAATAGGGTCATAGTTCTCCCTTCTCTGATTATTCCCTTGGTTCCCCTACTGGGGCTATCTTTGATAAGCAATGGTAGTTGGAGCGGAATTCATAACAGGAGTCACTGAAGCAACTTGCTGGTGACGCTGATAATTCCTTCTAGGAGCATTTATTCTCCTCTCTTGTATGACAGAATTTGTATCCCCCTCTTTCTTCTTTGTGGACCCATAAGCTGGCTTTTTCACACCTCTGGATCCTTCACCCTTTGCCAAACGGCCTTCTCTTACTGCCTCTTCTAGGCGGACACCCATTCCTACCATCTCTGTAAAATCACTTGGGGAACTTGCTAACATTCTTTCATAGTAGAAAACGCCTAGCGTCTTCAGAAAATTTTTAGTCATTTCCTTCTCCTCCATGGGAGGAATCACTTGTGCAGCCACTTCGCGCCATCTCTGCGCGTATTCTTTGAATCATTCTCTGTCTTTCTGAACCATGGCTCTAAGCCGATCACGATCGGGCGCCATGTCTACATTGTAATTGTATTTTTTTATGAATGCTTCGCCCAAATCATTAAAGGTATGGATGTTGGCGCTGTCTAAACTCATGTACCATTTCAACGCTGCGCCAGTCAGACTATTCTGGAAAAAGTGAATTAGCAGACGCTGATCATCGGTATGGGTAGATATTCTCCTGAAATACATCACCAAGTGAGCATGAGGGAAAGTGTTGCCTTTGTACTTCTTAAACTCCAGGACCTTGAACTTAGCAGGCACTTTGACATTCGGGACCAAACACAGCTTATTCACATTCTGCCCAAATAACTCTTTTCCCCTAAGAGCCTTCATCTCTCTTTGAATTCTATCAAACCGCTCTTGGAAATCATCCATTCTATCATAAAGACCCAAGTCTTCACTCGGCAGAGGGAAAGGACGACATATATCTTCATTAACAAACGGAACCAAATTCACCGAAGGAGGTGCAGCAGGAACAGCATGCACCACATGAGGTGCTGAAGTAACAACATTTGGGACCACTGGAGCATCTTGGGGGCCCAAATTGAAACCTTCGGGTGCAAAATATTCCGGCATTCCCCACGGATAACCCTGAGGCATACGGTTTTGAACAACAGTCGGAGTAGCGGATACAGGAACAGCAGGAACTTCAACATTTGCCCTTGTTGCTTGAGGTTGAACACTCAGTGGCTGATTCTGAGCAACCACCAGAGCTTCCATCAGAGTAGTTAAATTGGCCAAGCCATCCTTCAAAGCAGAAACTTCTTCGCGTAGCTCGCGATTCTTCTGTTCCAAGTTATCCATCTTCTTTTTGAAGTTAGCCCGAGTGTTGTAGTGATGAATCAGCTTGCTGAACAGAGTAAAGAAGTTGGGTAAGGCACCTGGATATGCATAATAAATGCAAGAAATATGTGAAATATGATGCATGATATGCAATGCATATGATTATTATTACTTTATCATTTAATATTTCAAGGGATTTAACGTTTATAGACATATTGCAAACAACAAAATAATAACGCATTTGAAATACTGAAAAAAATTTATTATAATAACTTCAAAATGGGTTACAAGTTTCAATGATCCTAAGTACAAGATGAAACTACAATCTAAAAATCCTGAGAGAAAGAAACTAATAGAGATCAACCTGTACGCCAGCGATTCCCTGTGAGCCTGGAAATATGAGCTCTCAACCTCTGGTTTTCTTCCACATGTCTGATGGCAACCTCCTTCCAATCATTCAGATCAGGAAATGAGAAATCAGCACCTGTTTGAGGCTTAGGAGAAAATAAATCCCCTTGCCTCTCCATATACTCTACTGCTCGACTCTCAAGGATCTCGATCAAATCATCTTTCTCCTTCAAGTCTGCTTTGTAGGAACTCTCTAAAGTCTGGAACTTGTTCTTCTAAGCATCTCTTTCCTGTTGCATCCTAACTAAAGCAAGCTGTAACTCTTCTAGATCATCTAATAAAGGAGGAGTGGTCTTCACAAACAGATCAAGCATGGGTGTCTCCCGAGTATACAACATCTTCAACTAGATGGCTCTCGATCGGACCCACTGAAGATATGGCTCCAAAGAAACAGCACCCTTAGGTCCCAAATCTTTCCTACTTTTCTTATGAATGTGACGCCAGGCCTTCGCAATCTTCTCCCTAGCTTCCCTGTGGTCTTCTCCTTCCTTCAGAAAGAAACTACTCAAATGAATACTATTTGGTTTATCACTCATCGGATAACCAAGTTGTCGCCGTGCAAGAACAAGGTTATAGTTAATTCCTCCCTTAGTACCAAGAAGAGGTACATTGGGGAAACTACCACAACTGTCAATAATCTCTACATCCTGATAAGCTCGATGATACCTATCAATATCCGAGTGAGTAAGTGCCATAATCTTAAGAGCCCAATGAGGTTCCTACTTAACATCCCAAAAAGCATCAGACTTAGGCATATGAGAGATGAACCACCGGTACAACAAAGGCGTGCAACAGATAATATTTCCCTCATCATAAGAACTCCGAAGATGAAAAGAGTAATAAGCATCACCCAATAGTGTAGGAACTGGGTTTCCAATCATGAAAATCCTGATAGCGTTAATATCGACAAACTTGTCCACATTAGGAAATAAGAATAATCCATAAGCAAGTAAAGCAAAGATGGCCTCAAAAGCAACCGTACTCTTCATCCTATAAAAGTAACGAGCTTTCTCCAATAAGAACTGAGCTGGTAATCCTCTAATCCCTCCTTTAGTAGTCATATGGGCTTCCACCTCAGACTTCCCCAGATGAATCAAAGCAACAATCTCATGTGGTTTTGGCTCGTCCTCCAAACTAGTAAAAGGCACACGATCGGTAATAGGTAAATCAAATAGATAAGAATACTCCTCCAGTGTAGGCATCAACTGATAATCGGGAAAAGTAAAGCAGTGATTCATCAGATCATAGAACTGGACCAAGGTCGAGAGAATACCCTCCTTCATCTTCAGCTTCATGAGAGGAATGATGGATCCATACTTTTTCCGAAAGTCTGCAGGAAACTCAATCTCTGGAATTAGACTGACCAACTCATCTATCTTGGGATCCTTGAAACTGTATTTCCCGGTCTTTCTCTTTCCAGAATCCATGGTTAACAGTACCTGAGATATTCAAGAATAGTCAACCTTTAAATCCCTTGAAATATTATTTTCTTCAAAAGATGCTTATGAGTGCATGGATGCATGATGAAACAATCACACACAAGATCACACATATAGGGTTCATAGGTTCAACGTCACGAGCATGAGGTCGAAGGTACTACCCATAAGGTGTTGGTCTAAAAAGTTATCACCTGCTGAACAAAGTTCTAGAGGTTCCCAGAGTCTATATCCTTCCTTCGGATATTACCAACTTCCTGATTAACTCGGTAATTTGTAATATTCTCAAGAAAGACTCGTCCGAGTGTAGTATCGCGTGACAACTATTTCTGGATTACTCCGTCATAGCTTCCACACTACACCTAAAAGGCCAAGATGGGTTTGGTATTCTACGGTCCTCAATTTCAGCAGGCTCCCAGGTCGAAAGAAGTATGTCTTTTCGATTACTCGGTAAACGACACTACAACCAAAGGGGCCTCCACTGAGTGGGGGATCTCATGCCTCCTTTTTTGGGATTACTCCATCAAAGTTAACATGACTATACCGCCCATCCTATCTTAAAGTTTTCCCAAGTACGGGTATAGGACTTATGAGTAATCACCAAGCACCCTGAAAATCAGGAAAATCCAGACAAACATATATACAAAATATAACACATAAACAGCAATAACACATATACAAATATAAACAAATATAGGCTTAACCCACTTAGGGATGGACCAGAAAGAGGTCAATTTGTCCCCAGTGAAGTTGCCATTTTTCTGTAGCGGTAGATATGTTCAAGACTAAGCCATTAGATTGACTAGACTTTATACAAATCAAAATAAAAATCGCCACCGCGCTTTATTGTTTCCAAAGGAATGGGAAAAGAGCGAATAACCCAAAAAGAGGGGGAAAGATTCAAGGTAAGGGGGTTGGTTATGCAAAGGGAAGGTATTAGAACCCTAAACATCTATGGTAATCCGCAAGAACCTCTTTGTAAAATATGTATATTTTGGCTATAAAAATGTGTTGTATATAAAATGGATAGTGGAGGTGAGAAAAGAAGTATTTTTATGATTTTTGCACCCGCCGCGGTTGCGAACCTTTAGTGCCTATGTACCACCTTTGGTGCAATAGGGGATCAGGGTACACGTAGTTCCTCTTTTAAAAATTTGAAACACGAGTGTGTTGGTTAATTTTATGAGATAAGACATCATCGTCATTGCCTGTGTGGAAAACATACTTACTACCCACAATCATGAGAAAGTATAATTTGCATCATCTCAAAGTGGAGGATATGGCTTGGATTTTAAAATCAACAATGCCTCACTCAACACCCAAGTGGAAAATATCTCACTTCACTACATATTGTAGAAGTTTAGTTGTTTGCATCACTACAAGGATTGACAAGAGCCTAATCTTTTAAGAAAAGTTTAAAGGTAAAAGCCAAAATGGCAAAATGATTTGAAATGAGATTTATTGACTTTTAGTCTTTTCACAAAAAAAAATGTCAAGGTATTATTAAATTGATTGAAGTTTATTTATGAAAATGTTTTTTGAAAATGCATCGACATAAGCCCAAGTTTATTATGAAAGTGTTTAAGTTTCAAAAACAAGAAGGGTTTTCAAAAGGAGGGAGAAGATTTTTGAAATTAAAGAAGATGGGAGGAGAAGAAGAGGCTATCCTAAAGTATAAGGTAAAAGCTAAGGATAAGGACCAACTAACCAACAAGAAGCCAAAACTTGACATTATGAGCCAATATAGAATTCCCATTCTTTGGAGTGAAACCAAGCAAGCAAAGATATTAGACCTCTTCAAATGTATTAAATCTTCACAAAAACTGGGCAGAGTAACAGTTGTATGTGGGTGAATTCCAGATTACCAAACAAAGAGTGTAATCACAAAAACCTGCACACAAAAATAAACAAGCAACCCAATGTCTTGAGGTAAACCTCAAGAGCTCCAGACAAAATAATCAGATAAGATCATAAGGTATCCAAGATAGGCCAAGGTTTCTAATCCTAAGTCCAAGAAAAAGTCCACTGCTCGATCATGCCAAGGATAGTAACCAAATAGTCCAAGTACCATTAAGAGTTTTTTAGGGTTTAATTTGGTTATTAAGTATCTTATAAAAAGGAAAAAGAAAAGCTAGAATGAGCAAAGTAAAAATGACAAGAAAATAAATGCTCAAATGAGCAAAGATGAAAATGGCATGAAATGTAAAATGCTAAAAAATAAATAGTGCATAAAGCATAGAAGAATAAAAGCATAAAATAAAACAAGTCAATAATTAGTGGTTAGTTGGATGACCATCTTGAAACTTGCATTTGGAACTCATTAGAGGATTGGTAGAACCAAAGCCTCCATACAACAAGTTGCATTTTCTTTTTGTCAAGTATATCATCCATTTGGAATTCTCACAAGTACCATTTAATGATAAACGATGTTTAAGTGATCCGCGTTGACCAAAGGTGTTGTAGATCCATTAGAGGATTGGTAGAACCAAAGCCTCCACACAATGAATCTCAAGGTTATTGGATCAATAAGATCAAATTAACATACTTGGGCTTGTAATCTTAAGTTTGGGCCACAAATGATCATTTATTCGAATCGGGACAAACTTTAGGGCTATGTTAAGCAATCGTAAGTGGACTTATATAGAAGTCGCATCTATTTTGAGGCCGGTCAGTAGCAATCTATGCACCATTTGTTTTGAGACATGATAGAGAGATCATGCTCTAAGAATATTTAGTGCAATAAGAGGGGGATGAGATGAAGAGGAATTTGGGTAAAAAGAAAAACCACATTTGAATTAATATTTAATCAAACTATTATTAAAATCATTCATCCATTTTTTGTGGAGTTAAACTCAACACTATGGATCCAATGATGTTAATAAAGCCATGATCAAAAAATCAATCCAGGACAGCCATAAAATATTCACAAAATAATAATATAATTAATATGTTCATTAAAGGGTTTAAAAAATGTTTTGAAAAAAATGGAAAATAATGAAGAAAATGCCAATTATATTCAAATTAATCAAGAAATGAAAAATAAGACCATAGAAAAATCAGAAAAGATGCCAAGTAATTTTACAAAATTTTTGGGAATTTTTAAAAGTAAGAAACTATTTTTAAAAATTAAAATAAATGGGTAAAATAAACAAAAATAATAAAAAAAAGCAAAGTCAGAAACAAAAATAAAATAAGGTCACCAATATTTGTCACAATATCATTGGATCATTCCATAATTTTTCCAGAATTTAAAAATGTGTAAATGTATTTTTAAACAATTTAAACATATCAAATAAGTGTAAAATTCATAAAAAATATCAAAACACAAAATTAATTTGTGAAAAAATAAAAATCAGAAAGAGAATAATCAAAAATATTTTTCATAAATTTTTTGGATTTTTTGGACTAAAAATGAATTTTTTATGATTTTTTGAAATTTAAAACAATTAAAATATAAAAATCAGAAAAAGAAAATAAAAGAAAAAGATGTGAACCATTGGATTAGAGTCAAAACGCGTTAGTAATCAATTCCAAAGGATCTGGCGCGCTGTGCATATCATGGTCTTTACTGAATAACGTACAAAATCGTTAATAAAATCAGAATTTGAAAATAACAAATGTCACGCTTTCATTGGTTAGAAGATGATATGTTGTTCGTCTTCAACCTCCAGCTTCACGAATTATAGGTCTTTTAAACTGTAAAATCATTAGCTCAGACCTATGCCATTCGCTTCGTCTTTTCAAGACAAAGACAACCACACCCTCGCGCCAAATTTATATAAACTGTAACTCAAGCAATTTGGAAAGAAAGTTTTGAAAATGGATTTGAAAATTCATGTTCAAAACGTGCTTCCATATAAAAGTAAGTGTTGTGACTAGAACAAGGGAAATGAGAGCAACACAATAATTTCAATGTTTTGAAGAATTGATGAAGGAATCTACCTATTGAAGTTGAGTTGCAGAGCTCTGAAACTGGACTTCTATGGAGCAATATAGGGCAAGATGCTTGAACGTGATTATATGGTTAGCTTCAAGGAAGATCAAGGAAGGTGAATTGATAAAAAAATGGATTGAAAAAGGCTTGAGAATAGGATTCGAAGTAGCTGAATTCTGAGTTGTGAAGTAAGTTTGACAGGGTGATTCTGGCTATCTAAGTTTGGGAAATTAAATGGGGTATGACCCTCTATTTATAGGGAATCAAATGGAATGCTCAAGCGTGTGGAATGATGCAAATTGGATGGAAATCATGTGAACCTGATGCACGAGCAAAGTGTGATCTGATTTGCATCAAAACTCATCAAATCCTTGTGTTTCAAGGCTCTAATCCACTTTGGCAACTTGGTTAAACATGTTTAGATCAGAAACGCGTGCTAATTTGATGTTTAAAGGCCAAAACATGGATTTCAAATTCTGAATTATGGTGAAACTTCAGTTCCAAGTTACCAAGTTCAATCCAATGGCATTTCCACCTCAGGGGGTCTTAGGGTAAAATTCTTGATGCTTTGGAAAGATGAGGTAACAAGTTTTGCAATGGAAAAAGAATGGAACCAAATGGATTCTTGAGCTGAAAACTACATGGAGTCAAAGTTGAAGAAAAAGAGTTGACTTTCCATACTTAGAAATATTTTAAATTATTCTTTAAAAATGACCTATAATCTCTTGCATCCAAACATGGCCTTCCACTTATAATTTTCTCTTGACCAAAAAATATGGAATGAAGTAGATCTCTTTAATGACATTTTGAAATTTGAACCACTCAAAATCTCCAAAAATTGAGCAAGTTATGACTTGTTGAAGTTGGCCAAAAATCATGAAATGACCTGTAATCTCTTGCATTATTAAGGCAACTTCCATCCATTTTCTTACTTCGCACATAAAAGAAGTCATGAATTACACATCCTTAGGGTCATCATGAAAAAAGAATGGGCTCAAGGTGATAAAAATTGACCAAGTTATGACCATTTGAAGTCACATATGGAAAATGTGGGATTCATCTGGATGACTTGTAATCTTTGTTCTTCACCAAGTTTCTTCCACATGAAAACTCCTTGGAAATTTTGAAGTGATTTGTTGGTAACCCTTTGAAGAGAAGAATTTTTTTGGAATCACTCAAAAATAAAAAAAGATGAGCAAGATATTCCCCTTTGAAGTCCAAAACCCTAGCCTCTAGATCAAGAGAATGCTTGGTGGAACTTTGCCAAGTTTGAACAAAATTTTTGTGCCAATATTCTTCCTTTGTGAATAGAATTTGTTGAGGATGATGATGAGGACTCATGGCCACAAAAACTACTTCAATACCAACTTCAAAACAACTTCAATGGTGAGGTTTGAATCTCTCAAGACTTTGACTAGGGCATAGAAATAAACTCATGAACCCATGATGCAACTTGCTAAACCTCATTGCCTTTTACTACATTATTAACAAGTAAGACAAACCAATATTGTATTTTTTTAATTTAGAGAGAAAATCAAAGCAAAATATCCATGATCACCAAAGAAAACAAGTCAAGGTGCTTGGTAACTCCTCAAAGAGCAAGGCTAAAGATAGGGAGAAGAACCAAAAGCCCTAATGTGATTTTGTGGTGATTGAAACAATATGGTATGATGAAGGTATCTTAGGGGCAAAAATTGGGGTACAACACCACCGTATTACACACGCATACACACCAATATTATTACCTCAATTGACCAAGCATGCCTTGTACCATGAAAATATGCTTTTGAATATATTTCCAAAACAAGCAAAAGAGTGAAAATAACAAGTTGTTCTCGATTACACTCACATGCCAGCTCATCATTTTCTTTCCGTTCCACTCATTTCTCACTAATAAAAAACTACATCATCAACATGATAAATCCAAGCCAAATGCATGAACTCACGGACCCTACTCTCACTTCACAAAAAATCTTGAACAAATTTCCTAACAAACTCAACCATAGCCAAGTTAATCTCACTTCAGAGCTCACTATATAAGCTTGTCAAGATCCATAATTAATGATTCATTATATGTTAATCTTTTAGGAACTATATAACTTCCTAACAAACTCAACCATAGTCAACTTAACCTCACTTCAGAGCTCACTATATAAGTTTGAAGTGATCTTTGGCCAATCTTTTAGGAACGTTAGGAATCCTAATTGATGATTGATTACATGTTAATTTTAAGTAAGTTTGGAATATTTTTTAGGCCTTTCAATTGGAATTCTTTGAGCCTAGATTCTTATTTGTTTGATGAGACACTTGTTTGCATTGATGAATTGATTTAGGGAATGCACTTATGCAATTTTATTAGGATTTCTTCTCACATACACTTGAATATTATGCCATGAGTTAGAGCCTAATTTCACATTTTTTGATCATTCAGAGCCCATTTGTTCTAAACCTTACAGCTCAACGACACCAATCTTTCACCATACGTGGGGTTTGTCCTGCGGGGCTTCAATGGCTCGACCTCAAAACCATGGGGATACGTTGAGCTTTTCGTCACCTTCGGGGAAGAAACCGCCTCCCAGCAGATCAAGGTGCAATTTCTGGTTATCTACTTCCCGTCTCTCTACAATTTCATCATAGGGAGACCAACTCTGGATGAATTGACCGTCGTGCTCTCAACAGTCCATTTGAAGATGAAATTCTACACAAGGAAATTACGCGTTGCCACCGTCCACGGGGACATCTTAGCTGCCAGAAGATGTTTCCATGCGACTTCCAAGGGGAAGAGCATGGTCGACACTGGAGCGCGACCTGCCAAAAGAGCTACCACGGCTTGACCTAAATCACAACTTGCTTGGAGAGAAGAACAAAGGGCTCCGCCAAAGGTCTACTCCATCTCACTCGACACCCGCTTCGACAAGGATGAAACCCCCAATGGCGAACACGAAATACTCCGACCCATCCCAGACGAAGACTTGGAGTCCGTCCCCCTTGGTGAAGACCCTCACAAAGGAGTGAAGATTGGCATCAGACTCCCTGACTTGGGGAGGAAGAAGATTAAAGCTTTCTTGGGGGAGAATGCAGTCTTTTTTGAATGGAGCTCCGCGAAGATGCCTAGACTCGACCCCGTGGTCGCCTGTCACCAACTGGCCATTGATCCAGCCGCTAGGGAAGTAATTCAACGTAGACATAGGCAGTCTCTCGAGAAAGCAGAGGCTGCTGAAAATGCTGCAAAAGACTTCCTAGAGGCTAATTTTATTTTTGAGGCCTGACATTCATCCTTGCTCTC
This sequence comes from Vicia faba, assembly GCA_948472305.1. Classification (NCBI taxonomy): domain Eukaryota; kingdom Viridiplantae; phylum Streptophyta; class Magnoliopsida; order Fabales; family Fabaceae; genus Vicia; species Vicia faba. The sequence goes on from OX451740.1 coordinate 835,724,144, forward strand.
AAACATTGTACTATTTAAAAAGAATAACGGAAAATGGAGAATGTGTGTTCATTATACTGATCTTAATCGCGCATGTCCCAAAGATACCTTTCCTCTATTTGACATTTATATGCCGGTCGACAACTCGGTCAACTATAAAACTTTATCGTTCATGGACGCCTACTCAGGTTATTCCCAAATCCCAATGGATATGAGCGACAAACATTGCACCGCTTTCATGACCAGCTCAGGCAACTACTACTACAACGTAATGTCCTTCGGCCTAAAACATGCAGGGGGAACATACCAACGGATGATGAACAAATTCTTCTGAGACGAGATCAGTGATATGCTTGAAGTATACATGAACGACATGATCGTCAAGTCTCGAACAGATACCGATCATGCCGCCCACCTCAAAAGAGTCTTTTCCCAAGCAAGACAATGCATAATGAGATTCAACCCCGAGAAATGCACCTTCAGGGTTAAGGCGGGAAAATTACTTGGTTTCTATCTGACTGAATGAGGAATTAAAGCCAACCCCGCCAAGTTCCGGGAATTCTCTGAGCTTCCCATGCCTAGCTCGAAAAAATACATACAAGTCCTAAACGACATGCTCACCTCACTCTCCTATTTTGTGGAAAAATCCGCGCAACATGTTATTCAATTTTTTAAACTTCTGCACAAAGAGGTAGCTTTCAAGTTGACCGAGGACTGAGAGCAAGCCCTCCTCCACATCAAGCAAAGCCTTTTGCAACCGCTCGTGCTATCGCGACCTAAGAACAGCGAATCTTTGTTCCTTTATCTGGCCGTCTCTGCCGAGGCTGTAAGCGCGACCCTCATTCGGGAGACTCCTGACGGGTAAAAACTGGTGTATTTTATGAGAAAATCACTACAAGGGCCCGAGTCAAGTATCAACAGATTGAAAAAGTAGCCTTGGCCCTCATAAACGCTGCAAGGAGACTTACACATTACTTCCTGGCGCACAAGATCATCGTACGAATAGACCAACCCGTAAAACAACTCCTATGCCGACCATACATGGTTGTTCGAATGCTAAAATGGTCCTTGGATCTCTTGGAGTTCGACATCCAGTACGATAACAGGAAGGCCCTCAAAGCCCAAGCGTTGGCCGACTTCGTCACATAAATGACCGCTCACAATCCCCCCATAGGGAAGAAGCACAAGTGGACCATCTTTGTGGACGGAGCGTCCAGCTCGACAGAGAGCGGAGCGAGTATCCTCCTCGAGAACGAGGAAGGTGTCGTAATCGAGAACTCCCTCACCCTTTCTTTTCCAACGTCGAACAATAAAGCTGAATACGAGGCCATGCTTGCAAGATTAAGGCTGGTAGAGGATTTGGGTGCCCGAGAAGTACAAATTTTCATAGACCTATTCTTTGTCCCCGAGGTAGAAGCATTCTTGGGCCTCAGCTTTAATAGACGCCATTCGACCTGTAATCAAAAGGAAACTTTCAGTCGCGGGCTAAAGCAAAGACAACATCACGGGTATAGACCACGACCATACCCCCTACCTAAAAGCTTCATAGCTTCCCCGTCTGAAGAACATTCGAGCAAAGGCTTCGTGTTGATCAACCTATTAACGAGGAGATACTCCCATTTATCGTTGAAGAATGGGTTTTTGTTCCCATCCACACACATCGTTAGGGAGAAACTCTTAACTTAGGATGTCAGTTTCTCATAGGAGAGCTTATCCTTCGCATCTAAGTCCTCAGGTTTTACCGTATAATATTCGAGCTTTTTCTCGAAATTTTTCCATTTTCATTCTAGCGGAAATCTGGGCACAAACCGGGCCACTGGTAGATCATCCTCAATCTCTCCCGAGTGCTCGTACAAGGAATCTACGACCGCATTTGTCAGAGGCTTCACGATAAAGTACCTCTCTTTGAAATGGTGAACAGATTCCAAATAAGGCCGGAAGAATTTCCCAAACTATTTGAAACTCACCCTGGCTTGCCCCCCTCCAATTGACTACCTTTGCAAGTGGAAGATACGGAAGAAGAGGGGTGACGTGGCCCTTATTTGTAGATACTGAAAGACGGGCTCGAACGCCCGCATGAACGCCAGCGCGTTCAGGTGAAGCTGAGAGGGTGTCAGTTGAAGCCACTGGAAAACCCCCACTTGGAAGTCATTGAAGGGCAAACGCATCCCCGCCTCCTTGAATGAAAATTCGTACATAGGGAAACGCTTTCTCAGATACAACGAGAATATCCTCCGGTTACCATAAGGGATTTGTAGTATCTAATTGGCGGGGGAGGCCCTCAGCTCAAACCTCCAGACAACTGAATGAGTCTGATGCATCGTGCGAGAAGCACGACCTCTTATTCCTTGGTTTAGGTACGACCCAGACCAAAGGGTCCTCCTTGACATTGGTTTCATCTTCATGACTAGAGGTCACAACCTTCTCCTCTATTGGATACACCATTATACTTGAAAAGTAGGGAAATAATCAATTCGACATCATCAAATTTACCCTTCCACCATAAATCAAGTGAAAGGGCGATGAATCTGTTGAGGAACAGACTTCGACCCAAGCCCTCGACTGCTACACTAAAATAAGCTTAGGGACATTTAGTTAAACTGGAACGCTTCCTGGATCAGCCTCGCTACCTGGGAAATTGTCCCTAACACCATGAACTTCAATGAACATTCCTGGATGTTCATCACAGAACCCATAAATGTTCATCCAAGATTCTTCCAATCAAGACGAAAACTAAGCCTTTAATCTAAAATTTATAAAGAAAACATGTTGTTAGGAGGATATGACTTACTTGAATAAGAATTCCTTAAATAACTCTAAGGAGAAGCTAAGAGGAGAGAATCCACGCGCGGGTAAGAAAGATTGCAGAAAGCTTGAGAATGACAAATGAAACCCTGGTACCCCCCCTTTTATAGATGGCTCACACCCCACGAGGTTTCGTATGAAAGGTCATCATTAGTTTGGGACTTTTGGACTCCCCATGGAAAGACGGCACCCCAAAATGATAGTCACGTGGCGCAACAAGCAGCCACGTGCGCATCTTCAAAAAACAAACTTACCCCCGACTTCAACATAAAATGTTATATACGAGCATGATGAAGATGTCTCACGCAACGAAATGCTCGACATCATGGCTAAAGCATGCATACGGGCATATTCATCATGCACCGCTCACGAGGATAAAATGGCGCTCGACATCGTAGCGACACCTTAAAGACGGGTGAGTCGAAAAAGAGCCCGGGAAATTCCCCGTAGCCTATGTACCCTTAACGGGCGCCGCTTGAATAATTGACCTAGTTGACCCTGCAACTCGCGTGTTTACAAAATCCTCGACAAATTTAAATAGGTTGTCCCCAACTCGAGTGAACAAATTATCCCCGTTAGAGGGTTACGATCTCCCTTCTCGAGTAAATTTTCTCTGACCGTAAAGCTGAACTTAAGTCATCACCCTTTCACCTAAGGGAAATAACTTGGGGAGATCCTGATCTGGACTAGGCCGACACTTTCCCCACTATTAGGGAGGCCCAGTCCAACTCCTTTGCACAAGGTCCAAAGGCAAGCAATCCAAGTTGGGGACCGTTGGGCAACTCCCCATGTATCCGTTAGGGAACGTAGCCCACGTGTACATATCACCATAATCATCCTGCCCTCCGGGAATAACAGATCTGACTCCTAATTTCTCGGGGAAGTTGACCAGGGAGGAGGCCACGTGCTGGACTATATACACACGTAAGCCCTGACAGTCTTCAGTATTGGGCCTCATCGTGGCACAACGTTGGATACCTTGGCCCAACGTTGGGGCTATAAATACCCTCTCACTTGAGAGGGCCAGGTATTGAATCATTCACTCTCACACTCACTTACTTGCATTAAGCTCGAAACCTCACTTTGGCATCAGAGTGTCTTGCAGGTACCCATCCCCCTTACTTCACCATCCCCTACTACTCAACCTGAAGCTCGTGGGCCTTGACGATCCATTCTGGTCAGGCACGATCAATAAGGATGAAGAGTGATAAATAGTTTTATTAGTATTATTTGAATTAAAATATTAGATTTATTATTATGGTATAATAATTAAATAACTATTTTATCATTATGAGGAAGGAAGGGCATAATGGGAATAATTACATTAGGGGTCCAGAGGTTAGATAAGTAAAAACAAGGGAAAAGAAGAGTGTCTTTTGCTTTTATTGATTGTAGAAGCGAGAGAACAGAGAAAGAGCGCATTTTGGAAGAAGAAACTAGGGAAAGAGAAACCAGTGTCAAAGTTTAGAGAACAATCAATCCAATGTAAGGGTGAAGTTCCAACTTTCTAAGGGATGATATAATGATGGGCATGTGGGAATATTGATTGTTGTGGTTGTTGTTGTGTTTGTCATGAAATTGATTCTTTTGTATGTGTGAATCTATGTGATAAAATTCTTGAGGTAATTGCAATTGAACTGATAAAATTGATGTTATTATTGATTGGGTATGTTGTATGAATGGTGTGTCAAAGTATTGGAATCAGATTACATGAATTGGTTGTGGTTTGGTTTAAGATGAACAACGACTCGTATGCTGAAAAACAATAAGTTCTGCTACCGCAAAGAATAAACTGGTTTTCACTATTAAAGAAACTGATTTCCTGCACGAAAATTTCAAAAATTGGCTAGTGGAAGTGTGGAAACCGGTTTCCAGTATTGGGTAAACTGATTTCCTGAAGCTGGCAATATTTTTTTCAAAAATTTATAAAACTTGTAACTTTTGACTATGGTGTCTATTTGATGCACCGTTTGAACCTACAGAAAGCTAATAAAGTTTACTTCCTCATAAAAATGGTTTAATGTTATAAAAATGAATTTAATTGGTTGGTAACGAGGCATTTTAAATGTCATTGTAGGATGTCAGTGTTTACATTATTGTAAAACTTAGAAAATTCATAACTCAAGCTGTGAGAGTCTGATTGATGTGTGGCTCGAATAGTTGCAAAGCTGTTTTAAAATTCTTTAAACTAAAATTAATTTCAATACCAGAATTCCAACTATTAGACATGCAAACTAGGGTTCGAAAGGTGTCGAGTTGTGTTGTTATGTGGAATGCTTCAAATGTCTGGTGATTTGTTTGATATGTCAATGTATTATTATAATTGTAATGTTGTGATATTGTGTTATTATTATTAGTTACAACATAATAAGTTGATAATATGTTTGGTGAATTGTGATACTATGACTTTGCTTCGTTGGATGTATGCAAATGTGTTGTTAATGTCTGTTATGTCAATATATTATTGTTGATGTATGCGTTGGATAGGTGTAGGTTGCATATTGGCTAATAGTGGCGAGGTATATAGACCATGGTGGCAGTCTTTGTGCGGGTAGTTGAATTATGTTGTGTTGCACAAATAATATGTATGTATAATATATTACTTTGTGAAATGTTGCAAATGCTTGTGATTTGCTTGCTATGTTATTGGTTGTTATGTTGCATGTTTTGGAAGGTGTTTGGTGTGTGGTGGACGTTATCAGTGAAATGCATAGACTATAGTGACGGTCAATATGCATATTATTGTTGTTTCATAATAAATGTTGATTTCATGCTATATAATGATGAAGATGATGTTATTGGCATGTATGAGTGAAATATTGAGGGCTTATGCCCTGTAGTTGCTTAATTATGTTGTTGCATGTCGGTGTTGCATGCATTTATTGGTGAGGGCTTATGCCCTATTGTTGGCATGTATTGGCATTATGGTGATGAGCTTATGCCCTGTTGCTGTCCTATTTGGCATTATGGAGAAGGCTTATGCTATGTTGGTTTCACATGCATTGAGTCAGTGTTAGTCTCATTGCATAGCATTGATTAATTGACATGGTGTTGAGTTGTATGGATGATATATGCATTATGTGATAATTGTTGATATGTGGTGATAAATACATGTGGTTGTAGAAATTATTATGTAATGGAATTGTTATTGCTATTGGAAAGGTGTGAGATGTGGAATGAATAACTATGCATGATATATTTACTGTATACTTATTATTATATCTTCTTTTATATTGTTGTGATATCTCACTCTTCTGTAGGAATGATGTTTTGTACGGTATCGTGCAGATAGTCAGGAGTAGTCCGAGGCTGCAGAGTTCAGAAGAAATTATTTTTCCTTTTATATTCAAGTCGGCGTTGTGCTCTGATATGTAATACCGGAGATGGGGATAAACGCTTGATTTATATTATGTTATTTGATGTTGGTTTGGAGTCGTATGAAGTCTCCATTTATTTTAATAATGTTGTTGATGCTGGATGATAATTATGTTAATAATATGTATGGATTCTTTTTCCGCTGCTTAATGAAGTTAAAGTTGGAATGTATGATAGTTTGTTTGGTTTATCTGAAAAAGGTGTTATGTAAGCTATAAATATATGTTATGAGCAATTATGTTGTGCTGAAAAAATGTGACATCCTAAATATGTGTTGAATATATTTTACGACAAATTACTCTGATAATTATTATTATTCGTCGGGGGATTTACAGTGTTACATTAGTGATATCAAAGTCTGGTCGGTTCGTCCGGCCAGGTTGTTGAGTCACTAGTGTAGGTGATAGTTGAATAATGTCGAGGTATTGTTCCTTAGTACGCAACATGTGTGTGGAACACTGTTGGTGCCTTCTTGTTTTTCTAATCACGTGTTTGCAGGAGAGGGATTGAAACAAGTGGGGGAGAAGCTATTGCTTCTCAGAAATGTTTTAGTTGCAAGATGTGAACAGTTCGTTCAGTGTTTCATGGATTGTAAGGGTGTAAATATTGGTGAGACTGTGTTGTTTCCTGATTCCGAAGAAGAATACAGATTCAAGATTTATGTCTTACGGTAAGTCAAAGTGTCTTTGAGAGGGAATGATCATGTACTTGTGTTGTTCATATCTCTAGGAGTGGATGGCGATGTTATGGCTATTCTTTATCCGAGAGGGAATGATCAGGTACTTGGTTTTAACTGCTATTCTTTAATTTCTCTTTGAAACAAGATTACAAGTGTTACAGAATAACAAATAACCCTCTCGCCCTAATTAGGATTTGCAGTATGCAATTATAAGAGACTTATATGCTATTTATAAGAAACCTAACATACTAAACTAATGGCCTTTTACACACATACCAATTACAAGATAACTTAGGAAACAAGCTAACTTAAACAATTGAATATAACAAACAAGCCCAATTTGACAATGCTAATAAACCTAGAATTTTAACTACATCTTGTGAGCAGACTTCGACAACATACTTAAACCTTGTCGAATCAATAAACTTTTTCTATCGACATCTCGACACTAGAGTTTCGATCCAATAGTTTTCCTAATACTTATAAAAAAATAATTAAATTTCTTCAAGTCATTTGCAAGAAATTAATTGTACGTTTTATTTTTAAATGTTTTCAATTACAATTTTCTGTTAACAAAAATCTCTCGGTAAATATTTAAGATGTCATAAGATTCAAAATAAGACGATATAAATGTATCAAACAAGTAATAATCTTTTTATTATTATATTTCTCTTAAAATTTGACAAATAAATTTATTTAGAGTAACTAGCTATATTTTATTGTGGTAGTAGCTAAACAGAAATTTTACTTAATCATATAAGTAAAAAAATTAATTGTTGGGCTATTCTTTTCCTATTTTTTTATCTTTGCACCAATGTTTCAATAACATCATTTTTAGATTATGTATGTCCCAACGCACCACTGCTTTGTTATTAATATTTCCTTTGATCAAATCTCTATTCGGGAGAATAATTTCTCAACAAGTACTTTTATTTAATTTTAATGTGTTAGTTGGGCCTCTGATGCGATGAACCCCTTCCATGATATTTCTGTTTCAAGTATAATATTGCCTTATTTTAGGCTTTTGACTTGAATCCAACTTTTCAACATTAAACATTCAAACAAATCTAAAAAAGAACAAATATTTTTGCCATAAAAATTCTTTGCTAATTAAAACCTTTTTTTGGTACGTCAATAAAGTTGAGGTGTAACTTTCAACAATAACATTGACTTGTGAGTTGTCATTGTAACATTCAGCATTAGACAACTAAATTGATCTAAATCCTCTGAATTTTATACTAATTATGACAATCTCTTGTGAATCAAATTTCAATTTAAATACCTCTTTTAAAAATTTGAATTTACTAATTTACACTAAGTGAAACATTAGTTAATTATGGCTTCTTCTTATGCTAATAACTCTTTTTTTTTTCTCTTGCTTGACTTATGCTAAACCTTTAGCACAATTGTATTTGGTAAAAATTTCAACACTGATTTTAACATTCTATTTGGAGATAAAAGGGCTAACATACAAGATGTTCAAAAAGATTCAAAGAGGTTCCTACGTAGTACTGTAGATGTTTAGGGTGCTAATATATTTCCTTTGAATAACCAAGCCCCGTACCTTGATCTCTATTTTACTTTAGGTTTTAGTCACTCTTTTCCTAGTCTATTGGATAAACTAAAAGTGTGGTGACGATTTTATTGATATTTTGGGAGTTAAGTCAATCCAATGGTTTAGCCTCAATATTTCTGACGCTATAGAAAATTGATGAATTCACTGGTGAAATAAATCTCTAAGTGGGTTGAACTTATCTTTGTTTATTTATGTATGTGCTTTTATTATATTTGTTGTATATATACCTGTATGTCTGGATTTTTCTGGTTTTCAGGGTGCTTGGTGACCTCTTATAAGTGTTATACCCAGACTTGGGAAAACTTAAGATAAGATGGGTGGTATAGTCATGTTAAATTTGATGGAGTAATTCTAAAATAGGAGGCATGAGATCCCCCGCTCAGTGGAGGCCCCTTTGACTGTACTATTTATTTACTAAGCAATCGAGGAGATATTGCTGCTTTCCACCTGGGAGCTAGCAAAGTTGAGAAGTCGTAGAACCATTAATCCATCTTGGTCTTTTAGATGTAGTGCGGAGACTATGACAGAGCAATATAGAAGTAGTTGTTACATGATGCTGCACTCAGATGAGTTTCTCTTGAGAATATTGCTAATTACCGAGCAAATCGGGACGTTGGTAATATCTGAAGGAGGAATGTAGACTTTGGGGTTTCCTTAGAACCTTGATCTACAAGTGATAAACCATTAGTCCTTACCTTGTGGGTAGTACCTTTGGCTTCATGCTCATGACGTCGAACCTATAAACCCCCATGTTTGTGATCTTGTGTATGGTTGTTGCATCATCATGTATTCATGCACCCATGAGCATTCTTTAAACAGTTTTTCAAGGAACTTAAGGTTGATCTTTGCAAACATGTCAGGTACTCTTTTGACCATGGATTTTGGAAGGAGAAATACTCATAAGTATAGTTTCAAGGATCCTAAGATAGAGAAACTGATGAGTTTGATTTCTGAGATTGAAAGTCCTATAGATTTCCAGAAGAATTATGAAGCCATTGTGCCTCTTATGAAGCTCAAGATGAAGGAGTGTATTCTTACTATATTGGTCCAGTTCTGTGATCTGTTATACTGATGTTTCACTTTTCCTAACTATCAGTTGATGCTCATATTAGAAGAGTATTCTATTTACTTGGTCTACCTATTACTGATAATGTTCTTTTCTCTGGTTTAGAAGGAGAGTCCAAGTCTCATGAGATTGTAGCAGTTACTCACTTGAGGAAGTCTGCGATTGAAGCTAACGTGACTACCAAAGGAGGAATTAGAAGTTTAACTGCTTAGTTTTTGTTGGACAAAGTACGTTACTTTTCTAAGATGAAGAGTACAGTTGACTTTGAACCTATCTTTATTTTGCTTTCCTATGAGTTGTTCTTATTTCCTAATGTCGACAAATTTGTAGATGTTAATGCTATTAGGATCTTTCTGATTCGGAATCCATCTGCTAGGAGATACATATTATTCCATTCATATTCAAAATTTCTACCAAGAAGGGATGATCATTTTTTGTACACTATTGCTATACTAGTGGTTTATTTCTCATTTACCTCAGTCTGCCGCTTTTTGGGATTTCAAGAAGGAACTGTGTTGGGTGCCGAAAATTATGGCTCTTACTCATTCTTACATTGATTGGTATCATCAAGCTTACTATGATGTGAAGATTATTGATAGTTTTTGTGTTTTACCCAATGTACCTCTTCTTGGTACAAAGAGAGGTATTAACTACAAGCCTGTTATTGCATGTCGCCAACATGGATATCTGATGCGGGATAAACCAAGTAACATTCATCTGAGTAGTTTCTTTCTCAAAGAAGGAGAAGATCGCAAAGAATCTAAGGAAGAGATTGATAAAGCTTGGCGCCATATTCATATAAAGGGAAGAAAGTATTTAGGAGCAAGAGAAGTTGTTTCTTTAGAGCCTCATCTTCGATGGGTACAAGCAAGGGCAATTTAGTTGAAGATGCCTTATCATCGCAAAGAACCTTTAGCTAACATGTTTATGATGACTACTCTTACTATCTTAGATGATGTGGAAGAACTTAAAATTTCGTTAGTTAGAATGCAGCAAGAGAAGGAAGCATGGAAGAACAAATGTCAAACTTTGGAGGTATCCTACTCAATATAACTAAAGGAGAAGGATGATTTGATTGAGATTCTTGAGAGGCATGTTGTAGAGATGATGGAGAAGCAGGAGGATTTATTTTCCTCTAGCATTCAGCCATGTCCCAATGAGCTAGATCACTCTCACCTATATCCTGATTCTGGTAGATGGAAATAATTCATCGACAAATATGTAGAAGAGAACAAGCAGTTGAAAGCTCAGATTGCAAGACTCATAGGAAAACGTCAATGTATGGAGAGATCTTCATCAGTTCTAGCTCCTTAGGACTTTTTGATTCTATCTTTATTCTCTTGTATTTAGGATTGTTGAAACTTGTTCTAAAAAGTTGTAATCCCTTCCAAAATTATTAAATGAGATTGCTTAGTATCCCAAAATGCGTTACTTCTTTGATATTTGTAATTGTTTTACAGTTCTTTAAGTTCCTTGAGAAAACTAAAATAAATCATGTGTATTACATGTCATGCATCATGTCGCACATATTTTTTCATTTGTCATAAATTTCCCAGGTGTCTTACTCATTTCTCTGCCTCGTTCAGTCAGCAAGCTGCCACATCCCTACAATACTCAGGTTAATTCTAGAAAAAAGATGGAGAACCTTGAACAAGAAAATCGCGAGCTTTGCAAGGAAGTGACCTCTTTGAGAGCTGGAATTGTTAACCTTACTGCTTTAGTGGAATCTTTGATGGCTTCTCAGAATCATCCACCACCTCCTCCTCCACCTCTTTCTCCTCAAACTACTCAACCACAAAAGACGATTGTTACTTATGAAGTTCTGTTAGTTCCCGTATCTATTACTCCCGTTGTTACTGCTGCTCAACACCGTTTTCCTTGTAGTTATCTGTGGGGAATGTGATAAGGTTACATGCCAGAAGGATACAACCCTACTGCTCAAGTCGCTTCACTTGTTCAACCTGCTTCTGTTTCTACACCTCATGTGGTGCATGTTGTCCCCGTTATTAATGATGAGGTTTATCATGTTGCTCATCCACTAAGTGAAATATTGGGCTTATATGATAGAATGGATGATTTTCAGGATCATTTCAATGAAATGCAAAAATAAATGAAGGCCCTTAAAAGGAAGGAGTTGTTCGAACAAAATTTTAGTGACCTCTGTTTAGTTCCTAATGTGAAAGTGCCTGTGATGTTTAAAGTACAAGAATTTGAGAAGTACAAGGGCAACTCTTGTCCCTGTGATCACATGGTAATGTATATAAGGAGGATGTTCACTCATACTGACGATCAACGCTTGCTCATCCATTTCTTCCAAGATAGTCTGACTGGTGTTGCCTTAAAATTGTATATGGGTTAGGATAGTATCAACATCCATATATTCAATGATTTGGGTGAAGCTTTTGTGAAACAGTATAAGTACAACATGTTTATGGCACCTGACTATGACCAGCTAAGAGCAATGGCTCAAAAAGATAAGGAATCACTGAAGGAGTATGCACAATGTTGGCGTGAGGTTGTTGTCCAAGTGATACCCCTAATGGGAGAGCAAGAAATGACTAAGGTCTTCCTAAAAACCTTTGGTTCATTTTACTATGAAAGAATGGTGGAAAGTCCACCAAGTGATTTCACTAAGATAGTATGTATGGGTGTCCTTTTGGAGGAAGCCGTTAGAGAAGGACAATTGTCACAAGATGAAGGTTCTAGTGCAGCCAAGAAGCCATCACATGGTTTCTCTAGAAAGAAAGAAAGGGAGACAAATGTTGTTATTCAAGAAGGAATAATTAGGCCTCCAAGAAGACATTATCAGCATCAACAACAAGTTGCTTCAGTAACTCCGATTTTCAATGTAGCTCCAACTGTTGTTGCATATCAGAAAGCATCTCCTCAAAGTAATCAAGGCCTGGATTTAGAAGAACCCGGTGTAGACTAGGTCTTCTCCTTCTATACCTTGTTATTGCGGTAAAGCTTCAAGCAAAAAGTAAAGTATTATTTTATAGGGTGATATTTAGGTTATATAGTTCACTCACAACCTAAGTAATTTCAAACACAAACTGAGAGGCCTACAATATCACCTCAATAGCGATCTCTCAAACACCTCAACAACATAGAAGTCAATTGTGTTAGTCGCGTCGATAATCTCTCAGAGAGACACAACTAACACAAAGACGTTAATCACAAACACCCAAGTGAATGTCAGCTCTAAATCTGTCTCTAGAATCCAGAAACTAATAGACTATCATCCTAGATAAGTATCCGAGCAGTATATGTCTATAACAACCCAAATTTCGAGCACAGAGCAAAAATCCAGGACAACAATCAACAAGGATTTGTAAAGCAAGTTTTATATAATGCCATGGGTTATGCAGAAGTGATGCCCCTCGCCCGTCCATCGGCCGACGATGCACATTAGTCCAACAAATTTTGTTGCTTTCTCTCCACAACTTCAATTAGCTCTCTCTTCTTGGCCTTATTTCTTTATTGATCCAACAATGCATCATGGAGCTTTTATTCCTCTAGCTCCAACAATGCTCAAATACCTACAAAATAAATACAAAACTATCAAACGATACACTTTATACACGAAAAGGAATTATTCATAAACTAAACGTATTTATACACAAAGTTGGATTATTCAACTGATATTAAAAAAAAAGAGTCGATAAGTGCAACAAATAGATGCAAAAATAACTAAAATTTGCACTTATCAAACACTCCCCAACTTGAACTTGTTTGTCCTCAAACAAGGCCAAATAACTCAAAGAAGAAAAAATGATCAACCAAAGAATCATAAATCAACAAGTTTTAAAAATGAAAACAAATGTATGGTTCAAACAAAAATGAACAAGCAAGATAAATACTTACCACAATCCTACAACGATAATATATAAACGAAATGAATCCTAAGTACAAAAATCATACTAAATATTCTAAGACAAAACAAGCTCAATCATGAATCACACCTAGAAAAAAGCCATCGGTAGATGAAGAACACCCAAAAGTGAGGGACAAAAACACTCATCCAAAATATTGCAAACAAAAGACTAAATTATACATTCATCCAAAAATTGATACTGAAAATATAAAGGAAATGATCACAAGGGCTTTTCAAGGTTGTAATATGACTTGGTTAACAAACAAGAGATAAGTCCTAAAACTAATCGAAACAAAAACTTCCCTAATCCTAAAGGAATGACCAACTCACAAAGACTCAAGCAACACAATTTCAATCATACTTCTTCGTCATTCCAAATTTCAAACAAACACACATCACTTATTACCACAACATTATTCCATAATCTTTTGTTTTTCTTTTTCAAGGCTTTTTCAAATTTTTTTATTTTCTTTTTCTAATGTTTCTTTTTCACTTATTTTTTTATTTCTTTTTCTTTTTATATTTCTCAACCTCACAGCAACCAACATATAAATGAGCAAATATTGATATCCCCAACTTGAATTCAACCAACATCAAAGTGTAAATACTCCCTACTTTCTAAGGCACGGTAAAAATTCAAACCAAAAATAATGTTTGAAGGATCAAGAAAACAAAGAATCAATGTCCATACAAAAAAAGAGAACCAAACACTCATAGACAAGCATTTATCAAAAACAACATGGACAATGACAAAAAGGCTCAAAGGGGGTACTAATGATCACACACTCACAAGGTGAATTGACTATTTGGCCAAGGTAATTGTGCTCAAAATGAAACAAAATGTCTTGATCACTTTCATGTAATCATATAATCAACATAAACAAAAGATTAAGTATAATAAAATCAAGCTAAAATAATAATTGTGGCCTCCAGCATATATGAACAATGGAAAACTTCTTCATATTTCGGGTAAAAGGGTAACTAAAGTGATTCAAGTCAAAATCAAGTAATGCAAAAAAGAATGAATGGTATGGTAATTATACAAATGAAAAGTTTCCTAAACATGTTATGCCAAAGAAAGTGATAAACGAGTACCTGCTGTGTACCAACTTCAAAACATTATCATTACCATACATCCGCAAGTTAAAACATTTAAATTTGGACAATCACCAAAAATGACCTCCAGCTATCGAACAAAAATTGGAGTCCAAACAACAACGAAAGAATTAGAAAAAAAACCAAAATTACACATATACAAATTTCCTGAAGCTAATAAAAGAAAGCTCTCAGAAGTTTAAACAAGTTGAAAAGTGAAGATTTGATAATTTAGAACAAGTCCAATTTAAACTTATTTAAACAAAAATCAACACACTACCTAAACTAACAAAAATGAAAAACAATAAAACATGCTTGTTTTACGTCTTAAGCTCGACACCTGTTATTTAAGAACGTTCCTCCAAGTTGCTTCCACCTGGTTATTCCTAACCAACACACAAGAAAACGTGAAAGGAAACAAATAATGATATAACAAATTCAAAAGTATAGAAAACATGTACACGTGTGGTAAACGTAAACAAATAAGTTCACAAGTAAGCATAAACAAGTTCATGCATAATTTCAATATAACATATACATTAATTACAAAACAAAAAAACAAAGGAATTATCACGATGCAAACAATAAACCAATCCCTGGAAACAACGCCATTTTGCTGAAGCGGTAAAGCGGCAAGCCAAAATTAAAGTATTATTTTATCGGGTGATGTTTAGGTTATATCGTATCATATCCACAGAGATTGGTTATCGAGTCACAATTCGACAAATCATTCATTAATGAGTTTTAGGGTTTGAATGGGTTGTAAGGAAAAGGTTATCAACAGAAAATTAATTTAAACAAAATAAAAGAAAATGGAATAACTTATCAAGAGTTCATATGTACTACTTCTCACAGACTTAAACCTATCGACCAATTATAGTCTACCTACAATACTCGTCAATGTCACCACGTATCACTCACAACCTTAGTCATTTCTAACCTAAATTGAGAGGCCTAATGTATCATGGTAGAAATCTCTCAACCACCTCAACAACGCAAAAGTCAACCGTGCTAATCGCATCAATGATCTCTCAGAGAGACACAACTAACACAGATGCTTTAATCAAAGAGACACAAGTGAATGTCAGCTCTAAATCTATCTCTAGAATCCAGAAACTAATAGATTATCATCCTATATAAGAATCTGAACAATATATGTCTATAACAACCCAAATCCTGAGCACAAAGCAAAAATCCAGGACAACAAATTACAAAGATTTGTAAAGCAAGTTTTATATAACGCCATGAGCAACAAATATACATGAGTTCAAAGTAAATATTACATACAAACCTAACTAAAAGAGAATACACAAATAAAAGAGAAATGAACCACAAATCTACCAGTTTGTCAATGCCGATCGAAGGGCAATCCACCCGGATCATGCGTATGCAAGCTCTATAGTTGTTATCTAAGATAATCCACTATAAAATTAAGGTTGATGGAGTTGGAAAATCTAAAACGACACCCAAAACCATAACCATACAAAATGAAATTAAAATGAAATATAAAACAAATTTGTTCCGCGACCATCGCCCGACAACACAAACACGTCGCCTGACAACGCTACTTAAAATCATGGCCCAGATTATGCCACATGGGAAACTGGCGACAAATATATTCTTTCGCCCGACGATAGACTCACGTCACCTGTCGTATCTACAATTCCTTGCCGAATTACACAACACCGAAGCAAGGCAGAATCAACTGGAAAATTGGTCCATTCTTGCTCCTTCGTTGCTCGACGATGTAGAAACGATGCCCCTCGCCCGACCATCCATCGGAGATGCACGCCTGTCCAGTAATTTTTGTTGCTTTCTTTGCACAACTTTAATTGGATCTCTCTTATTGGCCTTATTTCTTTATTGATCCAATAATGCGTCTTGGAGCTTTTATTCCTATTGCTCCAACAATGCTCAAATACCTACAAAATAAATACAAAACTATCGAACGATACACTTTATACACGAAAATGCATTATTAATAAACTAAATATATTTATACACAAATTTGGGTTATTCAACTAATATTAACAACAAAGAGTCGATAAATGCAAAAATGTATATACAAAAATAACTAAAATGCACACTTATCAAACTATACCCAACTTGAACTTGTTTGTCCTCAAACAAGGCCAAACAACTCAAAGAAGCAAAAATGATCAACCAAAGAATCATGAATCAACAAGTTTTAAAAATGAAAACAAATGTATGGTTCAAACAAAAACGCACAAGCAAGGTAAATACATACCAAAATCCTACAATGATAATGTATAAATGAAACGAATCCTAAGTACAAAAATCATACTAAACATCCTAAGACAAAACAAGCTCAATCATTAGACACACATGGAGAAAATTCATCGGTATATGAAGAACACACAAAAGTGAGGGACAAAAACACTCATCCCCAATCTTACAAACAAAAGACTAAATTATGCATTCATCCAAAAATTCACACTGAAAATATAATGGCAAGAATCACGAGGGCTTTTCAATGTTCTAATTTGGATTGGTTAACAAACAATGGATAAGTCCTAAAGCTAATCGAAACAAAAACTTACCTAAACCTAAGGGAGTGATCAACTCACAAAGACTCAAGCAACAAAATTCCAATCACACTTCTTCTTCATTCCATATTTCAAACCAACACACACCACTTATTATCACAATATTACTACATACTCTTTTTGTGTTTCTTTTTCAAATTTTTTTCTTTTCTTTTTCTAATCTTTCTTTTTCACTTCTTTTTTTATTTATTTTTATTTTTCTATTCTCAACCTCATAGAAACCAACATATAAATGAGCAACATTGATCTCCCCAACTTGAATTCAACCAACATCAAAGTGTGAGTACTCCCTAATTTCTATGGCAAGGTATAAATTCAAACCAAAAACAATGGTTAAAGAATCAAGAAAACAAAGAATCAATGTCTATACAAAAAAATAAAAACCAAACACTCGTAGACAAACATTTAGCAAAAACAACATGGACATTGACAAAAAGGCTCAAAGGGGATACTAATGATCAGACACTCACAAGGTGAATTGACTATTTGGCCAATATAGTTATGCTCAAAATAAAACAAAATACCTTGATCACTTTCATGCAATCATACAATCAACATATACAAAATATTAAGCATAATAAAATCAAGCTAAAACAAGAATTGTGGCCTCCAGCATATATGAACAATGGAAAACTTTCTCACATTTGTGGTAAAAAGAGAATTAAAATGATTCAATTTAAAAGCAAGTAATGCAAAAAGAATGAATGATATAGTAATTATACAAATAAATAGTTTCCTAAACATGTTATGCAATAGAAAGCGATAAACGAGTACCTTCCATGTACCAACTTCAAAATATTATCATTACCATACATCCGTAAGTTAAAACACTTAAATTCAGACAATCACCAAAAATTACCTCAAGCTTTCAAACAAAAATTGGAGTCCAAACAACAACAAAAGAATTAGAAAAAACAAAATTACACACATACAAATTTCCTCAAGCTAATAAAAGAAAGCTCTTTGATGTTTAAACAAGTTGAAAAGTGAACTTTTAATAATTTAGAACAAGTCCAATTTCAAGTTGTTTAAACAACAATCAACACACTAGTTAAACTAACAAAAATGAAAAACAATAACACATGCTTGTTTTGCGTCTTAAGCTTGATGCCTGTTATTTAAGAACTTTCCTCCAAGTTGCTTCCACCTGATTATTCCTAACCAACACCCTAGAAAACGTGAAAGGAAACAAATAATGATATAACAAATTCACAAGTATAGAAAACACGTATACGTGTGGTAAACATAAACAAATAAATTAACATGTAAACATAAACAAGTTTATGCATAATTTATGTACAACATATACAATAGTTACAAAACTTAAAAACAAAGGAATTATCGCGATGCGAAACAATAAACCAATCCCCGGCAATGACACCATTTTGCTGATGCGGTAAAGCGGCAAGCGAAAAGTAAAGTATTATTTTAATGGGTGATATTTAGGTTATATTGTATCGTGTCCACAAAGATTGGTTATCAAGTCACTGCTCGACAAATCATTTGTTAATGAGTTTAAGGGTTTGAATGGCTTGTAAGGAAAAGGTTATCAACAGGAAAATAAATGTAAGCAAAATAAAAGTAAAACAAATAACTTCTCAGGAGTGCATATATACTACTTCTTACAGACTTAAACCTATTGACCAATTATACTCAACCTACAATACTCGACAATGTCAGGATGTATCACTCACAACCTAAGTCATTTCTAACCCAAATTGAGAGGCTTACTATATCACCTCAGTAGCGATCTTTCAACCACTTCAACAACACATAAGTTAATCATGCTAATCGCGTCAACAATCTCTCAGAGCGACACAACCAACACAGAGGCATTAATCACAGACTCCCAAGTGAATGTTAGCTCTAAATCTATATCTAGAATTCAGAAACTAACAGACTATCATCCTAGATAAGACTCCGAGCAGTATATGTCTATAACAACCCAAATCCCAAGCACATAGAAAAAATCCAGGACAACAATCGACAAAGATTTATAAAGCAAGTTTTATATAACTCCATGGGGCATCAAATGTACACGAGTTAAAAGTAAGTATACATACAAATCCAACTAAAAGAGAATACACATAGAAAAAGATAAATGAACCATAAATCTACCAGTTTGTCAACACCGATCGAAGAGCAATCCATCCCGGATCATCGGTATGCGAGCTTCATAGTTATTATCTAAGCTAATCCACTACAAAAACGAGGTTGGTGGAGTTGGGAGATCTAAAATCACACCCAAAACCATAACCATACAAAGTGAAATGAAAAAAAAAAGTGAATCTATTCCGCGACCATCGCCTAGCGTCTGCGATACTACCTAAGCTTTTGGCCCAGATTACACCATGTGGGCAACTGGACATAAATATCTTCTTTTGCCAGGCGGAAGATTCATGTCGCCTGACACAACTACTCTTCCCCGCCTAGTGACACGACAGGAAAGCGAGGAAGAATCAACTGGAAAATTGTTCCATTCTTGCTCCACTGTCTCCCAGCGATACAAAAGCGATACCTCTCGCCCGACCATCGCTTGGAGATGCACACTAGTCCAACAACTTTTGTTGCTTCCTTTGCACAACTTCAATTGGCTCTCTCTTCTTGGCCTTATTTCTTTATTAATCCAACAATGTGTCTTGGAGGTTTTATTCCTCTTGCTCCAACAATGCTCAAATACCTACAAAATGAATACAAAACTATCAAACGATACACTTTATACACGAAAACTCATTATTCATAAACTAAGTGAATTGATACACAAAGTTGGGTTATTAAACTAATATTAACTACAAAGAGTCGATAAGTGCAACAAAAAATATATACAAAAATAACTACAATTTACACTTATCATATACCTGCAACTTTTCCATGGTATTATAAAGCTGGTCAGACTTGTACTTTTCATCAAGGAGCATTTGGGAACAATATTGAAAACTGCTATCCATTGAAGGCTGAAGTGAGGAAGATGGTAAGATACGGTCTTTTATATTTTAAAGATATCGGTCCAAGTGGGCAAGCTAATCCACTACCCAAGCATGGAGGTGCTGTGAACATTGTTTCTGGTTGTCCTAGATATTTCAGGATTTATGATATAAATCTGGTAAGAGGTGATTTTGTGAAGATGTATGCTGATCTTAGTGAGTTTAGCTATTATACATATGATCATGCATCTTGGAGTGTTTGCAGTGAAGATATTCATGGATATGATAAATTGAGAAGTGACTTCCAAGAGATGATATATGAAGGTCTTATCCATATCATCATACCAATGACTTAGTATGAGGAGGAAGAGAACATGTTCTATGGATGTCCTGGTGAATTCCCGATTTTTTATGTAAACTGGATGGATGATGATCTGGTACAGCTACACGCCGCATTTTGTCATATGGATGGTCAAGAAAGACATAAATATGGTTCATGTCAGATCTATTGTAGGGATTCCTTTTGTTTTTCTATTGTGAGAAGAGGTATCAAACTTTTATTAGATAAAGGTGCTATTCGAGTCACATAAAATAGAGATGATTATAATGGAGTTAATATGACTAAAGACAAATATGATGAGTCCATGTCTGACGATGAATATGCTTCTACTAATGATTTCTTTCCTTCTGATGAGGGTGATTTTTCTGATAGTGATTCTATGATTTCTGAGTATGCTGAAAAGGCAGGGGTGAATGTCATCATACCATATTTTGATATTCCCACTCCTGTAGAGATTGCATATTGTAGCAAGCCTACTATAGCTCACATGGTTATCTATCTACCTGGTCATGTGCCATATAAATCAGATAAAGATATACCATACGAGAACAATGTAATTATCCTCGAAGACGATGTAGAAGTCATAATCAAACCTCTATCCTATGTTGAGAATATTGTTGAAACCAGTAGGGTGACCCGTAGTGGTTGTATCTTTGCTCCTACCTTTCAAGGAGGTGTTGACCCTGGTAAGAAGATTGTTGACACTAGTATTGAGCCTAAGATGGTGGTAGGAGAATCTAGCGGCACTGCCCTAAAGAAAGATATTGAGGATCTGTTAAAAAAATTAAGATGAGTGATTATAAGATTGTGGACCAATTGTTGCAGACTCCATCCAAAATCTCCATTTTAACCCTGCTAATGAACTCCTATGCTCATCGGGAATCTCTAATGAGAGTTTTGGATCGGGCTTTGCTGAACAATATGTATCTATTAATCAATTAACAGTGTTGTAGGAAATATCACGTCTTGAAATTATTTGAGCTTTTGAAATAATGAATTGCCCGATGAGGGAAGAAACCATAACTTGGCTCTGCATATATCTATGAACTACAAAAGTCATTCCTTGGCCAATGTGCTGATAGACAATGGTTCTACTTTGAATGTCATACAGAGGAGTACTCTTATGAAGTTCAAGTACCAAGGAACTCCTATACGCCCTAGTGGAATTATAATAAAGGCTTTCGATGGTTCAAAGAAATATGTCATTGGAGAGGTGGACTTACCTATTCACATAAGTCCACACATGTTTCAAATTACCTTTCAATCTATGGATATTGTCCTAGCCTGCAGTTGTTTATTGGGACGACCCTGGATCCATGAAGCAGGAGTTGTTACATCAACTCTGCATCAGAAGCTGAAATTTGTCCGTGAAGGAAAGGTGGTTATTATGAATGGTGAGAAAGCTTTATTGATATCTCATTTTTCTTCCTTTAGCATTGTAGAAGATGATGAAGCTGCTGTTGGAACTCGGTTCCAAGCTTTGTCAATTGATAACATAAGGAAGAATGAAGATTCTATCACCTCATTTAAAGATGTGCAACAAGTGGTATAGAAGGGTCCCAATAGTGTGTGGGGGCAAATTATTGATCCACCAGTGAACAAGAATAGGACTAGTTTGGGTTTCTCCTTGAAGAATGGTAAAAGTGAAGTTGTGAAGCTGAAGTCTTCTTTCAGCAAGTATCAAGATATCTTCCACAGTGGGGGTTATCTCCCTCTAACTACTCCAGAGGTTAATGCTATCATTAAAGATGAGCCAGAGCAAGAGATGCCAAACTTTGTGACACATGAAGTGAGGGTCCAGAATTGGATCACAGTTAATGTTCCTACTTGCATTCACATCTCAAAGTAATATGTCTTTGCTTGTCTTTTCAAAATCTTTTCACTCTGCCCAAGGTGAAAGCGATGTTGTATGGGCGTGTCTTTTGTTTTGGATTTCGAAATCATTAATAAAATTTGTTTTTGATTTTCAAATTGTGCTTTATTTTTTTATTTTTCTTGGAAAATGGTAATCAGAAAAAAAAAACTTTCAAAAGAAATAATAACTGTAAATAAATATGTATAATCACTTGTTACATTTGTCATTTTCTAAAATCAAGCATTATGATATGTGCAGATTAATTAAAAAAATCGTTGAATACAATGTCCCTGCACCCTCTCCCAACTTTTAATATCA
Source organism: Vicia faba (assembly GCA_948472305.1). Lineage (NCBI taxonomy): Eukaryota > Viridiplantae > Streptophyta > Magnoliopsida > Fabales > Fabaceae > Vicia > Vicia faba. Next base: position 835,746,597 of record OX451740.1, read on the forward strand.
TGTGTATGTAGCTGAACAAGAAGAATTTGATGAGATCCCAGAAGAGGTTTCTCGGTTGCTTGAGCTCGAGGAAAATACCATTCATACATACAAAGAGCCGTTGGAGACTATCAACTCGGGTTCTAAAGAAGATTTGAAAGAAGTCAAGATTGGGTCACTGCTTCATCCCAATGTGAAGAGCAGGTTGACTAAGCTTTTGAAAGAGTATATAGATGTATTTGCTTGGTATTACCCAGACATGTCTGGATTGGATATCAATATTGTAGAGCATCATTTACCATTGAAACTAAGATGTCCACCAATCAAGCAAAAGTTAAGAAGAACTCATCCTGACATGGCAATAAAGATTAAAGAGGAGGTCTTGAAACAAATTGATGATGGTTTTCTTGTGACTTCAGTATACCCGCAGTGGATTTCCAATATTGTTCCAGTACCTAAGAAAGATGGAAAAGTCTGCATGTGCATTGATTATAAATATCTAAATAAAGCTAGTCTAAAAGATGATTTCCCATTACCACATATTGATATGTTGGTAGATGGTACAAAAAAATTCAAAGTGTTCTCTTTAATGGAAGGATTTTCTTGATACAATCAAATTAAGATGGATCCTAAGGACATGGAAAAAATAACATTTATCACACTCTAGGGAATATTCAATTACAGATGATGCCCTTCGGGTTGAAGAACGCTGGTGCAACGTACAAGAGGGCTATGAAAACCTTATTCCATGATCTGATCCATAAAGAAATTGAATTATATGTTGATGATATAATCACCAAATCTCAGACTGAGGAAGAACATATGGAAGACTTATTAAATTTTTTTCAAAGTTTGAGGAAGTACCATCTCCGCTTGAATCCAAATAAATGTACCTTTGGTGTCTTCTTAGGAAAATTATTTGGTTTCATTGTTAGTCATAAAGGAATTGAAGTTGATCCTGATAAAGTACGGGAAATTCAAGAAATGCGTTCACCAAGAACTGAAAATGAAGTAAGAAGTTTCCTTGGACGTCTGAATTATATTTCCAGGTTTATTTCCCATATGAATTTAATATGTGAACCAATCTTTAAGATTCTGAAGAAAGATCAAGGTTGTGTATGGACAGATGATTGTCAAAAGGCATTTGAAAGCATTAAAAAGTATATTATCGAACCTCCTATATTGCTCCCTCATGTTGAATGAAGACCATTGATTATGTATCTGACTATGTTGGATAATTCTATGGGTTGTATTTATGGACAACAAGATGAAACAAGAAGAAAAGAATATGCCATTTATTATCTAAGAAAGAAGTTTACTGACTGTGAGTCACGATATTCTATGTTGGAAAAGACATGTTGTGCTTTGGTCTGGGAAGCAAAGCGTCTACGTAGTATATGTTAAATCGTACTACTTGGTGGATATCCAAAATGGATCCAATTAAGTATATCTTTTAAAATCCTGCTCTTACTGGAAGAATTGCCCGTTGGCAGATGTTGTTGTCTGAACATGATATTGAATACCAAACTCATAAAGCTATTAAAGGTAGTGTGTTGGAAGAATACCTTGCTCACCAACCAGTTGATGATTATCATTCAGGCAAATATGTTTTCCTTGATGAGGGTGTGATGTATTTAAAAGTTAAAGATTATGATGAGCCTTTTCTTGCGGAAGGTCCTGATTCCAAATCTCGATGGGGTATGGTGTTTGATGGAGCTGTCAATGTATATTAAAAATGAATTGGCGTTGTGATTATCACTCCCCATGGGTCTTATATCCCTTTCACTACAAGGTTGACATTTGATTGCACCAATAACATGGAAGAATTTGAGGCTTGTATCATGGGTCTTAAAGAAGCTATGGACCTCATAATCAAAGTTCTTGATGTGTATGGTGATTCAGCTTTGGTAATAAATCAGATCAAAAGAGAATGTGAAACTCGTCACCCTAGCTTGATTCCTTACAAAGATTATGCAAGGAGTTTGTTACCTTTCTTCAACAAAGTTGAATCCCATCATATTCTCCGAGATGAAAATCTGATGGCCAACGCGTTAGCCACGTTGACTTCCATGTATAAAGTAAATACTTGGAATGATGCACATCAGATTACAATCTAGCGTCTTGATAGACCAGCTCATGTGTTTGCTGTGAAGGTGACATCATATGATAAACCTTGGTATCATGATATCAACTAGTTGTTAGAACATAGTTTGGTTCTACATCTAATTCATAGTTTTGATGGTAACAAATAGATAATTATTGTGAAGAACAATTATGCATTTTAATCATTTGATTTAATGTAAAAAGAAGTTCTGATGAAAGCTAAGAAGATAATGACGTGAATAATCATATATGAAGCTCTGAAGAGTACATGCATATAAAAAGCTCAGAAGCAAAACTAAAAGTGACACTCCAGTAAAAGAAGTTCTGATGCTAAAGTCAAACTTCTGAAGCACTAAGCTTCTAGTTATACTGTGATAGGAAAGTTCTGAAAGAACAAAGAAGTTTCAACGTATTCATCAAATTGAAGTTCTAAGACCAAGCACTCAGGTTCAAAAGAATATGAAGGTTTGTAGATCTAACATCACATTAATGACAATCAATACAGTATCAAGAAAGTATCGGCTGAAACATTATGACTGGGAACAACATCTATATTTTTGGAAAGGATATTAAACCTCAAATCATCAACCTTCCAAAATAAACATATATGTCTCCAATGGATCTTTGAACCTAACTTCTATATAAAGGGACTATGAAGATGGATGATAAATAACTCTCATGCATACAAACAAAATAGCTCTCTAATTACTATAATATCTTTTTATCTCTTAAGTTATTCTTTGTGCTATAATTTGTGTAATTATCACAATCGTGATATAGCTGGTTAGAAGCATTTGTAAACACATTGTATAATTGTTTAGAATTGTATTTCCTTGAGAAATAGAGTTGTGGTTTGATCTCAAGAAGACGTTGACGGCTGTCTTTGTAATTTGTAATCATCATTGATTAGTGGATTAAGACCTTGATTGAGAGAGGCAGAATCACCTTGGCGGATGGACTGGAGTAGCTTTGAGTTCAAGGGAACCAGGATAACCAACGTGTTATATTGTTTTAATTTTTGAAAACCCCAATTCAAACCCCCTTTCTTGTGTTTTTCTATCCTTCAATTGTCATCAGAGAACCGGTTCTAGGTGCTAAAACTTAACCGTGTCAGAAAAAGATCCTAGCACGAAAAACACTATGGTAGAACCAGCTCAAAACAACAACTATGATGAGAAAGACAAGATCAGCGATAGACCTCCAATCTTTGATGGTGAAAACTTTTCTTATTAGAAAGACATAATCAAAAGTTTCTTTCTAGCTCATGATGTTGATATCTGGGACATGGTAATTTAGGACTACATTCATCTAGCGGATGAAATCAGGAAGAAGATAGATAGAAAGAAGATGACAAATTAAAAAAAAAAGAGTTTAGAAATCATCATAAGGCCAGAACAATCCTTTTGAGTGACATCTCATACACTGAGTATGAGACGATCAAAAATAGAGATTCGGCTCAGAACATCTTTAAATCTCTAAGAATGATGCATGAAGGCAACACACAAGTCAAGGAGACCAATGCTCTTGCACTTATTCATAAGTACGGGGCTTTCAAGTTGGAAGAAGATGAAACAATTGAGACAATGTTCTCAAGGTTTCAAATTCTGGTTGCTGGATTGAAAGTTCTGGACAAGGGGTACTCCATAATAGATAATGTAAAGAAACTCATTAGAAGCTTACCCAAGAAGTGGAGACCTATGGTCACAACCTTAATGCTATCCAATGATTTGAATAAAATATCACTTGAGGAACTAATCAACTCCTTGAGAAGTCCTGAGATAGAACTAGAAGAAAATGAGCCCTAGAAGAAAGGTAAGTCTCTTGCTCCTAAATTTAATAAAAAAAATATGAAACTAACGCTTTTTAGGAAGAAGAAGAAGAAGGCTCTAGTGGATCCTCATCAGAAGAAGTCGAACTATCTCTTCTCTCCATAGGAGTCCATCAGCTATGGAAGCACAGACAAAGGAAATTCAGAAACCCTAAAAGATCAAGTAATCTCTTTGAATCATCCTATGGATACAGAAAGTTAAGCAACAAAGACGTTATCTATTATAAATCCAAAGAGCCAGACCACTACAAAAGCGTTTGTGCCAAACTACAGAAAGAAAAGTCGAAGAAGAAATTTTTCAAAGAAAAGAAGAAAAGTCTTATGGCAATATGGGATGACTCAGAATCTTATGAAGAGGAATCTAAATCACAAGATGAATGAGCCAATGTGACATTAATGGCCAACGTAGCAGATAACATAGATTCATCAGAATCTGGATCACACTCAGGCGCAAAAGAGGTATTTTCTAAATTCTCTAGATCTCAATTAGAAGATAGTCTGTCTGAAATTATTGAAAAATATGAGCAACTTCAAATCAAATACAAGAACCTGAGACATGGCCTAGTATCTGAAACTAGAGAAACTAGGAAACTAAAAGTAGAAAACTCTGAGCTAAAGGAAATCGATTCTAAACTTGAAAATGAAAAATCCTTTATTAACAATGAATTACAAAAAGCTCAGAAAGAATCTATCTTAGAAGTTTCAACTAGTTCTAATAACATCATAAAAGAATATGATTATAGCTTTCAAAAATTTATATCTAGAAACATAGATAGAAGCAAGATGGCTTCAATGATCTATGGAGTTAGCAGAAACGGAACAAAAGGTATAGGATATGTGAAACCAAGAGGGGAAGAACCATATCAACCAAAACAAGTAAATGACATGGTCATAAAACATACACCTCTGAAATCACATTTCACGTATGGATAAACACGTGATATAAAATATACTAGTGAATCATATTCTGTGAACTCTTATGTAAAATCAAAATTCAATCGGAATTTTGGAACTCTAACCAAAAAGGACCTAAAAAGATATGGGTACCTAAGGATAAAATTATCTATGTTGTAGATGTCCTAAGCAGCAGGGTTGAACACCAGTCTTGGTACGTGGACTCTAGATGCTCTCGACATATAACGGGAAGAAAGCATATGTTCCAAAGCCTCGAACTTAAATCTGGAGGATATGTAGGTTTTGCAGATAACCAGAAAGAAAAGTTCATTGGCTCTAGAACTGTTGGTAACAATACACTTCCCTTTTTAAGTAATGTTATTTTAGTAGATGGATTAATACATAATTTGTTGTTTATAAGACAATTAAGTGACAACAGTTATTGTAGTAGTGAAATGTTGCGACTAAGTCATTGGATTGACTTGACTCGCACAGATCAAATAAAAATTGCCACCGCGCTTTATTGTTTCTAGAGGAATGGGAAAAGATAGAATAACCCAACAAATAGGGGGGGAGAATCTAGGTACGGGGGTAGGTTATGCAAAGGGAAGGTATTATCACCCTAAACATCTACGGTACTCCGCAGGAATCTCTTTGAAAATTTGTGTATTTTGGCTATAAGTGTTGTATACAAAAATAGACGGTGGAGATGAGAAAAGAAGTGTTTTTAACAATTTTTGCACCTGCCACAATTATGAACCTTTAGTACCTACGTACCACCTTCCGTGCAATAGGGGATGAGGATACTCGTAGTTCACCTTTAAAAATTTTAAAACACAAGTGTGTTGTTTATTTTTAAGAGACGAGACATCATCATCATATCCGAGTGGAAAATATACTTACTACCCATGATTATGAGAAAGGAGATTTTGCATAATCTAAAATTGGAGGATATAGCTCGGATTTTAAAATCAACAAAGCCTCCCTGAACACCCAAGTGGAAAATATCTCACTTGACTACATATCATAGAAGTATAGTTGCTCGCATCACTACAAGGATTTATAAGAGTCTAACCTCTTGAGAAAATTTTAAAGTAAAAAGCCAAAGTGGAAAAATGGTTTGAATTAGGTTGATTGACTTTTAGTATTCTCACAAAAATGTAAAACTATGATTAAGTTGGTTAAAGTTTGATTAAGAAAATATTTTTGAAAATGCATGGACCTAGTCCAAGTTTATTGTGAAAGCGGTTCAAGTTAGAAAACCAGAAGAGTTTCGATAATGAGATAGAAGACTTTTGAAATTAAAGAAGATGGGAAGAGATGAAGGGACTTTCCTATAGCATAAGGTAAAAGCTAAGGAAAAGAACTGTCTAACCAACAAGAAGTCAACACTTGACATAAAGAATTCAATGTAGAACTCCCATCCTTTAGATTTAAACCAAGCAAGCAAAGATACCAAACCTCTTAGGAATGCCAAGCTTCAAATTAATTAAGTCTACTAAAAAATTGGGTAGAGTTACAATTGTATACAAAGGAATTCCCAATCACAGACAAAGCACATAATGAGAATAACCTGCACACAAAGAAAATCAATCCAATGTCTTGGGGTAAACCCCAAGAAATCTAGACAAAATAACAACAGAGTCACAAGGTCCCAAAGAGTATCAAGGCTTCTAATCCTAAGTCCAAGAAATCCATAACTGTATTATGCCATGGATAATAACCAAATAGTCTGAGTAACCTTAATTTTTTTATTGTTCAAGTTGTTATTAAGAGTCTTTAAAAAGAAAATGAAAAGCTCAAGTAAGAAAAAATAAAAATGAGATAAAGATAAATGCTGAAGTGATCAAAGAGAAAAACAGCATGAAATGTAAAATGATAAAATAAATGGTGCATAAAAGTAAAGGCATAAAATAAAAGCATAAAGTAAAAGTACAAAATAAAACTCAATCGTTAGCGAATTAGAAGTTAGAGGTTAGTTGAATGACCATCTTGAAACTTGCATTTGAAAACTCATTAGAAGATTGATAAAATTAAAGCTTTTCAACAAAAAGTTTCATTTGCTTTTTTTCAAGTATATCATTCATTTCAAGTTCTCGAGGCAACAACATATGATCAACAATGTTTAAATGTTTCACTTAGACCAAAGTTTATGATGGTTCATTAGAGGATTGATAAGACCAAAGCCTTCTAACAATGAACCTCAAGGTTATTGGATCAAAGGTTTCAAATTAAACATACTTGGGCTTGCAAACATTGGCTTGGGCCACAAATGATCATTTCTTCAATCGGGACAAATTTCGCGCTATGTTAAGCAATCTTAAGTGGACTTATGTAGAAGTTGCACCTATTTTGCGGTCAGTCAATAGCAATCTATGTACCAACATGTTAGAGAAATGATATTTAGATCATTATCCAAAAACATGTAGCACAAGTAAAAACTAGAAAGGGATAAGATGAAGAGGGGAGGGGAATGATAAGCTAATTTGGATCACAACCTCAAAATTCTTTAATATTTAAATTCAATCACTCATCTTGGTGGATTAAAATACTAAACACAACAATACATCAAAGAACCAAAAATGAATTAAATAATTCACTCTTAGGTATATTTGAATGAATGAACATTTATCCAACTTCATCTATACCCAAAGTCCATTGAATTTAAAGGGAAATTAGATATTTTAAATTGTAATCCAAAACAACAATCCAAAGAAGTGAGTAGAAAAAGAGAAGGAATCAAAACAACCCAAAAATAAGGAAAAAAACACATTTTGTCTCAGTGCAAATCGATTTGCACAATAAAATTTTAAAAATCTGCGTAAAATAACATTGTGCAACTTTTCATCAAACACCTTATGATCTTGAATTTAATTGAGCACGAAAGTTCCATCAAATTGTGAGAAATTAGGACCAATGGAATTAAAAAAAGCTGAAAGAATTAAATCACAAAGATTATCAAGATATCATATTGTGAAAGATGAAGATCCAACTTAGCAAAAGTAGATCTAGAAAACTATCAAAATAAATTCAAGAACTTTCTTCAATTCAGCCCCAAGAATCAATCTACCAAGCTTGAATATAGAGAATTGATGAATAAAAAATGTTTGTATGAAGGTTTCACTCAAAGGTTTGTAAGCTTCAATGAAAAGCTTATTAAATTTATGAAAATGGAGCTTTGAGTTAATTTGGTAGAAGGAGAGAATTGAGAGAATTTGTTTGCAAGGTTAATTTGGCTATCAAAAGTTTGAGAATTGAATGAAATGAGGGCTCTATTTGTAGAGCTTAGGCTTGGGATTAGTGGTGGTTTGCAGTTTGATTTGGAACCAAAATTAGGCTTGGTAATTGATTTTTGGAGCCAAAAATTGAATCAAGTGGAGCACATGTGATCAAATGAAGGTGTATGATGGAATTTAATTTTTATGAAGTGGGGAATTTTTTTTTTGATAATAAAGGATATTTTTAAAATAAAAGAAAATTGGAGCCAAAAATTAACAAACTTGAAGATTATTTATTTTTTCAAAATTCCACGTATGTAAATCGATTTGCAAGTCTGTGCAAATCGATTTGCACAACAAAAAAAATGAAATTTTAGTGTAAAAAAGAAATTATGGAAATCAATTTTCTCAGAGAAAAATCACTAGAAAACTTTGCTTGTTGGATGCTTTGGCTTGATACCTACAAAATACAAATATACAAAAATAATGCAAATATTTTTGGTATTTTGATTAGAGGTTAGTGAACAACACATATACAAAATACACAACTAAGGTGCTTGGAGATACCTTGAGAGCAAACTTAAAGATAGGGGAACGAACCCAAATAGATAACCAACCTGAAAGTGTAATCTTGATGTATTGATGTTATGAGATGATGAGAGATCTTAGGGGTAAAATTGGCGTATAACAGCTGCCCTTATTTAAGTGTCTTCTAATCGGGGACACGAAGGTTAAAATCTTCGTCTCGACGTAATTGTCAATACTTAAATATAAAACAAACCTTGTTTTTGGCCGTAAGATGCCATGAAATGCTTATGATCCTGCATGCAAACAAACAAATCCAAAGGTGACACAGGACACCACTGGGGATGCAAGAAATAAAATAAAGGGTCAAAATAAAGTCCGACCAGGAAAATAAATCACTAGTGAACAGAAGTCTCAACTCTACCGGGGTAAAGCCCAAGGAGGAGATAAGACACCATCAACACAATAAATAAGGAAAAAGCAAAGGGTAACAACAACTGATAGATAACTGTGAACTATCCATTCATATAGGAGATGGAAAAAACAGAATAAAACCATATCAACAGTGGATAGTAAACTACCATACTTAATAGATAAAGGTAGAAGACACAATAATACTGACTCATGGATGACGGTAATATACCAACTCAATGGTTAAAGGTAGAAAAGGACATAGAACAATACCAACTTTTATTGAAGGTAAAGAAATAGAAGAGGCACTGACTTTTACTGAAGGTGAACTACCAACTTCTATTGAAAGTAGAAAAAATAGAGAAAACACCAAATATTACTGAAGGTGAAACTACCAACTTCCACTGAAGGTAGGAGAGAAAACACAAACTTTTACTGAAGGAAAAACTACCAACTTCTACAGAAGGTAGGAGAAAAAACACCAACTTTTACTGAAGGTGAAATTACCAACTTCTACTAAAGGTAGGAGATCAAAGAATACACTAACTTTTATTGAAGGTGAACTACCAACTTTCATTGAATATAGTGATCAAAGAAAACACAAACGTTTACTGAAGGTGAACTACCAACTTCCACTAAAAGTAGAAAAAATAGGATACACCAACTTTTACTGAAAGTGATCTACCAACTTCCACTGAAGGTAGAGATAAAAGATGACACCAACAATTACTGAGGTGAGCTAACAACTTCCACTGAAGGTAGAGAGAGAAAACACAAACCTTTACTGAAGGTGAACTACCAACTTTCATTGAAGGTAGAGATAAAAGATGACACCAACAATTATTGAAGGTGAGCTACCAAATTCCATTGAAGGTAGAGAGAGAAAAAACCAACTTTTATTGAAGGTGAAGTACCAACTTTCACTGAAGGTAGAAAAAATAGGTACACCAACGTTTACTGAAGGTGAACTACCAACTTTCACTAAAGGTAAAGATCAAAGATAACAATAACTTTTACAAAAGGTGATCTACCAACTTCCACTGAAGGTATAGATAAAAGATGACACCAACGTTTACTGAAGGTGAGCTACCAAATTCCCCTGAAGGTAGAGAGAAAACACCGACTTTTATTGAAGATGAGCTACCAACTTCCACTGAAGGTAGAAAAACTAGGTACACCAACGTTTACTGAAGGTGAACTACCAACTTTCACTGAAGGTAGAGATCAAAGAAAACACCAACTTTTATTGAAGGTGATCTACCAAATTCCACTGAAGGTATAGATAAAAGATGACACTAACTTTTAATGAAGGTCAGCTACCAACTTCCATTTAAGGTAGAGAGAAAACACCAACTTTTACTAAAGGTGAGCTACCAACTTCCACTGAAGGTAGAGATAAAAGATGACACCAATTTTTACTGAAGGTGAGCTACCGACTTCCACTGAAGGTAGAGAGAAAACACCAAATTTCACTGAAAGTGAACTACCAACTTTCTTGAAGGTAGAAAAAATAGAGAAAACACTAACTTTTACTGAAGGTGAAACTACCAACTTCCACTAAAGGTAGAGAGATAAAACACCAAGTTTTACTGAAGGTAAACCTACCGACTTCCACCGAAGGTAGGAGATCAAAGAATACACCAACTTTTACTAAAGATGAACTACTAACTTTCACTGAAGGTAGAGATCAAAGAAAACACCAAATTTTACTGATGGTAGAGATAAAGACAAAATATTAACTTTCACTGAAGGTAGAAAAACAAGTCCACCAACATTTATTGAAGGTGAAACTACCAGCTTCCAATGAAGGTAGGATCTGCATTAACAATAATGAGTTTCCCAAAATTCTGGTGTTCCACCTAGAATGGGTCTCAACTCCTTCTTTTACCAAGGTATTCCACCTAGAAAGGTTGATAACTGTTGTAAGAATCTTTCAATGAACTGTCTTTAACATTGAAGTACAACCAACCTCAACAACAAACTATCTACCATAACATAGAGACTACCATCCATTGGAGTACATCAAAAAAATCTTCTCTGGGGATTAATAGACTTACTATGGAAGTACAGATTACTCAAATAAAGAAATCACCACTTGCTGCTACGATAACACTGTTGGGAAATGAATCTTGACCTTCTAGGGAAGTTCCAATACATTCCTGTTGAGGAGGTAAAGTCTTCTCATGCAAAATAAATGCACATTATTAATTCAGGGCTCAAAGCCTACAAAAATCAGAAAAATAATGTTGTCGGGGACTACAGATTCAAACTAGGAATAAACTGGAGTGAAACAATCAACCAAGACAACACCTAATGAGGACTAAACACAAATAATGATCAAGTTCCATCCAGATAATGAGTTGAATAGGAAGGCTAAAGTAAAATTCTTCCACGAGAGATAACTCAGTGGAGAAATTGAAAGGATACACACCTTCTGCTTAAGGATGACACTCTATTGGAGAAAGGGTAACATAACTCTACAAAGAGGATAATATGTCAACAAAAACAATAATGCATGCAAATGAGTAATGAGTTTTAAATCCAACTATGCATGATGTATGTATGAATATATGATTGATATCATGTAAATGCTGACAAAACAAACATACATCATTGGGAATAACTAGACAAAACCAACTTGGGTAAAGTCAACACTCGGCTAAATCACATCCAGGATGAAGATTTCATAAGAGGGTAAAAATCAACTTAGGAAACAAATTCCTACTTCACGGATTGACTCCACTAGTAAGAAACATGGTTTTGAAAATAATCAAAGCACAATCTGATAGCAATAGACCAGTATAGTTGTAGGGATATAACATCCTCCTCTAGGCTTCACCGGGAATAAAATGCAGACTTCACTAGGGAAGACAAGATTATATCGTCTAGACCTCAAATGGGGATTCCAAATCGACTTTGTTGGGGAAAATAACACCACATTATCGAGGGAATCCCAAATACATTCTTCAATATCAAGAATAATAGTTGTGAAGACTAATCTGGGGGAAACTATGAAACTTCACGGGGATAATAACTTTCAGAGAGAAGCATTACATTGGCTTTATTTGGGGATCTAAGAAGTTTAACAATATAGAAAAAAGTCAAAATTATGGGGATTCTAAATCAAACTCAAAACGTGGATAGAGAAAACCCAAAAAATTGACAGTTGTTTCAACACTTCTTAGAAAAGATACTTACCTTGTCTGGCTACTCAACTGGGGAAGATTCGCGTCAATTCCTAACTGGAGAATCTTGGATAGAGACATCAAACCATACAAACCCAAAACCAAATAAACAGCCTGAAGGGAAATCTGAAGAAAGACTTAACTGGAGATAATGATATTACATGCACAACATCTCACCATATATCAACTAGTATGAACTCCAACTATCCGAGGAAAGAAACACAAAAGGATCATGTGCATATCAGCAAGAGTGATCCTGGGATATATTTTGGGGAATCAAGAAGTTAACATCACAACAAGAAGTCAAAATTATGTGATTATAAATCAAACTCAACACTCGGGGAGAGAAAACCCAAAAAGGTGCCAGTTGTTCCAACACTTCTTAGGAAAGATACTGTTCTTGTCTGGCTACTCAGCTAGAGAAAATCCATTTCAAATCCTAACTTGGGAATATGGGATAGAGGTATCAAACCACCCAAACCAAAATCATATAACATCTTGGAGGAAATCTGAACCAAGACTTAATTAAGGAAACTGGGATTACAAACCTAACACCACACCACAGCCTAGAGGCAACCAATTAATCGATCAACAACTGTAGGGGAAACCGTGTACACATCTACAAAGCAGATCATGAGAAATGAACCTACTTGAGCAAGATTCTCGGGTTGGGGAAAACATAGTAACTATTTTAACAAAAATCTGGAAATGCCCTTGGAAATAACTTTGGTGTCCCAAGTTTACCGTGCTGATCAAGATAACTTTCACAACTTGCCCTTGGCTGTATGCTTTTAAGATAATCTTCCCGACCAAAAGGCTTCTAGAGATTTGTCGAATCTCAACGTGAATGCCATAGATTGGCTGAATGTTGCATACTTTTTGCTCAATAAAATCTTCTTAGCAACATGCCCTTTGCTGATACTCAAAAGTAAGCTTCCTTGATATCAAGCAGTTGTTTTATAAGTCAAAAAATGTTTATTCTAAGAATGATAATTCTAATGCAACAATTATGTAAGTCTTAAAGATTTTATTGAAAAGATGTGGCAAAACCTTGTGAATGAAACACTAGCCAGGATGCGACATTGATATGTTTGTATGAAAGATAACAAAAGGATATGATACCAATCACAATAATTTAACAAATCTCATGGGAGTCAGGAAACACTATCTCGTTGGAGTATGCTTTTGAAATGAACCCTATTTCAATTAGGACTTTTGAGGGTTGTAACGTGGCCTGATTCACGGTTTTAGAAGAAAAAGATTTAAGGCCTAAAATGTTTGTTTCCCACCCCCTTCATGATGTTCTCCATTCCTATGTTCAGTTAAACCAAAATGAGCACTCATCTCACAAGAGGAATTTATGATGGTTGAGGAACCACTTATACTCTTCGAATACGACAGTCACTCACTTTTGCTTCTTCCGAGTTTCTTGTCACACGACTCTGTTATTTGCTGAGAATTTTATAATATAATCCTTTCTCACCTTTCAGGCTTTCCATTTCTTCATTGCTTTCCCTAACTTTTTCTTGGACAAATTCCTTTTGAATTTGACTCTAAATTCCTACAGGATACCCTGACTTTTGCCTAAGCGACTTGTTTTTCAAGTTTCAACTTAGATGGGCTTTTTGTCTCTTTCTTTTTTTCATCATTTTTTATTCATATTACCTTTTCTTTCCTTTTGAACACGTCGCGTGACTTCGAGTCATTTTTGACTTATTGGAAGAATTATAACTGCCTTATTTATTGGTAGATGAGGGATATCCATTGTTGTATCCTTATCTATTGATCTCCTGATGTGCGAGAGATACCGATTGGGATATCATCTTATTTTGATGCACACTATCGATATGCTAAGATTTACCATTGCGGTTTTGAATTTCCTCAACCTTTCGAAAGATAACCATTGTTGTACCCTTGGATGCACACTGTTGATGAGATTTAAATACTCAATCAGATTAACTGAACACTACCCTGTCCCTGGTTAAAAATAAGGGTTTTTTATGAATAGAAAAAGAAACTCCTACTTCAAGGCTCAAAGGGGTTAACAAAAGTTTCACTCCCTTATATCTCCGGTGTTTTGGAATTTGAAACAATTCTTGTACATCGTCAGCATGGTTTTATCCAAAAGCATACAACAAGAAATTTTGCGTTTTAGATTCATCATCATCCCTTCAATCTCTGCCTAGGAAAGAGAATGGGTAATAAGTTGGTATCATAATGCAAAAAGAAATTTAAAATTGAAAACAAATACGAGTGAAAGGAATGGGTTTCTTCAAGACAAACATATTCATTATATTAATATAATCATTCAAATGCAAACAAGTTCTTACATGAAAACAATGCATTGATAAACAAGAAAAATTACAAATGAAAAAGCATAAAATGCTAATAAACTAAGAAGATCTAGTCTTTAATCTCCAGAGAATCTTTCAATCATGGTTATTCTTCGGTAAAGACTTGACTTGAACCTCAAGATATCCTTAAATGAAAAGATACCGCTTCTGACCTATTTCTGGACTTGATCTTTTAATGGATAACACTGTTCGATACTATGCCTAGGGGCTCCTTGATGAAAGGCACAAGTCAAATCAGCTTTGTAGTACCAAGGCATCTTCTCAGGAATCTTCAGTGGAGGTCGGGTCTGAACCAAATTCCTCTGCATCAGGACGAGAAAAAACTATGTATAGGTTGTTAGAATGGGATCAACTGAGTTTTCCTATGATCAAGAACTTGTTGATTATGTTGAAAAAATGGAAGAACATGAGGTAAATTGAACACAGGGATGACAAGAGAAACATGTTGATTCTGACGATGATTGCTTCTTCCGCTGGTTCTCTTCTTGGAAAATTTATTATCAAACTTTTTCACACCACTAACTAAGCCACCATCTTCATATAAACATCCCTTTCATACATCATCTTCTAGAAGCACTCCCACATTCACTTTTTCATGGAAACCACTGGGTGCATTGACTATCAACTTCTCATGAAAGAATGATTTCAGAGTTTCAGTGAAGACGTTTGAAATTTCTTCTTCCTTCCTAGAAGGATTGACTTGGGCAGCAAATAAAGTTTTAACTAAAGCAGTTAGATACTCCATACCATACTT
The DNA here is from genome assembly GCA_948472305.1 of Vicia faba. Classification (NCBI taxonomy): domain Eukaryota; kingdom Viridiplantae; phylum Streptophyta; class Magnoliopsida; order Fabales; family Fabaceae; genus Vicia; species Vicia faba. The sequence goes on from OX451740.1 coordinate 835,761,848, forward strand.
CAAAGTAGTTACCTCTTTGCAAAGTTCATAAATTTCTTGCTTAATGTTTTCCATCTTCTTTCTAGAATTAGCCCAAGTGTTGTAACAGTGAGACATCTTACTGGCTGAACGAAGTAGAGAAACACGGTAAGACACCTGGGTATGAACAAAAATGCAAGAATCTATGCAAAATGATGCATGATATGTAATACATATGATTTATTTATTATTATTTTTATTTCAAGGAACTCAAAGAATTATAGGAAATTGCAAATATTAAAGTACTAACGCATTTTGAAATACTAAATTTTTTACTATAATAACTTTGGAATGGATTTCAACTTTTAGTACAAGTTTCAATAATCCTAGGTATAAGAGAATAAAGATAGAATCTAAAATAATAAGGAACCAAAGCTGATGAAGACCTTTCCACACATTGACGCTTTCCCACAAGTCTTGCAATTTGAGCCTTCAACTGCTTGTTCTCTTCTGCATACATGTCGGTGACTTCTTTCCAACCACCAGAGTCAGAAAGTGAGCAACTAGGTCCTGGTTGAGCTCTAAAGGAAAATAAATCCTCTTGCTTCTCCATCATCTCCATAACGCGACTCTCAAAAATCTCGATCAAGTCATTCTTCTCTTTCAGTTCGATTGAGTAGGATACCTCCAAAGTCTGGTACTTGTTTTTCCATGCCTCCTTCTCTTGCTGCATTCTAACCAAGGAAAGCTGAAGTTCTTTGACATCATCCTAAAGGGGAGGAGTAGTCCTCACAAACATATCAGGTATAGGTTCTTCACGAGAATATGGCATCTTCAATTGAATTTCTCTTGTTCGTATTCAACAGAGATGAGGCTCCAAAGAAACAACTCCTCTTGGTCCCAAATATTTTCTACTCTTCCTATGAATATGATGCCAAGCCTTTGAAATATCTTCCTTAGCTTCCTTATGATCCTCTCCTTCTTTGAGAAATAAATCACTCAGATGCATGCTATTTGGCTTATCTATCATCAGATATCCAAGTTGACGACGCGTGAGAACGTGATTATAGTTAATTTCTCCCTTTGTACCAAGAAAAGGCACATTGGAGAAACTTCCACGTCTATCAATTATCTCCACATCATAATAAGCTTGATGGTGCCAATCATTGTCAGAATGAGTGAGAGCCATAATCTTCAGAACCCAACGAGGTTCCTTCTTGGGATCCCAAAAAGCAACATTCTGAGGTAAGTGAGAAATAAATCACTGATTTAATAACGTCGTGCAACAGATGATCATTCCTTCCTAATAATGATTCCGAAGGTGAATGGAATAATAAGTGTATCCTAGCAAGGTAGGGTCTGAATTCCTAATCAAAAAGATCCTAATGGCATTGAAATCCACAAATTTGTCAATATTAAGAAACAAGAATAATCCATAGGCAAGCAAAGCAAAGATAGCCTCATAAGAAAATGTACTCTTCATATTATCAAACTAACGAGCTTTCTCCAATAAAAACTAAGCAGTTAAACCTCTGATTCCTCCTTTGGTAGTCATGTTAGCCTCAATCTCGGACTTCTTCAAGTGAGTCACTGTAGCAATCTCATGATACTTAGGCTCTTTCTCTAAGCAGGTGAAAGGAACACAATTAGTAATAGGTAAACCAAGTAAGTAAGAATACTCTTTTAATGCAGGCATTAGCTGATAATCTGGGAAAGTAAAACACCGGCACAACGAATCATAGAACTAGACCAATGTAGAAAGAATACACTCCTTCATCTTAAGCTTCATAAGAGACACGACAAATCCATACTTCTTTCAGAAATCTATAGAGATCTCAATATCAGGGATCAAACTCATCAGTTCCTCTATCTTAGGATCCTTGAAAGTGTACTTCCGAGTCTATCTTTTTTCAAAATAAATGGTTAAGAGTACGTGAGATATTTGCAAAAAGTCAACTTTAAGTCCCTTGAAACAACTGTTTTAAATAATGCTTATGGGTGCATGAATGCATGATGCAACAATCGCACACAAGATCACAAACATGGTGGGTTCATAGGTTCGACGTCACGAGCATGAAGTCAAAGGTACTACCCACAAGGTAAGGACTAATTGTTTATCACATGCCGAACAAGGCTCTAAAAGGTTCTCACAGTCTACATTCTTCCTTCAGATATTACCAATGTCCTATTTAACTCTAATTAGTAATATTCTCAAGAAAACTCCCATGAGTGTAGTATCGCGTGACAACCACTTCCGAATTGCTCTGTCATAGTTTCCACACTACACCTAAAAGGCCAATATAGGTTAAGGGTTCTATGGTCCTTAACTTCAGCAATCTCCCAGGTCGAAAGTAGCACGTCTTCCAGATTGCTCGATAAAGGGGCCTCCACTGAGTGGGGGATATCATGTATCCTTTTTTGGGATTCCTCCCTCAAATTTAACATGACTATACCGCCCGTCCTATTTTAAGTTTTCCAAAGTCTGTGTAGAGGACTTATGAAAAACCACCAAGGACCCCGAAAACCAGAAAAATCCAGACAAACATATATACAACATATAATATACAACAAATAATAGCACATACACAATATAAACAAAGATAGGCTCAACTCACTTAGAGATGGACCAACAATTGGTCGATCTTTCCCCAGTGAAGTCACCATTTATTCTATAGCGGTAGAAATGTTGAGACTAAGCCATTGGATTAACTTGTCTTGCACAAATCAAATAAATACCGCCATCGCGCTTTATTGTTTTCAGAGGAATGGGAAAAGAGTGAATAACTCAAAAAAGAGGGGGAGAGAATCTAGGTACGAGGGTTGGTTATGCAAAGGGAAGGTATTAACATCCTAAACATATATGGTACTTCGCATGAACCTCTTTGAAAATTTGTGTATTTTGACTATAAGTGTTGTATACAAAAATAGATGGTGGAGATGAGAAAAAAAGTGTTTTTTTACAATTTTTCACCCACCACGGTTGTGAACCTTTAGTTCCTACATACCACCTTTTGTGCAACATGGGATCAGGGTACTCGTAGTTCACCTTTAAAAACTTTAAAAAACAAGTGTGTTGGTTATTTTTAAGAGACGAGACATCATCGCCACATCCGAGTGGAAAACATACTTACTACCCACGATTATGAGATAGGAGAATTTGCATCATCTCAAAGTGGAGGATATAACTTGGATTTTAAAATCAACAAAGCTTCACTCAATACCCAAGTGAAAAATATCTCACTTTACTACATATCATAGAAGTATAGTAGCTCGCATCACTACAAGGATTGACAAGCGTCTAATCTTTTGAGAAAATTTTAGAGTAAAAAGCCAAAGTGGAAAAATGGTTTGAATAAGGTTGATTGACTTTTAGTCTTCTCACAAATATATCAAATTATGATTAAGTTGGTTAATGTTTTATTAAGAAAATATTTTTGAAAATGCATGGACCTAGTCCAAGTTTATTATGAAAGAGGTTCAAGTTAGAAAACCATAAGAGTTTTTAAAAGGAGGGAGAAGATTTTTGAAATTAAAGAAGATGGGAGGAGATGAATAGACTATCTAAAGCATAAGGTAAAAACTAAGGAAATGAACTGTCTAACCACAAGAAGTCAACACTTGACATAAAGAAGTCAATGTAGAATTCTCATCCTTTGGATTGAAACCAAGCAAGAAATGATACCAAACCTCTTAGGAATACCAAGTTTAATATGAATTAAGTCTTCTCAAAAATTGGGCAGAGTAACAGCTTGTCATACCCTAAATTTTGACCTAAGATACCACCTCCCATCTGCATTATTACATAGCAAGCGTTCACAAGCGTTTCGACCTATTTTTTGCCAATTCTCGAGTCAGATTTCAAAAATTCATAACTTCTTCAAATTTCGACATTTCAATTTTTTAGTGGTTCTTTTACATATGATTCTCCTCTGCAACAACTACAACTTTTCTTTACAAGTCAAGAGATGATTATGCTTTGAAAATCCACCAAAAATAAAAACGTCAGAAATTATTGTGAATTTGGTGAAATTTAATTGGTTTTGCCTGACTTTATTAAATCATGATTTTCTTCATTTTTTATCATCTTTCTTTTATTCTTATTTTTGATAAAAAGAAAATCCACAAAATATATTTAGTTCATATCAGTTTTACTTTATCCAAAATATAAAAAAATGTATAGTTTCGTTAGTTTCATTTAATTTTATATTTTTATTGATAATTCCAAAAAATCACAAAAATACATATAAGTTCTCTTGCTTTTTACATTTTTTTGAGTATGTAAGTCTATTTTGTGTTCCTTTAGTTGCAATTCAAAAATTTGAAAATATATGGTTTGATTTTTCATTTATTTTTATTTCTTTTATGATTAATTTTGGTTTAAATTTTGATTATAATTCCATTTGAAATATTTTTAAGTTGAATTATTAATAGATTTTAGAACCAATTTTAATATCTCTTTTATTTCACTTTTGTATTTTTCAGTTTAGTTTACTAAAAATTTATTTCATTATTATTGTTATTATTAATATTATGACTATTATGCTATATAAATCTGTCCTTATGCTGCCAAACCTGCGCAAGTCATGCCAAGAAAACGGTCACATAATCCTGCAATCTCTGCTGCCTAATTTCCACAACCAAAAACCAGCACACCAGTCCAAAATCTGCACTATGTCAAGACAAACACTACACCAAAATAGGAGGGCAAGAAACTGCATCAAAAAGTGTCGAAAATAGGGTATTCCATATGTTCAAACTCACCAAATTTTCCCTCCCAAAGCCTCATTCTTACTCACTATAAAACAGGAAGATACAATCGAAGAAAGGGGGAGCGGAAAAAAAAAATATAGTTCACAAAGAGAAAAACGCAAACTTGCAGAAGCAAACCTTAAACCTGCCTAAAGCACACTGCAAGTTATCAAAACAAGCTCAAACTTTCATTCTATACAACATAAACAACCCTCACACCACAAGCTCAAACCTTCGAACTTACAAAAACACAAACTTGCAGGAGCATAAGCTTGCATAACTCCAAACCTGTTTCAAAGCTGCAAGTTATCAACTTGCCAAAGCCTGCCTCCTCCAAACAACAAATCCCGAATTGCATTCACCTTCCTAAAACCAATAAAAAAAACCTGCAAGTCTCAAACTTGCACAACCACAAACTGTAAACAGAACCAAACCTTTTGACCTGCACCATTTTGAACCAAGCTCCAATCATACCAGCAAACTCAACAACACCAACTTTTTCGAGTCAGTTTCTGGAAGCAGAAGGAATTAAAAGAGTATATTACCTCATCTCTGGATTTCTTTATTATTTCATCGTCAAAAATCGAAACCATCAGACTTGCTCTGATCTTGTAAGTCTCCCTACTTTTTTTCTCAAAATCTGTTGCCATGCTTGTTATAATGATGTATGCTGTGAACTAGTTGTCGTTGCTGCATTTTTTGTTGTTGATGTTTCAATAAACCCGAACCCCTGAGATTGTTATTTTTGTTTCTCTTACCATGAATATTTGTCACCTTGTTGATTTGATGTTTAACTGCATAAAAAACCAGAAGCAGTGTTGTTGTTCAATTTCGATTTAGGGGGAGAAGGAGTTCGAAACCAGAAGCAGTGTTGTTGTTCGATTTCGATTTAGAAGAGTAAGAGTTTGAAAGAGGGAGAAGAGTGTTCGATTTCGATTTAGAGGGAGAAAGAGTTCGAAAGATAGTTCGAAAGAGAGAGTTCGAAAGAGAGTTCGAGAGAGAGAAAAAGAGAGTTCGAAAGAGATAAAAAAGAGAGTTCTAAAGAGAGAAAAAAGAGAGTTCGAAAGAGAGTTCGAAAGATAGGAAAAAAGAGAGTTCGAAAGAGAGAAAAAAAGAGAGTTCGAAAGAGAGAAAAAAAGAGAGTTCGACAGAAGCGTTGTTCGATTTTGATTTTAATCCCATGCTGGACCTTTTTATTTCCTTTTCAGCTCATTTCCCAAATATCCTGTCAATTGTAAATCTGGAGTTGGCTGTAACCAAAACAAAACCTTGGGTCTTATTTCAATTAGGCTTTAGCGCCCAGTACTTCATGCTTACCCTATATTCTAATTTACACTCTTATTCTTTTATTGATTTCCTTATCTCTTTTGGTTTAAAAAATTAAATAATCACATAGTTTTAGATAAAACCCAATTAATTAGTTTAGTTTTATAATTTATTTAAATCTTGATATTTTATTTTTAGTTTGGTCAACATTTTAGTTAATTTTGTTAGTTTTTTTAAACTAGTCTTTTATTGATAAGTTTGTAAGTTATCTCTTTGAATTTATTGCCCCTTATGATGTTCCTCCCATGATACATGTTGGTTGAGTTTGTGATAATTTCGATTTAATTCCATGGCTTCTCTCTTGGTTTTCTTTTAAAATCTTGGAGTGTTTATACTTTTAGTTTTAATCTTCATGTTGCTTGCAAAAATCCAAGGGAATTGTTTAATTTTTGTCGACTTCATGTCATCAAAAAACATCGTGCGAATACCCTCATTCATCCTCCGTTTATTATTTCGTTAAAAAACTTAAAATAATTTTCCCAAATATTCAATTTTTCAAAACTCACACCTTTTAAGTCAAAACTTCGATGTTAGGTCGTCGTATCTTCAAACTCTCGCCCACACCTATTTTTTTAGCCAAATGAAACATTTTAATCAAACAAACAATTTTAACCAAAAACAGATATTTCAAAAGGTTCCTATAGAATACTATAGATACATTGGGTGCTAATACCTTCCCATTGTATAACCAACCCCCGAACCTTAGACCTCTTTTCAAAACGCCTTGTATTTTCATTACTTTTAAAAGTATTATTTTACATTGCATATTTTAGGGTTTTATTTCGCTCTTTTCCCTTTTCCCTTGGAAATAATAAAGCGCGGTGGCGACTCTTGCTTTTATGAGACGAATTAATTAATAGTTCGATCTCCGATTTACCCCGCTACATTTTTTATCGCTACACAACTGTATATAAAGGAATTCCTAATCACAAACATAGCATATAATCAGAATAACCTGCACACAAAGAAAATCAACCCAATGTTTTGGGATAAACCCCAAGAACTCTAGATAAAATAACAACAAAGTCACAAGGTACCAAAGAGTATCAAGGCTTCTAATCCTAAGTCCAAGAAGATCACAACTCCATTATGCCAGGGATAGTAACCAAATAATCCGAGTAACCTTAAGTTTTTTTATTGTTCAATTTGGTTATTAAGCGTCTTTAAAAAGAAAATCAAAAGCTCAAGTGAGTAAAATAAAAATGACATAAAGATAAATGTTCAAGTGAGCAAATATGAAAATAGCATGAAATGTAAAATGCTAAAATAAATGGTGCGTAAAAGTAAATGCATAAAATAAAAGCATAAAGTAAAAGAACAAAGTAAAAGCCAATTGTTAGTGAATTAGAAGTTAGAGGTTATTTGAATGACCATCTTGAAACTTGCATTTGAAAACTCATTATAATATTGATAAAATCAAAGCTTCTCAACAACAAGTTTCATTTGCTTTTTGTCAAGTATATCATTCATTTCAAGTTCTCGAGGTAACAACATATGATCAATGATGTTTAAATGATTCACTTAGATAAAAATTTATGATGGTTCATTAGAGGATTGATAAGACCAAAGCCTTATAATAATGAACCTCAAGGTTATTGGATCAAAGGTTTCAAATTAAACATACTTGGGCTTGCAAGCATAGGTTTGAGCCATGAATGATCATTTCTCGAATCGGGACAAATTTAGCACTATGTTAAGCAATCGTAAGAGGAATTATATATAAGTCGCACCTATTTTGAGGCCGGTCAATAGCAATCTATATACGAATATGTTAGAGAAATGATATGTAGATCATTCTCCAAAAACATGTCGCACAAGTAAAAACAGGAAAGGGATAAGATGAAGAAGGAGGGAAATGATAAGCTAATTTGGATCACAACCTCAATAAATCCTTTCATCCTTAAATTCAATCACTCATCTTGTTGGATTAAATTATTAAACATATCACTAATTCAAAGCACCAAAAATGAATTAAATAATACACTCTTAGGTAGATTTGAATTAATGAACATTTATCCAACTTTATTTATGCACAAATTCCATTGAATTTAAAGAGAAATTGGACATTTAAAATTGCAATCCAAAGCAACAATCAAAATAAGTGAGTAGAAAAAGAGAAAGGAATTAAAACAGCCCCAAAACAAGGCAAAAAACACTTTCTGTGTCAGTGCAAATTGATTTGCACATCAAAATTTTCAAAAATCTACGTAAAATAACATTGTGCAAATCGATTGCACACTGGGAGCAATCATTTGTTCACTTTGAAAATTATAAAATCAGCATTTTAAAAGGCAAAATTCTTGCTCAAACTTTTCATCAAACATCCTATGATCTTGAATTTAATTGAGCAAGAAAGTTCCATCAAATTGTGAGAAATTAGGACCAATGTAATCAAAAAAGTAGCTCAAAGAATTAAATCACAAAGATCAACATGAGATCACATTGTGAAAGATGAAGATACAACTTACCAAAAGTATATCTAGAAAATTATCAAAACAACTTCAAGAATTTGCTTCAATTCAGCCCCAAGAATCAATCTCCCAAGCTTGAATATAGAGAATTAATGAAGAAAATAATGTTTGGATGAAGGTTTAGCTCAAAGGTTAGTAAGCTTCAATGAAAAGCTTACTAACTTTATGAAAATGAAGCTTTGAGTGAATTTGGTAGATGGAGAGAATTGAGAGAATTTTTTTGCAAGGTGAATTATCAAAAACTTTGAGAATTGAATGAGATGAGGGCTCTATTTATAAAGTTTAGGCTTGGGATTAGTGGTGGTTTGGAGTTTGGTTTGGAACTAAAACTAGGCTTGGTAATTGATTTTTGGTTCCAAAAATTGAATCAAGTAGTGTATATGTGATCAAACGAAGGTGTATGATGGAATTTAATTTTTATAAAGTGGGGAATTATTTTATTTTTTTGATAATCAAGGATATTTTTAAAATAAAATAAAATTGGATCCAAAAATTAACAAACTTAAAGATTGTTTTGCACATATTTAAGTCGATTTGCATGTCTGTGTAAATTGATTTGCACAACAAAAAAAATGAAATTTTAGTGTAAAAAAAGAAATTATGGAAATCATTTTTCTCTAATAAAAATCACTAGAAAACTTTGCTTGTTAGATGCTTTGGCTTGACAACTCAAAACATAAATATACAAAAACAAAGCAAATATTTTTGGTAATTTTATTAGAGATTAGTCAACAACACATACAAAATACACAACTAAGATGCTTGGAGATCTCTTGAGAGAAAACTTAAAGATAGGGGAACGAACCCAAAGAGACAACCAACCTGAAAGTGTGATCTTGATGTATTGATGTTATGAGATAATGAGAGATATTAGGTGCAAAAATTGAGGTATAAAAGTTATGATATAATCTTTAATCAAAAGTCCTGCAAAGCTGTTAGTCAGAAAGATGGATCAATGTTATTTAACGGTAAGAGAAAGAACAACATTTATAAAATTAAATTTTCTGAACTGAAAATTCGGAATGTAAAATTCCTTAAGTATGTTAACTATGAGCAATGGGTCTGGCACAGAATATTGGGGCATGTTAGTATGAGAAGAATATCTTAGATTAAGAAACTCAATCTGGACAAAGGACTTCCAAAATTGAAGTTCAGATCAGTTGCTCTGTGTGAAGCATGTCAAAAAGGAAACTTTGCAAAACCTTCTTTTAAATCTTAAAATGATGTTTCTACCTCTATATCATTTGAACTTCTGCATATATATCTGTTTGGACCAGTGAAAACCACATCCATTAGCGGCAAGAAGTATTTATTATCGATTGTAGATAACTATAGCAGATGGACATGGGTAAAGTTCTTAAGACAAAAAGATGAGTCACGCTCTGTGTTCTCTACCTTATGTAACTAAGTTCAGAATGAGAAAGAGTTTAGAATTTTATAAGTCAGAAGTGATCACGGTGGAGAATAAAAGTTTTAAATTTTTTTTGATGAAAATGACATTTCCCATGATTTCTCTTGTCCTATAACTCCCCAACAAAACAGAATTGTAGAACGAAAGAATAGAACTTTAAAAGAAATGGACAGAACCATGATCAATGAGACTAACGTTTCTAAACACTTCTTGGTAGAGGCAGTTAACACAACGTGCTACATTCAGAATAGAATCTCCATAAGACCTATTCTGGAAAAGACTCCATATGAATTGTGGAAGAACACAAAGCCCAACATTTCTTATTTCCATTCATTTGGATGTACTTGTTATATTTTAAACACCAAAGAACATCTGAACAACTTTGATTCTAAGGCAAAAAAGTGCTTCATGCTAGGATACTCTCAATGCTCAAAAGGCAATAGAGTATATAACAAAGAAACAAGAATTATGGAAGAATCCATTAATGTCAGATTTGATGATAAGCTTGGCTCTCAAAAGTCAAAGAAAGCTGAAACATTTGCAGATATAGAAGCTCAAATTACAGGTACTGGAGACAGATTTTCTGAAAACAAAAGCTCTAAAACCAAGACCAATGCAGAAAAAGACATAAATACAAATTAGTAGAGTATGGCGATGCTGATTTTGTTGGAGATAAAATAGAAATAAAAAGCACTTCTGGAAGCTGTCAGTTTCTGGGAGACAACTTGATATCTTGGTCTAGCAAAATATAATCCCCCATAGAACTATCAATTATTGAAGCTGAATATATAGTTGTAGATGGATGCAGTACTCAGATGCTCTAGATGAAGAGTCAGCTTGAAGATTATCATATATACGAGAGTAACATTCCTATCCTCTGTGATAATATTTCTGCTATTTGTCTTCCTAAAAATTCCATCTTACATTTTAGGGCTAAACATATAGAAATCAAACATCATTTCATTAGGGAATACACTCATAAGGGGGTTGTTTTCTTAAAATTTATAGAAAAAACCATCACTTGGCTGACATTTTTACAAAACCCTATGCTGAAGATAGATTTAATATCATTATGAAACATCTTAGTATGGAATCCTATCCAGAATGAAAAGATATTAATTTATTTACATGTTTAACCTTCAGAATATTCTGATAATTATTTTCTTTTGTGAATAATCTGAGTAATAGTTCTTCAGAAGTGAGGAGGAAGATTGACTCAAAAACTATCTAGAAGATCTCAACGTAAGGCAAAAATGTTTCATTTCTAGATAGTATCAGCAGTTCACCATATCAACATCTATCAACCTAAAACTTAACGTCACTCTCTGAGATTGAACATGTGTTCACACTCTTGTGAGCCAAAACGTTTGAGTTAATGCATTGAGGCACAGGTCACATCGGTAACTATTTTGAATATCTTTACGCCTCTCCCTTTTTTAATCATTATGTTTAATTTTTTTAATTGTAATTAAGCTCATGTTTTCATAGTTACTTATTTATACACCTTTCTCACATACACTTTTCACCATTATCTTCACACACTCATTTTCTCTGCATTTTTTCTCTCTTCTAAAACCATAAATCTTGTGAACAATGGCTTCCTCTTCTTAATAACATAATTCACAAGATCTCGTTCATACAAACACGATTCCTGAATTAAGTTCCATCCTAAACAAAGAGAACTAGACTGAATCAGAAATAACCCTCCTCACACCAGTTATGAACTTTAAAGTTCTCTGTGAATTTATGGTAGATTTCAAGATTATTCAAGAAAATGGGTATGATCTTGTTCCTAGTGTTTAATTTCAAGGGTGGACTAATTTCTTTGATAGGTTGGCTGGTCAAGTTTTTCCAAAACTGGTTAAGGAATTCTGGATTCTTGCAAAAGTGTCAAATCTTCAAGTTACTTGGTTTGTAATGGGGAAGAAGATCATCATCACTGAGAAACTCATTGAAACTCTTATTGGACATGATGGAATCAGAGCCAAGTGCAGTAACATGGAAAAAAGAAAATTTGATTTGAACAAAGTTTCTCAAGATATTTTTGTTTCTGGAATGCACTCTAACAAGACTAAAGATCTAAAAGACTACCACGGAATTTGGGCTAGAATCATTATGGGATGTATCAATCATAGAAAACCAACAAGTTCTCTTGACTACATCAACATTGATGAACAATACCTTTTGTACTACATTTCTACCAAGGTCAGAATCAATCATCCATACGTTCTATTCAATCATCTGCAAACCATATTCAAGGACACAAGAAAAGATGAGAAAACCAAAAGAGATTGGATTCCATTGGGAAGGCTGATCTTATATATTCTGATAGAAAATAGGCTGATAGAACATGTGAGTGAAGCTCAACAAGTAAGTGAGCAGGAAACCTGTGTTGAAAAAAACCTCAACGCTAGAAACCTCAAAAATATGAAGATCATAAATGACATCAAGAAGGATCCAACCAAAATCGTAAAGAAAGTTATCTCTACAAGAAAAATTCCTCTAGATGACTTTCCCCTTTTCAATCAAGAAGATCCTCCTGAAGTTATTGTCAGATATCTGGATGCTTGCAAAAGGATGGAACTATTCCTGATATTAACATTTAGAATCTTCCTCAACCACCAGAGGCACTCATGAGAAATTCTAAGAAAAGGAAAGATGTTGGTGATGGAACTTCTAACAAGACTCCTAAACTGCTAAGAAACAAGGTACCTCTTCTTTCATTTCTGTTGTTGATGAAGATGTGAAAAACACAAGAAGGGGTGTTGAATTTTAAAACTTAAAATGAATGCTTAGACAACACAGTATTTTTATCCTGGTTCGTTTGATCTCAAACTACTCCAGTCCACCCGACAAGGTGATTTCGCCTCTCTCCAACGAGGTCTTAATCCACTATATTCAAAGGATTACAACAGCTACTTTAACAATTGTTAAAGCCTTCTTGAGTATAACCACAAACCGGTTTTTCTCAAGGAAATCTTTTTCAAATAATATGAACAATGATGTGTTAACGTTTTCTAATAAAACAATATATCACAACTGTGATAATTACACAATTTAAGCTTGGAATAAAACTGAATTGCTAAAGCATTTGAGTAAGCATGGTTTGAAGGCTTTTTAAATTATCTGAGTGCATGCGTGTGTCTTTTCTCATACAGACTTGTTTATATAGGCAAGGCAGAGATACGTTGTCCATAAAGCCATTTTAATGATAATAACTCACTTTCCTTTCTGATAAGATCTTGTCTTGAAGAGAGCCATTAGCATTAAATTCTGTCTTGAATACTTAATAACGCTTCAAAGTCTTCTTTGCTTTAACTTATGATAACGCTTCAGAGTGCTGATGACTTGGTAAAGATCTTTGATCAGAGTCAGAGTGTATATGTTTATGCGCAGATTTTGGTCATCAAGCTTCAGCGTATGATCTGGTAGCTTCAGCGTGTAGCACATGTTACTGATCTTCTGATGCTGACATATTACTGATCTTCTGATGCTGATTCCATCAGAACTTCTGTATATATAAAACATAATTTTAAGAAGCATATTTTTTCTATATATAAATCTTACAATTTATTTATTATTTGTATTTTGTCATCATCAAAACTCTAATTAAGGGTTGTAGAATCAAACTATGTTCTAACAATCTCCCCTTTTTTTATGATGACAAAAACCAGATTTTTCAATTAAAAATAAAGAATAAAAAGTATAGAATTAAGAAGATAAAACTCCCCCTGAGTTGATTACTTCCCTTTAATTCTATGAGTCTTTGAGCATCAGAACTTTACTGTATCTTTCATCAGAGTTTTGTACCTGTAAGATTTTCAGAAGAGAGAAATTTAAATAGATCAGAATGTTTGAGACTTATGTCTCAGTAATCCGTTATTGAAAAATATCATTATTTCTCCCCCTTTTTGTCAGTTATCAAAAATAACAAATAATCAGAGTCAAAATGCGTTTATATTAAAACCAGAAGCAATGATAAGTTCAGAACAATGTAAAAATATTACAGATAAACATGTTATAAAAAACGAGGAAATTCTAAGAGGGAGGAGGTACACGCGTGAATAAGGCCTCCAACATGCTCTTGATCTGGGTGTTGGTTTCCTGTTGCTGGGTTAACATGCTCGTGATTGCATCAATTTTGTTGTCCTGTTTATCCATTCTTTCCTTCATCAGCATATCAGATCTTTTCAGGTCTTCTAGAGTCTGCCTGTCAAGGGAGGAAGCTTGAGGATCTTCAGAAACAGGATGCTTCTCAGAGCTTTCTGCAATATCCTCTTTTTGACCCATTGCTTCAGCTGGAATCATCTGCTCTTGAGTATCAGTCAGATTGAGATCTTCAGACCAGGGAGCAATGTCCAGAGGGAGAAATTCTTCCTTAAGCAGCTTGCTCAGAACTGGACCTTCAATTTCTTTCAGCAGATTGCTGAAGTTCTGTTGAGCTTGTTCGTAGCTATGTTCTTGCAACTTATGAGTTTCAGAAGATACCCATCTTCTAAACTTTGTCCAAAGGTAGTCTGATGCAGCAGGATCAATCAGCTCAAGACTAGCTTGCTTCAGAGAAGTGATCCACTTCTGTACTTCTGTTTCAAACATCAATAAGCTGGTACCAACATCTGGAGAGGGTTCAGATGGTTTTGGTTTTGGGATAGCTGTTTTGTGGGTTATGGCAGCAAGACGTTCAAAAACCGTTAAATCAATGACAGTCTTGTTGTGGTCATCTGGATTGTTGTTTGGTGAGGGAGTGGGAGAGTCAAGAATTATGATTGGACTTGCTGGGGAGTTTGGTGGAGTTGATTCTAGAGAAGAGGGAATTTGGGGAATATTCAGAATGGTACCAAGGGGCATACAAATGGCCAGAGGTTGTGTAATTCCAAGAATGGGAATGGTATCAGAATCAACAGTTTGGTTTGATTGATCGTTATGAGGTTCTGGTTCACAGGATTCAGAAGGTTGAGCCTCAGAAGTTTGAACTTCTGGGTGAGATTGTTCAGGTTGTGGAGAAGGTGGATGAATTTCTGGTTGAGGAGAAGGTGGATGAATTTCTGGTTGAGGAGATGGAGGTAGTGGGATTTCTGGTAGTGGAGAGAGGGGAATTTATGGTTGTGGTTCTGTGGTGGTTTCAGGGTTTGGATTTTCTGGCATGGGAGCAGAAGTATGTTGGTCAAAGGTATCTATAACAGATAGAACTTTTGCAAGTTCTTGTTGGGTTGCTTCAATATTTGGATTTGGAGGTTGGGAGCGAGATATTCTAAGAGTTAAGGATTCAGAGGGGTCAAATTCAATGTCAAAGTCATCAAATGTTTGTGGTGTGGGGTTTTCTGATTGAGTGGGAATTGGGATAGATGTTGATACAAAAATTGAATTTAAAACAGTTACAGAAGAATGATTACCTCTCTTTTTAGGAGTCTGCAGGGATGATCCTTCTGCTATAACTTTCCTTTTCTTGGTTTTCTTCAGCACAACTTCTGGAGCCTTCTGCTGCAGATCCTGGATGTTCAAATTTGGTGTTGTACCATCCGCCTTGCATGCATCCAGATATCTGACAATTATCTCAGGCTTAGAATCAATCTCTGAGAATAGAGGAATGTTATCCAGAGGGACTCTTCTGCTGGAGATTGTTGCAAAAGGAGTGATGCTGGGTTCCTTCTTGATGTTCTCAATCAACTTCATTTTCTTCAGATTCTTTGCATTCAGCTGTTTGCCAACAGTAGCTTCCAACGAGCTGATTTCCTGAGCCTCTGTAAGATGATCAATCAACTTATTCTCTGTTAGAATATCTGATATAAGTCTTCCTAGGGGTATCCAGTCCCTTTTTGTTTGCTCCTCTTCTCTGGTTTCCTTAACACTGGTCCTTAGATGGTTAAACAACAGATGAGCCAGATTTACCTTAATCTTCTGAGAGATGAAGTAGACCAGAAATTGCTGATCAATATTGATGTAGTCAGGAGAGCTGGTAGGATTCCTGTGGTTTATGCATCCCAGAATGATCTTGACCCATATTCTGTGATTGTCTTTTAAATCCCTTATCTTGCTGGAGGGAAGACCCATAGTGAAGATTTCTCTAGCAATTAGGGCAACATCAGTGCATCTTTCAGCCATGTCAATGCAATGTACACCACCACCACTGTAGCCTATTAATCTTGCAATGAGATCCTCAGTAATAACTATCTTCTTCCCCATAATGTATGAAGTAACTTGATGGTTGGAAGATGAAGCATGAATTCAAAATTCCTTTACCAGAATTGGGAATGTTGGACCCACCAGACGGTCAAAATATCTTTCCCAGCCTTAACCTCTTCAGAGAGATTAAACCCATTCTCTTGAAGACTGTTGAAATCCACGATCAATTCTTAAAGAACTTATAGATTTTTGATGGGTGTAAGAAGAGTTATGTATGGTTCTTCGTATTGTTCAGTGGAATCTGATTTCTGAGAACTGGAAGTAGGAATGCTTGAGGAAGCCATGTTCACATGAAGGTTTTGTGGAAAAAAATTAAAAGGGTTTTTTAGAAAGGATGCAAACTGAAAACAGTAAGTTTGTAGAGAAAATGAAAGTGAAGGTAAAAGAGTGTAAATGGTGAGAAATGTGTTTAAATAGATTCCTAAAAAAATTTGGAAACATAAACGTAAGAGAGAGAATTAAACTATAATGATTATTAGCATTTAATGATAGCTGATTTTGGGGGATTTCAGAAAGATATTGGAACGGTTACCCATGACATGTGTCCCAATGCATCCAATCAGCGCTTTTTCCCTTTCAGAAACATGAACGCGTGTTCAGCCTCAGAAAGTAGCTGATGACTGGATGACACTTGTTTGCTTGAGTGAACTGCACATTTCTATCCTTGAAATGAAGCGCTCAGATCTTCATGGATAGATTCTGATACAATCTGTACTTCTAAAGATATGAAGAAGGATTAATCAGTAGTTCACAGAAAAATAAACAAAGTTTTGAAGGTTAAGATATGGAATCAACACAATTTCATTCTGGGCAGAGCTTCATGCTGAGATGTTTCATAATGAAGTTGAACCTATCTTCAGAAAGAGGTTTTGTAAAGATATCAGCCCATTGATGGTTTGTGTTAATGAATTTTAAATTTAGAATCCCTTTCTGAATATAGTCCCTAATAAAATCATGTTTTATTTCTATATGCTTAGCCCTAGAATGCAAAATAGGATTTTTACTGAGACAGATAGCAGAAGTATTGTCACAGAGGATAGGGATGCTACTCTCAAATATCTGGAAGTCCTCAAGTTGACTTTTCATCTAGAGCATTTGTGTGTTGCACCCAGCTGCTGCTATGTATTCAGCTTCAGCTGTTGATAGAGTTATTGTGGATTGTCTTTTGCTGGACCATGAGATTAGATTTTCTCCCAAAAACTAGCAGCTTCCAGAAGTGCTTTTACGTTCTACTCTGTCTCCAGCGAAATCAGCATCACAGTATCCTATCAAACTGTAATCACTTGATTTTCTATAAAACAAACCCAGATTAGTAGTACCTTTCAGATACTTGAAAATTCGCTTAACTGCTGTTAAGTGAGATTCTCTTGGATCTGATTGGAATCTAGCACAAATGCAAACACTGAATAGAATGTCAGGCCTTGAGGCCATCAGATAGAGAAGAGAACCAATCATACCTCTGTAGACCTTCTGTTCTACCTTTTTACTTACCTCTTCTCTTTCCAGAATGCACGTGGGATGCATTGGAATCTTTCATGGCTTACATTCTGAGAGATCAAATTTCTTCAGAAGTTCTCTGACATATTTGCTCTGATGAATGTAAGTTCCTTCTGGGGTTTGATTAATCTGAATGCCCAGAAAGAATTTTAGTTCCCCCATTAGGCTCATCTCAAATTCTGCCTGCATACATTTAGCAAACTTTCTTCCCATAGAGGGTTTAGTGGATCCAAATATGATGTCATCAACATAAATCTGACATACTAAAATGTCATTCTTAACTGTCTTACAGAACAAGGTAGTGTCCACTTTCCTCTGGTGAATTCCTTTTCTAACAGGAAGTTACTTAGTCTTTCATACTAAGCTCTGGGATCTTGTTTCAGACCATAGAGTGACTTCTTTAGTTTGAAAACATATTCTGGATTTTTGGAACTTTCAAAACCAGGGGGTTGGTGCACATATACCTCTTCTTCTATATAGCCATTTAAGAATGCACTCTTAACATCCATCTGATACAGAGTGATGCCTTTATTAATAGCAAATGAGATTAAGAGTCTGATAGATTCTAACCTGGAGACTAGAGCAAAGGTTTCTGTATAGTCTATCCCCTCTTGCTGACTATAACCTTGTGCTACCAGTCGTGCTTTGTTTCTAATGACTTCACCTTGTTCGTTCAGTTTGTTTCTGAACACCCATTTTGTACCAATGACGTTGAATCCTTTTGGTTTGGGAACTAGATCCCATACGTTATTTCTTGTGAATTGATTTAGCTCCTCTTGCATTGCTAGAATCCAGTAATTGTCCAGAAGTGCTTCATCAATTGTTGTTGGTTCAATTAGAGAAACCAGTCCCATAAGGGATTCTTCAGAGTTTCTGAAGCTAGATCTTGTTCTGATTGGATCTTCCTTTCTTCCTAAGATTATTTCTTCTGGGTGCTCCATGCTGCTTCTGGATGGTCTTTTCTGGAGTTGATCAACAGAAGGTGCTGGATTGCTTGCAGTGCCTCTTTCTGATGTTGAGGGAGTGTCTCTGTTGAGAGCTTCTGATGATTTGTCTTCAGTACCTGTGAGTTCAACTTCCATACCAGCAAGGAATTCATTCTGCTTTGACTTTTGAGAGTCAAGCTTATCATCAAAACGAACACTGATTGATTCTTCCACAACCTGTGTTTCTGTATTGTATACTCTGTACCCTCTTGAGCGTTCAGAATATCCTAACATAATACACTTTTATGCTTTAGAGTCAAACTTGTTCAAATAATTTTTTGTATTCAGAATAAAACAAGTACATCCAAATGGGTGAAAGTAGGAAATGTTGGGCTTTCTGTTCTTCCACAATTCATATGGAGTCTTTTCCAGAATAGGTCTTATGGAGATTCTATTCTGAATGTAACACGCTATGTTTATTGCCTCTGCCCAGAAGATCTTAGCAACGTTAGTCTCGTTGATCATGGTTCTGGCCATTTCTTGCAATGTTCTGTTCTTTCGTTCTACAAATCCATTTAGCTGGGGAGTTCTAGGACAAGAGAAATCATGCAGAATGCCTTTGTCATTAAAGAATAACTCAAAATCTTTGTTTTCAAATTCTCCACCATGATCACTTCTAACTTTGACGATTCTAAGATCCTTTTCATTCTGAACTTGGTTGCAGAAGGTAACAAACACAGAGTGTGACTCATCCTTGTGCCTTAAGAACTTTACCCATGTCCATCTGCTATAGTCATCTACGATTACTAACCCATACTTCTTGCCACTGACTGAAGCAGATTTAACTGGTCCAAATAAGTCAATATGCAGAAGTTCTAATGGCTTGGAGGTGGAAACAATGTTTTTGGATTTGAAAGCTAGTTTTGCAAGCTTGCCTTTCTGACATGCTTCACACAGAGCATCTGAATTGAACTTCAGGTTAGGAAGTCCTCTGACCAGATTGAGTTTGTTAATCTGAGATATTCTTCTCATACTAACATGTCCCAATCTTTTGTGCCAGATCCATTGCTCGTTGTTAACAGACAGAAGACACTTTACGTTCTGACTTTTCAGTTCTGAAAGTTTGATTTTATAAATGTTGTTTTTCCTCTTTCCATTAAATAGGATAGTCTCATCTTTCTGACTAACAGCTTTGCATGAATTTTGATTGAAGATTATATCATAACCGTTATCACTTAATTGACTTATGGATAACAAATTATGCATTAATCCATCAACTAGTAAAACATTACTTATAGAGGGAAGATTTCCATTACCTACTGTTCCAGAGCCAATGATCTTTCCTCTCTGATTGCCTCCAAAACCTACGTGGCCTCCAGGCTTAAGTTCCAGGCTTTGTAACATATGCCTTCTTTCCGTCATGTGTCGTGAGCAGCCAGAGTCCAGGTACCATGATTGGTGTTTTTGCTTTGCTGCTAAAGATATCTGCCACATGTATTATTTTATCCTTAGGTACCCACATTTTCTTGGGTCCTGATTTGTTAGTTTTACCAAAACTCTGGTTGAATTTTGGTTTGACACAGTAATCACTACTTGTATATTTTATGTCATGTGTGTGCCCATATATAAAGTGTGAATCAAGTGGAGTACGTTTTATAACTAAATCCATGGCATTCTTTGGTGTAGGTACCTTACCTTGATATCCTATACCTTTTCTGCCATTTCTGCTAACTCCATAGATCATTGAAGCCATTTTGCTTCTGTCTATGTTTTTAGTTAGAAACTTCTGAAAGCTGTGATCATACTCCTTGATGATCTCATCAGCATTGCTGGGAGTTTCAGGGATTATTTCCTTCTGAGAGTTTTGCAATTGGTTTTCTAATTTTGAAATTTTATATTTTAACTCAGAATTCTCCAATTTGAGACTCTCAGACTTATCAGAGTCAGAAGCAAGATTCCTTTTCAGGTTTCAATTTGACTCTGATCTGCTAATATCTTTCCAGAATTTCATTAAGGCTTTAAGCTAGTTCAGCCTTAGTAAAGTTTATAGCAAAGTCATGGAATACCTCTTATGTATCTGATTCAGATTCTGACTCAGAAGCTTCACTGTCTTCTGTTATGTTTGCCATGAGAGCTATGTTTGCTCTTTCATCATCTGATTCTGAGTCAGCTTCAGATGTGTCAAAATCACCCCATGTATCCATGAGACTTTTCTTCTTTTCCTTGCCAAACTTATTTTTGGGCTTTTCCTTCTGAAGCTTTGGGCAATCACTTTTGTAGTGCCCTTGCTCGTTACATTCATAGCAGATGATGTCTTTGTTGTTTGGCTTTCTGTTTCCTAAAGAACCTTCAGATCTTCTGTGTCCAGAGAAGGATTCTGACCTTCTGTATCTGGAGAAAGATTCATTCTGATTTTCTGATCTTCTGGGATTCCTGAACTTCCTTTGCCTCTGCTTCCATAATTGGTTCACCCTTCTAGAGAGGAGAGATAGTTCATCTTCTTCTGATGAGGACCCATCAGAGGTTTCTTCCACAACCTGCAAAACTTTGGAGTCAGATTTTCTGTTAGATTTTAAAGCTAATGGCTTACCTTGCTTTTGAGGTTCATCTGCTTCTAGCTCTATCTCGTGACTTCTGAGGGAGCTGACAAGTTCCTCCAAAGAGATTTTGTTGAGATCCTTGGCTAGCTTAAGGGCTGTGACCATTGGCCTCCATTGTTTTGGCAAGCTTCTGATGATCTTCTTAACGTGATCAGCAGTAGAATACCCTTTGTCAAGAACTTTTAGACTAGCAACAAGAATTTGAAATCTTGAAAACATAGTTTCTATTGATTCACTCTCTTCCATCTTGAATGCCTCATACTTCTGAATGAGTGCAAGGGCTTTGGTTTCTTTGACTTGAATGTTGCCTTCATGCGTCATTCTCAGAGAGTCAAACATATTCTTTGCAGTATCTCTGTTTGATATCTTCTCATATTCTGAATAAGAGATGGCGCTGAGAATAATTGTTCTGGCCTTGTGATGATTTCTGAACTCACGCTTTTGCTGATCAGACATTGTTTTCCTGTCAATCTTCTGACCACTTCCATCCACTGGGTGCGTGTATCCATCAGTCACCATGTCCCACAAATCAGCATCATGAGCCAGAAAGAAACTCTCAATTCTGTCTTTCCAGTAGTCAAAGTTCTCTCCATCAAAGACTGGAGGTTTGCCATTGAATTTGTCTCTTTCTTCATTCTTGTCATTGCTGATGTTTTGATTTGGTCCTGCCATTGTGTTTTTCTGACGCTGGATCTTGTACTGACACGGTTAAGTGTTATAAGCTCAGAACCAGGCGCTCTGATGCCAATTGAAGATGTTAAAAACACAAGAAGGGGGTTGAATTGTAAAACTTAAAACGAATGCTTAGAAAACACATTATTTTTATCCTGGTTCGTTTGATCTCAAACTACTCCAATCCACCCGTCAAGGTGATTTCGCCTCTCTCCAACGAGGTCTTAATCCACTATATTCAAAGGATTACAACATCTACTTTAAAAACTGTTAAAGCCTTCTTGAGTATAACCATAAACCGGTTTCTCTCAAGGAAATATTTTTCAAATAATATGAACAATGATGTGTTAACGTTTTCTAATAAAACAATATATCACAATTGTGATAATTACACAATTTAAGCTTGGAATAAAACTGAATTGCTAAAGCGTTTGAGTAAGCGTGGTTTGAAGGCTTTTTAAATTATGTGAGTGCATGCGTGCGTATTTTCTCATACAAACTTTTTTATATAGGCAAGGCAGAGATACGTTGTCCATAAAGCCATTTTAATGATAATAACTCACTTTCCTTTCTGAGAAGATCTTGTCTTGAAGAGAGCCGTTAGCATTAAATTCTGTCTTGAATACTTAATAACGCTTCAGAGTCTTCTTTGCTTTAACTTATGATAACGCTTCAGAGTGCTGATGACTTGGTAAAGATCTTTGATCAGAGTCAGAGTGTATATGTTTATGCGCAGATTCTGGTCATCAAGCTTCAGCGTATGATCTGGTAGCTTCAGAGTGTAGCACATGTTACTAATCTTCTGATGCTGACATATTACTGATCTTCTGATGCTGATTCCATCAGAACTTCTGTATATATAAAACATAATTTTAAGAAGCATATTTGTTATATATGTAAATCTTACAATTTATTTATTCTTTGTATTTTGTTATCATCAAAACTCTAATTAAGGGTTGTAGAATCAAACTATGTTCTAACAGTTGAATCAATACTTTTATCAACATCTGAACCTTTTTCATCTCCAAAATCTTAAGAACATCCCTCACGACAAACTTTTGATGATTTTGACATTGAAACCAACACCACAACAACCACTAATCAAACTTTGATCAACCCCTCTTCTACCTATACTGCTCAACCTCAGCCAGAACTTTCCCAAGTTCTTTCTGATATTGATCAGTATGATTCATCCAATGACGCTCCCCAACCAGAAAATCCAAATGTTGTCTCTGATCGATAAATTCCTGAAACAACACTAGAAATACCAAGCATAACTTGTAATATCAACAACCCATAACCACAAAATATCATCATCCCTTATTCACAGAACATCCATATCATCCCATATACTCCCTATCCACATACATCAGCACCAAACTCACCGCTCTCCATTCACAAATCCCCAGATCATCACACTCCCATAGAACAACCAGAAGATCATCTGTGAATTATAGTTGATAAGCAAGCCTGGAATAACCTAATAAAATCCTCCTAGAAAATAGTCGTTCTAAAACCCAAACCAATACCAACCAAACCAAATATTGTAAATTGTTGCTAGATTTCGAGACAAATTCAGGAATGGGTCAATACTCTGAATCAAGTTTGCATCAACAATCTCAACCCAGTTTCTTTTGACTCTCTCTGAACCCAGTTCAGAAAATGGTATAATTCTAAATCCATCAAGATGAAGGAACTAAGATATGAGTATGCTCAACAAAACTTCTGTGATCAGTTGTATTTCTTCAAGGATCAAGTGCTGAAACTCTAGGAAAAGAAACCTCTTCTACAACTAGATAATGCTCCATGGGAATCTCCATAGAAACCAGAAGTTCAAGAACAATATCCTAAACCTCAACCTCTGGTCAATTACAAAGACAAAGGAAAGTCGGTTGAAGAATTTTCTGCGAGCGTGACTATTGAAGAAACGACTGCAACTTCTCTCTTGCTGAAAACTCTGGATGAGTTGAAGAAAGAGAATGAAGTTGTTAGGGAAAGGTTGGATAAACAAGATTAAACCAACAAAGAGATTAAGGGAATGCTGGACAAGCAAGAGAGCGAAATGCAATAACGCTGTTGGGAAATAAATTCTGATGTTTTTTTGCTTATCTTTTGTATGATCGTGTCATTCAAATGCATGACTTTGTGTTGTTCTGATATTTTATTTTTCTATGTTTACCTTATTTTATTCTTTTTTATTTATGACAAAAAGGAGGAGAAGTGAAAATATTTTGATATATTAATTCTGGACTAAGTCAAACATTTCGATATAACGTAGCTTCTGATTCTGAAAGTTGATACGAAAACTATCATTCTAAACTTGTGGTATGCATTACCATCCTTCAACATAGGATTCTCAGATCTTCCATCATATGCTCTGATCAATATCTGATGAGTAAACATCTCCAGGGAAGTTTCTATTCATAATCTAATTATGTTGTAGCTGAGTATTCAACTCAGGGGGAGACTCTGATAATATATTTTAGAATGAGCTTATATCGTCTAAGTTACAAAATTATTCATCAAAATATGTATGCTTTGTTATCATTAAAAAGGGGGATATTGTTATAACATAGTTTGGTTCTACATCAAATTCATTGCTTTGATGATAACAAATACATAATTATTGTGAAGAATAGTTATGCACTCTAATCGTTTGATTGAATGTACAGAGAAGTTCTAATGAAAGATGAGAAGATAATGACGTGAATAATCAGATATGAAGCTCTGAAGAGTACGTGCATATAAGAAGCTCAGAAGTGAAACTAAAAGTGACACGCCAGTTAAAGAAGTTCTTATGCTAAAGTCAAACTTTTGAAACATCAAGCTATCAGTTATATTCTAATAGGAAAGTTATGAAAGAACAAAGAAGTTAAAATGTATTCATCAAATTGAAGTTCTGAGACCAAGCACTCAAGTTCAAAATACTCTTAAGGTCTGTAGATCCAACATAACATTAATGAAAATTAATACAGGATCAAGAAAGTAATGGCTGAAACATTATGACTGGAAAAAACATATGTATTTTTGGAAATGATATTAAACCTCAAATCATCAACCTTCCAAATTAAACATATATGTCTACAACAGATCTTTGAACCTAACTTCTATATAAAGGGGACTATGAAGATGGATCATATATAACTCTCACGCATACGAACAAAAGAGCGCTCTAATTACACTCATATCTTTTTATCCATTAAGTTATTATTTATGCTATAATTTTTGTAAACATCACAGTTGTGATATAGCTTGTTAGAAGCATTTGTAAATACATTGTATAATTGTTTATAATTGTATTTCCTTGAGAAACCGATTTGTGGTTTAATCTCAAGAAGACGTTGATGATTGTCTTCGTGATTTGTAATCATCATTTATTAGTGGATTAAGACCTTGATTAAGAGAGACGAAATTACCTTGACGGGTTGAATGGAGTAGTTTTGAGTTCAAGCAAACTAGGACAACCAATAAGTTATATTTTTTTAATTATTGAAAACACAAACTCAAACCCCCTTTCTTGTGGTTTTCTATGCTTCAGTAGTTCCCCAAAACTCAAGAATACCCGCCTGGTGCGTCAAACAAAGATAGGAAGACTTTGAGAAGGTTGGTAGGAATCTTTTTCCTCAATGAAGATGTGTTATATAAGAGAAATTACGACATGGTCTTGCTTAGATGTGTGGATAGACACGAAGTAGACATGTTAAGGCATGAGATCCATGAAGGTTCATTTGGTACCCATTACGAAGATGTGTTATATAAGAGAAGTTACGACATGGTCTTGCTTAGATGTGTGGATAGACACGAAGCAGACATGTTAATGCATGAGATCCATAAAGGTTCATTTGGTACCCATTCCAATGAGCATTCAAGGGCAAAGAAGATGCTTAAGGAAAGTTACTATTGACTGACAATAGAATCTGACTGTTACAAACTTTCAAAGAAGTGCCATAAGTGTCAGATTTATGCTGACAAGATTTATGTGCCTCCGACTCTCCTCAATATTATTTCTTCCCCATGGCCTTTCTCTATATGGGGTATTGATATGATCGGGATGATTGAACCCAAAGTGTCAAATGGACATTGTTTCATCTTAGTGGAAATTGATTACTTCACGAAATGGGTTGATGCAACTTCTTTTGTTAATGCCACCAAGCAGGTGGTAGTACATTTTATCAAGAATAATCTTATATGTCGGTATGGTGTACCAAGCAGGATTATCACTGACAATGGTTCAAATTTAACTAATAATAATATGATGGAAGAACTTTGTGAAGAATTCAAGATTGTCCATCACAACTCATCTCCTTACAGGCCTAAGATGAATGGGGCTATTGAAGCGGCTAATAAGAACATTAAGAAAATTATCCAGAAGATGGTTGTTCCCTACAAGGATTGGTATGAGATGCTTCCCTTTAGTTTACATGGGTATCGTACCTCCGTCTGCACTTCAACATAGAAACCCAATTCTCTCTTCTTTATGGTATGGAAGCAGTTCTCCACATCAAGGTCGAGATTCCCCATCTGCGTGTTATCACGAGAACCAAATTGTTAGAGGCTGAATGGGTCCAAAACAGGTTTGATCAGTTGTATTTAATTAAAGAAACGAGAATGACGTCCTTGTCTGATTGTCAATTATATCCTAAAGGAATAGATAAAGCTTTTGATAAGAATGTCAAACCTCGTGAATTCAGAGAAGGAAACCTCGTGCTCCGAAAGATCATGTTTTTTAAAGCTGATTCAATAGGGCAAGTGGACTCCCAATAATGAAGGCCCATATATTGTCAAGAAAGACTTCTCTGGTAGTGCTTTAATTCTTAAAACTATGGATGGTAAGGAGTTCCCACATTCCATGAATATCGATACAGTCAAGAAATACTTCACCAAAAGAAATAAAAGAATAACTTGCTAAGTTGAAAACCCGAAAGGGCGGCTTAGGTAAAAATGAGCGTCTCGGTAGGATGAAAACCCGAAAGGGTGGTCTAGGCAAAAATTAGAGACATAAACAAAATGAATTTCCCTGATAGGTTGAAAACCCTCAAGGGTAATCTAGGAAAAATTTAGGGCTTTCATGGCAAGTAACTGCCTCAGACAAGACTTAATCATTGAAGCAACAATCTTCTTGCGTTCTCATCGAACTTCACTTGAGGTATATGCACACAAATTTAAATTTGTTAGAGAGAATAGTGGTCATTTGGTTTCAATGTACCTTTTCCATGTATTTACCATTTTCCAAACTTTTTAATCATCTATGTAGTCACACCATTTTCGGATTACCATTCTATTAAAAAAGTTTGAGCCTTATCCAATTATTTGAAATTCTTATTTTATTTTTCTTACAAAAATTTCATTTATTATTGATAGTAATTTTTAAAACGAAAAGACTTAAAGAAATTAATAATAAAACATGTTTTTTTAAAATAATTTGCAAAAAAAAGAGAAGAACTTTTTACTTCGATTTTGTGAATCAAAGGAACGAAAGTAGTGGTTGCAAGGACGAACGAGTTCTGATGTTTTGAAAGTTTTCTCTAGGAATTATTCTCTAGTTACTTTTGTTGATAGGCACATGGTTTCCCTATGGTTTTCTTTGTATAGTTGGATTCCCTCCGAATTATTTATGAGCAGTCGAGTTTGCAATCCCATATTCCCTAGCAGGGTTATGATCAAGCATAGACTGTAAATTTGTGTAGCATTCGCTTAAGTTGTTGGATTCTTTCTCCCTTTGAGTTTAGAATTGATGTAGGCTATCTTGCAGGGTGTTACTCCATTTAGTTATGAGATTGTTGTTGTTATGTGCTTCCCAAGTAGCCAGACTAGGGAAATATATTTTCTAAGTGTTGACACAGTTGTCGACTTTTGGGTTTTCTCTCACCGTGCGTTGATTTTAATTTTAAATATCCATAAGCTGATGTCTTGCTGTAATGTTAACTTCTTAACTTCTCCAGATTAATCGAAAATGATGTTTCCCTCTAAGGTTTTCATCCCCGTGAAGTTTCTTTGATCTTCTCCATAGAAGTTTAGTAACAACTCTTAGAGAATGTTTGTGCTCTCCCCTCAGCACACTTGATCTCATATTTCCCAGTGAATCCTGTTTGCTATCTCCCAATGAAGTCTAGATGAATTTTGTTATATGCCTGAAGCATTATGGTTTATTGTTATCAGATTGTGCTTTAAATATTTTCGGGCCATGTTTACTCCCTTATGGAAATTCCATCTTGGATGCATATTTAGTCGACAACTGTTTATCCCTAAGTTGTGTTTTGTCTGGTTATCCCAATGTAGTATGTCTATTTTGTCAGCATACACATAACATACATTCATCCATTCTTACATATGTCATGCATAGCTGATTTAAAGTTCATTGTTTATTTGCGTTCATTAAATGTTTATGTTGATATCTTATCCTCTTTGCAGAGTTGTGTTATCCTCTCTCCAATAGAGTGTCAGCCTTAAGCAGAAAGTGTATATCCTTTCAATTTCCACACTGAGTTATCCCTTGTGAGAGAAATTTGCTTTAGCCTTCTTACCGAACTCATTACCTGGATGGAATTGATCCCAATTGGGGTTTATTCCTCTTTGGTTTGTGTCTTGG
Organism: Vicia faba; assembly: GCA_948472305.1. Classification (NCBI taxonomy): domain Eukaryota; kingdom Viridiplantae; phylum Streptophyta; class Magnoliopsida; order Fabales; family Fabaceae; genus Vicia; species Vicia faba. Next base: position 835,790,230 of record OX451740.1, read on the forward strand.
TTGACTGTTTCACTCTAGTTTGTTCTTGGTTTGGATTTTTGGTCCCCATCAGCAATATTATTAATCGCTTTAGACTATGAAACCTAGATCAAGAGTGCATTTATTTTGCACGTAAGGACTTATCTCCTCGGCAGGAATATGTTGGTATTTCCCTATGAAGTCAAAATTTATTTCCCAGCAGTGTTATTGCATTTCGTTCTCATAACAGCAAGTGGAGGTCTCTTTATTTGAGTAACCTATACTTCCCTAATAAGTTTGTTAGGTCCCATAGAAGATTTTTTTGATGTACTCCGATGGATGGTGGTATCTTATTTATGAGAGATAGTTAGTTTTTGAGATTTTATATACTCTGATGGATGGTAGTCTCTTTCTTATGAGAGATAGTTCATTGTTGAGGTTTGATTTACTCCGATGGATGGTAGTCGCTTTGTTATGGGAGATAGTTCATTGTAGAGATTTGTTTTACTCCGATGGATGGTAGTCTCTTTGTTATAGGAGATATTTTGTTGTAGAGATTAGTTTTTCTCCAATGGATGGTGGTTTCTTTGTTATGGGAAATAGTTCATTGTTGAGGTTTTATTTTCTCCAATGGATGGTGGTCTCTTCTTTATGGGTGATAGTTCATTGTTAAGGTTTTATTTACTCTAGTGGATGGTGGTCTCTTCATTATGAGAGATAGTTTGTTATTGAGGATGACTGTACTCTAATGGATGGATGGTCTTTTCAATATAAAAAAGACAGTTCGTTGTAAGATTCTTACAGCAATTTATTACCCCTTTTCAAGTGATATCCTGATCAAAGAAGAACCTGTTACTATTCTTAGTGAAATCCATAAGTCAGGAGAAGTTTATCACCCTTTCTAGGTAGAGTTCCTTGGTTAAAGAAGAATTTGAGACCTGTTCTAGGTGGAACACCAAAACTTTGGGAAACTTATTATTATACATTTTTTACTCATATTGAGTCGACGTTTATTGCATCCCATAGGCTAGTATTACTCTATTGTTTTCTACCTCCATGCTTCAAATGGATAGTTTATTATCCCCTGTGAGTCAGTATTGTTCTCTTTTTTCTACCTCCTATGTGGGTGAGTAGTTCACCGTTATATGCTAGTCATTATCATCTATTGCTTTTTCCTTATTTATTGAGTTAATTTTACTTTGTCTTCTCTTTTGGCTTTACCCCAGTAGACTTGAGTCCTCTTTTCCCCAGTTGAGTTGATTTTTCTCCAATGAGTCAAATTTCTTTCCCCAATCGAGTTGGAAATCCTTTCTTAAAATAATACCCCCTTGTTAGCTTGTTGCTCGCATTGTTAAGGATTTACCCATTAAAGTTATTACTTTGCATCTTATTTCATTAAGCGTGATGTTGGCTTTGCCTATTCATATATACCCCCAGAGTCGTGTAATTCTCCAGTGATTTATTTTCCTATTTGAATCCTCATTTTTAGTTTATCTGTATCATTTTCGCTTTCCCAGTGGTGTTTTATTTCCCCTGTGGAGTTCATCTTTTACATTCATAACCATAAGCATTGCATGGCGACTTAGGGGTAAAAATAGGGTTCTTTTTTGTATTTAAGTATCTTCAATCGCGTTGAGACGAAGTTTTTAACCTTTGTGTCTCTGGATAGAAGACACTTAAATCAGTGTAGCTATTATAACCTAATTTTTTATCCTAAGATCCTACATCACTCCATATCACCACAATGCACCAAGATCACACATTAGGGTTGGCTATCACTTCTATTTTCTCCTATCTGCAAGTTTGATCTTGAGAGATCACCAGGAACCTTGAATTTTGTATCTTGTATATGCGTATATTATGGTTATTGATTCTTAACTAACATAAAAAGTACGTATTGTCATATGGTGGGATAAATGAATTTTTTGGTTTTATCTAAATATGCAGATAGCAATAGTCGCCATCGACTTTTCTTTTATCCAAGAAGGAAAGGGTGAAAAGAACAGGAAACACCTTGAAGATTTTGAGTTCGGGGGGTAGGTTATGAAAAGGGAAGGTGTTATCACCCTTTTCATTAGTAGTTATCTACGGGATCTTAATTGCTCAGCTCACTTTTGAAATTTGCTTTTTTGTGTATGTGATTTGTTTGAAAATATTATTGAAAACGCCAATGTAAGGCGAAATTTGTAATGATTCTTATATCAGTCCTCAATAATGCATGCAAATTGTTTTAAAATATTAATTATTTTGAAAGTGTGATGTGAGAAATGTTTTATTTAGAAAAGTTTGTGAGCAAGCGATTAAAAGTATCCTACCCATTCAAGGTCATTCTGATTCTTTTCCTTCTCCTTTAGAGGTAGTGTTATCTGTATCATTAGTTGGTAGGTAGCCCTATATATTAGATGTGAAGGGACAAGTGAGAGGTCATCGTTCGATCATCGAAGGCAACTTGTAAGGATGCTTTAGCAGTTTCGTAAGGGACTAGATCATTTTATTCGTAGGCAACGAAGAGAGGCTACCCTAGAGGTGTAAGTGTGAAAGTGTGTTTGTTTTAGTTATTTATGTTTGAAATAAGGGTTTTGCTATCGGTTGGTTTTAGTATTGCCATACAACCCTAGTTACTAATAGTAGCAGAAGATAAAGGCAGAAATGTAAACCTAGGCTATTACAGGGCTTTGGGGCAGTTACATAATGGAGGTGCGGATCAGAAAACCTACAACTATTATATCCCGGAAGCAATTACATAATAAAAAATGGGGAAAAAATTAAGCTACGGTTTTACAGATGAGTGTGCCCTATACACTTTATCTAGGGAAATAAAAATAAGATGAAAATAGAAAATAAAATGTTTTTGTGATTTTTTATGAAAAATAGTTTTTGATGATGATTAAAATAAAACCTAAAATTCTAATTAAAAAATGGTTAATCACTTAAATTAAAAAAAGGTTAAAATAAAACATAAAATTCTAATTAATTTAAAAAGTGGTCAAATCAATTAAATTAAAAAAGGATTTAATTAAACCTAAATCTAATAATTAGGGTTAAAAAAGTTTGTCTTTTAGGTTATTTAAAAACATTAGGGTTAGTCAAGAAATGATAAGGGAAGAAAAATCAATAGAAAAGAGAGTTAGAAACCAAAAACAATACAAATGCCAAGGGTGGGTGTTGAACCCACGCCCTTTGTATTTTCTAATGCATAGCTCGCAACTGCGCTAGTTGGTTGTTGGTGTTAGTAGAACAAACGCACTGCAATACATATGAAACCTGTAAAAATAGGAAAAAACAAAGAAATTTTGCAAAACGCAGGGATCAAACACACGCCCTAGTGCAGTAATGCCTTAACACGTATGCTTCTACCACTGGGGTGGGTATACATCCGTTTATTTATTCAAACCAAAATATATATATTATAAATTGAAAAAGGATGACCGGAGAAGCGCTAGAGCCCTAGCTCCGGTCGTCTTCTCCGGCTGGGTATTTTTCAAAATCTGCAAAATAGAGAGTGTTAGTGATCCAAAGGGAGCCTACCCCCCTAAATCAACCCTCCTGAATCCAATGGTGGAATTGGTTTTGGTTGATTGTCCTTGTACAAAGAGATACAATATAAATATGGAAAATCGGTGTAAACATGACAACACCTTATCCAGGCACCATGGGACTCATGCAATGGTTATATCCTGCACTAGTACATCTCAGAAGCGCGTTAGTAATGTTTGTTTCACTTAAAGCACGATAAAAAACGAAAATAAGAATTCATGCAAATATAGAAATCGATGATTCATGTGTGCAAATTTCAGGCCTTTTGGATCATCAAGATTGATCCATTATTACCCTATAACACTCCTGGAATTGATTACGGCTAGCTTGCTTTGAGAGAGACTGAAAATAGGGTTTTTAGTTTGCCCTAGTTTTGATAGTTTTTTTGAAGATTTTAGAAGGTGGTTTATTTGCAATATTTCATCCTCTTGTCTTGTCTGAATAGTGAGAATATATAGAGGAAAAATTACGTCAAAAGAAGTGGGCTTGGACCTTTGTATGAAAGCCTTTATTTTTTATTTAATTTATTTTAAGTTTAAATAAATAAAATCAAAAATAAATGGAATAAAAATCAAAAGGGGTGTATGAATGGATTCAGAGGTTTACTATGAGGTTTAAAACTCGTTTGGACCTTGAAACATAAGCCCACAAGCCCAAAAATTTAAGGTTGCTTAATTTAGGTTTCCTGTATTTTCTCAAAATTCTCCAACTTGCATTAATCATAACTCTCTCAATTTTCATCATATGAATGTGATCTTGGACTTTTTGGAAAGCTTAAGATGTCCTCTTCAATCACTATGTTGATCATTTTTCCATTTGTAAATTTTATCTTGATGTAAGTTGCCTTGAAAAAAGTACTTTTGTTGGCTTTTGAAATGACCTAAAATATTTTGGCTCATGTCTCTTAAATGAAGCATTTTTTGGACTTGAGCTTATAGAGACAAAGTTGTAAACAATTGAATTTCTTTCAAAATTAGCTTTGGTTGAGAATTTGCTAATGAAGCATGTGAAAGTTATGCTTGTTCAAAGTTCAGTTGACTTCTCCTTAAGAAAACCCTAATTTGGTAACTTTTGACTTGTGATGAATTGAGAGTTTTCTTGATGAATCATGATCAACCCTTGATCAAATAATGAATTTGACTTAAAAATCTTGATGTTGACTAAAAATATTGAAGTTTGGCTGTATGTTGACCATAGTTAACTATTTGTCCAATACAGTTGATTTTTAGTCATCTGAGCAATTGACTGAGCAAACTTGAGATGCAAGGCTTGAAATTTTGGATGAGAATTCATAGAGGCATATGAGAAACCATGAAACTCACTTGAGGCATTAGAGGCCCGACTTTTATTGAGAAAAGTGAAACCCTAGTTGTAGGTCAATTGCTTATGAGAGGGTTTGTCTGATCAACCTTTGAGTAGCCTTGAGCAATTGAGAACCCTAGGAGAATGTCTTGAATAATAGGAGGGAAAATATTTGGGTACAACACGTATATATGTTTCCTTGGATATTTATATTGTAGTTGCTAACACAATTACATCCATCTCACCACCTAACCTAGGCTTTTGGAGGTTGATCCTCAACAAAATGATTATTCAATGGATTTTAAAATCTTAAAGTTCAAGGCTATGGTCATTGCATTAAAATTCTTTGGCATAAAGAGTACTCTCAACTTCATAGATCAAACTTGTCTCAAAGAGAGTTAGTTAGATTCATCAATAAGATTCATAAGTTCGTGTGTTTATTTCCATGCTTTGTTCAACAAGCTTCACTGGAATATAATCTCCATCATTAAGTGTGCTTCAAAATAACATCATTGAAATATCTAATGTGATTCTACATGTATTTGTTTGCAAGGAAAGTTCAAAGGATGCAAAGTTGATTCCAGTTGTTTGACCTAATTTGGACAAGTACTTTGTTCGATGATCACAAGTGCATAATTTTCTCAATTTTCAATATTTTGAAATGGTTCTTTTTTATATGGATTATCATCATCATATACAAAAACTTCTCCTCACAAGGAAAGATTCAATTGTGCAAGAAAAATCATCAAAAGTTGAAAAGGGTTACAAGTCACTTTTGTACTTTCTGAGTAAGGGTGGGTTGACTTCCAAATACCATATCTTGCTCAACTTTTGAGATTATGAGTTGATTCCAAAGCCATGGTTCTATTTAAATAATCCTTACAAACTTATCTTCAAGGATCTAAGGTCAATTTTGAGTGGAGGATCATTTAAATTGGAAGAAGATTACAAGTCCTTTGAAAAAGCTCTTGATTTCTCTAAAGTGACTTCAAAGGACCATAACTTGGTAAATTCTTACCTCCTTGAGCTCATTCATTTTTCACAATGAACTTAATATTGTCTACTACAACTTTGTTTCAAAGTGCAAGGTTTGAAAATTATTGGACAGCCCTTAAAGATTAGAAAATATTATAGGTCATTTATTTATTCCTCAATAAAATTTCACCATCTTCCAAAGGCCATAACTCTTTCAATTTTTATGATTTTTGAGTTATCACAATTTTACAATTAAATTTGATGAGTCTATTCCATTTCACATTCAAAGACCACGAGCTAGTTTTAAGCGGAAAGGATTGTAAGATTGCAAAACATTATAGGTCATTTTGAAGCCCATACTTAGAAATATTTCGAAGTATAAGGATCCGTGTGTTTTTCCCAAAATCAAATGAATATATCTCTCAACTCAAGCATCCAAATTCCACCTTTCTTGGAACATTGTGAATAGTGTGATGTTGTTTTTCAAATGCATCAAGAATTATTCCATAAAGCCTATTGGTTAGCTTGTACCATGGATTCAAAAATGGTACTTTGAAACTGAAGTTTCTCCCCAAGTCAGGTTCAAATTTGAATAATGTGGCTTCTAATGACAATTTTGTTGTATGTTTTTGATTTAAACATGTTTAACAAAGTTCCAAAGCATGATTGGAGTGTTGAAATACACGATTTGGATGAGTTTTTATCAAGTTAGAGTCACACTTCTCATGCCCTCATGCTTCACACGATTTTCCTCCAATCTTCATGATTTCACAAGCTTAAGCTCTCCATTCACTCTCCTATAAATAAAGGAACACTCTCTCTTAAATTCCCAAGATTTTGACAACCATACTCACCCTTCCAAACTCTCATTCAAAACATGAAATTTGAAAATCAATTTCATTATTTCAAGCTTTCTTTCTCCAACCTCTTTTCATAATCATCATTCTCAATCATCATACAAACTCTCCAATACAAAAACCAAGCAAATCGAGCTTTAATTCTGCCACAGAAGTTCATTTTCAGATCTTACAATTTAAACTTAGTTCAAGTAGTTTTCTCAACTAAATCGATCCAAAAAAGTTACTAAGATGTAGTCCTTCTTCCTCTGAGTCTCATAATTCTTTTGGTTTTTGTTTTCATTGAGAATTCAGAATTTATTTTCAAAACTCGTTTTCACTTTATGCTCTGGTAATCTTCAAATCCAAGAATATACATTCCTCCTTCGAATATTACCAGCATCCATATTTGCTCGGTAATTAGCAATATTCTCAAGAGAAACTCGTCTGAGTGCAACATCGCGTGACAACTAAAAGGCCAAGATGGGTTCAGGGTTCTGCGACTTCCCTGCTTCTCGGGCTCCCAGGTTGAAAGCAGAAATGTCTTCCCGATTTCCTGGTAAACAAATACTATAGTCAAAGGGTCCTCCACTGAGCGAAGGATCTCATGTATCTTTTTTTAGGATTACTCCCTCAAAGTTAACATGATTGTACCACCTATCCTTTCTTAAGTTTACCCAAGTCCGGATATAGGACTTATAAGAGATCACCAAGCACCCTGAAAACCAGAAAATTCCTGACATACATGCATATATATAACAAATAATAAACAACAAATAATAGAACATACACAAATTAAAAAATATAGGCTCAATCCACTTAGATATATTCCCTAGTGATGTCGCCAATTTCCTGTAGCGGCAGAAATATTGAGAATAAGTCATTGGATTAACTTAATTTACAAAATATCAATGAAGTTGCCACCGCACTTTATTTTATCCAAAGGACTAGGAAAAGAGCAAATAAAAACTAAAGTAAAAGAGATAATCCAGGTATGAGGGTTGGTTATGCCAAGCGAATCTATTAGAATCCTAAACATCTACAGTACTCCGCATGAACCTCTTTGAAAATCTGTGTATTTTAGCTATAAAAAGTGTATACAAAAATAGATGGTGGAGATGGGAAAAGAAGTATTTTTTTTCAATTTTTGCACCCGCCACATTTGCGAACCTTTAGTGCCTACATACCACCTTCCGTGCAATAAGGGATCAGGGTAATCATAGTTCACCTTAAAAATTTTAAAACAAATGTGTGTTAGTTAATTTTAATAGAGGAGACATTTATTGACATCCAAGTGGAAAACATACTTACTACCCAAAATTATGAGAAAGGAGCATTTTCATCATCTCAAAGTGAAGGATATAGCTTGGACTTAAAATCCATCACTCAACACCCAAGTGGAAAATGGATTACTTCACTATATATTGTAGAAGTATAGTAGCTTGCATCACTACAAGATCAACAAGAGTCTAATCTTTTGAGAAAAAAGTTTTAAAGTAAAAAGCCAAAGTGGGAAAAAATGGTTTGGGTGAGGTTAACGACTTTTAGTCTTGAAAAAGATGTCAAAGTATGATTAAATTGATTAATGGTTTGATTAAAAAAAGAATTTGAAAATGCATGGACTTAAGTCTATGTTTATTATGAAAGTAGTTCAAGTTTGAAAAACAAGAAGATTTTGAAAAGGAGGGAGAAGATTTGAAAATTAAAGAAGATAGAAGAAGATGAAGAGACTATCCTATGTACACAAAGTAAAAACTAAGGAAATAATGGTCTAACTAACTAGAAGCCAACACTTGAAATAAAGAAATAAATGTATAATTCTCATCCTTTGTATTAAATCCAAGCAAGAAAAAAACTAAACCTCATATGAATACCAAGATTCGGATGAATTAAGAACCAAGAAATGTCTTCATTGAAAAAAAATTGGCCAGAGTAACAACTGTATATAGAGGAATTCTCAATCACAGATAATGCATTAATATCAAAATAACTTGCACACGGGTGAAATTTAAACCAATTCCTTGGAGTAAACCCCAAGGACTTCAGAATAACTTTTCAAAAAACATCATCCAAAGATCACCGAGTTTCAAAGTCTTAGGGCTTCTAATCCTAAATCTCAGGAATCCACAACACCACAGTGCTAGGGATAGTAACCAGATAGTCCAAGTAACCTGAAAGCTTTTAATGTTCAAGTTTATTATAAAGTGTATTAAAAAAGAAAAGAAAGCCCGAGTGAGCAAAGATAAAAGAAAAAGACAAAATAAATGCTCAAATGAGCAAAGATAAAATGATAGAAAGTAAATGCTCAAGTGAGCAAAAAGGCAAATATCATGAGATGTAAATTCTTAAAGGTAAATGACATAAAGTAAAGACATAAAATAAATACATAAAGTACAAGCATAAATTAAACTCAGTTGTTAATGGTTAATAGTTATAAGTTAATAGTTGATTTTTGAGAACATTCCTTAAGTGAAAGATCCATAATGATTTGAACATTGAACCTAAGTCAAAATTGATGAAGGCTCATTAGAGGATTGATAGAATCAAAGAATTCTGACAATGAGCTTTCAAGGTTATTGGCAATAGCTCAATATTTAATCATCACTGGGCTTACAAACCAAAAGTTTGAGCCTCTAATAATTAATCAAATAAAAGAAGAAAATGGGAGGATTCCAAGTGATATGATTCATGATAGTTTGAGCCTTGAGCCTAAGTCAAAGTTGGTGAAGATTCATTAGAGGATTGATAGAATCAAAGCCTCCTAACAATGAACTTTAAAAGTTATTAGAGATATATCAAGACTTAACCATACTTGGGCTTGCAAACAAAAAGTTTGGGCCACTAAGAATCAATCAATAGGAAAATAATAAAGGGGCTAAGATAAAGGGGAAAGGGGAAGTCACATCCATATGCTCGCGAAATATTTATATTAATTAGAACATAGTCGATTTGAAACAAAATCAGAGAGTTTTGAAAATTTTGAAATTGAAAATAGATGCATCAAATGCATTTATTAATCAAAATTATTTCAATAGAAAGTATCAGTGAACATCATAGACCATTCCAGTAATTTGAGTTAGAAGATTTGGTGCCATAAACTACCTAAACAAAGTCTGAAGAAATTGCTCTGAAAATTGACTTGGCTAGCACGATTTAGGACACTTCAAGGCTTGATTCTTGTTGTGTTAGATTTAGGAAAGTTCAAGGATGAAGAATGAACAAAGAAATTGGATTGAAAAATAAGGTAAGAGTGAATTCGAAAACTCAGAAATATGAGCTATGGAGAGAGTTTGGCAGGGTGACTTTGGTCGTTCAAGCTTGTGAAAATGAGTTAAATATGGTCTATAGTTATAGGAGAAGTGAATCAAATCAAGAGGAGGGGTGGATGATACAATTTGAGTAGAAATCATGCACATCCGTGGTCACGAAGAATGTGCGATCACATGTGCATCAAAACTCATTCAAATGATGCGTTTTGACACTCTAAATGATTCAAACATCTATGCTAATCATGTTTAAGTGAAAATAACGTGGTAATTTTGTGATTAAAAGCCACATTTCATAAATTCGCTTCTGACTTCAAGTGATACTTTCAGTTTCAAAGCATCAACTTTATAACCATGGTGCAAATAATGCAAAGACCTTTTTGATATCATTATTTTTGCAATGGAAAGACCTTCTCACAATCTTTGCAATGTGACAAGAAAGGTGGAATTTTCATACTTGAGCTAAGAGTTATTCATCTTTGAAATCAAGAAAAACACATGGGTCTTAAGTGAAATTCCAAGCATTTTTAATCCTTGCACCTTGAAACAAAGTTGTAGTAGACACTTTCAACTTTATTGTGAAAAAAGAAAGATATCAACGAGATAAAAATTGACCAAGTGATGATCCTTTGAATTCAAGTCATAGAATTCAATGGCTTTTACAAAGGACTTGTAATCTTTTCCATGCCTAAGTTATCCTCCTCTAAAAATTAACCTTTGATCCTTGAAGAGAAAATGTTAAGGAATCATTGAAGAGAAACATGGATTTGGAATCAATTCAAAATCTAAAAAATTGAGCAAGATATGGTCTTTGGAAGTCAATCAACCCTTACTCAGAAAATACAAAAGTGACGTGTAACCCCTTTGAACTTTTGATGATATTCCTTGCACCATTGGACCTTGTCATGTGAAGAAATGTTGTTGTGGATGATGATAAGATTCCATAGCAAAAAGAACAACCTCAAAATATTGAAAATTTATGGAATTATTCACTTGTGATCATAGAGTCAAGGACTTGTCCAATTAGGTCAAACTTCTTGAATCAACTTTGCATCTTTTGAAACTTCCTTTCAAACCAAGGCATGATGAATCACATGCGATTTTGCAATGATGTTATTTTTAAGCACACTTAATTGTGGAGTTCATATCTCAATGAAGATTGTTGAAGAAGACATGGAAATAAACACATGAATCGATGAATCTTCTTGATGAATCTAGCTAACTACCTTTAAGACAAGTTTGGTCTAAATGAAATTGAGGGTTTTCCAACCATAGACCATTGATGCTATAATCATAGCTATGAATGCTCAAACCTTTAAGATCCATGGCAAAAAACACTTGGCTAAGGATCATCCTTCCTAACCCTAGGTTACGTAGTGAGGTGGGTACCATTGTGTTAACACCTACAATACAAACACTCATGGAAACATATATACATATTTTTTATGTTAGTTAAGAATAAATAACCATGAGATACACACATATAAGATACACAATTCAAGGTGCTTGGTGATCCCTCGAGGGAAAACTTAAACATATGAGCTAGTAAAAGAGAGAACCAAACCCTAATGTGTGATCTTGGTACATTGTAATGATATGGAGTGAAGAAGGATCTTAGGGGGAAAATTGGGGGTATAACAACTTCCCTTATTTAAGTGTCTTTTATCTGGAGACACAAACATTGGAAACTTCGTCTCAACGCGATTGAAGATACTTAAATACTAAACAAACCCTATTTTTGGCCCTAAGATGCCGTCCAATGCTTATGATTATGAATGTAAAAGATAAACTTCACACCGGTGAAACAAGACACCACTGGGGAAGAAAAAAATAATACCAATAGACTAAAAAGAGAGATCACCCAAGAAAATAAGTCCTTGGGAAACAACGTGTCTCTAGGGATAACTATGAATAGGCATATCCAACATCACAATTAAAGAAACAAAATGCAAAGTAAGAATTTAATGGAGAAAATCTTAACAGTGCTAGCAACAAGCCAATAAGGAGGTAATCTTCAAGAAAGGATTACCAACTCAACTGGGGAAAGAAACTTCACTCCCATGGAGGAACATCAACTCCGTTGGGGAAAGGAGAACTAAAATCTATGGAGGTAAAGCCCAAAGAGGAGACAAAGTAACATAAACTCAATAAATGAGGAAAAAATAATAGAGAATAACGACTAGTGTATAACGATGGACTACCCACTTATAGAGGAGATAGAAAAAAGAGAGTAATATCAACTCACAGTGGATGGCAAACTATCAACCTAAAGATGAAGGTAGAAAAGAAAGAATGTACTGACTCATAGATGACGGTAAACATCAATACTGAAACTGGTGAAAGTTTAAATCTATTGGGTAAAGTCTAATGAGGAGAAAAAGGTAAACACTAACTAACAAAAGACGGTTGTAGCGGTAGAAATGTTGAGACTAAGCCTATGGATTGACTTAACTCACACAGATCAAATAAAAAGCACTACCGCGCTTTATTGTTTCCAAAGGAAATGGGAAAAGAGCGAATAAACCCATAAAAGAGGGGGAGAGAATTTAGGTACGAGGGTTGGTTATGCAAAGGGAAGATATTAGTACGCTAATAATCTACGGTACTGTGCATGAACCTCTTTGAAAATCTGTATATTTTGGCTATAAAAAGTGTATACAAAAATAGATGGTGGAGATGAGAAAAGAAGTATTTTTTACAATTTTGCACCCGCCGCGGTTGTAAACTTTAGTGCCTATGTACCACCTTCCGCGTAATAGGGGATCAAGGTACTCGTAGTTTACCTTAAAATTTTTAAAACACATGTATGTTGGTTAATTTTAAGAGAAGAGACATCATCATTATATCCGAGTGGTAGACATACTTACTACACACGACTATGAGAAAGGAGAATTTGCAACATCTCAAAGTGGAGTATATAGCTTGGTTTTTAAAATAAACAAAGCCTCATTCAACACCAAAATGGAAAATATCTAACTTTACTACATATCATAGAAGTATAGTAGATTGCATTACTACAAGAATCGACAAGAGTCTAATCTTTTGAGAAAAGGTTTTAAAGTAAAAAAGCCAAAGTGAAAATATGGTTTGAATGAGGTTAATCGACTTATAGTCTTGATAAAGATGTCAAAGTATTATTAAATTGATTGAGAAAAAAGATTTTTTAAAATACATGGACCTAAGTCCAATTTATTATGAAAGAGATTCAAGTTAGAAAACTAGAAGAGTTTTGAAAAGGAGGGAGAAGACTTTTGAAAATAAAGAAGATGTGAGGAGATGAAGGGACTATCCTAAAGCATAAGGTAATACCCAAGGAAGAGAAAGATCTAACCAACAAGAAGTCAACACTTGACATATGAAGTCAATGTAGAATTCCCATCCTTTAGATTAAAACCAAAGAAGCAAAAATACTAAACCTTTAAGGAATACCAAGCTTCAGATGAATTAAGAACCAAGCAAACTCTTCATTAACAAAAATTGGCTAGAGTAACAATTGTATACAAAAGAATTCTCAGTCACAGACAAAGCATGAAAATGATAATAACCTACACACACAAAATTTAAACAAATGCCTTGGAGTAAACCCCAAGGATTTCAGACAAAATAACAACAAAGTAACAAGGTCCCCAAGTATCAAGGTTTTTAATTCTAAGTCCGAGAGATCCACAACTCCATAATGCCATGGATAGTAACCAGATAGTCCAAGTAACCTTAAATTTGTTTTAATGTTCAAGTTGATTATTAAGTGTCTTCAAAATAAAATAAAAGCTCAAATGAGAAAAGATAAAATGAGATAAAGAAAAATTCTAGAGTGATCAAAAGATAAACGACATGGAATGTAAATGCTAAAGTAAATGGTGCATAAAAATAAAGGCATAAAGTAAAGTTAATTGTTAGTGAATTAGAAGTTACAAGGTTAGTTGAATGACCATCTTGAAGATTGCATTTTAAAACTCATTAGAAGATTGATAAAATAAAAGCTTCTCAACAACAAGTCTCATTTTATTTTTGTCAAGTATATCATTCATTCCGAGTTCTCAAAACAACCACATATAATCAACGATGTTCAACTGATTCACTTAGACTAAAGTTCATGAAGTTCATTAGAGGATTTATAGAATCAAAGCCTCCTAACAATGAACTTCAAAGTGATTGGTCAAAGGTTTCAAGTTAAACATACTTGGGCTTGCAAACATAGGATTAGGCCACGAATAATCATTTTTTAAATCGGGACAAATTTAACGCTATGTTAAGCAATCGTAAGTAGACTTATGTAGAAGTCGAACATATTTTGAGGCTGATCAATAGCAATCTATGTACTAAGGCGTTAGAGAAATAATATGTAAACCATTTTCCAAAAACATGTAGCACAAGTAAAAACAAGAAAGGGATGAGATGAAGAGGGAGGGGATGCATCAAATAAAACTAGGGTTTTAAATATCATCAACATCATTCATCCATTATGGTGGAATTTGTTTTTCAACCTATCAACACCCAAGATCCAATAAGGTTGAGAAACTTGTCCCAAAATAACAATCAAATGTCTCTAAATCAGGACCAATCAAAATAATAAAATATATTTAAATATAAAACAAAATTTAAATGATTTAAAAAGGGAATAATTTGTAAAATACAAAACATGTATTAAAACACCAAATCAAAATCCTAAAAAATATCAGAAGTCAAACATGAGTCAACAAGTGTTAACAAAAAATTTCAGAATTTTTTTAAGTCAGAAACCATTTTTAAAATTTAATGAAATAAGCAAAATAAACCAAAATTTGTGAAAAACAGTAAAATTAAAAATAAAAATGAAATGAGGTCACCAATATTTGAAAAAAGGTCATTGGATCCTTCAATAATTTTTCCAGAATTTTAAAACCAAGAAAATTATTTTTAACCCATTAAAACAAGTCAAATAAAGTGAAAAATCTTTAAAAAAAAACCAAATCACAAAATATAATTGTGAAAAAATAAAACTCAAAAAGAGAAAAATCAAAATCATTTTTGGTCATTTTTTCAGAATTTTAGAAGTTGAAATGATTTTTTTTATAAAATTTTGAAATTCAAAATAATTAAATCAAAAATCATAAAATAAAAATAATATCAAAATCATGTTACGCGTTGGATTCAACTCACTTATACACGCTAGAAAATCCAAGGGCCCTGAAGTTAGGACGTATGGTGATCATCACTAAAACACGCACATGCAACACAAAAAAATCCAACCAATTAGATTAAAATGTTTGGATGTGTATCATTGGTTGAAAAATGACATGTAGGTCATCTTTAAACTCTAGTCTCCCGCAACTAGGGCAAATCGCATATCCTTAAATCTGTAAATGTATGTGTTTGTAGTAGTACCAATATATGCGCCTACTTGAGATGATCACAACCATATGCTCACGAAAAAATTATTTTAAGTGTAGCTCACTCGATTTAATAAAACCGGAGAGTTTTTAAAGAATTTGAATTCACAAATAGATGTATCAAATGCATCAATTAATCAAAATTAAACCATCAAAAAGCATCAATGAACATCATAGATCATTCCAATAATTTAAGTTAGAAGAATTGTTTCCTTAAACTACCTAAACGAGGTATCAAGAAATTTCTCTGAAACTTGACTTGGCTTGTGTGATTTAGAGCACCTCAAGACTTAATTCTTCTTCCGTTAGCTTCAGTGAAGTTCAAGGAAGAAGAATGAATAAAGAAATTGGAGCTGGAAGGGAGGATATTATCATATCGAAATTTCATAAGTGTGAGCTATGGAGAGAGTTTGGCAGGGTGATTCTGGTTGTTCAAGCTCACAAAAATGAGGGGAATGTGGCTTGTATTTATAGGAGAAGTGAATGGAATCAAGAGGAGGGGTGAATTCAGTAATTTGACTTGAAATCGTGCACACCTATGGTCATGAGGAAAAAGTGATCTCATGTGCATCAAAACGCATCCAAGGGATGCTTTTTGACACTCTAAATGATCCAAACATTTATGCTAATCACGTTTAAGTGGAAAACACGCACACATTTGGTGATTATAAGTCACATTATGGAAATTGCAATTCGACTGTAAATGAAACTTTAGTTCTAAGGTACCAACTTTGAATCCATGATGCACACAACTCAGGAGGCTTTATCACATGATTATTAAAGCATTTGAAAGACAAGGTCACGATCTTTATAATGTGCCAAGAAAGACTTCATTTTGATAATTGAACTGGAAGTTTTGTCCAATTTGAATCGTGTAAAATAAACTTATTTTTGTACTTTGAAATATTTCTAAGTGTTGAACTTCATAATGACCTATAATGTTATTGAAAATTACATGACCTTCCACTCAAAACATGGTCTTGATATATGAAGATGAAATGAAGTAGACCTCTTGAATTAAATTTTGGAATTGAGATCACTCAAAAATCATAAAAATTGAAAGAGTTATGATTTTTGAAAGATGATGAACAAATTTGGGAAAATTCACAAAAGAACTATAATCTTTTCAATTCTTCAACAACTTTCCAAGTATTTTCAAGTCTTGCACATTGAAAAAAAGTCGTAGTAGACATCCAAAATATTACTATAGAAAAAGAATGAGCTCAAGGAGATAAAAATTGACCAATTTATGATCTTTTTGAAGTGAAACCCTAATATTCAAAGGCTTTTCAAAGAGACTTGTAATCTTTCTCAACCATTAGTGATCTTCCTCTCACAATTAGCCTTAGATCCCTAAAGAGAACTTGTTAAGGACCATTTAAAGAGAATAATGGTTTTGTACCCCTAAATTTTCCATTCCATTATTAAATATGACTTGATTCAAGATATCTCCTCATGCTCATAGGGTTCTCAATTTCTCGAGACTAATCAAAGATTGATCAGACAAACCTTTCTCCTAAGCATTGACCTACAACAAGGGTTTTACTTTTCTCAAAGGAAATTGGATTGTAATGCCTCAAGTGGATTTCATGGTTTATCATATTCTTCAAAGAATCCTCATACTAAATTTCAAACCGTGCATCACAAGTTTGCTCAGTCAACTAGTCAGATGATTGAAAATCAACTATATTGGACAAAAAGTCAACTTTGACCAATCTACAGTCAAACTTCAACATTTTTGGTCGACATCAACATTTTGAAGTCACATTCATCATTTTATCAAGGGTTTATCATGATTCATCAAGAAAACTCAAGATTCATCAAAAGTCAAAAGTTACTAAATTAGGGTTTTCTTAAGGAGAAGTCAACTAAACTTTGACCAAGCATAACTTTCACATACTTCATCAGAAAGCCTTAACCAAATCCTATTTGTAAGGAAACTCAACTCTCTACAACTGGGTCTCTATAAGCTCAAGGCCAAAAATGCTTCATTTGAGAGATATGGGCCAAAACATTACGGGTCATTTTAAAAGTCAACAAAAAGACACTTTTTGTCAAAGCAATTTACATCAGGTTAAAACTTCAAATGAAAAAATGACCAACATGAAAGTTGCAGGGGACATCTTGAGCTTTCCAAAAATTCAAAGTCACCTTCATATGATAAATATAGAGTGAGTTATGATTGGTGCAAGTTGGGCAATTTTGAGAAAATGCAAGAAGTTCAAATTGAGCAAATTTGAATTTTTTGGCTAATGGGCCTATTTTTTAATGTCCAACATGTTCCTGACCTCATATTAGACCTATAAATACATTCACATATTTTTATTTATTTTATTTATTTTATTTGGATTTTATTTATTTAAATGCAAATTAAATACAATAAAAATCAAATAAATGATATAAGGCATGGAGATCTATTTTTGAATCAAATCATAAGTCTAAAAAGCGGGTGAAAACTTGCAAAAAACATGATTGGTATGAGATTGGCCTAAAAAACAAAGATTTCATGCAAAACTTCAATCAAATATTTGATCATGAAATTCAAATCTTTTGTAATTCCATCAATATTTGATCATGAAATATTTGATCATGAAATTCAAATCATGAAATATTTGATCATGAAATACAAAAGATTTTATTCACTTTTGTTGACCTAAATCTTCCACTATAAATATATGACATCTTCAGACCAAGAGGGACACGAAAATTGGTCTCAAGAACAAGTCCTAAAAAATCTCAAAATTGTAAAAACTAGGGTAAACTAAAAACTTTGTGTGCAACCACTTTCAATCCATTCCAAGCATTCCATCATGTTCCTGAAGTTCTCAGGAGTTCATCTCATCCTTCCTTGAAGCCTGAAGCGCGCTCGATTATTACATCTCAACATCACTGGTTTGGTAGTTTTCGTGAATCTTAAACATTTAATCTATGAATATTTAATTAATTTGTATGCAGGTATACATGTTCATGATAATGTTTTGGATTGTTTTGTCCATTATTTGTAAGCTTTGACGCAGGAATCGTGAGATGCCATTATTAGGGCAACTTGGAAATTTTTCTTCGTATCTCATATTACAAACATTTTTAGGCCAAACTAACACCTCCATTGGATTCGCAAGGGTAAAATTAGGGGGATAGGGTCCCTTTTTTTATCTAAATCTTGCTATTTTTGCAGGTTGGAAAATCTTCTCACCGGAGAAGACGACCAGAGTTAGGGCTCCGACACTTCCCTGATTCACTTGATTTTATTATATATTTATTTGCTTCTATTCTATAACAAAAATGCAGCGCATCGCAGTTGGTTGGAGACAAAAGCATGTAACGTGAGGGGCGTGGGTTTGATCCCTCCGTCTTGCAAAAACATTATTTTTTTTTCAAACTAGCCCGCATGTTAATATTATATTGATTAGTTCCTATTCCTAAACACAAAAGGAGCGCTGGTGCAGTGGTTGGAAGGCAATTTGTGAAGCTAGGGGCGTGGATTCATCATCCACCCCATGCAATTCTTTTTTCCTTATTTTACTAACCCTATTTTTCATCATATTTTACTAATTATTTTTTAATTAATAATGAACTATTATAATCTTTTTTTTAATACTAACAAATTAGGATTAGGGTTTTAGTTAGTAATTAAATTATTTTTATATTTTTTATTTACTAATTAATTAATTAATTAACTAAACTTTTCTTCTTAATATTAAAGTTAATTTGCATTAGGTTTTTAATTACTATTATCATTTAAACTATTTTCTGAAAAAAACACAAAAACATTTTTCATTTTAACATTCTTTTTCTATTTTCTTTCCTTTCTATTTAATTTTATTAGACAAAGTGTATAGGTCGCAATCTCCTATGTAATAGCGTAAATTTATATTTTCTCGCATTTTTTCTTCTAATATGTATCTGCTTCGAGGATGTAATAGCGTAGATTTACTTTCCCGTGAATTTTTATACTTATGTATCTCTCCGAAGCCACGTAATAGCTTAGGACCTTACATTCCACATTTTATTTTTCTGTACATATTTAATTTCTAGTATCTAGGGTTTATATGGAAAGACTAAAAACAACATAGAAAACCCTAATCTTCAAGATAAATATAACTGAATCAATACACTCTTCACGCTTGCACATCTACAGTATCCTCTCTTGTTGCCTTATGATATTGGTCATGTCCCTCGAAAGTGGAGATACTTTAGCAAAAGACACTCCATTTAACAATATCGTCATAGTCCCTTCGAATAAAGATCACAGTCCCTCGATGACCCTTCGAGTTGCCTACAAATTGATCTAGTCCCTTCGACGACCCTACGAGCAAAATGATGATAGTCCCTTCGGTACAATTTCTAAAGTATCCTTGCATGTTGCCCTTAATGACCATACAATGACCCTACACATGTCCCTTCACATCCAATAGATAGGTCTACCTATCAACTAATGGTATGGATAAAATTATATCTAAAAAAGAAGGAAAAGAATAAGAAAGATCTTTAGTGGGTAAGGAACTCTTAATTGCTTGCTCACAACTTTTCTCACAAACAAAATATTTTTCACACATCACATTCAAAACAACAAATATTTTCAAAAACAATTTGTAAACATTCTTGAGGAATAAAACAAGAGTCATTACAAAGTTAGCCTTACATTGGAAATTTTAAAATATTTTCAAACAAATCACACACAGACCAAGTTTTTCAAAGTGAGCTAAGCAATTAAGAGCTCGTAGATAACTATGGATGAAAAGGGTGCTAACACCTTCCCTTTTCATAACTTACCCCCCAAACTCAAAATCTATCAAGATCTTTCCTGTTCTTTTCACCTTTCCTAAATATTGGATAAAAGAAAATCCGATGGAAACTCTTGCTATCCACACATTTGGATAAAACCAAATAAGTCAGTTCACCCACCGTATTACAAAACTGGCGACTCTAGTGGGGAACTTAAAAAAGAGGGGTTACCTTAGAGTTTAGATCACTTTTACTTACTTTAATTGTTTGACTTGTTTGCTTTAAATTTAAGGGCTTGTTTGGGTATTATTGCTTGTAACATCCTACATCCAGATCTAGGGATTCCTTAGGTAAGTAGCAATAGTTCATAAAGATTGTACGGTGTAAACCAATATGGTTAACATGATGGCTACAGTTAGTGTGACACTTTGGTTTGTACTGATGTTCCTTGAGTCAATCAAGGATATCATTAGGCTTCTGTGTGGTTTCGTTAACACTAACTTACTTTTAGAACCTTAATTGACCCATCTTGGCCATTAGAAAGTAGTGAGATAGTTGACTTTGGTGCAGTCCAAAGTTGGTTGATACTCGAAGCTACGCTCATTGAGATTCGACTTTCAGGATGTTTTGGTGGCAAGCCAGTTGCCGTGCTAAAATAAAGTCTGCGAGAAAGATCTGTGATATGTGTAAGTACGAAGTACGCCTAAGAGGGGGGTGAATTAGGTACTTTTAATTTTTTTTCTGGTTTTAGTGATGATGGATATTATTTTTCTGGTTTATGGTGAGTTTATGAAAGAGTAAAGTGCAGAAAAATAAAGAGACACAAGCGATATATCCTGGTTCTCCTCACAGTCCGAGAGTACTCCAATCCCCTTTCAACAAAAAAGAGATTTCCTTATTGTTGCAAACTTAAATAAGAACTACCCAAAACCAAGAACAATCCTCTTGGACCAAGAATAATCCTCTTGGATTTTCACTATGTCAACAATGAGAACAATCCTCTCAAAGTGACTTTACTTGTATCCAACAATCCTGGAAAAACAAGATTACAAAACCTCTTGAACTTATTTTCAACAATCCTGAAAAATAAGCAAGTATATAACAACATTCAATTTGAGTTAGTTAGTTTAATAATGATCACTTTGAGTGATTTTATCAATGAATTGATCTTCTCTTCCAATGACAATAGTATACAATGACTCAAGATATATAATGCTCAAAGTTTTCTGGTTGACAATATGTGAAAGTGTGCAGAACATTTGTGTATGAAAATGTATAAAAGCTTGAGTTTGCTTTTTGAAAATTCATAAAATATGATTGGAAGAGGTACTTAAAATGATTTTGAAAATGAGTATTAATATGTTCATAGCATCCTTTTGAAATAGCATATAATTCTGCAAATGAATCATGAACAATTTCAAAGATTGAATGGAAGGTTTCCATGAAATGGTGTTATGAACAGGCATGAGTAAAGCTGCCGTTTTTCAAAATCGTTCAGCATGCAATCAATTTCACCCTTGTGTAAATCAATTGCACGGGATTTCAATAGCAAGAATTTCAAATATTTTGAGTGAGCAATCGATTGCACAAGTGTGTAAATCGATTGCACTTAAAGTCAGTAGCAAAAATTGATTGAGAGCAATCGATTACACAAACATGCAAATCGATTGCACTTAGAAACAATAGCTAATGCTTTGAAAACATGAAGCTTGCACTCGATTACAACAATATGAAAATCGATTGCACCTAAGTAAAAATTGAATTTTTGCTAAGAAAACTTGAGTAAAAGTTTGGACAAGATAAAATATTTCTTTTGACCATTGAGCATCTACGTCTTAAGTTCAAAATAAGTATTCTCATTATACCTTGAAATTTGCTAAGTGCTTGAACCAAAGACTTTATCCAGAGATGCTTTTAGCTTGATCAATAATCTTTTCCTTCTTGTCAAAATGGTTTGTCTTCGTCAAAACAAAAGTGCATTTGAGAAGCTTGATTTTACATTCTCCCCCTTCTTGATGATGAAAAACGATCTTTCTTCATGCTTTGTAATTTCCGGAAAGAAGCTTCTCCCCCTAAGATGCATAACTCCCCCTTTGTATGAGAAGGTTAGAATCCTTTGAATTTGTTTATCTTGGTTGAAGAGTACCTTATAAATTTAAGACTGGAAATATACAAGCATAAAGTGCCACATCCTTATCCCCCTTTGACATTATCAAAAAGAAGGGAAAGATGCATAAAAATGGATAATAATAAAACAACATTGAAAAAACTTAATCAATCATGCATCAAATATAGTCATAGACATAGTCATAGTAAAATAAAAATTACAAAGAAATCTGAACAACAACAAACAAAACATAGCATAATGGAACAAGGACATAACAGAAAAACAGTAGAAATAACAAAGTTGGACAGAACTTTATGGTTGATTCATGTCACAGTTTTTATAGAACCAGGATCCTGGATTGGGAAATTGTTGTTGTAGAGGAGGTTTTGTGTAATGTGGTGGACATGCGGTAGGACTATTAGGGTCATATGGAGGTATTTGAAGGTGAGAGTAAAGGTAGGAAAATTGTTGGTTCACATCTGACAGAAAATCATTAATCTGGGTTGTTATGGAGTCGTTGATAGCATTCTATTGGTTGTTGATGTTGGTGTTGAGTGTAGCAAACTGTTGAGTCATGAAGTTAATTACATCTTGATTACTTGGACCAACAGGAGCACGTTGAGGTGGTACAGCTTCACCACCTTCATCTTCTTGATTGTTTCCTTCATCACCAACCACATCTTCACCAATGTATGTTATAGTTTTCGATTCTGGATTGTAATGAACACCCATTCTCGAATCAACATTTTTAATTGAAATCTTATGCACATTTGGATCCATATCAACTCTTTCAAAAAATAGAAAAATAAACTCCAAATTCTTCCATAATTAGTGTAACAAAGTAAGCATATGGTAGAAATTTTGACTTTGCATCAACCCTTAGCATATGAACCATTATGAGCCTTGCCCAATTAATGCTTATACCTCTCTTTCTTGCGTAGATCAGTTGCATTTCTAAATCAGTCACGGTGCAGCGGTTTCCAACCTGCAGAAACATAATATAGACCATGAAATAATGAAATAGTCTATTGTCTATAAAAAGGTTACTTGCACTCCATGAGTCTCTAGATGGAATGACTCCTCCTAGACCACGAATTCTTTTAGCACGGAATACAGCTTTGCTCAATCTGCCAATGCTGTAATAAAATTCCTTTTTCTTGTAATCATCCCATGCTTCGTTTTTAAGATCATACAAAGATCTCCCAATATATGGAATATGTAGAATCTCACCAACAATCTCAGGGGATAGAGAGATTTTTATACCCAACACGTATGCAACTATCTTGCCTTTGTGGGGAGTCAAATTACTGAAGAATACTCTTACCAAATCCGGATAGTATGGACCAAATGATGAAATCAATGGTTCCAATCCATATGCAGTCAAATCATTCTGAAAAGTAAAGCATTCCTGAGGAAAAGATGATAGCATACCATATTTTGGAGTGGACATTATCTTTCTTTGAAAGACCTTTTTAAATCTTGCTTCTTGATATTCAGTGAGAGTTGAGGTTAATGGATTCTCTGCAGAAGATAAAGCAACTTTATTCTTTCCTTTCTCTGTAGATGACACCTTTCGTTTTTACCTTGATGCCATGGGTAAGGTGTTTTTAAGGTTTGGAAGGTTTTAGGTTTTGAGAGGAAGATGTTTGATGAGCTGAAATTGGATATGATTTGTGAGTAAATAGAAATGAGTGGGTTGTATTATATGTAATTACATTTAATTGACTTTTCAATAATAGAGGTGAGCTTGGGAATATGAGAGAGAGAGAGGAATTCTGACCAACAAATATTTATGTCATAAAAGCATGTTACAGTGGGTACAATCGATTTGCATACAAATGCAATTGGTTTGTACACAAATCAGAATCAAAAGAAAACTGAAACGCACAGTGTGCA
This sequence comes from Vicia faba, assembly GCA_948472305.1. Lineage (NCBI taxonomy): Eukaryota > Viridiplantae > Streptophyta > Magnoliopsida > Fabales > Fabaceae > Vicia > Vicia faba. The sequence continues at coordinate 835,814,201 of OX451740.1, forward strand.
ATCGATTTTCACTATAGTGCAATTGGTTTGCACTGAAAACAGAAAGGTCAAAAAATAAAACATACAGTGTGCAATCAATTTACACTATTGTGGAATCAATTGGCATCAACCAAAAATCACCAAAAACATATTTTTCTTAAACTTAAACACCACTTAACATATATATTCACATATAACAAAGTTAAAACAAGTATGTGAAAGCATAAAAAGGATAGAAAGCACCTTATATGTCGTGTTCATCAAGAATGCAAAGTTCTCGTTGAATCTTGTAAAATGGTTCTCTTGCAAAAGGTTTAGTGAAGATATCGGCAAGTTGATTATGAGTATGTAAAAATGTGACCTCGACATCTCCTTGAAGTAAATGATCACGAAGGAAATGATGTCTTATGTATATGTGTTTCGTTCTTGAATGCATGACCAGATTCTTTGTAATGTTTATTGCACTTGTATTTTCGCACCGTAGAGGAATGCATCCCAGATCAAGTCTGTAGTCACGAAGTTGTTGCTTTATCCACAATATTTGAGCGCAACTACTACCCACTGCAATAAATCCTGCTTCGGTCGTGTTAAGAGCAACACATGTTGTTTCTTGCAAGCCCATGATACTAATGCATTTCCAAGGATGTGACAAGTACCACTTGTGCTTTTCTATCAGTTTTACAACCTGCATAATCTGTGTCATAATAACCAACTAAATTACAATCACTACCTTTAGGATACCATAATCCAACATTTTTTGTTCCTTTGAGATACTTCATGATCCGTTTCACTGCCATCAGATGATATTCCTTTGGATTTGCTTGAAAGCGAGCACATAGACAAACACTAAACATTATGTCAGGACGGATTGTTGTCAAATATAATAAGGAGCAAATCATACCTCTATATTTTGTAATGTCAATGGAAACACCTGATTCATCTTGATCAACATATGTACCAGAACCCATTGGTGTAGACATTGCCTTACAGTTATCCATGTAAAATCTTTTCAACAGTTCCTTACAATACTTGGATTGGTTGATGAAGATGCCATCCTTTAATTGCTTGATTTGAAGTCCAAGAAAATAATTCATTTTACCCATCATGGACATCTCAAATTCTCCTTGCATCATTGCTGAAAATTCTTCACACATTTCTTTGTTTGAAGATCCGAAAATGATATCTTCAACATAGAATTGAACTAGCAAAGAGTCACCTTTGATTTTCTTGATAAATAATGTCTTGTCAACTTTACTCTTTTCAAAACCTTTTTCGCATAGGAAGTTAATTAGCCAACCGTACCATGCCCTCGGTGCTTGTTTCAAACCATAGAGAGCTTTTCTGAATTTAAATACATGAGATGGATTCTTGAAATCTTCGAACCCCGGAGGTTTCTTAACGTAGACTTCATCATTGATGTATCCATTCGAGAATGCGCTTTTGACATCCATTTGGAAAAGCTGGAAATTTAATGAATAGGCATAGGCAAGTAAAATACGAATAACTTCTAACCTTGCAACCACCGTGAAAGTTTCTTCAAAATCTATTCCTTCTTCTTGATTGTAGCCTTGTTCTAACAACCTTGCTTTGTTATGAACAATTATTCCATTTTTATCAAGTTTGTTTTTAAACACCCATCTTGTTCCAATAATGTGTTTGTTGCTTTTCCTAGGGACAAGATCCCAAACTTGATTCATTTCAAATTGATCTAACTCTTCTTGCATAGCAATAATCCATTGGTCATCGCCTAAGGCTTCATCAACTTTGGAAGGTTCAACTTGAGAGACAAATGCCATGTTTAGATAAGCATCTTTGAGATTTAGTCTTGTTGTCACACCTTGGCTTATATCACCAATTAATTTATTGATAGGATGATCTCTATGAGTTCTCCATTATTTTGGTAGATCATTGAAATTTGATTCTTGTTAGGGTGATTCTTCTTGTTGAATTGGTTGATCTTTGGAAGTATTTTCTTGAGGACCTTCTAGTATTTCATCATCATCATCATTATAAACAATATTATCCTCCTTGGAGGGGTTAAATTCATCAAAATATACATGCATTGATTCTTCAATTGTTAAAGTTCTTTTGTTATAAATTCTATATGCCTTACTAGAAAGAGAGTATCCAATAAAAATACCTTCATCGGATTTTTCATCAAACCTACCAAGGTTATCTTTTTCGTTGTTTAAGACAAAGCATTTGCAACCTAAAATGTGAAAGAAAGAAATGTTTGGTTTCCTCCCTTTGAAAAGTTCATATGGATTTTTCTTCAAGATTGGTCTTATGTTAACTCTATTGCTAACAAAACATGTCGTGCTCACCGCGTCCGCCCAAAAATATTTTGGAAGATTTAAATCACTAAGCATCATTCTTGCAAGCTCTACAAGAGACCTATTTTTTATTTCCACCACTCCATTTTGTTGAGGAGTCCTTGGTGCCGATAAGTTGTGAGATGTTCCATGTTCTCCACAAAATTCTTCAAATAAAGCATTTTGAATTTCTCCGCCATGATCATTTCTTATGGAGGCAATTGTTAGAGACTTCTCATTTTGAATTAGTCATACTTCTTGAACGCCTTTAATGCATCACTTTTCTGTACTAAAAAGAATGTCCAAGTATATCTAGAGAAATCATCAACAATAACCAAAGCATATACATTACCTCTGAAACTTCTTGTTCTTGATGGACCAAATAAGTCCATATGCAACAATTGTACTGGCCTTGTAGTATACACCACATTCTTAGATTTGAAAGTTGATTTTGTTTGTTTCCCTTTTTTACAAGCATCACAAAGTCTATCTTTGACAAAATTTCTCTTAGTCAACCCAATGACAAGATCATGCTTGATTAGTTTATTCAACTGTTCCATGTGAATATGAGTAATTCTTTTGTGCCAAAGCCATGAATCATCATTGTTCTCCATGAGACATTTTACCTTAAAAGATGGATCATCAAGGGAAATCATGAATATATTATTAATTATTTTACCTTTAAGTATAACCTCGTGTGTGACTTCGTCTTCTATCAAGCATTCATCTTTGGTGAACTTGATCTTGAAGCCTTTGTCACAGAGTTGGCTAATACTAAGAAGATTGTAATTTAGTCCTTCAACATAAAGAACATCTTCAATGGATGTGAAATGTGGAGCACTAACTTTGTCTGTGCCCAAAATTCTTCCCTTATTATTGTCTCCATAAGTGACAAAACCCTTGGCCTTTAGTACTATATTTGAAAATTGGTTTAAGTCTCTCGGCATATGCTTTGAACAACCACAATCAAGATACCAAAGATTGCATGTGGTCTTCAAGCATACCTACAAAACAAATTAGGTTTTGTTAGCTACCCAAGTTTTTTTGGGTCCTTCATAATTAGTACCTTTCTTTACCCACACATAATGCCCACTTGCCACACTAAAGTTTCTAACATAGCAAGCATTAGGTGTATGGCCTTTAATACCACAATAAAAACAAGTAGGTTCAAAGTTACTTCTATATCTAGAAATATAATATTTCTTCCTAGGAAATGTTTTCTTTTTAGGGTAGTGATGAACCACTTTAGGTTAGTTCACTTTCTCTTTGGATGATTGATCACTAGCCTTAATAAAGATAGTTTTATTAGAACTTGGTTTTTAAAACTTTGAATATCCAAGTCCACTTTTATCATTGGAATATCTTTGTTGGCTAAGAACACCTTCCAATACAATTTGACCTTTTTCATATCTTTCAATAACTCTTTTTAATTGGCCAATTTGGAAAGAGAGTGATTCACAATTTTTGCATACAAAATTCTGTTTTTGTTCATCACTTAATTTTTGTTTTTCTTCTTTGAAATATTTTTCTATAGTTTCACATTTTTCTTCTAAAGATGAAATTTGTTTCTTTTAAGATGAAATAGTTTTATACAGAATTTTACATTCATTTAATAGTTCATCTATAGCACCTTGTGCATCACTGTCAAAAAGATAAAATTAATTACTAACCTCATCATCTTCATTATCAAAATGGTGTGAGGCCATCAATGCTAGATTTGCACTTTCATCACTATTAGAATCGGACGAAAAACCTATTTCATTATCCTCCCATGCAACATAGGCCTTTTTGTTCTTAAATTCCTTTTTCCTTTTGTAGCCACCTTTCTTGGAGAGTTTTGGAGAATCCGGCTTGATATGACCTTGCTTACCGCATTCATAACATGTGACTTCTTGTGTTGATGTGGAAGCTTCCCTTTTCTTAAAGTGTTTCTTTCTTTTTGCATGAGAAAGGTATTTTTCATTTCTACCAAAAAACTTACCAAGCCTTTTAACAAAAAGAATGAAATTTTCATCTTCTTCCGGATTGTCTTCCTTTTCAACTTCCTTGGAATCAATCTTTAAGGCAATATTCTTGGATTTCTTCTCTTGATTTTCATTCTTTTCAAGTCTTCCGAGTTCCGTTTCATATTCTTGAAGTTTTTCAAACAACGTTGCGGAAGTCATTGAAGAGAGACTTTTCTTTTCTGAAATTGTTGTTACCTTTGGTTTCCATTCCCTAATTAAGGATCTAAGTACTTTCATATTTAGTTAATCATTTGTCAAAGTCTTACCAAGATCACTTAGATGATTTGTCAAGTGCACGAATCTCTTTTGCAAGTAAAGGATGGTTTCTCCGGCTGCATTCAAAATAACTTGTATTCTTGACTCAAAGTATTTAGTCTTGATCTTTTAACTTCAAAGGTTCCTTCATGAGTTTGTACCAAGGTATCCCATATTTCTTTCGTTGTTTTGCATGCCGAGACACAGAAGAATTCATCCATGCTAAGTGCACCTTGAAGAAGATTTATTGCCTTTTTATCATAGAGAACCTTCTTCTTAGCATCCTCATCCCATGCAACTTTAGGATTTGATGAGCCATCACCATTGATTACTGTTATAGGAATAAATGGACCATTCTCGACGGCATCCCATATTTCTTCTCCTTGTGCTTCTAGATGTGCCTTCATGCGTATTTTCCAGAAGTCAAAATATTCACCACAAAATAGAGGAGGCTTGTTGTTACTACCACCATCTCTAAAAATGGAATTTCGATTTGCGAAAGCCATTCTGGATCTTTTAGGAACAGGTTACCTATAACCTTCTCTGATACCAATTGTAAGTACGAAGTGCGCCTAAGAGGGGGGGTGAATTAGGTACTTTTAAAAAAAAAATCGGTTTTAGTGATGATGGATATTATTTTTATGGTTTATGGTGAGTTCATGAAAGTGTAAAGTGAAGAAAAATAAAGAGACACAAGCGATATATCGTGGTTCCCCTCACAGTCCGAGAGTACTCCAGTCCCCTTTCAACTGAAAGAGATTTCCTTATTGTGGCAAACTTAAACAAGAACTACCCAAAACCAAGAACAATCCTCTTGGACCAAGAACAATCCTCTTGGATTTTTACTATGTCAACAATGAGAACAATCCTCTCAAAGTGACTTTACTTGTATCCAACAATCCTGGAAAAACAAGATTACAAAACCACTTGAACTTATTTTCAACAATCCTGAAAAATAAGCAAGTATACAACAATATTTGATTTGAGTGAGTTTGTGTAGCAATGATCACTTTGAGTGATTTTATCAATGAATTGATATTCTCTTCCATTCACGATAGTATACAATGACTCAAGATACATAATGCTCAAAGTTTTTTGTTTGACAATATGTGAAAGTGTGTAGAAAATTTTTGTATGAAAGTGTATAAAAGCTTGAGTTTGCTTTTTGAAAATTCAAAAAATATGATTGGAAGAGGTACATAAAATAATTTTGAAAATGAGTATTTATATGTTCATAGCACCCTTTTGAAACAACATATAATTCTGCAAATGAATCATGAACAATTGCCAAGACTGAGTGAAAGGTTTCCATGAAATAGTGTTATGAACAAGCATGAGTAAAGTTGTTGTTTTTCAAAATCGTTCAGCATACAATCGATTGCACCCTTGTGTAAATCGATTGCACGGGGTTTCAACATCTTGAAATTCAAATATTTTGAGGGAGCAATTGATGGCACAAGTGTGTATATCGATTGCACGTGAAGTCAGTAGCAAAAATTGATTGAGAGAAATCGATTACATAAACATGCAAATCGATTGCACTTAGAAACAATAGCTAATGCTTTGAAAACATGAAGCATGCAATTGATTGCACCAATATGCAAATCGATTGCACCCAAGTAAAAATTGAATTTTTGCTTAGAAAACTTGAGTAAAAGTTTGGACAAGATAAAATATTTCTTTTTACCATTGAGCATCTATGTCTTAAGTTCAAAGTAAGTATTATCATTATACCTTGAAATTTGCTAAGTGCTTGAGCCAAAGACTTTATCCACAGATGCTTTTATCTTGATCAATAATCTTTTCCTTCTTGTCAAAATGGTTTGTCTTCATCAAAACAAAAGTGCATTTGAGAAGCTTGATTTTACAATAGGAGATTCCTAGAACCCGGTTACTATTTTAGGACAGGTTGAGCCAAATTAACTTTAATAGGGAAGGTTATTTACCTATGGACTTCATGCAGGCCTTTAAACCTAAGGCTCTTATATGACTTGTTTGTGTTTGCTACTATTTAACATAAACCTAACATCATAACATCATATCATCATAACATAACATTTTCACTAACCATTTCAAGGACCTAGGGATTTATCTTTGTTTTTTATTGTAGGTCATGGCCTCCGCTCGCAGAAACACTAACTGAATCAACTTTATAAGGGTACCTTCGAAGCTTAAGGAGTTAGTCTCAAAGGTTCCCGAAAATTCTAAATTCACCAAGAGACATGGTTATCTACTCAGTTTGGTCACCTCAGGTTTTGAAGAAGACACAATGAGTATTTTTTTTCCAGCTCTTTAAGCCTTAGCATCACTGTTTTTCCTTCCCAAATTATCAGTCGGTGCCAATAATGGAAGAGTTTTTTAAGCTACTTGGAATAACTATTCTTGATCATACACCCTTCACTGGTTTAGAGAAAGTTCCAAAACCTGAAGATATTGCAACAACCTTACACCTGAAGTGGTCATATATTGTATATAATTTGGAAACAAGAAGTGGAGTCAAAGGTATTCTTGTAAAAATTTTGATATAGAAAGCTCAATTGTTTCTAGATGCTATGAGTTTTCATGCTTTTAAGGAGATCTTGGCTCTGTTAATATATGGTTTGGTATTATTCCCTAATCCATACAACCTCATAGATGTGAATGCCATAAAAATATTTCTTACTCATAATCATGTACCTACTTTGCTTGGAGATATTTTGCAATATCCTCACACTCGCACTATGAGAAAGCGAGGGACTCTCATGTGTTGCATACCTTTATTATCCAGGTGGTTTATTTCTCACCTTCCCCGATCAATGATGAAGAATGAACAAGGTTTGAAGTGGTATCAAAGTTTGATGTCACTCTCTTATTCAAATATATATTGGTGTTCCCGATCTTAGGAAGATATCACTATTATTGACCGCTGTGGGGAATTCCCTAATATGCCACTCCTTGGCATAAGTGGAGTTATTACTTACAACCCTTCTCTATCTCTATGTCAATTTGATTATGCTTGAAGAGACGGTCCTCATGATATGCTTATCCAGGGTATTGTGTTCGATTATGATAATGATCCTCGATATTACCATCAAAATTTTATACGTTCCTAGGGCATGGGAATAAAATCGACAGCAAGACTTTGGGACAAAAAAACTCCATCCCTTTGGAGCCCTACTCTGATGCGTGTGATCTCGTGCTCAAAATATTATAATGCCATATTCTGCTGTCCTACCAGTAATTGTGGAGTCTGTTGTTGAAGGAGATATTCCACATACCATTCTCCATCCAGATATACCTATTGTTCTCGAAGAGCTACAAAAGTCTTGGATTCAACTGAAATAATAAAGGGATTCCTTTGAGACTTAGTTCTATACTAGCGAGAAGAAAGTGTTGGAGCTGACAAAATGACTTCACAAAGAGAAGATCCTTAATGCATATGTCAACACAAAGAGGAAGCGTCCATGGGAGACTTGAGTCTTAGGAGTTTATAATTTTTTCCCTTGTAACCCTTTTTGTTTTCATTTGAACTTACTAATAAAAATATTTGTCTCAGTTTCTTTTTTTATTAACAAATTTAAATCCCCCGAGGTCCTTGAAACATTGCATATGCATCTACATGTCATACATATCATTGCATAACAGGTTTCCAAGACGGGTTTCTCATCTTCTTCTTGTTTATTTTAGCAAGAATGGCTCTCGAACAGACAGTCAAAGATCTCCAGGCCCATAATGCTCAGTTCCAAGAGATGTTCCTAAGCTTAGACAAGGGGAAAGAAGGATTGAAAGCACTCCTCGCTATGAACAGGACCAAGAAGAATCCTGAAGACAACCAGGATGACCAGTTGGAACAACTGCAAGCTGAGATGGGAATCCATATGATTGGTCATATGGCTCTTATCCAAAATTTAGCTAGGGGCCAAAAGATTTGAGAATCCTCATCAGCAAGCTTCATCACGTCGGATACTACCGTATGGGACGAAGTGCTAGAATTGGGGATCCAATCATTATCCAGCCTCCGATGAGACAAAAAATTGACTTGGTTGAAATTAAGAGGAGAATAAGATAGGGAAAGATACAAGCTGATATTGATAATCCTTCAGTTAATGTAAAAAAGGCCTTTCCAGGTTATTACTACATCATAAGCTCAACAACAACCTCACCACCAACAACAGGATAATCGGCGTAAGCAGGATACACCAAAAAGATAACTTACCAAAATCAAAATGTGATTTTCTTAAGCATTGCAACACATGTTGAAGATGGAGTTGATTACATGGAAAGAACCTCCTCAGAATCCCAATACTTCTGCTCCTAGCTACAATCCTAATGCAAGGTGTACATATCACTCCAACAGTCCTAGACATGATACTAACAGTTGTTCGGATTTGAAACATAAGATTCAGGACTTGATTGACAAAGGAGTTTCCGAGTTCACACAAGACGGTCAAATTAAGTTTTTCTATCATCCCTCAAATATCTAAACTTCAAGGAACACCATCTGAAGTGACAAGTTCAGGCGAAGAAGCTTTAAGATCAATTGAATTTTTATTTGCAAATTATTTTGTTTGTTCAAGCACTTATCTTTATGTCAAACTTTAGTTTTTCCCATTAATGCATTGCATATGTTTGTCTTGGATTAATCCATTCTTTTCACCATATTTAAATTGCGCTTCTTACTTCCTTTTGTGATATTCAACTCTCATTAAAGCTATAAGCCTTTAGAGTGAGGATGACAAAAATGATACCATAATCACATAGAGTATTATTTTGAACAGACCTTGGTGACAATGTACATGCATTGCTTCAATTCCTAAATAGTGGAGATATAAGGAATTTAATCCCTAGTCAATCCCCTTTGAGCCTAATAAGTAGGATTTTTATTTTTGCACGCAAATTGAAACCTTTAAACATAACCTGGGGCAGGGTAGTTTCTCAGTCAAATCAATTTTACATTCACAAGCTTTACCTTCATACACGACGAGTAATATCGAAGATACTCTTCTAAATCGAAAACCGATGATGATTCCCCGTAATCATTAAATCAGGAAGTTATCATCTTTCAAAAAGAGAAGCTCGCTAAGTCAAAGCCTATGAAGGAGACTTAGGAAAAAAACTAGGGCATCCCGCTGACTGTAATCTCAAACGAAGCAGTTCAGGAAAAAGTGAGGGATAATAAAGTAAAAAATAGGTCGCTACAAATCCTCAACAAAAGATAAATGTTACTAGAAATATGACTTCCTTCTTAAATAAACTTCCAGTTTCGGAACCATCACCAAAATATTAGTTCTATAATTGGAAGCTAAATGCATAATTAACTGAGTATAGGACTGAAAAACATCACTAAGAATGGGTTGGTTACAAATAAACTTTGATCCTTTATCCTTTGTTTCCTGAACCGTGAGCCAGGCCAGGTTACAACCCTTAAAAGTCCTAATTGAAGCATGGGTTAGTTCGAAATCATATTGTTACAAAAAGGTGTCCTGACTCTTGTAAGGCTTACTATAAATCCTAAGTTGATGTCACGTTCTTACAAATTTTGTTTTTACTAAAAAATGTTTTTTTAAAACTTCAAGACAGACATAAAGCTTTGCATTTTAATACCACTGTTTGCGTATAACTAAAGGTTTAACAACATAAATATTTTCATGACGAATATTCAATAAATGAGAAATCCTCCCAATGGACAAAATTACTTCAGATGATGTGTCAAAGAGAAAGACACTTCCAGTAACAGTCTTTTCGTGGATCTAATTGGTTATAAATAAAGGGGAATGACATGTTATTGTCCAACTCATTTATGGTAGTCAAGTCAAGATTCAAAGAATCTCTCAAAAGTGTTGAATAGCTAGATGAAGATCTCCATCTCAATCACTTGGGGCATGTTACATTGATCATGATTTTCAACAAAAGTCAATATGAAAATTGAATCTTCGGTATCACCAAATTACTTATTTATGTCATTAGTATCATTCGGTTACATTGTGTCGTGATAGTTCTTAGAAAAATACTAAGGAAGGTCAAGACTATTAGAAAGTTAGAAATCAATGGTTGATCAATAACTTCAAGCATCAGGTGTACCAGACCAATCCAAGGGGAAAATGGACTCCCACATACGAAGGGCCACGTATGATCAAGAAAAATATTTTATGGCAGTGCTACAACACTTACTACCATGGACAGTGAAAATTCGATTCACTTTGTGAACGCGGACATAATAAAAAATACTACGCATGAAAAAGAGACTGTCTAGGTCGGTTGGCCTAGGCAAAATAAGGGCATGCCAACGACCTAAAAAGGTTCGGGAAAAAATTATGAATTTATAAATAAAGTAGTAAACCCGGCAAGTCGAAAACCTAAAAAGGAGGCTTGGGCAAAAAAGCGTATCCTGGTGGACTAAAAATCTGAAAAGGCGGTCCAGGCTAAAGTTAGGGATTAAAGCATACGACTATGTCCCATTTATCAGTAGAAGATTTATCACTCTGATCAACATTTACTAAAGACTCTAGGAGTTAGGATAATGTTCAAGTTATCCTCAAATCCCCACAGAGCAATCTCCATGGAACTATCTCTACAAAGCTATCTTCACAAGCTCATCCCTAACAGAGATATATTCCCCAATAAATCTAATATACCCTTGAACAGAAATCGAGGCATCTTTCAGCAGTTCACCTTCATATCCCCGATGGATATCTTGACATAATCATCCCCAATAGGTCCCCTAGAAGGTAAGGAAGTTTGATAATTTCCCCAGCATACATTGGAAATTTCCTCAGCACAACCTATGAATTTCCAATCCCCATCAGAGATTACTTATGAATTTCCAATCCCTAACGGAATTTATTTCTCCAATACTGCAAATTCCCCGACATAATTCTCTTCTCCAGTAAGATATCATTCTACATTGCCCTCCCCAAATAACACATCAGAAACATATCCATCTCTTTTATCCCCAGTCAGTGTACATAAGAATCAAAGAACCACAAATGCCAAATTTCCTTGAATTCTTCTATCCCCAAGCAGAAGTCGAACATCCCCAGCGTAGTGTCATCAAACAGAAAGTGAGAATCTCCAGTAAAGTCAAAAATTGAAGAATTACTTTCTTCATCCCCAACAATAGTCAAAGACTTATTTTCCAACCAGAGTTATTACAAGAAGCTACCGATATGCTCCAAGGACATGTTGCATCCATACATCATTTACAAAATATCATAACATATGCATACGAAACACATATACTATTCTCATTTATTTTTGAGAGCATCATTATGCAATGCATTACATACATCATGACATTGTATAAAACTAACTTTTTCTTTTCAGGTTAAGTTTGAAAATAGACGAATATTATCAGCAAGTTATAGACAGGTTGTATATCAATTCTCGAAATATGACGGGGTGACTATTTACATGACCATATCCCTTCAGAGATTCATTATGAAAAACAATCCCTTCAGAGATTCATTATGAAAAGCACTCCCCCCATAGACTAAAATATGACGAGCATTTCCTTCAGAGCTTCATTCTGAAAAGCATTTCCTTCAGAGATTCATTCTGAAAAGCATTCCCCTTAGAGACTGAAACCTAACGAGCATTTCATTTAGAGCTTCATTCTGAAAAGCATTTCATTCAGAGATTCATTCTAAAAAGCATTCCCCTCAGAGACTGAAATATGATGAGCATTCCATTCAGAGCTTCATTCTGAAAAGCATTTCCTTCAGAGATTCATTCTGAAAAGAACTCCCCTCAAGGAATAAAATTTGACGAGAATTTTCTTCAGATATTTATTCTGAAAAGAATTCCCTTCAGAGATTCATTTTGAAAAGAATTTCCTTCATAGATTCATTCTGAAAAGCATTCCCTTTAGAGATTCATTTTGAAAAAGAACTCCCCTCAGAGACTGAAATCTGATGAGCATTTCCTTTATAACTTCATTCTGATGAGCATTTCCTTCAGAGGTTCATTATGAAAATCACTTCCCTCAGAGACTAATTCTGACGAGCATTTCCCTTAGAGACTAATTTTAAAAAACATTTCCTTCATAGATTCATTTTGAAAAGAATTTACTTCATAGATTCATTTTGAAAAGCATTCCCTTCAAAGACTAATTCTTACGAAGCATTTCCATCAGAGACTAATTCTGACAAGCATTTTCTTCAGAGATTCATTCTGAAAAGAATTTCCATCAGAGATTCATTCTGAAAATAATTTCCATCATAGACTAATTTCTACGAGCATTTCCTTCAGAGATTCATTCTGAAAAGCATTTCCATCAGATCGAGTCGAGCGCAGACTCATTTTGGTACTCCTATCAACATTTACTTTGGATGGCATCTATAAGACCATCTCCGACGATACTCTATCATCTCTCTGAATGTCATCTTTAAGCCTATTCCCAATATAATTAACCAATAGTATTACTTCGTGCACATGTGAGTGCAAATTTCTGGGCACTTATGTGTTCAATCATCTTCCATCTTCAGATCACGAATGGAGAATATGCCAATCTAACTCTTCAAGTTTAAGAAAATTGAACATGGGCAGATGTTGTATCCACAAAGTTTCCCTCCCTCCATTCAAGACATTGATTTAAGATATATCCTCATGCTCATAGGGTTCTTATTGCTCGAGACTACTCAAAGATTGATTATATAAACCCTCATCCTAAGCATTAACCTACTACTAGGGTTTTACTTTTCTCAAAGGAAATTGGACTTCTAATTCCTCAAGTGGATTTCATGGTTTCTCATATGCTTCAAAGAATCCTCATACCAAATTTCAAACCTTGCAACACAAGTTTGTTCAGTCAACTAGTCAGATGATTGAAAATCAATTGTATTGGACAAAAAGTCAACTTTGACCAATCTACAGTCAAACTTCAATATTTTTGGTCAACATCAATATTTGAAAGACACATTCATCATTTGATCAAGTGTTGATCATGATTCATCAAGAAAACTCAAGATTCATCAAAAGTCAAAAGTTACTAAATTAGGGGTTTCTTAAGGAGAAGTCAACTAAATTTTGACCAAGAATAACTTTCACATACTTCATCAGAAATTCCTCAACAAAAGTGTATATTGAAGGAAATTTAATTCTCTACAACTTTGTCTCTCTAAGCTCAAGGTCAAAAATTCTTCATTTGAGAGATATGGGCCAAAACATTACAGGTCATTTTAAAAGTCACCAAAAAGAAACTTTTTGTCAAAGCGATTTACACCGGGTTAAAAATTTCAAATGAAAAAATAACCAACATAGGGGACATCTTGAGATTTCCAAAAAGTCCAAGATCACCTTCATATGATAAATATTGAGTGAGTTATGATTGGTGCAAGTTGGGTAATTTTGAGAAAATGCATGAAGTTCAAATTGAACAAATTTGAATTTTTGGGCTAATGGACCTATCTTTTAAGGTCCAAACATGTTCCTAACCTCATATTAGACCTTTGAATCCATTCACATATTTTTTACGATTTTGTATTTCTTTTATTTGGATTTTATTCATTTAAATGCAAAATTAAATCAAATAACATATCAAATAAATGATATAAGGCATGGAGATCTATTTTTGAATCAAATCATAAGTCTAAAAAGCGGGTTACTACTTGCAAAAAATGTGATTCGTATGAGATTGGCCTAAAAAAGAAAGATTTCGTGTAAAACTTTAATCAAATATTTGATCATGAAATTTAAATCTTTTATAATTTCATCAATATTTGATCATGAAATATTTGATCATTAAATTCAAATCATGAAATATTTTATCATGAAATGTCGTTTTGGGTTTTGCGTTTGTTTTCGCAAAATGTTGCGGTAAGCAAGAGTCGCCATCAACTTTTATTTTATCCAACAAGGAAAGGAAAAAAAGCACAGAAAAATTCCTTTTTCGAGATATTTCTCGGGTTCGGGGGGTAGATTATAGAAAGGGAATGTGTTAGCACCCTTTCTATCAGTGGTTATCCACGGGCTCTTAGGTACTTGCTCAATTGTTTTCAAAAAAAATTTCTTTGTGCTTGTGGGTTTGAAAAAGTTTTTGTTTGAAACTTCGATTTAACTCTTGCTTCTGTCCTCAAGAGTGTAATGAAGTGTTTTGAAAACTTTGTTTGAAAAGGAGTGTAAGTGTGAAAAAAAGTTTTGTTTTTGAAAGAGCAAGTATCTAAGAACCATCTACCTACTCGAAAAAAGAATCGTTTTATGCTAATGTTCTTTAGACAATGATATCCCACTATTAATGAGTAGATAGCACCATCGTTGGAATTTAAGGGTCAATTCGAATGAGGGACATATGATCACTAAAGTAATGTTAGGACACGTTAGCGGTAACCCTAATGTCTTAGATCATTTGTTTGAGGCAACAATATCTGAGGCAACCGTTTCAAGGCGACTATGATCTTTTAGACAAGAGGACGACCTCTAAAGTGATCTATACTCAATGATCGTGTATGAAGGCAACCAAGTGGGGTTTACCCTAAGAGTGCGCATGTGCGAGTGTGTCATTTTCAGTTATTTTTATCTTTGTACATGTTAAAGGTGATCTAATTTGATTTTAAGATTAACATTCAGTCTTGTCATGCAAACCCTATTATCAAACATCTAGCAGTTATAATTTGCGAAATTAAAATGCGAAATTTAAATTACAAAGTGTCGGGTATTTACATCGCCAAAGACAAAGCCTTTGAAAAATAAAATAAAGAAGTAAAATAAAATAAATAAAGGTCCTAATTAATTATTACAATCCATAAGCAGATACATAATTGGATAAAAATAAATAAAGCGCGCGGGAAATTAGATCGAATACGAATTTTAGGGTTTTGACCCTTTTGATTAAAGAAAATGTCTTTTTTGGTTTTTTGTTGTTTTTATTTTAAGTAAGAAATTAATCCTAAGTTAAATAACTAAATTAAATTAATAAATTAATTAAATGAAAAATATATTATTTTTGGGTTTTTGTTATTTTAAGAAAGAAAATAAAATTAATTAAATTAGTAGTTAAAAACCTAATTAAATCTAATTAATTTTAATTATTTACAAAAATAAATTAAAGTTTTCTAATTAAAAACCTAATCATTTAATAAGTTTATTAAGAACAATACAAGTTTAAAATTTGATTGAAATAAAAATATTTTTGTGATTTTATTTGATAAAAAAAAGGAATTTTGTGATTGGTTAGAAATTTAAATAAAACAATTAAAGTAAATAACAAAAAATAAATAAAGAAGAGTAGAGGGATTGGGCATGTTTTGAGGTGTTAAAAGCAATCTTGTAGGCCCAACAATGCAGGCTTGTTTTGACCATCTGGGATCCAGTGGGGGCGCATTGACTTGGCTCCTGGTGGACCTCCAATCATTGACCACCAGATCTGGCCTTTGGCCATCTGGCGCTTGGATGGATGAGGGAGCATGGTAGGTTTCAAACTTGAGCGCGCATGTAATAACCTGAAAAGAAATAAGAAAATACAAAGTGCTGGAGGCAGGGATCGAACCCCTGACCTCCAGCCAATAATGCCTTGGAAGTTGACGTTTTGACCACTAGTGCATGTTATTGTCTTTGTTATAACGATACAAATGATATATATTATATAAAAATAAAACAATTGCTAGAAAAGAAGAAAAACGCGCGTAATATTTGCATGGTCTGATAGAGGGATGCCACGCATCATCCCTGACCTCCCGTCTGTGGCTAAAAGGTCAATCACCTATACCAACAGACAGAAGTCCGTAGCTATAAGTAGGTCCATCCCCAAAATCCTGTACAGGCCACAAAAATGACTTTTAAGGGCATAGTCGTGTTCGTCTCAAACTCCCGGTCACAACCATATCCATCATGGAGGTCAATTGTTCCTGAAACAAAAACTCCTAAAAACTCCAAGCAAACCCTAAATATGGCGGATTGCAATACATATCATATAAATTAAATTAAATGATGCAAAAAGTTTGAAAATGTTCTTGTGATCATCAATATGCCATTAGTTTGTTCAAATAATTCCAGAATAACTCAAATTGATTTCAAGAACATGGCTATGTCGTGTGAGACTTACAATGCACTAGGGAGTCTGAAAATGCTTGTTTTTGGTTGGGATGGCTTGTGTGAATGCCCAGGAAGTGATTGGAACAAGTCTCGATCCCTGAAAACACCTCTAACCTGGATTTTGATCTCAAGCTTTTTTGTGATTTTTTTTACTTTTGTTCTGCCTTTACCAATGCTTGCCAACCCTTATTTTGTGTCCTTTAGCTTGCTTATGTATTGTATGTTGCATTAGGTTCACAAACCTGACCCAAATCTCTCAATATGCTCATGAATTTGATTTTATTCCCCCATTAAAAACCTTCCAAATTTGATTTGATTTGGATCTTTTTGTGCATACAAGCCTTTATTCGAATTTGATTGTGATGATAGCTGTGAACAAAGCCTAAAACAACCAGAAAATCATGAGTTATCAATTCGTTGGATTTTATATGATTTTATTTGATTTAAAATGAATAAATTTAACTAAAATGCAAATTAAATAATAAAAATGAGATATGGGCACATGGTTAGAGCTAGGACACGTGAGAAATGATGCAAACTCTAATCAAGTGGAAAAGAATGGGCCCATTTGGCAAAATTTGAAGTTTTGGGGATAATTGACTTTTGGCAATTTCGCAAAATAGTCCAACTTAAACAATGCATAACTTCTTCAATTTTGAACTTTTGGAAGTGTTCTTTGACTTTTTAGTAAGCTTGAGATGTCCTCTAACCAACCCTTTTGGTATAATCTCATTTTGATATTCCATGCTCAAGTTATAAGCTTTGGAAAAAAAGGGGTTTTTGTTGACTTTCAAAAATGACCTATAATGTCCAAATTCATAACTTCATGTGAGTTAATTTTTTGATCTTGGGTATGAATATGGATTGTAGGAAATTGCATCCTATTCAAAATGAGATTTGGATGGGTCATTTCTCTTAAAGTATGAGAAAGTTATTCTTGGTCGAAGTTGATTTGACTTTTCCTGCAAAACCCTAATTTAGCATCTTTTGAGTCTTGATGAATTTTGAGCAATCTTTGATGAATCATGATCAACCCTTGATAAAATGATGAAATATCCTTCAAAATGAGAATTCTAACAAAAAAATCTTGAAGTTTGACTGTATTTGGGTCACAGTTGACTTTTGCCCTAGCATAGTCGATTTTTGGACCTTTAAGCAATTGACTGAGCAAACTTCCTCTACAAGGCTTGAAGTTTGACATGGATGATCTTGATAACATATTAGGACATTGGGTAGTACTTGAGGTCATTTGGACCCAAGGATCTTGATGCAACAGAAAACCCTAATTTGGGGTGGACTGCCTTAGGAGATAGCTTGTCTGACATACTCTTGAGCAACCTTGAGCAACTTGGAGATTTTTCTTGCAATGTCATGAGGAATAGGCGAGGGAAAATTTTGGGGTACAACAGCTGCCCCTGTTCAATCTTCTTAAACCTGAAGATGTAGATTGGCTTTCGTGCCTTTCGTGATCCAAAGGTGGAAGATGATTGAACACTAGAGTGCCCAGAAATTTGCACTCGCATGAAGTGGTATCAGCCTTGTGATGTCGGGAATGGGCTTATAGATTCCATTTGGAGGAGTGTCTATCTCATAAGAGATTCCTTAGCGAGAGCTTGTATACCTGTTATTGTAGAAGATTCTGCTGGGGGAGTCTAATTTTGTTGAAATTTAGGAACTTGTCTGTACTTCAACTGAGAGAACATCTCTGCTGAGTTTTAAGAACTTGCCCGTAATTCAACTGAGGGGGAAACATCTTCTTCAAGATTTAAGAACTTGCCCGTAATTCAATTGAGAAAACTCTGCTGAGATTTAGGAACTCGTATGTAATTCGACGTAGGAACTTTGTCGAGATTTAGAACCTTATTTGTAATTCAACTGAGGATAATTTTGTTGAGATTTAAGAACTGGTCAGTAGTTCGACTGAGGGAAACATCTTCATCGAGATTTAAGAACTCGCCCGTAATTCAACTGAGGATAACTCTGTTGAGATTTAGGAACTCGTCTGTAATTCGACGGAGGAACTTTTTCGAGATTTAGGACCTTGTCTGTAATTCAACTGAGGATTATTCAGTTGAGATTTAAGAACTGGTCAGTACTTCGACTGAGGGAAACATCTTCATCAAGATTTAAGAACTTGCTCGTAATTCAACTGAGAAACTCTACTGATTTTTAGGAACTGTCTGTAATTCGACGGAGGAACTTGTCGAGATTTAGGACCTTATCTGTAATTCAACTGAGGATAATTCTGTTGAGATTTAAGAACTGTCAGTAATCTGACTTTGGGGAAACATCTTCATCGAGATTTAAGAACTTGCCCGTAATTCAATTGAGAAAACTCTGCTTAGATTTAGGAACTGCCTGTAATTCGACGGAGGATTTTTGTCGAGATTTAGGACCTTATCTGTAATTCAATTGAGGATAATTCTATAGAGATTTAAGAACTGGTCAGTAATTCAACTGAGGGAAACATATTCATCAAGATTTAAGAACTTTACCATAATTCAACTGATAAATTTTGCTGAGATTTAGGAACTTGTCTGTAATTCGACGGAGGAATTTGTCGAGATTTAGGACCTTATCTGTAATTCAACTGAGAATAATTCTGTTGAGATTTAAGAACTGGTCAGTAATTCGACTTTGGTAAAAGCTTCGTAGCTTCTGATTTTTATGAGAATTTAACCGCATCCTTCCTGAAAGGTAAAGGTCAGGTGTATGTAATGCATGATATGTATCAAACAATGATGTTCTCAAAATAAATGAGATTGTGTTGTATGATATGTATATGCATGTGTCATGATGTATGGAAATGTAATGTTTTTAGCTGGGGAAAATAAATCCCGGATAGTTGCTGGAGAAAAGAGTTGGATTCTTCGTTTCCGCCGGGGATAGCGAATGAAGATGATTGTGAGAATAAACCTGCAGGAGAGGATAACTCCGTCGAGGAATAAACTGATGAGGAGACTAACTCTGTGGGGAAGAGATGCTCTGCTGAGGATTCCATCGATAAATTCTGTTGGGGATGAATTACCATTGCTGGTGATACTGAATCCTGTTGGGGATTGAATTCTTGTTTGTGAAAGGGAAGAACTCCGCGGGGGATGATCTTTCAGTTGCGTCTTCATTGGGGATAACCTTTTAGACTCTAATGGGGATAATCCTTTGAGTTTTGCTGGGGACAATCTTTCAAAGTCTACCAGGTATGATTCTCCAAACTCCATTGGGGAAGCTTTTTTAAACTACACTGGGAAAAATTTAAAACTCCACTGGGGATCTTTTGTATTCTGCTGGGGAATATTCTTATACTCCGCTGGGGAATATTAAGACCTTTCAGTGCTGATGGTAGATAAACTCTGCTTGGGGAGAATATTACCGATTCATTCACAGTTACAAGTCTCAGTTGGGGAGAGCTATCATTACTGTCTTACTCTGCGGGGAGTGAAAGTACTTTAGCCATATTCTTCAACTGAATCTACCTTTGTACCTGATGGATAAAGCATCCGTAAAGCTTGGAAAATTCTTATTGCCCTTGTTTCTTATATTTACGAGTAATCGTCTTTTGTTTCACATGTAAATATTTATGAGCAGCAATTAATGTCAAATGCATATATCAAAAATGAACATTGGATGTTCTTTGCAAAACAAAATAGAAAAAGGAAAAACAGTTTGAAATTTCTTTGAAAATGAATTGTATAGATTTTGAAGTTTGGCCTGTAAATAGGCGTTTTTGTACAAGAGGCTGACGTCCTAGTAAGAGAACACCGCCGAATAATAGAATTTACACAATTTGTGAAAAACTAAACAAAACAGCTATGTGAATAATCCCACTGGGTTCTCACTCTTCTATTGCCTTTATGTCCTTGAGCATCTCATCACTTTGCTACTGGTTGAAGGTAGATCGAATTGATTAGTGTCGTCCGAGCTTGATAGTCGATACCGAAGTCTGGTTGCAAGGTGATCCAATGAGACATAGTGTTACGCTTTAATCCCTAATTTTTGCCTGGACCGCCCTTTCGGGTTTTCAGTCCACCGAGATACCCCTTTTTTCCCAAGCCGCCTTTTCAAGTTTTCGACTTGCCGGATGTACAAAATTTTCATTTTCATCCCTTATTTTGCTCGAACCCTTTTGGTTCGCCGGGAAGCCCTTATTTTTGCATAGGCCAGTCGACCTAGCGGGTCTTTGATTAGGCGTAGTATCTTTTCACTATGTCTGTATTGAAGGGGTGAGGAAGGTCGTCACCATCCATGGTAGTTAGAATCATAGCTCCTCCTGAGAAAATGTTCTTAACCACTAATGGCCCTTTGTAGGTAGGGGTCCATTTTCCCCTAGGATCATCTTGAGGTAGTATGATGCGCTTGATAACCAGGTCCCCAACTCGATACTCTTGTCGTGTGAATTTCTTGTTAAATGCCTTGATCATCCATTTTTGATACGTCTGACCATGACAAATAGCAGTAAGTCTCTTTTCGTCGATTAGGTTCAGCTGATCAAGCCGGGTCTGAATCCAGTCATCTTCGCTCAAACCTGCATCCTTCATAATTCGAAGAGAGGGTATCTGAACTTCAATGGGCAAGACTACCTCCATTTCATATACCAAGGAATAGGGGGTTGCCCCTGTTGACGTCCGCGCTGAGGTACAGTACCCATGAAGAGCAAATGGTAACATCTCGTGCCAGTCTTTGTATGTCACCGTCATCTTCTGCACAATCTTCCTAATGTTCTTATTAGCCGCTTTGACAGCCCCATTCATCTTTGGCCGGTAGGGAGAAGAGTTGTGATGCTGTATTTTGAACTACTTGCAGAGCTCAGTGATCATTTTATTGTTGAGATTTGTACCATTGTCCATAATGATCCTCTCTGGTACACCATATCGACAGATCAGATTGTGCTGAATGAACCGTGCCACGACGTTCTTGGTTACAGTAGCAAAGGAAGCTGCTTCAACCCACTTCGTAAAGTAATCAATTGCTACCAAGATGAAACGATGCCCGTTGGATGTTGTAGGTCTGATCTCGGAGATCATGTCAATGCCCTAAATTGCAAAAGGCCACGGAGCTGTCAAGACGTTCAGAGCTATTGGAGGTATGTGCACCTTATCAGCATAGACTTGGCACTTGTGACATGTCCGAGAATGCTGATAATAGTCGGCTTGCATTGTGGACCAATAATATCCTTCCCGAAGGATTTTCTTTTCCATGGTGTGTCCACTGGAATGAGTTCCGAAAGTACCTTCATGTAATTCTGCCATGATCCTTTCTGCCTCGTTCTTATCCACACATCGCAGTAAGGTTGAATCATGGTTGCGCTTGTAAAGGATGCCATTGCTGATGAAGAACTTCGCCGCGAACCTCCTCAAAAACTTCTTGTCATTAACAGATGCACCCTCGGGGTACTCCTGAGCCTCGAGATACCTCTTCACCTCGTGAAACTAGGGTTTATCCGCTACCTCTTCAGTCTCAATGTCACAGCAATGTGCAGGTTCGTTCAACCTTTCAATGATAATCCGGGGAGCTCCGTTTTCCCAATTGACTTTGAACATAGAAGACATTATAGCCAGCGCGTCCGTTAACTGATTCTCCTCTCTTGGGAAGTGTTCAAAGGTTATCTCTTCGAAATGTGGAAGCAACATCAATACATACTCCTTGTAAGGAATAATATTTGGGTGTTTCATATCCCACTCACCTTTGATCTGACTGATCACGAGAGCGGAATCTCCGAATACACTCAGAAACTTTATCCTTAGGTCAATTCCTGCTCGAAGACCCATGATGCATGCTTCATACTCCGCCATATTGTTGGTGCAGTTGAAACATAGTCGGGCGGTGAACGGAGTATGAGAGCCTTTAGGAGATATGATCACAGCGCCAATGCCATTACCCAAAGCGTTTGAAGCTCCATCAAAGTACATAGACAATCGGGATCCTTCCTCAGGTCCTTCATCCGGTCCAGGTTCTTCGCAGTCGGTCACTATCATGACATTCTCATCCGGAAATTCAAAGTTCATAGACTGGTAATCATCCACTGCCTGATGTGCCAAATGGTCTGCCAACACACTTCCCTTGATTGCCTTTTGGGTTGTGTATTGGATGTCATACTCAGTCAAGATCATCTGCCATCTTGCTATTCTTCCGGACAAGGCAGGCTTTTCGAAGATATACTTGATTGGATCCATCATTGATATCAATAGAGTAGTGTGAGTCAGCATATACTGTCTTAGCCGGCGAGCAGCCCATGCCAAAGCGCATCAAGTTTTCTCGAGCAGTGAGTATCGGGTCTCACAGTCGGTAAACTTTTTGCTAAGGTAATAAATAACATGCTCTTTTCGTCCAGACTCGTCATGCTGCCCCAGTACGCACCCCATTGAGTTGTCGAGTACTGTCAAGTATAAGATCAAAGGTCTCCCTTCAACTGGAGGCATCAGAATGGGTGGCTCTTGGATATATTCTTTGATCCTTTCGAAAGCGGCCTGAAATTCATCGTTCCATTTTACCACTTGATCTTTCTTCAGTAACTTGAAGATTGGCTCACAAGTAGCAGTCATGTGTGAGATGAATCGGGCAATGTAGTTCAGACGTCCCAGAAATCCTCTGACTTCTTTCTCTGTTCGGGGAGCTGGAATTTCCTGTATAGCCTTCACTTTTGCAGGATCCACCTGAATACCTTTATCACTTACGATGAAACCCAGCAGCTTACCAGATCTGACCCCGAAGGTGCACTTGTTCTGGGTTAACCTTAGCTTGTACAACTTCATCCTGTCAAATAGCTTCTGAAGGTGGTCAAGATGTTCTTCTTCAGTCTGGGATCTTGCAATCATGTCGTCGACGTATACCTCAATCTCATCATGGATCATGTCATGGAACAAAGCGACCATGGCGCGCTGATACGTTGCCCCAGCATTCTTCAATCCAAAAGGCATGACCTTGTAGCAAAAGGTACCCCATTGAGTAACAAAAGTTGTCTTCTCCATGTCTTTGGGAGCCATCTTAATCTGATTATAACCGGAGAAACCATCCATAAAGGAGAAGACCTTATGCTGTGCGGTGTTGTCAACCAGAACGTCGATATGAGGCAGAGAGAAATCATCCTTGGGGCTTGCCCTGTTTAGATCACTATAGTCACTACACATTAGAACCTTACCATCCTTCTTTGGCACTGGAACCACATTAGCCACCCACTGTGGGTATAAAGTAACTTCTAGAAAACCGGCATCAAACTGCTTCATCACTTCAACCTTGATTTTCTCAGACATCTCTGGGCGCATTCGGAGAACCTTCTGTTTCACTGGAGGACATTCTTCCTTGGTAGGCAGGCGGTGAACCACAATATAGGTATCCAACCCAAGCATATCTTCATAAGACCAGGAAAAGATCTCAACATAGTCACGTAGCATCTGAATCAGCCATCGCTTCACA
The DNA here is from genome assembly GCA_948472305.1 of Vicia faba. NCBI lineage: Eukaryota > Viridiplantae > Streptophyta > Magnoliopsida > Fabales > Fabaceae > Vicia > Vicia faba. The sequence continues at coordinate 835,838,169 of OX451740.1, forward strand.
CTAAGCTCCAGATTTTCCCCGATCTTGACCTCTTTCTTGTCTATCTCTGTACCCAGATTTGTTGTTTCCACAGACTCTTAATGCGGTTGTATGGCCCTCTCTTCTTGAAGTAGCAGTCTAGCAAGTTTACCAGGCACTTCACAATCATCTTCACCTTCATCTTCAGCTAAGTTGATCGGACTTTCGAAGTGATAACTGGCAGTAGCAGAGTCGCTATCATTAGGATCCAGAGTGGATGTAGACCTGTATATGCGAGTGTGTGTAAAATAGTTATTTTGTAAGATATAATAAAAGAAAAAACAAGGAGCGCAAAACATGAAATGCAAAAAACGTCCAATGCTTTTATTAATGATATATGTAGATTACAGACATAAAGCCCTCACAAATGAAGCCACGGTGCCCCGGGTAAGACACCGGGCCGTAAAGTTTAAAAATTGTTTGTTACAAAATCAAAACAAAAGACTCATTACTGGGTAATAATAGAAATTGGGAAGAAGTCCTTTGTCATCCAATTGCTTAATCCACCATCGACAGTTGGGTAAATCCAGTTGTCAATATCAAACTCTTCATCATCGTCCTCAATAGCATTCACTCCCGCGTCATGTTTGGGCATAGGTGTCATTATGACATTAGGCTTTTCCGACGCTTCAAACTGAATTTCCTTAGCATCAATTAGATCCTGTACCTTATTCTTCAAAACCCAGCAGTCATTCGTATCCTACCCCAGGCTATCAGAGTGAAAAGCACAGCGGGCGCTTGGATTGTACATCGGTGATGTAGTGTTGGGATTCTTCGGGGCCTCCCTCGGAATCACCAAGTTGGTCTTTAATAACTGTGGAAGAATTTGGGATAAAGTCATGTTGAGTTGAGTGAATTGTCTTCGCGGCCTCTCGGCCCTTGGCTGATTGTTGCGCTGAGAAGCGACAACAGGTCTTGATATAACCACTGCATTGACTGCCTGGCGGCGTTCAGGTCTATTATGGCTCTTTGCGCTGTAAACTGCGCTTGACTCCTTCTTAAAAGGCTTCTTTTCGGTTCTAGACGAAACACCCTTCTGTATCTTTCCAGATTTGATATCAGCCTCAATTCTTTCCCCGGTCATAATCAACTCTGTAAACCCGGATGATGAGCTTCCAATCAGATGGTTAAAATACGGACCAGACAAGGTCCCCAGAAACATATCCACTAGCTCCCTATCAGCCAAGGGAGGTTGCACTCTTCCAGCAAGGTCCCTCCACTTTTGAGCGTAGTCTTTGAAACCTTCGCCCGCACCCATAGACATGCCATGGAGTTGGGTACACGTGGGAGCGAGGTCGGCATTGTATTGGTACTGCTTGTAGAAAGCAGTAGCCAAATCCTCCCAATTACGGATACTAGCTCCTTCCAGCTGGTAAAACCACTCAAGTTGAGTCCCTGAAAGACTGTCTTGAAAGAAGTGGATCCAGAAGTTCTTGTCAGCGGTGTATGGGTGAATCTTTCTAACATACGAACGGAGGTGCAGTTTTGGGCAAGAAATCCCGTCGTATTTCGAAAAGATTGGTGCTTTAAACTTATGGGGAATTACCACCCCTGATGACAAACCCAAGTCTCCAAAGTCCAGACCATGCACTTTCTGAACTTCCATCGCGCTCAACCGGTCTTCGAGCTGCTTATATCTATCCTCAACCGGAGGATACTGGTCTTCGTCAAAGTCAGTCTCATTATCTGAAACCACAGGGCTAAGAGCCCTCCTTTCTTCCTGATTATCTCCCCCTCCAGATGAGTGAGTCAAATCAACCTCTTCTCGCAAATTGTTTCCAAATATGCGACCCATATTCAGTAGGACCGTCTTCTTCTTCTTCTTCTTCTCTTTCAAGATAAGGGTCTTCATATCTTGCTGACCCTTAGCCAGGTTCATGAACAATTCCTGGAACTGGGGGTTTTGAGCTTGCAGAGCCTTGATGGCTTGTTCAGTTGATGTTTCAGAAGACATGGTGCTGAAATAAACAGCGAAGAAGATGAGAAAACTTGTAAGGGTACCTGTTATGAAGTGCATGGGAATGATATGTGTATGATATGATTTCAAAGACTTTAGAGATTCAAATTCGTAAACCAAAATGAAACACACTTTTATTACATAACCTTTGAATTTAATTGTTCAATAGATGCCCTTAAGGCGTTTACAAGAAAGAAAAACTGAAAAGTAAATCAAAACTAGAAATAACAAAAGACAATCAGCACTCCCATGGTCGTTTCGCATCGGTGTGGACATAGTCTTTGAGGATATTCTCATTCTCCAATTGCCTTATCAACTTCTGGATCTTCCGCTCTTGCTCGTGATACTTTTCTCTATAAGTATCCCGCTCTTCTCTCAGCTGCATCCAAGATCTCTTTAATGCCCCAATGTTAGTAGGCATGTGTGGATGGAGGATGGTAGGAGGAACCCCTTCTTCATCAGCAACCTCAATAATTATAGGCAATACGGCTTCGTACGGCATTCCCAGCTTTTGGGCACAGATTCAAACCCATCGGAGATATGGCTCCATCAGAAGAGAAGTCTTCGCACCTAGCTCGTGCAGATCAGACCTGTGTACTCTATCCTAAGCTCGTATGAACCTGCGGCGTTGCTCGTTACTATCCCCTTGGAAGTCAAAGACAATGCTCGGCATCGGCAACTCGTGAGGTCCTTCCCTCCTAGCTCGCCCAAACTGACGTAAGGCCAAGCACGGATTATAAGTGATCCCTCTGTTGATTCCTAGAAGTGGGACATTGGGGTATTCCCCACAGCGATCAATAATAGCCACATCTTCCATACCCTTAATAGTACAAATGATGTCCATGTGAGAGAGGGACATAATCCTGTAGGCCTAGCCCATGCCTTCCTTGTTCTTCAAAACTGATTTGGGGAGGTGAGAAATAAACCACCTTGCCAGCAATGGTGCACAACACATAAGGGTTCCCCGTTTCCGAGCAGTACGGGCATAAAGAGAGTGTAAAATGTCACCCAAGAAAGTGGGCACAGGATTACCGGACATGAAAATCTTCACTGCATTCACGTTGACGAAAGAATCTGAGTTAGGAAACAACACCAAACCATATATGAGAAGAGCCAGAATGTCTTCAAATGCCTGAAAGTCTAGACTGTCCCTGAACTGATTAGCCTGATCAACCAAGAATTTAGCCAAGAAGCCTTTTGTTCCACTACGAGTTTCCAAATTAGACATTACCTCAGCCTTTGTCAGATGGAGGGATGAAGCAATCTCTTCCGGCCTAAGGATTTTATTCCAACTTGTGAACGGGGTCTGCTCCAGAATAGAGATACCAAGTAGATCAGAGAACTCTTCCAAGGTAGGGACCAGCTGGTAGTTCGAAAAAGTAAAGCAGTGGTACAATGGATCAAAGAACTGGCACAGAACACTCATCATCTGCTCGTCCAATTTGGAAGTGACCAAACCCAGGAGGTTGTCTTCTAATAAAGGAGGAAGTATCTGGAACCTTTGCAACCAATTCCTTAAGCTGAGTGGGAATCTAGACAAAGTTGATCCGAATAGTGTTTCTACGCATGGGTGCCATGACCTACAAAATAGAACAAAGATGAATCCCGTCTGTCTTTGAAATGGGTTAGTCCAATGCAAGATGCATGTAATTTCATGATGCATGGTGTCATGATAGAAACACACCACAGGTATTCACAAATAGAAAACATGGTAAGGGCAAACAAGTCACACAGATAGCCCTTAGATTTCATGCTGGCAAGGAGTTTAGGTACTACCCTCTTTCAGTTCAGTTGGTCCAAACCTGTCCTAAAAATAGTAACCGGGTTCTAGAGGATCTCAATATCATTGACCACCCTCGATCGGTCATAATTCCAGTTTAGCAACCTTTTCTTGCAGCCAGAATCATCGCGAGAGTTTGGTCTCAATGAGTGTAGCATACTGCTACTGTTCTATGGCCAAGTTGGTCAATTATAGGTGCTAAGGTCAGTTGGTGCTTAATGACCCCTTAGAAGACCCATATTCTCCTCGTTGCGCCACAAGGGATATCAGTACAAACTAAAGTGCCACACCATCGTAGCTACTTCTTCAACCGTATCGGTCTACGTCGTACAGTTCCCTCACAGTTTATTGCTACTTACCTAAAGGGTATCCCCCAGATCTGGGTTAGGATCTATAGTAACTCTGATTCAAACCCAAAAAGATAAAGCATACAAATCAAGCAATTGAAAACATTATGAACTATTCCTAAGGTATACCTGACTTATATGTCTCCAGCAGAGTCGCTAGTTCTGTGATACGGTGGGAAGAACTGTTTGGTTTTTGGAATGTTGGTTTGTGTTTTGCGTTTGTTTTTGCAAAATGTCGCGGTAGGCAAGAGTCGCCATCGACTTTTATTTTATCCAACAAGGAAAGGAAAAAAAGCACAGAAAAATTCCTTTTTCGAGATATTTCTCGGGTTCGGGGGGTAGATTATAGAAAGGGAAGGTGTTAGCACCCTTTCTATCCGTGGTTATCCACGGGCTCTTAGGTACTTGCTCAATTGTTTTCAAAATTGTTTTCTTTTTGCTTGTGGGTTTGAAAATGTTTTTGTTTGAAACTTCGATTTAACTCTTGCTTCTGTCCTCAAGAGTGTAATGAAGTGTTTTGAAAACTTTGTTTGAAAAGGAGTGTAAATGTGAAAAAAAGTTTTGTTTTTGAAAGAGCAAGTATCTAAGAACCATCTACCTACTCGAAAAAAGAATCGTTCTATGCTAATGTTCTTTAGACAATGATATCCCACTATTAATGAGTAGATAGCACCGTCGTTGGAATTTAAGGGTCAATTCTAATGAGGGACATACGATCACAAAAGCAATGTTAGGACACGTTAGCGGTAAACCTAATGTCTTAGATCATTTGTTTGAGGCAACAATATCCGAGGCAACCTTTTCGAGGCGACTATGATCTTTTAGACAAGAGGACGACCTCTAAAGTGACCTATACTCAATGATCATGTACGAAGGCAACCGAGTGGGGTTTACCCTAAGAGTGCGCATGTGCGAGTGTGTCGTTTTCAATTATTTTTATCTTTGTACATGTTAAAGGTGATCTAATTTGATTTTAAGATTAACATTCAGTCTTGTCATGCAAACCCTATTATCAAACATCTAGTTGTTATAATTTGCAGAATTAAAATGCAGAATTTAAATTACAAGGCGTCGGGTATTTACATCGCCAAAGACAAACCCTTTGAAAAATAAATTAAAGCAGTAAAACAAAATAAATAAAGGTCCTAATTAATTATTACAATCCATAAGCAGATACATAATTGGATGAAAATAAATAAAGCGCGCGGGAAATTAGATCGAATACGAATTTTAGGGTTTTGACCCTTTTGATTAAAGAAAATGTCTTTTTTGGTTTTTTGTTGTTTATATTTTAAGGAAGAAATTAATCCTAAGTTAAATAACTAAATTAAATTAATAAATTAATTAAATGAAAAATAAATTATTTTTGGGTTTTTGTTATTTTAAGAAAGAAAATAAAATTAATTAAATTAGTAGTTAAAAACCTAATTAAATCTAATTAATTTTAATTATTTACAAAAATAAATTAAAGTTTTCTAATTAAAAACCTAATCAATTAATCAGTTTATTAAGAAAAATAAAAGCTTAAAATTTGATTGAAATAAAAATATTTTTGTGATTTTATTTGATAAAAAAAAGGAATTTTGTGATTGGTTAGAAATTTAAATAAAACAATTAAAGTAAATAACAAAAATAAAATAAAGAAAAGTATAGGGATTGGGCCTGTTTTGAGGTGTTAAAAGCAATCTTGTAGGCTCAACAATGCTGGCTTGTTTTGACCATCTGGGGTCTAGTAGGGGCACATTGACCTGGCTCCTGGTGGACCTCCAATCATTGACCACCAGATCTGGCCTTTGGCCATCTGGCGCTTGGATGGATGAGGGAGCATGGTAGGTTGCAAACTTGAGCGCACATGTAATAACCTGAAAAGAAATAAGAAAATACAAAGTGCTGGAGGCAGGGATCGAACCCTTGACCTCCAGCCACTAATGCCTTGGAAGCTGGCGTTTTGACCACTAGGGCATGTTGTTGTGTTTGTTATAACGATACAAATGATATATATTATATAAAAACAAAACAATTGCCAGAAAAGAAGAAAAATGCGCGTAATATTTGAACGGTCCAATAGAGGGATGCCACGCATCATCCCTGACCTCCCGTCCGTGGCTAAAAGGTCAATCACCTGTACCAACAGACAGAAGTCCGTAGCTATAAGCAGGTCCATCCCCAAAATCTTGTACAGGCCACAAAAATGACTTTTAAGGGCATAGTCGTGTTCGTCTCAAACTCCCGGTCACAACCATATCCATCATGGAGGCCAATTGTTCCTGAAACAAAAACTCCCAAAGACTCCAAGCAAACCCTAACTATGGCGGATTGCAATACAGATCATAGAAATGAAATTAAATGATGCAAAAAGTTTGAAAATGTTCTTGTGATCATGAATATGCCATTAGTTTGTTCAAATAATGCCAAAATAACTCAAATTGATTTCAAGAACATGGATATGTCGCGTGAGACTTACAGTGCACTAGGGAGTCTGAAAATGCTTGGTTTTGGTTGGGATGGCTTGTGTGAATGCCCAGGAAGCGATTGGAACAAGTCTCGATCCCTGAAAACACCTCTAACCTGGATTTTGATCTCAAGCTTTTTTGTAATTTTTTTTACTTTTGTTGTGCCTCTACCAATGCTTGCCAACCCTTATTTCGTGTCCTTCAGCTTGCTTATGTATTGTATGTTGCATTAGGTTCACAAACCTGGCCCAAATCTCTCCATATCAATGCTCATGAATTTGATTTTATTCCACCATTAAAAACCTTCCAAATTTGATTTGATTTGGATCTTTTTGTGCATACAAGCCTTGATTCGAATTTGATTGTGATGATAGCTGTGAACAAAGCCTAAAACAACCAGAAAATCATGAGTTATCAATTCCTTGGATTTTATATGATTTTATTTGATTTAAAATGAATAAATTCAACTAAAAATCAAATTAAATAATAAAAATGAGATATGGGCACATGGTTGGAGCTAGGGCACGTGGGCAATGATTCAAACTCAAGTCAAGTGGAAAAGAATGGGCCCATTTGGCAAAATTTGATGTTTTGGAGATAGTTGACTTTTGGCAATTTTGCAAAAAAGTCCAACTTCAACAATGCATAACATCTTCAATTTTGAACTTTTGGAAGTGTTCTTAGACTTTTTAGAAAGCTTGAGATGTCCTATAACCAACCCTATTGGTCTCATCGCAGTTTTATATTCCATGCTCAAGTTATAAGCTTTGGCAAGAAAGGTGTTTTTGTTGACTTTCAAAAATGACCTATAATGTCCAAATTCATAACTTCTTGTGAGTACATTTTTTGATCTTGGCGTATGAAGATGGATTGTAGGAAATTGAATCCTATTAAAAATGAGCTTCTGATGGGTCATTTCTCATAAAGTATGAGAATGTTATGCTTGGTCAAAGTTGAGTTGACTTTTCCTACAAAACCCTAATTTAGCAACTTTTGAGTCTTGATGAATTTTGAGCAATCCTTGATGAATCATGATCAACCCTTGATCAAATGATGAAATATCCTTCAAAATGAGAATTTTGACAAAAAATATTGAAGTTTGATTGTATTTGGGTCAAAGTTGACTTTTGCCCTAGCACAGTCGATTTTTGGACCTTTGAGCAATTGACTGAGCAAACTTCATCTGCAAGGCTTGAAATTTGACATGGATGATCTTGAGAACATATTAGGACATTGGGGAGTACTTGAGGTCATTTGGACCCAAGGATCTTGATGCAACATAAAACCCTAATTTGGGGTGGACTGCCTTAGGAGATAGCTTGTCTGACCAACTCGTGAACAACCTTGAGCAACTTGGAGATTTTTCTTGGAATGTCTTGAGGAATATGTGAGGGAAAATTTTGGGGTACAACACCAATGGACCAAAAAAAGAGTTAGACCAGGAAAATAAATTGCTGGGGAGCAACACGACTCTAGGGATGGCTATAAACAGGTAAAGCCAAAATCACGATCAAAGAATCCAAATGCATAGTAAGATTTCAACAACAGAAATTGTTAACAATGCAAGAAACAAACTATCACGGAGGTAACCATCAAGAAATGACTATCATCTCGACTGGAGTGAAGAAGACTCAACTCAACTGCGGTAAATCCCAAAGAGGAGACAAAGTATCATCAACTCAATAAATGAGGAAAAACAAATGATAACAACGATAGATATAATTATGAACTACCCACTCATATAAGAGATAGAAAAAAAGATAGTAACATCGACCCACAGGGGATCGACAACTGCCAATGATTCCAAGTAGTGGTAGAAATGTTGAGACTAATCTGTTGGATGGACTTAACTCACACAGGTCAAATAAAAATCGCCACTGCACTTTATTGTTTCCAAAGGAAATGAGAAAAGAGCGAATAAACCCAAAAAAGAGGGGTGAGAATCTAGGTACGTGGGTTGGTTATGAAAAGGGAAGGTATTAGCACCCTAAACATCTACAGTACTCCGTAGGAACCTCTTCAAAAATCTGTGTATTTTGGCTATAAAAAGTGTATACAAAAATAGATGGTGAAGATGAGAAAAGAAGTATTTTTTACAATTTTGCACAAGCCGCAATTGTGAACCTTTAGTGCCTACGTACCACCTTCCGTGCAATAAGGGATTAGGGTACTTGAAATTTACCTCAAAAGTTTTAAAACACATATGTGTTGGTTAATTTTAAGAGAAGAGACATCATCATCATATCCGAGTGAAAGACATACTTACTACCCATGATTATGAGAAAGGACAATTTGCATCATCTCAAAGTGGAGGATATATATTAGATATTAAAATCAACAAAGCCTCACTCAACACCCAAGTGGAAATTATCTCACTTTACTACATATCGTAGAAGTATAGTAGCTCGCATCATTACAAGAATCGACAAGAGTCTAATCTTTTGAGAAAAAGTTTTAAAGTAAAAAAGCCAAAGTTGTAAAATGGTTTGAATGAGGTTAATTAACTTTTAGTGTTGATAAAGATGTCAAAGTATGATTGAATTGATTAAAGTTTTATTGAGAAAAAAGATTTTTGAAAATACATGGACCCAAGTCCAAGTTTATTATGAAAGCGGTTCAAGTTAGAAAACAAGAAGAGTTTTGAAAATGAGGGAGAAGATTTTTGAAGTTAAAGAAGATAGGAGGAGATGCAGGGACTATCCTAAAATATAAGGTAAAAGCCAAGGAAAAGAATGATCTAACCAATAAGAAGCCAACACTTGACATATGAAGTCAATGTACAATTCCCATCCATTGTATTGAAACCAAGCAAGAAAAAATACTAAACCTCTGAGGAATACCAAGCTTCAGATGAATTAAGAACCAAGAAAAGTATTCATTGACAAAAATTGACCAGAGTAACAACTGTATACAGAGTAATTCTCAATCACATACAAATCTATAAGTCTGAGAGATCCATAAATCCATAATGCCAAGGAGAGTAACCAGATAGTCCAAGTAACCTTAAAGTTTTTTTAATGTTCAAGTTGATTATTAAGTTTCTTTAAAAGAAAATAAAAGTTCAAATGAGCAAAGATAAAATGACATAAAGATAAATTATCGAGTGAGCAAAAGAGAAATGGCATGGAACATAAATGCTAAAGTAAATGGTACATAAAAATAAAGGCACGAAATAAAGGCATAAAGTAAATTTAATTGTTAGTGAATTAGAAGTTACAAGGTTAGTTGAATGACCATCATGAAGTTGCTTTTGAAAACTCATTAGAAAATTGATAAAATAAAAGCTTCTCAACAACAAGTCTCATTTTCTTTTTGCCAACTATTTCATTCATTTCGAGTGCTCAAAGCAAAGACATATGATCAACAATGCTCAACTGATTCACTTAGACCAAATTTCATGAAGTTCATTAGAGGACTGATAGAAATGGTAAGATAATACTGGCTCAGAGATGACGGTAAACATCAACATCGAGACTAGTAAACGAATGACTGACATCAATACTTATGACTAGAAATACATGATTAACATCAACGCTTATGATTGGGAACAAAGGGTTGACATCAGCACTTATGGCTGGGAATAAAGGTTTAACATCAGGACTTATGGTTGGGAAAAAAGGTTTGACAACAGCACTTATGGCTGGGAACAAAGGGTTGACATCATCACTTATGGATGGGAACAAAGGTTTGATATAAGCACTTATGGCAGGGAACAAAGGGTTGACATAAACACTTATGGCTGGGAACAAAGGTTAACTTCAAAACTCATGGATGGGAACAAGAGTTTGACATCAACACTTATGGATGGGAACAACTCAAATCTATTGGGGTAAAGTCGAATGAGGAGAAAGAGATAACTGCCGACTAACAAATGAAGGTGAACTACAAACTCAAGGATGAAGGTAGAAAAACATAGAACAATACCGGCTTTTATTGAAGGTAAAGAAACAGAAGATACACCAACGTTTACTGAAGGTGAACTATCAACTTTCACTAAAGATAGAGATACAAAAGGTGCATCGAATTTTACTGAAGCTGAACTACCAACTTCCATTGAAAGTAGGATCTGCATTAACAATAACGAGTTTCCCAAAATCCTGGCGTTCCACCTAGAACAGGTCTCAACTCCTTCTTTTATCAAGGTATTCCACCTAGAAAGGGTAATAAACTTTACCGACTTCTGGATTTCGTCGAGAACGGTAAGAGTTTCTTCTTTAATCAAGATATCACTTGAAAAGGGTAATAAATTGATGTAAGAATCTTTCAATAAACCGTCTTTATCATTGAAGTATAACCAACCTCAACAATGAGCTATCTCCCATTACATAGAGACTACCATCCATTGGAGTAAATTAAAATAATCTTCTCTGGGAACTAACATACTTACTGGGGAAGTACAGGTTGCTCAAATAAAGAGGCCACCACTTGCTATTGCGATAACACTGCATGGAAATGCATCTCTGATTTCATGGGGAAATACCAATAACTCATACTGAGGGAAAAAGTCTTCACGTGTAAAATAAATGCAAATTCTCAATCCAAGGCTCACGGCCTATAGGGATCAAAATAATATTGTTTCTGGGGACCACAGATTTAAACCAGGAACAAATCAGAGTGAAATAGTCAACTAAGACACTACCTAATGAGGAGTAAACTAAAATGAGGATCAAATTCTATCCAGATAATGAGCTGGGTAGGAAGGCTAAAGTAAAATTCTTCCACGAGGGATAACTCAGTGGTGAAATTTAAAGGATATTCACTTTCTGCTTAAGGCTGACACTTTATTTGAAAAAAGATAACATAACTTTGCAAAGAGGATAATATGCCAACAAAAACATTAATGAATGAAAATGAGCAATGAATTTTAATTAAGTTATACATGATGTATATATGAGTGTGTTAATGTTATCATGTATATGCTGACAAAACAGACATATTGCACGGGGGATAACCAGATAAAACCAACTTGGGTAAGCACAACACTCGACTAAATCACATCCAAGATAAATATTCCATAAGATAGTAAGCACCAACTGAGGTAACAAAGTCCTACTTCAAGGCTTAACTTTATTGGGAAGAAACATGGATTGAAGAAATAATCAAAGCAAAATCTGATAGCAATAAACCAAAACAGCTGTAGGGATATAACACCCTCCTCCAAGCTTCATCGGGGGATATCATACAGACTTCTCTAGGGAAGACAATGCCACATCGTCTAGACTTCAACTGGGGATATTGTACTGACTTCACTAGGGAAAATGAAACCACACACGTCAAGGGGAGCCCAAATACATTCTTCAATATCAGGGTAGTGGTTAAACAAACTTCTCTAGGGAGAATTTACAAAACTTCACAGGGATAAAAACTTTAGAGGGAAGCATCATCTTTGCTTCATATGGGGAATTAAGAAGCTAACATCACAACAAGAAGTCAAAATTATAGGTATTTTAAATCAAAATCAACATTTGGTGAGAGAAAACCCAAAAAGTTGACATTTGTTTCAACACTTCTTAAAAAAGATAATACTCTTACTTGGCTACTTGGGGAGCAAACAACAACAACAATGGTGTGACTAGAGAAAACAATGCTCTGCAAGGGATCCTACATCAATCCTTAATACACAAAAGGGAGAAAGAATACAACAAATGAGCAAAGGCTTCATAACTTTACAATCTTTTCTTGATCACAACCCACTAAGGGAAGAATCACACTCAGATAAAGAAATCTGCATCAAAACCTAACTGGAGAACATGGGATAGAGGTATCAAACCATCCAAATCCAAAACCGTATCACAACTTAGAGAAAATATGAATCAAGACTTAACCGGAGAAAATGGGATCACAAACCTAACACCACATCACATCTCAACTGGCGTGAAATTCATCTATCCAAGAAACATTCACATGTGGACCATGCGTATATCAGCAAGAGTATCCCTAGAATACTTCTTGGGGAATCTTTTCAAAACTTAGGAGTTCGTCCATCCTTGGAACAACTAATTTTGTTCCACTTGAATCACATGGTGTATATTAGCAATCCACTGAGGTTACACTGATGTTACAAGAAAACCAACATCAATTTTCTTCAAAACTTCTTCTTTAATTTTCACTTCCATGTCAGGGTGAGTTCTTCATAACTTCTGCTTGATTGGTGGACATTCTGGATTTAACGGCAAATAATGTTCCACAATATCGATATCCAAACCTGCTTGTCTTGATAAGACCAAGCAAAGATATCCACATACTCTTTTAGTAACCCAATCTTGACTTCCTTCGGATCTTCCTCTGAACCTAAGTTAATTGTCTCCAACGCCTCTTTATACGACTGAATGGTATTTTCCTCACGCTTAAGCAACCGTGAAACCTCTTCTGGGATTTAATCATATTCTTATTATTCAGCCACATACACATGATATTCAAAGTTAGGAGAGGATGCAATGTAATTGCACTAAATGGGTTTTTTAATTAATCTTCACATATGATTTATGATTGATTTTAAAAACTGACACATGTAACAAGTAATTATGTATATTTATTTACAATTATTATTTATTTCTAAAGGTTTTTTGTGATTACCATTTTCCAAGAAAAGCCATAAAATAAAGACACAGTTTTAGAAATCAAAAACAACTTTTATTAATGATTTTAAAATTCAAAACAACATACACACCATACAACATCATTACTTTCACCTTGGGCAGAGTGAAAGATTTTTGAAAAGACAAACAAAAAAAATTACTTTGAAATGTGAATGCAAGAAGGAACATCAACAATGATACAATTCTAGATTCTGACTCCATGTGTCACAAAGTTTGGCATCTTTTGCTCTGACTTATCTCCGAGAATAGCATTGATCTTTGGAGTAGTCTGATGGAGATATCCTGCACTATGAAAGATATCTTGATATTTACTCAAAGTGGACTTCGGCTTCACAACTTCCTTCTTCATGGAGAAACCCAAACCCGTCCCATTCTTATTCACATGTGGATTAATAACCCTCCCCCCACCTTACTAGGGCCTTTTTGCACTACCTGTTACACATCCTTAAATGAGGTGATAGAATATTCATTCTTCCTTATATTATCAATAGACAAAGCTTGGAACTGAGTTCCAACAACGGCTTCATCAGCTTCTACAAGGCTAAAGGAAGACAAATGAGATATCAACAGAGCTTTCTCACCATTCACAATGACTACCTTACCTTCACGAACAAATTTCAGCTTCTGATGCAAGGTTGAAGTAACAACTCATGCTTCATAGATCCAGAGTCGTCCCAATAAACAATTATAGGCTAGGACAATATCCATAACTTGGAAGGTGATTTAGAACAAGTGCGGACCTATGTGAATAGGTAAATCCACCTCTCTAATGACAAATTTTCTCGAACCATCAAAAGCTTTTACTATAATTCCACTAGGGCGCATTTGAGTTCCTTGGTACTCAAGCTTCATGAGAGTGTTTCTCGGTATGACATTCAAACAATATACATTGTCTATTAACACATTGGACAAAGAGTCATTCTTATAATTCATATATATATATATATATATATATATATATATATATATATATATATATAGCTAAGTTATGGTTCCTCCCTTCATCAAGAAATTTGCCATCACAAAAGTTCAGATTATTACAAGACGTAATATACCCCACAACATCATTGAACTGATCGAGAGACATATCCTTTTCAACAAAAGCCTGATCCAACAGTCTCATCAAAGATTCCTGATGAGAAGAAAAGTGCATCAACAAGGATAAAATGGAAATCTTAGATGGAGTTTGCAATAATTAATCCACAATCTTATAATAACTCATCTTGATGATTTTCAACAGATCACCAACATAATTTTCCATGAAGGCGCCACTGAATTCTCCTACCACTTTCTTAGGTTTAACATTCTCAACAACCTTATTACCAGAATTAACATATCCTCGAAAGGTAGGGGAGAAGACACGACCACTGCGAGTTACCCAACTAGCTTCAACAATATTCTCAACATGGGACAAAGGTTGGTTAGGAATTTCCACACCATCTTCCAGGATAGTTGCATTGTACTTATAAGGCACAACTTTGTCTGATTCATATGGGATAGGACCAGGAAGACAGATAACTACATGAGTAACAGCGGGCTTGTTGTGGTACGCAACCTCTACAGAAGCGGGAATACCAAAATATGCCATAATAACATTTGCCCTTGCTTCTTCGGCATACTCATGAATCGCGGAATCATTATCAAAAAAGATACCTTCATCATAAGAAAAGAACTCATCAGTAGAAACGTATTCATCATTAGACAGGGCCTATTCAGAGTAGTCTTAAATCATATTAACTCCATTATAAGCATCTATGTTTCCTTTGATCCTGATAGTACCATAAGCTAGCAGCAATTGAACACCTCTTCTTACAATAGAACAACCACGGGAATCTCTACAGCAGATCTGACAGAATCCATAATGATGTACCTCCTGGCCATCCATGTGACAAAATATGGCATGAAGCTGTACCAGATCATCATTCATATAATTCACTTCAAAAATCTAGAATCCACTAGGATATCCATAAACCATATTCACATCTTCTTCATATTCAGCCCTTGGTCTGACTATGTGGATAAGACCTTCACCATCATTACTTGAAGATCAACTCTCACTTTATCACATCCATCGACATATGTATTACAAACACTACAATCGGAATGATCGTGTGTGTAATAGTTGAGCTCACAGAGATCAACATGCATCGTCACTAAATCACCTCTAACCAGATTGATATAAAAAATACAAAAGTCCCCAGAACAACCAACAACTATATTTACAGCACTTCCACCTCCATGTTTGGGTAGTGGATTATCCCTCACATTTGGACCAACAAATTTAAAAGAAAAGAGACCAGATCTTACCATCTTCTGTACTTCACACTTCAATGGATACAATTTTCAATGTTGTGCTTGGGGGCTCCTTGATGAAAAGCACAATTTTGACCCGCCTTATACTACCATGGTAAAGTTGAAGGTATAGCAGGGGGGTCTAGTATGCACCAATTTCTTTTGAATTAAATCCTGAAAAAAATTCTACATAACTCATCTAAATAGGATTAAAAGCTTATCTCTTCTGACCTTTACCTCGATTACCTTGTTGAGGTGCTCTCTGATATGTAATAGAAGTCGGAGCCACGTTGATAATTGGAGTTACAGAAGCAACATGTTATTGATGTTAATGACGTATTCTTGGAGGTATAACCCTTCTTTCTTTAGCGACAACATTTGTTTCACTTTCTTTCTTTTTAGAAAACCTATATGATGATTTCCTTATTCCACTATAACCCTCATCTTTTGTTAATCGTCCTTCCCTGACATATTTTTCTAGGAGGACACCCATACTTTCCATCTCAGTGAAATCAATCGGTGCACTTGCAACCATCCTTTCATAGTAAAATGAACAATTGGTTTTTAGGAAGACCTTAGTCATTTCTTGCTCTCCCATTGGGGGTACCACTTGGGAAGCAACCTCATGCCAACACTGCGCATACTCCTTAAATGACTCCTTATCTTTCTAAGACATTTCTCTGAACTGGTCACTGTTAGGTGCCATAAAAATGTTTATACTTATACTGCTTCACAAAAAATTCACCCAAGTCATTGAATGTGCGGATGTTGCTACTGCCAAATCCCATATACCATTTCAAGGAAGCACCAGTTAAACTATCCTGGAAGAAATGAATAAGAAAATGTTGGTCATCATTATGAGTGGACATCCTTCTTATATATATCACTAGGTGATTACAGGGATAAGAGTTTCCCTTGTACTTCTCAAATTCTGGTACTTTAAACTTTGTTGGTAAGGAACTAAGCAGAGATCACTTACATTTTGTCTGAATAACTATTTCCCTCTGTGAGCCTTCACTTTTTCTGTATTTCATTGAATTGATCTTGAAAGTCATCCATTCGATCATAAAAGCCCAAACATTCACTTGGTGGAGGAGCAGGATGATAAACTTTATCATTATTAATAGGCATAGCATTCACTGCAGGAGGTGGAGAATGATGAATCTCATTATCAATAACAGGCATAACATTCACTGCATAAGGTGCAGAAGCAGCAGCAATTTGAAAAAATGGAGCAACTTGAGCAACATGATTATAACCCAATGGCATGAAATTCTCAAGCATTCCCCACAGGTAACTGTGAGGCATATGGTACTGTGTAGAAGTAACTGGAGTAACGGAGATGAAAACTGACAAAACCTCTGAAATAACAGTTGTCTGTTGTGAGTGATTAGCATGATGAGATGGAGGAGGATGTGGTGGCTGATTCTGAGAAGCCACCAACGAAACTACCAAAGTAGTCATATTAGCCATACAGGATCTCAAAGTAGTAACTTCTTCACTCAAGTCACGATTCTCTTGTTCAAGGTTTTCCATCTTCTTTCTAGAATTAGCGCGACTATTAAAGCGATGAGACAACTTGCTGACTGAACGAAGCAGAGAAACAAGTAAAACACTTGTGAAATATAAGAATGCAAAAATATGTATGAAATGATGCATTATATAAAATGCACATGATTTATCTTGTTTACTCAAGGAACTCAAAGAATCACGAACAATTGTAAATATTGAAGTACTAACACAATTGGAAATACTGAAAACTCTCATTTTAATAATAACTTTGGAATGGATTACAAATTTTAGTATAAGTTTCAATAATCCTAAGTATAAGAGAATAAAGATAGAATTTAAAAATCCTAAGGAGCCAAGGTGATGAATATCTCTCCATACACTGATGTTTTCCCTTGAGTCTTGTGATCTGAGCCTTCAACTGCTTATTCTCTTCTGCATACTTGTCGGTGACTTCTTTCCATCCACCAGAATTAGAAAATGGGTTACCGAGACCTGGCTGAACTCTAGAGGAAAATAAATCCTCTTTGTTCTGCATCATTTCCATAGCATGACTCTCAAGAATCTCAATCAAGTAATCCTTATCTTTCAATTCTATTGAGTAGGACACCTCCAAAGTCTAGTACTTGTTCTTCCATGCTTCCTTTTCTTGCTACATCCTAACCAAGGCAAGTTAAAGTTCTTCCACGTCATCTAAGAGAGGAGGAGTAGTCTTCATAAACATATCAGATATAGGTTCTTCACGAGAATAAGGCATCTTTAACTAAATTGCTCTTGATTGTACCCAATGGAGATGACGCTCTGAGAAAATAGCTCATCTTGGTCCAAAATATTTTTTATCCTTCATATGAATATAGCGCCAAGCCTTTTCATTATCATTCTTAGCTGCCTTATGATCTTCTCCTTCTTTGAGAAAGAAACCACCCAGATGAATGTAGTTTGGCTTGTCTCTCATCGGATACCCAAGTTAGAGGTGTGCAAGAACATGATTGTAGTTAATTCCTCCCTTTCTACCAAGAAGAGGCTCATTGGGGAAACTACCGTAGCTATCAATAATCTTCACATCATAGTAAGCCTAATGATACCAATAAATGTCATAATTATTGAGATCCATAATCTTCGGGGCCCAACGCGGTTCCTTCTTGATATCTTAAAAAGCAACAGATCGAGGTAAGTGAGAAATAAACCACTGATATAACAACGATGTGCAAAAGAGGACCATCCCTCGATAGAAATTCCGAAGATGGATGGGATAATAAGTATCTCCTAGAAGTGTTGGGACTGGGTTCCCAATCAGAATGATCTTAATGGCATTAACATCTATAAATTTATCGACGTTAAGAAACAAGAACAACCCATAGGCAAGTAAAGAAAAGATAGCCTCAAAAGCAGCTATACTCTTTATCTTGACGAAGTAACGAGCTTTTTCCAATAGAAATTGAGCAGGTAAACCTCTGATTCCTCCTTTGGTAGTCATGCTAGCCTCAATCTAAGACTTCCTCAAGTGAGTTATGGTGACAATATAATGAGACTTAGGCTCTACTTCTAAGGCGGTGAAAGGAACACAATCAGTAATAGGTAAACCAAGTAAGTAAGAATACTCCTCCAATGTGGGCATCATTTGATAATCAGAAAAAATAAAACACTGGTATAATAGATCATAGAACTAGACCAATGTAGAAAGAATGCCCTCCTTCATATTGAGCTTGATAGGAGGCACAATGGCTCCATAATTATTTCAGAAATCTGTAGAACTCTCAATCGCAGGAATCAAACTCATCAGTTCCTTTATCTTAGGATCCTTGAAATAGTACTTCCGAGTGTTTCTCCTTCCAAAATCCATGGTAAAAAAAGTACCTGATATATTTGCAAAAGTCTACCTTAAGTTCCTTGAAAAACTATTTAAAGAATGTTCATGGGTGATTGAATGCATGATGATGCAACAATCACACACAAGATCACAAACACGGGGGGCTCATAGGTTTAACGTCACGAGCATGAAGTCAAAGTTACTACTCACAATGTAAGGACTAATGGTTTATCACTTGCCGAACAAGGTTCTAAAAAGTTACCAAAGTATACATTCTTCCTTCGGATATTTCCAACTTTCCGGTTAGCTCGGTAATTAGCAATATTCTCAGGAAAAACTTGTCTGAGTGTAGCATCGCATGACAACCACTTATATATTGCTCCGTAATAGTGTCCACACTACACCTAAAATGCCAAGATGGGTTAAGGGTTATACGATCTCTCATCTTGTCGGGCTCCCAGGTTGAAAACAATAATGTCTTCCCGATTGCTCGATAAACAAATATTATATTCAAAGGGGACTTCACTGAGTGGGGGATCTCATGTCTCCTTTTTTGGGATTCCTCCCTAAAAGTTAACATGATTATGCCACCCGTCCTATCTTAAGTTTTCCCAAGTCCGGGTATAGGACTTGAAAGAGATCACCAAGCACCTTGAAAACCAGAAAAATCCAGACATACATACATACAAAAAATAATATACAACAAGAGATTTCATTTCCCCAGTGAATTTGCTAGTTTTCTGTAGTGGTAGAAATAATGAGACTAAGCCATTGGATTGACTTAATTCGCGCAGATCAAATAAAAATCTCCACCGTGCTTTATTGTTTCCAAAGGAAATGGGAAAAGAGCGAATAAACCAAAAAAAGAGGGAGAGATAATCTAGGTACGAGGGTTGGTTATGCAAAGGGAAGGTATTAACACCCTAAACATCTACAATACTCTGCAGGAACCTCTTTGAAAATATGTGTATTTTGTCTATTAAAAGTGTATGCAAAAATAGATGGTGGAGATGAGAAAATAAGTATTTTTTTACAATTTCGCACCCGCCGCGGTTGCAAACCTTTAGTGCCTACGTACCACCTTCCGTGTAATAGGGGATTAGGGTACTCACAGTTTACCTCAAAAGTTTTAAAACACATGTGTGTGTTGGTTAATTTTAAGAGAAGATACATCATCGTTATATCCGAGTGGAAGACATACTAACTACCCACGATTATGACAAAGGAGAATTTGCATCATCTCAAAGTGGAGGATATTGCTTGGATTTTAAAATCAACAAAGCCTCACTCAACACCCAAGTGGAAAATTTCTCACTTTACTACATATCATAGAATTATAGTAGCTCGCATCATTACAAGAGTCTAATATTTTGAGAAAAAGGTTTTAAAGTAAAAATCCAAAGTTGAAAAATGGTTTAAATGAGGTTAATTGACTTTTAGTCTTGATAAATATGTCAAACTATGATTAAATTGATTAAATTTTGATTGAGAAAAAATATTTATGAAAATACATGGACCTAAGTCCAATTTTATTATGAAAGAGATTCAAGTTATAAAACAAGAAGAGTTTTGAAAAGGAGGGAGAAGATTTTTGAAGTTAAAGAAGATAGGAGGAGATGAAGGGACTATCCTAAAGCATAAGATAAAAGTCAAGGAAAAGAACAATCTAACCAACAAGAAGCCAACACTTTACATATGAATTCAATGTAGAACTCCCATCCTTTGGATTGAATCCAAGCAATCAAAAATACTAAACCTCTGAGGAATACCAAGCTTTAGATGAATTAAGAACGAAGCAAAGTCTTCATTGACAAAAATTGACCAGAGTAACAACTGTATACATAGAAATTCTCAATTACAGACAAAGCATGATGTTGTACCATAAAATTTTCCCTCCCATGTTTCTTTAAAACATTCTTTCAAGGCTTCTCAAATACTCAAGAATCTCAAGGGATGACCAGTCAAATACTCCTCCTAAGCCAAAGGTCTACAACTAGGGTTTTGAGTTTCTCAAGGAAATTTGGGTTGCAAAGGTCTCAAATCACTTCCATGGTTCATCATAGGTCCTCAACAAGGTTTATGTCAAGTTTTGAAGTCTTGCATCACAAGTTTGCTTAACCAATGGCTCAGATAATTGAAAATCAATTGTATTAGGTAACAAGTCAACTATGGTCAACATATAGTAAAACTTGAAGATTTTTTATCAACATCACCATTTTGAAGTAATATTCATCATTTTATCAATGCTTGATCATGATTCCTTAAGGAAAGCTCTCAAATCATCAAAAGTCAAGAATTGTCAAATTAGGGTTTCCTTAGGAGAAGTCAATTGAACTTTGACCAAGCATAACTTTCACATGCTTCATCAACTTTTCCCCAACCAAATCCCATTTTGAAGAAAATTCAATTCTCTACAACTTTGCTTTTATTCTCAAGTCCAAAAACATGCTTCATTTGAAAGATATGAGATAATACATTATGGGTCATTTTCAAAAGTCAACAAAAGACATTTTTTATCAAGGCAACTTACACCAAGATAAAGTCTACAAATTCAAAAATGATCAAAAGAAAAAATGTAGAGGACATCTTGAGCTTTTCAAAAAAGTACAAGATCGTCTTTAAAAGATGAAAATTCAGCAAGTTATGAGTTGCACAAGTTGAGAAATTTTGAGGAAATTCATGGAATGCAAAATGAGCAAACTTGATATTTTGAACTAGTGGGGCTAGTTTTTTATGGTCAAACATGTTCATAAGATGTTAGAGTACCTCTAAATCAATTCAAATATTTTTCATGATTTTATTTATTTTATTTGAATTTTTTATTCATTTAAAAACAAATAAAATCAAATAAATATAAAATATTGGTATAAAGGCTTGGGCCTTTTGATTTCAGTCCATTTTAGGCCCATACAATCTCATGACAACCTGTAGAATTTGTGCAAGCTCAAGATGGCAAGGAATCATGCAAAATGACGAGTTTTCAAATTGTTTGATTTTGGCTTTTTAAGGCTTCATGGTTTTGATCTCTGGCCATATATGCTAGCTCAAATCATTCCTCTATATAATACAAGCCAAGGAACGAGAAAAAGGGACGATTACACTGCCTAAGAGAGAGCTCCATAATTCTCAAAAATCCAAAAAGTTGCAAAATTTGTAACTACATTTCTAAGAACTCTCCATCCAAACAAAAGCCATCAATATGTTCCTGAAGTCCCCAGGATTCCTCCAGATCCTAGATTCAAAACTTATGCATCCGAGATCCTTCTCATAAATCATCCCACGGTATTGGTAAAAAATTTGATTTCAAACTCTCTAATCATGTGATTTAAATCAATATTATGTGTGCATTCATATTATTATTGATGTTTAGAATAAATCTAACATTTTATATGTAAGTATGGATGCAGAAGTAACATCATGCCATAGTTAGGGCAAGGAGCTTCTTAAGCTTCAGATTTCACGCTACAAGGACTTTCAGCCTAAATGGGTCCCAGATTCAGATTCAGGGGAAAATTTTAAGGGGGATAGGGTACCTTGCGTGTTTCAATTTTATGTTTTGCAGGTTTTGTAGATTTCTTCTCGTCGGAGAAGAAGGTTGAAAACACCCTCCACGGTGGTTTGAACCTTTGACCAATCGCGTGGCAGGTTGAAGCTTCCAGGTTGGCTCATTCAAATAACAGTGGCCCAATTGAGCACGCGCGGTTTTGCTTATCTGGCATTAGCGTGTATTTTGTATTATATTTACTTTGTTCCATTCATATGTCAGATGAACACGCCACCCCAGTGACAACACACTTGCACATAAGACCCCCATACGCCTGGTCCTGGGTTCGATCTGAGCGTGAGGCATTTTTATTTTTCCATGTTTCTCTTGCAGATCCAGTGTATGGAAAGCTAGTGCACGCATGGTACACTTCACGGTTGGGCCATCAGATCTCAAAACTTCAAATCCAATGCTCCAGATCAACAGGCACACCATAGGACGTATGGATCCAGTTGTACTGAATTGAGTGTGGTACCTGGGCTCATTCGTTTTGAGCCTAACAATTTCAAATCCACACCCCCAATTTCTTTACAACGTTGGCCCATTTGTAATTTTCTTTTTTTGTTTTATCATTTTTTTTGTCTTTGTTAATTTTTTTTATCAGAAAAATAATCATAAAATTATAAATTCATAAAAAAAAGTAGACTTAGGTTTTTGATTAATTTATTTAATTTTTACAATTTAAAATTAATTTAATTTAGTCATACTTTAGTTTTAATTTTTTAATTAAACTAGAATTAGGATTAATCACTTCAAACTTTTTTTCTAAATAAAAACACCAAAAATATTTTCTGATACTTAGAATTTTTTAGGTTTTTCTTAGATATCTTTCCCTCTTCAATATCCACGCGTTTATTTGCTTTTTTCGCATTATTCAATATTGTAACTGTCCAAAGTTTGTAATAGATAATTACCCTTTTACATTTTTCTTCCCCTCATTTGAGGTTTTGTACTTCCCATCCCCTAAGCACTGTAATAGCGTAGGTTCAATTTCCCGCATTTCTAGTTTCCGCACTATTATATGAATGCTTGTATATATTTAAATACTAGCTTAATAGGATTGCATGGTAAGACTTAAAAGAAAATGTTAGAAAACCTAACATCCAAGATAAAAATAACTGAAACATAACACACTTCACACACGCGCACCTCTAAGGTACCCCCACTTGTTGCCTTCGGAAAACAACAGTCACGTCTCTCGGATGTGGGATATTTTAGCAGAGATCCCTTGGTTAAAATACCGTAGTCCCTCGATGACCCTTCGATGCTGCCTCGGCAAATGATGTTAGTACCTTAGGATAATTGTTAAAGTGTCATACGAGTTGTTTTTGTAATTGTACGATAACCCGCGCATGTCCCTCAAAACATCCAATGATAGGGATACCTATTAACTAATGGTAGGATAACAGTATCTAAAGAAAAAGAGGAAAAGAACAAAGACCTTTTGAGTATGTAGATCGCTTATAGTTGCTTGCTCACAAAACAAAACAATTTCCCACATATACACTCTCTTTTTCTAAATATTTTCAAAGGCAAAACACTTTGTATGCATTCTTAATGATACGATAATCATTACAAAGTTTACCGCACTAAGGCATCTTTTCAAAATAATTTAAAAAATACACTTACACAAAAAGAAATTTCAAAGTGAGCTAGCAACTAAGAGCCTGTAGATCACTACGGGTGAAAAGGGTGCTAACACCTTCCCTTTTCATAACCTAGCCCCCGAACTTAGAAAAATTCTCAAAGGTCTTTCCTGTTCTTTTCACCCTTTCCTTTATTGGATAAAAGAAAAGTCGATAGCGACTCTATCTATCCTAAAAATTTGCGATAAAACGCAAAACCAAAAGTCAGTTCTCCCACCATATTACACATGAAAAACAGAGCAACAAGGTCCTCAAGTATCAAGGCTTCTAATCCTAAGTCCGAGAGATCCACAACTCCATAATGCCAAGGATAGTAACCAAATAGTCCAAGTAACCTTAAAGTTTTTTTAATGTTCAAGTTGATTATTAAGTGTCTTAAAAAATATTAAATGAGCAAAGATAAAATGACATAAAGATAAATGCTCGAGTAAATGGTACATAAAAATAAAAGCACAAAATAAAGGCATAAAGTAAAGTAAATTGTTAGTGAATTAGAAGTTACAAGGTTAGTTAAATGACCATCTTGAAGCTTTATTTTGAAAACTCATTAGAAGATTGATAAAATCAAATCTTCTCAACAACAAGTCTCATTTGCTTTTTGTCAACTATATCATTCATTTCGAGTGCTCAAAGCAACAACATATGATCAACGATGTTTAACTGATTCACTTAGACCAAATTTCATGAAGTTCATTAGAGTATTGATAGAATCAAAGCCTCCTAACAATGAACTTTAGAGTTATTAGATCAAAGGTTTCAAACTAAATATACTTGGGCTTGCAAACATAGGTTTGAGCCATGAATGATCATTTTTAGAATCGGGACAAATTCAACATTATGTTAAGCAATCGTAAGATGTCTTATGTAGAATTTGCACCTATTTTGAGGTTGGTCAATAGCAAAATATGTACCAACATGTTAGAGAAATTATATGTAGATCATTCTCCAAAAACATGTAGCACAAGTAAAAACAAGAAAAGGACGAGATGAAGAGGGAGGGGATGTATCAAATGAAACTATGGTTTCAAATATCATTAACATCATTCATCCATTTTGGTGGATTTGGTTTTTCAACCTATCAACACACAAGATCCAATAAGGTTGAGGAACTTGTCCCAAAATAACAATCAAGTGTCTCCAAAACAGGACCAATCAAAATAATAAAATATGTTGAAATATAAAACAAAATTTAAATGATTTAAAAGGGGAATAATTAGTAAAATACACAACATGTATTAAGACACCTAATCAAAATCCTAAAAAAATATCAGAAGTCAAACATGGGTCAACAAGTGTCGACAAAAATTTTCAAAATTTTTTTAAGTCAGAAACTATTTTTAAAATTTAAAGAAATAAGCAAAATAAACCAAAATTTGTGAAAAACAGTAAAATTAAAAATAAAAATAAAATAAGGTCACCAATATTTGAAAGAAGGTCATTGGATCCTTCAATAATTTTTCCTGAATTTTAAAACCAAGAAAAGTATTTTTAAACAATTAAAACAATTCAAATAAAGTGAAAAATCATTAAAAAAAACAAAATCACAATAAAATTGTGAAAAAGTATAACTCAGAAAGAGAAAAATCAAAAGCATTTTTGGTAATTTTTTTCAGAATTTTAGAAGTTGAAATAATTTTTTTATAAATTTTTGAAATTTAAATAAATTAAATCAAAAATCAGAAAATAAAAATAATATCAAAATCATGTCACGCGTTGGATTTAGCCCACTTATGCACGCTGGAAAATCCAAGAGCGCTGAAGCTAGGATGTATAGTGATCATCAATCAAACGTGCGCATGCTACACAAAAAAATCCAACCAATCAGATTAAAATGTTTGGTTGTGTATCATTAGTTGAAGAATAATACGTAAGTCGTCTTCAACCTCCAGCCTCGTGCAACTAGGGAAAAACGCATATTCTTAAATTCATAAATATATGTCTTTATAGTGGTACTAATAGATGTGTCTACTTGAGACGATCATAACTATATGCTCGTGAAAAATTTATTTGAAGTGTAGCTCACTCGATTTAAAAAAAAACAGATAGTTTTTGAAGAAATTGAATTTGCAAACAAATGTATCAAATGCATCAATTAATCAAAATTAAACCATCAGCAAGCATCAATGACCATCATAGATCATTCTAGTAATTTGAGTTAGAAGAATTGTTGCCTTAAACTACTTGAATGAAGTATGAAGAAATCAATCTGAAACTTGACTTGGCTTGCACGATTTATAGCACGTCAAGACTTAATTATTCTTCTGTTAGAATTAGTGAAGTTAAGTGAAGAATAATGAATAAAGAAATTAGAGCTGGAAGGGAGGAAATTATGATTTCGAAATATCATAAGTGTAAGTTACGAAGGGGGTTTGGCAGGGTGATTCTGGTTGTTCAATCTTACAATAATGAGTGGAATGTGGTCTATATTTATAGGAGAAGTGAATGGAATCAAGAGGAGGGGTGAATGATGCAATATGAGTGGAAATCGTGCACACCTTTGGTCATGGGGAAAAAGTGATCACATGTGCATCAAAACTCATCCAAATGATGCATTTTGACACTCTAAATGATCCAAAATTTTATACTAATCATATTTAAGTGGAAAACACACACAAATTTGTTGATTAGAAATGACATTATGGAAATTGCAATCTAATTGTAAGTGAAACTTCAGTTCTAAGGCACCAACTTTGAATCCATGGTGCATACAGCTCAGGAAGCTTTATCACATGATTGTTTAGGCATTTGAAAGACAAGGTCACAATATTTAAAATGTGCCAAGAAATACTTCATTTGGATAATTGAGCTGAAAGTTATGTCCAATTGAAATTGTGAAAAACAAAATGATTTTTGTACTTAGAAATATTTCTAAGTGTTAAACTTCATAATGACCTATAATGTTCTTCAAAATTACATGACCTTCCACTAAAAGTTTGGTCTTGATATCTGAAGATTAAATGAAGTAGACCTCTTGAATTGAATTGTGGAGTTTATATTACTCATAATAAAAATTGAAAGAGTTATGGTCTTTGAAATATGATAAACAAATTTTGGAAAATTCACAAAAGACCTATAATCTTTTCAATTCTTCTACAACTTTCCAAACATTTTCAAGTCTTACACATTGAAAAAAAGTTGTAGTATACATCCCAAACATTATTTTGGAAAAAGGATGGGCTCAATGAGATAAAAATGAACCAAGTTATGATCCATTGAAGTCAAACACTAAGATCCAAAGGCTTTTCAAAGAGACTTGTAATCTTTCTCAACCATTAGTGATCTTCCTCTCACAATTAACCTTAGATACTTGAAGAGAACTTATTAAGGACCCTTTAAAGAGAATTGTGGCTTTGGAGTCAATCAAAAATCTCAAAAAATGAGCAATATATGGTCCTTAGAAGTCAACAAACCCTAGCTTAGTGAGTGTCAAAATGAATTGAAACCCCTTTCAACTTTTGATGATTTTTCTTGCACAATTTGATATTTTCATGTCAAGAGAGGTTGTTTTGGATGATGATAATAATCCATAGAAAAAAGAACCAACTAAATTTTTTGAAAATTGAGAGAGCTATGCACATGTTATCAGTGAATCAAACATTTGTTCAATTAGGTCAAACATGTTGAATCAACCTTGAATCTTTTGAACTTTTTTGGAAATAGAAAGCATTATGAATCACAATAGGAATTGAGATGATGTTGCCTTGAATCGAACTCAAATATGGAGCTAAAGTCTCAATGAAGCTTGTTGAAGAAGGCATGAAAATAAACACGTGAACCTGTGAATGTTCTTGATGAATTCCACCATTAACTTTGAGGAGAACTAGACCTAAATAAAGTGAGGGAGCCCTTTGAACCACAAACCTTTGATATCATTAACATAAAATTGAAGATTGAACTCTTGCAATCCATTGAAAAACCATTTGAGTGACGACCACCCCTCAAACCCTAGGTTAGATGGTGAGATTCATGCAATTATGTTATCACCTACAATATGAACATTCAAAGAGACATATATTCATATCTTGATGTTAGTTAAAAGAACACGTGTTCAAGATACATAATTTAAGGTGCTTGGTGATCCCTCAAGAGCAAACTTAAAGATAGGATGAAGTAGAAAGGGAGAACTAACCCTATTGTGTGATCTTAATGTATTGATAATATGAGATGATGAGGGATATCAGGGGCAAAAATTGGGGAATAATAAAGGTGAACTACCAACTCAGGGTTGAAGGTAGAAAATTAGAACAATAACAAGTTTCCCAAAATTCTGGCGCTCCACCTAGAACGGGTCTCAACTTCTTCTTTAACCAAAGAATTCCACCAGGAAAGGGTAATAAACTTCTATAAGAAACTTTAAATGAAACGTCTCTATCATTGAAGTACATCCAATCTCGACAATGAACTATCTCCCATAACATAGAGACCCCCATTCATTGGAGTAAAACAAATCTTTCAACAATGAACTATCTCCCGTAACATAAAGACCACCATCCATTGAAGTAAATTAAATATTTCAAAAACGAACTATCTCCCATAACATAGAGACCACAATCGATTGGAGTAAATCAAATCTTTCAACAACCAACTATCTCCCATAACATAGAGATCACCATCCATTATATTAAATCAAACCTTTCAACAAACAGACTATCTCCCATAACATAGAGACCACCATCTATTGGAGTAAAACAAATCTTTCAACAATGAAATATCTCCCATAACATAGAGACCACCATCCATTGGAGTAAAAAAAATCTTTCAACAATGAACTATCTTCCATAACATAGAGACCACCATCCATTGGAGTAAGACAAATCTTTCAACAATGAAATATATCCCATAATGTACAGACCACCATCCATTAGAGTAAAACAAATCTTTCAACAACGAACTATTTCTCATAACATACAGACCACCGTCCATTGGAGTAAATCAAAACTTTCAAAAACAAACTATCTCCCATTACATAAATACCACCATCCATTGGAGTAAATCAAACCTTTCAACAAATGGACTATCTCCCATAGCATTGATACCACCATCCATTGGAGTAAAACAAATATTTCAACAATGAACTATCTCCCATAACATAGAGACCACCATCCATTAGAGTAAAAAAAATCTTTCAACAATGAACTATCCCCCATAACATAGAAACCACCATCCATTAGAGTAAAACAAATCTTTCAACAATGAACCTTCTCACATAACTTAGAGACCACCATCCATTGGAGTAAAACAAATCTTTCAACAACGAACTATCTCCCATAGCGTAGAGACTACCATCTATTGGAGTAAAATAAATAATTCAACAATGAACTATCTCCCATAATATAGAGACCACCATCCATTAGAGTAAATAAAATATTTCAAAAATGAACTGTCTCCCATAACATAGAGTCCACCATACATTGGAGTAAATTAAATCTCGACAACGAACTATCTCCCATAATATAGAGACCACCATCAATTGGACTAAATCAAATCTCGACAACAAACTATCTCCCATAACATAGATACCACCATCCATTGGAGTTATCTTCTTTGCGAACTAATATACTTACTGACGAAGTACAAGTTGCTCAAATAAAGAGACTGCCACCTGCTTCTATGAGAACGAATTGCAATAACACTGTTGGGAAATGAATTTTGACTTCCTGGGGAAATACCAACACATTCTTGCTGAAGAGATAAAGTCTTCACATGCAAAATAAATTCATTCTAAATATAGATTCCATAGTCTAGAGATATTAAAATAATATTGTTGCAGGGGACTAGAATTTAAACCAGGAACAAACCGGAGTGAAACACTCAAACAACGCACCACCCAATGAGTAACAAACTCAAATAGGGATCAATTCCATCCAAGTAATGAGCTGGGTAAGAAGGATAAAGAAAAATTCCTCCATGAGGAATAAGCTCAGTACGGAAGTTGAAAGGATATATCCTTTCTGCTTAAATTTGACACTCTATTGGAGAAAATATAACACAAATCTGCAAAGAGGATAAGATATCAATAGAAACATAAATAAATACAAATAATCAATGAACTTTAATTCAGATATGCATGATATATGTATGTATGTATGTATGAATAAATGTATGTTGTGTATATGATGACAAAACACACACACAAAACTGGGGATAACCAGACAAAACAAATTTGGGTAAAGACAATACTCAGATAAAAATGAATCCAAGACGGAAATCCCATAAGAGAGTAAGCAACCAAATAAGGAAACAACGTCCTACTTCAAGGCTTGACTTTTTTGGGAAAGAAACATGGCTTGAAAAATAACCAAAGCATAATACTATAACAATAAACCATAATTTTGTAAAGATATAACCAACGCATTTAAGCTTCAATATGAGATAACATACTGACTTCGCTAGGAAAGATGACATCACATTTGCTGAGGGGAGACCAAAAACATTCTCCAATACCAAGAATAGTGGTTGCACAAACTTATTTAGGGAAAACTTCACGGGGATAACAACCTTAGAGGATGTTGTATCCCAAAATTTTCCCTGCCATTTCTTCAAGACATTCTCATAAGGTCCTCATTTGCTAAAGGTTTGTTAAGAATTGATCAGACAAATTCTCCTCCTAAGCAATGGGTCAACAATTAGTGTTTGGTATTTCTCAAGGAAGATTGGGTTTTCAATGTCTCAAGTGGTTTTCATGTTTCTCCATAGGTCTTCAAGATTATTCATGTCATGTTTCAAGTCTTGCATCACAAGTTTGTTCAATCAATTATCCAGATTATAAAAAATCAACTATATTGGGTAAAAAGTCATACATGGTCAACATACAGTCATACTTCAAGATTTTTGGTTGAAATCAACATTTTGAAGTGATATTCATCATTTGATCAAGGGTTAATCATGATTCATCAAGGAAAACTCTCAAACCATCAAAAGTCAAAAGTTGCCAAATTAGGGTTTTCTAAGGAGAAGTCAACTGAACTTTAACCAAGTATAACTTTCACATGCTTCATCCTATTTTCCTAAACCAAAGCTCGTTTTGAAGAAAATTCAATTCTCTACAACTTGGTCTCTCTACGCTCAAGTCCAAAAAATGCTTTATTTGAGAGATATGAGCCAATACATTATAGGTCATTTCAAAAGTCAACAAAAAGACACTTTTTGTCAAGGCAACTTACATCAAGATAAGCTCTTTAAAAGCAAACATGATAAACATAGAAGTCGTAGAGGACATCTTGAGCTTTTCAAAAAGTATAAGATCGCCTTTAAAAGATAAACATTTAGTGAGTTATGACCATTGCAAGTTGGGAATTTTGAGCAAATGCATGAAGACCAATTTGAGCAAGCTTGACATTTTGGACTATTGGGCCATGGTTTTGAGGTCCAAATGTGTGTTATACCCTTCATACACCTCAAAGTTCATTCAAACACCTTTTGGCCTTGTTTTATTTTTATTATTTTTATTATTTTTGATTTAATTCATTAAGAATATAAAATAAAATAAGATAAAATTATATCTTACTACAAGAGTCTAAGCCCATTTGTTTTTTCTCTAAAAATTATTTATATATCCAGGCATCAAGACAAGAGCAAACATAAGAAATCCTTGCCTCTCAATATTGTCAAAAAAATTCGAAATATTTTCAAGAATCCTAAAATTCACAAACGCTTATTACACTACCTCTCACCACAAGTTTGTGATTCCAATCAATTCCATTCCCTCCTAGGGTAAGATTGGATCATTTACAATGATCCAAATGGCCAGAAAACACACATGCAAACATCACGATTTATTCCATATTTAAAATTCTGTATTTTTTATTTTACTGCTTTCTAAAGTTTACTAACGTTTGTTATGTGTTCATGAGGTCTAATAATGCTGAATAGAGCCATTGCAAGGGTCCCATGAATGCTAGACTACAAAACACCATGTTGGCTCAGATCTGCTTTTCTTTCCTCCTAGCTCAATCTACAGGGATTTATAGCCAAAACTAAGCCCATATTTGGATTCAGGAGGGTCGAATTAGGGGGGATAGAATATTTTGGATCATTAACTATTTGTTTTTGCAGATTTCAAAAAAACAGGTTGCCGGAGAAGACGACCGGAGCTATGGCTTCAGCGCTTCTCCAACCAACATATTTGTTTATATAATATATGTTTATTGTTTCAATTATATTAATGGAGGTATCACCAACCCAGTGGTTAAAATGTACGCGCCAAGTCATTCCCCCCTCTGGTCACGGGTTCGATCCCCGATTTTGCTATTTTTCATATTTCTCATATTTTTGCAGGTTGATTATAAAACTTGTTGGATGTGTGTCCTAGCATAGGAGCGCGCCTGGCCTAGTAATGAGAATGTTGCTGGAAACTAATGAGGGTGTGGGTTCAACACCCACCCCTACTCATTTGGTCATTTTTTCTAATTCTATGTTTCTCACTTTTTAAAAAACCTTTTTTTCAAAACCTTTTCTAACAAAACGCTAATTCTTTTAGGTTAATTTTTTTGGTTAATTTAATTTTTAGGTTAATTAATTTTTAGATTTTAATTAATTTTAGGTCTTAATTAATAAACCCTAATTTAATCCTTTTAGGTTTTCTTTCTCAAATTAAAATCGACTTAGACTTTAGGGTTTGTTTAATTTAATCACTTAATCGGTTTTTTTCAATTAAAATCAATTAAGTTTAGGTTAAATAATCAATTATTTTTCATCAAATAATTTCTCTGTTTATTTTCCTTTTTACTGTTTCGCGCGCTTTATTATTTTCGCATTAGTTTTCCTATTATGTAATTGCTACAAAATGTAATAGTTTAACTAGGGTTTTATTTGCTTTCTATTTCTCCCCAATTTTTGTGGTTTGTACCCCCTACCCCGAAGCTTTTTAATAGAGTAGAACTTTTTATTTTTGCCTTTACTGCTTTCTTCATAACTGCTAGTAACTAGGGCATGCATGGCAAGATCTAAAATCAACCATTAGATTACCCTAAATACAAGATTAAATAACAGAATTCAAACACTTACACCTCTAGGGTAACCTCGCTTGTTGCCTTTCAATTAAACAGTCATGTCCCTCGAACATGGGGACGCTTAAGCAAAGTCCCTCTGAATAAAAAGATCGTAGTCCCTCGATGACCCTTTGATACTGCCTTTGGTAAATAATATTAGTCCCTTACGATAAATTGCTAAAGTGCCCTACGAGTTGCCTTTAGGACTGTATGATGACCCGCGCCTGTCCCTCACACATCCAACGGTAGGGCTTCCTACTAACTAATGGTAGAGTAGCACTATCTAAGGATGAGGAAAATAACACGAAAGACTTTTGAGTAGGTAGATAGCTCGTAATCGCTTGCTCACACGAAAAACATATTTTCACAAACACTTTTCTCTGAGATATTTTCAAAACCAACACTTTGTATGCATTCTCAACTGATACGAGAATCATTACAAAGTTTTTCGAACTTAGGCCTTTTCTTAAAATATTTTCAAACATACATGACACAAAGCATTTCAAAATAAGTGAGCTAGCGATTAAGAGCCCATAGATAACTACGGATGAAAAGGGTGGTAACACCTTCCCTTTTCATAACCTACCCCCCGAACTCAAGAAAATTCTCAAAGGTCTTTCCTGTTCTTTTCACCCTTTCCTTATTGGATAAAAGAAAATTTGGTGGCAACTCTTGCTATCCATAACATTTGGGATAAAACACAAAAACAAGTTAGTTCTCCCACCGTATTCTAGAACTTGCGACTCTGTTGGGGAGAACTAAAAAAAGTCGGGTTACCTTATAGTTAGATCACTTTTAATGGATTTCCCTGTTTGATTTGTCTACTTTATTTTTAAAGGGTTGTTTGGGTAATTTCTTTCAAGGATCCTATACCCGGGTCTGGGGAACATTTTAGGTAAGTAGAAATATATCATGGAAACTATATGGCACATACCAATATGGTTGAGATGATGGCTACATTAGTGCAACACATTAGTTTGTACTGGTATCCCTTGAGTCAGTCGGGGAGAATACTAGGCTATCGCGTGGTGTCATAAGCACTAACTGGCCTTAGAACCTTAATTGACCCAACTTAGCCATTAGAAGGTAGTGAGATAGTAGGCTTTGGTGCAGTCCGAAGTTGGTTGATACTCGATACTACACTCATTGAGATTCTAATCTCGAGTTTTGTTTGGTGGAAAGTCAATTGTCATGCTAGACGAAGCTTGTGGGAAAAATCAGTGATATTAAGATCCCTAGAACCCGGTTACTTCTCTAGGACAGGTTGAGCCAACTAAACTTCAAGAGGGTGCTTACCTACAAACTTCATGCAAGCCTTAAACCTAGGGCCTTTGAGTGCTTTGCTTGCGTTTGTTATCTATTTGAACATGATATCATGACATCATTACATCATAACATCATGACTAACCATTTCAAAGATCTAGGGAATTTATCTTTGTTCTGTGTTGCAGGGTCATGGCTTCTAGTTGTAGGAATACCATCCGAATCAAATTCGTAGCGGTACCTTCTCAGCTTAAGGAATTAGCCTCAAAGGTTCCCGACAATTCTCAGTTCACCAAGAGACATGGTCATCTACTCAGTCTGGTTACTTTTGGTTTTCAGACCATGCAAACCCTAAATCAAAATAATCAATCAGGAGAGAAAAACTAAACCAAGACTTGACTGGGGAAAATGGGATTACAAATCCAACACCACACCATACATCAATTGGTATCATCTCCAAATATTTGAGAAACATTAGGAGATCACACACATAATCACGAAAGCGACCTGAAAGAAATTTTCTGGGAATACATACTTCTAAAATTTCAGAGTTTGTCCATCTTTGCAATCACTATTTTTGTTTTTCTTGAGTTACAAAATCTAAAGTAAAAAGTAATTTGTAAATTATTTTCAAAAACAATTTTTATTATTAAATCTCTCTGTTTTGAAAGTTACTATCTGTTGTACCCTAAAATTTTCCCTCCCATTTTTTCACAAGAAAACACAACCCTAGGGTTTTCTCAGATTTTCAAGATTGGCTCAGGAATCGATCAAACAGACTTTTCTATGGCAGTAAATCAAGAATTAGGGTTTCTCTCGGATTTCTCAGAAGAAACTGAATTCTAAGAAATTCAAATTAATTGTCACATGTTTTCATGCTTTTTTAAGTTTGCTGAAAGATTACTGGTTGTTCTCAAGGCCTGATTATCTGGGACAAGAAATGGGAGCTGAGACTGTCATTTGGAATATTCGGGTTTTATCTGATCCAGGCTGACCAGATAATATAAGTCTGTTAAGACATCTGCTTGTTAATGGAATGAAACGTTTTCTTGGTAATGGAATGAAATGTTTTCTTGGTTACGAGACTACAAAGTTATTGGATTACTTAAAGTTTAAGTTATCTGTATTAGAATTGGTGGAATGCAATTTCAATTATTTTGATCTGAGAATCTTAATGGATTAAGTGAAGATGCAGAGAGAGAATTGCAAAATATTGACAGTAGAAGGTTCTATTCAGATTGCCTCACAAAGATTTTTCAGATGTTGATACAAAAATAATTTATTATTTGAATACTGTAGGTTTTACAAATTATAGTATTTGGAAAAATAAATTATTACAATAAATGGAAAATCTATCTAAGAAAAAATTCTAAGCCTAAGCTTCCATTGCTCTCGTGCTCGCCACAAAGTCTTCTGCTTCCTCGCCACAAAGTAAATTTTTCATCATTAAAATTTGCCGTCTGGAATCAGAGTGTTATTGTTCGTCATGTTTTTATTTTCCTCTTTGCAAATCACAAGAAGATTGCTATTCTTGGTTCACAAAGAGAAAAATAAAAGATGAAAAAAGAAGAATGCAAAGAAAACAATTTATTCAAATGCAACAAGGCGCCAAACTTCATTACAAAACAAGGCCAAGTAGGATGCAAGGAAGTTTCAAATGCATAACAGCATGCCAAACTAAACCAAACAGCAAGACAGTAGCATTACATAACAGGCGCCAAAATGTACTAAGCATGGCAAAGTATTGCAACAAACCAAACTGTACTAAACATTGCAGCAAACTGAACAAAGCAAATTGGATGCAGCATACAAGGCAACTACAAGTGCAGATGCAGCAGGCAAAATGCAAGAGGTAAACCAACTGACAGGCAAAAAGCTTGTCATAACTTTTCATCATTTTCCATGGATTCATAGGCAAACTTTTCAGAAAAATAAGAAAAAAGCAAAAAGCGCTTTATCATTGAGAGAGAAAGAGAGAAAATGGATCACCTTTTTAGTATTGTACAGTTGGCTAAGAAAATGGATCACAAGATATAATATCATAAAAACAGCAAGAAGAAAAGGCCCAACGATTTCAAGCAAAAACTATAAGTCTCAGCCTGCTAACCAATGGTAAAGAGATATGTTATAAAACAGAAGTCAAAGACCTTTGAGCAGTACACACAACTCTCCAACCTGCTATCAAACAACTCTCCCAAAAACCATAACAAGCTGCAACTGTAACAAGTATCCAAGCCTGAAAACTCACAAACAGCCAAGCCAAAAACAAACTTGCAGTTCCACAACAAAACTGCAACAATCACAAAAACCCTTTGAACCAAAACAAGCTTACAAAACTGTACACCAGTTCCAAACTGGAAACAAAAACAAACCAGAACTGCATAACAGCAAAAACAACAAGTATCCAAACCTGTTACCAAACGGCAACAAAACTTCCAAAAACCTGCAGTTCCCAACAAAACCAGTTTGCCAAACCAAAAAAAACTACAAACTTGTTAACAGTTGCAAGC
Organism: Vicia faba; assembly: GCA_948472305.1. Lineage (NCBI taxonomy): Eukaryota > Viridiplantae > Streptophyta > Magnoliopsida > Fabales > Fabaceae > Vicia > Vicia faba. Next base: position 835,874,887 of record OX451740.1, read on the forward strand.
AATAAGCCTAAAGCTTGCAAAAACTGTAACAAACAGAAAAAACATATACAAGCTCCCAAAACTTGCAGTTCTCAAACAAAGCAAGTTTGTCGAACTGTAAAGCTTTCCAAACTGCACAGCCTGAAACCAAAATTTCCAAAAACCTGCTATCAAGCTAGCCAAACAACCTGTAACAGTTTCAAACCACAAACTCCAAGTCCCAGTCTGATATCAAACTAGCAGTAAAACCTGTAACATTTTCCCAAAACTCCCAACCTTTAAATAACTCAGAATATTCCAACAAATCCCAAAACTAAAACCACAAAAAATGCAAGTTTCAAACACAGTTTCAAACCTTCCCAACATTCCAAACCCAGTCCTAAAATAACCATTATCCAACAAAAGTTTCAGAAGCATACATCTCATCAACATCAACAACCAACAACAAAATCATACCAAACCATCAACAACAAAGTTTCTGAAACTTGCAACAAGCATCATCATCAACCCAAAAATATCAACAAATCCAAACCAACAAAGAGTTTCAGAAGCATTCAGCAAGCATCATTAAAATTCAAAGACAAAGATTCAAAATAACAACATTCAACATTCAAGAGAGAGGAAAAGGTTTTAGAACAGTTATCATCATCAACATTCAAGAGAGAGGAAAGAGTTTCAGAAGCAATAACAATAGAGTTTCAGAACACTCATCATCAACAAAAAAAAACATCAACAAAGGAGTTTCAAAAGCCAAGTTTTATCAAAGTTCAAGTTCAAAGTTTCAGAAAAGAAATATCAAGGTTTCAGAACATGCATCATCATTAACAAAAACAATCAAGAACAATCAAAAGTTTCAGATAATCATCATCAACGAAAGAATTACCAACAAATCAGAAGCTCACTGTCATCTCTTCCCCTCCGCCTCTAGCCACCAAGGAACGCCACCAGCTCCATCGCCTCTTTCCCCTCCATTTTTCCAGAAAATCTCACAGGTATATCCCTTTTCTGCACCTCAATAAGCCATGCAATACAATAGATTATCCAAACTGTAAAATCAAACAAACATAAACAACAAACTGTAAAACTCAAATCAAAGAGATGAATCATATCGTTTTACAACAAATTCGTGGATCATTGAGAGGAGGTGAAAAATGAGGGTGTTCCGGCAACCATGAACGGAGGAGAAGATCAGAGCGATAGCGTTGAGAGAGATGAGGAAGAGATGCACGAAAGAAGCGGTGCCGATGTGAGATACAAGCCACAAACCCTAAATTTCTGAAACCCTAAATGTTACAAACTTTGGAGATGGCCCTGTCCGCTCCCAAGCCCCCTTAAGCCCATAACATTGCTAATTCGCCCCTCACCCCCTTGAGCTTTTTGTCTCATCAAGTGATATAAACATTGGGCTTCCATTCCTAAGCCCACACGAATTGCTAGTGCACCCCACCTCCATTCTGACTTTTGTTCTCTTCTCTTATTCGTTAAGTTGGGCCTTAAACTTTCAGTATCCTAAGCCCATCTTTAATTTCAATTTATTTTCTTTTGTTTAAACAAATACTAATGTTTTTTTATTAATTCATTTTAATTAATTTGTTTTCTTTTCTTTTTGTTAATAATAACACTAATAATAATTAAAACTTTGAATTTTCTTAAATTAGTTTATTTTCTTCTTTTATTAATTAATCTTGTTTCATTTAATAAAAACACCAAAAACAAAACTTTTAATTAGTTTGCTTCTTCTAAACTCTTTTTTATTATTTAATAAAAAACACATACAAAAAAGAATGTTAATAATAAATATTTAATCTTTCTTTTTAGAATAGATTTTATTTATTTATTTTCCAGTAAATACATGCATTTCATAATATTTTTGATTTCATAATTTGTTATAACTTTGTATTGGATTGCGACAATTCGATTTGGTTGTAATACTTGATATTTGGACATTGCAATTCTTATGAGACTCATCCCAATTTGTAATAATTGTACCCCCATCCCCAGATACTTTTGTAATAGCTTAAACTTTTAATTCTTGCACTTTATGCTTTCAAATATGCCATGATTAGAGATTAGGGTTTGTATGCGAAAATCCAAAATCAATCGCTAGATGACCTAATATAAGACCTAAATGCATGTAAATTAACAACACAATGCACACTTGCACCCCTAGGGTTTCATCCACTTATTGCCTTTAAAACGGCCATGTTATGCATGTTGAGTACTTTGGCAAAACAAAAACAAAACAAAAGATCATAGTCCCTCGATGACGCTATCTTGGTTGCCTATACAAAATGATCTAGTCCCTCAAAAAATTGCTAAAGATACTTGGCAATGCTGCTATCATGGTCAATGCAATGACCCGCGCCTGTCCCGTTTAACATCCAAACATAAGTTTGTTTACCAAACGCAATGGTAAAATAACACTGTCAAAAGGGTTAAAATGTGTAGGAAAGATCTTTGAGTAAAATAGGGTACACAACTCTTAGTTACTTGATCAAAACTTGCAAAACATCCTTGTTATTTTCAATCACACTTCACAACACAATTTCAAAACATTTCCCAAAAACAAACTTTCAAAACATTGAAATATCTTTTCAAAAGACAAACACCCTTGTATATATTCAAACAAGAATCATTACAAAGGTTGCCACAACGATGGCCTCTTTTCAAAACAATTTCAAAACCATACGCACAAAGCACCATTTCAAACAATTGAAAAGCAAAAGCAAGTGATCTAAACAAGTAACTAAGAGCCCATGGATAACCATGGATGAAAAGGGTGCTAGCACCTTCCCTTTTCATAATCTACCCCCCGAACCCAAGAAAACATCTCAAAGGTCTTTCTTGTGCTTTTTGACCTTTCCTTTGGATAAAATAAAAAGTCGATGGTGACTCTTGCTAAACTGAAACGTTTGCGAACACAAACGCAAAACCTCAAGTCAGTTCTCCCACCGTATCACACTATCAATAATAAATGGAGTCTTTGTAAGAAAAATAAAATGAGAATAGTAAAGAATTGGTAAAAGCTCAAACTTTATTAATAGAATGGTAGTCTGCGAATGGGGAGACCTCATAGATGATTACAAAGTTTGGAAAATGGTAATACATTGGAAAAGATACATTGACACACAGTGACCACTATTCTCCCTAACAACTTCGAATTTATGAGTAGTGGCTTCTGTTGAAGTGTGGTGAGAATCTGAGAAAATTGTTGCTTCAATGATCAAGTCTTGTCTGACGCAGTTACTTGCCAAGAAAATCCCTAACTTTTGCCTATGTTACCCTTGCGGGTTTTCAACCTAGAGGGAACATTTATTATGTTTATGTCTCTTACTTTTTCCTAGACCGCCCTTTTAGGTTTTCAGCCTACCGAGATCCTCTTTTTTGCCTAAGCCGCCCTTTTGGGTTTTCAACTTAGCGAGTTGTTCTTTTATTTTCTTTAGGCGAAGTATTTCTTGACTGCATCGACATTCGTAGGACGTGGGAACTCCTCACCATCCATAGCTTCAAGAATCAATGCACCTCCAGAGAAGGATTTCTTGACAACATATGGGCCTTCAAAATTGGGAGTCCACTTTCCCCTAGAATCAGCGTTAAAAGACATGATTTTCCTGAGCACAAGGTCGCCTTCTCTGAATTCACGAGGCTTGACCTTCTTATCAAAAGCTTTCTTCATTATCTTTTGGTATAATTGGCCATGACATGAGGCCATCATTCTCTTTTCTTCAATCAAATTCAATCGGTCAAACCTATTCGGGACCCATTTAGCCTCTGACAACTTGGTTTGCATTATCACACGTAAAGAGGGAATCTCAACCTTAGCGGGGAGTATTTCTTCCATGTCTTACACAAGAGAGAATAGGGTTTCACCTGTTTAAGTGCGGACGGATGTACCATATCCATGCAAAGCAAAAGGGAGCATCTCATGTCCATCTTTATAGGTAACAACCATTTTCTGGATTTTCTTCTTAATGTTTTTATTGGAAGCTTCAACAGCCCTATTCATCTTTGGCCTGTAAGAAGATGAATTGTGATGGAAAATCTTGAATTCTTCACAAAGTTCTGTCATCATCTTGTTATTTAGATTCGAGCCTTTGTCAGTGATAATCCTGCTTGGCACACCATACCGACATATAAGATTGTTCTTGATAAAGCATACTACCACCTGCTTAGTAACATTGGCATATGAAGCTGCTTCCACCGATTTGGTGAAGTAGTCTATTTCCACCAAGATAAAACGATGTCCATTTGACGCCTTAGGTTCAATCATTCCAATCATGTGAATACCCCACATATAAAAATGCCACGGGGAAGAAACAACATTGAGAAGTGTCGGAGGCACATGAATTTTGTCAACATAAATCTGGAATTTATGGAACTTCTTTGCAAATTTGTAACAATCAGATTCCATTGTCATCCAATAGTAACCTTCTCTAAGCATATTTTTTGCCATCGAATACCCATTAGCATGAGTGCTAAAGGAACCTACATGGATTTCATGCATCAACATGTCTGCTTCGTGTCTCTCCACGTATCTGAGCAAGACCATGTCATAATTTCTTTTGTATACCACATCTTCATTGATGAAAAAGTTGCTTCGCAACCTTCTCAATGTCTTTATATCTTTATTTAACGTACCAGCCGGGTATTTCTGAGTTTGGAGAAAATGCTTGACATCATAATACCAAGGTTTTTCTTATGACGTCTCCTTTGTTGCAAACACATGAGCTGGTCTATCCAAACGTTGCACTGTGATACGGGGCACATTGTTCCAAGTATTTACTTGATACATAGAAGCCAAAGTGGCCAAAGCATCCGCCATCTGATTTTCATCTCTGGGAATATGATGAAATTCAACTTTGTTAAAGAAGGGTAATAATCTTCTAGCGTAGTATTTGTAGGGAATCAATCCAGGGTGATGAGTATCCCATTATCCTTTAATCTGATTTATTACCAAAGATGAATCACCATACACATCTAGAATTTTTATTCTGAGATCAATCACCTCCTCGAGACCCATGATACAAACTTCATACTCTGCTATGTTATTGGTGCAATCAAATGTCAACCTTAAAATAAATGGGATATGTGATCCATGGGGAGTGATAATCACAACACTAATTCATTTCCCACAAGCATTCACAGCTCCATCAAATACCATACCCCACCGGGATTCAGGATCAGAACCATCCCCAAGCAAAGGTTCATCACAAACTTTTATCTTCAAAAACATCACATCCTTATCATGGAAATCATATTTAACAGACTGGTAATCATCCATCGGTTGGTGAGCAAGATAATTTGCCAACACTCTGCTTTATATAGCCTTCTGAGTATGATATTCAATATCATATTCAGGCAACAGCATCTGCCAACGGGCAATTCTCCCATTAAGAGCAGGCTTTTCAAAAATATACTTAGTTGGAATCATTTTGAAAATCAACCAAGTAGTATGATTCAACATATATTGCTGCAACCGTTTTGCCGCCCTAGCTAGAGCACAACACTTTCCAGCAGAGAATATTGTGACTCACAGTCAGTAAACTTCTTGCTAAGATAATAAATGGCATATTCTTTTCTCCCTGTTTCATCTTGTTCTCCCAAAATATAGCCCATAGAATTATCTAACAATGTTAGATACATAATCAATGGTATTCCTTCAACAGGAGGGAGCAAGATAGGAGGTTCAAGTAGATACTCTTTAATACTTTCAAATTCCCTTTGGCAATCATCTGTCCAAACATAACCTTGATCTTTCTTTAACAACTTAAAGATCGGCTCACACGTTGCAGTCATATGGGTGATAAATCTGGAAATCTAATTCAACCGCCCAAGAAGCCTCTAACTTGCTTTTCAGTTCTTGGTGCAGGCATTTCTTGAATTGCATTAACTTTATCACGATCAACTTCAATCCCTTTCTGGCTGACAATGAAACCTAACAATTTTCCTGATCGGACACCAAAGGGGCATTTATTTGGATTCAAGCAGAGTTAATACTTCCTTAAACACTGAAACAATTTCAACAAATCTTCTAGATTCCCTTCTTCAGTCTGGGATTTAGCAATCATATCATTAACATATACCTTAATTTCCTTGTGCATCAGATCATGGTATAGTGTTGTCATTGCCCTCTGGTACATTGCACCAACGTTCTTCAACCCGAAGGGCATCACTCTGTAATAGAATGTTCCCCAGGGTGTGATAAATGTTGTTTTTTCCATGTCCTCAAGAGCCATTCTGATTTGAATATATCCGGAAAATCCATCCATGAACAAGAACACTTTGAATTTTTCTGTACTTTCCACCAACATATCAATATGTGGCAATGGAAAGTCATCTTTTGGACTAGCTTTGTTTAAATCTCTATAATCAACGCACATGCGAACTTTTCCGTCTTTCTTTGGTACTGGGGCAATATTGGAAATCCACTGAGGGTACACTGATGTCACAAGAAACTCGGCATTAATCTGCTTTAAAACTTCTTCTTTAATTTTCACTACCATATCAGGGTGAGTTCTTCGCAATTTATGCTTGATTGGCAGGAATTCTTGCTTTAGCGATAAATGATGTTCCACAATATCAGTATCCAAACCATGCATCTCTCAGTATGACCAAGAAAAGTTGTCCACATACTCTTTCAACAATTCAATCAACCTGCTCTTTACATTGGGAGGAAGCAATGCTCCAATCTTGACTTCTTTCAGATCTTCCTCTGAACCCAAATTAATCGTCTATAACGGCTCTTTATATGGCTTAATGGCACTTTCCTCGCGCTCAAGCAACCCTGAAACCTCTTCTGGAATTTCATCATATTCCTCTTCTTCAACCACATACAGAGGATATTCAAAGTTGGGAGAGGGTGCAGGTTCATTGTACTCAACGAGTTTTTTAATTAATCTGCACATATGATTTATGATTGCTTTTAGAAACTGACACATATAGCAAGTGATTATGCAAATTCTATTACGGTTATTATTTATTTTGAAAGGATTTTTCTGATTAACATTTTCCAAGATAAAGCAGAAAATAAAGACACAATTTGGGAATCAAAGACAACTTTTATTAATTATTTTAAAGATCAAAGCAATAGAAATGCCCATACAATATCAACACTTTCACCTTAGGCAGAGTGAAAGAATTTTGAAAAGATTAACAAAAAACAAATTACTTTGAAATATGAATGAATGAGGGAACATGAATAGTGATCCAATTTTGGACTCTGACTCCATGCGTCACGTAGTTCGGCATCTCTTGCTCTGCTTCGCCTTCCAGAATAGCATTGATCCTAGGAACAATTGGATGAAGGTACACTCCGTTGTAAAAGATGTCTTAATATTTTCTCAAAGCAGACTTCGGCTTCATAATCTCACCTTTATTACTCTTCACAGAGAATCCCAAACCATCTCTATTTTTATTCGCAGGAGGATCCAAGATCTTCCCCATGCCTTGCTATGGCCATTACGCACTACCTGTTGAGCATCCTTAGACGAAGCTATAGAATTATCATTTTCCCTTACATTATAAATGGATAAAGCTTGGAACTGAGTTCTAACAGCAGTTTCATCCGCTTCCAAAACACTGAAATAGGATAAATTAGATATTAACAAAGTCTACTCTCCATTTATGACGACCACCTTTCCTTCACGAACAAACTACAGCTTCTGGTGTAAAGTTGAAGTAACAGCCCCTACCTTGTGGATCCACGGTCTTCCCAGTAAACAGATGTAAACGAGAACAATATCCATAACCTGGAAAGTAATCTGAAATAAATGTGTGCCTATGTGAATAGGAAAATCTACTTCCCCGATGACATACTTCCTCGATCTATCAAAATCTTTCACAATTATGTCACTCGGGCGCATGAGAGTTCCTTGGTACTTCAACTTCATGAGCGTGCTCCTCGGTATGACATTTAAAGCAGACCCATTGTTAATAAACACATTAGAAAATGAATCATTCTTACAATTCATGAAGATATGGAGAGCCAAGTTATGATTCCTTCCTTCATTGGGCAGCTCGTCATCACAGAGACTCAGGTTATTATAGGATGTAATATTCCCGACAACACTACATAATTGGTCCAAAGGAATATCACTTTCCACGAAATCTTGATCCAATACTCTCATCAAATATTCTCTGTGGGCAGAAGAGTTCATTAGCAAGGCTAGAATAGATATCTTTGATGGAGTCTACAATAATTGATCTATGATCCTGTAATCGCTCATCTTGATGATCCTCAATATATCTTCCACATCTTTTTCTAGAGTAGTACCACTAGATTCCCCCACTGCTTTCTTAGGTTCAGTACTTTCAACAACCTTTTTATAAGCATTATCATTCCCTCGAATGACAACTGCGAAAACACGGCCACTGCGGGTCACTTAGTTGTCTTCAGCAATATTCTTGACATCAGACAAAGGTTATATGGGAACTTCCACACCATCCTCCAATATTGTACCATTGTGTTTATATGGCACGGCTGTGTCTGATTCGTAAGGAACAGGACCCGACAAGTAAATCGCCAATGGAGCAACAACTGGCTTGCTATGGCATTCAATATCTATAGGGGAGGGAACACCAAAACAAGGCACAATAAAATTCACCCCTTCTTCAGAATACTTAGACATCACGGAATCATTGCTGGAGAGCATAACTTCATCTGAGGAAAAGAATTCATCTGCAGAAACATACTCATCATCTGACACAATCTCGACTGAGCAGTCTTCAATAACGTTAATTCCATTGTAATCATGTCTACTGCCTGAAACTTTGATAGTACCATTGCCCAATAAAAACTGAACACCCTTTCCACAATGGAACAACCACGATAATCTATGCAGCAAATCTGGAAAGACCCATAATGGTGTTCTTCTTGACCATCCATGTGACAAAAGGTAGCGTGTAACTGTATCAAATCGTCATTCATATGATTCACGTCAAAAATCTGGAATTCTCCAGGACATCCAAAGACCATATTCACATCTTTTTCGTACTCTTCCCTTGGCCTAATTATATGAATGAGGCCTTCGTCCATCATTTTCTGAAGATAAGCTTTTATCTTAACACATCCCTGAATATATGTAGTGCAAATGCTACAACCAACATGGTCATGCGCATAGTAGCTGAATTCACAGAGATCCTCATGCATCTTCACCAGATCCCCTCTAACCAGGTTGATATCAAAAATCCAAAAGTCCCTAGGACAACCAACAACCATTTTTACAAAATTTTCTCCCCCATGTTTAGGAAAAGGATTATCTTTCACGTTAGGGCCAACATCTTTAAAGGACAGGAGGCCAGATATCACCATCTTTTGTACTTCAGATTTCAAAGGATAACAGTTCTCAATATTGTGCCCTGGGGCTCCTTAATGAAAAGTGCACGTCTAGTCTGCCTTATAATACCAGGGTATAGGTGAAGGTATAGCAGGGGGCCTGGTTTGAACAACTTCTTCTGAATAAAATTTGGGAATAACTCTGCGTAGCTCATTGGAATAGAGTTAAAAGCCTTTGTCTTCTGACTTTGCCCTTGATTTCCCTAAGGAGGTGGTATTTGATAGGCAACAGTGGTTGGAGTTACATTGACAACTGGAGTCATAGAAGCAACCTGTTACTGGTACCGTTGATGCCTTCTAGGTGGTATAATCTTCCTTTCCCCAATAACAACATTCGCTTCACTTTCTTTAGAAAGAACTAGTATGATGACTTCTTTGTCCCTTCATCCTTTGTGAAGCGGCCTTCTCTGACAGCTTCTTCTAAACTAAATCCCATGCTTACCATCTCGGTGAAATCACTCGGTGCACTGGCAACCATCCTTTCATAATAAAATGATCCAAGGGTTTTCAGGAAGACCTTGGTCATTTCTTGTTCTCCCATAGGTGGCACCACTTGGGCAGCTATCTCGCATCAATGTTGTGCATATTCTTTGAACGACTCCTTGTCTCTCTGAGCCATTACCCTCAAGTGGTCACATTATGGTTCCATTAACATATTATACTTATACTGCTTTATAAAGGCTTCTCCCAAATCATTGAACGTACGAATATTACTACTGTCTAGACTCATATATAACTTCAGAGCAGTGCCAGTTAAACTATCTTGAAAGAAATGAATTAGAAAATGTTAATCATCAGTATGGGTAGACATTTTCCTGATATACATCACCAAGTGATCATGAGGACAAGATTTTCCCTTATACCTATCAAGTTCTGACATTTTAAAATTTGTTGGAACCTTTACGTTAGGAACTACGAAGAGTTCACTGATGTTCTGTCCAAACAATTCTTTTCCTCGAAGGGTCTTCATTTCCTTTTGCATCTTATTGAACTGGTCTTGAAAATCATCCAATCAGTCATAGAAACCCATACTTTCACTCAATGGAGTAACAGGACGATAAACTTCATCATTAACAAACAGAACAACATTCTTCGAAAGAGGTGCAGTGTAGTGGGTCTCACTTCTAGTAGCAGGAGTAACATGCACCACATGAGGTGTAGGAGTAGTAGCAGCTTGAACAACTAACGCGACTTGAGCATCAAGATTATACCCTTTTGGCATGAATATTTTTGGCATACCCCACAGGTAACCCTGAGGTATACGGTTCTTTGCAACGGTAATTGGAGTAACAGAAACATGGACTGATGGTCCTTCAGAAGCAACTGTTGTCTATTGTGGTTGAGCAAAAGGAGGAACAAGTGGTGGATGATTATGAGCAGCCACCAATGGTTCCATTAAAACAGTCATATTGGCCATACTGGCCTTCAAAGAAGTAACTTCTTTGTGCAACTCGCGATTCTCTTGTTCAAGATTCTCCTTTTTCTTCCTGGAATTAGCCCGAGTATTATACCGGTGAGACAACTTGCTGAACAAAGTAGAGAAACTCAGTAAGACACTTGGGTATGAACAGTAATGAAAGAAATATGTACCAGATGATGCATGATATGCAATGCACATGATTTATTTTATTATTATTAATATTTCAAGGGACTCAAATAATTATAGACAAATTTGAAATACTAACGTACTAACACATTTTGAAATACTGAAAATCTCATTATAATAACTTCAAAATGGATTACAACTTTTTAGTACAAGTTTCAACAATACCAAGTACAAGAGAAGATAGAATCTAACATCCTAATAAAGCAAAGCTGATGAAGCTCACCCCATGCACTGACGCTTTCTTGTGAGTCCTGCAATCTGACCCTTCAACTGCTTGTTCTCTTTTGCATATCTATCAGTGACCTTTTCCAATCACCAGAGTCGAGAAGTGAGTAACTAAGTTCTGATTATTCTTCTCTTTTAAATGTTCTCGGTAGGACATCTCTAAAGTCTGACACCTATTCTTCCAGGCCTCCTTCTCCCGTTGCATCCTAACTAGGGAAGGCTGAAGCTCTTCCACGTCATCTAAAAGGGGAGGAGTGGTCTTCACAAACATATTAGGTAAAGGTTCCTCACGGGAATATGACATCTTCAATTGGATTGCCCTTGCTTGTACCCACGGGAGATAAGGCTCCAAAGAAACAGCTCCTCTAGGTCCCAAGTCCTTTCTAGTCTTCCTGTGAATATGGCGCAAAGCCTTTGAAATATCCTTTTTAGCTTCCTTATGATCTTCTCATTCTTTAAGAAAGAAACCACTCAGATGAATACTATTTGGCTTGTATCTCATTGGATATGTAAGCTGACATCGTGCAAGAATGGGATTGTAGTTAATTCTTCCCTTTGTACCAAGAAAAGGTACATTGGGGAAACTACCACAACTATCAACAATCTCCACATCATAGTAAGTCTGATGATACCAAACAATGTCAGAATAAGTGAGAGCATAATCTTCGGAGCCCAACGAGGTTCCTTCTTGACATCCCAGAAAGCATCAGGCCGAGCTAAGTGAGAAATAAACCACATATACAACAAAGGCGTGCAACAAATGATCATCCCTCCATGATAAGAATCCCGGAGATGAATGGAGTAATAAGCATCTCCTAATAATGTAGGAACTGGATTCCCAATCAAAAAGATCTTGATGGCGTTGATATCCACAAATTTGTCGACGTTAGGAAATAAGAACAACCCATAAGCAAGCAGAGTAAAGAAGACCTCAAAAGCAATTGTACTCTTCATCCTAGAAAAGTAGTGAGCTTTCTCCAATAAAAACCGAGCGGGTAATCCTCTGATTCCCCCTTTGGTAGTCATGTGGGCCTCAATCTCAGACTTCCCCAGATGAACCATAGAAGCAATTTCATGAGACTTGGGCTCTGCCTCTAAATCGGTGAAAGTAACACGACCAGTAATAGGTAAACCCAATAGGTAAGAATACTCCTCCAATGTATGCATCAACTGATAATCAGGGAAAGTAAAACACTGATACATCGGATCATAGAACTGGATCAAAGTGGAGAGAATACCCTCCTTCACCCTAAGCTTCATAAGAGACACGATGGATCCATACTTCTTCCTAAAATCAGTAGAACTCTCGATCTCGAGAATTAGACTCATCAAATCATCTATCTTAGAATTCTTGAAGTTGTACTTCTGAGTCTTTCTTTTTCCAGAATCCATGGTCAAATAGTAGCTAAGATATTCCCCAAAAAGTCAACTTTAAGTCCCTTGAAACACATGTTTTAAAGGATGCTCATGGGTGCATGAATGCATGATGCAACAATCACACACAAGATCACAAACATAGGGGGTTCATAGATTCGACGTTACGAGCATGAGGTCAAAGGTACTACCCACAAGGTATGGACTAATAGTTTATCACCTGCCCAACAAGGATCTAAGAGGTTCCCAGAGTCTACATCCTTCCTTATGATATTACCCACATCCCGATTGACTCGATAATGAGTAATATTCTCGGGAAAAACTCGTCTGAGTGTAGTATCGCATGTCGACCATTTTTAGATTACTCTGTCATAGTTTCTACACTACTCCTAAAAGGCCAAGATGGGTTAAAGGTTCTATGGTCCTTAGCTTTAGCAGGCTCTTAGGTCGAAAGCAGCACGTCTTCCCGATTACTCAGTAAATGACACTACAGTCAAAGGGGCCTCCACTAAGTGAGGGATATCATGTCTCCTTTTTTGGGATTACTCCCTCAAAGTTAACATGACTATACCGCCCGTCTTATCTTACTTTTGCCCAAGTCCGGGTATAGGACTTATGAGAAATCACCAAGCACCCTGAAAACCAGAAAAATCCAGACAAACGCATATACAACATATAATATACAACAAAAAAAAGCACATACACATATAAACAAAGATAGGCCCAACCCACTTAGGGATGGACCAACATTTATCCGATATTTCCCCAGTGAAGTCGCCATTTTTTCTGTAGCGGTAGAAATGTTGAGACTAAGCCACTAGATTGACTTAACTCACACAGATCAAAATAAAAATCGCCATCGTTCTTAATTATTTCCAGAGGAATGGGAAAAGATAGAATAACCCAAAAAGAGAGAGAGAGAAACTAAGTTCGGGGGTTGGTTATGCAAAGGGAAGGTATTAGCACCCTAAACATCTATGGTACTCCGCAGGAACCTCTTTGAAAATTTGTGTATTTTGGCTATAAGATTTGTATACAAAATAGATTGTGGGGATGAGAAAATAAGTATTTTTTTTAATTTTTCACCCGCCGCGGTTGTGAACCTTTAGTTCCTATGTACCACCTTCCGTGTAATAGGGGATCAAGGTACTCGTAGTTCACCTTTTAAAATTTTAAAACACAAGTGTGTTGGTTAATTTTAATATACAAGACATCATTGTCTTATTCGAGTGGAAGAACATACTTATTACCCATGATTATGAGAAAGGATACTTTGCGTCATCTCAAAGTGGAGGATATAGCTTGGATTTTAAAATCAAAAAAGCCTTGCTTAACACCCAAATGGAAAATATATCACTTCACTACATATCATAAAAGTATAGTAACTCGCATCACTATAAAGATTGACAAGAGTCTAATCTTTTGAGAAACTTTTGAAATAAAAAGCCAAAGTGGCAAAATGATTTGAATGAGAAGATTGAATTTTAGTCTTCTCACAAAAAAATGTCAAAGTATTATTAAGTTGGTTAAAGTTTGATTAAGAAAATATTTTTTGAAAATGCATGGACCTAAGTCTAAGTTTATTATGAAAGCGGTTCAAGTTTATAAAACATGAATAGTTTTAAAAAGAAGGGAGAAGATTTTTGAAATTAAAAAAGATAGGAGGAGATGAAGGGGTTATCCTAAAGCATAAGGTAAAAGCTATGGGAAAAGAACCGTCTAACCAACAAGAAGCCAACATTTGACACAATGAGTCAATGTAGAATTCCCATCCTTTGGATTGAAGCCAAAAAAGAAAGGATATGAAACCTCTTAAGAAAACCAAGCTTCAGATGCATTATGTCTTCACAAAAATTTGGGCAGAGTAACGGTTGTATATAGATGAATTTTTTATCACAAACAAAGCATATAATTAGAATAACCTGCACACAAAGAAAACAAATAACCCAATATCTCGGGGTAAACCCTAAAAACTCCAGACAAAATAACAATAGAAGTCACCAAGGTCTCAAGGTAGGTCAAGGTCTCTACTCCTAAGTCCAAGAAGTCCATAACTCCAAAATGCAAAGGATAGTAACCAAATAGTCCAAGTAACATTAAAGTTTTTTATTGTTCAAGTTGGTTATTAATTATCTTAAAAAATAAAATGGAAAGCTCAAGTAAGCAAAAATAAAAACGACATAAAGATAAATGCTCAAGTGAGCAAAGAGGAAAATAGCATGAAACGTAAATGCTAAAATAAATGGTGTGTAAAAGTAAAGGCGTAAAGTAAAAGCATAGAAATAAAAGTCAATTGTTAAAGAGTTAGAAATTAGAGGTTAGTTGAATGACCATCTTGAATCTTGCATATGGAAACTCATTAGAAAATTTATAAGATCAAAGCCTCTCAACAACAAGTTCCATTTGCTTTTTGTTAAGTATATCATTCATTTCAAATTCTCGAGGCAACAATAAATGATCAACGATGTTTAAATGATTCACTTAGTCCAAAATTTATGAAAATTAATTAGAGAATTGATAAGACCAAAGCCTCCTAACAATGAACCTCAATATTATTGGATCCAAAGGTTTCAAATTAAACATATTTGGGCTTACAAACATAGATTTGGGCCACGAATGATCATTTCTCGAATCGGGATAAAATTTAGCGCTATGTTAAGCAATTGTAAGTGGACTTATGTAGAAGTCGCACCTATTTTGAGGCTGGTCATTAGCAATCTATGTGCCATATGTTTGGAGAGATGATATGTAGATTATCCTCTAACAACATGTAGCACAATGAGAAAGGGATATGATGAAGAGGGAGGGGATGCAATGTATGAAGTTAGGGTTTCAAATATCATCAACATCATTCATCCATTTTAGTTGATTTGGTTTCTCAACCTATCAACACCCAAGATCTAATGAGGTTGAAGAATTTGTCACCAAATGAAGTCCAAGTCAGAACCAAAATAAAATAAAAAATTAATAAAAATAATATTTAATAAAACAAAAATTAAAATGGTTAATAAAAGGAGAATAATTGATGAAATACACAAAGTATATTAAAGCACCAAATAAAAATCCTAAAAAAATAGTCAGAGGTCAAACATTATTTAATAAATATTGACAAAAAATTTCATAATTTTTTTTAAGTCAGAAGTTAATTTTAAAATTCAAGAAAATAAGCTAAATAAACCAAAATTTGAGAAAAATAGTAAAATTAAAAATAAAAATAAAATGAGGTCACCAATTATTTGTCAAGAGGCCATTGGGTCCTTCCATAATTTTTTAGAATTTAAAAAACGTAAGAAAGTATTTTTAAAATGATTAAAATAAGGCGAACAATGCAAACATTATGAAAAATATCAAATGTTAAAATAAAAATATGAAGAAAAAAATTCACAAAGTCAGAAATAATTCAAATTATTTTTATATATATTTTTCATAATTTTTGGATAAAAAAATGAATTTTTAAAGATAAAAGAAATTTAAAAATAATTTTGTAAAATAAAAACAAATCAGAAAAACCACACGCGTTGGATCTCTTTCACTTATACACGCTGGCAGATCTAATGGATTTGGGATGAGGGAGTATCATGGACCCAATCTAAGGCACGCGCATACATTACAAGAAAGTTCAACTAATCAAAATAAAATAATTGGCTGAGTGTCATTGGTTGAAGAACGACATGTAGGTCGTCTTCAACCAGCCTTCTGCAAGTAGGGAAAATTCGAGATCCTTGAATCTGTAAATTTACGTGTTAATAGTGGTACCATTAGATGCGTCTACTTGAGACGATCACAATCATATGCTCGTGAAAAATTTATATAGAGCATACCGTAGTCGATTTGGAAAAAACCAGATATGTTTGAAAATGTTAAATAAAAAATCAGAAGCATCAAATGCATTGTTTCACCAAAATTGAGTTAAGAGCAAGCATCAGTGAAAATCATAGACCATTCCAGTAATTTGAGTTAGAAGATTTGGTTCCTTAAACTACCTGAATGAATTCAGATGAATTTGCTCTATAAATGGACTTGGCTAGCATGATTCAGGGCACTAAAAGGCTTGATTCTTCTTCTATTAGCTTCATTGAAGTTCAAGGATGAAAGATCAATGACGAAATTGAATTGAAAAGTGGATAAAAGAGGAATTCGAAATCTCATAAAAGTGAGTTATGGAGGGAGTTTGACAGAGTGATTTTGGTTGTTCAAGCTGGCAAAAATGAGTGCAATAGAGCCTGTATTTATAGGAGAAGTGAATGGAATCAAGAGGAGGGGTGAATGATGCAATTTCCCTTGAGTTCATGCACACATGTGATCATGAAGAATGTGTGATCACATGTGCATCAAAACTCAACCAAATGACGTGTTTTATCATTATAAATTATCCAAACATATTTGATAATCATGTTTAAGTGGAAAACGCATGGAAATTTGGTGATTAGAAGCCAAATTATGAATTTTGAAATCTGACTTGAAGTGAAACTTCAGTTTTAAGGTACCAACTTTGAATCAATGGTATTCATAGCTCAAGGGGTCTTAGGGCATGATTTTTGAAGCATTTGGAAGATAAGGTCACAATCTTTATAATATGCAAAGAGTGAGATCAATTGGATGCTTGAGCTAAGAGTTGTGATGAGTCAAAGTTGAGAAAAAGATGCTGACTTTTTGTACTTAGAAAATTTCTAAGTTTTTCTTCAAAAGTGACCTATAATGTTTTGATTTAAAACAAGGCTTTCCTCCAAAACTGAGTTTTGATAATTGATTTTATCATAAAGTAGACTTCCCTAAGTGAATTTTGAAACTTGAATCACTCAAAAATACAAAGTATTGAAAAAGTTACGGCCTTGTAAAATTGGTGAAAATTAATGAGGTGACCTGTAATCTTTTGAGTTCTTAGGGAATCTTCCACTTATTTTCAAACTTTGCACATAAAATAAGAGTTAAAGTTAACATCCTTAAGATCATTATGGAAAAAGAATGGGCTTAAGGAGATAAAAATTGACCAATTTATGATCTTTTGGATTCACATGAGTGAATTTGATAGCCTATCTAGAGGACTTGTAATATCTCTCAATTATTAGGCAACTTCCACACAAAATTTCCTTGAAACTCTTGTAGTGATTAGTTGATAACCCTTTAAAGAGAAGCAAGTCTTTGGAATCACTAAAAAATCTCAAAATATGAGCAAGATATATCCCTTAGAAGTTCAAAACCCTAGCTCCTATAGAACCAAAATGACTTGGAAACCCCTTTCAATTTTTACAAACTTTCTTGCAAAATTACTCTTTCAATGTGAATAGAAGTTATTGTGGATGATAATAAGAACCCATAGCAACAAAAACCACTTCCAAGTATTCAGAATTGAGAGAGCTATGCACTTGTGATCAAGGAATCAAGAACTTGTTCAATTAGGTCAAAACTTCTTCAATCAACCCTTGTGTCTTTTGACTTTTTTTTGACAAGTTAAGGCATGATGAATCATAGTAAACCTTGTCATGATATTACTTTAAAGCATCTTCAATGATGAAGCTTGAATCTCAATGAACCTTTGTTGAACAAGGCATGGAAATAAACTCATGAACCTATAAATCAACCGGATGAAGTGTGTTATGCCCTCATCTATAGTATCATTAATTAGAGCAAACATTCATTGTATTTGTTAGTTAAAAGTTAATCAATACAAAAAAAATATGATCACAATATACAAATTAAGGTGCTTGGTGATTCCTCATGAGCAAACCTAAAGATATGGAGAAGAACCAAACCCTAGTGTGATCTTGATATGATTGAGTTGATATGAGATGATAGAGGAATCTTAGGGGCAAAAATTAGGGTACAACAACAGTGACTACAAAATTGTTGAACAGCTGGGGAAGACCCCATCCAAGATCTTTATGTTATCCCTACTATTGTGTTCTGAATCCCATACACACGCTTTAGTGAAATTCTTGACGATTGCTCACGTGCCACAAGAGATCTCTGCTGATCAATTTAGAAACTATGTTGCTAGCTTAACGATCGATAATGGATTAGGTTTCTCTAATGTTGATCTAACTCCGGAAGGAAGAAATCACAATAAAGCCCTGTATGTCTCCATTGAATGCAGGGGTACTACTTTGGCTCTTGTGTTGATTGATACTGGTTCCTCGTTGAATGTTCTACCGAAAGGCGCTCTTGACAGACTTGATTGCAAAGGGGTCATATTGAAACCCAATGATATTGTAGTTCGATCCTTTGAAGGATCAAAAAGGATGGTACACGGGGAAGTGGATCTTCCGATCAAAGTGGGTTAGCATGTCTTTGAATCTACCTTCTTTGTAATGGAAATTCGGCCAACTTATTCTTGCTTACTGGGATGCGCCTAGATCCATGGGGCAAGCGTTGTTACCTCTACCCTGCCCAGAAGCTAAAGTACCCTGTAAAGGGAAATATTGTTATTTTCAGTGGTGGAGAAGAGCATATAGTTAGCCACTTGAATTCATTCTGGTACATAGAGATGGATGGAGAATTTATTGAGACTCCCTGTCATATTTTCGAAGTTATCCCTCCTGCCCCTACTAAGATGTCTCTTCCATTCCCAAATTTACGAGGGTGCCACCCTAGATGGCTTCATTGAAAGATGTTAAGGCTACTGTAGAAGAAGGTGGTTGTACTATTTGGGGTCAGCTTCCTGACATCCCCTATAAATCTAACATGTTTGGTTTGGGTTTCACTGCAGAGGTTCAGAGGGTTGTTCGTCACGCTCGAGTTGGAAGGCCACCATTCTGCATCAGCAATAACAGATTCAACATGATAGAAGATGCTGACAATGATTATGACCTTAACAGTTGGATCTTTCCTATCGTTGGCAACGGGCTCAGCAAATGAAAGGAGGAATACATTATCTCTTTCTCCTTTAGTCATAAGTAATAGCTACATTTCTGTTTTTATTGCTTTCAAGTTTTGACTTTGTAATATTTAAACAATGACTTTAAGCCTTATGCTTTACCCGAGGCACAATGGTTCATTTGTTAAGGATTGTCATTTCATGAACATATTTTCATTTAATAAAGCAATGGACGTTTTGCATTCAAATTTTGTACTCCCTTTCTTTCTTTTCACTTTTATCACTTTCAAATAGCTATGTGTTCTTACAAACACCTACACAATACATTGCAGATCCACATCCACTCTGAATCCCGTTGGTAATAATTCCTCTATTGCCACTTATGACTTTGAAAATCTGATCTACCAAGTCGAGGATGAAGGTGAGGAAGATTGTGAAATACCTGGAGAACTAGCCAGACTCTTAATACAAGAAGAAAGGGCTATTCAACCACATGAAGAGCCAGTTGAAGTGGTAAACTTGGGTACTGAGACAAACAGAAAAAAGGTCAAGATAGGCGCCAACTTAGAGGACATTGTCCAAAACAAGTTGATACAAATGTTGCATGAATATGTTAAGATCTTTGGTTGGTCATACAAAGACATGTCAGGGCTTGATACTAATATTGTGGTTCAATGTCTGCTGATGAAAGATGGTTGTGCTCCCATAAAATACAAGGTTCGTTGTATGCATCCCGAGATGTCAGAGAAGATCAAGGATAGGGTTATGAAACAATTCAACGCAGGGTTATTAGCAGTGACATCATATCCTCAATGGGTTTTAAATTTTGTTCCGGTACCAAAGAAAGACGGCAAGGTACATATGTGTGTAGACTATAGGGATCTAAACAACGTGAGCCCTAAAGATGACTTCTGACTTCCACATATCGATGTTTTGGTCAAAACACCGCTCAGCACAAGGTATTCTCCTTCATGGATGGTTTCTCGGGATATAATCAGATCAAGATGGCACCTGAAGACATGGAAAAGACTACTTTTGTTACACAATGGGGCAATTTCAACTACAAGGTTATGCCTTTTGGGTTGACGAACACCAGTGCAACTTACCAGCGTGATATGGTAGCTTTGTTCCATGACATGATTCATCACGAGATAGAGGACTATATTGACGATATCATTTCCAGATCACAGACTGAAGAAGAACATTTGGGCCATCTATATAAGTTGTTTGAGAGACTGAAGAAGTATAAGCTAAGATTGAATCCGAACAAGTGCACCTTTGGGGGGAGATTTGAGAAAGAAGTTAGAGGTTTCTTGGGACGACTGAATTACATTTCCAGATTTATTTCCCATTTGAAGGCTACTTGTGAGTCGATCTTTAAGTTGCTGAAAAAATATCAGGTAGTGAAATGCAACGACGATTGTCAGATATCCTTTGACAAAATCAAGGATTACCTACAACAACCTCCAATTCTGATGCCACCATTTGAAGTAAGATCGTTGATCATGTATTTAACAGTGCTAGATAACTCAATGGGGTGTGTACTGGGGCTGCATGACGAGTCTGGTCGAAAATAACATGCAATATATTACCTTAGCAAAAAGTTTACCGACTGTGAAACAAGATACTTACTGCTCGAGAAAACTTGTTATGCTTTGGCATGGGCATCTCGCCGACTAAGACAATATATGATGACCCATACCACTTTATTGATCTCTAAAATGGATCCCATCAAATACATATTCGAGAAACCCGCTCTCTCCAGAAAAATAACCAGATAGAAAATGGTCTTGATAGAATACAAAATTCTGTACACCACTCAGAAAGCAATCAAAGGAAGTGTAATGGCAGATCATTTGGCGCATCAAGCTGTAGACGACTACCAATCTATGAAATTTTAATTCCCAGATGAGAACAATATGCAAGTTACAAATTGTGAACAACTCGGACCATATAAAGAACCAGAGTCAGAATCCCGATGGACTATGGTTTTCGACGGAGCTTCTAATGCACTTGGCAACAAAATTGGTGTTGTAATTATCTCTCCTCAGGGTTGCCGTACACCCTTTACCTCTCGTTTGTGTTTCAACTGTACCAACAATATGGCTGAATATGAAGCGTGCATCATGGATATTAAAGTGATATTGATCAGAGAATCAAAGGTAGAATGGGATACAAAGCATCCAAATCTTATTCCATATTGAGAGCATGTGTTAAACTTAATTATGTATTTTGAGGAGATCACTTTTGAGAACATCCGAAGAGAAGAGAATCAGTTGGTAGATGCATTAGCTACCATGTCGTTTATGTTTAAAGTCAGATGGTACAACGAGGCTCCCAAAATTACCATTGAAAGGCTAGACGAACCTACACACTGCTACGAAGTTGACACTGACAGAGTAGAAGAAAAGCCTTGGTTTTAGGAAGTGAAAAGATATCTTGAGGCTCAAGAGTATCCTGAAGGGGCATCTATCAATGACAAGAAGTTCCTATGGAAGTTCTTAGCTAAATTCTTCCTGAGCAACGGAATTCTGTATAGGCACAATCATGATTCGACTCTGCTTCATTGTATGGACAAGAAGGAGGCGGAGAAGATTATGAAGGATATGTACGAAGGTGTCTTTGGTACTCATTCTAGTGGACATACTATGGCTAATAAAATTCTGAGAGTGGATTACTATTGGTCGACTATTGAAATTGACTGTCATCACCATTCAAGAACTTGTCACAAGTGTCAGGTCTATCTTGACAAAGTTCATGTTCCTCCAGTACCTATTGTTGTACCCCAAATTTTGACCTAAGATACCATCTCCCATCTGCATCATTAGGTTGCAAGCGTTTTGATCTATCGATTTTTAAAAAATTCATAACTTTTTCAGGTCGAGAGCTGTTTATTTTTGAACGCTGAATTTATTAATCGATCAATGATCAAACAATGTTTATTAATTATTTATTATCTTAAATTTAAATAATTGGAATCTATTTTTGGTTATTATATAATTTAAAGATTTATGAATAATGAAATAAACATTTGAAAAGAGGTTTATTAATTGGTCAACAATGATTATTTAATTATTTATCATTCTAAGTTAAATAATTGAAATTCTATTTTTAATTATTATAATTTAGAAAATTATGAATAATGAATTAAATAATTGAAGTTATTAATTGATTAATGATGTTTATTTATTTGTTTATTATTCTGAATTTAAGTGATTGAAATTGATTTTCAGTTATTATACAATTTAAAGAATTATAAACGATAAATAAATAATTGGAAAGAAAAAGAATTAATTGGGAAATAATAGATTTTTATTCACTCTATTCTATTTATTACAATTGTTATTTAAATATTGTATTATTTACAAAATATTTATAATGACAATTACATAAAGAGTTTAAAGTAAAATAAAAACTATTTTTCTAAGATTCTAATTCTTCATCTTCTATCCAATGCCTTTTTGTCTGCTCATTTAATTTTACCTGCAAAACAATTAAAAGAAAAAGTCAGAAATAAATAAATAATTAAAAGCAAAAAAAAAATATTTTTTTAGTGTTCATCATTAAAAGCAAACGGTCGGAATCAGTTTTTACCCTTTTTGCAAATCGCGAGATTTCTCCCGGTTCACAAAAAGGGATTGATTTTTATTTTCAGAAATGAATGCACAATTTAAAAAGATGCACAAATTCATTTTTTTGTTTTCAAAACTGCATAATTAAAAAGCCAACTGCATACTTCAAATATGCATAATTTCTTTTTGTCAAAAACTGCATATTTCAAAAAATATACACAGCATACAAAAATCACCAGCATATGCATTTGTAAGACAATGCCAACGTAAACCATGCAAATATAAGAAGAAGCCAAAATACAATAGGCTCCTACTGTTACATTGCAAGTCAAAGAGCAAATATGCAGTTCAAATCAATATTTGCAAGCAAGGCATCTTTCCTTTTTTCATCATTTTCCAGCATTTTCACTTTTTCAGAACTTAAAAATACATAACATATCACTTTTATGTCAATTGGTATTGAGGAGAGAGAAGAGAGATAGAAGTATGGTTTTGCAGGTTTTGGTTTAGGCAGGAAGAGGATATATACAAACTACAGCAGCATCTCATAAGAAGAATAAAAGCATGAAAATAGAATAAAAACAAACTGATGTAACAGTAATATGCAGAAGGCCAAGAAAGCTAGTTAAATATTCAAACCTGAGCCATCAAGTTATGCCAAGCAAACTGTATAACATAACACGAACCCCTTCAAGAAAGAGAGTTCAACCTGCCTAAAGTTTTCAAATACTCCAAAACTGTAAAACAAACATACAAAAAACCATTTCTCCAAGTCTCAAACAAAAAACCATAGAACCTACTGCATAAAACCAGTAGAACCATCACAAAAATCAAAAACCACCAAATATGGCCTAAACCATACAAACCAATTTCCATCAACCTTAAAACCATTTCAAAACCATACAAAC
Organism: Vicia faba; assembly: GCA_948472305.1. Lineage (NCBI taxonomy): Eukaryota > Viridiplantae > Streptophyta > Magnoliopsida > Fabales > Fabaceae > Vicia > Vicia faba. The sequence goes on from OX451740.1 coordinate 835,898,699, forward strand.
CTGCATAAACCATAAAAACCAATTTCCATTTCTAAACCATTAAACCAGAAAACTTCCAAACCATGTCAAGGTCACCTGCTGCATTAAAACCAGTAAAACACTTGGCCTGACTCATAAAACCATAACCAAAACCGAACCTTATGGCCTAAACAAAACAACCTTGGCCTAAACCATAGAAACTGCTGTCAAACAAAAACCATTAACCATCTATAACCATCAATAACCACCGATAACCCACTTCTAGCCTCAACCAAACAAAACGGCATAGTCAAGCATAATGGCCTAAGAAACCTGTAAAAGCCTCAAACACCATCAACCATAACCATGAAGCATAAACAATAACATGTCCAATACCGTCAAGACCTCAGATACATCATCATAGGCCAAAAATCCAAAAGGGAAACTGAAGCAACAGTCGCAGAAAGAAGAAAAGGGCAAGCTAATCAAAACAATAGCATTCCAACAATGGTACCCAATGCAACATAGCATTCAAGGTATCCAGGCAACAAAAAAAAGCATACAGAAGCAGTAAAGAAGAAGAGAGAAAGTATTCGAAGGTCACAGTTTAGGCAAAGCAAGGTAAAAGGCAGAAGAGAAGAAATATATTGCACAAGTTTTCAGTTTACTCATCATCAAACAATTAAGAACGAAGTACCGGTAGTCCGAAGCAACATCGTGCGTATCCCTCGCCGTCCCGGCCTCCTAAGCGTATCGCCCTCAACCCTCCTCCTCCATCTCCAGGTAACAGTCGTTCTTCTTTCCATTCAATACCTCAAAATAATCATGTGAAAAACGAATAAGAATCAGAATAGATGAAAATCACGAACATGCAATCGTAACCAAAACCTAATGAATTGAAAGATAACGTTCGTACCGTGAATCCGTAACTATCGCCCTAACGCTTTGACCGGAGGGAAGAGGAGGTTGAAGACTGCTGGTGGCCATTAGGGCGAGAAAGCTCAGGCAAGGCTCGGACGAAAGCAAGAGACGAAAAGATGAGAACGAAGAAGACGGTACAAGCGAGCGGCGCCGTTGTTGCAAAACCTAATCCCTAATTCATTTAACAAATCACGTTTAACCCTAAAACAATTGTAAAACCTGAATGGGCCTTACCCATCTCTGCCTACAAGCCCAGCGAAACCCTTTGTACACCCCCCTTCCCTATCTTTTGTCTTGGGCCCCTCAGACCCCTTTGGCCTATATATGATTGTTCATCTAGCTTTTTTAATACACCTTCTTTTTTCTATTTATTCCTTTTGTTAGTTTTTAGAACTATTACTAATTTAGTTGGATTAATTAGTAGCTTAATCAATTAATAAATTTAACTAAAACATTTTAATCATTTTACCTTTTGTTTATTAAGTTTAATTTTAGGTTTATTTGGTAATTTTTAAATATTCCCTTTTTTTAATTAGGTTTAAGTTAGTAACTTTTAAGTATTCATTTAGTTTGATTATTTAATAATTCTTTAAAAAATAATGCCTTATATAGAACTCTAAAAAATATATTAAAAAAATAGAAACTTAAAAAACTTAAAAAACATTTTTTATTTTCCTTAATTAATTCTCATGCTTTGTCCCTATAAAAATGCGTAAAAAATGAAAACTATTAAAAACATTTTCTTTTCATTAATATTAAACAAAAAATCATAAAAATGCACGTTCACACACTTAGTCTTTTATTTAATTGTTGTATATCATTTATTTATCATAATTTTTTGTTTACTCGATTATTCTGTTTACGTTTAAATCCAAGGGAAAAAAATGATTAAACTGGTCGACTTCATGTCCTCGAGTCCAATCATGCGAACATTCGCATTTCATCAAAACTTAGGATAATTTTTCCTCAAATATTCAATCTTTTCAAAACTTATACCTTTTAAGCAAAAACTTCGACATTAGGTCGTCGTCTCTTCAAAAACCCGTCCGTACCCCTTTTTCGGCCAAAACGATTCATTTTTCAATCAAACGAACAATTTTAATAAACAGATATTTCAAAAGGTTCCTATAGAGTACTATAGATACATTGGGTGCTAATACCTTCCCATTGTATAACCAACCCCCGAACCATAGATCTCTTTTCAAAAACGCCTTGTATTTTTATTACTTTTAAAAGTATTATTTACATTGCATATTTAGGGTTTTATTTCGCTCTTTCCCCTTTTCCCTTTGAAACAATAAAGCGCGGTGGCGACTCTTGCTTTTTGTGAGACGAATTAATCAATAATTCGATCTCCGATTTACCCCGCTACATTTTTTATCGCTACAGAATTGGCAACTCTACTGGGGATAGATTGACCTCTTGCTGGTCCATCCCTAAGTGGGTTAAGCCTAATTTGTTTTATCTGTTTTATTATTATTTGATTTGTTTGATTATGTGTTTGAATTGGGGTGTTTGGGTTTTTTTTGCAAAGGACGAATCCTATACTCGGATTAAGTAACACTTAAGAATAGGACGGGTGGTACAGTCATGTTAACTTTGAGGGAGTAATCCCGAAGAAGGAGGCATGAGATCCCCCACTCAATGGAAGGCCCTCTTGAACTTAATATTTGTTTACTGAGTAATCGGGAAGACATTATTATTTTCGACCTAGGAGCCCGAGAAGTTGAGGACCGTAGAACCCTAACCCATCTTGGCCTTTTTAGGTGTAGCGCGGAGACTATAACGGAGTAATTCGGAAGTAGTTGTTACGCGATGCTACGCTCGGACGAGTTTCTCTTGAGAATATTGCTAATTATTGAGTAATTAAGACGTTGGTAATATCCGAAGGAGGAATGTAGACTCTGGGAACTCTTAGAACATTGTCTTACAGGTGCGATTGAACCGTTAGTACATACCTTTGGGTGGGCTTTACCCTCGACTCCATGCTAAACGTTGAACCTTTGAACCCCATGTTTGCAAACTTGTGTGTGACTGTTGCATTATCATTCATCCATGCATTCATCAACATTTTTGTAAAAAAACTTGTTTTTCAAGGAACTTCGGAATGATTTTTGCAGACATCTCAAGTTATTATGGAATTTGGAAGGAGAAACACTCGAAGTTTTAGTTTTAAGGAGCCCGAGATTGAAGAACTGAAGAGTTTGATTCCGAAGATCGAGAACCCGACGGATTTTCAGAAGAAGTTTGGGTCCATTATACCTCTCATGAAGCGCAAGATGAAGGAAGGCATTCTTAATACGTTGGTTCAATTCTACGATCCTTTGTACTGATGTTTCACCTTTCCGGATTACCAGTTGATGCCCACCTTAGAAGAGTATTCCTACATACTTGGTTTGCCGATCACCGACTGTGTTCCTTTTTCTGGCTTAGAAGAGGAACCCAAATCTCACGAGATAGCGACCATCACCCACTTGAAGAAGTCAGAGATAGAGGAGAACATGACTACAAAAGGGGGAATCCGAGGTTTGTCTGCGCAGTTTTTGTTGAAGAAAGCTCGTCAGTTCGCTGAGATGAAAGATACTGTTGCCTTTGAAGACGTGTTTGCTTTACTCGCTTATGGTCTATTCTTGTTTCCTAACATTGATAAGTTTGTGGATATCAACGCCATCCGAATTTTCTTGATTGGAAATCCGGTCCCTACGCTGCTAGGAGATACCTACTACTCCATCCATCTTCGAAACTCTTATCAAGGAGGGATGATTATTTGTTGTGCACCGTTGCTGTATCAGTGGTATGTTTCACATCTACCTGGGTCTGATGTTTTCTGGGATCTCGAGAAGGAGCCGCATTGGGCGCCGAAGATTATGGCTCTCACTCATTTCGACATTGATTGGTATAATCGAGTTTACTACGACGTGAAGATCATCGATAGCTGTGGTGCTTTTCCTAAAGTGCCTCTTCTTGGTACGAAGGGTGGAATTAATTATAACCCTGTTCTCGCGCGCCGTCAGTTTGGGTACCCGATGAGAGATAAGACAAACAACATCCATGTGAGTGGTTTCTTTCTACGGAAGGACAAGATCATCAGGCAGCTAAGAGGGAGATCGAAGGAGCTTGGCGCCACATCCATAGGAAAGGGATAGATATGTTAGGACATAGAGGTGTCGTTTCTTTGGAGCCTTACCTACAGTGGGTCCGTGCTAGGGCTTGTGCTTTCAAGATGCCCTATAAACTTGATAAACCTTTATTCCCTACCATTGCATCATCATCTGTTGTTATCCCTATCGCGAATATAGGAGAATACCAAGGAAATCTGGCCCGGATGAAGTCCGAGAGGGATGCTTGGAAAGAAAAGTGCAATATGTCTGAATATGAGAATCGAGTCCTGACTCGACAACTAAAGGAAAAGGAGGAGTTGCTGTTTATTCAAGACGGCTGGTTCATTGATCACGATGAGAAACTTCGTCAAAAGGATGCTTTACTGAAGAAGTATGCTAGTGAGAGGAAGAGAAAGAAGGAAGGTTCGGTAAGCGTTGCTCTTGTTCCTAATCCACAGAAGGAAATCATTGATCGACTGGTAGCTGAGAAGAAAGAGATGGAAGAATTTTATGAAGAGAAGATCAAGAAGCTCCGGTTACAGTTGGTATTTGGTCCTTCATCCGATGTTTCAGAGTGATCTTTAGCTTTTAGTTTTATTTTATTGATGTCATTTTGTAAAACTATGTAAAAGGGCTTCATGCTCCGAAGTTGTAATTTATTGCTTTATTATGGACTTCATGTTCCAAAGTTGTAATTTATTGCTTTATTATGGACTTCATGTTCCAAAGTTGTAATTTATTGCTTTATTATGGGCTTCGTGTTCCAAAATTGTAATTTACTGCTTTTATTATCGGGTTGTTATCCCAAAGTTGTAATTTATTGTTTTGTTATTCCAAAGTTGTAAGTTGTAATTTACCGCTTTTTGATTAATGGATTGAGTTTTCGTTATTCCAAATTCCCTTACCGTTGATGTATGCAAAATTATCGAAGTTCCTTGAAAAACTATTAAAATGAACCATCATTTGCATCGCACATCATGCATCATTCAACTTTCCACTTCACATGTTTTCTAGAGTCTTATCCTTGTCTCTTTTTCCACTCCAAAGGTTGTCAAGCTGTCTCACCGATACGACACTCGAGCCAATCGTCAGAGGAAAATGGAAGATCTGGAATAGGAAAACCATGAGCTTCGTGGGGAAGTTGCTACCCTTCGTATCGAGATGGAAAAGTTAACTGCGTTAGTGGAAAGTTTGGTGGCTGTTCAGAATCAGCCATCGACTACAGTTGCTGAGATTCAGACTTCAACTCCAGTGGTTTCCGAAATTGTCACCGTTCCGACATCTGTGACTCAAATCAACTCTCTGCTTCAACATCAGATGCCGAAAGGTTTTCCGTGGGGAATGACTTACAACTTTGTGCCAGAGGGGTATCAGCCTGCCGTACAGCCTTTGTTTCAGCCTGCTTTGTCTCTTCCTCAACCAGAGACAACTGCCTTGCCGCCGGTAATCCCGTCTGTAACACCTTTTCCGCAACCGGTAATGACAATTGTCGCTCCTGTGGTCCACTCCGTGCCATACTTGAATGAACCTACTTATCCTGCCGAGCCTGCTGAAAGTTTGGGTCTTTTTGATAGAATAGAAGAATTTCAGGATCAGTTCCAGGAAATGCAGAAGGAGCTTAGAGCGTTAAAGGGGAAGAATTTGTTTGGGAAGAACACACACGACCTTTGTTTAGTTCCAAATGTCAAGATTCCAGCAAAATTCAAAGTGCCAAACTTTGAGAGATATAAGGGTGATTCATGTCCTAGAAGTCATTTGACTATGTACGTGAGAAAGATGTCTACGTATTCTGATGATCATGACTTGTTGATTCATTATTTTCAAGATAGTTTGACGGGTGCTGCTCTAAAGTGGTATATGGGTTTAGACAGTATTCGGATCCGCAACTTCAACGATCTTAGCGAAGCTTTTGTTCACCAGTATAAGTACAACGTTGACATGGCACCGGACAGGGATCAACTCTGGGCGATGTCGCAAAGAGACAGAGAATCTTTTAAGGAATACGCCCAGAGATGGCGTGAAATTGCTGCTCAAATCTATCCACCTCTTGAGGAGAAAGAGATGACTAAGATATTTTTGAAGACTTTAGGTTCCTTTTACTATGAAAGAATGATCGCCAGCGCACCCAGTGACTTCACCGAAATGGTAAGCATGGGCATGCCGTTAGAGGAAGGGATTCGTGAAGGGCGTTTGGTTAAAGAAGGAAGTCCGTCTAGCAGTACTAAGAAGTTTGGAAGTGTTTTCCCGAAAAGAAAAGAGCAGGATGTCAGCGCTTTGTTCCCAGGGAGACCGAGGAGAGGTTACTCTCACGTTGCGGCAGTCACTCCGGCTGTCCGCCCAGCTTTGATGACCCCAGCTCATCAAACTCCACCAACTCAACAACGGCCATTTCAGCAGCAGCCTCGACAACAGGCTTATCCATTCAACACCCAGAACCGTTCACCTAGAAAACCGCAGTTCGATGCCATTCCTATGACTTATACTGAATTGTTCCCTGCTCTTATCAGAAAGAATCTCATAACGACAAAGCCTCCTCCTGTCGCACCGAACAATACTTCTCCGTGGTACAAGGCGGATCAGTTTTGTGAATATCATCAAGGGTCGCCGGGGCACAACCTTGAGAATTGCTTTGCTCTGAAGGTGGACGTGCAGAGGTTGGTTAAGAATGGTATCTTGTTTTTCAAGGATGTTAATCCAAATGTTAGAGATAATCCTTTGCCTCGACATGGGGCAGCTTCAGTGAATATGGTGGAAAGTTGTCCGGGAAAGTTTCGAGTTTTTCAAGTTGAACACATAAGAGAGTCGTTGATCAGGTTACATCAGAGTTTGAGAAGACTTGCCTTTGTTAGACATCAGCATGATTATGATGTTTGTGAATTTTGTTCAAGAGAGGTTGATTGTCCTATTGTGAAGGAGGATATTCACAAGTTGTTAGACCAGAGAGTTATCACTATTACATATGACAGAGATCCGGAGGATGAAGTGAATGTAATCATACCACAATTCAATTTTCCTGAATCAGTAGAAATTGTTTACGACAGTCATACTGCACCTGTTGATCCTTTGACTATTTACCCACCTGGTCCTGTGCCTTACAACTCAGACCAAGCTGTACCGTATAAGTATAATGCCACAATGATTGAGAATGGGGTAGAAGTCCCTATACCGACAAGGCCATCTTTTGTAAACATTGCTGATGTGAGTAGAGTTACGAGAAGTGGACGTGTTTTTGCAGCAGTACCTTTGAAGAGGCCGGAAGTTCAAGTCAGGAGACCCATACCTGCAGGAATTCCAGTGAGAAATGTGGAACCAAGGGTTGAGATAGGCCGATCCAGTGAACCTATCCCTCGCCCTGAGGATGATGAGATCTTGAAGCTTATCAGCAGAAGTGAATATAAGATTGTGGACCAACTTTTGCAAACTCCTTCCAAGATTTCTTTGCTTGCTTTACTGAGAGATTTTGGTGCCCATAGAGAAGCTTTGATGAAGGTCTTGGACCAGGCGTTCGTGGATCATGATGTGACGGTTGACCAATTTGATGGAATTGTGGGAAATATTACTTCGTGTAACAATCTTGGTTTCCGTGATGAAGAACTCCCGGAGGAGGGGAGAAACCATAATATGGCTTTGCATATCTCAGTAAGTTGTGGAAATGATACCTTATCAAGTGTGTTGGTAGATACGGGTTCGTCGTTGAATGTGATGCCCAAGACTACTTTATCTCGGCTCTCATATCCAGGTGCTCCCATGAGACCCAGTGGGGTAATCGTTAAAGAGTTTGATGGTTCTAGGAAGACAGTTATTGGTGAAGTGGATCTTCCTATAGTAATTGGTCCCCATACTTTTCAAATCACTTTCCAAGTGATGGATATCCGTGCTGCCTACAGTTGCTTATTGGGTCGTCCATGGATCCATGATGCAGGGGCAGTCACCTCCACGCTCCATCAGAGACTGAAGTTTGTGAGGCATGGGAAGCTAGTGATGATCGGTGGAGAGAAGGCTATGGTGGTAAGCCATTTATCATCCTTCTCTTTTATTGATGCTGACGAGGATGTTGGAACCCAGTTCCAAGGTCTTTCTGTTGCCAAGAATGAAGTGAAGAAGCAAGGGGCATCCATTTCTTCTTTTGAGGATGCGCGGCGAGTGGTGGAAAGTGGTTCGGCCGAAGGATGGGGCCAGGTGTTGACTTTGCCCGAGAACAAATCTGGAGAAGGTCTTGGCTTTCATCCAGTGTCTGCAAGAGTCAAGAATGAAGTGGTTGTTCGTCCGATTCAAGAGGTTTTCCGGAGTGCAGGTTTTATACATCCTGAGGTTGATGCTATCATAGAAGATGATTCTGAGGAAGATTTGCCCGATTTTGTGACGCCTGGACTGGCTTTCCAAAACTGGATAGTTGTTGATGTTCCTATTGTTATGCATATTTCCGAGTAATGTTTTGTTTTGTTTTTCTTTGAAAAAATTCGCTCTGCCCAAGGCAAAAAGTATTTTGTGTCGGGCTATGAAAAATAATTCCTTTTGCTCTGCCCAAGGCAAAAGAGAAATGTCTGGGCCCTTTGTTTCAAGTATTTCCCGTCAATGAATAAAATGTTATTTTGTCCACTACTGTTTTATTTTTTCACTTTTTCTGGGAAATGATAATGAAAATTAATTGGTAGTAATAGGAAAATATAATAACCTTTTGTTTTATTTGCACAAATCGATTTCTAAATTAAAGCATAATCATATGTGCAGATTAATCCATGACTTAACCATGGAAAACAATGATCATATGCCCTCTCCCAACTTTGAATTCCCTGTGTTCAGAGCCGAAGAAGAGGATAGTGAAGAGATTCCTGTTGAAATTTCCCGTTTGCTTGAGCATGATAAGAAGATCATTCAACTGTTTGAAGAACCTGTAGAGTTGGTCAACTTGGGTGATGAAGAAGATAGAAAGGAAGTCAAAGTCGGAGCATTGCTTATCCCGGAAGTTAAAGAGAAAATGTTGGAGCTTCTCAAAGAGTATGTTGATGTGTTTGCTTGGTCCTACCAAGATATGCCGGGTTTGGACAATGATATTGTGGAGCATCATTTACCGTTGAGACATGAATGTCCGCCGATTAAGCAGAAGCTGAAAAGGACTCGTCCCGATATGGCTGACAAGATCAAAGAGGAGGTTCAGAAACAGATTAATGCAGGTTTCCTTGTTACATCGGTCTATCCTCAGTGGTTAGCCAATATCGTGCCTGTTGCAAAGAAAGATGGCAAAGTTCGGATGTGTGTAGACTATCGAGATCTGAATAGAGCTAGCCCAAAGGGTGACTTCCCATTACCGCATATTGACGTATTGGTCGACAGTACCGCCAAGTTCAAAGTCTTTTCTTTCATGGATGGCTTCTCTGGTTACAATCAAATCAAGATGGCACCAGAAGATATGGAGAAGACAGCTTTCATTACACCTTGGGGAACTTTTTGTTATCGGGTTATGCCGTTTGGTTTGAGGAATGCTGGCGCAACATACCAAAGGGCCATGACTGCTTTGTTCCATGACATGATGCATAAGGAGATAGAAGTGTATGTGGATGACATGATTGCCAAATCAAAGACTGAGGAAGATCACTTGGAACATTTGTTGAAGTTATTCCAGCGTTTGAGAAAGTACAAACTCCGTCTGAATCCCAACAAGTGCACTTTTGGTGTTCGTTCTGGAAGATTTCTGGGTTTCATTGTCAGTCAGAAAGGTATTGAAGTAGATCCTGATAAAGTCAAATCTATTCGAGAAATGCCCGCACCCAATATGGAAAAACAAGTAAGAGGATTCCTTGGGAGACTGAACTATATCTCTAGATTTATATCTCATACGACTGCTACCTGTGGGCCGATTTTCAAGCTTCTCCGAAAGAACCAAGGATGTGTGTGGACAGAAGATTGTCAGAGAGCTTTTGATAGCATCAAAGAATATTTGCTTGAACCTCCCATTTTGATTCCTCCGGTGGAAGGAAGACCTTTGATTATGTACCTGACTATATTGGAAGACTCTATGGGATGTGTGCTTGGTCAACAAGATGAGACTGGAAGAAAGGAGCATGCCGTATACTATCTGAGTAAGAAATTCACAGACTGTGAGTCTCGGTACTCATTGCTTGAGAAAACCTGTTGTGCTTTAGCTTGGGCTACTCGCCGTCTGCGCCAGTATATGATTAACCACACCACTTGGTTGATCTCCAAAATGGATCCGATCAAGTATATCTTTGAGAAGCCCGCCTTATCTGGAAGAATAGCCCGTTGGCATATGTTGTTGTCCGAATATGACATTGAGTATCACACTCAGAAATCAATCAAAGGGAGTATTTTAGCCGATCATTTGGCTCACCAACCAATTGACGATTATCAATCCATCAAGTTTGATTTCCCAGATGAAGATGTTATGTACTTGAAAGCTAAAGATTGTGAAGAGTCGTTACCTGAAGAAGGACCTGATCCTGAATCCCATTGGGGTTTGATATTTGACGGAGCTGTGAATTCCTATGGAAATGGAATTGGGGTAATCATTGTCACTCCCCGAGGTACTCATATCCCGTTCACAGCGAGATTGAAGTTTGACTGCACGAACAACATGGCTGAATATGAGGCATGTATTATGGGTCTCGAAGAAGCAAGGGATCTAAGGATTAAGATTCTTGATATTTATGGAGATTCGACATTGGTGATTAATCAAATCAAAGGAGAATGGGAGACTCGTCATCCTGGTTTGATCCCTTACAGAGACTATGCTAGAAGATTATTAACTTTCTTCAAAAAGTGGAATTACATCATATCCCTAGAGATGAGAACCAAATGGCTGATGCTTTAGCTACTTTGTATTCAATGTTTCAAGTGAATGGTTGGAACGACGTGCCTACCATCCGGGTTATGCGCCTCGACAGACCTGCTCATGTGTTCTCAGTAGAAGAGGTCACCAACGACAAACCGTGGTTCTATGACATTAAACGTGTTCTTCAAACTCAAGAGTATCCGCCTGGGGCATCCAGTAAAGATAGGAAGACATTGAGAAGATTAGCAAGCAGTTTCTTTCTCAATGAAGAAGTTTTATATAAGAGGAATTATGACATGGTCTTGCTCAGATGTGTAGACAGACGTGAAGCAGACATGCTGATGCAAGAGGTACATGAAGGGTCCTTTGGCACTCATGCCAATGGACATGCAATGGCTAGAAAGATGTTGAGAGCTGGTTACTATTGGATGACAATGGAATCGGATTGCTGCAAGTATGTGAAGAAGTGTCATAAATGTCAGATTTATGCGGACAAGATACATGTGCCACCGACCCTCCTCAACGTTATCTCTTCACCTTGGCCTTTCTCTATGTGGGGCATTGATATGATTGGAATGATTGAACCCAAAGCTTCAAATGGTCATCGTTTCATTTTGGTAGCGATCGATTATTTTACTAAATGGGTGGAAGCAGCATCTTATGCTAATGTAACCCGACAGGTGGTAGTCAGATTTATCAAGAATCAGATCATTTGTCGATACGGCATCCCGAGCAAGATCATCACTGATAATGGTTCGAATTTGAATAACAAGATGATGAGAGAGCTTTGTGAAGAGTTCAAGATCGAACATCATAATTCTTCTCCTTACAAACCGAAGATGAATGGGGCTGTTGAAGCTGCTAACAAGAACATCAAAAAGATTGTCCAGAATATGGTGGTAACTTATAAAGATTGGCATGAAATGCTTCCGTTTGCTCTGCACGGATACCGTACTTCAGTTCGAACTTCGACAGGCGCAACCCCATTTTCCCTAGTTTATGGTATGGAAGCAGTACTCCCCGTGGAGGTTGAGATTCCGTCTCTGAGAGTGTTGATGGAAGCTAAACTTTCTGAGGCTGAGTGGTGTCAAAGTAGATATGAGCAGTTGAATTTAATCGAAGATAAGAGATTGACAGCTTTGTGTCACGGTCAGTTGTATCAGCAGAGAATGAAGAAGGCTTTTGATAAGAAGGTTCGACCACGCGAGTTCAGAGAAGGTGACCTTGTGCTCAAGAAGATATTATCTTTCCAACCTGATTCTAGGGGCAAGTGGGCTCCGAATTATGAAGGACCGTATGTCGTTAAGAAAGTTTTCTCTGGAGGTGCTTTGATTCTCACTAATATGGACGGTGAAGAACTCCCGCGCTCCATGAACGCCGATGTAGTCAAGAAGTATTTCGCTTAGGTTTGAGTTGACAGTTGGCTAAGTTGAAAACCCGAAGGGGCGGCTTAGGCAAGTTTTTGGTCAGACCAACCTTGGCATCTGCGCACATTTCGGAATTGAAAGTTGTTAGGGAGAATAGTGATCATTGTTTTTTGTGTAACCTTTTTATTTCATGTACTATTTCCCAAACTTTTGTAAACCGTTGGAGTCGCGTTGTTAGCGAACTACCATATTATTAATGAAATTTGAGCATTTTTACCTTTTGTGGGCAAAATTTTAATTTTTATGGAAATACTTGAAACAAATTTATCTAAAGTATTCTTATTTTAAAAATGTGTCGTGAATAACGAAAGGAATATTAACAGTTGTTCCAAGGATGGTCAAGCCATGAAATGTAACAGTATAGTAGTTTATCCTTGCATGATGAACATGTTTCGTTTCAAAATCGTCATTGAGGTGTTGGTTGTGTAAGCTTGTGTTTCTGGTGATACTAGGTTTGGTGACTCCCCAACTGTTCCAGTTAAGGTTTGTTTCAGTTATCTTTATTCGAGCAGATTTCTGAAGTGTAGTACGCTTCGTCTCATGCCAGTGGTCTATTGGTGTTAGAAGATTGGATTTGGGATACTTTTATCCTCATAAGATTTGAGCATTGTAGCGTGTTACGCTCCGACGTTGCTGTGTGGTTCCAGTTCCAGTTATTTTCCGTCTTTTTCAAGATTGGCCGAGTATCTATCTTTTTGTGACATCTTATCGTCTTCAGGATATTCCTTCTGTTCGTTTTGTCAGCATAACATTCATTTATTCATTTACACTTATATCACGCATACATATTCACATTTGTCATCGATTTTGGGTTGGACTTTGTTTATTCGAATAATGTACATGTTTCTTTCCAAGTAGAAGGTTAGCTTAGGCAGAAAATGTGCTTCCTTTCTAAATTCGCCAACTGAGCTAATCCTCGTGGATGATTTTTGATTTAGCTCACCTTGTCCATTTCTGGATAGGATGAATTCCCCAATCGAGTTGCTTTCTCATTGGGTAGAGTCTTGTTTGACTGTTTTCTCTCTGGTTTATTCCTGAATGAAGTTGTTGTCTCTTGCATAGGCTATCTCATTGATTTTCCCCAGTGAAGTCGCGACCTAGACGTACGGTGCATTTATTTTGCACGTTTAAGTATGTGATCTCCTCGGGAAGGATTGACTCATGATTTTCTTTGACGAAGATTCTATTCTCTTCCAGTGTCATTGCAATTCCCTTCTGAATTATTTTCGGAAAACGACAAGCGGCAGCTCTTCACGAGCAACTTGTGCGTTATTACTATTTTTGGAAAACGACAAGCGGCAGCTCTTCACGAGCAACTTGTACGTTATAGACACCGGAAAACGACAAGCGGCAGCTCTTCACGAGCAACTTGTGCGTCTTTATTATCTTGTGGAAAACGACAAGCGGCAGCTCTTCACGAGCAACTTGTGTGTCTTTATTATCTTGTGGAAAACGACAAGCGGCAACTCTTCACGAGCAACTTGTGCGTTATTATTTTGGAAAACGGAAAGCGGCAGTCTCTTTATTTGAGCAACTTGTACGTTATTATTTTTCTGGAAGACGGCAAGCGGCAGTCTCTTTATTTGAGCAACTTGTACGTTATTTTTTTTCTGGAAGACAACAATCGCCAGCTTCTTTATTTGAACAACTTGTATGTTATTGGTATTTTCTGGAATACAGCAAGCGGCAGCTTCTTTATTTGAGTAGCTTGAGTATCTACAATCTTATTATTATCTCAGCATTAATGAGTATATCTCGGGAAATCTCGCAGAGAAGCTTGTCATGAATCATTACCTTCAGAAGTCGGTAATCCATCATCAGCGAGATTGATTACTTTTCGTCTATCTTCGACCTTGAGTTGTGAACTCACTGTTTTGGGTCAATAATCTGTTTTATGGCCTATGCAAGATGCCTTCTTCGTTAGGGGTCAGAGGTCGTATCCCCTCAACTTTATTCGCTGTCAAGAGTCTGTCGTTTGAAGTCGATAGCTCGTTTCCCCAGTAGTGTATAATCCACGTCTCTGTGTTTTGTTGGTGCTTGATTCCCCCAGCATCGTCTTGTCTCATACAATACCTTTCTCTATTGAATTCAATCACTGCATTCATATCAAACATAATGGCGGTATCTTAGGGTAAAAATTTGCGTATTATGTATTTAAGTACCTTCAATCTCGTCGAAACGAAGATTTTAATCTTCATATCTCCGGATAGAAGAAACTTAAATAGGGGCAGCTGTTGTACCCCAAATTTTGACCTAAGATACCATCTCCCATCTGCATCATTACGTTGCAAGCGTTTTGATCTATCGATTTTTAAAAAATTCATAACTTTTTCAGGTCGAGAGCTGTTTATTTTTGAACGCTGAATTTATTAATCGATCAATGATCAAACAATGTTTATTAATTATTTATTATCTTAAATTTAAATAATTGGAATCTATTTTCGGTTATTATATAATTTAAAGATTTATGAATAATGAAATAAACATTTGAAAAGAGGTTTATTAATTGGTCAACAATGATTATTTAATTATTTATCATTCTAAGTTAAATAATTGAAATTCTATTTTTAATTATTATAATTTAGAAAATTATGAATAATGAATTAAATAATTGAAGTTATTAATTGATCAATGATGTTTATTTATTTGTTTATTATTCTGAATTTAAGTGATTGAAATTGATTTTCAGTTATTATACAATTTAAAGAATTATAAACGATAAATAAATAATTGGAAAGAAAAAGAATTAATTGGGAAATAATAGATTTTTATTCACTCTATTCTATTTATTACAATTGTTATTTAAATATTGTATTATTTACAAAATATTTATAATGACAATTACATAAAGAGTTTAAAGTAAAATAAAAACTATTTTTCTAAGATTCTAATTCTTCATCTTCTATCCAATGCCTTTTTGTCTGCTCATTTAATTTTACCTGCAAAACAATTAAAAGAAAAAGTCAGAAATAAATAAATAATTAAAAGCAAAAAAAATTATTTTTTTAGTGTTCATCATTAAAAGCAAACGGTCGGAATCAGTTTTTACCTTTTTGCAAATCGCGGGATTTCTCCCGGTTCACAAAAAGGGATGGATTTTTATTTTCAGAAATGAATGCACAATTTAAAAAGATGCACAAATTCATTTTTTGTTTTCAAAACTGCATAATTAAAAAGCCAACTGCATACTTCAAATATGCATAATTTCTTTTTGTCAAAAACTGCATATTTTAAAAAATATACACAGCATACAAAAATCACCAGCATATGCATTTGTAAGACAAAGCCAACGTAAACCATGCAAATATAAGAAGAAGCCAAAATACAATAGGCTCCTACTGTTACATTGCAAGTCAAAGAGCAAATATGCAGTTCAAATCAATATTTGCAAGCAAGGCATCTTTCCTTTTTTCATCATTTTCCAGCATTTTCACTTTTTCAGAACTTAAAAATACATAACATATCACTTTTATGTCAATTGGTATTGAGGAGAGAGAAGAGAGATAGAAGTATGGTTTTGCAGGTTTTGGTTTAGGCAGGAAGAGGATATATACAAACTACAGCAGCATCTCATAAGAAGAATGAAAGCATGAAAATAGAATAAAAACAAACTGATGTAACAGTAATATGCAGAAGGCCAAGAAAGCTAGTTAAATATTCAAACCTGAGCCATCAAGTTATGCCAAGCAAACTGTATAACATAACACGAACCCCTTCAAGAAAGAGAGTTCAACCTGGCTAAAGTTTTCAAATACTCCAAAACTGTAAAATAAACATACAAAAAACCGTTTCTCTAAGTCTCAAACAAAAAACAATAGAACCTACTGCATAAAACCAGTAGAACCATCACAAAAATCAAAAACCACCAAATATGGCCTAAACCATACAAACCAATTTCCATCAACCTTAAAACCATTTCAAAACCATACAAACCTGCATAAACCATAAAAACCAATTTCCATTTCTAAACCATTAAACCAGAAAACTTCCAAACCATGTCAAGGTCACCTGCTGCATTAAAACTAGTAAAACACTTGGCCTGACTCATAAAACCATAACCAAAACCGAACCTTATGGCCTAAACAAAACAACCTTGGCCTAAACCATAGAAACTGCTGTCAAACAAAAACCATTAACCATCTATAACCATCAATAACCACCGATAACCCACTTCTAGCCTCAACCAAACAAAATGGCATAGTCAAGCATAATGGACTAAGAAACCTGTAAAAGCCTCAAACACCATCAACCATAACCATGAAGCATAAACAATAACATGTCCAATACCGTCAAGACCTTAGATACATCATCATAGGCCAAAAATCCAAAAGGGCAACTGAAGCAACAGTAGCAGAAAGAAGAAAAGGGCAAGCTAATCAAAACAATAGCATTCCAACAATGGTACCCAAGGCAACATAGCATTCAAGGCATGCAGGCAACAAAAAAAAGCATACAGAAGCAGTAAAGAAGAAGAGATAAAGTATTCGAAGGTCACAGTTTAGGCAAAGCAAGGTAAAAGGCAGAAGAGAAGAAATATATTGCACAAGTTTTCAGTTTACTCATCATCAAACAATTAAGAATGAAGTACCGGTAGTCCGAAGCAACATCATGCGTATCCCTCGCCGTCCCGGCCTCCTAAGCGTATCGCCCTCAACCCTCCTCCTCCATCTCCAGGTAACGGTCGTTCTTCTTTCCTTTCAATACCTCAAAATAATCATGTGAAAAACGAATAAGAATCCGAATAGATGAAAATCACGAACATGCAATCGTAACCAAAACCTAATGAATTGAAAGATAACGTTCGTACCGTGAATCCGTAACTATCGCCCTAACGCTTTGACCGGAGGGAAGAGGAGGTTGAAGACTGCTGGTGGCCATTAGGGCGAGAAAGCTCAGGCAAGGCTCGGACGAAAGCAAGAGACGAAGAGATGAGAACGAAGAAGACGGTACAAGCGAGCGGCGTCGTTGTTGCAAAACCTAATCCCTAATTCATTTAACAAATCAAGTTTAACCCTAAAACAATTGTAAAACTTGAATGGGCCTTACCCATCTCTGCCTACAAGCCCAGCGAAACCCTTTGTACACCCCCCTTCCCTATCTTTTGTCTTGGGCCCCTCAGACCCCTTTGGCCCATATATGATTGTTCATCTAGCTTTTTTAATACACCTTCTTTTTTCTATTTATTCCTTTTGTTAGTTTTTAGAACTATTACTAATTTAGTTGGATTAATTAGTAGCTTAATCAATTAATAAATTTAATTAAAACATTTTAATCATTTTACCTTTTGTTTATTAAGTTTAATTTTAGGTTTATTTGGTAATTTTTAAATATTCCCTTTTTTTAATTAGGTTTAAGTTAGTAACTTTTAAGTATTCATTTAGTTTGATTATTTAATAATTCTTTAAAAAATAATGCCTTATATAGAACTCTAAAAAATATATTAAAAAAATAGAAACTTAAAAAACTTAAAAAACATTTTTTATTTTCCTTAATTAATTCTCATGCTTTGTCCCTATAAAAAATGCGTAAAAAATGAAAACTATTAAAACATTTTCTTTTCATTAATATTAAACAAAAAATCATAAAAATGCACGTTCACACACTTAGTCTTTTATTTAATTGTTGTATATCATTTATTTATCATAATTTTCTGTTTACTCGATTATTCTGTTTAGTTTAAATCCAAGGGAAAAAATGATTAAACTGGTCGACTTCATGTCCTCGAGTCCAATCATGCGAACATTCGCATTTCATCAAAACTTAGGATAATTTTTCCTCAAATATTCAATCTTTTCAAAACTTATACCTTTTAAGCAAAAACTTCGACATTAGGTCGTCATCTCTTCAAAAACCCGTCCGTACCCCTTTTTCGGCCAAAACGATTCATTTTTCAATCAAACGAACAATTTTAATAAATAGATATTTCAAAAGGTTCCTATAGAGTACTATAGATACATTGGGTGCTAATACCTTCCCATTATATAACCAACCCCCGAACCATAGATCTCTTTTCAAAAACGCCTTGTATTTTTATTACTTTTAAAAGTATTATTTACATTGCATATTTAGGGTTTTATTTCGCTCTTTCCCCTTTTCCCTTGGAAACAATAAAGCGCGGTGGCGACTCTTGCTTTTTGTGAGACGAATTAATCAATAATTCGATCTCCGATTTACCCCGCTACATTTTTTATCGCTACACCTATGAATATCTTGACTGATCCTTGGTCGTTTGCAATATGGGGCATTAATATTATTGGAGAAATCAAGCCTACTTCTTATAACGGACATTGCTTCATCCTCGTCATTATTGATTATTTCACAAAGTGGGTTGAAGCAGACTCGTTTGCCTCTGTCACTAAGAATGTGGTTGGACGATTCATTAAGCATAACCTTATCTATCGGTATGGCATCCCCGAAAAGATTATCACAGATAATAATATTAATCTGAATAACACTATGATCATAGAACTCTGCACGCAGTTCAAGATTAAGCACCATAACTCGTCTCCATATCAACCGAAGATGAATGGCACAGTTGAAGCCGCCAAGAAGAATATTAAGAAGATTATACAGAAGATGACAGTGACCTATAAATATTGGCACGAGATGTTACCATTTGATCTTCACGGTTATCGCACTTCAGCTCGGACATCAACTGGGGAAACCCCATTCTCTCTAGTTTACAGTATGGAAGTTGTATTGCTTGTCAAAGTTTGGATTCCTTCCTTGAGAATTATGAAATATGCAGACTTGGACGAATACGAATGGATTCAGACTAGGCTAGATCAGTTGAATTTGATTAGCGAGAAGAGGTGTGCGGCTGTTTGTCACAGCC
Source organism: Vicia faba (assembly GCA_948472305.1). Lineage (NCBI taxonomy): Eukaryota > Viridiplantae > Streptophyta > Magnoliopsida > Fabales > Fabaceae > Vicia > Vicia faba. The sequence continues at coordinate 835,917,731 of OX451740.1, forward strand.
AGATGTATCAGAAGAGTACAATCAAAGCATTCAATAAGAAAATCAAGCATCGAGTATATCAAAGTAGTGACTTGGTAATAAAGCGCATCATCCTACCGCAAGGTGATCCCAGGGGAAAATGGACTCCCACCTACGAAGGGTCGTTTTTGATCAAGAAGATATTTTCAGGCGGTTCCATGATACTTACCACCATGGATGGTGAAGATCTTCCACACCCTGTGAACGCATACGTAGTTAAAAGATACTACGCATAAGAATGACCCGCTAGATTGACTGGCCTAGGATAAAATAAGGGCATCCCGGTGAACCAAAAGGGTTCAGGAAAAAATCAGGGATATATATATATATATATATATATATATATATATATATATATATATATATATATATATATATATATATATATATATATATATATATATATAAGACTGTAAACCCGGCAAGTCAAAAACTTGAAAATGTGGCTTGGGAAAAAAAGGGTATCCCGGTGGACTGGAAACCCAAAAGGGCGGTCCAGGAAAAAATTAGGGATTAAAGCGTACAACTATGTCCCGTTGGATCACTTACAACCAGCTTCAAGTTCGAATGGTACAATCAATTCAATCAACTTCTTCCGACAAGCCAGGGATGAGATACTCGAAGACATGGGGGCAATAGCAGAGTTGGAACCTGACGAGATTATTTATACATAGCTATACATTTTGTTTTCACTTTGTACTCTCTTCATTTTTCACGGCGATTTCCTCTTACTAGGATTTTTGTCTCCTTGTACAACAATCTCCTATTATAGGCAAACTATCAATATAAACACAATTTCATAGTTTAAATTTTGTTTAGTATTTTATGTTTTGTTTACAAAAACGTCCAATGATTAAGTTGAATGAACATATGCATATGAAAAAATATATGCATAAAAGTAGGAATAAGTATTTACTCAAGACTTTAGGAGTCGGGACAATGTTTAAGTCGTCCATAGATCTCCACAGAGTAATCCCCAATAAAGTTTCCCCGCAGAGCAGTTTCAATAGGATTATCCCCCGTGGAATCAGTGTCACAAGCTCATCTTCAATAAGGACATATTCCCAGCAGGCCATACTCACCAACAGATCCCTCTACCGGACCAATGAGTATAATTTTTTCCCTGGAAATGTTTCCAACCTACGGAGTTTCAATCTTTATTAGATTATGGCACCAGCACAATTCACATGAATTCTCTTCCCCCCAGAGTTTATTTCTCTAGCCAGATTCAATCCCCTACAGATTTCTCTTCTCTACCAGGGCTCATGTCCCCAGCAGAACATATTCCCCCAATGGTGTTTATTTCCCCAATAGGGTTTATTTCCCCAACGGAATTCAGTCTCCCCATCCTAAGGCTATCCCCATAACTACTGTAAATCATCGGTAAAACTTTTTCTTTCCAGCAAAGGGTAGTCCAGACCACTATCCCTAGAGAGTTGCTATGAAATCCGAGACCAGGCCAGGTATAAATTAATATTATCCTCCCCATATGAGTCAGCATCCATCTTGAAAAATCGGTAAGACAACACCCCGGAAGGTTATACATCTCTTTTATCCCCAGTCAGGGTATATAAGAATTAAATTCCGCAGTAAAGCGATGAACGGCTAATGTTCTTAAGCGTTTCTCCACAAACAGAAATCAACATTCCCCAGCATATTTTTCTCAAATAGCATACAGGAATCTCTAGCAGATCGAAGATTCATATTCGTCATCCCCAGCAACACTCAGGGATTTATTTTCCTGATCAAAAAACGTTATACGAAGCTACCGATACACTTCAATAACATATCACATTCATACATCATTTAGCATAACATATGCATATGAAACACAGTAATACATTCACATTTATTTCAAGAGCATCATTATGCAACGCATTACATACATCATGACATTTGCATAAAACTAACTATGTCTTTTCAGCTTAAGTTCGCAAATGGACAAGTATTTCCCTCATAGACTAAATCAGACCAGTAGCTACTTTAACATTTTCCCCTGAAAGTCATCCTGAAAGAGTTCTCTTCTAGATGAAGTCAGACGTAGACATCTTCTAGTGCATCATTCAGATGAAATCAATCATAGGTTTCCTTTTGATACCCTTTTTGGAAAATTCAGGCATAAACTCCTTCCAATACGTCTTCTAGTTGAAGTCGGGCGTAGACATCTTCTAGTTCAGATGAAATCAAGCATAGATTTCCTTCTGATACTCTTTTTGGAAAAATCAGGCGTATACTCTTTCCGGTACCTCTTATAGTTGAAGTCAAGCATAGACATCTTCTAGTTCAGATGAAATCAAGCGTAGATTTCCTTCTGATACTCTTTTTGGAAAAAGTCAAGCGTAGACTCTTTCCGATAACTCTTCTAGATGAAGTCAGGCGTAGACATCTTCTAGTGCATCGTTCAGATGAATTCAAGCATAAATTTCCTTCTGATACTCTTGTTGGAAAAAGTCAGGCGTAGACTTTTTCCAGTACCTCTTGTAGTTGAAGTCGAACATAGACATCTTCTGGTTTAGATGAAATCAAGCGTAGATTTATTTCTCATGCTCTTTTTTTGAAAAGTCAGGCATAGACTCTTTCTGGTACCTCTTCTAGTTGAATTCAGGTGTAGACATCTTCTAGTACATAATTAGGATGAAATCAAGCGTAGATTTCTTTCTGATACTCTTTTTGGAAAAAGTCAGACATGGACTCTTTCTGGTACATCTTCTACGACAAAGTCAGACGTAGACTTATTCTAATATTCCTATCAACAATTATTCTATATGGAATCTATAAGCCCATCTCCGACAACTCTCTGTCACCTCTCCAAATGGAATCTTTAAGCCTATTCCCGGTATAATCAACCAGCAGTGTTACTTCGTGCACATGCGAGTGCAAATTTCTGGGCATTTAAGTGTTCAATCATCTTTTACCTTTAAGTCACGAATGGCGGCCAATCTAACTTTTCAGGTTTAAGAAGATTGAACTGGGGAAGCTGTTGTACCCTAAAATTTTCCCTCCCATTTCTTCAAGACATTTTCATAAGGTCCTCATTTTCTCAAGGTTGCTTAAGAATTGATCAGACAAATTCTTCTCCTAAACAATGTGTCCACAACTAGGGTTTGGTATTTCTCAAGGAAGATTGGGTTTTCAAGGTCTCAAGTGGTTTTCATGGTTCTCCATAGGTCTTCAAGATTTTTCATGTCAAGTTTCATGTCTTGCATCGCAAGTTTGTTCAGTCAATTATCCAGATGATGGAATATCAACTATATTGGGTAAAAAGTTAACCATGGTCAACATACAGTAAAACTTCAAGATTTTTGGTCAACATTTTGAAGTGATATTCATCATTTGATCAAGGTTTGATCATGATTCATCAAGGAAAACTCTCAAATCATCAAAAGTCAAAAGTTGCCAAATTAGGATTTCCTAAGGAGAAGTCAACTGAACTTTGACCAAGCATAACTTTCACACGCTTCATCAGATTTTCCTCAACCAAAGGTTGTTTTGAAGGAAATTCAATTTTCTACAACTTTGTCTCTCTAAGCTCAAGTCCAAAAAATGCTCCATTTGAGAGACATGAGCCCATACATTATAGATCATTTCAAAAGTCAGCAAAAGACACTTTTTCTGAAGGCAACTTACATCAAGATAAAATCTTTAAAAGCAAAAATGATCAACATAGAAGTTGTAGAGGACATCTTGAGATTTCCAAAAAGTCGAAGATCACCTTGAAAAGATAAAAATTGAGTGAGTTATCACCAATGCAAGTAGGGAAATTTTGAGCAAATGCATGAAGGCCAATTTGAGAAAGCTTGAAATTTTGGACTATTAGGCCATGGTTTTGAGGTCAAAACGTGTGTTATACCCTTCATACACCTCATATTTCATTCACACACCCTTTGGCCTTGTTTTATTTTTATTATTTTTTATTTAATTCATTAATAATATAAAATAAAATAAGATAAAACTATATCTTACTACAAGAGCCCAAGCCCATTTGTTTATGCCCTAAAAATTCTCTATATATTTTGGCATCAAGACAAGAGCAAACACACAAAATCCTTGCCTCTCAATATTGTCAAAAAAATTCCAAATATTTTCAAGAACCCTAAAATTCACAAACCCTTATTACACTACCTCTCACCACAAGTTTGCGATTCCAATCAATTCCATTCCCTCCCAGGGTAAGATTAGATCATTTACAATGATCCAAATGGCCAAAAAACACTCATGCAAACATCACGATTTCATCCATATTTAAAATTCTGTAATTTTTAAAATTTCATGCATTCTAATGTTTAATAACGTTTTCTATTGTTGTACCCGAATATTTTCCCTCTCACTTATCAAGAATTTGCTCAGAAGATCTCCTTGGGCTCAAGACTACACTAGGATTTAATCAGCTCAAGACACCTCCTTAGGCACTGATGACCAAAATTAGGGTTTGAGTTTTCATAAGTATTTTTGAACTATCAATGCTTCATATGACTTTCATGGACCATTATGGACCCCCAAGATTACTCATGTAGAGTTTCAAGCCTTAGATCACATTTTTGCTCAGTCAATTGAGCAGTTGAACTAAAAATCAATTATATTAGGGAAAAAGTCAACCATGGCCAATTTACAGTCAAACTTCATAATTTTTTATCCACATCAACATTATAAACCCATATTTATAATTTGATCAAGTTTGGACCACAATTCCTCAAGAAATTTGATTAAATCTCCAAAAGGGCAAAATGGTCAAAATTAGGGTTTTGACTATGAAAGGGAAATTTCTGATTTTTGACCTAGCAAATTGTCAATTGGTTTAAGGAATTATCTCAAGAGTCCAATTTCATAATTTTGATCTAATGACATGATTCAAAACATTGCAAATCCATTGGATTGACAGATGAATTTTGCAGTCAACTGATCAAAAGTCAACTATATACTAAAAAGTCAAACTTTGACTTTTTGGTCAAATTTAAGCACCAAAGATCAAAATTCATCAAAACATGTCAAAATAGGAAACGTATTCATCAAGAAATCAAAAAAATCAAGATTTCATTTTGAAAAGTCAAAATTTCTAAACAGAAATTTTATAAGTGTCAAAAATTTCTTATTTTTTCATAACTTTGAGCAAGTTTTTCATTATGATGCAAGATGATTAAAAGGAAACTTCCTACATGAAAGTTGTAGATCTCCATGAAATCTACAACTTTTCTTAACACAACTTCTCCTAAAAGTGCTTGGATCTCAAGTTATAATTTTATGAATACATGCTCATGAACTAAAAAAGACAGTGAAATTTTGCCCTAGTTAGGCAGATTTTTGACCTAACTTGATCGCAATTTTTCACATAGTTCCAAGGGAATATTCAAAAGCAATTCAAAGATGGGTTGCAGAGCACATTGCAAGATTTCCAAAATGTCCAAGAACTCCTTGAGATCATTCTTGAGTAGGGAGAATCGAAGAGATGAAGATGGTGTTTTGTCACTTGAATTATAGGTCATTTTCATGATGAACACAAATGTAATTTCAATATTAGGCTGCATAATTTTTGCTTTTCAGGCCTTAAACTTGTTTGTCACTCCATAATTAATGGATTACACAAACTTTTGTGCTATAATCCAAGTGGTTTAAGCTTTGTCCAATTGACATTGCCATTTTGGGAGAAAATTTAACAATACTATTCTTGTAAAGCAAGCTTTTTGCATATAGTTCACATTGAGCCTCTAACTTGTTCCCTCTGATAACACTCCATCCACAAATTCAGAATCAATCTTGCTTAAAGCATAACAACTCTATCTTAGCAAGTACGCAAGACTTTGAAACTTGTTTTGTCCAAAAATCACATGTTTAGCTTAAGGATGCAAATTCAAATTCTGATCAACTAGAGCATCCCAAACTTGTTGCTTATAAATAGAGTCACTACTTGTGAGCTAGGACACGAGCTTGAAGCCCCTGAAACTCACTCAAACTCCCTCTAGCTAGAAATTGTCTCAAAACACCATTGTTGTGCAAGTTCTGACTTTACATACCAAACTCCAAATCCCCTCGTGCGTTCTTTGGCCTTCCACTTCCAAAAGCTTCTAAATATCAAACAAACCATCCAAAGTCTATTTGCTTAACTGTAACACCTCCATCATCAAGTTCCATTTTTAAAAACAGGGGTCTGCAACTTGACTTCTCGAGAGCTCCTCAGCCAATTTCAGCTCAAGCTAATCATTGCATTAGCTTCCTAGGACCTCAAGGAAGCTAACCTGGTCCTTGCAGCACTTTGAATCAAGCTCATTTGCATTTCACGATTTCCAGTTTTGAGGTATTTTTCTTGAACTTCTATCTTATTACTTAGGCATTGTTAGGCTTGCATTTGTGAAGATAAAATGTAGACCTCATTGCCATGAAGCTGTACATATCCATAGTTTGCTTTTACATGGCCTGAGCTTAGAGAATTTTAGAATTGAAGTTTCTGAAATTTTTAGGGTTTAAATTAGGGCCAAAGAAATTCTCATTTATCTTTGACTTTTAACTTTAGTTATTTACATGGTTAGATTCGTGAGGAAGAATGCAACAACTTTCATTTTGTCATCTTCCATATTTGTTGAGAAATGAAGAAGCTATAGGTACACCGGCTGGAGGTTGAAGATGAAGTCATCAGGACTAGATTTGCCTTACATATTTATTCTTTTGTTTATATAAACAGATGTATAGCCACCCCAGTGGTAAATCGCGCGCCTGTTAACCTATGGGACCTGGGTTCGAGCCCCAGTGGTACCCTTTTTTAATTTTTTCATATTTTTTTGACATTTCTGATTTGTTTGTTTGCAGGCGCTGGGCCCTTTGGGCTTGACTCTCTTTTTTTTGTTGATTAACTCCCTGCCTACTTCATGCACCCCTTGGCCCATTTGTATTTATTTATTTATTTATTGCATTTTTATTTTTAAACATATTTTCTACAATACAAAAAAATCATAAAAATACAAAAAAATGATATATTTTATATTTTGACTTATTTTATTTTATTTTTCCATAAACAAAAAAATATTTTATTTACTATACTTTATTTATTTTTATTAACTAAATCTTATAGACTTTATTAATATTATATTATTTATTTTTCTTCATACCATTTAAAAATATATTATTTAAATACCAAAAAATACTAAAAATATTTTTAATGCAATAAATATTTTCAAGATAAAAAATGCCAAAAAAAAAATACTTTCCGTAACTTATTTTCGTTGGATTGATTAATAGAATTAGGGTTTTCTTTTAAAATCTTTTTCTTAATAAATTCAAATTTAATTAACTATCTTCTTTATTTAAATTAGGTTAAGACAAAAATCTTTTTTTATAAAAGAAAACAAACAAAATTCATTTTCTTCACATTTTGCGTCCTTGTACATTTATTCACTTTTTATACTTGTATATTATATTCATTTCATTCCTTGTATATTTATGCAATTTAATATGGTTGTAATAGATAAATAGATTTACATTCTTTCAATCCCCATTTGTAATTTGTCCACCCCTTTCCCCTAATGAGGTAATAGCTTAGTATTTTTATTATCCGCAATTTAAATGATTTCTATTCACATGCTAGTAATTAGGGTTTGTATGGAAAGAACAAAATCAATCAAATAGAAAACCCTAATTCAACACTAAATCAAGCACGAAAAAAATACACTTGCACACAAGCACCCCTAGGTTTATCCCACTTGGTTGCCTTATACAAAATGGCCATATTACGCATGTAAGGTATCTTAGCAAAAACAAGCAAATACAAGATCATAGTCCCTCGATGGTGCTTTCTAAGTTGCCATACAAATGATCTTAGTCCCTCAAAAAGAATGCTAAGATACCTTGCAACATTGTTAATCATGGTTATACGATGACCCACGCCCGTCCCGTTTACATCCAAAGATAGGATTGCTTACCAAATAAATGGTAAGACAACAATGTCAAAGGAAAAGAAAATGAACAAGAAAGACATTTAAGTAGGTTGAATGCTCCTAATTACTTGCTAAATTTTAAAACAAACCTCCTTGCTATTTTCAAAACAAACACCTACACATTTCAAAACATCTTACAAACTTGAAAACATTTTCAAAAGATCAACGTCTTTGCATACATTCTTCCGAACGAGAATCATTACAAAGATTTCCTAGACAATGGCCTCTTTACAAAATACTTTAAAAAACCACACAAAGCATAATTTAAAACAAAAGCAAGTGATCTAGTGTTGTACCCCAATTTTTGCCCCTAAGATTCCTCTATCATATCATATCAACTCGATCATAACAAGATCACATTAGGGTTGGTTCTTCCTCTTTTTTCCTATCTTTAAGTTTGCTCTTGAGGAATCTTCAAGCACCTTGGTTGTGTATTTTGTATATGTGTTGTTGACTAACTTCTAATCAAAATACAAAAAATATATGTCTTTGTCTTTGTATATTTTTGTTTTGTAGGTACCAAGTCGAAGCATCTGACAAATAAGGATTTCTGGTATTATTTTCCTAAAATCTCTATTTGCAAAGAAAAAGAATTAAAAATTTTCATTTTTTTCACAGATGCAATCGATTTCTCTTAAAGTGAAATCGATTGCACATAGTGTATTTTGCGCCATTTTTGAAAAAAATACACTGTGCAATCGATTTGCACTGTAGTGCAATCGATTGCACAACGTGAAAATTATTTAAAAAAAATCAGCATTTTAAACTTGTCAAATTTGGCTCCAATTTTCCTTCACTTTTGAAAGATATATCATTAATTCAAATTTTTGTGCCAATCTTTCATTTTTAAAAAGAATTATCATTAATTCAAATTTTGGCTCTAATATTTGAAAGAATTATCATTAATTCAAATTTTGGCTCTAATTTTTGAAAGAGTTATCATTAATTCAAATTTTGGCTCCAAGAATCAATTACCAAATTACCACTAATCCCAATCCTAAAAACTCTATAAATAGAGCTCTCATTTCATTCAAATTTCAAGCTTTTGATAGCCAAATCCACCTTGCTAAAAAATCTCTCAATTCTCTCCATCTACCAAATTCACTCAAAGCTCCATTTTCAAAAAGTTAGTAAGCTTTGCATGGAAGCTTACTAATCTTTGAGCTAAACCTTCATCCGAACACTTTTTCTCCATCAATTCTCTACATCCAAGCTTGGTCAATTGATTCTTGTGGTTGAATTGAAGCAAATTCTTGAAGTTGTTTTGATAATTCTCTAGATCTACCTTTGGTAAATTGGATAATTCATCTTTCACAATGTGATCTCTTGGTGATCTTTGGGATTGAGTCATTGAGCATTCTTTTGTGATTCCAATGGTGTTATTTTCTCATAATTTAATGGAATTTTCGTGCTCAATTGGATACATGATCATAAGGTGGTTGATGGAAAGTTTTAACAAGAAATTGCCCTTTTAAAATGCAGTTTTTGCTACTATTACTGTGTGCAATCGATTTGCATTGTAGTGCAATTGATTGCACAGAAGCAATTCTGCACAATTTTTAGAAAACTGTATTGTGTAAATCGATTTACACAATAGTGCAATCGATTTACACAGGGACAGAATGCACTTTTTTGCCTTGTTTTGGGGCAGCTTTGATCCAGAATGCTTTTTATACTCACTCCTTTTGATTGTTGGTTTAGATTGCAATTTTAAATGTCCAATTTATCTTTAAACTCAATGGACTTTGTGATTGAGATGAAGTTGGATAAATGTTCATCAATTCAAATTTACCTAAGAGTGAATTATTTTATTCATTTTTGGTGCTTTGGATTAATGATATGTTTAGTGCTTTAATCCATCTAGAGGAGTGGTTGAATTTAAAGATGAAAGAATTTTGAAATGGTGATCCAAATTAGCTTATCATTTCCCACCCTCTTCATCTTATCCCTTTCTTTTTTAATTGTGCTACATGTTAAGGGATGGTATTGACCGGTCTCAAAATAGGTGTGACTTCTACATAAGTCCACTTAAGATTGCTTAACATAGCGCTAAATTTTGTCCCGATTCGAATAAATGATCATTCGTGACCCAAACTTATGATTGCAAGCCCAAGTATGTTAATTTGATCTCTTTGATACAATAACCTTGAGATTCATTGTTTGGAGTCTTTGGTTCTACCAATCCTCTAATTGGATCTACAACACCTTTGGTCAACGCGGATCACTTAAACATCGTTGATCATTACATGTTGCCTTGTGAGAATTCCAAAATGGATGATATACTTGACAAAAAGCAAATGCAACTTGTTGTGTGGAGGCTTTGGTTCGACCAATCCTCTAATGAGTTCCAAATGCAAGTTTCAAGATGGTCATCCAACTAACCACTAATTACTAACAATTAACTTTACTTTACGCTTTTATTTTCATGCTTTATGTACCATTTACTTTTAGAATTTTACATTTCATGCTATTTTCATCTTTGCTCACTTGAGCATTTACTTTTATGTCATTTTTATTTTGCTCACTTGAGCTTTTCTTTCTTTTTAAAGACACCTAATAATCAACATGAACCATAAAAATCATTAATGATACTTGGAATACATGGTTACTATCCTTTGCATTATGGAGTGATGGACTTCTTGGACTTAGGATTAGAGACCTTGGCCTATCTTGGAGACTTTTTGACTTTATTTGATATTTTGTCTGGAGTTCTTGAGGTATACCTCAAGACATTGGGTTGTTTGTTTGTTTTGTGTGCAGGTTATTGAGATTACGATCTTTGTTTGTAATCTGGAATTCACCCGTATACAGCCTTTATTCTGCCAAGTTTTTGCGAAGACTTAAAACACTTGAAGTTTGGTTCTCTCAAGAGGTCTAGTATCTTTGCTTGCTTGGTTTCAATCCGAACAGTGGGAATTCTATATTGACTCATAATGTCAAGTATTGGATTCTTGTTGGTTAGATGGTTCTTATCCCTAGCTTTTACCTTATGTTTTAGGATAGCCTCTTCTTCTCCTCTCATATTCTTTAATTTCAAAAACCTTCTCCCTCCTTTTAAAAAAAACTCTTCTTTTTTTGAAACTTGAAACATTTTCATAATAAACTTGGACTTAGGTCCATGCATCTTCGAAACATTTTCATAAATAAATTTCAATCAATTTAATAATACCTTGACCTTTTTTGTGAGAAGACTAAAAGTCAATCAATCTCATTTCAAACCATTTTTCCACTTTGGCTTTTATCTTTAAACTTTTCTCAAAAGATTAGACTCTTGTCAATCCTTGTAGTGATGCAAACAACTATACTTCTACAATATGTAGTGAAGTGAGATATTTTCCACTTGGGTGTTGAGTGAGGCATTGTTGATTTTAAAATCCAAGCCATATCCTCCACTTTGAGATGATGCAAATTCTCCTTTCTCGTGATTGTGGGTAGTAAGTATGTTTTTCACAGAGACAATTGCGATGATGTCTTATCTCATAAAATCAACCAACACACTTGTGTTTCAAATTTTTAAAAGAGGAACTACGTGTACCCTGATCCCCTATTGCACGAAAGGTGGTACGTAGGCACTAAAGGTTCGCAACTGCGGCGGGTGCAAAAATCATAAAAATATTTCTTTTCTCACCTCCACCATCCATTTTATAAACAACACATTTTTATAGCCAAAACATACATATTTTTCAAATAGGTTCCTGCGGAGTACCGTAGATGTTTAGGGTGCTAATACCTTCCCTTTGCATAACCAACCCCCCTTACCTTGAATCTTTCCCCCTCTTTTTGGGTTATTCGCTCTTTTCCCATTCCTTTGGAAACAATAAAGCGCGGTGGCGATTTTTATTTTGATTTGTATAAAGTCTAGTCAACCCAATGGCTTTGTCTTGCACATTTCTACCGCCACAGAAAAATGGCGACTTCACTGGGGAAAGATTGACCTCTTGCTGGTCCATCCCTAAGTGGGTTAAACCTAACTTTGTTTTTATCTGTATATGTGCTATTGTTGTTTATGTGTTATATTTTGTATATATGTTTGTCTGGATTTTCCTGGTTTACAGGGTGCTTGGTGATTACTCATAAATCCTATACCCGGACTTGGGCAAACTTTAAGATAGGACGGGCGGTATAGTCATGTTAACTTTGAGGGAGTAATCCCAAAAAAGGAGGCATGAGATCCCCCACTCAGTGGAGGCCCCTTTGACTGTAGTGTCGTTTACCGAGTAATCGGAAAGACGTACTGCTTTCGACTTGGGAGCCTGCCGAATCTGAGGACCGTAGATTACCTAACCCCTCTTGGCCTTTTAGGTGTAGTGAGGAAGCTATAACGGAGTAATCCGGAAGTAGTTGTCACGCGATACTACGCTCGGACGAGTCTTTCTTGAGAATATTACTAATTATCGAGTTAATCAGGAAGTTTGTAATATTGGAAGGAAGGATGTAGACTCTGAGAACCTCTAGAACCTTGTTCGGCAGGTGATAACTTTTTAGACCAATACCTTATGGGTAGTACCTTCGACCTCATGCTCGTGACGTTGAACCTATGAACCCTATATGTGTGATCTTGTGTGTGATTGTTGCATCATGCATCCATGCACTCATAAGCATCTTTTGAAAAAAATAATATTTCAAGGGATTTAAAAGTTGACTATTTGTGAATACCTTTGGTACTCTTAAACCATGGATTCTGAAAAGAGAATAATAAATTTTTTCAGTATTTCAAAAGCTTTATTACTTGGATGTTTGCAATATAAACCATAAATCCCTTGAAATATTAAATGATAAAACAAAAATAATCATGTGCATTGCATGTCATGCATCATATTGCACATGTTTTTGCATTTGTTATGCATATCCAGGTGCCTTACCCAGTTTCTTTACTTCATTCAGCAAGCTGACTCATCACTACAACACTCGGGCTAATTTCAAAAAGAAGATGGACAACTTAGAATAGGAGAATCGCGAGCTGCGCGAAGAAGTTTCTGCTTTGAAGGCTGGTTTGGCCAACTTGACTACTCTGATGGAAGCTCTGGTGGTTGCTCAGAATCAGCCACCGAGTGTTCAACCTCAACCAACAAGGGTAAGTACTGAAGTTCTGACTGTTCCTGTATCCGCTACTCCGGCTGTTGATCAAAACCGTATGCCTCAGGGTTATCCGTGGGGAATGCAAGAGAATTTTGCACCTGAAGGTTTCAATCTGGGTCCTCAAGATGCTCCAGTGGTTCCAAATGTTGTTACTCCTGTACCTCATGTGGTGCATATTGTTCCTACTGCACCTCCTTCGGTGAATTTGGTTTCGTTTGTTAATGAAGATGTGTGTCGTCCTTTCCCTCCGCCGAGTGAAGACTTGGGTCTTTATGACTGAATGGATGATTTCCAAGAGCAGTTTGATAGAATGAAAATAGAGATGAAGGCTCTTAGGGGAAAAGAGTTATTTGGGAAGAATGTGAATTAGCTGTGTTTGGTCCCGAATGTTAAAGTTCCTGCTAAGTTCAAGGTCACGGAGTTTGAGAAGTATAAGGGCAACACTTGCCCTCATGCTCATCTGGTGATGTACGTGATTGAAGAATGCCCTGGAGTTTAAGGATGATTATCCTTCCCAGTTTATTAGCATTTTTACTGCTTTCTCATTTGTAATTTTTCTTGTTTCTCATTGCACTGTTTGCATGTAAGAACTTGTTTACATTTGAATGTTTAATCTTAATACAATGAGTATGTTAGTCTTGAAGAAATTCATTCGTTTCACTCGTACTTGTTTTCAATTTTAAATTGCTTTATGATACCAATTTGTTACCCATTCTCTTGCCTAGGAAGAGATTGGGAGGAGGATGATGATATTAAAACACAAATTTTCTGGTTGTATGCTTTTGGATAAAATCCTGTTGACGATGTACAGGCATTGTTTCAAATCCTCAAACACCAGAGATATAAGGGAGTGAAACCCTCGTTAACCCCTTTGAGCCTTGAAGTAGGAGTTTCTTTTTCTATTCAGAAAAAACCCTCTTTTTTTACCAGGGGCAGGGTAGTGTTCAGTTAATCTGATTGAGTATTCAAATCTCATCAAGAGTGCGCATCTAAGGATACAATAATGGTTATCCTTCAAGAGGTTGAGGGAATTCAAAACCGCAATGTTTAATCTCCGCATATCAGTAGTGTGCATCAAAAGAAGATGTTATCCCAATGGGTATCTCTCACATATCAGGAGATCAACAGATGACGATACAATAATGGTTATCCTTCATCTACCCAGAAATAGGGCAGTCATAATTCTTTCGACAAGTCACGAACGACTCGAAGTCACGCGACATGTTCAAAAAGAAAAAAGAAAAGGATGACATGAATAAAAAAAATTATTATGATGAAAAATAAAGAGACAAAAAGCCCCGCTAAGTCAGAACTTGAAAAAACAAGTCGCTTAGGCAAAAGTCAGGGCATCCCGCTGCACTTCAGAGTCAAAGTCAAAAGGAATTTGTCCAGAAGGCAAGAAAGAAATGGAAAGCCTAAAATGCGATAAAGAATTACAATGTGAAATCCTCAGCAAAGAACAGAGTTGCGTGACAAGAAACCCAAAAGAAGCAGAAATGAGTGACTTGCATGTCCAAAGAAAACCTTGTTTGATTCCTCAACCATCTCGAAACTTCTTTTGAGAGATGAATGTTCGTGTCAAGTTAACTGAACTTAGGACTGAAGAACATCATGAAGGGGGTGGGAACCAAATATTTTTTAGCCTTAAATATTTTTTCTAAAACCGTGAACCAGGCCACGTTACAACCCTCAAAAGTCCTAATTGAAACAGGGTTTATTTCGAAAGCATACTCCAATGAAATAGTGTTTCCTGACTCCCATTAATTTTGATAAATTATTGTGATTGGTATCATATGCTTTTGTTATCTTTCACACAAAAAATCCATGTCGCATCCTGGTTAGTGATTCGTTCACAGGGTTGTGCGACATCTTTTCAAATAAAATCTTCAAGACTTACATAATTGTTGCATTAGATTTTTCATTCTTAGAATAAACATTTTCTGCTTGTAAAACAACTGCTTGATATCATGAAAGTTTACATTTGAGTTTCAGGAAAAGGCATGTTGCCGGGAAGAGTTATGGAGCAAAGAGGATGCAACATTCAGCCAATCTAGGGTCGTTACGTCAAGATTCGACAAATCTATGAAAGCCATTTGATCAGAAAGGTTATCTTAAAAGCATGCAGCCAAGGGCAAGTTATGAAAGTTACCTTGATCAGCCCAGTAAGCTTGGGACACCAAATTGGTTTCCAAGGGCATATCCAGATTTTGTCAAGATAGCTGCTATGTCTAACCCAAGCTGAGAACCTTCCTCAAGTTGTGTTATGATGTTGGGTTCATAATCCCATTTTTCTAGTCTTGCTGCAGACTTCTCCAGCTGAGTGTGATTCTTTACCCATCCAGGTGGTGATCAAACGGAGATTAAAAAGAGCTACGAAGCCTTTGCTCATTTGATGGAGAGTTCTTTCTCCCTTTTTATTGATATGGAATCTCTTGTAGAGCAGTGCTTTCTCTTGTTACGATATTATTGTTGTTATGTGCTTCCCAAGTAGCTAGACAAGGGCAGTATATTTTCTAAGAGGTGTTGAGACAACTGTCAAGTTTTTGGGTTTTCTCTCACCAAGTGTTGAGTTTGATTTAAAATCCCCATAACTTTGACTTCTTGTTGTACTGTTAACTTCTTGGTTCCCCAGGAAGGTTTTCTCGGGTCATTTTCGCTGGAATGCGCGTGATTTTTTGTATATTAAAGACGATACCAGTTGGCGTAAGGTACATTATTAGGTTTGTGATCCCATGATCCCCGGCCAAGTCTTGGTTCGCTTTTGATTTGGGGTTTGCATGGTCAGAAGCCTCTGTCCCAGGTTCCCCAGCGAATTTTTCCCTCATATGATGAAAGGTTTTATTCCCTTGGTGTGCTAAGATATCGCTCTTTTTGCAGTATTGGCATTAGTGTTGACTTCTTGATTTTCCAGGAAGACTACACCAGGGTATCTTTTGTTGGAATAGGTTTGGTTGATATGAAGACTCAATCCAGTATTTTCTAGTGAAGGCCTTGTTTATTTGATAGAAGTCCTTTTTCCCCAGTGAAGAACGTATCTTGGTTTCCCCTCGATGATGTGGTGTCGACCTCCCCAATGAAGTCAGCATGAAGTTCCCGGTAGAGGTCTCGATGATAAAGTATTGCCTCCCTTAGTGAAGTCTGTATGTTTTTCTTCCTTCAAAGTGGGCCTGATTTCCCCAGTGAATGTTTTGACAATTTGGTTTCCATTTTCCTTATTCACAATCAGTATCGAAATCCCCAGTAGGAGTACGGACTGTGAAACATTTGTTTTCCCCATGGAAGTCTGTGCGTTATTCCCTGGGAAGGTTATCCCAGGGCATCTCTTGTTGGAATGAGTATTCATGATGAAAAGTTTTCAATTCTCAGTTTTTTTCTCCAGGGAAGTGGGTTTGAATTCCTTAGTGTGGTTTGGTTGTCTCAGCGTCAGTCTGCTTTATTTGAGACTAGTTTTGCAATCTTTAGTAGGCACGTTGTTTTTGGAAAACTGGTTTCTCCGATGAAAACGGAAGAAAGATGTTCTATCCCAATATTTGTTTGATTTAGCTACATCCGGATTATGTTTCTCCTCAGTTAAGTTAGGACAGACAATAGGTTTGGTTTCCGCAGTTGCTTTTACCTTTCTTGGATTGATCTTTTTGGTTGAAGTTTAGACCAATGTTGTTAGTACCTGAGGCAGCTTTGTTCGATTATGTATCCTTTTACCAGCATATGCACGATATCACTCATACATTCATACATGCATCATGCATTGTTACAAACCAATTTTCATTGACATTATGCTCTAACCTTCCTGCAGCGCTCCTTGCTTAGGTGGATTCGATTTTCCCTCTTGAGGTTATTTCTCAAAGGATGTATCTTCGTTGGCCGTCTTGCTCCAGTGTGTTTCTAATTGGATTCGTGGTTGCATGACAATATTATTTACTCTGGATTTCTGAGGACTTTGAGCTTTGATTTGTGCATTTATTTAGCACGAGAAGACTTTATCTCTTCAGCAGGAATAATGTGGCATTTCCCCAGGAAGTCATATCTCATTTCCCCGAGAAGTCATATCTCATTTCCCCAGGAAGTCATATCTCATTTCCCCAGGAAGTCATATTTCATTTCCCCAGGAAGTCATATCTCTTTCCCCGGGAAGCCACATTTCTTTCCCCAAAAAGTCATTTCTTTTTGCAATCCTCCATGATAACAAGCAACAGGTATCTTTGTTTGAGCAACTCGTGCTTCCCTGTACAAGTCGACGTAACTTTTATTTCTATTTCTTCTATGAGTGGTTAGCTTGCAGTCCGTCGTCAGTTTACGCCAGTGGATGGCAATACTTTCAAATTCATAGAAATTGCTCGTTGTGAAATCTTTGCAAGTGGAAGTCTCTTTATTTGAGACAGCTTACATATTACCCTTTCCAGGCGGAATTCCTTGTTTAAGGAAGAAGTTGAGACCCGTTCTAGGTGAAACACCAGAAGTTTGGGGAACATATGATATTTTCAAAATCTACCTTTAGTGAACGTTGGTAGTGCATCGGCAGTGAACATCGATGTTTCTTATCTTTTTGCTATCATCAGTGAACGGTGGTAGTTCCTCATCAGTGAATGGGGATGGTATGATATTTTCAAAATCTACCTTCAGTGAACGTTGGTAGTGCATCGGCAGTGAACGTCGGTGTTTCTTATCTTTTTGTTATCATCAGTGAACGGTGGTAGTTCCTCGTCAGTGAACGGCGATGGTATGATATTTTCAAAATCTACCTTCAGTGAACGTTGGTAGTGCATCGGCAGTGAACGTCGGTGTTTCTTATCTTTTTGCTATCATCAGTGAACGGTGGTGGTTCCTCGTTAGTGAACGGCGATTGTATGATATTTTCAAAATCTACCTTTAGTGAATGTTGCTAGTGCATCGGAAGTGAACGTCGGTGTTTCTTATCTTTTTGCTATCATCAGTGAACGGTTGTGGTTCCTCGTCAGTGAACGGCGATGGTATGATATTTTCAAAATCTACCTTCAGTGAACGTTGGTAGTGCATCGGCAGTGAACGTCGGTGTTTCTTATCTTTTTGCTATCATCAGTGAACGGTGGTGGTTCCTCGTTAGTGAACGACGATGGCATGATATATTTTCTCTTCTACCTTAAACTATTGAGTTGGTATTTTACCGTCATCTGTGAGTCGGTATATCTTCTTCTCTCTACCTTCAGTGAACGTTGGTAGACATCGGCAGTGAACGTCGATGCTTGTTATCCTCCTCTCTGGTTCTATTCTTTTGGTCCACCAGTGATTTATTTTCCTGGTAGGGTTGCTCCTTTGTTTCTACATTTTTGTGGCATCCCTAGTGTTACTTTGCGTCTCTTTTGTTCTGTTCATATGCATCCATAATCATAAGCATTGCATGGCATCTTAGAGACAAAAATAGGGATTGTTTTATATTTAAGTATCTTCAATCGCGTCGACACGAAGATTTGTAACCTTCGTATCTCCGGATAGAAGACACTTAAATAAGGGAAGCTGTTGTACCCTAATTTTTGCCCCTAAAATTCCTCTATCATATCATATCAACTCGATCATAACAAGATCACATTAAGGTTGGTTCTTCCTCTTTTTTCCTATCTTTAAGTTTGCTCTTAAGGAATCTCCAAGCACCTTGGTTGTGTATTTTGTATATGTGTTGTTGACTAACTTCTAATCAAAATACAAAAAATATTTGTCTGTCTTTTTATATTTTTGTTTTGTAGGTACAAAGTCGAAGCATCTGACAAATAAGGATTTCTGGTATTATTTTCCTAAAATCTCTATTTGCAAAGAAAAAGAATTAAAATTTTTCATTTTTTTCACTGAAGCAATCGATTGCATATAGTGTATTTTGCGCCATTTTTGAAAAAAAAATACACTGTGCAATCGATTTGCACTGTAGTGCAATCGATTGCACAGCGTGAAAATTATAAAAAAAAATCAGCATTTTAAACTTGTCAAATTTTGGCTCCAATTTTCCTTCACTTTTGAAAGATGTATCATTAATTCAAATTTTAGTGCCACTCTTTCATTTTTAAAAAGAATTATCATTAATTCAAATTTTGGCTATAATATTTGAAAGAATTATCATTAATTCAAATTTTGGCTCTAATTTTTGAAAGAGTTGTCATTAATTCAAATTTTGGCTCCAAGAATCAATTACCACTAATCCCAATCCTAAAAACTCTATAAATAGAGCTCTCATTTCATTCAAATTTCAAGCTTTTGATAGCCAAATCCACCTTGCTAAAAAATATCTCATTTCTCTTCATCTACCAAATTCACTCAAAGCTCCATTTTCAAGAAGCTTACTAATCTTTGAGTTAAACCTTCATCCAAACACTTTTTCTCCATCAATTCTCTACATCCAAGCTTGGTCAATTGATTCTTGTGGTTGAATTGAAGCAAATTCTTGAAGTTGTTTTGATAATTCTCTAGATCTACCATTGGTAAGTTGGATAATTCATCTTTCCCAATGTGATCTCTTGGTGATCTTTGGGATTGATTCATTGAGAATTCTTTTGTGATTCCAATGGTGTTATTTTCTCATAATTTGATGGAATTTTCGTGCTCAATTGGATCCATGATCATAAGGTGTTTGATGGAAAGTTTGAACAAGAAATTGCCCTTTTAAAATGTTGTTTTTGCTACTGTTACTGTGTGCAATCGATTTGCACTGTAGTGCAACCGATTGCACAGAAGCAATTTTGCACAATTTTTATAAAACTGTACTGTGTAAATCGATTTACACAATAGTGCAATCGATTTACACAGGGACAAAATGCACTTTTTTGCCTTGTTTTGGGGCAGCTTTGATCCAAAATGCTTTTTCTACTCACTCCTTTTGATTGTTGGTTTGGATTGCAATTTTAAATGTCCAATTTATCTTTAAACTCAATGGACTTTATGATGTAGATGAAGTTGGATAAATGTTCTTTAATTTAAATCTACCTAAGATTGAATTATTTTATTCATTTTTGGTGCTTTGGATTAAAGATATGTTTAGTGCTTTAATCCATCTAGAGGAGTAGTTGAATTTAAAGATGAAAAAATTTTGAAATGGTGATCCAAATTAGCTTATCATTTCCCTCCCTCTTCATCTTATCCCTTTCTTTTTTAACTGTGCTACATGTTAAGGGATTATGATCTCTATATCATTTATCCAAACATGAAGTACATAGATTGCTATTGACTGGCCTCAAAATAGGTGTGACTTCTACATAAGTCCACTTACGATTGCTTAACATAGTGCTAAATTTTGTCCCAATTCGAATAAATGATCATTCGTGGCCCAAACTTATGATTGCAGGCCCAAGTATGTTAATTTGATCTCTTTGATCCAATAACCTTGAGATTTATTATGTGGAGGCTTTGGTTCTACCAATCCTCTAATGGATCTACAACACCTTTGGTCAACGCGGATCACTTAAACATCGTTGATCATTACATGTTGCCTTGTGAGAATTCCAAAATGGATAATATACTTGACAAAAAGCAAATGCAACTTGTTGTGTGGAGGCTTTGGTTCTACCAATCCTCTAATGAGTTCCAAATGCAAGTTTAAAGATGTTCATCCAACTAACCACTAATTACTAACAATTAATTTTACTTTACGCTTTTATTTTCATGCTTTATGTACCATTTACTTTTAGCATTTTACATTTCATGCTATTTTCATCTTTGCTCACTTGAGCATATACTTTTATGTCATTTTTATTTTGCTCACTTGAGCTTTTCTTTCTTTTTAAAGACACCTAATAATCAACATGAACCATAAAAATCATTAATGATACTTGGACTACATTGTTACTATCCTTTGTATTATGGAGTGATGGACTTCTTGGACTTAGGATTAGAGACCTTGGCCTATCTTGGAGACTTTGTGACTTTATTTGATATGTTGTCTGTAGTTCTTGAGGTTTACCTCAAGACATTGGGTTGTTTGTTTGTTTTGTGTGCAGGTTATTGAGATTACGATCTTTGTTTGTAATTTGGAATTCACCCGTATACAGCCGTTATTCTGCCCAATTTTTGCGAAGACTTAAAACACTTGAAGTTTGGTTCTCTCAAGAGGTCTATTATCTTTGCTTGTTGGTTTCAATCCGAAGAATGGGAATTCTATATTGATGGTTCTTATCCCTAGCTTTTACCTTATGTTTTAGGATAGCCTCTTCTTCTCCTCCCATCTTCTTTAATTTCAAAAACCTTCTCCCTCCTTTTAAAAAAAAAAACTCTTCTTGTTTTGAAACTTGAAACATTTTCATAATAAACTTAGACTTAGGTCCATGCATCTTCGAAACATTTTCATAAATAAATTTCAATCAATTTAATAATACCTTGACCTTTTTTGTGAGAAGACTAAAAGTCAATCAATCTCATTTCAAACCATTTTGCCACTTTGGCTTTTATCTTTAAACTTTTCTCAAAAGATTAGACTCTTGTCAATCCTTGTAGTGATGCAAACAACTATACTTCTACAATATGTAGTGAAGTGAGATATTTTCCACTTGGGTGTTGAGTGAGGCATTGTTGATTTTAAAATCCAAGCCATATCCTCCACTTTGAGATGATGCAAATTCTCCTTTCTCGTGATTGTGGGTAGTAAGTATGTTTTTCACACGGACAATTGCGATGATGTCTTATCTCATAAAATTAACCAACACACTTGTGTTTCAAATTTTTAAAAGAGGAACTACGTGTACCTTGATCCCCTATTGCACGAAAGGTGGTACGTCGGCACTAAAGGTTCGCAACCGCGGCGGGTGCAAAAATCATAAAAATATTTCTTTTCTCACCTCCACCATCCATTTTATATACAACACATTTTTATAGCCAAAATATACAGATTTTTCAAAGAGGTTCCTGCGGAGTACCGTAGATGTTTAGGGTGCTAATACCTTCCCTTTGCATAACCAACCCCCTTACCTTGAATCTTTTCCCCTCTTTTTAGGTTATTCTCTCTTTTCCCATTCCTTTGGAAACAATAAAGCGCGTTGGCGATTTTTATTTATATTTGTATAAAGTCTAGTCAATCAAATGGCTTAGTCTTGCACATTTCTACCGCCACATCTAGCAAGTAACTAAGAGCCCATGGAAAACCATGGATGAAAAGGGTGCTAATACCTTCCCTTTTCATAATCTACCCCCCGAACTCAAGAAAAAATCTCAAAGGTCTTTCCTGTGCTTTTTCACCTTTCCTTTTGGATAAAAGAAAAGTCGGTGGCGACTCTTGCTAACCGCAACATTTGCGATCAAACATAAAACCCTTCAGTCAGTTCTCCAACCGTATCACCATAACTAACGACTATGCTAGGGATAATTCTAAAAGTGGGGTTACCTTAGGGATAGATCACATTTATTTGCTTACATTGTTTGACTTGTATGCTTTACATTATGGTTCTTTGCTTGGGTTTGAATCCTCTACCCAGATTTAGGATACATTATAGGTAAGTAGCAATACGTTGTGGAAATTGTGTGAGGTATACCGATATGGTCTAAGCAATAGCTACGTTAGTGCGACATATTTGTGGGTACCGGTAGCCTTTGAGTTAATCAAAGAGAATACGGGGCCGCTGAGTGGTGCCATGAAGCACTAATGAACTTTTAGAACCTTTACTTTACCAACTTGGCCTTTAGGATGTAGTGAGATGACCGGATTTGGTAAAGTCTGAAGTTGGTAGATACTCGATACTACACTCATTGAGGTTTGGTTTCTTGGGATATTTCGGTCGCCATTAAAGAGGCTTGTGCTAAAACAATGACCAAGGAAACAAACCTATGATATTGAGCTCCTTAGAACCCGGTTACTATTACTAGGATAGGTTTAAGCCAACTAAACTTCAAGAGGGTACTTACCTATAAAACTCCATGCAAGCCTAAACCTAAGGATTTGTTTGTTTTGTTTGTATATGCATACTTGTACATAACATCATGAACATCATATACATCCATTAACCATTTCAAGGATTTTGGGATTCATCTTTGTTCTTGTTTTGTAGGATATGGATTCACTTCGCAGGAAAATTATTCAAGTCAACCTTGTAAGGATCCCTCCACAACTCAAGGAGCTAGCTTCAAGGATTCCTGAAAACTCTCCATTCACCGAGAGACATGGTCGCCTACTCAACTTGGTCACCTCCAACACAAATGAGGATATGATGAAGGTGCTCTTTCAGTTATTTGATCCTTTACACCATTGCTTCACATTTCCCGATTATTATCTTGTGCCAACTTTGGAAGTTTTCTCCCAACTCTTGAGGATTCTCATTCTCAATCAACTACCTTTCAACGGTACGGAAAGAGACCCAAAGCCAGAAGAGATTACTCAAGCTCTACACTTGCACTCATCTGATATCACAACTCATTGGGAAACAAGGAGTGGTGTCAAAGGTTTCCTAGCAAAGTTCCTGTTTGAGAAAGCCCAAAGTTGTTGGAATTCCTTGGACTTACAAGCCTTTGAGGAAATTGTGGCTCTCCTCATCTATGGGATGGTTTTGTTTCCAAATCCTGACCAACTCATAGATGCCAACGCCATCAAAATCTTCATATCCCACAACCTGGTACCTACATTGCTAGGAGATATCCTACACTCTTTTCAAACTCGCACAATGAGGAAAAGAGGTGTCCTTATGTGTTTCACTCCTCTCTTGGCAAGATGGTTTATATCGCATCTTCCCCAATCTGTATTAAAAAATGAGCAAGGTTCAAGGTGGTCATAAAGGTTGATGACGCTCAAACATTCAAACATTCATTGGTGCTCCTGATCCAAAGAGAATCTTATCATTGTCGACCGTTGTGGAGAATTACCTAATGTCCCTTTACTTGGCATTAGGGGAGTTATCACCTACAACCCAGGTTTAGCCTTAAGACAATTTGGTTACGCCCGAAGGTATGGCCCGCACGAGATGCTGATTCAAGGTTTGGTATTTGACTACGACAACAACGATCAAGGTCTTCACCAGAGATTTATCCGAGCTTAGAGGATGTTAAAAAAAGTGGATAGAAATACTTTGTGGCACAAGAATTCCATCCCTCTTGAGCCTTACCTCAAATGGGTACGAACTCGTGCTCAGAGTCTTATGATGCTTTACCCCCTCTATTCTCCCGGTAATCATTGAGCCTGTCATGGAGGGAGATGTTCCATACACTATCCTACATCCTGATATGCCCACCTCTCTTGAAGATCTACAAAGAGATTGGATACAACTCAAGGGGGAGCGAGATACTTTCGAAGCCCAATCCTACACAAGTGAGAAGAAGGTTTTGGAACTCACTAGACTACTTCATGAGGAGCATACTCTGAATGCCTACATCGCATAAAAGATGATGCGAACTACCTTTTTATCTTAGAGTTTTTGTATTATTTTTCCCAAGAGGAATTTATGTACTCAAGCTTTAACTTATTAACATAACGTGTGTTTCCTTTTTGTCTAAAACAAATTTTAATCTTTGAAATCCTTGAAATCATTACATATGCATATACCATTCATCATAACAATAACAGGTCTTTTGCAGCAAGTCTCCTCATCTCTCTACTGTTTATTTCAATGAGATGGATCTCGAGTAAACAGTGAAGGACCTCCAAGCTCAGAATACACAGTTTCAACAATTGCTCTTGACCCTAGCCAAAGGACAAGAAGAGTTGAAGACTTTGCTGGTTGAGGAGAAGAAAAAGAAAACAAAGAAGGTAACCGGAGTCCTAAACATGGGAAGAAGATTTCATGGGAAGACAAGAAGGACCTTAGACTTCGCAACAACATCTGGTGAGAGAGACAATCAAGATAGGAAAGGCAAGGAATAAATTGTCCCGTCAGAATCAGAAGAGGAAGAGGAAGAAGAAGACTATTCTGAAGAACAATACCCTCCAGCTAATCACAAGTATAAACATCTCGAAGAGCGTTTGAGTGTGATGGAAATCCAAAAAGTGCCTGGCTTGGAATTTGAGGAATTGGGGTTAGTATCGGGGATTGTCATTCCTCCCAAATTCAAAGCTCCTGTGTTCACCAAGTATGACAGAGTCGCATGCCCTAAAATGCATCTTCGGTCCTATGTAAGGAAAATCCAGCCCCATACTGCTGACAAAGACTTATGGGTACAATTCTTTCAAGACAACCTGTCTGGAACTTAACTTGATTGGTTTTACCAGTTAGAAAGATCCAACATTCACAATTGGGAATATCTTGTTGCAGCCTTCTACAAACAATACCAATACAATGCTGATCTTACGCCTACCCGTACTCAACTCCAGAGTATGGCCATGGTTTCCAATGAAGGTTTCAAGGATTATGCGCAAAAATGGAGAGACTTGGCTGGAAGAGTTTAACCCCCTCTATTTGAGAGAGAGTTAGTAGACATGTTCTTGGGCACCGTGTCTGGTCCCTTCTTCAATCATTTAATTGGAAGTTCATCTGCAGGTTTTACTGAAGTGATATTGACCGGAGAAAGGGTAGAAGCCGGTATAAAGAGTGGAAAGATTCAAAAAAATACATCCTCTTCTGCAGAGGTAAGGAAGCCGTTCATCGGAAAGAAAGAAGTGGTTTTCGTTTATCCTCAGAGAAATCAAGATAGGGCCGAGCGCCGACCAATGGTGGGGGTTGTGATGATCCCTAAACTTGTGCCTGATCGACAAAGAAACAGTCAACCGAGGATGGAAAGACCGGTCAGGCAGTTCACCAGAATTAACATGACCCTGTCTCGGGTATTACCGCATCTACTAAGATCCAATTTGGTGATCTTGAAAGAAGCTCCGAAAAACCCCAACACAACATCTCCTCACTATCATCCCAATGCCCGTTGCGCATATCACTCTGAAAGTCCTGGCCATGACACTAATAAATGTTGGGCTCTAAAAAACAAAATACAAGACCTCATTGAAGCAAAAGAGATTGAATTCGATGCGCCCAAAAATCCAAATGTCATTTTTGCCCATATGCCTAGACATGGCCATAATACCAATGTCATTGAAGAAGAAATGTTTGTTACTTCAGTTGATGAACTTATGACCCCACTTCTGACTATTAAAATGAACTTGTTGAATGCCGGTGTGTTCCCGGGATGTGATGAAGTTTGCCATTTCTGTTTGTCCTCACCAACCAGTTGTCCCTTGTTGAAAGCAGGCGTTTAGTGCCTAATAGATAACAAAAAAAATTTATTCGAGAAGACTTCTGTTTCACCTGTTCCTTTTGAAGATGTTTCTATCATTACCATTTCCTCCAATTCTTCCAGGGTCTCCACCAAAAGACCCGTTAGAATTACATCAGTTCCAAAAGCAACTCCTTTAACAATTACAATGCCTAGACCAGTCCCATATTCGTCAGGCAAAACCATACCATGGAATTATGGAGGGGATGTCTACTACCATGGTATCAAGCAGGACTGGACAGCCACCGAAGATTCAAGCTCCAAGAAAGTCAACTTCGACTTCAGTAATATTGCAGGAACTAGCAAGATTACACGAAGCGGAAGGATATTCTCTTTAGAAATTGCTCCCCCAAAAGCAGTTTCTAGACCCGTAATCATTCATGTTCTTTCTCCCCCAAAAGTTGTTCCCGGTCCTACAATCATCTCAGCCAATACTCTAACTAACAAAGTTGTTACAACCCCTATTATCATTCCTATTGACACTCCTGTTGCCGAGTTAACTGAGGTTCGAGGTAAAAGTATTCTGATTGAGTCTGTCTGGACAAAGGTTCAGTCATTGGCTATCCCTAAGACCTCCCGGAAAGAGATGGAGGAAATTCTGAAGATCATAAAAAGAAGAGACTACGATGTAGTTGAACAACTGGGGAAAACTCCATATAAAATTTCCATGCTGGCATTACTACTATGTTGTGAGGCGCATGCAAAAGCCTTGGTAAAATTCCTGAAAACTGCCCATGTACCCCAAGAGACATCTGCCGATCAATTCCAAGAATGCGTAGCCAACTTGACTGCAGATAATGGTCTAGGTTTTTCGGATGCTAATTTAACGCCAAGAGGAAGGAAGCATAATAAGGCATTGCATGTCTCAGTTGAATGTATGGGGCACAACCCTGGCTCATGTTTTGGTAAACACTGGCTCATCTCTGAATGTATTGCCTAAAAAAGCTCTTGATAGGCTTGACTGTGAGGGATTGACATTGAAGCCAAGTAACATAGTAGTAAGGGCTTTTGACGGCTCGAAAAGGATGGTACATGGGGAGGTATACATTCCCATAAAAGTTGGAACACAAACATTTGATTAACCTTTTTATGTAATGGATATCCGTCCCTCATATTCCTGCTTGCTAGGCTGACCATGGATTCACAATGCTGGCGCTGTCACTTCTAGGTTGCACCAAATGCTGAAATATCTAATTCAAGGGAAGATTATCACCGTTCATGGAGAAGAAGAGTATATGATCAACCATCTCAATTCCTTCAGATATGTGGAATTAGATGGTGAATTTATTGAAACTCCATTCCAACACTTTGAAGAGGTCCCACAAGATGTGGTAGTAACAAAAAGAGAGAACCATTCAGCCTCACGAAGAACCTGTGGATACAATCAACCTAGGTACTGAAGAAGACAAAAAAGAGGTCAAAGTGGGTGCCAATCTGGAATCCAGTATCGAGGAGCGTCCCATTCAGTTGCTACACGATTATGTCGAAGTCTTTGCCTGGTCATATGAAGACATGCCAGGACTTGATGCAGATATTGTGGTACATCGTCTGCCTACAAGTGAGGATTGTCTGCCAGTAAAGCAAACAGTTCGCCGCATGAGGCCTGATATTTCAGAAAAAATTAATGCAGAAGTCATGAAGCAATTCAATGCTGGATTCTTGGCTGTCACCTCTTATCCCCAATGGGTTACCAATGTTGTTCCTGTGCCCAAAAAGGACGACAAAGTGCGAATGTGTGTGGACTATATAGATTTGAATAGGGAAAGCCCTAAGGGTGATTTTCCACTCCCTCACATTGATATTCTAGTTGACAATATGGCACAACACAAAGTGTTTTCCTTCATGGACAAATTCTCAGGTTACAACCAAATCAAAATGGCACCTGAGGACGTGGAGAAAACAACATTTGTCACGCAGTGGGGCACTTTCTGCTATAAGGTGATGCCATTCAGACTGAAGAATGTTGGGGCAACCTATCAACGTGCCATGTTAGCTTTATTTCATGACATGATACATCACAAAATAGAGGTCTATGTGGACGACATGATAGCCAGATCTCAAACAGAAGAAGAGCATCTTGATCACTTACAAAAACTGTTTGAGAGACTGAAGAAGTACAAGTTGAGGTTGAATCCAAACAAATGCACATTTGGGGTACGGTCTGGTAAACTCCTAGGCTTTATCGTCAGCAACAAAGGTATTGAAGTAGATCCTGCCAAAGTTAAAGCGATACAAGAGATGCCTGATCCTCGTACTGAGAAGGAAGTCATAGGATTCTTGGGGCGTTTGAACTACATTGTCAAATTCATCTCTCACCTGACAGCTACTTATGAACCAATCTTTAAATTGTTAAAGAAAGATCAAGTAGTCAAATGGAATGACAAGTGCCAAGTTGCTTTTGAAAAAATCAAAGAATACCTACAAGAGCCTCCTGTGTTGATGCCACCAGTCGAGGGAAGACCATTGATCATGTATCTGACTATTTTAGAAAACTCAATGGGGTGTGTCTTAGGGAAGCATGATGAGTCTGGCCGAAAAGAGCATGCTATTTATTACCTGAGCAAAAAGTTTACCTACTGTGAAACTAGATATTCATTTCTCGAGAAAACATGCTGCGCTCTGGCATGGGCTGCTCGTCGGCTAAGACAGTATATGCTGACTCATACTACTTTGTTGATATCTAAAATGGATCTGATAAAATACATCTTCAAGAAGCCTGCTCTTTCTAGGAGAATAGGGAGATGGCAGATGATTCTGACGGAATATGACATACAATATACTACCCAGAAAGCAATAAAGGGCAGTATATTAGATGATCACCTTGCTCACCAAGCTATAGAAGACTACCAATCCATAAAGTTCGAATTTCCAGATGAAGACATCATGACGGTAAATAACTGTGAAGAATTCATGCCATATGACGGACCTGAACAAGGATCCCGATGGGCCATGTTCTTTGATGGGGCATCCAACGCACTTGGAAATGGTATCGGTGTTGTACTCATATCTCCGGAAGGGTGTCATAATACCTTTATCGCAAGACTCTGCTTCAATTGTACAAACAACTTGGTGGAATACGAAGCGTGCATCTTTGGTCTCAAAGCTGCCATAGACTTGGGGATCAAATTTTTGGATGTATTCGGAGATTCAGCTTTGGTTATCAGTCAGATCAAAGGGGAATGGGACACCAAACACCCTAACCTTATCCCTTATAAAGAACATGTTTTGACATTTTTACCACATTTTGAGGAGATTACCTTCGAGCATTTCCCGTGAGAAGAAAATCAGCTAGTAGACGCTCTAGCCACAATGTCATCTATGTTTAAACTTAATTGGGATAAAGAGGCTCCCCAGATCACCATTGAACGAATGGAGGAACCAACACATTGTCACGAGATGAATACTAAAGAAGTAGTGGACCAGCCTTGGTTTCACGAAGTCAAGAGGTATCTTGAGGCTCAAGAATATCCCGAAGGGGCTTCAGTAAACGATAAGAAGTTCTTAAGGAGATTCTCTGCTAAATTATTCCTTAGTAATGGAATTATCTACAAACGCAATCATGACTCTGTGTTACTTTGGTGCATAGATAAGGTTGAAGCTGAAAGGATCATGGCTGAATTGCATGAAGGCACTTTTGGCACCCATTCAAGTGGGCATACGATGGCAAAGAAAATCTTACGGACAGGCTATTACTGGTCTACCATGGAAGCAGATTGCTATCAACACTCTCGAACTTGCCATAAGTTTCAGATTTATGCTGATAAGGTGCACGTACCTTCGATTCCTCTGAATGTCTTGACATCTCCCTGGCCCTTTGCTATGTGTGGAATAGATATGATTGGGGAAATCAAGTCGACAGTCTCTAATGGACACCGCCTTATCTTAGTGGCCATTGATTATTTTACAAAGTGGGTGGAGGTAGCTTCCTTCGCTTCCGTTACTAAGAATGTTGTTGCCTGTTTCATCAAGCAAAATCTCATTTGCCGGTACAGTATCCTGGAAAGGCTTATCATTGACAATGGTACAAATCTCAACAACACCATAATCACCCTCTTGTGCAAGCAATTCAAGATCCAGCATCACAATTCTTCCCCTTAACGGCCAAAGATGAATGGTGTTGTCGAAGCTGAAAATAAGAACATTAAAAGTATCATATAGAAAATGACAGTCACATACAAAGACTGGCATGAGATGTTACCATTCGCTCTCCACAGGTATCGTACCACAGCTCGCACATCAACCGGGGCAACACCCTATTCTCTAGTTTACGACATGGAAGCCGTCTTGCCTATTGAGGTTCAGATCCCCTCTCTAAGAATTATGAAGGATGCATGGCTGAATGAAGAGGATTGGATTCAGACTTGACTTGATCAACTAAACTTGATTGATGAGAAGAGACTTACTGCTGTTTTACATGGTCAAATGTATCAAAAACGGATGATCAAGGCTTTCAACAAAAAGGTCAGACGCCAAGTGTATTAAGTTGGGGATCTGGTAATCAAACGCATCATACTGCCACAGGGTTATCCCAAGGTTAAATGGACTCCTACCTATGAAGGACCATTTGTAATCAAAAACTTTTTCTATGGTGGGGAAATGATCTTAACCATCATGGATGGGGATGACCTGCTGCATCCTGCGAACACAAATATAGTCAAAAGATATTATGCATAAGAGACCCGCTAGGTTGACACACCTAGACAAAACAAGGGCATCCCGGCGAACTAAAAAGGTTCGGGAAAAAATTAGGGATAAAACAAAAAAATATGTACACCTGGCAAGTTGAAAATCCGAAAGGGCGGCTTGGGCAAAAAAGGGTTTCCCAATGGACTGAAAACCCGAAAGGGCGGTCCAGGCAAGAGATAGGAATGTAAAGCATATGACTATGTCCTGTTGGATCACCTTACGGACAACCTTTGGCTTCGACTGACAAACTCAGAGGTTCTGATAAATTCAATCATCTTTGGACGAGGCAACAAATAGACAAGATGCTCGAAGATACAGAGGCTATAGAAGAATGGGATCCCCCATGGGATTATTACACATAGTTATCATTTCTTTGTATTAAAATTTTCATTTTTTTTACGACGGCGTTCTCTTACTAAAATGTTTGTCTCATTGTACAAAAATACTTACTCAAAGTCAATACAAAGATATCTCCTTGAAAATGCAAAACTATATATTTTTCTTTACTCTTGTATTTTGTTTACAATAACGTCCAATGATTCATTGTTGAACATATGCATTTGAAAATAATTATTGTTTATAAATAAACAAGATAAAAGACAATTACTAATGGATTTAAGAGGTAGGGAAATCTCTCTAAGCTATTTCCATAAATCCCCCACAATTTGAAGTTTAATTCCCAGCGGAACAAGCTTCCAATTATAAATCCCCGATAGAAGTCGTTCATTTTCTCAGGATTTTAAAAGTAGTACATGGCATTCCCTTTACAACATAGTTTATTTCTCATAGAAGAAATTCATCAACACTTAGACTTCACAACATGAAGACTTATACTCCATATCCTCAGTGGCAGTCAGGAATTTATTTTCCCCAATCCAACAGCAGTTCAACAAACTAGCTCACATACGCATACATTGCATCCGCATATCATAAACATTGATAAAACGAATGCATTACATCATACATTTCATACAACATGGCTTTGCGTATTAGCTAACATTTTACCCTTGTCAAGACAAGATTAGCAGCTATCATTAACAATGTTCAAAAGTGTACAGATACAGTACAAATACGCTCTAGACACGGATGCCATTTTGATACTCATTCAGATTCAACTCTCATATACACTCCAGACACGGATGCCATTCTGATACTCATTCAGATTCAAATCTCAGATACAGTTCAAATATGCTCCAGACACGGATGCCATTCTGATACTCATTCAGATTCAACTTCTTCAGATACAGTTCAAATACGCTCCAGACCCGGATGCCATTCTGATATTCATTCAGATTCAACTTCTCAAATACAGTTCAGATACGCTTCAAACACGGATTCCATTCTGATACTCATTCATATTTAATTCTCAGATACAATTCAGATATGTTCCAGACACGGATGCCATTCTGATACTCATTCAGATTCAACTCTCAGATACAGTTCAGATACGCTCCAGACACGGATGCCATTCTAATACTCATTCAAGTTCAACTCTCAGATACAGTTCAGATACGCTCCAGACATGGATTCCATTCTGATATTCATTCAGATTCAACTCTTAGATACAGTTCAGATACGCTCCAGACACGGACGCCATTCTGATACTCATTCTTTCAGCTTACAAATTACAATACCAACAATCACTCATGGATGGCATCTACAAGCCCATATTCAAAAAAAACTTCATATCACCTTTCCAAATGGCATCTTTAAGCCCATTCCCTCAACCATCACATCATCGAGTGCAAATTTCTGGGCACTCTAGTGTCCAATCATCTTCCACCTTTGAGTCACGATTGGAAAAAACATGCCAGTCTAACACTTCAGGCTTAATAAGATTGAACAGGGGAATCTGTTGTACCCAAAAAATTTCCCTCACTTATCAATAATTTTCTCACAAGATCTCCTTGGGCTCAACACTGCACTAGGGTTTGATCAGCTCAAGACACCTCCTTAGGCACTGATGACCAAAATTAGGGTTTGAGTTTGCACAAGGATTTTTGAACTATCAACGCTTCATATGAATTTCATGGACCATTATGGACCCCCAAGATTACTCATGTCAAGTTTCAAGCCTTGGATCACATTTTTGCTCAGTCAATTGAGCAGTTGACCTAAAAATCAATTGTATTGGGGGGAAAGTCAACCATGGCCAATTTACAGTCAAACTTCATAATTTTTTATCCATATCAACATTATAAACCCATATGTATTATTTGATCAAGTTTGGACCATAATTCCACAAGAAATTTGATCAAATCTCCAAAAGGGGAAAATGGTCAAAATTAGGGTTTTGATTGGGAAAGGGCAATTTTTGATTTTTGACCTAGCAAATGGTCAATTGGTTTAAGGAATGATCTCAAGAGTCCAATTTCATCATTTTTACCTAATGACATGATTCAAAACATTGCAAATCCATTGGATTGACAGATGAATTTTGCAGTCAATTGATCAAAAGTCAACTGTATACTGAAAAGTCAAACTTTGACTTTTTGGTCAAATTTAAGCACCAAAGATCACAATTCATCAAAACATATCAAAATAGGAAACTTATTCAACAAGAAATCAAGATTTCATTTTTAAAAGTCAAAATTTCTAAGCTTAGAAATTTTTCTAAGTGTAAAAAATTTCTTATTTTTTCATAACTTTGAGCAAGTTTTTCATTATGATGCAACATGATTCAAAGGAAACTTCCAACATGAAAGTTGTAGATCTCCATGAAATCTACAACTTTTCTACAAACAACTTCTCCTAAAAGTGCTTGGATCTCAAGTTATAATTTTATGAATACATGCTCATGAACTAAAAAAGACTTGGTGAAATTTTGCCCTAGTTAGGCAAATTTTTCATCTAACTTCATGGCAATTTTCACATAGTTCCAAGGAGAAAATTCAAAATAAATTCAAAGATGTGTTGTATAGCACATTACCAGCTTTCCAAAATGTCTAAGAACTCCTTGAGATCATTCTAGAGTAGGGAGAATCGAAGAGATGAAGTTGGTGTTTTGTCACTTGAGTTATAGGTCATTTTCATGATGAACACAAATGAAATTTCAATGTTAGGTAGCATAATATTTGCTTTGCAGGCCTCAAATTTGTTTGTCACTCCATAATTAATGGATTACACAAACTTTAGAGCTATAATCCAAGTGGTTTAAGCTTTATCCAATTCACATTGCCATTTTGGGAAGAAAGTTAACAATACTATTCTTGTAAAGCAAGCTTTTTGCATAAAGTTCACATTGAGCCTCTAACTTGTTCCCTCTGATCACACTCCATCCACAAAGTCAGAAGCAAGCTTGTTTAAAGAATAACCACTATATCTTAGCAAGTACACAAGACTTTGAAACTTGTTTTGTCAAAAAATCACATGTTTAGCTTAAGGATGCAAATTCAAATTCTGATCAACTAGAGCATCCCAAACTTGTTGCTTATAAATAGAGTCACTATTTGTGAGCTAAGACACGAGCTTAAAGCCCCTGAAACTCACTCAAACTCCCTCTATCCAGAAATTGTCTCAAAACACCATTGTTGTGCAAGTTCTGACTTTACATACCAAACTCCAAATCCCCTCGTGCGTTCTTTGGCCTTTCACTTCCAAAAGCTTCTAAACATCAAATACAAACCATCCAAAGTCCATTTTCTTAACTGTAACACATCCATCATCAAGTTCCATTTTTAAAAATAGGGGTCTGCAACTTGACTTCTCCAGAGCTCCTCAGCCACTTTCAGCTCAAGCTAATCATTGCATTAGCTTCCTGGGACCTCAAGGAAGCTAACCTGATCCTTGCAGCACTTTGAATCAAGCTCATTTGTATTTCACGATTTCCAGTTTTGAGGTGTTTTTCTTGAACTTCTATCTCATTACTTATGCATTGTTAGGCTTGCATTTGTGAAGATAAAATGTAGACCTCAATGCCACGAAGTTGTACATATCCATAGTTTGCATTTACATGGCCTGAGCTTAGAGAATTTTCTAGTTGAATTAGGGCCAGAGAAATTCTCATTTATCTTTGACTTTTAGCTTTAGTTATTTACATGGTTAGATTCGTGAGGAAGAATGCAACAACTTTCACTTTGTCATCTTCCATTTTGTTTGAGAAATGAAGAAGTTACAGGTACACCGGCTGGAGGTTGAAGATGAAGTCATTAGAACTTGATTTTCCTTACATATTTATTGTTTTGTTTTATATAAACGGATTTATAGTCACCTCAGTAGTAAAGTGCGCGCCTATTAACCTATGGGACCTGGGTTCGAGCCCCAGTGATACCCTTTTTTAATTTTTTCATATTTTTTGACATTTCTGATTTGTTTGTTTGCAGGTGCTGGGCCCTTTGGGCTTGGCTCTTCTTTTTTTTTTTGCTGATTAACTCCCTGCCTACTTCATGCACCCCTTGGCCCATTTGTATTTACTTATTTATTTATTGCATTTTTATTTTTAAACATAGTTTCTACAATACTAAAAAATCATAAAAATACAAAAAAAAATGATATATTTTATATTTTGACTTATTTTATTTTATTTTTCCATAAACAAAAAAAAATATTTACTATAATTTATTTATTTTTATTAACTAAATCTTATAGACTTAATTAATATTATATTATTTATTTTTCTTCATACCATTTAAAAATATATTATTTAAATACAAAAAAGACTATAAATATTTTTAATGCTATAAATATTTTCAAGATAAAAAATGCCCAAAAAAATTATTTTCCTTAACTTATTTCCTTTGGATTGATTAATAGAATTAGGATTTTATTTTAAAATCTTTTTCTTAATAAATTCAAATTTAATTAACTATCTTCTTTATTTAAATTAGGTTAAGAAAAAAATCTTTATTTATAAAAGAAAACAAACAAAATTCATTCCTTGTATATTTATGCAATTCAATATGGTTGTAATGGATAAATAGATTTACATTCTTGCAATCCCCATTTGTAATTTGTACACCCCCCTCCCTTAATGATGTAATAGCTTAGTATTTTTATTTTCCGCAATTTAAATGCTTTATATTCACATGCTAGTAATTAGGGTTTGTATGGAAAGAACAAAATCAATCAAATAAAAAACCTTAATTCAAGACTAAATCAAGCATGAAAAAAATACACTTGCACACAAGCACCCCTAGGGTTATCCCCCTTGGTTGCCTTATACAAAATGGCCATATTACGCATGTAAGGTATCTTAGCAAAAACAAGCAAATACAAGATCATAGTCCCTCGATGACGCTATCTAAGTTGTCTTACAAATGATCTTAGTCCCTCAAAAAGAATGTTAAGATATCTTGCAACATTGCTAATCATGGTTATACGATGACCCACGCCAGTCCCATTTACATCCAAAGATAGGGTTGCTTACCAAATCAATGGCAAGACAACAATGTCAAAGGAAAAGAAAATGAACAAGAAAGACATTTAAGTAGGTAGAATGCTCCTAATTACTTGCTCAATTTTAAAACAAACATCCTTGCTATTTTCAAAACAAACACCTACACATTTCAAAACATCTTACAAACTTGAAAACATTTTCAAAAGATCAACGTCTTTGTATACATTCTTACGAACGAGAATCATTACAAAGATTGCCTAGACAACGACCTCTTTACAAAATACTTTCAAAAACCACACAAAGCACAATTTCAAACAAAAGCAAGTGATCTAGAAAGTTACTAATAGCCCATGGAAAACCATGGATGAAAAGGGTTCTAATACCTTCTCTTTTCATAATCTACCCCCCGAACTCAAGAAACAATCTCAAAGGTCTTTCCTGTACTTTTTCACCTTTCCTTTTGGATAAAAGAAAAGTCGGTGGTGACTCTTGCTAACCGCAACATTTGCAATCAAACGCAAAACCCTCAAGTTAGTTCTCTCACCGTATCACAACTATGTATTCATGAGGTCTAATAATGTTGAATAGAGCCATCACAGGGGTCTCATGCATGCTAGACTACAAAACACCGTGTTTTCTTCGATCTGTTTTGCTTACCTCATAACTCAATCTACATGGATTTATAGCCAAAACTAAGCTCATTTTTGGATTCAGGAGGGTCGAATTAGGGGGGATATAACATTTTAGATCATTAACTATTTTTTTTGCAGGGTTCAAAAACACAGGTTCCTGGAGAAGACGACTGGAGCTAAGGATCCGTCGCTTCTCCCGCTAATATATTTGTTCATATAATATATATTTATTGTTTCAATTATATTAATGGATGTAACACCACCACAGGGTTAAAACGCATGTGCTAAGTCATTCCTCCCTCTGGTCACGGGTTCGATCCCCAGTTTTGCTATTTTTCCATTCTTCTCGTATTTTTGCAGGTTGATTATAAAACATGTTGGATATCTTAGCATAGGCGAGCGCTTGGCCTAGTGGTGAGCGTGTTGTTGGAAACTGCTAAGAGCGTGGGTTCAACACCCACCCCTACTCATTTGGTCATTTTTTCTAATCCTATGTTTCTCACTCTTTTAAAAAAACCTTTTTTTCAAAACCTTTTCTTAAAAGACCCTAATTTTTTTTGGTTAATTTTCTAGGTTAATTAATTTTTAGGTTTTAATTAATTTTAGGTCTTAATTAATAAACCCTAATTTAATCCTTTTAAGTTTTCTTTCTCAAATTAAAATAGACTTAGACTTTAGGGTTTGTTTAATTTAATCACTTAATCAGATTTTTTTCAATTAAAATAATTAGGTTTAGGTTAAATCATCAATTATTTTTCATCAAACAATTTATCCGTTTCTTTTCCTTTTTACTGTTTCGCGCGCTTTATTATTTTCGCATTAGTTTTCCTATTATGTAATTGCTACAGAATGTAGTAGTTTAACTAGGGTTTTATTTTCTTTCTATTTCTCCCTAATTTGTGTGGTTTGTACTCCCTTCCCTGAAGCTTTGTAATAGCGTAGGACTTTTAATTTTTGCCTTTACTGCTTTCCTCATAACTGCTAGTAATTAGGGCATGTATGGCAAGATCTAAAATCAACCCTTAGATAACCCTAAATACAAGATTAAATAACTGAATTTAAACACTTACACCTCTAGGGTAACCTCACTTGTTGCCTTTTGATTAAACAGACATGTCCCTAGAACATGGGGACGCTTTAGCAAAGTCCCTCCGATTAAAAAGATCGTAGTCCCTCGATGACCCTTCGAAGCTGCCTTCGATAAACGATCTTAGTCCCTTACGATAAATTGCTAAAGCGCCCTACAAGTTGCCTTTATGACTCTATGATGACCCCCATATGTCCCTCACACATCCAATGATAGGGCTTCCTACTAACTAATGGTAGAGTAACACTATCTAAGGAGGAGGAAAATAACATAAAAGACTTTTGAGTAGGTAGATAGCTCATAATCGCTTGCTCACACGAAAAACATCTTTTCACATACACTTTTCTCTGAGATATTTTCAGAACCAACACTATGTATGCATTCTCAACTGATACGAGAATCATTACAAAGTTTTCCGAACTTAGGCATTTTTTCAAAATATTTTCAAACACACATGACACAAAGCATTTCAAACAAAGTGAGCTAGCGATTAAGAGCCTATAGATAATTATGGATGAAAATGGTGCTAACACCTTCCCTTTTCATAACCTACCCCCCGAACTAAAGAAAATTCTCAAAGGTCTTTCTTGTTCTTTTCACCCTTTCCTTATTGGATAAAATAAAAGTAGGTGGCGTCTCTTGCTATCTGCAAAATTTGCGATAAAGCGCAAAAACAAGTCATTTCTCTTACCGTATTACAGAGGGAAACATCATTCTCAGTTCATCCGGGGAGTTAAGAAGTTAACATCACAATAATAAGTTAATATTGTGGGGATTTTAAATAAAACGCAACTCACGGCGAGTGAAAAAACCCAAAAAGTTGACAGTTTCCTCAACACTTCTTAGAAAAGATATTGCCCTTGGATGACTGCTTGGGGAATCACATAAGCAACAATGTCATTACTGGAAGGAGTAATATTCTGCAGGATATTCTACACCAATCTTCAACACAAAGGGATAAAGAATCCAACCAATTGAGTGAAAGCTTTATAACTTTATAATCTCTGCTTCATCACAAACTGGTTAGGGAAAGAATCACACTCACCGAGAGAAATTTGAGTCAAGACTTAACTGGGAAATATGAGATTACAACCCAACACCTCATAAATAATTAAGAGGGAATCAAACCATCCAAAGAGAGACCAAGAGGAAACTATGCGTTTGTCAGCAGAAGTAACCAGAGAACACTTTCTGGAGAAAAACTTTCAAAACTTAGGAACTTGTCCGTCCTTGGAACCACTACTTTTGTTCCCTTGCTTCACAAAAACAAAGTAAAACATCTCTACTTTGCAAATTCTTTTCAAAAACATGTTTTATTATTAATTCCTTTAAGTCTTTTTGATTTGAAAATTACTATCAATAATAAATGAAATTTTTGTAAGTAAAAAAAAATAAGAATTACAAAGAATTGAATAAAAGCATAAACTTTACTAATAGAATGGTAGTCCACAAATGGAACGACTCCATAGATGATTACAAAGTTCAAAGAATGGTAAATACATGGAAAAGGTACATTGAAATACAATGACCACTATTCTCCCTAACAACTTTGAATTTCCATGTATAGGCTTTAGTTGAAAAGTGATGAAAATCCGAGAAGATTATTTCTTCAATGATCAAGTCTTATCTGATGTAGTTACTTGTCGAGAAATCCTTAACTTTTTCCTAGGTGCCCTTGCGGGTTTTCAACCTATCGGGAATATTTATTCTGTTTATATCTCTAACTTTTGCCTAGGACGCCCTTTCAGGTTTTCAGCCTACCGAGAAGCTCATTTTTGCCTAAGCCGCCCTTTCAGGTTTTCAACTTAGGGAGTTGTTCTTTTATTTCTTTAGGCAAAGTATTTCTTAACTGCATCAGCATTTATGGGATGTGGAAACTCCTCACCAACCATAGTTTCAAGAATCAATGCACCACTAGAGAAGGCTTTCTTGACAACATATGGGCCTTCTTAATTGGGAGTCAACTTTCCCCTTGAATCAGCATTGAAAGATATGATCTTCCTGAGCACGAGGTCGCCTTCTCTGAATTTGCGAGGCTTGACCTTCTTGTCAAAAGTTTTCTTCATTCTATTCTGATATAACTGACCATGACACAAGGCCATCATTCTCTTTTCTTCAATTAAATTCAACTGGTCAACCCTGTTTTGGACCCATTCAGCCTCTGACAATTTGGTTTCCATGATAACACATAAGGAGGGAATTTCAACCTCGTCGGGGAGCACTGCTTCCATGCCATACACAAGAGAGAACGAGGTTGCCCATGTTAAAGTGCAGACAGAAGTACGACATCCATGTAATGCAAAAGGAAACATCTCATTCCAATCATTATAAGTAACAACCATCTTCTGGATAATCTTCTTAATGTTTTTATTAGAGGCTTCAATAGCCCCGTTCATCTTAGGCCTGTAAGGAAACGAGTTGTGATGAACAATCTTGAATTCTTCACAAAGCTCTGTCATCATCTTATTATTCAAATTGGAACCGTTGTCGGTAATAATCCTGCTTGGCAAACCATATCAACAAATAATATTGTTCTTGATAAAACACACTACCACTTGCTTGGTGACATTAGCATAAAAATCTTCTTTAACCCATTTGGTAAAGTAATCAATTTCCACTAAGATGAAATGATTTTCATTTGACGGCTTGGATTCAATCGTCCCGGTCATATCAATACCCCACATAGAGAAAGGCCACGGGAAAGAAATAACATTGAGAAGAGTCGGAGGCACATGAATCTTGTCAGCATAAATATGAAACTTTTGTCACTTCTTTGCAAATTTGTAACGATCATATTCCATTGTCAACCAATAGTAACCTTCTCTAAGCATTTTCTTTTCCATTGAATGTCCATTGGCATGGGTACCAGATGAACCTTCATAGATCTCATGAATAAACATGTCTGCTTCGTGTCTATTCACACATTTGAGCAAGATCATGTCGTAGTTTCTCTTGTATAACACATCTTCATTTAGGAAGACGCTACCTGTCAACCTTCTCAATGTCTTCCTATCTTTGTTCAATGCATTATCGGGTATTCTTAAGTATGAAGGAAATAATTGATATCATAATACCAAGGTTTATCATCTGATGTCACCTTTGCCGCAAACACATGAGTTGTCCTATCAAGGCGTTGAATGGTCATCTGAGGTACATCATTCAAAGTATTTACTTTATACATGGATGCCAACATGGATAATGCATCGGCCATCTAATTTTTGTCTCGGGGAATGTGGTGAAGTTTCAACTTTATTGAATAAAGGTAACAACCTCCTTACATAATCTTTGTAGGGAATCAAGCCATGATGATGAGTCTATCATCCACCCTTAAGCATTCACAGCTCCAATTCCTTTTCCATAAGCATTCACATCTCCATCAAATACCATACCCCATCGGTATTCAGGATCAGAACCGTCCTCAGGAAAAGGCTCGTCATAATCTTTAACTTTTAAAAACATCACATTCTCGTCATGGAAATCATACTTAACAGACTGATAATCATCAACCAATGGGAAATTCTTCCGGTAAGAGCAGGCTTTTCAAAGATATACTTAATTGGATCTATTTTAGATTTCAACCAAGTACTATGATTCAACATATACTGTCTCAGACGCTTTGCGGCCCAAGCCAATGCTTAACATGTCTTTTTAAGCATAGAATATTGTGACTCACAGTTAGTAAAATTCTTGATCAGATAATAAATGGCATATTCTTTTCTTCATGTTTCATATTGTTGGCCCAAAATACAACCCATGAAGTTATCCAACACAATCAGATGCATAATCAATGGCCTTCCTTCATCGGGAGGGAGTAAAATAGGAGGTTCAAGTAAATAATCTTTAATGCTTTCAAATTCCCTTTGGAAATCATCCGTCCATACACAACCCTGATCTTTCTTCAGAATCTTAAAGATTGGTTCACAGGTCGTGGTCATATGGGAAATAAGCCTGGAGATGTAATTCGAACGCCCAAGGAAGCCTCTTACTTGCTTTTCTGTTCTTGGTGCAGGCATTTCTTGAATCTCCCTTACTTTATTAGGATCAACTTTAATTCCTTTTTTGCTGATAATGAAACCTGGCAACTTTCAAGAACGAACACCAAAAGTACATTTGTTTGGATTCAAGCAGAGACAATACTTCCTCAAATGCTTAAATGACTTAAATAAGTCTTCCAAATGACTTTCCTCGGTCTGAGATTTAGCAATCATATCATCAACAAATACTTAAATTTTCTTATGCATAAGATTATGGAATAGGGTTGTCATAGTCCTCTGGTATGTTACACCAGTGTTCTTTAACCCGAAGGGCATCACTCTATAACCGAATATTCCCCAGGGTGTGATAAACGTTGTTTTTTCCATGTCCTCAAGAGTCATCTTAATTTGATTGTATCTGGAAAATCCATCCATGAACGAGAACACGTTGAATATTTTTGTGCTATCAACCAAAATATCAATATGTGGCAAAGAAAAATCATCTTTTGGACTTGCATTATTTAAATCTCTACAATCAACGCACATGCGGACTTTTCCGTCTTTCATTTGTACTGGAACAATATTGGCAATCCACTGAGGGTACACTGATGTCACAAGAAAACCAGCATTAATCTTCTTCAAAACTTCCTCTTTAATATTCACTGCCATGTCTGGATGATTTCTTCTTAACTTTTGCTTCATAGGTAGACATTCTGGCTTCAACAATAAATGATGCTCCACAATATTGGTGTCTAATCCAAGAATATATTGATAAGACCAAGAAAAGATTTTAACATATTC
Organism: Vicia faba; assembly: GCA_948472305.1. Lineage (NCBI taxonomy): Eukaryota > Viridiplantae > Streptophyta > Magnoliopsida > Fabales > Fabaceae > Vicia > Vicia faba. The sequence continues at coordinate 835,960,402 of OX451740.1, forward strand.
CTTCAATAACTCAATCAACCTTTTCTTCACATCAGGATGAAGCAGTGCCCCAATCTTGACTTCTCTTAATTCATCTTTAGAACCCAAGTTGACGTCTCCAATTGATCTTTATACTGCTGAATGGTATTCTCCTCATGCTCAAGCAACTAAGAAACCTCTTCTGGGATCTTATCATATTCTTCTTCTTCATCCACATACACGGGATATTCAAAGTTGGGAGAGGGTGCATGGTCATTATATTCAACGAGTTTTTTAATTAATATGCGCATATGAGTATGCTTGATTTTAGAAACTGACAAATGTAACAAGTGATTATGCAGATTTATTTACAGTTATTATTTATTGCAAAAGGGTTTTTTCTGATTACCATTTTCAAAGAAAAAGCAAAAATAAACACAATTTGAAAACAAAAACAACTTTCATTAATGATTTGAAAATCTAAAACAAAAGACATGCCCATAGAACATTGCTTTCACCTTGGGCAGAGTGAAAGGATTTTGATAAGATAAGCAAAACTAAATTACTTCAAAATGTGAATGCAAGTAGGAATATCAACAGCAATCCAATTCTGGACTCTCACTTCGTGCGTCACAAAGTTTGGCATCTTTAGATATGGCTCATCCTCAAGGATAGCGTTGATGTTTGGAGTAGTTGGATGGAGGTATCCTGCACTGTGAATGATGTCCTGATATTTGCTGAAGGTAGACTTCGGCTTCACAACTTCGATTTTACCATTATTCATGGAGAAACCCAAACCAACCCTATTCTTGTTCAAAAGTGGATCAATATCCTACTCCCACACATTGCTAGGGCCTCTGTGTACCACTTGTTGCGCATCCTTAAATGAGGTGATAGAATCCTCATTCTTACTTATATTATCAATTGAAAAAGCTTATAACTGATTCTCCTATCACCTTTTTAGGTTCAGCATAAGTATCAACAATCTTTTAGCCGAGATCAACACCTCCTTTAAAGTTAGGAGCAAATATACGTCCGCTGCGGGTTACCCGACTAGCCTCGGCAATACTCTCAACATGGGACAAAGGTTAGATTGGAATTTCCACACCATCTTCCAAGATAGTTATGTTGTACTTATATAATACATCTTTATCCGATTCATATGGAATAGGACCATGCAGACAAATAACCGCATGAGCTACAACAGGTTTGCTATAGTATGCAATTTCTACAGGAGCGACAATATCAAAATATGGTATAATGACATTCACCCCTGCCTCTTCAGCATATGTAGGAATCACATAATCAGCATTAGAAAATTCACCCTGATCCAAAGAAAAGAAATCATCAGCAGAAGCATATTCATCATCAGACACATACTTAGCAGAATAGTCTTCAATCATAATAACTCTGTTATAATCATCTCTGTTTCTTATAACTCAAATAATACCTTCACCTAACAAGTGTTGGATACCTCTCTTCATAATAGAACAACCACGAGAATCCCTACAATAGATTCGACAAGAACCATAATTATGCCTTTCCTGACCATCCATATAACAGCATATGGCATGCATTTGTACCATCTCATCATTCATTAAGTTTACATCATAAATCTGAAATTCACTAGTGCATCCATAGACAATGTTTCCTTCCTCCTGATATTCGTCCATGGGTCTGATAATATGGATAAGGCCTTCATCCATCATCTCTTGGAGATCACCTATCAATTTATCACACCCACGAATATCTTCACTACAGATGCTGCAAGCTGCATGATTATGCGTATAATATCTAAAATCACAGAGATACACATATATCTTCACCAAATCACCTCTTACTAGGTTTATATCAAAGATCCTGAAATCTCCAGGACAACCAAAAACCATATTTACAGTACCTCCACCTCCATGCTTAGGTAGTGGATTATCTTTCATATTGGGACCTACATCTTTAAAAGACAAGATACCAGATTCGACCATCTTCAGAGCTTCAGCTTTTAATGGATATTTATTTTCAATATCGTGCCCAGGGGATCCTTGATGAAAAGCATAAGTCTGATCTGCTTTATCATACCATGGCAAAGTTGCAGGTACAGCAGGAGGAGACCTAGTCTGCACAAGGTTCTTCTGAATCAAAGCTGGAAACAATTCTGTATAATTCATCGGGATAAGATCAAAATCTTATCACTTCTGACGTTGCCCTTGATTACCTTGAGGAGGTGTTTTCTGATAGGAAATAGCAGTTGGAGCCACATTTACAACTGGATTTACTAAAGCAATTTGTTGTTGATGTTGATGATGTCTTCTCGGAGGCCTAATTCTTCTCTCCTAAATAATAGCATTGGTCTCTCCTTCTTTATTTCTAGAGAAACCATGTGACAGCTTCTTGGTTGCACTTGAACCTTCATCTTTTGACAACCGCCCTTCCCTCAAGGCTTCCTCCAAATGGACACCCATACTTACCATCTCAGTGAAATCACTTGGGGCATTATCTATCATTCTTTCATAGTAAAATGAACCAAGGGTTTTTAGGAAGACCTTAGTCATTTCTTGTTATCTCATTGGGGGAACCACTTGGGCAGCAACCTCTCACTAACATTGCGCATACTCCTTAAATGATTCTTTATCTTTCTGAGCTATTTCTCTCAGCTGGTCATGGTCAGGTGCCATAAACATGTTGTATTTATACTTCTTTACAAAAGCTTCACCCAAATCATTGAACGTATGAATGTTACTATTGTCCAATCCCATGTACCATTTCAAGGCAACACCATTCAAACTATCTTGGAAGAAATGGATAAGCAGACATTGATCGTCAGTATGAGTGGACATTCTCATGATATACATCACCAGATGGTAATGGGGGGGAAAGTTACCCTTGTATTTCTAAAATTCTAGCACTTTAAACTTCACTTGCACTTTCACATTAGGAACTAAGCAGAGATCATTGATGTCCTATCCAAATAGCTATTTTCCCCTAAGAGCCTTCATTTCCTTTTTCATTTCATTGAACTGATCCTGAGAAACATCCATTCTATCATAAAAGCCCAAGCTTTGGCTTGGTGGAGGTGCAGCACGATAAACCTCATCATTAATAACGGGGACAACATGCACCACAGGAGATGCAAAAACAGCAGCAGGTTGAACAAGTGAAGCAACTGGAGCAGTAGGGTTGTATCCTTTTGGCATGTAATCTTCAGGAATTCCCCACCGATAATCACGAGGCATGCATTATTGAGAAGTAGTAGAAACTGGAGTAACATATGCAAGTATTAACATAACTTTATAAATAACGGTCGTCTGTTGTGGTTGAGTAGCATGAGGAGAAGGAGGAGAAGGTGGCTGATTCTGAGCAGCCACCAATGATTCCACCAAAGTAGTAAGGTTGGCCATACTGGTCCTTAAAGAAGTAACCTATTCTCAAAGCTCGTGATTCTCTAGTTCAAGTTTTTCCAACTTCCTTCTAGAATTAGCCCGAGTTTTGTAGTGATGCGACAACTTGCTGACTGAACGAGACAAAGAAACAAGTAAGACACCTGGGAAGGAACAGGAATGCAAAAATGTATGAAATGATGCAAGATATGAAGTGTACATGATTTAATTTGTTTATTCAAGGAATTTAAAGAATTGTAAATAATTGCAAATATCAAATAAAGTAACACATTTTGTAAAACTGAATAATCTCATTTTAATAATAATCTTTGGAAAGGATTACAAATTTTTAGTACAAGTTTCAAGAAACCTAAATACAAGAAAATAAAAGACAAAATCTGAAAGTCCTAAAGAGTCAAAGTTGATGAAGATCTCTCCACATACTAATAATTTTCCTTGAGTCTTGATTTGCTTGTTCTCTTCTGCATACTTGTTAGTGACTTCTTTCCATCCATCAATATCAGGAAATGGGTGACTGAGACCTGGCTAAATGCTAGAGGAAAACAAATCCTCTTTCTTCTTGAAGCTACTCAAAAAATAAGATGAAATAACTTCGGATGGAACAAACAGAGTTGCCACCTAACTTTATTTAACCCAAAGAATAGGGAAAGGAAAGTATAGAGAAAATATTTAGTATCAGGAAAAGAACGTAGTCTCGCAACTGTAATATGGTGAGAACTGACTTGTTTTGTGTTTTATCGCAAATGTTTCGGATATCTAGAGTCGCCATCAACTTTTCTTTTATCCAATAAGGAAAGGGTGAAAAGAAAAGGAAAGACCTTTTAAGATTTTGAGTTCGGGGGTAGATTATCAAAAGGGAAGGTGTTAGAACCCTTTTCATCCGTAGTTATCTACGGGCTCTTAATCTCTTAACTCACTTTAAAAATTTGCTTTTTTGTGTGTTTGAAAATATTTTGAAGTTTGAACTTTATATCGATTCTTGTATCAATTCTCAAGAATGCGTACAAAGTGTTTCGAAAATATCTTTGAATGTGTTTTTGTAAAATGTTTTGTTATTTGTAAGCAAGCAAGTTCTACTCACTCAAGGTCGTTCTTGTACTTTTACTTCTTCTCTAGATAGTGTTATACGTACCATTAGTTAGTAGGAAGCCCTATCGTCGGATGTGTAGGAACATGCGAAGGGTCATCGTACGGTCATCGAAGGCAACTTGTAAGGATTCTTTAGCAATTTTCGTGAGTGACTAGATCATTTATCGAAAGGCAACGTGGAAAGGGTCATCGAGGGACTATGATCTTTTATTCAAGGGGCCTTTGCTAAAGCTTCCCCATTTTCGAGGGACATGACTTTTTTTATTCCGAAGGCAACAAGGGAGGTTACCCTAGAGGTGTAAGTGCGCAAGTGATTTGTTTTTTAGTTATTTATCTTGAGATTTAGGGTTTTCTATCATTCATTTTTATCTTTCCATACAAACCCTAGTTACTAAGAAGTAATAGTAAGTAAAACAGTAAAGTGCGAAAAGTAAAGCCCTAAGCTATTACATGGCTTTGGGGCAGATACATAATAGAGGTAAAGGAAAGTAAACCTATAACTATTACATATTAAGAGTAAATATATGATGATAAAATACAGATAAAATAAACTACGTTATTACAATTGAATGCACCCTATACACTTTATCTAAGAAAATAAAATAAGAAGAAAAAGAAAGAAATGTTTTTTTGGTGATCTTTTATGGAAAAATAGATTTATGATGAAAGTAATTAAACCTAAAAACTCTAGTTGATTTTAAAATTTCAAAAGAGGTTAATTAATTAAATTAAAGGGTTAATAAAAAAACCTAAAAACTAATTAATTTTAGTTAGTACAAAAAGTCTAATTTAAAATGTGATTAAAAAACCTAAAACCTAATTTAATTAGGGTTTGTAAAAAAAAGGTTTTATTTTATGGTTAAGTGAAAATAGAGTTAAGTTTGCCAAAAGAATCAGGGCTTAAGGGAAAATGACAAACAAGGTTAGAAAATAGAAAAGAACATAAAAATGCCAGGGGTGGGAGTTAAGCCCACGCCCTTTGCCTTCTGCCCAGCAAGGTTCACCACTGCGCCAAGCGTGCGCTGGTGTTAGCAAAACATGCATCATTCAAAATATAATCAACCTGCAAGGATTAGGAAAACATGAAAAATAAAATGACAAAAGCATGGATCAAACCCACACCTTATTGTACAAATGCCTTATCACGCGCGCGCTTTCCACTGGGGTGGCTCTTTGATCTGGTCTACTGGTGAAAACAAATAATAATATAATCAACTCAATTAACTGGACCAGAGAAGTGCAAGAGCCCTAGCTCCAGTTGTCTTCTCCGGTGAATACGTTTTGTGTTCCTGCAAAATAAAAGAAGTCAGCGCCTCAATGGTACCCTACCCCCCTAATTCAGAATTGCAATCACAATGGAAGCATTAGTTTAGGCTAAAACGCACTGTAGAAAGAGATATGATGAAAATAACATGAAACGGACCAAGCATGGAAATTCATGATCCAGCCACTATGGGGATCATGCAATGGTCATATCCTGTACTAATACATCTCAAAAAAGCGTTAGTGACATTAGTATGTACCAAAACAACATAAAAACAGAAATATGATTTTGCAAAAAAACAATGTAATTGAAGATGGATATATGTTGGTTTTATGCCCTTTGGATCATCACAATCGATCCAATCTTACCTTATAATGCTTCTGGAAGTGAATGGGACAGGTTTTTGACCTTGAGGGAGGCTTGAGGCTAGGGTTTCAATTTGCCCTAGTTTGGATAATTTTGGAGTTTTTTGGAAGATAATATTGCAAGGGTTTTTCTTGGATTTCTTGTCTGAGATAATGAGATTATATAGAGAGACAAATTAGACCAAGAAAGTGTGGGCTAGGACCTTGTAAGAAAGGCTCTTATTTTATCTAATATATTTAGAATTTTAAATAAATAAAATCAAAATAAATAGAATGAAAAATCCAAGTGGTGTATAAATAAGTATTGAGGTTCATATTTATGCCTATAATATGCATGGACTTTGAAACACAAGGCCATTAGCCCAAAAAATCAAGTTTGGTCACTTTAGGTTTCATGCATTTTCTCAAAATTTCCCAACTTTCACCAATCATAACTCTCTCAATTTTTATTATTTGAAAGTGATCTTGGTCTTTTTGGAAATCTCAAGATGTCTTCTACAATATATATGTTGATCATTTTTGCATTTGAAGACTATACCTTGCTGTAAGTTGCCTTGACAAAAAGTCTTTTTTTGTTGACTTTGGAAATGACCTATAATGTTTTAACTCATATCTCTCAAATGAAGCATTTTTTGGGCTTGAGCTTAGAGAGACAAAGATGTAGAGAATTTGATTTCTTTCAAAATGAGATTTGGTTGTGAACAATCCAATGAAGCATGTGAAAGTTGTGCTTCGTCAAAGTTTAGTTGACTTCTCCTTAAGAAAGCCCTAATTTGGTAACTTTTGACTTTTGATGAATCTTGAGTTTTCTCGATGAATCATGATCAAAACTTGATAAAATGATGAATGTGACTTAAAAATTTTGATGTTGACCAAAAATCTTGAGGTTTGATTTTATGTTGACCATAATTGACTTTTTGTCCAATACAGATGATTTTTAATCATCTGAGCATTTGACTGAGCAAACTTGTGATGCAAGGCTTGAAATTTAGCATGAACATTCCTTGAGACATATGAGAAACCATGAAATCCACTTGAGCTATTATAAACTCAAATTTCCTTGAGAAAAGCAAAACCCTAGTTGTAGGTCCATTGCTTAGGAGGAGAATTTGTCTGATCAATTCTTGAGCAACCTTGAGCAATTGAGAATCCTAGGAGAATGTCTTGGATAATGGGAGGGAAAATTTTATGGTAAAACAGCTTCCCCTGTTCAATCTTCTTAAACCTGAAGAGTTAGATTGGCATGTCCTCCATTCATGATCTGAAGGTGGAAGAGGATTGAACACTTAAGTGCCCAAAAATTTGCACTCGCGGGTGCACGAAGTGATGTTGTTGGTTGATAGTACTGGTTGAATGGGCTTAAAGATTCCATTTGTAGAAATGATATAATACCACTGGGGATGGGATTAAATATGCCATCCAAAGTGACTATTGATAGGAGTATCAGAATGAGTCCATGCTTGACTTAATTCGATGGAATGAACATTTTTGAAGAATAATGATTTTCAGAATGAAGGCCTTGAAGAAGATGCTTTTCAGAATTTAGCCTCTGAAGGGAGATGCTTTTTAGAATTCAGTCTCTAAGGGAAATCATTTGGTCATGCAGATAGTCGCCCCATCCTTTTCATGAATTGATCTGCAATTTATTCTTCATTGGTAAACTCGTTCTATTTCGGGAATTCATACTGCCTGGTCATATGGATAGTTGCCCTGTCCTGTTTCGGGAATTAATCTCTGACCCACTTTTGTGTTGGTAAAACCGTCCTGTTTCGGGAATTCATACTGCTTGGTCGTATAAATAGTTTCCTCATCTTGTTTCGGGAATTAATCTTTGACTTGTTTTTTGTTGGTAAACTCGTCCTGTTTCATGAATTCATACCACATGGTCGTATATATAGTTTCCCCATCTTGTTTCGAGAATTAATCTTTGACCTATTTTTTATTGGTAAACATGTCCTGTTTCTGGAATTCATACCGCCTAGTCGTGTAAATATATGCCTCGTCTTGTTTCGGGAATTAATATTTGACCCGTTCGAAAATTGATGATGATATTCGTCTGTTTGTGGACTAACCTGGAAGAAACAAAGTTAGTTTTATGCAATGTCATGATATATGTAATGTATTACGTAATGGTGTTCTAAAAAAAATGAGAGTGTCGTATGCGTTTCGTATGCATATGTTATGATGTTTTGTAAATGATGTATGGATATGAGATGTTGTTGAAGGCAACGGTAGCTTCGTATAGCATCTTTGATTGGGGAAAATAAATCCCTGACCGTTGTTGGGGATGAAGGATATGAATCTTCCCTTTGTTGGGAATAATTTTGCTGGGGTTTCCTGCCTTGTTTGAGGATATTCTACTGGGGATGTTTGACTTTTGCTTGGGGATAGAAGAATTCCAGAACATTAGTCGTTCATCGTTCTCTTGAAGGATTTGATTCTTATGTATGATGAATGGGGATAAAAGAGATAGATAATCCTCTGATGCGGGGACGTCCACTTTTCCGGGGAGGACAAAGTTGAATGATATCTGACCTGGGAAGAGAATTTTGTTGGGGAATTATGTTAATCAGAGAAATAACCTCTTTTTGGGAAATAAACCCTGTTGGGGAAATAAACCTTGTTGGGGAAATAAACCATGCTGTTGAAATAAACCCTGCTGGGGAGATAACTCTTCTGGAGAAGAGAATTTTGTCGGGGATTTTACAATGTTGGAGGAATAAACTCCGTTGGGGAATTAATTTCCTATAAACTATGTTGGGGTAATCATTTCTGGTGGGAATTGAAATTTCATAGGCTGTGCGGAGGAAGTTTTCATCACATGCTGGGGAAATGGTCAAACATCCTTATCCGCTAGGACCTACTGGTGGAGATGATCATGTGAACTGTTGGAAGATGCCTCAATTTTTTTCTAAAGGTATATTAGACTCGTTGGCGAATATATCTCTTTTCAGGATTATCTTGTAAAGGTAGCTCTGCGAGGATTTCTCAGTGGAGATTGCTCTGTGGGGATTTTTGGATGACTTGAACATTATCTCAACTCCTCGGGTCTTTAGTAAATGCTAAACTTATTTTTATTCACATATTTGTTAACAGTAATCATATTCATATGCATATGTTCACTCAATTTAGTCATTGGATGTTTTTTGCAAACAAAACAGAGAAAGTAAATTTGAATTTTGAACTATATTTTTATTGATAGTTCTCCTATAAACATGCAGTTTTGTACAAGGGGACAGAGATCCTAGTAAGAGGGAATCATCGAAAAATTGAAGAAAGTACAAAGAAAAACAAAGAAAGACAGCTATGTGGAAACAATCCCATTGGGTTTTAACTCTGTTATTTCCCTTATGTCTTCAAGTAGCTCATACCTTGTTGTCGGAAGAAGTTGACTGAATTGGTCTGTACCATTTAAATTTGACGCTAGTAATGAAGCTGGTTGTAAGTAGATGGGTTTTCAGTCCAACAGGGTACCCTTTTTTTACCAAGCTGCCTTTTCAGGTTTTCGACTTGCCAGGTGTACAATATTTATCTATATATCCCTAATTTTTGCCCGAACCCTTTTGGTTCGCCGGGATGCCCTTATTTTTGCCTAGGCCAGTTAACCTAGCGGGTCTCTTTTATGCATAGTATTTTTTACTATATCTGCGCTCACAGGGTGTGGAAAATATTCACTGTCCATGGTGGTAAGTATCATAGCACCGCCAGAAAATATCTTCTTGATCACAAATGGCCCTTCGTATTTAGGAGTCCATTTTCCCTTGGTATCACCTTGTGGTAGGATAATGCGCTTTATCACCAAGTCACCAGCCTGATATACCAGATGCTTGACTTTCTTGTTGAAGGCTTTGATCATGCGCTTCTGATGCATCTGACCATTACAAACAGCCGCAAGCCTTTTGTCTTCGATCAAATTTATTTGGTCCAACCTAGTCTGAATCCACTCGTCTTCGTCTAAACATGCGTCTTTCATAATCCTTAGAGAAGGAATCTAGACTTTGAAAGGTAAGACAACCTCCATACCGTAGACTAGAAAGAATGGGGTTTTCCTCAGTTGATGTTCGTACTGAAGTGTGATAGCCATGAAGAGAAAATGGTAACATCTCATGCCAATCTTTGTATGTCACTGTCACTTTCTGCAAGATCTTTTTGATGTTCTTGTTGGCGGCTTCCACTACTTCGTTCATTTTCGATTGATACGGGGAGGAATAATGATGTTTAACCTTGAACTGTGTACAGAGTTCAGTGATCATAGTATTATTGAGATTGGTACCATTATCAGTGATGATCTTCTCGAGTATGCTGTACCAACAGATAAGGTTATGCTTAATGAACCGGGCCACGACATTCTTAGTAACAGAGGAAAACGAAGTTGCTTCAACCTGCTTTGTAAAATAATCAATAGCAATCAGGATGAAACGGTGCCCATTAGATGCAATAGGCTTAATCTCTCCAATCATATCAATGCCCCACATTGCAAACGGCCAAGGATTAGTCAAGATGATCAGAGAAACTGGAGGCACGTGTACATTTTAAGCATAAATCTGGCATTTGTGACAATTTCTGGAATGGTGATGGCAATTAGTTTCCATGGTTGACCAAAAATAACCCGCTCTTAGAATTTTCTTAGCCATCGTATGCCCGCTAGAATGAGTACCAAAGATACCTTCATGCATATCTTCCATAATCCTCTCCGCTTCCTTCTTTTCTACACAACGAAGCAAAGTTGAATCATGATTGCGCTTGTACAAAATTTTGTTTCTCCGAAAGAACTAGGAAGAGAACCTCCATAGAAATTTCTTGTCATTGATAGACGCCTCCTCAGGGTATTCTTGATCCTCAATGTATCTTTTCACTTCATAGTACCACGGTTTCTCCTCTACTCTATCAGTATCGACTTCGTAGCAATGTGCAAATTCGTCTAGTATCTCGATAGTAATTCGAGGAGTTTCATTGTACCACCCTACTTTGAACATAGATGACATGATAGCTAGTGTGTTTGCCAACTGATTCTTTTCTCGTGGGATATGTTTGAAAGTGATTTCCTCGAAACTCCGAACTAGTGTCAACACATGCTCTCAATAAGGAATAAGATTTGGGTGCTTCATATCCCATTCTCCCTTAATCTGACTGATCACTAGGGCTGAGTCCCCGTATACACTCAAGAATTTTATTCTCATATCAATAGCAGCCTCAATACCCATAATGCACGCTTCGTATTCGGCCATGTTGTTGGTACAGTCAAAGCAAAGTATGGCGGTGAAGGGCATATGGCAACCCTTGGGAGAGATAATCAAAGCACCGATTCTATTACCCAACGTGTTAGAAGCTCCATCAAAAACTAAAGTCCATCGGGATCCTGGCTCAGGTCCTTCATACGATCCTGGTTTTTCATAGTTTGTGACTAGCATAATATTCTCATCTGGGAACTCGAAATTCATAGATTGATAGTCGTCTATGGTTTGATGAGCCAAATGATCTGCCAGTACACTTCCTTTGTTTGCCTTCTGAGTGGTGTACTGAATCTTGTATTCTATTAAGACCATTTTCCATCTGGCTATCCTTCCAGAGAGAGTGGGATCCTCGAATATGTATTTTATGGGATCTATTTTAGAGATCAACAAAGTAGTATGGGTTAACATATATTGTTTTAGTCGGTGAGCAGCCCATGCCAAAGCGCAACAAGTTTTCTCGAGCAGTGAGTATCTTGTTTCACAGTCAGTATAATTTTTGCTAAGGTAGTATGTTGCATACTTTTTTTGACCAAACTCGTCATGTTTCCCCAGTACACATCCCATTGAGTTCTCTAACACTGTTAGGTACATGATCAGAGGTCTTCCTTCAACTGGTGGCATCAGAATTAGAGGTTCCTATAGATACTCCTTGATTTTGTCGAAAGCTATCTGACAATCATCGTTCCACTTTACTACTTGATCTTTCTTCAGCAACTTGAAGATCGACTCACAAGTAACGGTCAAATGGGAAATAAATCTGGCAATATAGTTCAATTGTCCTAAGAAACCTCTGACTTCCTTCTCAGTACAGGGAGCTGACATTTCTTGAATGAATTTGACCTTGGCGGGACATCCTCAATACCTTTACCACTAACGACAAAGCCTGGTAGTTTACCGGATCTTACCCCAAAGGTGCACTTATTTGGATTCAATCTCAGCTTGTACTTCTTCAATCTCTCAAACAGTTTGTGTAGGTGGTCGAGATGTTCTTCTTCATTATGAGATATGGCTATCATATCATCGACGTAAACCTCTATCGCATAATGTAACATATCATGGAACAAAGCTAACATAGCGCATTGATAAGTTACACTGGTGTTGTTCAAACCGAAAGGCATAACCTTGTAATAGAAAGTGCCTCACTGTGTAACAAAAGTAGTCTTCTCAATGTATTCAGGTGCCATCTTGATCTGATGATAACCCGAGAAACCATCCATGAAGGAAAATACTTTATACTGAGCGGTGTTGTCAACCAGAACAACGATATATGGAAGCGAAAAGTCATCTTTGGGGCTCGCCCTATTCAGATCCCTATAGTCTACACACATACGCACTTTTCCATCCTTTTTTGGTACTGGAACCAAGTTTTCAACCCACTGAGGATAGGACATAATAGCTAAGAAACATGCGTTGAACTGCTTCATAACCTCAGCTTTGATCTTTTTTGACATCTCTGGATGCATACGATGAAATTTCTGCTTTATTGGAGAATAACCTTCTTTCATTGGTAGACGGTGAACCTTAATATCAGTATCAAGCCCTGGAATGTCTTCGTATGACCAAGCAAAGATCTCAACATAGTCAGGAAACATATGGATTAATCCGTTCTTAACACTGTCTTCTAGGTTGGCACCTATCTTGACTTCTTTTTTGTCCTCTTCAGTACCCAAGTTCACAACCTTGATTGGCTCTTCATGCGGTTGTATGGATCTTTTGCCCTGTATTAACATCCTAGCAAGCTCTCCAAGTACTTCGCAATCTTCCTCACCTTCGTCCTCGGCTTGGTAGATCGGATTTTTGAAGTCATAATTGGCAATAACATAATTGTTATCAATGAGATCTTGAGTGGATGTGGACCTGCAATTTGTTGTATGGGTGTGTGTAATAACACATAGCTATTTTTGAAAGTAATAAAGTAAAAGAAAGACATAGAGCGCAAAATTTGAATGCAAACGTCCAATGTTTTATTGAATGAAAATATGTGAATGAAATGACAACCCTGACAAATGGACTGTTGTGCCCGGGGTAAGGCACGGGGTTTAAAGTTATTGTTTCAAAAAAATTACATAGCCAAAACTTGAAAGCAAAAATAAACAGAAAATATCATTTACTCCTGACTAAAGGAGATTGGTATAACGTCTTTAGTCTTCCAATTGTTAAGTTCGTTGTCGGTGGTAGGAAAGATCCAACTGTCTAGGTCATAGTCACTACCAGCATCTTCTACCGTATTGACTCCATTATTGCTGATGCAGAATGGTGCTCTTCCAGCACGAGCACGAAGAACATCCTTCTGAGCCTCCACAGTGAAACCCAAGCCAAATTTGTCAGGATTGTAAGGAATTTCAGGAAGTTGACCCCAAGTAGTACAAACACCTTCTTCTACCACAGCTCTTGCATCCTTTAGAGAAGCCATTCTGGGCAGAACCCAGGTAACCTTAGGAATAGCATAAATGTCTTCAGTAGTGGTAGTTGTCTGAGGGATAACTTCAAAATTCTGGTAGGGAGTCTTGATGAATTTTCCATCCATCTCAACATACTTTAATGAGTTCAAGTGACTTAACATTTACTCTTCTTCACCATAAACCGTGACAACTTTTCCTTTCACAGGATACTTCAGTTTTTGATGTAGAGTGGAAGTGACAGCGCCTGCCCTATCGATCCAGAGGCATCCAAGTAAACAAGAATGGGTCGGACGAATTTCCATCATATAGAAGGTAGAGTCGAACACCTGTGAACCTACTTTAATTTGGAGATCCACCTCTCTATGAACCATCCTCTTTGAACCATCAAAGGCTCTGACCACAATGTCACTGGGTTTCAGCATAACCTCTTCACCGTCAAGCCTGTCTAAATTATCCTTTGGTAAAACATTTAATGAGGAACTCATATCCACCAACACATGATCTAAGGTAGTGCCCCTGCATTCAATAGAGACATACATGGCCTTGTTATGGTTCCTTCCATTGGGAGTCAAGTCAACATCAAAAAAGCCTAGTCCATTATCAGTGGTCAGGCTAGCAACATAATTTTAAAATTGATCAGCAGAGATTTCTTGCGTTACATACGCAAATTTTAAGAACTTCACTAAATCTTGAGCATGGGCTTCTGAGCACAACAATAGGGATAACATGGATATCTTGGAGGGAGTTTGCCTCAGCTGTTCAGCAATTTTGTAATCACTTTTTCCGATTATTTTCAGTACCTCATCCATTTATTGCTTGGAGGTATCTTTAGCAGTAACTTCATTTGGTGCCTTCGTCTGGGCAAGCTCATTCATTTGTCCTTTACCTCGAGTCTCGGGAGTTGACTCAGTAGCAGTAACACGAACTGGTGTAGAAACAATCTTTGAAGAGATTTCTAGAGAGAAAACCCTTCCACTTCTAGTAACCTTACTGGTCCCAACAATATTTCCAATGTTGAAATCAGTAACTTCAATACCTTCACTTTCAACAGTCAAGAGTTCTTGCTTGACGCCATGGTAGTAGATACCGGCCCCATAATTCCAAGGGGCAGCCTTGTCAGAGGAGAATGGGATTGGTCCGGGTGCGGTGATTATCAGAGGAGAAAATCTAGGTTCAGCCTTAATCTTCACAGGGCCATTGGTAGTGATCCTTATAGGAGTACCGAAAATTACAGATACCTCTTCAAGCTCCAAGTCTTGAAACGAATTCTCAATAGCAGGAGTCTTCTCAACTAGAATTATATGGTTATCCATCAGACGTTCAATACCTTCTTTCAGTAGTTTGCAGCCATTGGGTTGGGCTGCACAGCAATAGCATCTTTCAATGCAACCTAGAAATAAATCGGTTTTAAACAGATTCTTCTTAATAATCAGGAGGGGAGTGGTTAAGTCACTTACAGTTGAAACATATAAAACATCATCAATAGCACTAATGCCTTTGTCGTGCTTAGGCATATGAGAAGTAATCACATTGGGGGTCTCGGGAGGATAAAATGCAATCTCTTTATTGTTGATCATATCTTGAATTTTATTTTTCAAAGCCCAACAGTTATTTGTGCCATGTACGGAACTATTGGAAGGATAGGTGCATCTTACATTAGGATTGTCCTTGGGGGAGGAAGTGTTGGGATTCTGAGGCGGATCTCTTAAAGTTATCAATTATGCTTTCAATAGATGTTGTAATGCTTGAGACAATGACATGTTGATCTTGGTAAATTTTCTCATGGGTGCATCTGACTTACGGTGATTTCCTTGTTGATGTTGTTTTATTGGCGCAAGATTAGAAATTAGCCTAGCTCCCACAGACTGGTTGTGGTCATTTCTAGCACGACCCTTCTGTCCATACACATCATTAGTTTCTTTTTTACCGTTGAACATCTTCTTCATAGTACTTGAAGATGCAGCCACCTGAATTTTTCCACTTCTAATTCCACTTTCAACTTGTTCCTCTGTTAATATCAGTTCGGTGAATCCGGATGAAGAGCTTTCGATCATATGATCGAAGAAAGGACTTGTCAAAGTTCCTATAAACATATCAACCAGCTCCATATCAGATAAAGGAGGTTGAACTCTTCCAGCTAGGTCCCTGCATTTCTGGGCATACTCTTTAAATCCTTTGTTCGAGCCCATAGTCGTACTTTGTATTTACACACAAGTTGGTGCAAGATCAGCATTGTACTGGTATTGTTTATAAAAAGCAGCAGCCGAGTCTTCCCAAGTACAGATATTGGTCTCTTTTTGTTGATAGAACCATTCCAATTGTGTTCCCGGCAAGATTTTTGAAAGAAATGCACCCACAACTTCCTGTCAGCAGTGTGAGGTAGAATCTTCTAGACATAAGACCTTAAATGGAGATTAGGACAAGAAACATCATCATACTTTGCAAAAGTAGGGGCCTTGAATTTTTTAGGAATGACAACTCCCGAGACTAAGCCCAGCTCTTCAAAATCCAACCCTTGAACTCTATGGATCTCCATAGCATTTAAATGATCTTTTAGTTGTCTGTACTTGTCATCAGCAGGAGGATATTGTTCATCTGAATAGTCTGCTTCCTCTTCATCAAAACCTTGGTTGTTATTTTCCTCAGCTTTCACACTCTTATCATATTCCTCTTGGTTATCATCTTCATTTGATGGGACCTCAAAATCTAGAGCCCTCTTGACTGGACCTGAAAATCTTCTACCCATATAAGGATGACGAATGTTTTATTAGTCTTTTTCCTCCTCTCCTTGGTGATGAGGGTCTTCAGCTCTTCTTTCCCCTTGGCTATGTCCAGGAACATTTGTTGAAATTAAGCGTTTTGAGCTTGAAGATCTTTGATGGTTTGTTCGAGAGCCATCTTTTACTGAAATAAACAGCAAGAATATGAGAAAACCTGTCTTGGGAAAACCTGTTATGCGATGATATGTATGGCATGTGGATGCATATGCAATATTTTCAAGGATCTCGCAGGGTAAACAAAAAAGAGATGAAATAGTAGAAGTTGAGTCTGCAGCTTTGACTGAAGAGCTTTATGTCTTTAAACGTCCTTCTATGAGAATCAAGCTCACCATGTCAAGTGGGTCCTAGCTTTTAACTCACGAGGACATACTTTGATCTTGACGGCATCTGGCTAGAGGAAAATAAATCCTCTTGCCCCTTGCTAGAAGTTTAGTTCATGATAAACCTGCACCACAGGTCCTTAAGATCCTTGAAAATGGTTAGTGAAAAATGCCATGGTATGATGTTATGATGTCATGTTTAAACAAGATAGAAAACACAAACAAATCACACCAAGGCCTTAGGTTTAAAGGCTTGCATGAGGTTTGTAGGTAGGTGAAGAAGTGAAAAACACAAGAAGGGGAATTGGATACCCTTCAGAGTAACCTCTGGTGTTTGCTGGTGCATATCTTTAATGTTCAGATCAGGATCTGTGCCATCAGCTTTACAAGCATCCAAGTATCTGAGAACAATGACTGGATTAGAGTCAATCTCAGAGAATATAGGAAAGTTATCCAGAGGAACTCTTTTGCTGGTGATTTCAGCATGAGGAGTGACGCTGGGCTCCTTCCTTATGTTCTCTATCAGCTTCATCTTCTTCAGATTCTTGGCATTCAGCTGCTTGCCAACAGAAGGTTATAGAGAGCTTATTTCCTGTGCCTCTGTCAAGTGTTCAATCAGCTTATTCTCCGTTAGAATATCTGATATCAATCTGCCGAAGGGTATCCAATCCCTTTTAGTCCTTTCTTCTTCTCTCGTTTCCTTGACACTTGTCTTCAGATGATTGAACAGAAGATGAGCTAGGTTGATCTTGGACTTCTTTGCAATAAAATAAATCAGAAATTGCTGATCTATGTTTATATAGTCAGGAGAGCTTGTAGGCTTCCTGTGGTTGAAGCAGCCCAGAATAATCTTTGCCCAAATTCTGTGCTGATCTTTCAAATCTCTTATTTTGCTGGAGGGAACCCCATGTGTGAAAATATCTCTTGCAACTAGGGCAAAGTTTGCACATCTATCTGCCATGTCAATACAGCGAATACCACCACCATTGTATCCAATCAGCCTTGCAATGTGATCTTCAGTAATCACAATCTTCTTTCCCATGATATACGAAGTAACCTGATGAGTTGAGGAAGACGCATGTATCCAGAATTCTTTAAACAAAATGGGGAACGTTGGACCCACCAACCTATCAAAGTACCTTTCCCAACCTTGTGCCTTAATTTCTTCAGACAAATCAAAGCCATTTTCCTTCAAACTGTTGAAATCTACTATCAATTCTGACAGAACTTCCAAGTTCTTGACCGGAGTGAGGAGCATTCTGAAAGGAATCTGATATTGTTCAGAAGAAGCATCTTGCTGGGAACCTGCAGATGGAGTGCTAGAGGATGCCATGTTCACACAAGGGTTTTTAAGAAAAAAGCTTGAAAAGGGTTTCTTTGAGAAAAAAAAGATGAACACACAGTAAGAACACATAAATATTTTGAAGATTGTAAGTGACGGTAAAAAGTGAATGAATGATGTTAAGGCGTTTAAATAGGTTTCAAAAAATGTTTTGAAAACATAAACGTTTTAAGAGAGAGAATTAAATCATGATTACTCGCATTTAATGTTGGCTGATTTTAGGGGATTTAGAAAGATATTTGGAACGGTTACCCATGACATGTGTCTCAATGCATTCAATCAGCGCTTTGCCTTCTCAGAAGCGTGCACGCGTGTTCTGCCTCAGGAATTAGCTGATGACTGGATGACACTTGTTTGATTTAGTGAACAGCACATCTATCCTTGAAATGAAACGCTCAGATCTTTATGGATAGAATCTGATACAATCTGCATGTCTAAATTTCTGAAAGAAGATTGATCAGAAGTTCACAGTAAAATGAAACAAATTCTGAAGGTTAATATATAAAATTAAAACATTTTCACTCTGAGCAGAGCTTCATGCTGAGATGTTTCAGAATGAAGTTGAACCTATCTTCAGAAAGTGGTTTTGTGAAAATATCAGCCCATTGATGATCTGTATCAATAAATTTTAAGTTTAAAATGCCTTTCTGAATATAGTACCTAATGAAATGATGTTTTATTTCTATATGCTTAGCCCTAGAATTCAAAATTGGATTTTTACTTAAGCAAATGGCAAAAGTGTTGTCACAGAGTATAGGAATGTTACTCTCAAATATCTGGAAGTCTTCAAGCTAACTTTTCATCCAGAGCATTTGTGTGTTGCATCCTGCTGCTTCTATGTATTCAGCTTCTGTTGTTGATAGCGCAATTGTGGATTGCCTTTTGCTGGACCAAGAGATCATATTTTCTCCCAGAAACTGGCAGCTTCCAGAAGTACTTTTACGCTCTACTCTGTCTCCAGCAAAGTCAGCATCATAGTAACCTACTAAGCTGTAATCACTAGATTTTCTATAAAATAAACCCAGATTAGTAGTACCTTTCAGATACTTGAAAATTCGCTTAACAGCTGTTAAGTGAGATTCTCTAGGATCTGATTGGAATCTTGCACAAATGCATACACTAAATAAAATATCAGGCCTTGAAGCCGTCAGATAAAGAAGAGAACCAATCATACCTCTGTAGAACTTCTGTTCTACCTTTTTGCTTACCTCTTCTCTTTCCAGAGTGCACGTGGGATGCATTGGAATCTTTGATGACTTACATTCTGAGAGATCAAATTTCTTCAGAAGTTCTCTGACATATTTGCTCTGATGAATGTAAGTTCCCTCTGGAGTTTGATTGATCTGAATTCCCATAAAGAATTTCAGTTCCCCCATGAGGCTCATCTCAAATTCTTCATGCATACACTTAGCAAATTTTCTTCCAAGAGAAGGATTAGTAGATCCAAATATAATATCGTCAACATAAATCTGACACACTAAGATGTCATTCTTAACTGTCTTACAGAATAAGGTTGTGTCCACTTTCCCTCTGGTGAATTCCTTTTCTAACAGAAAGTTACTTAGTCTTTCATACCAAGCTCTGGGAGCTTGTTTCAGACCATACAGTGACTTCTTTAGTTTGAAAACATACTCTGGATTTTTTGTACTTTCAAAACCAGGGGGTTGGTGCATATAAACCTCTTCTTCTATATAGCCATTTAAGAATGCACTCTTGACATCCATCTGATATAGAGTGATGCCTTTATTAACAGCAAAAGAAATTAAAAGTCTGATAGATTCTAACCTGGCGACTGGAGAAAAGGTTTATGTATAGTCTATCCCCTCTTGCTGACCATAACCTTGTGCTACCAGTCGTGCTTTGCTTCTGATGACTTCACCTTGTTCGTTCAGTTTGTTTCTGAACACCCATTTTGTTCCAATGACATTGAATCCTTTTGGTCTGGGAACTAGATCCCACACGTCATTTCTGGTGAATTGATTCAGCTCTTCTTGTATTGCTAGAATCCAGTCGTTGTCCAGAAGTGATTCATCAATTGAAGAAGGTTCAATCAGAGAAACAAGTCCCATGAGGGATTCTTCAGAGTTTCTGAAGCAGGCTCTTGTTCTGATTGGATCTTCCTTTCTTCCTAAGATTGTTTCTTCTGGGTGATCCATGCTGCTTCTGGGTAGTCTTTTCTGAGGTTGATCAACAGATGTTGCTGGATTGCTCGCAGTGCCTCTTTCTGATGTTGAAGGAGTGTCATTGTTGAGAGCTTCTGATGACTTGTCTTCAGAACCTATGAATTCAACTTCCATACCTGTAAAGACTTCATTCTGCTTTGACTTTTTAGAGTCAAGCTTATCATCAAAACGAACACTGATTGATTCTTCCACAATCTGTGTTTCTGTATTATATACTCGGTACCCTCTTGAGCGTTCAGAGTATCCTAACATAATACACTTCTGTGCTTTAGAGTCAAACTTGTTCAAATAATTTTTTGTATTTAACATAAAACAAGTACATCCAAATGGATGAAAATATGAAATGTTGGGCTTTCTGTTCTTCCACAATTCATATGAGTCTTTTCCAGAATAGGTCTTATGGAGATTCTATTCTGAATGTAGCACGTTGTGTTTATTTCCTCTGCCCAGAAGATCTTAGCAACGTTTGTCTCATTGATCATGGTTCTGGCCATTTCTTGCAATGTTCTGTTCTTTCGTTCTACAACTCCATTTTGCTGGGGAGTTTTAGGACAAGAGAAATCATGCAGAATGCCTCTGTCATTAAAGAATGACTTAAAATCTTTGTTTTCAAATTCTCCACCATGATCACTTCTGACTTTAATGATTCTAAGATCCTTTTCATTCTGAACTTGGTTACAGAAGGTGACAAACACAAAGTGTGACTCGTCCTTGTGTCTTAAGAACTTTACCCATGTCCATCTGCTATAGTCATCTACGATTACTAACCCATACTTCTTGCCACTAACTGAAGAAGTTTTAACTAGTACAAATAAGACAATGTGCAGAAGTTCTAATGGCTTAGAGGTGGAAACAACGTTTTTAGATTTGAAAGCAAGTTTTGCAAACTTGCCTTTCTGACATGCTTCACACAGAGCATCTGAATTGAACTTCAGATTAGGAAGTCCTCTGACCAGATTGAGTTTGTTAATCTGAGATATTCTTCTCATACTAACATGCCCCAATCTTCTGTGCCAGATCCATTGCTCGTTGTTAACAGACAGAAGACACTTTACATTCTGACTTTTCAGTTCAGAAAGTTTGATTTTATAAATGTTGTTTTTCCTCTTTCCATTAAATAGGATAGTCCCATCTTTCTGACTAACAGCTTTACATGATTTTTGATTACATATTATATCATAACCGTTATCACTTAATTGACTTATGGATAACAGATTATGCATTAATCCATCTACTAATAGAACATTATTTATAAAGTAAGATTTCCATTACCTACTGTTCCAGAGCCAATGATCTTTCCCCTCTGATTGCCTCCAAAGCCTACGTGGCCTCCAAGCTTAAGTTCCAGGCTTTGGAACATATGCCTTCTTCCCGTCATGTGTCGTGAGCATCCAGAGTCCAGGTACCATGACTGGTGTTTCTGATTTGCTGTTAAAGATATCTGCAACATGTATTATTTTATCCTTAGGTACCCATATTTTCTTGGGTCCTGATTTGTTAGCTTTACCAAAACTCTGGTTGAATTTTGGTTTCACAGAATAATTACTACTAGTATATTTAATGTCATGTGTGTGACCATACACAAAGTGTGAATTCATAGGAGTGCGTTTAATAATTAGATCCATGGCATTCTTTGGTGTACGTACCTTACCTTGGTATCCTATTCCCTTTCTGCCGTTTCTGCTAACTCCATAGATCATTGAAGCCAATTTGCTTCTATCTATGCTTTTAGCAAGGAACTTCTGAAAGCTATGATCATACTTCTTGATGATCTCATCAGCGCTGCTGGGAGTTTCAGAAATTGTTTCCTTCTGATAGTTTTGTAAAAGATTTTCTAATTTTGAAATTTTATTTTTCAACTCAGAATTTTCCAATTTGAGACTCTCAGTTTTATCAGAGTCAGAATCAAGATTCCTTTTCAGGTTTCTGAATTTAACTCTGATCTGTTGATATCTTTCTAGAATTTCGTTAAGGCTTTCAGCAAGTTCAGCCTTAGTAAAATTAATTGCAAAGTCAGGGAATACCTCTTCGATGTCTGATTCAGAAGCTTCACTGTCTTCTGATATGTTAGCCATGAGAGCTATGTTTGCTCTCTCATCATCTGATTCTGAGTCAGCTTCAGACGAGTCAGAGTCATCCCATGTAGCCATGAGACTCTTCTTCTTTTCCCTTCCAAACTTCTTTTTGGGCTTTTCCCTCTGAAGCTTTGGACAGTCACTCTTGTAGTGTCCTTGCTCATTGCATTCATAGCAGATGATGTCCTTGGTATTTGGCTTTCTGCTTCCTGAAGAGCCTTCAGATCTTCTGTATCCAGAGGAGGAGTCTGACCTTCTGTATCTGGAGGAGGACTCATTCTGATCAGATCTTCTGGTATTCCTGAACTTTCTTTGCCTCTGCTTCCATAGTTGGTTCACTCTTCTGGAGAGGAGGGAAAGTTCGTCTTCTTCTGATAAGGACCCATCAGAGGTTTCTTCAACAGCCTGCAAAACTTTGGAGTCAGATTTTCTGTTAGATTTTAAAGCTAAAGGCTTACCTTGCTTCTGAGGTTCATCAGCTTCTAGATCTATCTCGTGACTTCTGAGGGAGCTGATAAGTTCCTCCAGAGAGATTTTGTTGAGATCTTTAGCTAGCTTCAGCGCTGTAACCATTGGCCTCCACTGTTTTGGCAAGCTTCTGATGATCTTCTTGACATGATCAGCAGTAGAATACCCTTTGTCCAGAACTTTGAGACCAGCCACCAGAATTTGAAATCTTGAGAACATCGTTTCAATTGATTCACTTTCTTCCATTTTGAATGCCTCATACTTCTGAATGAGCGCAAGAGCTTTGGTTTCTTTAACCTGAATGTTGCCTTCATGCGTCATTCTGAGAGAGTCAAACATACTCTTTGCAGTGTCTCTGTTAGATATCTTTTCATATTCTGCGTAAGAGATGGTGCTGAGAAGAATAGTTTTGGCCTTGTGGTGATTTTTGAAGTCACGCTTTTGTTGATCAGACATTGCCTTCATGTCAATCTTCTGACCACTTGCATTCACTAGGTGCGTGTATCCATCTGTCACCATGTCCCACAGATCAGGATCATGTGCCAAAAAGAAGCTTTCAATTCTGTCTTTCCAGTAATCAAAATTCTCTCCATCAAAGACCGGAGGTTTGCCGCTGAATCTGTCTCTATCTTCATTGTTGTCATTGCTGGTGTGTTGATATGTTCCTGCCATTGTGTTTTTCTGACGCTGGATCTTGTACTGACACGGTTAAGTGTTTTAGCTCAGAACCAGGCGCTCTGATACCAATTGAAGAAGTGAAAAACACAAGAAGGGGGTTGAATTGTAAAACTTGAAATCAAATGCAGACAACACGTTATTTTTATCCTGGTTCGTTTGATCTCAAACTACTCCAGTCCACCCGTCAAGGTGATTTCTCCTCTCTCCAACGAGGTCTTAATCCACTATATTCAATTGAATATTACAACTTCTTTAACAACTGCTAAAGCCTTCTTGAGTCTAAACCACAGACCGGTTTCTCAAGGAAATTCTTTCTTACGGATAAATGAATACTATGTGTGTTGAATGTTTTCTACAAAAACTTTATATCACAACTATGATAATACATAAATTAAGCTTATGTGTAACTAGGATGCTATAACTATAGAGTAAGCAATTTGAGAGATATAGCAAGCTGTATGAGTGAGGATGAAGATGATTTGCTTTAGGCGTGTAAAGAGTTGTAGAGCATTAGCCAATTCATTTCTCACTGACTTGTTTATATAGCCTTGGAAAAGATACGTTGTAGTCAATTATTCCATTTCAATGCCCATTACGTTCTTTCCATATTGAGAAGATCTTTGTCTTGGAATAAATCCATTGGTAATAAAGTGTCTTGAATGCACAGTACCGTTGTCAATTCAGCGTGTTATTGGCTTTGGCTTATTCTGACGCTTCTAGGTGCTGATGATATTGTTTTGGTCTTGATCAGAGTTTAGAGTATGTTAAGCGCAGATCTGTTCATCAAGCTTCAGCGTAAGCACATGCTTTGATCTTCTGATGTTGGCATATGATATTTCATCTTCTGATGCTGGCATATGATATTTCATCTTCTGATGCTGATGTTGACATTCTTATGCTGATATCCATCAGAGTTTCTGTAAATGCACAATATAATTTTTAGGTAGCATATATGTCTCATATGAATTATACAATTTATTTAATCTTGCATTTTGTTATCATCAGAACTTTAACTTAGGGTAGTAGATTCAAACTTTGTTCTAACAGTAGGTACCCTTTTCTATTGAAGTTCAGTTGACTCAATTTGTCCTAAAATAGTAATCGAGTTCTAGGAATCTCATATCACGGATCTTTCTCGAAGGTTTTATTTTTATAAAGCAACTGACTTGCCACCAAAACATCTCGCGAGTCGAATCTCAATGAATGTAGCATCAAGTATCAACCAACTCTTGACTGCACCAAATCTGACTATCTCACTACCTTTTAATGGCCAAGATGGGTCAATTAAGGTTTTAAAAGTCAGTTAGTGCTTATGACACCACGCGGCAGCCCAATGTTATCCTCGACTGACTCAAGCAACATCGATACAAACCAAAGTATCACTATAACGTAGCCATCACTTCAACCATATCGGTCTATGTCGTACAGTTTCCATGATCTATTGCTACTTACCTAGGGTACCCTAGTTCCGGGTGTAGGATCTTTGCAAGAAATTAAACCCAGCAACCCTTAAAGATAAAGCAAAATAAATAAAGCAAATAAAGTGATCTATACTCTAAGGTAACCCCTCTTTTTAAGTGCTCCCCAACAGAGTCGCCAGTTCTGTAATACGGTGGGAGAAGTGAGTAGTTTTGCATTTTATCTCAAATTTTGCGGATAGCTAGAGTTGCCATCGAATTTGCTTTTATCCAAAAAGGAAAGGGTGAAAAGAACAGGAAAGACCATTTAATATTTTGAGTTCGGGGGGGAGGTTATGAAAAGGGAAGGTGTTAGCACCATTTTCATCCGTAGTTATCTACGGGCTCTTAATCGCTTAGCGCACTTTGAAAATTTGCTTCTTGTGTGTGTTTGAAAATATTTTGAAGCTTAAACTTTATAGCGATTCTTGTATCGGTCCTCAAGAATACAAACAAAGTGTTACAAAAATATCTTTGAAATTGTTTGTGTAAAATGTTTTGTTTTTTGTGAGCAACTGATTAAAAGTTCTACCCACTCAAGGTCATTCTTGTACTTTTCCTTCTCCTCTAGATAGTGATATATGTACTGTTGTACCCCAAAATTTGCCCTCTCCTGTCTCAAGGATTCTTAGAATTACTTCAGTCAAGTTTCAAGCCTCATACCACATTTTCTAAGAAGAATCATTCAAATTATCAAAAGGGGGCAAAACGAGCAAAATTGAGTTTTCTGTTGGAAAAGTCAATCGGACGCTAAAAAAGGTCAAACTTTGACTTTTTGATCAAATTTGAGTTCCAAAAAAAATCACATTATGTCAAGGCATCCCAAAAAAAATTGAAATGTGATAATTAAAAATCAAGAGAATCAAAAATCCAACTTTGCAAGACTTTGAAATTTTCTAAGTATTTTCTATACTTGGTTGATTTCATTTTGCTCCACGGTATTTTACTACAATTCCAATTAATTCAAAATGATGCAAGTAATTCAATTTATTACAAAGTGACATTTTTGCAAGATTACAAATTCTAAGACTATGTCTTGATTAAAAAAAACCTTGTCACAATATTTTTGCCTTTTGACATAATGTGCATGATATATTCCACAAGACCAAATTTGTGACATGCTACAAACTATGCTGTCCAAAGTTGAAGAAAATATGATATATCACATTGCCACAACACCCCATACTGCCTTGCAAGAAATCTTGTGCTATGCTGCACCCCAAGGATGCATGTTGTCCAATACAGTCCAAAACAGCTCTATGCAGTCTGATCAAGCCTACACCACAACAACCCCAAAATTGCACCAAAATGGCAAAGGAAAATTGTGTGCATAAAGTATCAAAGCAGTAGGCAAAAACAATTCAAAATGACTTTTTTTCCCCCCTAAACCATAGTCAAGGGGTCTCCAAAAGAGGATTGTCTCATAAGACAAATGGGTTGGATTTTGAAGTGAAGAAATTTTAGAGAGAGAGAATATAGAGTTTTGTTGAGCGGAAAAACAATATTTTATGCAACCTTGATTCATTTTCAAAACCAAGTCTATTCTTGTTCAAAACAGAAAACCCAATCTGAAGATGTGAAAAACACAAGAAGGGGGGGTTGAATTGAAAAACTGAAATCAAAAATAGCATAATGACACAATATTTTTATCCTGGTTCGTTTGATCTCAAACTACTCCAGTCCGCCCGTCAAGGTGATTTAGCCTCTCTCCAACGAGGTCTTAATCCACTACTTTCAAAGGATTACAACAGCTACTTTAACAACTGTTAAAGTCTTCTTGAGTACAACCAAAATCCGGTTAATCTCAAGGAACTTCTTTTACAAATAATTGAACAAGAGTGTGTTATTGTTTTCTAACAAAACAGTATATCACAATTGTGATAATTACACAAATTAAGCTTGGAGTAAAATGAATTTGCTAAAGCTTTGAATATGCGTGGTTTGGAAGGCTTGGCAAATTGTTGTGTGCGTACGTACGTGCTTCTTTCACAAGCAGACTTGTTTATATATGCAAGCAAGAGATGTTGTCCATAAAGCAAGTTTAATGATAATAACACACTTTCCTTTTGTAGAAGATCTTGTCTGAAGAAAGCCGTTAGCATTTAATTCTGTCTTGAATAACCAGTAACGCTTCAGAGTCTTCTTTGTTGTAACTGCTGATAACGCTTCAGAGTGTTGATGACTTGGTAAAGATGTCTTTTTTCAGAGTCAGAGTGTATTTGTTTAGGCGCAGATTCTGGTCATTAACCTTCAGCGTAAAGCCTGCTTTGCTTTTAGCGTGTAATGCTTTATTGCCTATCTTCTGATGCGGATCCCATTAGAACTTCTGCATATACAAGACATAATTTTAAGTAGCATATTTGTTCTGTATATATATCTTTGGAATTATTTATTCTTTGTATTTTGTTATCATCAAAACTCTAATCAAGGGTTGTAGAATTAAACTATGTTCTAACAATCTCCCTCTTTTTGATGATGACAAAAACCAGATTTTTCAATAAAAAATAAAGAATAAAAAGTATAGAATTTAAGAAGAAAACTCCCCCTGAGTTGATTACTTCCCTTAAATTCTTCGAGTCCTTGAGCATCAGAATTTGACTACATCTTTCATCAGTATTTTGTACCTGTTCAAGCTTTTAAAAAGAAAGAGATTAAGTGGTTCAGAATGTTTGAGACTTATGTCTCAGTAATCCGTTATTGAAAATATCTTATTCTTTCTCCCCCTTTTTTGTTAGTTATCAAAAAGAACATATAATCAGAGCTAAAAAGGATTTATATTCAAAATAGGAAGCAATGATAAAAAGTTCAGAACAACAGCAATGTAGAACAAATATTACAGATAAACAGATTTTAAAAAGAAAGGAAAATCTAAGATGGAGGAGGAAGGCACGTGAACAAAGCTTCCAACAAGCCCTTGATCTGGATGTTGGTTTCCTCTTGTTTTCTTAACATGCTCTTGATTTCTGAAATTTTGTCATCCTGTTTATCCATCCTTTCCTGCATAATAATATTTGCTCTTTTCAGTTTTTCCAGAGTCTGCCTTTCATAGGAGGAAGCTTGAGAATCTTCAGTAACTGGATGCTTCTCAGAGCATTCTGCAACATGATCTTTTTGAACCAATTCCTCTATAGGAATCATCTCATCTTGAGCAGCAGTCACAGTAGGATCTTCTGACTCTGGTTGAACTTTGTCTGCTGGATGAAGTTCTGACCAGGGAGCATTATCCAGAGGGAGAACTTCTTCCCTGAGCAGTTGGCTCAGAACTTGATCTTCAATTACCTTTAGAAGATTACTGAAGTTCTGTTGAACTTGTTCGTAGCTCTGTTCTTGCATCTTATGAGTTGCAGAACTTAACCATTTTCTGAAACTTGTCCAAAGATAATCTGAAGCAGCAGGATTAATCATCTCAAGAATAGCTTCCTTCAGGTGGGTTTTTCACTTCTGCATTTTTGTTTCAAACATCAATAAACTAGTACCAACATCTGGTGTGGGTTCAGATGGTTTTGGTTTTGGAATGACTTTTTTGTGGGTTATGGCAGCAAGACGTTCAAAAACAGTTAAATCAATGGCAGTTTTGGCGTTGTCATCTGGATTGTTCTTTGGTGAGGGAGTGGGAGAGTCTGGTATAATTATTGGACTAGTTAGGGAATTTGGTGGAGTTGATTCTAGTGAAGAGGGAATTTGGGGGATATCCAGAATGGTCAGGGGCATACGGATGGCCAGAGGTTCATTGATTCCAGGAATGGGAATGGTATCAGAATCATCAGTTTGGTTGGATTGAACGTTATGAGATTCTAGTTCACAAGATTCAGAAGGTTGGACCTCAGAAGTTTGAACTTCTGGTTGTGATTGTTAAGGTTGTGGAGAAGGTGGATGAATTTCTGGTTGAGGAGATGGAGGTAGTGGTATTTCTGGTTGTGGAGAGAGGGGAGTTTCTGGTTTGGTGCTTCTGTAGTGGTTTCAGAGTTTGGATTTTCTGGTGTGGGAGTAGAAATATTCTGGTCAAAAGTTTCAATATCTGACAGAACTTTTGCAAGTTCTGGTTGAGTTGTTTCAGTATTTGGATTGATAGGTAGGGAGTGAGTTCCTCTAAGACTTAGAGTTTCAGAGGGGTCAAAACCTATGTCAAAATCATCAAAGGTTTGAGGGGTAGGAATTTCTGAATGGGTAGGTATTGTTTTAGATGTTGATATAGTAATCGATTCTAAAACATTAACAGTAGAGGGATTACCTTTCCTTTTAGCAGCTTTAGGAGTCCGCTGGGATGATCCTTCTGCTGCTGCCTTCCTTTTCTTGTTCTTCTTCAGCACAACTTCTGGAGCCTTCTGTTGCAAGTCCTGAATATTTAACTCTGGTGCAGTACCATCTGCTTTGCATGCATCCAAGTATCTGACGATAATCTCAGGCTTGGAATCAATTCCTGAGAACATAGGAAAATCATCCAGAGGAATCCTTCTGCTGGTGATTGTTGCAAAATAAGTAACACTGGGTTCCTTCTTGATGTTCTCAATAATCTTCATCTTTTTCATATTCTTCGCATTCAAAGGCTTTCCAGCAGTTGCCTCTAAAGAGTTGATTTCATGTGCTTCTGTTAGATGCTCTATCAGCCTATTCTCTGTCAGAATATCTGATATGAGCCTTCGAAGGGGTATCCAACCCCTTTTGGTGCCCGCATCTTCTCTAGTCTCCTTAACACTGGTCCTCAGATGATTGAATAGTAAGTGAGCCAGATTCACCTTAGTCTTCTGGGAGATGAAGTAGATCAGAAACTGTTGATCAATGTTTATGTAGTCAGGAGAGCTGGTTGGCTTCCTGTGGTTTATGCATCCCAGAATTATCTTAGCCCATACTTTGTGATGGTCCTTCAGATCCCTTATCTTGCTGGAGGGAAGACCCAGAGTGAAAATTTCTCTATCAATTGAAGCGACATCAGCACATCATTCAGCCATGTTTATACACCTTACGCCACCACCACTGTAACCTATCAATCTTGCAATAAGGTCTTCAGTTATGACTATCTTCTTCCCCATTACATACAAAGTAACTTGATGGTTTGAGGATGAAGCATGAATCCAAAATTCCTTCACAAGGATTGGAAACGTTGGACCTAGAAGACGGTCAAAATACCTGTTCCATCCTTGAGCCTTTACTTCTTCAGACAGATTGAATCCATTCTCTTGAAGACTTTCAAAATCCACGATCAGTTCTGAAAGCACTTCTAGGTTGTTAATGGGCGTGAGGAGAGTTCTGAATGGTTCTTCATATTGTTCTGTGGATTATGTTCTCTGAGTACTGGAATTTGGGATGCTTGAGGAAGCCATGTTCACACAGAAAATTTGAGAAGAAAATGAAGGGGTTTTGAAAGTACAAGCAGAAAACAATTAGATTGAGAGAAAGTGAAAGTGAAAGAGTGTAAAGAGTAAAAAATGCGTTTAAATAGATTTTGAAAACATAAACTGCAGGAGAGAGAAATAAATTGTAATGATTATAAGCATTAATGACAACTGATTTTAGGGGATTCAGAAAGATATTGGAACGGTTACCCATGACATGTGTCTCAATGCATCCAATCAGCGCTTTTGACCTTTCAGAAAAATGAACGTGTGTTCAGCCTCAGAAGGTAGTTGATGAATGGATGACAGTTGTTTGCTTACGTGAACAGCACACTTCTATCCTTGAAATGAAACGCTCATATCTTCATGGATAGATTCTAATACAATCTGTACTTCTAAAAATATGAAGGCAGGTTGATCAGCACTTCACAGAAAATAACAAAAAATTCTGAAGATTAAGATATGTAAATAAAACAGTTTATTCTGGGCAAAGTTTCATGCTGAGATGTTTCAGAATGAAGTTAAACCTATCTTCAGAAAGAGGTTTTGTAAAGACATCAGCCCATTGATGGTCTGTGTCAATGAATTTTAAATTGAGAATCCCTTTCTGAATATAGTCCTTAATAAAATGATGTTTTATTTCTATATGCTTAGCCCTAGAATGCAAGATAGGATTTTTACTGAGACAAATAGTAGAAGTATTGTCATAGAGGATAGGGATGTTACTCCCAAATATATTGAAGTCCTCAAGTTGACTTTTCATCCAGAGCATTTACGTGCTACATCCAGTTGCTGCTATGTATTCAGCTTCTGCTGTTGAAAGAGCTATTGTGGATTGTCTTTTGCTGGACCATGAGATCATATTTTCTCCCATAAATGGGCAGCTTCTAGAAGTTCTTTTACGTTCTACTCTGTCTCCAGCAAAATTAGCATCACAGTATCCAACTAGGCTGTAATCACTTGATTTTCTATAAAACAAACCCAGATTAGCAGTACCTTTCAGATACTTGAAAATTCGCTTAACTGCTGTTAAGTGAGATTCTCTAGGATCTGATTGGAATCTAGCACAAATGCAAACACTTAATATAATGTCAGGCCTTGAAGCTGTCAGATAGAGAAGAGAACCAATCATACCTCTGTAGACCTTCTGTTCTACCTTTTTACTTACCTCTTCTTTTTCTAGAATGCACGTGGGATGCATTGGAATCCTTGATGGCTTACATTTTGAGAGATCAAATTTCTTCAGAAGTTTTCTGACATATTTGCTCTGATGAATGTAAGTTCCTTCAGAAGTTTGATTAATCTGAATGCCCAGAAAGAATTTTAGTTCCCCCATTAGGCTCATCTCAAATTATGCATGCATACATTTAGCAAACTCTCTTCCCAGAGAGGGTTTAGTGGAACCAAATATGATGTCATCAACATAAATCTGACATACTAAGATGTCATTCTTAACTGTCTTACAGAACAAGGTTGTGTCCACTTTCCCTCTGGTGAATTCCTTTTCCAACAGGAAGTTACTTAGTCTTTCATACCAAGCTCTGGGAGCTTGTTTCAGACCATAGAGTGACTTCTTTAGTTTGAAAACATATTCTGGATTTTTGGAATTTTCAAAACCAGGGGGTTGGTGCACATATACCTCTTCTTCTATATAGCCATTTAAGAATGCACTCTTGACATCCATCTGATACAGAGTGATGCCTATATTAACAGCAAATGATATTAAAAGTCTGATAGATTCTAACCTGGCGACTGGAGCAAAGGTTTTTGTATAGTTTATCCCCTCTTGCTGACTATAACCTTGTGCTACCAGTCGTGCTTTATTTCTGATGACTTCACCTTGCTCGTTCAGTTTGTTTCTGAACACCCATTTTGTACCAATGACGTTGAATCCTTTTGGTTTGAGAACCAGATCCCATATGTCATTTCTGGTGAATTGATTTAGCTCCTCTTGCATTGCCAGAATCTAGTCATTGTCCAGAAGTGCTTCATCAATTGTTGTTGGTTCAATCAGAGAAACTAGACCCATGAGAGACTCTTCAGAATTTCTGAAAGTAGATCTTGTTCTGATTGGATCTTCCTACCTTCCTAAAATTGTTTCTTTTGGGTGATCAATGCTACTTCTGGATGGTCTTTTCTGGAGTTGATCAACAGAAGGTGCTGGATTGCTTGTTGTGACTCTTTCTGATGTTGAGGGAGTGTCTCTGCTGAGAGCCTCTAATGAGTTATCTTCAGTACCTGTGAGTTCAACTTTCATACCTGGAAGGAATTCATTCTGCTTTGACTTTTGAGAGTCAAGCTTATCATCAAACCTAACACTGATTAACTCTTCAACAATCTGTGTTTCTGTATTGTATACTCTGTACCCTCTTGAGCGTTCAGAGTATCCTAACATAGTACACTTTTGTGCTTTAGAGTTAAACTAGTTCAAATAATTTTTTGTATTCAAAATAAAACATGTACATCCAAATGGGTGGAAATAGGAAATGTTGGGTTTTCTGTTCTTCCATAATTCATATGGAGTCTTTTCCAGAATAGGTCTTATGGAGATTCTATTCTGAATGTAACACGCTATGTTTATTGCCTCTGCCCATAAGATCTTAGCAACATTAGTCTCATTGATCATGGTTCTGGCCATTTCTTGCAATGTTCTGTTCTATCATTCTACAACTCCATTTTGCTGAGGAGTTCTAGGACAAGAGAAATCATGCAGAATGCCTTTTTCATTAAAGAATAATTCAAAATCTTTATTTTCAAATTCACCACCATGATCACTTTTGACTTTGACGATTCTAAGATCTTTTTCATTCTGAACTTGGTTGCAGAAGGTAACAAACACAGAGTGTGACTCGTCCTTGTGCCTTAAGAACTTTACCCATGTCCATCTACTATAGTCATCTACGATTACTAACCCATACTTCTTGCCACTCACTGGAGCAGTTTTTACTGGTCCAAATAAGTCAATGTGCAGAAGTTCTAATGGCTTAGAGGTGGAAACAACGTTTTTGGATTTGAAAGCAGGTTTTGCAAACTTGCCTTTCTGACATGCTTCACATAGAGCATCTGAATTGAACTTCAAGTTAGGAAGTCCTCTGACCAGATTGAGTTTGTTAATCTGAGATATTCTTCTCATACTAACATGTCCCAATCTTCTGTGCCAGATCCATTGCTCGTTGTTCACAGACAGAAGACATTTTACATTCTGACTTTTCAGTTCAAAAAGTTTGATTTTATAAATGTTGTTTTTCCTCTTTCCATTAAATAGGATAGTCCCATCTTTCTGACTAACAGCTTTGCATGAATTTTGATTGAAGATTATATCATAACCGTTATCACTTAATTGACTTATGGATAACAGGTTATGCATTAATCCATCTACTAATAAAACATTACTTATAGAGGGAAGATTTCCATTACCTACTATTCCAGAGCTAATGATCTTTCCTCTCTGATTGCCTCCAAAGCCTACGTGGCCTCCAGGCTTTGGAACACATGCCTTCTTCCCGTCATGTGTCGTGAGCAGCCAGAGTCCAGGTACCATGATTGGTGTCTTTGCTTTGCTGCTAAAGATATCTGCCACATGTATTATTTTATCCTTAGGTACCCATATTTTCTTGGGTCCTGATTTGTTAGTTTTACCAAAACTCTGGTTGAATTTTGGTTTGATAGAGTAATCACTACTTGTATATTTTATGTCATGTGTGTGCCCATATATAAAGTGTGAATCAAGTGGAGTATGTTTTATAACTAAATCCATGGCATTTTTTGGTGTAGGAACCTTACCTTGATATCTTATCCCTTTTCTGCCATTTCTGCTAACTCCATAGATCATTGAAGCCATTTTGCTTTTGTCTATGTTTTTAGCTAGAAACTTCTGAAAGCTTTGATCATACTCTTTGATGATCTCATCAGCATTGCTGGGAGTTTCAGGGATTGTTTCCTTCTGAGAGTTTTGCAATTGGTTTTCTAATTTTGAAATTTTTTCTTTTAACTCAGAATTCTCCAATCTGAGACTCTCAGTCTTATCAGAGTCAGAAGCAAGATTCCTTTTCAGGTTTCTGAATTTAACTCTGATCTGCTGATACCTTTCCAGAATTTCATTAAGGCTTTCAGCTAGTTCAGCCTTAGTAAAGTTTATAGTAAAGTCAGGGAATACCTCTTCTGTATCTGATTCTGAGTCTGAACCAGAAGCTTCACTGTCTTCAGATACGTTTGCCATGAGAGATATTATTTCTCTTTCATCATTTGATTCTGAGTCAGCTTCAGATGTGTCAGAATCATCCCATGTAGCCATGAGAATTTTCTTCTTTTCCTTTCCAAACTTCTTTTTGGGCTTCTCCTTCTGAAGCTTTGGGCAATCACTTTTGTAGTGCCCTTGATCGTTACACTCATGGCATATGATGTCTTTGTTTATTGGCTTTCTGTATCCTGGAGAGCCTTCAGATCTTCTGTGTCCAGAGGAGGATTCTGACCTTCTGTATCTCGAGGAAGGTTCATTCTGATTTTCTGATCTTCTAGGATTCCAGAACTTCCTTTGCCTCTGCTTCCATAGTTAGTTCACCCTTCTGGAGAGGAGAGATAGTTCATCTTCTTCTGATAAGGATCCATCAGAGGTTTCTTCCACAGCCTGCAAAACTTTGGAGTCAGATTTTCTGTTAGATTTTAAAGCTAATGGCTTACCTTGCTTTTGAGGTTCATCTGCTTCTAGCTCTATCTCGTGACTTTTGAGGGAGCTGACAAGTTCCTCCAGAGAGATTTTGTTGAGATCCTTGGCTAGCTTAAGCGCTGTGACCAATGGCCTCCACTGTTTTGGCAAGCTTCTGATGATCTTCTTGACGTGATCAGCAGTGGAATATCCTTTGTCAAGAACTTTTAGACCAGCAACGAGAATTTGGAATCTTGAAAACATAGTTTCTATTGATTCACTTTCTTCCATCTTGAATGCCTCATACTTCTGAATGAGCGCAAGGGCTTTGGTTTCTTTGACTTGAATGTTGCCTTCATGCGTCATTCTCAGAGAATCAAACATATTCTTGGCAGTTTCTCTGTTTGATATTTTCTCATATTCTGAATATGAGATGGCGCTGAGAAGAATTATTATGGCCTTGTGATGATTTCTGAACTCACGCTTTTGTTGATCAGACATCATTTTCCTGTCAATATTCTGACCACATCCATCCATTGGGTGCGTGTATCCATCAGTCACCGTGTCCCACAGATCAGCATCATGGGCCAGAAAGAAACTCTCAATTTTGTCTTTCTAGTAGTCAAAGTTCTCTCCATCAAAGACTAGAGGTTTGCCATTGAATCTGTCCCTTTCTTCATTGTTGTCATTGCTGATGTTTTGACTTGGTCCTGCCATTGTGTTTTTCTGACGCTGGATCTTGTACTGACACGGTTAAGTGTTTAAGCTCAGAACCAGGCGCTCTGATGCCAATTGAAGATGTGAAAAACACAAGAAGGGGGGGTTGAATTGAAAAACTTAAATCAAAAACAGCTTAATGACACAATATTTTATCCCAGTTCGTTTGATCTCAAACTACTTCAGTCCACCCGTCAAGGTGATTTCGCCTCTCTCCAACGAGGTCTTAATCCACTATTTTCAAAGGATTACAACAGCTACTTTAACAACTGTTAAAGTCTTCTTAAGTACAACCACAATCCGATTAATCTCAAGGAACTTCTTTTACAAATAATTGAACAAGAGTGTGTTGTTGTTTTCTAACAAAACAGTATATCACAACTGTGATAATTACACAAATTAAGCTTGGAGTAAAATGAATTTGCTAAAGCTTTGAATATGTGTGGTTTGGAAGGCTTGGCAAATTGTTGTGTGCGTACGTACGTGCTTCTTTCACAAGCAGACTTGTTTATATAGGCAAGCAAGAGACGTTGTCCATAAAGCAAGTCTAATGATAATAACACACTTTCCTTTTGTAGAAGATCTTGTATGAAGAAAGTCGTTAGCATTTAATTCTGTCTTGAATAACCAGTAACACTTCAGAGTCTTCTTTGTTGTAAATGCTGATAACGCTTCAGAGTGTTGATGACTTGGTAAAGATGTCTTTGTTCAGAGTCAGAGTGTATTTGTTTAGGCGTAGATTCTGGTCATCAACCTTCAGCGTAAAGCCTGCTTTGCTTTCAACGTGTAATGCTTTATTGCCTATCTTCTGATGTTGATCCCATCAGAACTTCTGCATATACAAGACATAATTTTAAGTAGCATATTTGTTATGTATATATATCTTTGGAATTATTTATTCTTTGTATTTTGTTATCATCAAAACTCTAATCAAGGGTTGTAGAATCAAACTATGTTCTAACACAATCCATTACTCCACCATAAAAACTCTCCTTTAAACCAAACAACTCATCACATACAAAGGTTGTCCAAAACATCACAAAAATAGTCCCTATAGTGCTATCATCTTCACCTTCAAAACACCAAAAACATCACAGTACAGTCTAAGTCAATTTCAACAGTCTGAAGCAGCTTTCTGGAGATTCATTGAGGTCCTCATAACATTTGGAAAAAACATTCAGATTTAAAACAGCCAGTACAGCTCAGAGGAAAGTCTCCTTGACTTGATATCTCTCCATACATCATTAAAGGATTTGTTTATTTTAAAGACAAGATGTAGTACTTTAATACCTTTCTGAACTAGTCATTTGCATCCTGTTTAGGCTTATTCAATCATTTGTGGTTCACACTTATCCATTATATGCCATAAACTAACCTGTACAATCAGTAAAACAATGTTTAAGGCAGGAAAATGCAGCATGTATCGACACATACCATCATGTATTGACTCATACTAGTGAAAAAACAGGGTTTGAGTCGACACATAACCCTCATGCATCGACTCATACTGAGTTCAGGTCACAAAGCAGAAGCTAGAAGGGCTTATGAGTCAATACATACGCGTTTTGCATCGACACAAAAAGGGTGCATGAGTCGACACATCCCATTACGTGTCGACTCATACTGAGTCATTTTTGTTTTACAGGAGCAAGGAAAAGCTATGTGTCGATGCATAGCAGCATGGGTCGACACAGAGCAGTTCAAAATGCATTTTGTCCTATATTTTGCACTGTTTTCACATTTTTTTTGCCATCACTGTTCGATATGGTTGTAATATTTTAGTTTCTACTTCATTTACATTGTTAATTTGTACCCCCACCCCCTAAAAAGATGTAATAGTTTAAATTTTGTTTTTACTTGCTTTTCATATCTTGTTAGTAAATAGGGTGTATGACAAGATAAAAGCAATAAATAGATAACTTTCAAAAATAAGACAAAATGCATGCAAACTAACACACTTGCACACTAACACCTCTAGGATAATCTCACTTTGTTGCCTTTCGGAAAACAGTCATGTCCCTCGAATATGGGATGCTTTAGCAATGACCCTTCGATAAAAATATCGTAGTCCCTCGATGACCCCCGACGTTGCCTTCGATAAAACGATCTCGTCCCTTACGAAAATTGCTAAGGCGTCTCATAAGTTGCCTTCGATGACTGTAAAATTAACCCGCGCCTGTCCCTTCACATCCAACGATGGGGATTCTTACCAAATTAATGGTAAGATAGCAACATTAAAAGGAGAAAGAAAAGAACATTTAAGACCTTTCGAGTGGGTACATTCACTCTTAGTTACTCGCTTGCTCACGACAAAAACATTCTTGCACTTACACTTTCATCTCAAAACACTTTCAAAATACAAAATGTTCTGTATATGTTCTTATAGAGACGAGAACCATTGCAAAACATCTTTTCAAAACACTTTCCGAAACACAAATCCACAACCACGTCTTTGTACCACTTTTCAAAATAAAAACTTTGTACGTGTTCTCATAGAGACGAGAACCATTACAAAGGCATTTTCAAAACACTTTCAAAGCCCACACCGCAAGCACACTGTCAAATAAAAGCAAGTGATCTAAACAAGTAACTAAGAGCCCATGTAAAACCATGGATGAAAAGGGTGATAATAACTTCCCTTTTCATAATATACCCCCCGAACCCGAGAAATAATCTCGAAAGGTCTTTCCTGTGCTTTTTTACCTTTCCTTTTGGATAAAAGAAAAGTCGGTGGTGACTCTTGATATCCGCACAAATGCGATTGAAACGCAAAACACCAAGTCAGTTCTCCCACTGTATCACAGAACTGGCGACTCTACTGGGGAATGAACTAAAAAAAGTGGGGTTACCTTAGGGTTAGATCACCTTTACTCGCTTTCATTATTTAATTTGTGTGCTTTATATTCAGTTCTTCGTATTGGGCTTGCTTTGATCCTCCACCCGGATTTGGGACACCTTTTTAGGTAAATAGCAATAGATTGTGGAGACTGTACAGCGTAGACCAATATGGTGGAAACAATGGCTATGTTAGTGTGACGCATTTGTGGGTACCAGTATCCCTCGTGGTGAATCAAGGAGAATACGGGGCCGTTGAGTGGCGTCATGAAGAACTAATTGACCTTAGAACCCTAATTGAACAAACTTGGCCATTAGGACGTAGTGAGCTAATCAGTTTCGGTGTAAAGCTGAAAATTGGTTGATACTCGATATTACACTCATTGAGGCTAGACTTTTGGGATATCTCAGCCGCAAGAAAAGATTGTTATGTTGAGACAATGCCTAAAAGAAAGGTCGGTGATATTGAGATCCTTTAGTACCCGGTCATTATTTCTAGGACAGGTTGAGCCAACTAGACTTCAAGAGGGTACTTACCTACAAGACTCATGTAAGCCTAAAACATAGGGTTTTGTTTATTGTGAGTGTATATATTTGCTTGTACATAAACATCATAAACATCATCAACATCATATGCATGCTCACTAACCATTTCAAGGGTTTAGAAATTTATCTTTGTTTTTGTTTTGTAGGACATGAATTCTCTCTGAAGAAACACCATCCGAATCAGCTTTGTAAAAGCACATCCTCAACTTCAAGAGCTAGCCTCAAGAGTTCCCAGGGATTCTCCTTTTACCAAGAAATATGGTCGACTCCTCAGTTTGGCTACATCCAACTTCCAAGAAGAAATGATGTGTGTACTATTCCAATTCTTCGATCCCGTACATCATTGTTTCACTTTCTCGGACTATCAGTTGGTACCTACACAAGAAGAGTTCTCTCTACTCTTAGGGGTGCCCGTGCTTAATCAGATACCGTTCACCAGTTTAGAAGGGATTCCAAAACCTGAAGTCATCGTCGAAGCTTTACATGTGAAAAGGGCCGACGTCATAGCCAATTGGGAGACAAGAAGCGTGGTTAAAGGTTTTCTAGCTAAGTTTATATTGGAAAAAGATCATTCATTCTAGGATGACATGGATTTCCAAGCTTTCGAAGACGTGCTAGCTCTCCTCATTTATGGTTTTGTTCTGTTTCCTAATTCATACCAATTCATAGACATTAATGCCATCAAAGTCTTTCTCTCTCGCAATCCTATACCTACCTTACTAGGAGACATCTTGCATTGCCTTCATACCCGCACCATGAAGAAAAGTGGCACCCTTTTGTGTTGTATCCCCCTACTCGCTAAGTGGTTCACTTCACACCTACCTCAGTCAACATTGAAGAACGAGCAAAGATTGACTTGGTCTCAAAGGATGATGTCTCTCACCCACTATGATATTCGTTGGTGCTCGAGATCCTTGGAAGATATCTCTATCATTGACCGTTGTGGGGAGTTCCCTAATGTACCTCTGCTTGGTATTAGGGGAGGTATCACCTACAACCCATGCTTAGCTCTTCGGCAGTTTGGGTATGCCCAAAGAGACGGCCCTCATGAGATGCTCATCCAAGGTCTGGTGTTCGACTACGACAAAGAAGATCAAGGTTACCGCCAGAGGTTTACACGTGCTTGGGGAATGGTGAACAAGGTGGACAGTAGGACTTTGGGACATAAAAACTCTATCCCTCTCGAGCCTTACTTTAAGTGGGTATGGGCTCGTGCTCAGAGTCTCTTGATGCCTTACCCTTCCATCCTTCCTGTCATCATTGAGCCTATTATTAAAGGAGACGTCCCATACACCATTCTTCATCCTGACATACCTACCTCTCTCGAAGACCTATAGAAAGCTTGAGTTCAGTTGAAGGAAGAGAGAGACACCTTTGAAACCCAGTATTATGCCAGTGAGAAGAAGGTTCTAGAGCTCACCAAACTGCTTCATGAAGAGAAAAATATGAATACCTACATTTCTCCAAAGAGGATGCGTTCGGTATTTTTGTATTAAGAGCTTTGTTGTTTCTTTTGTTTCTTTCTTTGTAAGCCCAAGGAGGCGTGATGTATTCAAACTTGGTTTTATTTAATATGACGTGTGTTCTTTTTAGTTTGAACAAGTTTAAATCTCTAAATTTCCTTGAAATCATTTGCATATTGCATCTTCATTCATCATAACATCATACAGGTTTCTCATAACAGGTCGCCTTATCCTTCTACTATTTATTTCAGTGAGATGGATGTTGAACAAACTGTGAAAGATCTTCAGGCGCAGAATGCCTAGTTTCAACAAATGCTCATGGCTCTGACAAAAGGACAAGAGGAGTTGAAGACTCTGTTGGCCAAAGAGAAGAAGAATAAAACGAAGAAACCAACTGGTGTTGTAATCATGGGAAGAAGGTTTAAAGGACAGACCAGGCAAACTTTAGACTTTGCAACATCGTCAGGCGAGGGAGATAATCAAACCCAAGAAGTGAACAACGACCCAGCATCCGAAGGAGAGGACGAGCCTGATTACTCTGAGGAACAATATCCTCCTACTGATGATAAATACAAACAGCTAGAGGATCGTTTGAATGCTATGGAGATTCAGAGGGTACCCGGTTTGGACTTTGAAGAATTAGGACTCATCTCGGGGGTTGTCATCCCACAGAAATTAAAGGTCCCAACTTTCGCCAAGTACGATGGTGTCTCTTGCCCGAAGCTACATCTAAGGTCATATGTTAGAAAGATTCAACCCCACACGGCTGACAAGAATCTGTGGGTGCATTTCTTCCAGGAGAGTTTATCTGGGACGCAGTTGGATTGGTTCTATCAATTGGAAGGGACCAATGTTCGCAACTGGGAAGAGTTGGCCGCCGCTTTCTACAAACAATATCAGTATAATGCTGATTTGGCTCCGACTAGGACGCAGTTACAAAGCATGTCTATGGGAACGGGTGAAGGTTTCAAAACCTATGCTCAAAAATGGAGGGATCTCGCGGGCAGGGTCCAGCCTCCTTTATCCGACATAGAATTAGTGGATATGTTCCTAGGCACCTTGTCAGGACCATTTTTCAATCACCTGATTGGGAGTTCCTCAGCTGGGTTTACTGAATTAATTATGACTGGTGAGCAGGTTGAGGCCGATATAAAAAGCGGAAAAATTCAAAGAGATGCATCCTCAAGTATGGTGAAGAAACCCTTTGTTGGAAAGAAGGAGGTCAGTTCTGCATATGACCATAGGAATCAAAACAAAACTGAACGTCGCCCGGCGGTAGGGGCTGTTATGATTTCTAACCCTGCGCCAAATCAGTAGCGAAATTATCAGCACAAACCAGAAGCGCCCATGAGACGATTCACCCGGATTAACATGACTATGTCTCAAGTTTTGCCACACCTTCTCAAGACCAATCTGGCAACTTTAAAAGAAGCTCCCAAGAATCCCAATACCGCTTCTCCTTGCTACAACCCGAACGCCCGATGTGCCTATCATTCTGAAAGCCCGGGGCACGATACAAATGACTATTTGGCCTTAAAGAATAAGGTGCAAAACCTTATCGATGCGAAAGAGATTGAATTTGAGCCCCCAAAAATGCCTAATGTAATAACGACGCCAATGCCCAGACATGGCCAAGGTATCAACGCCATTGACGATGATCGTTTTGTTTCCTCTGTGAATGACTTAGTTACTCCTCTGTTGACCATTAAACAGAATCTAATACAAGTCGGCATGTTCCTAGGCTGCGATGAAGATTGTCACCTATGCAAGTCTCTACCGAACGGCTGTTTGTTACTAAAGATAGGCGTCCAGCGCCTGATGACTAGCAAAGAAATCCTATTTGAAAAACTACCTCTTATCAAAAGTTCTTATCAAGATGTTTCGATAATCACCATTTCCGACAATCCTCCCAGGGTCTCCACCAAAAGACCCGTCAGTATTACATCTGCTCCCAGATCAGCACCCTTAATCATCACTATGCCAAGACCAATACCATACTCCTCGGATAAAGCTGTTCCCTGGAGTTATGAGGTTGACGTTTATTACTATGGCGTCAAGCAAGATCAGTTGGCTGTCAAGAATGAAGTTGCGAGAGATATTGATCCCGATATCAGTAACATCACCAGAACCAGCAAAATAACAAGAAGTGGAAGAGTCTTCTCACCTGAGATTTCTCCAAAGACCGTTGCTACTCCTGTGATCATTACTACTACCGCTCCTACTGACACTCCTAGTGATACTTCTACTGTTATCCCTGCTGCCGATACAAGGGGCAAGGAGGCTTTGGTTGAGCCTGCCCAAGCAAGAGAACGTCCTGAGGTCATCCTTGAAGCTTCCAGAAAAGAAATAGAAGAAATCCTGAAGATAATCAAGAAAAGTGGCTACAACATTGTAGAACAGTTGGGGTAGACCCCCTCGAAGATATCATTGTTGTCCTTACTTTTGTGTTCTGAAACTTGTGCCAAAGCCTTGGTAAAGTTTCTTAAGACAGCTCACGTGCCCCAAGAGACCTCCATCGACCAATTTGAAAATTATGTGGCCAGTCTAACTGCTGATAACGGATTGGGCTTTTCCAATGCTGATTTAACCTCTAAGGGAAGGAAGCACAACGATGCCTTACATATTTCCATTGAATGCAGGGGCACCACACTCGCCCATGTTTTGCTGGATACCGGCTCATCATTGAATGTCTTGCCCAAAAATGCTCTCGACCGACTGGATTGTAAGGGGCTTATCTTGAAACCTAGCAACATCATAGTAAGGTCCTTTGATGGCTCCAAGAGGACAGTGCACGGAGAATTTAATATCCCCATAAAAATTGGGACTCAAACTTTTGACTCTATTTTCTATGTGATGGACATTCGCCCTTCATACTCTTATCTATTGGGTTGACCCTGGATCCATGGTGTTGGTGCTGTCACTTCCACCCTACACCAAATGCTAAAATACCCGATCAGAGGGAAGATTGTCACAGTTCACGGAGAGGAGGAGTACATGGTTAGCCATCTGAACTCTTTCAGGTATGTTGAAATGGATGGTGAATTCATAGAGACTCCCTGTCAGAACTTTGAGGAGGTTCCAGCAACGGTTGTGGCAACCAAGTCTACTCCAAAAGTCCCAAAGATTACCAGACCTCCACTAAAGATGGCATCGTTGAAAGACGCTCGAGCAGTAGTTGAAGAGGGAGGATGTACTATCTGGGGTCAGCTTCTGGACATTCCCTACAAGTCCGACAAATTTGGTTTGGGGTTCACTTCATATGCCCAAAGAGCTGCTCGACGTTCTCGCGCTGGGGGACCACCTCTGCGTATCAGCAATCAAGGAGTCAATGTAATAGAAGACAATGATGGCAGCTGTGACATGGACGAATGGATTTTTCCAACCACCGGCGGAGGGCTCAACAATTGGGAGGCCAAAGATTTCATTCCTATTACTTTTATTCAAGAGTGATTGTCTTTTAATATTTTCATGCTTGTAATATTTAAACAATTCAGACTTTTTAAAACCTTGTGTCTTACCCGAGGCACAACGGTCCATTTGTGAGGGTCGTCACTTCATTCTCATATGTCCTTAATAAATCATGGACGTTTTTGCATCAAATTTTGTTTTCTTCATCTTTTCTTTCTTACATTTTATTTTTTTCAAAAGTAGTTATGCTCTTACACACACTCACATATTAAAAATGCAGATCTACATCCACTCTGGATCCCATGGGTAACAGTTCTGCTATGGCCAATTATGACTTTGAAAATACGATCTACCAAGCTGGTGACGAAGGTGAGGAAGATTATGAAGTGTCAGGGGAGTTGGCCAGGTTGTTGCAACAGGAAGAAAGGACCATTCAGCTGCACGAAGAGCCAGTC
The DNA here is from genome assembly GCA_948472305.1 of Vicia faba. Taxonomy (NCBI): domain Eukaryota; kingdom Viridiplantae; phylum Streptophyta; class Magnoliopsida; order Fabales; family Fabaceae; genus Vicia; species Vicia faba. The sequence continues at coordinate 836,004,814 of OX451740.1, forward strand.
GAAACAGTTAACTTGGGAACTGAAGAAGACAAGAAGGAGGTCAAGGAGGGTGCCAACTTAGAACCTAATGTCAAGGAGCGTCTGATTCAGTTATTGCACGATTATGTTGAGATCTTTTCCTGGTCGTACGAAGACATGCTGGGACTAGATGCAGACATTGTGGTATATCGCTTGCCTACAAAGGAAGATTGTCCCCCGATAAAGCAAAAGGTTCGTCGCATGAGGCCCGATATGTCGGAAAAGATCAAAGCAGGAGTCATGAAGCAATTCAATGCTGTATTTTTGTCTGTCACCTCTTACCCCCAATGGGTGGCCAATGTTGTTCCCGTACCCAAGAAAGACGGTAAAGTCTGAATGTGTGTGGATTACAGAGATTTGAATAGGGCAAGCCCCAAAGATAATTTCCCACTCCCCCACATCGACACCCTAGTTGACAATACAGCGCAACACAAAGTGTTTTCCTTCATGGACGGTTTCTCGGGCTACAACCAAATCAAAATTGCGCTTGAGGATATGGAGAAAACGACCTTTGTTACACAGTGGGGAACTTTTTGCTATAAGGTCATGCCATTCGGACTGAAGAATGCTGGGGCAACTTATCAACGCGCCATGGTAGCTTTATTTCATGACATGATACATCGTGAGATAGAGGTCTACATAGACGATATGATAGCCAGATCGCAGATGGAAGAAGAGCACATTGATCACTTACAGAAACTGTTTGAGAGGCTGAAGAAATACAAGTTGAGATTGAATCCAAACAAGTGCACATTCTGAGTCCGGTCTGGTAAACTCCTAGGCTTTGTTGTCAGAAACAAAGGTATCGAGGTTGATCCTGCCAAGGTTAAAGAGATACAAGAAATGATGTATCCTCGTACTGAGAAAGAAGTCAGAGGATTCTTGGGACGTCTGAACTACATAGCCAGATTTATTTCTCACCTGACAGCTACTTGTGAGACAATCTTCAAACTCTTGAAGAAAGATCAAGTGGTCAAATGGAATGACGGATGCCAAGTTGCTTTTGACAAAATCAGAAAATACTTGCAAGAGCCTCCTGTGTTGTTGGCACCTGTCGAGGGAAGGCCATTGATCTTATATATAAATTCTTTAGAAAACTCAATGGGGTGTGTGTTGGGGCAGCATGACGAGTCTGGCTGAAAAGAGCATGCTATTTATTACCTGAGTAAAAAGTTTATTGACTGTGAAACAAGATATTCACTGCTCGAGAAAACTTGTTACGCTCTGGCATGGGCTACTCGCCGGCTGAGACAGTATATGCTGACCCACACTACTCTATTGATATCTAAAATGGATCCGATAAAGTACATCTTCGAGAAGCTCGCTCTTTCTAGGAGAATAGCGAGATGGCAGATGATCCTGACGGAATATGACATACAGTATACTACCCAGAAAGCTATAAAGGGTAGTGTATTGGCTGATCACCTTGCTCACCAAGCTGTGGAAGACTATCAGGCCATGAAGTTCGAGTTCCCGGATGAAGACATCATGACATTAGACAACTGTGAAGAAATCAGGCCATACGACGGACCTGAACAAGGATCCCGATGGACCTTGTTCATTGATGGGAAATCCAACACACTTGGCAATGGTATCGGTGTTGTACTCATATCTCCGGAAGGATGTCATACTCCCTTTACTTCCAGACTTTGCTTCAACTGTACAAACAACATGGCAGAATACGAAGCATGCATCTTCAGTCTCAAAGCTGCTATAGACTCGGGGATCAAATACTTGGATGTATTTGGAGATTCAACTTTGGTCATCAGTCAGGTCAAAGGAGAATGGGACACCAAGCACCCCAACCTTATCCCTTATAAAGAACATGTGTTGACATTACTGCCGCATTTCGAGAAGATTACCTTCGAGCATTTCCCGCGAGAAGAAAATCAGCTAGCAGATGCATTAGCTACAATGTCATCTATGTTTAAACTTAATTGGGATAACTAGGCTCCTCAAATCACCATTGAGCGGATGGATGAAACAGCTTATTGTCACGAGATTGGTACTGAAGAAGTAGTGGGTCGACCTTGGTTCCACGAAGTTAAAAGGTATCTCGAGTCTCAAGAATATCCAGAAGGAGCTTCGGTGAATGACAAGAAGTTCCTAAGAAGGTTCTCGGCTAAATTATTCCTTAGTAACGGCATTTTGTACAAACGCAGTCATGACTCTGTATTGCTTCGGTGCATAGACAAGGTTGAAGCCGAAAGGATCATGGTTGAATTACACGAAGGCACTTTTGGTACTCATTCTAGTGGGCATACGATGGCAAAGAAAATCCTACGGGCAGGCTATTATTGGTCTACCATGGAGGCAGATTGCTACCAACACTCTCGAACTTGCCATAAGTGTCAGATTTATGCAGATAAAGTGCACGTACCTCCGGTTCCTCTGAACGTCTTGACGGCTCCTTGGCCCTTTTCTATGTGGGGAATCGATATGATTGGGGAAATCAAGCCAACGGTCTCCAATGGACACCGCTTTATCTTAGTGGCCATCGACTATTTGACAAAGTGGGTTGAGGCAGCTTCCTTCGCTTCTGTTGCTAAGAATGTGGTCGCCCGGTTCATTAAACAAAACCTCATCTATCGGTATGGCATCCCACAGAGAATCCTCACTGATAATGGTACGAATCTAAACAACACTATGATCACCGCCTTGTGTGAGAAATTCAAGATTCAGCATCACAATTCTTCCCCTTACCGACCAAAGATGAATGGTGTTGTAGAAGTTGCTAACAAAAACATTAAGAAGATCATACAAAAAATGACAGTCACGTACAAAGACTGGCATGAGATGCTGCCGTTTGCTCTCCAAGGGTATCGTACCATAGCTCGCACATCAACTGGGGCAACACCTTATTCTCTCGTATATAGCATGGAAGTTGTCTTGCCTATTGAGGTCCAGATCCCGTCTCTAAGAATTATGAAGGATGCTTGAAATTCTGGCAGCAGATACTTAATGTCACAGTGAATATTATGACACCGTATCTAACACTCTTCAAGACAGTAATTTTAAAAGCAGTAAAGAACACAGTCAATTATTTACCCAGTTCAGTGTGTAACAACACCTACTCTGGGGGCTACCAAGCCAGGGAGGAAATTCACTATAAGAGATATTAATTCAGGAATAAACCAACTAGTTTATCTCCTTCACTTAAGACCTACCCAATGCAACTTCAATCTAAGTTCAACATAAACCTGAGTTCCTACTCACTCCCTCTCAATCACAGCAGTGATACTAAACAATTGACTAATGAAATTATGAAGACACTCTTCAGTACATACACTTGATTTTGCTTCACATCTTTAATCAAGTAACACAAACACTCGTGCTTCAAAGCTTTGAGTGATACACAACCCTAACTTGACTTTGCTTCAAAGCTTTAATCAAGTAACACAACCACTCGTGCTTCAAAGCTTTGAGTGATACACAACCCTTACAATCAAATCCTACTCCAAATCACTTATCACAATGCTAATTGATTGGCTCACAGTAGTTACAACTATACAGTCCCTTATTGATCTTCTGTCAAAAAGTGTGCTTCACCAACAGTCTTCATGAGGAATATATAGGCAGCTATTCTTCAGTTAGGGCTTCCACGAAAATAGCTAGGGTTAATTAGGGTTAACCTCAAGACTTGGTCATAGATCTTTAACAACCAGATTAGGGTTAAGAAGAGTTAACCTAATGTCCACGTGAGAATCTGATCTGGACTGTATAAACCAGATTCCTGAAAAATCTCAAGAATAACAAATTTGCACAAATGTTAGATCAGTACAGGATGTCTTAACATTGGTTATGACATTAAAAATCATGTTTACTGATTTTGGTAGAATGCAAAAAATATGATCATTGCTTAATGATCAGCTAAACACTCATATTGAGCAGCTCCTGTATGACATTCTTTTTCTGCAAAATGTACCTTGTATCCCAGAATGTTATGACATCAGTCATGACATTCACACAACTGGTTTTACCAAAAAAAATGCCAACAACCAAACACTTACAAACTCCCCCTTTGGCAAATTTTTGGCTAAAACCCCTAAATAATCATAGATTAGAAAGCAGCGGAATTTTTAATAACATCTACCAAGTCTAATTCTACCAAAATTATCACAAAATCTTCTCCCCCTCTTTATCCATAAATAGGCCAAAGATACTTGTACTTTTAAGTTATACAGTCATCCAAAAGGAATAATAAAAACACAGAGAGAAAAAAAATCAAAATCATTTGCAGCAAAAGGTACCAGCAGCAAACTTGTCAACTACACTTATCTTCAAGCACTATCATCTTCAAGGAGCCACTATCCTCAGCATTATGATGGTCTTCATCAGCATCCTCTTCCCTTATTTGTCCTTCATTCTCCTCCTATTCTAGTCTAGAAATCAGGTCCTCAAGAGTCCTTTTCCTTGTGTCAATCTCTTTGCAGGTTTCCTTCAGCACAGCTATAACATCAGCTTTCTTGGAATGAGATTTGACAGTTGATGTCTTAGCAGATGTCATGACAATGTCAGGAACATGTGTTCCCTGAAATAGCTTATAGTGCAAACCAAGAGCAGAGGCTCTTTTGCATACAATATCTTTTTCCACTAGAATGTCAGGATACTGAGCAAGGACTATACCACACAGAAGAGATGGAAAGGCAATAGGGCCTTTAATAGCACAGCTTCCAGCATGTTTCAATGTTTGATCAAAGATATACTTGCCATAGTAAGAGTCTGTCCTAGTTCCAACAGCATAAATAAATCTTCCCAAGCCTGTGGAGATGGTTGATTTATGGTTGGTGGGAACCCAGTTAGCTGCACCAACTTTGTGCAGAATGGCAAATTTCATGCTCAGCTTGCTTGCATTCATCTTCCTTTTTAAGGGCCAGCTCTTGACTTGATTTGCAGTGATGGTTTGACACACTTGGTTGTCAGTAACCTCAAGCTCAAGGCAAGCATCATCAGATCTTCCTAGGAATTTATTTATTTCAGAGGGAGAGAAATTTACCTTCCTTCCTCTCACATACACACACTTAAAATCAGCTGACTTTCCATCAGCACACCCATCAGATAAATTTACTATGAATTCTTTGACAAGAATTTCATAGCAGTTGGTAAACTTTACCACAGTATTTATTAGACCAGCAGTCTTGATTAGATCCATGATCTCCTTACATTCCATGGCACTGTTGTTCAGCTCTCTTTCCAAAGCGATCCTTTTCAAAAATACATACTTCCACCTGTTTGCATTCTCTGGATGGTGAAAGGAGGTGTTGTCAATGGCAACTTTAGGGACTTTAGGAATTTTGCTCGAAGAGAGTTTCCTTCTGAGAGGAATGTCTGGAACATTACTCTTAACATCAAATTCAAAATCCGATTCCTCGTCAGATTCAGAGGGTTCAGGCTCCTTCCTTTTCTTGGCTATTGGTTGTCTCAAAGGTTTTGAGAGACTACCAACAGGTACTCTAGTTTTCACCTTCCCTTTCTCTTTTGACAATCCAGCCTTCACAGCTTCTACTCCAGTCTTGTTCTCAGACCTGGTTTTCTTATGAACAACATCAGCAGTCTTCTCTTTGGAGAGGATTTTGGTAGCATCCTACTTTCCTTTTTTGTTCATCATCCTTCTAGATATGCTAGGGTTGATATTGGCAATTAAGTCATTGTCAGAGTATTCTTCATCAACATCAATAACCGGGGGTTCAACATCCTTCTCAATAGGGTTCTACTGATCATCACGATTTTTAGGAGATTTCCTAATGTTGTCATCAGGTGTCTCAACATTCTGAGTGACATCTGGATTCATTTCAACATTTGGACTAGCAGATTCTTGATTCAAAGGTACAGAAATGCCAGGTACAGAGTGATTCTCATTTAGAATCCTAGTGACAAGTCTAGCTATAGCTTGATGAACATAAACAGAACCTTCCCTATTTGCTATTTCTGGAGGGACAGAAGATGATGGTTGAGAGGATTTACCAGATGAAGAGGCTTGTGATCTTCTTGCATGTCTGGTTCGCAGCTTCTTGACCTTAGTGGGGTCAGCTGCCAGTTCACGAAGAGGAGTTATCTCCAGAACATCAGAATCCATGCAGTTTGTGATTGCCCTAGGTTCTCGATAAGAGGATGCGGGAGAAGCAGTCGCCTTTGAAGAGGATGATGACATGGATAGTTGAGACATTTTGAGTGATTTAGAAAATAGGTAACAGTGATAGTGAAATCTTTGTTTGAGAGATTGGAGATTGTTGCAGAAACGCGAGAGGAGGGAGAAATATGAATGTCGATTCAACTTCTTAAAATTTTGGAAAGAAATAGAGAAACAGATGATTAGCCCAAACAGAGTAGACTTAACTAAAATATCTCTCTCATCCCTTATTTTAAGAAAAATTAATTGCTACATTTCTTCATGTTGGCAAATACCCAGCTTGCCCCTCAAATTTTCAAATTGATTAGCATCAAGTGCCTTGGTAAAAATGTCAGCCATTTGTAGTTCAGTGGAAACATGTTCCAGTTTAATCGTCTTCTCCTCCACAAGATCTCTGATGAAGTGATGTCTAATGTCAATATGCTTGGTCCTGCTATGCTGAATAGGATTCTTGGAAATGTTGATAGTACTCAGATTGTCACAGTACAATGTCATAACATCTTGTGTGACATTATACTCAGTAAGCATCTGTTTTATCCAGATCATTTGAGAACAGCTACTACCAGCTGCTATGTATTCAGCTTCAGCAGTAGATAGAGACACACAGTTCTGTTTCTTGCTGAACTAAGAGACAAGATTATTTCCTAAGAAGAAACATCCTCCAGAGGTGCTCTTTCTATCATCAGCACTTCCAGCCCAATCAGCATCACAGTAACCAGTCAGAGTTGGTTCACATCCATGAGAGTACAGCAAGCCATAGTTGTAGGTTCCACTCACATACTTCAGAATTCTTTTCACTTGGTTGATATGACTTACTTTGGGTTCAGCCTGGTATCTTGCACATACTCCAACTGCAAAAGCAATGTCAGGTCTGCTGGCTGTTAAGTATAGCAGACTTCCTATCATGCTTCTGTACAAGCATTGGTCCACCTTAACCCCACTTGAGTCTTTGGACAGCTTTAAATGAGTAGGTGCAGGAGTCCTTTTGTGACTGGCATTCTCCATCCCAAACTTCTTGACAATGTTCTTTGCATACTTGCTTTGAGACAGAAAAACTGAGTCTTCCATCTGTGTGACTTGCAGTCCAAGAAAGTAGGTCAATTCTCCCATGAGGCTCATTTCAAATTCAGCTTGCATCTGGTCAGCAAAATGTTTAACCATTTTATCTGACATTCCCCCAAACAATATGTCATTAACATAGATTTGAGTTACCATTATCTTTCCTCCTTCATTTTTGACAAAAAGAGTTTTATCCAAGCCTCCTTTCTTGTATCCTTTGTCAGAGAGGAATTTTGTCAACCTGTCATACCATGCTCTAGGAGCTTGTTTCAGGCCATATAAAGCTTTCCTCAATTTGTAGACATGATCAGGGCAGTTTGGATCCACAAATCCTTTAGGCTGTTCCACATAAACTTCCTCATTTAAGTACCCATTAAGGAAGGCACTCTTTACATCCATCTGAAATAACTTGAAATTAAGGAGACAAGCAATTCCCAATAGGAGTCTGATTGATTCCAGTCTGGCTATAGGAGCAAAAGTATCATCAAAATCAACCCTTTCAACTTGAGTGTATCCTTGAGCAATAAGCCTTGCCTTATTCCTGGTGACAACTCCTTCAGCATCTGATTTGTTCTTGTAGATCCATTTTGTGCCAATGATGTTTGTTCCTCCTGGTCTAGTAACTAACTCCCATACTTCATGTTGCTTGAATTGGTTCAATTCATCTTGCATTGCTCCAATCCAGTATTCATCAATTAAAGCCTCCTTAACATTTCTTGGTTCAATCTTAGATACAAAGCAAGAGTTTGTAAAGATTTCTCTAGATCTTGTAATGACTCCACTGTTAGGATCTCCTATGATGAGTTCCTTAGGATGATCTTTCTGAATTATGATGGAAGGGTCTTTGTTAGCTTCCTTTGATTCAGATTCTAATGAAGTAGTTTTAGGGATATCATCCTTTTGAGTTGAGGTCTCAAAGAATGTCTCAACATCATATGGGACATTTGTTTCCTCATGGTAATCATCAACTATGACATTTATAGATTCCATCATAACTTTGGTCCTGGAATTGAATACCCTATAAGCTCTGCTGTTGGTAGAGTATCCTAGGAATATTCCTTCATCACTTTTAGGGTCCATCTTTCTCCTTTGTTCACGATCTGCCAGAATATAGCACTTGCTTCCAAATACATGGAAGTACTTCACTGTAGGCTTTCTTCCTTTCCAAAGTTCATAAATGGTGGAAGATGTTCCCTTTCTCAAGGTGACCCTGTTATGGACATAACAGGTTGTATTCATAGCTTCAGCCCAAAAATGAATAGGAAGTCTTTTGGCATGTATCATTGCTCTGGCAGATTCCTGTATAGTCCTGTTTTTCCTTTCCACAACTCCATTTTGTTGAGGAGTTATGGGTGAAGAGAATTCATGATTAATTCCTTCTGAGGAGCAGAACTCATCAAACTTACTATTTTCAAATTCCTTGCCATGATCACTTCTGATTCTGACAATGCATCCTTCTTTTTCTCTTTGAATTCTTTTGCGCAGTTCCTTAAATACTTCAAAAACATCAGAATTTTCCCTAATGAAGTTAATCCAGGTGAATCTGGAAAAATCATCCACAACAACATAGGCATATCTTTTTCCACCAAGACTTTCCACCTGCATGGGTCCCATCAGATCCATATGTAGAAGTTCTAGCACCTTAGAAGTGGTCAGATGTCTTGACTTTGGATGTGACATTCTAGTCTGATTTCCAACCTGACATTCACCACAGACTCTCCTTTCATCAATTTGCAGCCTTGGAATCCCTCTGACTGCCTCCATGGATATAATCCTTTTCATTCCTCTTAGATGTAAATGACCAAGTTTTTGGTGCCACAGTTTCACTTCTTTTTCTTCTTTGACAATAGAGCACACAGAAGAATAATTAGTGCTCTCAAATTCCCATAAGTAGCAGTTGTCTTTAGATCTGACTCCTCTCATTACAACTTCTTGTTTTTCATTAGATACAAGACATTCAGACTTGGTGAAGTTGACCTTGAATCCTAGATCACATAATTGACTGATACTTATGAGATTAGCAGTCAAGCCTTTTACCAGCAATACTTCATTTAGGTTTGGAACTCCAGGGCAGTCCAAGTTTCCAACTCCTTTGATTTCTCCTCTAGCACCATCTCCAAAAGTCACATAACTAGTAGTGTGAGGTTTAACATTATTGAGAAGATTCTTGATTCCAGTCATGTGTTTAGAGCAACCATTGTCAAAGTACCAGTCTTCCTTTGCAGAGACTCTAAGTGAGGTGTGAGCTATCAGGGAAGCTGCCTTTTTCTTCCACTGTTGAGTATATGGTGCCTTGTTAGACTCGGGTTTGACAACTGGGGTCTGATTAAGATATCAATATAATCTGAAGCAGAATGGCTTTATGTGACCAAACCTCCCACAATGATGACATCTCCATCTTTGATACTTTTTCTTCATATTTCTCTGTTCTCGATGTTGAGTGCTATGTTGTGACATCTGCTTTGACATTTGTTTATCAGGCCTGATCTTCTTCTTGTCTACAATAGATTTCTTTGCTGCCACAAATCCTAGACCAGACTTGTTTCCCACATTTTGTCCAACCTGAAGGATTTCTTCTAATTTGTCAGTTCCATTTGTCAGCATCTTGACAGATTTGGTCATCTGGTCAAGTTTTGAGTTTAGCATTTGAACTTCCCCTTTTAGATGACTTATAGTATCAATGCCTGCCTTCTTCTCAGCCTTCAACTTTACTATGAGTTTTGTTTGTCTCTCATTTTGCTGACAGACTTCATCACTTATGATACATAACTTCTTGTAGAAGTCAGCCAGTTCTTCAAATTCCACTTCCTCATCACTAGAGTCACTATCAGAGTTACAAATACCAGTTAGTGCAGTAACTAGTTTGGCAGATTCTTCTTCAGAATTACTTTCTGAGTCACAGTCATACCAAGTAACAGACATTCCTTTCTTTTGTTTCTTAAGAAAGGTAGGACATTCAGCTCGAATGTGCCCATATCCTTCATATCCATGGCATTGAATTCCTTTGCTTTGATTTCCCTTCTCTTCAAACTTTGGTCTTCTGCTGGAGTCATAAGATCTATTAATGTCAGAGGGAATGTTCTTAACATTTGACCTTGACTTTGGGTCCATTCTCTTGATGAGTTTGTTGAACTGCCTTCCAAGCATGGTTATAGCTTCTGAAATATTTTCTTCTTCATCCTCCTTGTTTTCATCTTCAGTATTAGATACAAGTGCTATACTCTTGTTTCTCTTGTCGACATTGTCACTGATCCCCATCTCAAAGGTCTGAAGTGACCCAATGAGTTCATCCACCTTCAAGTTGCAGATATCCTGAGCTTCCTCTATAGCAGTCACCTTCATTGCAAATCTTTTAGGCAAGGATCTGAGAATCTTTCTCACCAACTTTTCTTCTGACATCTTTTCTCCCAATGCTCCTGAGGTGTTGGCAATTTCCAAGATGTTCATGTGAAACTCATGAATGGAATCATCTTCCATCATCCTTAGGTTCTCAAATTTGGTAGTCAGCATCTAAAGCCTTGACATTTTTACTTTGGATGTGCCCTCATGGGTAGTTTTGAGAGTGTCCCAAACCTCCTTGGCCAGTTCACATTGATGTACTAGTCTGAATATGTTTCTATCAATTCCACTGAACAAGGCATTTAATGCTTTGGAGTTACCCAGGGCTAACTCATCTTCTTCTTTGCTCCATTCTTCCTCAGGTTTCAGACCGGTTGTCCCATCTTTCTCAGTTACGGTGGGATGGTTCCATCCTTTGTCAGCAGCTCTCCAAGCCTTTTTGTCCAGTGATTTTAAGAAGGCAATCATACGAGGTTTCCAGTAGTCATAATTTGATCCATCCAGAATGGGTGGTCTGTTTCCAAATCCTCCTTCTTTGTCCATAGCGCCAGAAAATAATATCCCTAGATCTCACCCAGTAAGACAGGAAGGGTGCCTGCTCTGATGCCAATTGAAATTCTGGCAGCAGATACTTAATTTCATAGTGAATGTTATGACACTGTATCTGACACTCTTCAAGACAGTAATTTTAAAAGCAGTAAAGAACACAGTCAATTGTTTACCCAGTTCAGTGTGTAACAACGCCTACTCTGGGGGCTACCAAGCCAGGGAGGAAATTAACTATAAGAGATATTAATTCAGGAATAAACCAACCAGTTTATCTCGTTCACTTAAGACCTACCCAATGCAACTTCAATCTAAGTTCAACTTAAACCTGAGTTCCTACTCACTCCCCCTCAATCACAGTAGTGATACTAAACAATTGACTAATGAAATTATGAATACACTCTTCAGTACATACACTTGATTTTGCTTCACAGCTTTAATCAAGTAACCCAAACACTCGTGCTTCAAAGCTTTGAGTGATACACAACCCTAACTTGACTTTGCTCCAAAGCTTTAATCAAGTAACACAACCACTCGTGCTTCAAAGCTTTGAGTGATACACAACCCTTACAATCAAATCCTACTCCAAATCACTTATCACAATGCTAATTGATTGGCTCACAGTAGTTACAACTATACAGTCCCTTATTGATCTTCTGTCAAAAAGTGTGCTTCACCAACAGTCTTCATGAGGAATATATAGGCAGCTATTCTTCAGTTAGGGCTTCCACGAAAATAGCTAGGGTTAATTAGGGTTAACCTCAAGACTTGGTCATAGGTCTTTAACAACCAGATTAGGGTTAAGCAGAGTTAACCTAATGTCCACGTGAGAATCTGATCTGGACTGTATAAACCAGATTCCTGAAAATTCTCAAGAATAACAAATTTGCACAAATGTTAGATCAGTACAGGATGTCTTAACATTGGGTATGACAACAAGAATCATGTTTACTGATTTTGGTAGAATGCAGAAAATATGATCATTGCTTAATGATCATCTAAACACTCATATTTAGTAGCTCCTGTATGACATTCTTTTTCTGCAGAATGTACCTTGTATCCCAGAATGTTATGACATCAGTCATGACATTCACACAACTGGTTTTACCAAAAAAACATGCCAACAACCAAACACTTACAATGCTGGTTTGAATGAAGAAGATTGGATCCAAACTCGGTTTGACCAACTAAACTTGATCGATGAGAAGAGGCTCACGGCTAACTGTCATTTTCAGATGTACCAAAAATGCATGATCAAGGCTTTTAATAAAAAGGTCAAACGTCAGGTATATCGGGTCGGTGACTTGGTAATCAAGCGTATCATTTTGCCACAAGGCGATCCCAGGGGAAAATGGACTCCTACATACGAAGGGCCGTTTGTAATCAAAAGCATTTTCTCTTGTGGAGCAATGATCTTGACTACTTTGGATGGCGACAACCTCCTACACCCTGTAAATACGGACATAGTTAAAAGATACTACGCATGATCAAAGACCCGCTAGGTTGACTGGCCTAGGCAAAAATAAGAGATGAAAATAATAAAAAAATTGTACACCCGGCAAGTCGAAAACTCGAAAGGGAGGCTTGGGTAAAAATGGGTATCCTGGTGGACTGAAAACCCAAGAGGGCAGTCCAGGAAAAAGTTAGGGATTAAAGCGTATGATTATGTCCCGTTAAATCATCTGGCAGACAATCTTCAGCATCGACCAATCAACTCAAATGTCTCTAAATTAATCCAATCGACTTCTCCAAGGCGACAAGTGGACAAGACATTCAGAGACATGAAGACTATAGCAGAATGGGAACCCCATGGGATTATTTCACATAGATATCTTTTCTTTGTATCAATTTTCATTTTTTACGACGACATTCTCGCTAGAATGCTCGTCTCATTGTACAAAAAATACTTATTCAATTTAATACAAAGATATCCCTTTGAAAAATGAAAAACCATTTGTTTTCTGTTTTTGTGTTTCTGTGCCTTGTTTACAAAAATGTCCAATGATTTATTTTTGAGCATATGCATTTGATCGTGATTACTGTTACAAATAAACAAAAAAACGGAAAGATAGTTACTAATGACTCTAAGAAATAGGATAATATCTATAAGCCATTCCATAAAACCTCCACAGGTACTTTCTCCAACCAGAGCGAAAGCAAATACATCCTACTACATAAGCGCTAACATATCCCCAATATGTAGCATGTCGGTATCAAGCGGTCTCATATTCCTGACAGAGCAAAAAAACTTCCAACTACCACTACAGAGGTTCTCAAGTAAGTTGCCCAGCTTCTCAGATTTCCCCAGCAGAGTCGCCAAGTCAGTTCTCCCACTGTATCACATGTACCATTAGTTAGTAGGAAACCCAATTTAGATGTGAAGGGACAAGTGAAGGGTCGTTGTACGGTCATCGAAGGAAACTTGTAAGGATGCTTTAGCAATTTTCATAAGGGACTAGATAATTTATCGAAATTCAATGTTGAAAGGGTCATTGAGGGACTATGATCTTTTATTCGAGGGACTTTTGCTAAAGCGTCCCCATTTTCGAGAGACATGACCGTTTTTATTCCGAAGGCAACAAGAGAGGTTACCCTAGAGGTACGAGTGTGCAAGTGATTTGTTTTTCAGTTATTTATCTTGAGATTTAGGGTTTTCTATCGTTCGTTTTTATCTTTCCATACAAACCCTTGTTACTAAGCAGTAATAGTAAGTAAAACAGTAAAGTGCAGAAAGTAAAGTCTTAAGCTATTACATGGCTTTGGGGAAAATATATAATAGAGGTACGGGAAAGTAAACCTACAACTATTACATATTATGAGTAATTACATGATGATTAAATGCGTAGAAAATAAACTACTCTACAACAATTTAACGCGCCCTATACACTTTATCTAAGAAAATAAAATAAGAAGAAAAGGAAAGAAATGTTTTTTAGTGGTCTTTTATAGAAAAATAGATTTATGATGAAAGTAATTAAACCTAAAAACTATAATTGATTTTAAAATTGCAAAAAATGTTAACTAACTAAATTAAAGGGTTAATAAAAAAAACCTAAAAACTAATTAATTTTAGTTAGTAAAAAAAAGATTAATTTAAAAGTTGATTAAAAAACCTAAAACCTAATTTAATTAGGGTTTGTAAAAAAAAGGTTTTGTTTTATGATTAAGTGAAAATAGGGTTAAGTTTGCCAAAAGAATTAGGATTTAAGGGAAAATGACAAACAAGGTTAGAAAATAAAAAAGAACATAAAAATGCCAAGGGTGGGTGTGAAACCCACGCCCTTTGCCTTCTGCCCGGAAAGGTTTACCACTGCGCCAATCTTTATATGTCATTGTCACTTTCTGCAAGATCTTCTTGATGTTCTTATTGGCGGCTTCCACTGTGCCATTCATTTTCGGATGATACGGGGAGGAATTATGATGTTTAATCTTGAATTGTATACAGAGTTCTGTGATCATAGTATTGTTGAGTTTGGTACCATTATCAATGATGATCTTCTCGGGTATGCCGTACCAACAGATAAGGTTATGCTTAATGAACCGGGCCACGACATTCTTAGTAACAGAGGCAAACGAAGTTGCTTCAACCCACTTTATAAAATAATCAATAGCGATCAGGATGAAACGGTGCGCATTAGATGCAATAGGCTTAATCTCTTTAATCATATCAATGCTCCACATTGCAAACGGCCAAGGATCAGTCAAGATGTTCAAAGAAACTGGAGGCACGTGTACCTTGTAAGTATAAATCTGGAATTTGTGACAAGTTCTGGAATGGTGATGGCAATTAGTTTCCATGGTTGGCCAACAATAACCCGCTCTTAGAATTTTCTTAGCCATCGTATGCCCGCTAGAATGAGTACCAAAGATACCTTCGTGCATATCTTCCATAATCCTCTCCGCTTCCTTCTTGTCTACACAACGAAGCAAAGTTGAATCATGATTGCGCTTGTACAAAATTTTGTTTCTCAGAAAGAACTAGGCAGAGAACCTCCGTAGAAATTTCTTGTCATTGATAGACGCCCCTGTTGCACCCCGAAATTTACCCTCTTGATCTAGGCTTATGTTTCATCATGAATATCATATTGCATTGCATTCATACATTGTGATGGGATCAAAGTACTTTGGTTATCACGTTTTCCTCGAGCTTTGAAGGTTGATTGCATTGATAAGTTGCTCAAGTAGAACCTTATCATCTAAACCTCTGGATCTTTCAAGCTCAAAAGTTATTGCATATCTCAAGATATTTTATCCATCTCTTTGGATCATCAGAGGATTGAAGTTTGTGTTTGATTATAAGAGGAATCACTCTTTTGATTCACCAGTCAAATTGGGGTTTTGTTTGATCAAGGCTATTTATTAATGTACAAGTCTTGATTTGGAAGCTACAACATCTCATTGGTATTTGAAAAGTCTTTGTACAAGAAATTGGTCAAGATACCCAGAGGATTTGAAATTTTGGAGATGATTCATCTGTCTCCTAAGGTGTTAACCAAAACCAGGGTTTGGGATTTCATCAAGATTTCATGAGAATTTTGAAGTGAAACTTTGTACATGTCCTCTATATATTTGGAAGATCATATGTTTGAAGTTTTTGATCATCAATTTTGAAGGGAAGTGGATCAATTGATTCATAGGGGCAAAATGGTCATTTCGGTCAAAACTAGTCAAAGTCAAGGTTGACCAAGTGAGCTTTTGGTCAAACATAAATTCAAGGATTTACTTTTCATATTTCAAGTCCATTTTGATCATTGGATCAAAAAGATTGAGGTTTGGGTTGAAACTTGTTCATGAAGAAACCCTAAAAGTTTCTAATTTTGGAAAAATGAGGACTTAACTTCAAAAATTCATATTTTATTCACCTTTGATCAAAAAAATGCAAATGAAGTATGCTTGGAAATATAAGAGGGTGATCTTTCATCTTCTTTTCGTTTCATGTCCAAATTGGCAAAGAGTCAAGAGTTATGGTCTTTGGAAGTTCATGCCTCAAGTTAAAATTATAGGTCATTTTCCAAATTTAGTGAATTTCATGTCAAATTTTGAGGACCTTAATGGATTCAATTGCAAAAAATCAAAACTAAGGGATTGTAGACCTTTTCAATACATTTCCAAATTATACTCATTTGTGTCCAAATTCAAAAATATGAGCAAGTTATGAGCTTTGGAATTTTAAGGCATTTCATTGAATTTTGACCAAGCAAGCAAAATGCCAAAACTTGAGAACTTCATTTTCTGCCATTCTCTTCACTTCTAATCAAGCCCATGAACAATTTGTGACATGCTGAGGCCCATTACACTCACCATTTCGTGCCCATGTGCTTCTTGAACTTGCTTGAATGAAAAATACAAAACTTGCTCAACTTTGCAAATTCACCAACACTCTCTCATTTCAAACAATCATGAGCTGGCATTTTGAGCATGTATTTCTGACTTCATTTGGCTCACAAAACACAAAAAAGGCAAGCAAATGCACGAGCGAAACGCATGCTCCATGTGCATCCTCATTTTTGGCCAAAACTACCAAACTTTCCCTCCAACGGTTGAGAGTGCCAAATACCACTTCTATCATTTTCCTCCCGTGCTATATAACAAGAATCAAGGCTCAATTGTGAAGGAGGAGGCTCATAATCGCTACATTAAAAATCTGAAAATTTTCAAGTATCTCTGCAAATTGCTTCGAATCTCTCTTCTCCTTTGATCATTCTTCAAAATTCTTGTTGGTTCAGCTTCAGTGAAGTAAGGAGATCAAGCTTGCACCGTTGGATTGCTTCTGGAGTGAAGGAATCGAGTTTCCAGTTTTCACATCCATGTGAGTTTTCTTGAACTTTGATTTATGTGTTTTAGTTTGAATTGATGATGTAAATCATGTCCATTGAGTTGCTAGCTGGCCAATCACTAGGATTGATGTATATTTGAGCTTTGATTCAAGCAGAATGGATGAAATCGTGTTCCTGATTTTGATGTTTGCAGTGATTTTTTTTCATTTTTTGAGACTTTATTTCTTGATCCATGCTTGATCTTTGAGATTGATTCGAATTGCATAATGTAGTATGGTATGTTAGCTTTAATTTGCACTTGATTCCATGGATTTTGGTTGAGAAACGAGCACGATTGATGGATCTAAACAAAGGCTCATGACCTGTTTTGTTGTATACGTTTTGCCTTATGCTGGAGGTTGAAGACGAAGTGAGGTGGCGCGCTGTGATTGGCTTGTTTGAAGTTTTGATGCATTTCATATTATTTGATTTTAATTTATTTTCTGATTTTTATTTCTTGATCAAAACAATTTAAAAAATTCTGAAAAAATTATCACAAGTCCAAAATACTTTCTACTATCTTGTGTAATTTTATTGAAATTTTTAAATATGTTTTGATTGGTTTAAAAATTCATAATTTATTTAATTGTTTGAACAATGATTATTTTTATTTTAATAGTTCTTTTGATCTAAAAATTCCACAAAAAATGTTTTGGACTCATAAAATAATGTAGAAATTGATTCTGATTTTGGTTTAGCACTTTTCTATTTTTGATTAAAAATTTAATTTGAGAAGTTTATTTTAAATGTTTGCTTCATAACTTTTATTTTAATATTTCCTTTAATTCCAAAATTCCAAAAAAAATCATGAATGTTGGTTTTTAATTCTAATATTTGAATATAATTTGGTTGGATATTTTTCTGACTTTTGATTGGAATTTCATTTTGAAAATGTGAATATTTGTTTAATTGTTTAATAGTTTGAATTTGAATTTATTTTTGACTTTTCTTTAATCCTAAAAATGTGAAAAAATATGTATTCTAATATTTAGGGTTTCCTTGTGATTTGCATGATTTTGGTTTGAATTGTTTGAATTTTGATCTTACCTAATTAATATTTAAGATTAAAATTCAAACAATTAGGGTTTTGTAGCTTACATTGCAATTTTCATTTTCAAAACCATTATGCCCTAGATTTTCAATGGAATTTAGGTCTTGATTATGGTTCATGGATGTATTGAGGATTTGAAAACCATTTTTCTTGAATTATTTGACTTGGTTTGATATTTTTCCATAAATTATTTTGAAGACTTGTCTAGTTTTGATAGTTTGGCCAACTAGTTTTGAACTTTGGGCCTCATTTGATCCCCTCATCAACTATTCATGAACTCAAGACTTGCTTTTTGACTTCTACACATCTCAAATATGTTATGGAAATTTTGGTTTGAATTATTGAAATCCTTTTCTATTTTTGATGTATTTTTGAAGTGAAGGTACCCAATTAATGTTGCATATCTTGTTGCAATTTCCTTGATGGCCAATGAACTTGAGTGAGGCCTATAATTGGGCACCTAATGATCATGTTGGTTCTGTTTATCCACATAAACTCAAGTCATCTCACTTAGAGCCCCATGTTTGAATGATTGAACCTTTTGATGTATTGTGTGGGATTCCTCTTCCATTTTGCTTGTGAGATATGATGAAGTAATTGAGTATGGTTGAATTGTGGTTGCTACTGACCTTCATGGTCTTTGATTGTATTCTTATCAAGCTCCCATGATCCTTGATTGATATTCAATTGTCAACTCAACATGGTGATAGAAAGGAAAAACATTCCTCTAATTTTTGACCAAATTGTGCATATGCCTATTTCTTTTTGTCTATCATATCTAATGTTTTGATAGTTTTTATCATGTTTCCTCACTTCATTATGGTGTCATCATCCACCCCTTTATGTGAGTCATTATTCTATTTATGGGAATACTAACTTGGTTGTTGAATGTGCGAGGTACTTTGAGAAAAGTTTTCCTTTTTTGGCTTGAGGCTACTGTGTTTCACTTTATTTTTGGAACACAATTTATTATATTGGAACTACTCTTGTGCTTGGCATATTTGATAGTCTATGCAGGATATATGTATGTGATTATGAATGCTATACATTGCCCATGGGATCTGTTCATATCTGAAAATCTCAATACTTACATCCTGATGGGGAAATTTCTGACTTGATTTGTCTGCTGATGCCAGCTTGCTTGAAGTTCTCTGGATTTCTTTTATTCTTGATCAGTTGCTATGGATAGTTATCCGTTTGGTATTGCATTATTTCATTTCTTCTATTTTCATAGTTCTCTGTTGCATGATGGGACCTCTGTTGTTGATATATGTCAGGAGGCCCTCTATTTTTGTTTGATACATGTGTTGTGTTTGTTTCTTTAATTGTTGATCGATGAGTCACTCAATTTAGAAATTAAGATCACGACTTCTCTCTCAGTGAATGTTCCCTATAGGATGTTTATTGTTTTTCTTTCAATTATTGATCGATGAGTCACTCAATTTAGAAATTGAGATCACGACTTCACTCTCAGTGCATGTTCCCTATAGGATGTTTATTGTTTTTCTTTCAATTGTTGATCGATGAGTCACTCAATTTAGAAATTGAGATCACGACTTTTCTCTCAATGCATGTTCCCTATTGGATGTTTATTGTTTTTCTTCTTTAATTGTTGATCGATGAGTCACTCAATTTAGAAATTGAGATCACGACTTCGCTCTCATTGCTTGTTCCCTATAGGATAGTTTTTGTTAAGTTTCCTTTGACATGTTGATTAAAGTAGGAATCCACGTATGCTAACATAGGATAGGATTTTCCTTTATCCTTAACCTTAGGGTCAATCATTGTATGATAACACTAGGGATAGTGCTAGGCTACTTTCCCTTAGTTGTTTTTCCTTCCTTTGCATTTTGCATCTTAAAACAAAAATTGTTTTCTTGGAAAATCATAAAACACCTCTAATAAACTCAAACCCTTCTTCAAGGTAAAAGATACAAATTAATCTTATTTGTTTGTGCGCCTCTTGGTTTTCTTTTTTAAACCTGGTTTACCGATGTTTCGCCATCGCATATTTGTTTGAAGCTGATGTTTCGCCATCGCACATGTTCGTTATCCTACTTTGATTCTCAATATCATTGTTAGGCATGATGTTTTGTCATCCGGTTTATTGATGTTTCGCCATCTTTGCCATGATACCTTGTTATCTTTTAGTCGATGTTTCGCCATTGCACACTTGTTTGAAGTCGATGTTTCGCCATCGCACATGTTTGTTATCCTACTTTGATTCTCAATACCATTGTAGGTGTGATGTTTTTTCATTCGGTTTATTGATGTTTCGCCATCTTTGCCATGATACCTTGTCATCTTATAGCCGATGTTTCTCCATCGCACATTTGTTTGAAGTCGATGTTTCGCCATCGCACCTGTTTGTTATCCTACTTTGACTCTCAATATCATTGTTAGGTGTGTTGTTTTATCATTTGATGTTTCGCCATCTCTGACATGCTACTATGTTATTATTTAGTCGATGTTTTTACCATCTCATTTGTTTGTTGTTTTATTTGATGTTTTGCCATCTTGACTGTTTTTGTTGTCTTAACTAAAAAAACACAAACCAATCAAAATATATGAGCCAAACTACGGCTGCTATGATTCCTTAAAAGGGATACGTAGGCAAAGGGGTAGGGCCCAACCGAGCACAACTTTTATTTTCCCTACATTGTTTTCTTTTTTTCGCATGCATTCCCTTTTTAGCTTTAGGCCATAGACATAGGTTTTGACCACACCCATTAAATTAGACAACAAGAGTGGATACCATAGAGTATTACGGGCGTGTGGGGTGCAAATACCTTCCCCTCACATAACAGACTCCCTTACCCAATCTCTCGGTCGAAACTCCGTGATTTCTCCCTCTTCAGGTTTTCTCGATGTTTACCTTTTCCTTTTGGTGGGATAAAAGACGTTCGGTGGCGACTTCATTGATGTTTCATTACACCAAATGACAGGTTCCGCCGGGTGATTTCAGCTGGCAACTTCACTGGGGAGAGATTGACCTTTTACTGGTCTATCCCGAAGTTGATCCTAGCTCTTGTTTGTTTTCTTTTTGGGTGTTTATTTTACCGCTTTGCATATTTATCTGTTTGCATTGCATCCTATGTGCGCTTTACTTTCTGTATACTGGATTTGGCTGGACTGTTTGGATTCTGGATTTCTTGGTGGGTGGGTTGTTCCATGAGGTAAAAGGCCTCATACCCAGGCTATGAGTGAATTCTATAGGAACTAGGAATAGAGTGGAAATGACAGCTATGAGGTGGATGCTTTGTAGACCTGACCATGAGACCCATGACTTCAGAGGTAGTTCAGATAGGTGTTATCGTATGATGATACCGACAGTCAAGCTCTTGTACTCTGATTTGGCTTTTAACCTTACCTTGACCTAGACTACACCCGTGAGAGGGGCGGGAAAACTTTTTTTACAGGTACAGGTACTGTTGGTGACTTTGTGTTGCGAAGGTGACTCAGGTTCCCATGATAGTTTTGAAGCTTTGGGGTTTTCTTTTGATCTTGAGTGGTGTTGTTCTGTAATGGTCCATCCATGATCCAGTGTGAAACTTTGATCCTGTCATGTTGCATCATAGCATATTTATTTCTAAAAAATGATGTATAAAAAATAACTACCATGCGCATGTCATCTTCCAGGGACATTCAAGAGTATTCTTTCCATCATAAATGGTTGGCCTCCCGTCAGATGAGTTTGATTCAGTTCATGTTAAAGAGCCCAACAGGCATACATTCGCTTATCATATTCCTACTATTGATGTGTCCAAATTGAAGAGGTTGAGTTCTTATTTGAAGGGTGATGTTATGAATAATTTCAACAAAAATTATGGAAATTTGTTACTAATCCTTAACACTCCAGTTGACCCAATGGCTTTGGTCACCCTCTTCCAGTTCTATGACAAGGAATTATGGTGTTTTACTTTTCAAGATTATCAACTGGTTCCCACACTAGAAGAATATGCGTACCTACTTAATATCAAGTTGTCTGATGAAGTTCCTTTTGTCCAAGTGCTGGAGAAGCTGAAGTTCGAAGTTATTGCTGAAATTCTTCATTTGAATTGGAAAGAGGTGAAAGACAATTGGAAATCAAGTGAAGGTACTACAGGGTTTTATTTGGATTTCTTAGTGAAGAAAGCTAAAGATTGGGCAAAGAAAGGGAATTGGAGTGACTTCAGCTCTTTGTTTGCTCTCATGATATACGGAATCATCCTCTTCCCTCGCAAGAGAAATTTTGTGGATTTAACGGCTATTTGTGTTTTCAGAAATAAGAACCTGATCCCGACACTCTTGGCGGATACTCTTTACACCATTCATTTCAGGCATGGAAAAGTAGGTAATGTAAGTTTATGTCATTCGATAATGTATCAGTGGTTTAAGTTGCACCTACCGGTAAGTGGCCCTTTCGTGGATACCAGACATTCTCTCCGATGGTCATCAAGACTTGTCAACCTTACTTCATTTGATATCCGGTGGAATTATGACATGGGGGAAGTACTAAGTATTATCACTAGCTGCAGAGATTTCCCTAATGTTCCCCTCATAGGAACTAAGGGGTGTATCAACTATAATCGTGTGCTTGCGTATCGTCAACTGGGATATGCAATTGATGGACCGCCAAAGGTTGAAGAGGTGCTTGAGTCAGTGTATTTTGTTAGAGGAAGTGATCCAAAGATGTTGAAAAGAGTGACAAGTGCTTGGAAGGGAATTCACAGGAAGGATAGAACTACTTTGGGCAAGAAGGTTCCTATTTCTAGGGTTCCTTACTTGGATTGGATTAGAGCCAGGGTTAAGATTTTACGGTTACCATTTGTAAGGTCGGCTCCTATATGTGAGCAACCTCCTACTGTTCTGAGTAACACGGTGCCTACCGAGGTGTTCACCCAGGTCCATGTTGAGAACATTCAACTTCGTGCAAAAGACTGTGAGGCAGGGATGAAACTTTATTGGGTAGATCAAGAAAGGGTTGACTTAGCTCGCAAACTCAAATAAGCTCAAGGGGAAAATTCTGATGCAACCAGTTTTAGGAAGAGATCTCATGCTGAAATGGAAGAAGAGTTGAGCAAGACCCAGCAAGAGTGCCAGAAGCTTCAGGCATCTGAGAATAGCTACAGAAAGAAGATTCAAAACTTAGAGAAACAGCTCAAAGACAAAGATGCTCAGCTTAAGAAGGAAGTATCTCAGAGGTGTGTCGCAGAGGATCGGTTTCAAGAAAGTAAAGTAGTCGCATCATAACTTTTGAAGGAGAAAGTCAGGCTTGAAGAGTATTGTCAACACCTTGAAGCGTGTCTTGTTCCGGAGATTTAGTTTTGTTACTTACCTTTGGTGTATTTGGTCACCCCCGGGATTGTTGGAAGGGACCATTGTTTGTTTTTATTATTCAGTTTTTGTTAAGTTTACTTTGAAACACATATTTTGTTGTTTATTGTTACACTCTTAAAATGACCGAAGTCACTTGAGCATCGTTTCTTTTGTTTGTAAATAATTGAAGTGTTTGTCTTTTTGTCCTTTTTTCCCCTTGATTATATGTTTGATTTTTGGTTGCACGCCGTGATTGGTGAATAAAAGGACTCTTGAATACCGGGAAATGACAAACATATCATGCACATCATGCATTTCATAACATTATAGGTTATCTCAAGACGGTATTCTTATTCTTCTGCTTTTCTTATTCAGAATTCAAGACGACTACTCATCGGTATTCCACCAGAAACAATTTTCCAAGATACATGGAATAGGTTCAAACTGAACTCGCTGAAATGAGGTCCCAGATGGCTACTTAGATGACCCAGTTCATGGAGGTCATCACCAATGTGAATCGCCGACAGGAGGAACCGGCTTCCATTGTCAACAACCAGCACCGCTATCCAGAGGATGGTGGAAATCAAGGGCTCTATCAGGACATTTCTGTAGGATTGGGGGATGTAGAAGATCAGCCTGTTGGAAATTTTCATGGAATGCCTGGAAACCTTTTTGTGCGCAGCGTAGGGCGGTTTCCCCCATCTCCGGGACCTCGTCTTGTGGGGAACAGAAGAGATAATTAGGGTGGTGTAAGGAACTATCAGGAGCAAGATTGTGACTTTGACCAGGATGAAGATCAGTTTTCTGTTCAGCGTTCGGAGCCGGAAGTTTAGGTTGAGGATAGGAAGTATCGGTTGTTGGAAGAACGTTTGAAGGCTGTGGAAGGGCAAGGAGCCCTTGGTATGGATGCTAATGATCTCGGGTTGGTGTCTGGGGTGAAAGTTCCTCCAAAGTTCAAGCCTCCTATATTTGAAAAGTACAACGGAACGTCATGTCCTGTTACTCATGCAACTGCTTATTTCCAGAAGATGTCGGTGCATACCAAGGATTAGGGGCTTTTGATTCACTTTTTCCAGGATAGCCTATGTGGGGCATCCCTGGAGTGGTACATGAAGTTGGAGAAAACCCATATTCGTTGCTGGAATGATCTTGCTCGGGCTTTTGTCAAACATTATCAGTACAATATGGATATGACGCCCAATCGCACTCAGTTACAGAATTTGTCACAAGGACCAAGAGAATCTTTCAAGGAATACGCTTAGAAGTGGCGTGAGTTGGCTGCGAGGGTTCAACCTCCACTCATGGAGAGAGAACTCATTGATATGTTTATGAGTACCCTGCAAGGGCCATTCTATGAGCACATGATAGGAAGTACTTCGGCAGGATTTGCAGACTTGGTTATGGCTGGTGAAAGAATTGAGGTAGGTTTGAAATTGGGGAAAATTCAGATTGGAGGTTCTAGTGGCTCATCAGGGGGCAGTAAGAAACCATTCAACACTTACCCTAATAAAATGGAAGGTGACGCAGGTGCGGTTTACTCTCATAGAGGAAGAAGAGAGGATCGTCAGCACCAACAAATCAATGTTGTTTCTATTCCTATTAATGCTCCTCCGCAGCAGAGACCAAATACAGTGCCTCAACAACAAAGACAACAAGATGCTCCCCGTCAGTATAATAATCAACAGCAGAGACAGATGAGAAAATTCGATCCCTTACCGGTATCTCTTACTGAAGCACTCCACCATTTGCTCGATTTGACGTTGACCGGTTTGAGAAATATGCCACCACCACCCGCAAGGCTTCCTCCTAACTATGATGCTAACGCAAGATGTGAATTTCATTCAGGCGGAGTTGGTCATTCTACTGACAATTTCTTTGCGTTAAAGTGCAAAATACAAGACTTGTTGGATGCTAAGGCAATTGAGTTTACTCCAGTGACTAGTCTAAATGTTACTCAGAACCCGAGGCCTAGGCATGGAGGGGTGTTGTTAATATGATTGATGATAATGGTGAAGTGTTGAATTTAGTCATGAATGTGGAACAATTAACTACTCCGTTGTGGTATATTAAGAGGTATTTGCTTGACAATTCTATTTTCCCGGGTTGTACTTCAGAGTGTGCCAAGTGCAGAGAGCAACTGAAGGGTTGTGATGATTTAAAAGCCGGTATCCAGTTGATGATAAAGTAGGGCTCCCTGCAACTTGATAGAAAACTGAGATACCGTAAGGCTACCGAAGAAGATGTTGATGTGATATCTATTCCTTACACTCTTGTGCGTATTCCTGCCCCATCTAGGGCACATCCTTTGATGATTACGGTACCTGGTCCCATGTTGTATACCAGTGAGAAGGCCATCCCATGGCATTATGGTGCTGATGTTTATTACCATGGGGTGAAGCAGGAAGTAAGTACTCGTTTGTCTGAGGAAGAACGTGTTGAAGGTAATGAAGAGGACGTTCATAATTTTTCTGGTGTGGGTCGAATGACTAGAAGCAGAAGAGTATTTGGTCCTTCCAATGTGCAAGATGCGGCAGATGCTTCTGCAAGAGAAAAAGGAAAATAGCAGGCGATGATTGGTAATCTAAGGGTTACGCCAGCCAATGTGGCTCCACCAATTCTGATACCAGAAGCTTCTTCAGTTCCCGATGAGGTTGAAGAGTTAATATGAATTATCAGAAAGAGTGATTATAGCATAATTGATCATCTGAGCCATACTCCTTCTAAGATGTCTATCTTGTCTCTGTTGATTTATTCAGAACCTCACAGAAATGTTTTGATGAAGTTGTTAAAGAATGTGTTCGTGCCACATGAGATAACAGTCCATCAGTTTGAGAATGTTTGTGCTAACATATCTGTCGGGAACGGTCTGGGCTTCAAAGATTTTGATCTTCCTCCGGAAGGGAGAGACCATAACAAAGCATTTCATATTTCAATGGAGTGCAGGGGCACTACTTTATCTCGGGTTTTGGTAGACACAGGGTCGTCTTTAAATGTATTCCCTAAGTCAGCATTGATGAAAATTGATTATTCTGGACTAGAGTTGTGCCCTAGTGATTTGATGGTGAAGGCGTTTGATGGGTCTCGAAGGTTAGTGTTTGGGGAGGTAGAGTTACCAATCAAGGTTGGTCCTCGCACCTTCATGGCTACGTTATTTGTGATGGATATACAGCCAGCGTATTGTTGTTTATTGGGGCGGTCGTGGATTCATAAAGTAGGGGCAGTCACTTCTACTCTTCATCAGAAACTCAAGTATCCTGCAGAGGGAAAGGTGATAACTATGTGCGGTAAGGAAGAGTACATCATAAGTCATTTGACATCGTTCCTCTATGTTGAAGTTGAAGTCGAGATACATGAAACTTTGTTTCAGGCGTTTGAGACAGTTCATGCTGTCAATTTTCTTCCTCCAAAGAAGAAAAGGAAACCTGAAACTGTTATGTCTTCTCTCAAGGATGCGAGAGCTGTGGTGGAAAATGGCAACCCTGAAGGTTGGGGTCAGGTGCTGGACGTTACCCCAAAATTTAACAAATTTGGTCTTTGTTTTATCCCAGATCAGCAGAGTACAACTCCCAGAGCATCTAGTTTATCTACTCCTGTGAAGTTTTCCCGTCCTTGTGCTGCTCAAGAAGGACACGTCAATGCAGTTGGTGACGAGAGGGTTGATGGCTACAATATCGAATATTGGATTCTTCTGAGTATTCCAGGCCAGACACTCAACAATTGGACTTTTGTGGATGTTATCCAAGTTTCAAGCGCTGAGGAGTAATTTTCTTGTTTTCTTTTATTATCATACCATAATTCATGTGCTCTGCCCAAGGCGTAGTGGATCATTTGTGTAGGGCCGCCATGTTTATTTTCAAAAGTTTATCATGAAATAAAGGACGTTTTTGCATTCAAAATTTTGCTCCATTTCTTTTTTTATTTGAATGGCAATGTTTCTATTTTCACACACTGTCACTAAAAAACGCCAAAATGTCGTTCGTGCAGATGCACTTCCACCACCGATTATATTGATAACGACTCTGCTATGGCTCATTATGACTTTGATACTCCTATTTATCAAGAAGAAGAAGAAGCATATGAGGATTATGATCTTCCTGAGGAATTAGCAAGATTGTTAAAACAAAAGGAGAAGGTTATCCAGCTGAATCAGGATTCGATTGAGGTAGTGAATATTGGCACAAAAGAGGTAAGAAGAGAAGTCAAGATATGGGCAGATCTCGAAGAAAGTATAAAGGTCATATTGATTGAGCTACTCTGTGAGTATTCTGATATCTTCGCTTGGTCTTATGAGGATATGCCTGGGTTAGATACAGAGTTAGTGGTGCATCGATTACCGCTCAAAGAAGTTTGTTCCCCTGTCAAGCAAAAGCTCGGCATAACACATCCCGGGATGTCCAAGAGGATCAAAGAGGAGGTCCAGAAGCAGTTGGACGCGAATTTCCTAAAGGTCATCAACTATCCACCATAGATTGCAAATATCGTGCCTGTGCCCAAGAAGGATGGTAAGGTCAGGATGTGCGTGGATTATAGGGATTTGAACAGGGCCAGCCCTAAAGATGACTTCCCTCTTCCGCATATTGATGTATTGGTCGATAATACTGCTCATTCCAAGGTGTTTTCGTTCATGGATGGTTTTTTGGGTTACAATCAAATTAAGATGGCTCCGGAGGATATGGAGAAGACAACATTTATCACGCATTGGGGAAATTTTTGCTATAAAGTGATGTCGTTTGGTTTGAAAAATATCGGGGCAACATATCAGCGCGCCATGGCACTCTCTTTCATGATTTGATTCATAAAGATATTGAGGTATATGTGGACGATATGATTTCTAAGTCTGACACGGAAGAGGAACATCTTTTTCATCTGGAAAAATTGTTTGAGAGACTGAGGCAGTTTTTGCTAAGGTTCAATCTGAATAAGTGCACCTTTGGGGTGAGATCCGGCAAGCTGTTGGGTTTCATTGTAAGTGAAAAAGGTATCGAGGTGGACTCGGCCAAGGTAAAAGCGAAATAGGAAATGCCTGATCCAAGCACAGAGAAGGAAGTATGTGGTTTCTTGGGAAGGTTAAACTACATTTCTAGATTTATTTTTCATCTCACAACCACCTGTGAACCCTTGTTTAAGTTGCTGAAGAAAAGTCAGACAGTGAAATGGAATGAGGATTGTCAGAAGGCCTTTGACAAAATAAAGGAGTATTTGCAGGAACCTCCGATAATCATGCCGCCAGTGGAAGGTAGGCCACTAATCATGTATCTAACTGTATTGGAGAGCTCAATGGGTTGTGTCCTCGGCCAGCACGACGAGACAGGGAAGAAAGAGCAGGCTATTTACTACTTGAGTAAGAAGTTTACGGAATGCAAGTCGAGGTACTCATTGCTGGAAAAGACTTGTTGTGCACTTGCCTAGGCCGCCAAACATTTGAGGCAATACATGTTAACTCACACCACCTACTTGATATCCAAAATGGATCCAATCAAGTATACTTTCGAGAATCCATCTCTTACAGGCAAGGTAGCCCGTTGGCAGATGATACTCACTGAATATGATATCCAATACACTACTCAAAAAGCAATAAAGGGTAGTGTACTGGCCGACCATCTTGCTCATCAGCCCGTGAATGATTATGAACCGATGATGTTTGATTTTCCAGATGAGGAAATTCTGTATATTCGGGATTGTAATATGCCAGACCCAGACGAAGGACCCGAGCCGGGATCATGTTGGACGCTTGTTTTTGATGGTGCCTCCAATGCCATGGGCAACGGTGTCGGAGCTATTATCACTTCCCTTGAGGGATACCACATTCCTTTCACGGCTTGTATTTGTTTCGATTGCACTAACAACATGGCCGAGTATGAGGCTTGAATTTATGGCATTAAAGCGGCGATCGACCTGCGCATCAAATTTTTGAAAGTTTACGGGGATTCCAATCTTGTTATCATCTAGATTAATGGAGATTTGGAGACTCGCCATCAGAACCTAATTCCCTATCGAGAGCATGTTATGAAGCTCATTTTGTACTTCGAAGAGATCACGTTTGAGCACATTCCCAGAGAAGAAAACAATCTAGCTGATGCACTGGCAACTTTGTCCTCCATGTTCAAGGTTAGGTGGGCTAATGAGGCACCTTCCATTACCATCAAAAGTTTGAGTGAGCCAGCTTTCTGTTTTGAGGCTAGTTTGGAATCAGATGGTAATCCTTGGTTTTATGATGTTAAGCGATATCTTGAAACACAAGAGTACCCTGAAGAGGCATCCGTCACAGATAAGAAGTTCTTGAGAAGATTTTCAGCCAAGTTCTTTCTCAGTGGTGGTGTGTTGTATAGAAGGCATCATGACGGTTTACTGCTCAGATGTGTTGACAAGAAAGAAGCAGCTAGAATCATTGAGGAGATACATGAAGGTGATTTCGGGACCCATTCCAACGGGCATACCATGGCTAAAAAGATTTTGCGAGCAGGTTATTATTGGCCCACCATGGAGACTGACTATTACAATCATGCACGGGTTTGCCACAAATGTCAAGTCTATGCTGATAAAGTGCATGTGCCGCCAGTACCTTTGAATGTCTTTACTTCCCCTTGGCCGTTTGCGATGTGGGGAATTGATATGATCGGCAAAATTAAACCGACTGCATCCAACGGGCACCGTTTGATTCTGGTTGCCATCGATTATTTTACAAAATGGGTCGAAGTTGCATCCTATGCAAATATCACCAAGCAGGTGGTAACTCGGTTCATTAAGCACAATATTATCTGTCACTACGGAGTGCCTGAAAAGATCATTATTGATAATGGGTCTAATTTGAACAACAAAATGATGAAGGAGCTTTGTGAGTCCTTCAAAATTAAGCATCATAACTCTTCCCCATACCGACCAAAGATGAACGGTGTTGTCGAAGCGGCCAATAAGAATATTAAGAAGATCGTACAGAAGATGGTGGTAACCTATAAAGATTGGTATGAGATGCTTCCTTTCACTTTGCATGGTTATCGCACCACCGTGTGTACTTCGACTGGGGCAACCCCATTTTCATTGGTTTACGGCATGGAAGCAGTATTGCCGGTAGAAGTCGAGATTCCTTCTCTTAGAATCATGAGGGATGTTGAGCTGGATGAAAGTGAACGGGTACAGAATCGGCTGGATCAGTTGGAACTTATTGACGGGAAGAGGTTGACGGTTGTATGTCATGGTCAGGTATATCAACAAAGGATGAGGAAAGCTTTTGATAAGAGGGTACGGCCTCAGTGTTACAAGCCAGGTGACCTTGTGCTAAAAAGGATAATTCTCCCCCAGGGAGATCCCAGGGGCAAGTGGGTTCCGACTTATGAAGGTCCTTTCGTGGTCAGAAAAATTTTCTCTAGAGGACCGATGATGCTCACGAATATGGATGGAGAGTATTTCTCTCTCCCTGTGAATGCTGGCGTAGTTAAAAAATACTTTGCATAAAAAATAAAAATAAAAACCGCTAAACTGAAAACCCGAAAGGGCGGTTTAGGCAAAAAAAAGGGTGTCCTGGTGAATCGAAAACTCAAAAGGGTGATTCAGGAAAAATTTAGGGACTTAAAGCAAATGACTATGCTCAGCATGAGATCCTTTGTTTTTTTCCTTCGTTTCGTCACCTGGCATAAGCTCGAAGCTAATCCAAGAATGATCTATATGAAAGCAGGAAGATGAAGCATAAGAGTCATAAGAGTCATAGCAGAGTCGGGATTTGATGGATATTCACATTCACATTGCCATTTGTAAACACTAGATTGCTTTGATTTTGTAATTACTTGCTTCCAAATGTAAATGCCTTTTTCACAGGCTGATTTCTCAAAATTAATAGAACATCTTCTTTCAAGTATATGTATACGTTTCTTTTTCTCCTTTTTTACTATTTTGTTTGCCAAAAACGTCCAACATTTTGATAAGCATGTGCATATAAACTTCGTGGGCCTTACACAAAAATGGTAATCTAAGTCATGGTTGGTTGATCGCTTGAAATACGGATAACAAACACAACTACTACTATGCAAGGGGCATGTTTGGTTCTATGTTTGGTGGGATTCTCATTCATTTTGCTAGTGGATGCCTTGCCATTTTGTTTCACAGCTCCGTGCTGTTGGTAAAGGTCATGGGTCAGGGTAATATCAAAATTACGGCAGGTCGGCGAGTTCGGAGAACCTAGTTGGAGATATTTCTTCCCCATAATGGCTTTTATTAAGTTTCTTTTCCGCACTTTCATGTGTTATCTTGATTGATTGTTTTAGCATTGTCTGCATATAGGATTTTGTTTATGGCCGAATGTCAGTCTTGATGCGTTGAATATTTTTGCCTTGAATAAATTGTTTCATTTTACTTAATCCATCCAGTAACACTCTTTAATTGTTTTCGGGAATTTTGATACCAACTATGCCAATTCTTTTGCTCAGCCAAGAGTTTGAAGGAAGGAGTTTAGCTAAAAACGATGACTGTGGCGGTATGCTTTTGAGTAGAACCCCGTTGACGATGTACATGCATTGTTTCAATCCCCAAACACTGGAGATATAAGGGAGTTAGACCCTCGTTAACCCCTCTGAGCCTTCGAAGTAGGAGTTTCTTTTCCTTTCAAAAAAAAAACCTTGTTTTTTTAACCAGGGGCAGGGTAGATGTTCAGTTAATTGGACCAAGCATTCGAATTTCAGAAGGAATGTCCCATCTGAGGATCATCATATTTTATCTTTCGCATCGATAGATCATGTCAAAGCCATGATGTTCATGTCCTCACAAAGTCCTAAGGTCGAGATCGAATCGATACAATAATGGCTATCCCTCGCCGACCAAGGAATGAGGCATTTGTTTTCTCCAAAAAAAAGAGAGAAAGAAAGAAAAAGTTCAAAGACCTAAAGTCATGTTGACTTATTCGAAGTGGAAAGTATGAATAAGAAAGAAACAAAAAGCCCCGCTAAGTCGAAACTTGAAAACAAGTCGCTTAGGCAAAAGTTAGGGCGTCCCGCTGGACTCCCAAATTTGAAATCCAAAAGATTTTGTCCAGGCAAAAGTTAGGGAAAAGAGAGCCTAAAAGGCCAAAAAAAAGAGATTATTCAATAAAATTTTCATCAAAAGAAGAGGAACAATAATATCAAAAAAACAAAAGCAGCAGAAGTTAAGTGACAATCATATTGGAGAATTTGTCGTGATCACTCAACCATTTTAAATCCTTTTGAAAGATGAATGCTTGTGATAAGTCAACTGAACTTAGGACATGAGAATATCACGAAGGGGGTGGGCACCAAATAACTTGAGCCTTAAAAAACTTTTTTCTAAAAAACCTCGAACCAGGCCACGTTACAACCTTTAAAAGTCCTAACTGAAACAAGGGTTTAACTCGAAAGCATACTACAACAGGATAACGTTTCTTAAACTCCTAAACATGTGTTGCATATTCATGTTGTTATCTTATCACCCGCATCTTGACTTGTTTTTTTTTTAAAAAAGGGGAAGAAAAGTTTTGAAATTTTTGCACTCTAGCCAGTGATTCATTCACAACAGAGATGCGACACTTTGTTAAGGTTTTCAACTTTAAGGCTTAAATAATCGTCGCATCAGGTATGTCATTCCCAAAATAAACATTTTTCTGCATGCAAAAGATTTGTTTGACATCAAAAAAGAGTTTACACGTTGAACACCTTTAAAGAGCTTAATGATTGTCAGGAAGGGAATATTTGG
Organism: Vicia faba; assembly: GCA_948472305.1. NCBI lineage: Eukaryota > Viridiplantae > Streptophyta > Magnoliopsida > Fabales > Fabaceae > Vicia > Vicia faba. The sequence continues at coordinate 836,037,767 of OX451740.1, forward strand.
TTTTCTTCTGTTAGACAGAGCCCATGTTTGAATAGGACTTTACCTATCCCCAGTGAAGTTTCGTTTCCACAGCGAAGTTTTTTTGCCCCAGGAATCTTGTTTTAAAAGCTTCATTCTGAGACTCCGGATTTGAGGATATTGCATATCCCCAATGGAATTACCAACAGAGACCCCTCGCCATGACCTCTTATTTCCTAGCCGGTCTATTAATTGGGGCAACCTTATGTTAAGATCTTTCCTTATCCCCAGTGAGGTCGATACTGTGTGACTATCTGCATGATCCATCCAATGGTTTCATTCCAAAAAAATCTCTCTCTCCAAAAAAATCTTCAACAGGGTTCTGTCTCCCCGGTGAAGTCCCGTCTCCTCAGCAGAGCTTTGTTCCCCCAGCAAAGGTTTTCACCCCTCACGTCGGGTTTGTTGTCTTGGTGTCATCCTCAACACGGCCACGTGCTGTATTTTTCATAGATTACAGTCTTGCCCTGATCTTCTCCCTCAATGTCTAAGTTTCGGATGGCGTCCCTCTCCAGAAGCTACAGTGTCGATCTGATCTTCTCTAGGAGTTTGCAATTTATTTTTGCAGCTCCTCTCAATGTTTGTGGCCCTTTTCTACTGGTTGCTCGGTTGTTATTCCCCGCAAAGCTTCATCTCTTCGAGGTTCCCTCTCTAGCGGTTCCCAACATTTTCTCCCCTCCTTTGGATTTTGCAATTTATTTTTGCAAGTCATGTCAGATTCTGACTTCTTGGTTATTGGCTTCTCAATTGGCCATTCCCTAGTGAAACTTTTAAACATGCATCATTACATTGCATCTACCAAAACGCGTACCATTTCAATTATATGGAATATTGTGCTATATAGAAAGAATTCAAACATGCATCGGAACATAAGCCATTATTGTTTCTGTTGTCCCCAGTGAATTTGCTAATACTTCGGATTAAATCCCCAGCGAGGTCTTCATCCTCATTATCTCAGTCCCCCCCCCATACCAATATCATTTTGATGTCTATCATTTGTTTGTTTGAGTGTCTACTCTTGACTATAGTTCAATTTCGACCTGGCGCGGTCTTCTCTGGTTTAGTCTTCACTACCCTCTCCGGTTCATTCTAATGTCTATTGATGCACCTTTCGAATACCAGTTTCGTCCTGATATTCGCTTTCAGCAGGTTTTTAGGTGTACGCCCTAATCTCCTTGCTTTGGGTTGAGCTCAGAGTTTCGTCTCCTCACCTTGCGCATGAAATCCAGTTTCGTCCTGGTACTCATCTAATTTAGTTTCACCTAACTAGTTATTGAGTTGAGTTTCGTCTCGTTTTTTCTTTCATACCTTAGACCCTTTGACAGTGTTCGTTTACCAAGTGCAGTGTTCGTACTGCGTCCCTGGTTTGAAATCGGTCTCTTTTGTTCCTTGGATTCTTCTATCAGTTTTCGTCACTATTTTATCCATTGATCTGAGACCAGCAGGTGCTCTGAGAAACATGCGCTCTCATCACTCTCGCTTTGGGTCGAGTTTTGCCTCGTCGCTTGTGCATGAAATCCAGTTTTGTCTTGGTACTCATCTAGTTTAGTTTCTCCTAACTAGTTTATTGAGTCGAGTTTTGTCTCGTTTTTGCTTTCATACCTTGGACCCTTTGACGGTGTTCGTTTACCGAGTGCAGTGTTCGTACTGCGTCCCTAGTTTGGAATCAGTTTCCTTTGTTCCTTGGATTCTTCTATCAGTTTTTGTCACTATATATCCATTGATTCGAGACCAGCAGGTGCTCTAAGAAACATGCACTCTTATCACTTTGCTATGGGACGAGTTTCGCCTCGTTACCCGTGGGTGAAATCCAATTTCGTCCTGGTACCTATCTAGTTTAGTTTCGTCTAACTAGTTATTGAGTCGAGTTTCGTCTCGCTTTTGTTCCTCATTTTTGGGATCCTTTCAGTTCCTTCATACTGTCTATCTTAGTTGAGATTAGCAAGTACTCCTAGAATCACACACTCTAGCCACTTTGCTTTGGGTCGAGCTCAGAGTTTCGTCTCCTCACCCGCGTACGTTTTCTTTTCCAGAGCTTAGTTTCTCCTATACTCTGGTTTGAGTTTTATCTCACCCTTTTGAAGCCCGGTTTTGCCCTGGCACATTTGTCCAGAAGTTTAGTTGCGTCTACTCTTCTTTTGTTTTCATTCTGTTTCAACCTAAGTTACATCTTCATTCTGACGCATTTCTTGGGGGTTTTTTGTTTCTTTTTCTTTCTTCTTCAAGAGTGTAAATTTTCGGGTTCTTTTGTATTCAATCATCTTAAACTCGGAACGCTCGAAAGTTGTCACTTTTCTCACTTATCATGTTGAAGATATTTGAATAGGAGAAGCTGTTGCACCCCAAAATTTACCCTCTTGATTTAGGCTTATGTTTCATCATGAATATCATATTGCATTGCATTCATACATTGTGATGGGATCAAAGTACTTTGGTTATCAAGTTTTCCTCAAGCTTTGAAGGTTGATTGCATTGACAAGTTGCTCAAGTAGAACCTTATCATCTAAACCTCTGGATCTTTCAAGTTCAAAAGTTATTGCATATCTCAAGATATTTTATCCATCTCTTTGGATCATCAGAGGATTGAAGTTTGTGTTTGATTATAAGAGGAATGACTCTTTTGATTCACCAGTCAAATTAGGGTTTTGTTTGACCAAGGCTATTTATTAATGTACAAGTCTTGATTTGGAATCTACAACATCTCATTGGTATTTGAAAAGTCTTTGTACAAGAAATTGGTCAAGATACCTAGAGGATTTGAAATTTTGGAGATGATTCATCAGTCTCCTAAGGTGTTAGCCAAAACTAAGGTTTGGGATTTCATCAAGATTTCTTGAGAATTTTGAAGTGAAACTTTGTACATGGCCTCTATATATTTGGAAGATCATATGTTTGAAGTTTTTGATCATCAATTTTGAAGGGAAGTGGATCAATTGATTCAAAGGGGCAAAATGGTCATTTTGGTGAAAATCAGTCAAAGTCAAGGTTGACCAAGTGAAATTTTGGTCAAGCATCAATTCAAGGATGTAATTTTCATATTTCAAGTCCATTTTGATCATTGGATCAAAAATATTGGGGTTTGGGTTGAAACTTGTTCATGAAGAAACCCTAAAAGTTTCTAATTTTGGAAAAATGAGGACTTAACTTCAAAATTTCATATTTTATTCACCTTTGATCAAAAAAATGCAAATGAAGTATGCTTGGAAAGATAAGAGGGTGGCCTTTCATCTCCTTTTGGTTTCATGTCCAAATTTGCAAAGAGTCAAGAGTTATGGTCTTTGGAATTTCATGCCTCAAGTTAAAATTATAGGTCATTTTCCAAATTTAGTGAATTTTATGTCAAATTTTAAGGACCTTAATGGATTCAATTGCAAAAACTCAAAACTAAGGGATTATATATATTTTCAATACCTTTCCATATTGTACTCATTTGTGTCCAAATTCAAAAATATGAGCAAGTTATGAGCATTGGAATTTTGAGGCATTTCATTGAATGTTGACCAAGCAAGCAAAATGCCAAAACTGGAGAACTTCATTTTCAGCCATTCTCTTCACTTCTAATCAATCCCATGAACAATTTATGACATGTTGAGGCCCATTACACTCACCATTTCGTGCCCATGTGCTACTTGAACTTGCTTGAATGAAAAAAAATACAAAACTTACTCAACTTTGCAAATTCACCAACACTCTCTCATTTCAAACAATCATGAGCTGGCATTTTGAGCATGTATTTCTGACTTCATTTGGCTCACAAAACACATAAAAGGCAAGCAAATGAACGAGTGAAACGCAGGCTCCATGTGCATCCTCATTTTTGGCCAAAACTACCAAACTTGCCCTCCAACGGCTGAGAGTGCCAAATACCACTTTTATCCTTTTCCTCTCGTGCTATATAACAAGAATCAAGGCTCAGTTGTGAAGGAGGAGGCTCATCATCACTACATTGCAAATCTGAAAATTTTCAAGTATCTCTGCAAATTGCTTCGAATCTCCCTTCTCCTTGGATCATTCTTCAAAATTCTTGTTGGTTCAGCTTCAGTGAAGTAAGGAGATCAAGCTTGCACCGTTGGATTGCTTCTGGAGTGAAGGAATCGAGTTTCCAGTTTTCACATCCATGTGAGTTTTCTTGAACTTTGATTTATGTGTTTTAGTTTGAATTGATGATGTAAATCATGTCCATTGAGTTGCTAGCTGGCCAATCACTAGGATTGATGTATATTTGAGCTTTGATTCAAGCATAATGGATGAAATCGTGTTCCTGATTTTGATGTTTGCAGTGATTTTTTCAGTTTTTGAGAATTTATTTCTTGATCCATGCTTGATCTTTGAGATTGATTCGAATTGCATAATGTAGTATGATATGTTAGCTTTAATTTGCACTTGATTCCATGGATTTTGGTTGAGAAACGAGCACGATTGATGGATCTGAACATAGGCTCATGACCTGTTTTGTTGCACACGTTTTGCCCTATGCTGGAGGTTGAAGACGAAGTGAGGTGGCGCGTTGTGATTGGCTTGTTTGAAGTTTTAAAGCATTTCATATTATTTGATTTTAATTGATTTTCTGATTTTTTTTCTTGATCAAAACAATTTGAAAAAAAATTGAAAAAATTATCACAAGTCCACAATAATTTCTACTATCTTGTGTAATTTTATTGGAATTTTTAAAAATGTTTTGATTGGTTTAAAAATTCATAGGTTTATTTAATTGTTTGAACAATTATTATTTTTATTTTAATAGTTCTTTTGATCTAAAAATTCCACAAAAAATGTTTTGGACTCATAAAATAATGTAGAAATTGATTCTGATTTTGGTTTAGCATTTTTATATTTTTGATTAGAAATTTAATTTGAGAAGTTTATTTTAAATGTTTGCTTCATAACTTTTATTTTAATATTTCCTTTAATTCCAAAATTCCAAAAAAAATCATGAATGTTGGCTTTTAATTCTAATATTTGAATATAATTTTTGTTGGATATTTTTCTGACTTTTTATTGGAATTTCATTTTGAAAATGTGAATATTTGTTTAATTGTTTAATAGTTTGAATTTGAATTTATTTTTGACTTTTCTTTAATCCTAAAAATGTGAAAAAATATGTATTCTAATATTTATGGTTTCCTTGTGATTTGCATGATCTTGGTTTGAATTGTTTGAATTTTGATCTTACCTAATTAATATTTAAGATTAAAATTCAAACAATTAGGGTTTTGTAGCTTACATTGCAATTTTCATTTTCAAAACCATTATGCCCTAGATTTTCAATGGAATTTAGGTCTTGATTATGGTTCATGGATGTATTGAGGATTTGAAAACCATTTTTCTTGAATTATTTGACTTGGTTTGATATTTTTCCATAAATTATTTGAAAACTTGTCTAGTTTTGATAGTTTGGCCAACTAGTTTTGAACTTTGGGCCTCATTTGATCCCCTCATCAACTATTCATGAACTCAAGACTTGTTTTCTGACTTCTACACATCTCAAATATGTTATGGAAATTTTGGTTTGAATTATTGAAATCCTTTTCTATTTTTTATGTATTTTTGAAGTGAAGGTACCCAATTAATGTTGCATATCTTGTTGCAATTTCCTTGATGGCCAATGAACTTGAGTGAGGCCTATAATTGGGCACCTAATGATCATGTTGGTTCTGTTTATCCCCATAAACTCAAGTCATCTCACTTAGAGCCCCATGTTTGAATGATTGAACCTTTTGATGCATTGTGTGGAATTCCTCTTCCATTTTGCTTGTGAGCTGTGATGAAGTAATTGAGTATGGTTGAATTGTGGTTGCTACTTACCTTCATGGTCTTTGATTGTATTCTTCTCAAGCTCCCATGATCCTTGATTGATATTCAATTGTCAACTCAACATGGTGATAGAAAGGAGCAACATTCCTCTAATTTTTGACCAAATTGTGCATATGCATGTTTCTTTTTGTCTATCATATCTAATGTTTTGATAGTTTCTATCATGTTTCCTCACTTCATTATGGTGTCATCATCCACCCCTTTATGTGAGTCATCATTCTATTTATGGGAATACTAACTTGGCTGTTGAATGCGCGAGGTACTTTGAGAAAAGTTTTCCTTTTTTGGCTTGAGGCTACTATGTTTCACTTTATTTTTGGAACACAATTTATTATATTGGAACTACTCTTGTGCTTGGCATATTTGATAGTATATGCAGGATATATGTATGTAATTATGAATGCTATACATTGCCCATGAGATCTGTTCATATCTGAAAATCTCAATACTTACATCCTGATGGGGAAATTTATGACTTGATTTGTCTGTTGATGTCAGCTTGCTTGAAGTTCTCTGGATTTTTTTTATTCTTGATCAGTTGCTACGGATAGTTATCCGTTTGGTATTGCATTATTTCATTTCTTCTATTTTCATAGATCTCTGTTGCATGATGGGACCTCTGTTGTTGATATATGTCAGGAGTCCCTCTGTTTTTGTTTGATACATGTGTTGTGTTTGTTTCTTTAATTGTTGATCGATGAGTCACTCAATTTAGAAATTGAGATCACGACTTCGCTCTCAGTGCATGTTCCCTATAGGATTTTTATTCTTTTTCTTTTAATTGTTGATCGATGAGTCACTCAATTTAGAAATTGAGATCACGACTTCACTCTCAGTGCATGTTCCCTATAGGATGTTTATTGTGTTTCTTCTTTAATTGTTGATCGATGAGTCACTCAACTTAGAAATTGAGATCATGACTTTGCTCTCATTGCATGTTCCCTATAGGATAGTTTTGTTAAGTTTCCTTTGACATGTTGATTAAAGTAGGAATCCATGTGTTCTAACATAGGATAGGATTTTCCTTTATCCTCAACCTTAGGGTCAATCATTGTATGATAACACTAGGGATAGTACTAGGCTAGTTTCCCTTAGTTTTCTTTTCTTCCTTTGCATTTTGCATCTTAAAACAAAAATTGTTTTCTTGGCAAATCATAAAACACCTCTAATAAACTCAAACCCTTCTTCAAGGTAAAAGATACAAATCAATCTTATTTTTTTGTGCGCCTCTTGGTTTTGTTTTTAAACCTGGTTTACCAATGTTTCGCCATCGCATATTTGTTTGAAGCCGATGTTTCGCCATCGCACATGTTCGTTATCCTACTTTGATTCCCAATATCATTTTTAGGTATGATGTTTTATCATCCGGTTTATTGATGTTTCGCCATCTTTGCCATGATACCTTGTTATCTTTTAGCCGATGGTTCGCAATCGCACACTTGTTTGAAGCCGATGTTTCTCCATCGCACATGTTTGTTATCCTAATTTGATTCTCAATACCATTGTAGGTGTGATGTTTTCTCATCAGGTTTATTGATGTTTTGCCATCTTTGCCATGATATCTTGTTATCTTATAGCCGATGTTTCTCCATCGCACATTTGTTTGAAGTCGATGTTTCGCCATCGCACCTGTTTGTTATCCTACTTTGACTCTCAATGTCATTGTTAGGTGTGTTGTTTTATCATTTGATGTTTCTCCATTTGTGACATGCTACTATGTTATTATTTAGTCGATGTTTTTACCATCTCATTTGTTCGTTGTTTTATTTGATGTTTTGCCATTTTGACTGTTTTTGTTGTCTTAACTAAAAAACACAAACCAACCAAAATATATGAGCCGAACTACGGCTGCTCTGATTCCTTAAAAGGGATACGTAGGCAAAGGGGTAGGGCCCAATCGAGCACAACTTTTATTTTCCCTACATTGTTTTCTTTTTTTTCGCATGCATTCCCTTTTTAGCTTTAAGCCATAGACATAGGTTTTGACCACACCCATTAGATTAGACAACAAGAGTGGATACCATAGAGTACTACGGGCGTGTGGGGTGCTAATACCTTCCCCTCGTGTAACAGACTCCCTTACCCGATCTCTCGGTCGAAAGACCGTGATTTCTCCCTCTTCAGGTTTTCTCGATGTTTACCTTTCCCTTTTGGCGGGATAAAAGACGTTCGGTGGCGACTTCATTGATGTTTCATTACACCAAATGACAGGTTCTGTCGGATGGTTTCAGCCCCCTCAGGGTATTCTTGATCCTCAATGTATCTTTTCACTTCATAGTACCACGGTTTCTCCTCTACTCCATCAGTATCGACTTTGTAGCAATGTGCCTATTCGTCTAGTATCTCGATAGTGATTTGAGGAGTTTCATTGTTCCACCCTACTTTGAACATAGATAACACGATAGCTAGTGTGTTTGACAACTGATTCTTTTCTCGTGGGATATGGTTGAAAGTGATTTCCTCGAAATTCTGAACTAGTGTCAACACATGCTCTCGATAAGGAATAAGATTTGGGTGCTTCATATCCCATTCTACCTTAATTTGACTGATCACTAGGGTTGAGTCCCCGTACACAATCAAGAATTTGATTCTCATATCAATAGCAGCCTTAATACCCATAATGCATGCTTCGTATTCGGCCATGTTGTTGGTACAGTCAAAGCAAAGTATGGCGGTGAAGGGAATATGGAAACCCTTGGGAGAGATAGTCAAAGCACCGATTCTATTGCCCAGCGTGTTAGAAGCTCCATCGAAAACTAAAGTCCATCGGGATCCCGGCTCAGGTCCTTCATACGATCCTGGTTTTTCATAGTCTGTAACTAGCATAATATTCTCATCTGGGAACTCGAAATTCATAGATTGATAGTCGTCTATGGTTTGATGAGCCAAATGATCTTTCAGTACACTTCCTTTGATTGCCTTCTGAGTGGTGTACTGAATGTTGTATTCTGTTAAGACCATTTTCCATCTGGCTATCCTTCCAGAGAGAGCGGGCTTCTTGAATATGTATTTTATGGGATCCATTTTAGAGATCAACAAAGTAGTATGGGTTAACATATACTGTCTTAGTCGACGAGCAGCCCATGCCAAAGTGCAACAAGTTTTCTCGAGCAGTGAGTATCTTGTTTCACAGTCAGTATAATTTTTGCTAAGGTAGTATGTTGCATACTCTTTTCGACCAGACTCGTTATGTTTCCCCAGTACATGTTAGAACAAGATTAGTTATGATCTATCTCAGAGTTTTGATGATAACAATAAATTATATTTTAGATAATTTATACTCTGATGAATGTATTTGAATGTTTCAGATAATGTTCTGACAGAAGCATTCTAAAGTACTAAGCAAAAAAATTATGAAGAAGTTCTTTGATGAAAGAACCTTTTGTTTTAAGCGTATCTGCTGACTATGGCAAGACAATTTTATTTAAATATATCTTCTAACATTTAGCAGGATTCCTTGCTCATAATATTAATTGAAAGCAAGTGCTATTCAGAAGTTATTTGAAAGCAAGCGCTGATCAAGTTCTCAGCAAGCAAAGCACTTCCTAGAAGATGAGTAAAGCATGTTCTGAATTCAAGATGTTGAAGAAAGTTCTGAAAGAACGTTAAAGCCAACTTGTCTTGTCAGGCGTAGGAAACTTGCTCTTACAAGTTGTTGTTTGCTCATTAATGCAAAGACGGCTGCAAGCACTCAAGTGTCTAAGCTAGTTTCTTGTAAAATGGAATAGTGCAAGAAAACACGCAAGCATTTAATGCTCTCCATTTTTTCTGAAGGCAGCAATGGTCATCTCGTTCTTACTATATATAGTAGGACATTTATTGCAAGCCCACCAACCAATCAACTTTCAAAAAAAGGGAAAGAAACTACGTGAAAAATTCTGGGCTCACAAACTCTTTGTTCATACACTTTGTGCAAACTTATTCTAAGTGAAAAATCACAGTTGTGATATAGCTTGATTAGAAGCAAATTTTATTTCGCTATCTGTAAGATTAAACTCTTGTAATTGTTCCTTGAGAGACCAAGTTTGGTCATATTTCTCAAGCAGACTAGGACTAGATTTAAGTCTTAGTAGTGTTACTCACTTGTAAGATTACTTGTGCATTGCATAGTGCCAGAGAGAAAAACTCTCATTCCTGTAGACAGTTTGGAAGTTTTAAGTGAGTTAATGGTAGATTTTGATAATCTAAGAGAAAATGGTTTTGACTTATTCCCTGCTGTTAAGTTTCAAGGTTGGGAGAACTTTTTTGATCGTCTCATTGGTCCAGTGTTTCAAAATCTGGAGAAGGAATTATGGATACATGCTATTGCAACCCCTAAGGTTATCCTCTCTTTCGTAATGGGCAAGGAAATATCCATTACTAAAAACCAAATCAGAAAGTTGCTAGGGTTTAAAGGACTTGGATTTATAGGTATGCCAAGTGGAAGAATAGAAATGTCAAGGTTCTATTCAGAGATTTTCACAAATGGCCAAGGATCTTCAAAAGTCAGGGACTTGAAAGATAAATACAAGATTTGGGCAAGGATTATCCATGGATGTATTCACCATAGGAAGGACACTAGCTCTCCAGATTACATTAACGCTGATCAACAATACTTGTTGTTCTGCCTTGGAACAAATGTAAAAATTGATTTGCCTTATTTGTTGTTTGAACATCTCTGGAACCATGTAAAAGAGACTAGGGAAGCTGAAAGGATGAAAAACCCAAAATCCAAAAGGAATTGGATTCCTATGGGTAGATTAATATCAGACATTCTGACTGAGAATGGTCTGATTGCTCACCTAGATGAAGCCAATCTTCTGGGGGAGTTAGAACCTACTTGTGGTAAAACTATGACTGGGAAGAATTTAATGAAAAGAAAAATAATTGACAAGCTGCTGGTGGAACCAACTCCATATGTGTCAGCTGTTGTGAAGAGAAGAAGGATATATATTATTGATTTCCCTTTGTTCAATTCAGGAGATCATCCATACATCATCCTGCACTACATTGAAATATGCAAAGAGACTGGATCACCTATTGATCCAACTTGGCTTCAACGAAGAAATCAATCTGCTCCAGATGTTATTCTCCAGGAATCTTTGAAGAGGAAAGTTGTTGAAGGACCTTCTGCCACACCTCAGAAGAAGAAAAAGAAGACAGGTAAACCTGCTGAAACTATCACTGTTTATGATTCTGTCAATGTATCTACATCTGTTGAACCCTCCCAAACCTTAGGAGATATAGATGTTGATATTGACATGACCTTACCATCTGACTCTCTTGCTGACAACCCTCAGAAAAATCAAGTTTTATCAGATTTGAGTGACTTTGACTCTGATGAACACTCTGACACCCAATCAGAACCCTCTCAATCAGAACCCTCATATTCAGAACCCTCTGAACCATCTGTTTCTCAACCCATTCCTACTTAACGCTTTTCAAGACCTCCTCCCAGACCTCTATCACCCAGACCCACTGGATGGTATGATGCTGGCTCTTGGAGAATTCCAAGGATAAATAAACCTCTAGCCACTATAAAGCCTCCTTTCAACTTACCATCTGAAAACATTTTTGCTATGAATCGACCACAGCCTCAGAACCCCATTCCCACTCCTGAAAATACAATAATAATTTCACCTGATGTCACTCCACCTACTTCACCACAACATCCAACACCAAACTCACCTATACTCCCATCCCCTCATATTCCAGAACAAAAATATTTTGAACCACCTGAAACTGTTGAATCATTCGAACCTCATGAATAATTAGCACCACCTAACTTTGTTGACCAACCTGATCATTCAAAGGCTTGAAAAATGGAAGTATCAAGATGTGTTTCTGAGTTCTAGGTCCTTTCAAGGCTTGAGAATTCGTGTATTTGATGCAAATAGTTTGTGTATCTATAAGCAAAAGGATTGGAGTGCATTGGCAAGTCAGAAGTACAAGTTACAAGCTTTTGGCTAGGTGTTGGTTGAAGATTTTGATGATATTATTAGAAGCAAAGCAAATTGGACGTTTCGATTGGAATAAAGCAAGATGTCATGTTTCGAAATGGTAGAAGCAGTGCTTCGAATGGGCATATCAAAGTTTGGAGCTTCGAGTGACAGTTATGAGGATATATTCGAAGAAGTCTCGAAATGATAACAAGGCTGTGTCCAAGAAATGTGATCGAAGCAAAGAAGTGCCAAAACATTTGAAATTCAAATGCAAGCGGGATGTTCGAAATTTAAAATATATGCGCTGGAGCATTCGAAGACGCGTGGAAGCTAGAGAGAGGCATTGCTCTGCATGTTCTGAACGTGGAAGAATCTTATAGCAAGACCGTTATGGTCGAAGTAGTATAAATAGAAGTCTTAGCATTAGGATTTCGTGTGTCATATCTATTGTACAAAAAACTCAGTAAACATTCAAAATACCACATGGCTAGGGAAACGAATGCACGAGCAATGTACGTATGATAACACCAAGTGTTTATGATTTAATGAAACTCTTTATCATTTCCAGTATTTTCCTCTATCTTCATGTCAATACCATTCAAAAGCCTTTGCATTAAAATATTTTCATTCGAAGTCTTTTTATTGATGCCTTACATTTAAATGCTTTCTTTCCATTTCAAATACTTTACATTTCAGGAACTTTTGCACATTTCATGCCTTTATCTTCGAACACCTTTTTTCACTTAAAGTCATTTTACTGTTTTCTTGCATTTAAACGCTTTCTTCATATTTCGAATCTTTTACATTCCAGAGAATCTTTTACGTTACATGTTTTTATGCTTCGAAGTTATTTACTTGTCTTTTCTGCAGTTTTATATGTCTTTACAATTGAACTTTATTCATGCAATTTAGTTTCGTGTGCATTTACTTGATCATGTTATTAGATTTTTAATAGAGTAATCGAAGTAAGTTAAACACCTACACAACATTCTAAATACCAACCATGAATACCAGTTCTATAATGAGAGTTATCCAAATGACCAATACATCCTAGGATCAATCTAGTCGATCCTGCGAGTTACCAGAGAGATTGAATAACAGTCATTAAGATTATTCGATAGTTTGGAGGACTAGCGGTTGTTTACCAGAAATAAATGTAAACAAATTGGCACACCTGATGGGACATGTCGTTGGCCATTACGGAATTTAGAACAGAGTAAAAAATTGTTGAGACGTAACCATTATAGAAATACCCTCTGAGTGATAAGTTTGTTGTTTTATGAACCTTAGAAGTGGTAGAATAACCAATAGTAACCAACCCTTATCCAGAAGAAAACGTTTAAACAAGATGTCTAATTCTGACAATCAACAAGGGGAACAAAATGCCCCACATACAACAGGCACTAATATGTCTGCTTCGATGGGAACATCTAATGCGATCCCTTCGAATGCACAGTCTGTTGCATCCTCTACCAGTAATATAGCCACTAATGGAATAAGTGGCATATCAACTAACAGTTCGATCCTAGGAAATACTGGAACCATTGGTTATCCTGGGGGATTCGTCCCACCATCAGGGACACAAACCCATTTCGCCACCCCACTAACTAGACCACCCGGTTTCGATGGCAATAGAACCAGAAATTCCTCTTATGGAATGCCAACATCTTTTATGGCAGGCTTACACAATTCCACATCGAATTCATCACCATAATTAGGGTCTGGGTCTGGGGCAAATCAGTTTATGACAAATAACCAAGGGTCAGTGGGTTATAGCGCAATGCCTATTTTAACCACAGAAAACCAGTTGGCTTTTAGGCAATTAATGGATGACAGTAACCATAATATGATAGGAGTATTAGCACAAACTATGCAGGAGATATTTGCCCCAATAGTACAAAATGTGACTGTGACAAACAGAGAAAACGCAGATAATATGAGTCGAATAGCAGATTTTTTCGCTCCCCCAGAGAGGCGTAGGCAGAATCAGGCGGGAGTTCGAGCGAACGTACCTATTATAGAACAAGTTGCTAACGACCAACCCTATAGACCAGCCAGAGAAGAGGTTAATTTTGGGGCAAGGGCACAAAGGCTAGAAGCCCCAATGATCCAAGGCCCACAAAGGGAAATTATGGAACCAGGGGCAAGGGTCGAAAGGCTAGAAGTCCCAGAGTTTCGAGAAGAACAGCCTAGAGGGGTTGTCATGGTGGGTCGAAATCAAGATGCTGATGCAGTCGTTCATAGAATTCGAAACGATAACATCTTGGCAGAAAATAATTTAACCACCATGATAGAGAGAATTATGGCCCAGAATGGCCTCAACACAGGAATTAGAAGGCCAAATTATGCCTCCCCTATATTAGATTACATAATGCACACTGATTTACCAAGGGGATATAAAGTCCCTAAGTTTACAAAGTTTGCTGGGGACACCAATGAGTCAACAGTCGAACATATAGCCAGGTATCTAACCGAAGCGGGAGATATAGCCAATAATGAAGACCTCAGGATCAAATATTTCCCAAGTTCCCTGACTAAGAACGCTTTCACATGGTTCACCACTTTTCCTCCTGGGTCCATTGATACTTGGGCTCTTTTGGAGAGATTATTCCATGAACAGTTCTACATGGGACAATCAAAAATAAGTTTGAAGGAACTAGCCAGTGTTAAGAGGAAGTTCCCTGAACCCATAGATGATTATCTGAATAGATTCAGGCTTTTGAAGTCTAGATGTTTTACAGTAGTTCCTGAACATGAGTTAGTCGAAATGGCCGCTGGTGGCTTGGATTACTCTATTCGAAAGAAATTAGACACTCAATACTTGAGGGATATGGCTCAATTAGCCGATAGGGTTCGACAGGTCGAAAGGCTAAAGGCCGAAAAGGCCATAGTCTTTAAAAATAACAAGAAGGAAAGGATCTCCTATGTTGGAACTGAGGAAGCAGAAGATTATCCTGAATTCGAATTCAAAGAGGTCGAAATCGACCTCGCTGAATTAAAACAGGCACCACCTTACTCCTGCAAATTATTAGTTCCCACAAAAGGGAAAGAAATTGTTGAAAATGAGAAAAGTGACAAATTCCCAAAGAAGGTTTATACCTTCGATGTCACTAAGTGCGACGAGATTTTTGATTTACTTGTCAAAGATGGCCAACTTATTGTGCCATCAAATGTCAAGATACCTCCTTTAGATCAAAGAAAGAAGAGAGGATTTTGCAAGTATCATAGTTTCCTAAGCCACAAAACCTCACAGTGTTTTCTTTTCAGGGACCTAATTCAGAATGCAATTAAAGATGGCAGACTGAAGTTTGCTGATAAAGCAAAAATGAAAGTGGACGAAGACCCTTTGGACGTTGCAGACACCAATTACTCCGAGCCTGCATGCATTGGAGAAATTAACATGGTGGAAGCTGACCAAAGTGACGCTCCAGTAGGAGAGAAAGGTACTGAAAATGAAAGATGGGTGATAGTCGAAGTCAATAAGGGGGTCACTGAAGACGTCCACAAGCAACCAGAGACTTCGATTGAAGAAGCACTTTTAGCTGTTGCAAAAGAAATCCAGGCTACTGAAGGCCAGGAAAACCAAAACTAAGAGTTGACATGGGTCACTGAAGGCCTGAGGCTAGAATTGGAGAAAGTCCAAATCACGAAGCCAACCTCCCCTCAGAAAGAAATATGGGATACTTTAGGGGAACCCAGTGGAAAGTTTGACTACTTGGTCAAGTATTCTGCCCCAGAGAGTTCAAAGGTCCACATTGAAGATATAAAACCCACAGGATGGGGAGATGATAACGCTAAGGGGGAGGATGTTGAGGTAAACATGGTGGATATGGAGAGACCTTGCTCTGAGATGGAGGAGGTAGAGAGATACTTAGAAAAAGAGAAGTATAAAATGGAGGATAATCATGCTGGAGATGCTAGTCTCAAGGATTGCCTCATGATGTGCCACAAAGGAGATACAGGAATGATACTATGCCCTAGGTGCAGCATCCTCTATAATCAGAGAATCGCTGCAAACTTTGAGAGGGTACAAAGGGCGCGAACTGGAAACAACTGGCGCCAGGATAACCAGCTATTCAGGTGTTATCCTAAAGCTGGAGAAAGTTTGCTGGAATTTGTGTTTCCCTACTACAAAGGGGCAACCAAATGCTTGATATGCCCAAGGTGTTCTGCTGTGTATGATCAAAGCATGGCCAGAGCCTTCGAAACAATCCCCTTCGCCCCTTGTTGGAACCACCAAGAAACTGTTCAGATGGGCCCGCGTTTCGATAGCAAATACAAACAACGAAGGCCTGATAGTCCTCATCCCAAGGGCGCTCGAAGAGTGACGTTCAGAATCCCTGCTGAAGTGCCAACAGACAAATGGCTGCAAGTCAGAAATGACAAAGGCAAAGATAGATGGAGAAACACTGAACGAAACGCACGCCACACTATGACATATAGAAGGCAATTCAACATAGCAAAGAGGGAAGAGGTGAGATTAGGGAACTACAAAGGAAGAAACCCCATGTCAAGATCTCAATGGCGAAGGCAACAGAGGATTCGAAAGGCTGAAAGGGAAGCTGTGGCAAATAAAGGGGCAACTTCAACAAAAAACCAAGGTGAATCTAGCACCAACAAACCTACACCAAAAAATCAAACTAAAGACAAACCCCCAGTTAGCAGAAGGCTCTTCTCTGAAGTACAACTAGATGAACCAAAGGAATACACTCCAGGTCCAGAGGAAGACGAAGATATGCTAACGGACAACTTCGAATCAGAGGGGGAGTCTTTGTTCAATCTCAATTGCAACGTGGTATCTGTGCTTCCCTGTGAATTTGGACAGGAAACAAAAATCGAAGAGTATGAGGAAGAAGATACCATGGACCTGATCAAGCATAGGCCTGTGTGCTACTACGTGATGGATAGTGGAGCTGTCGAGGAGCAGAATGCGTTCTTCGAGCGTCCAGAACCAGCTATGAAGAATCATCTGAAGCCATTATTTATTCGGGCAAAGGTTGGTGCCAATAGCGTAAATAAGGTTCTAGTGGATGGGGTGTTACAGTCAACTTAATACCCCACTTCATGCTGAAAAGGTTAGAAATACGCGAAGGAGACATCAAACCACATAACATGGTTCTATCCAATTATGAAGGGAAAGTAGGCAAAACACTGGGGGTGGTTCAATTGGATTTGACAATAGGCTCAAGCTGTAGGCCCACCATGTTCATGGTGATCGAAGCCAAGGCCAACTACAACTTGTTGCTGGGAAGGGAGTGGATCCATGGCGTAGGGGTAGTTCCTTCGTCAATGCACCAACGATTAGTTTTATGGAGAGAAGATGGGATCGTGGAAAACATTGAAGCGGACCAGAGTTACTTCATGTTAGCAGTCAACTTAGTTGACAAGAGGAATTATGACAAACATCTGGAAAAGATTGCTCCTTGTGTCCCAAATGATGAAATCAACGAAACCAGAAACGCCCACTACTATATGACCCTTCGCCATGATGGCATATATTGGGATAGAAGAATAATCAGTGAAAACGAAGGAGTCGAAAGTACTATACAAAGACGGCCAGCAGGCCGGGAATTCGACAACCTTACTCATGACTGAGTCCTCCTTTTTCGAAAGGATTTCGGCCTATATGGCTGAGAACGAATCAAAGGCAGCCTTAGAGGTTGAAATGAATAAACTGACTGTAAAGATGAACGAAATAAATGGGGATAGCTCGAAAGGCTCACCCTTTAAAGAACTTGAGATAGATCAAAGGCTGGACGCCATCTATGATAAAGAACCCTTAGGCTTCGAAAGGGACCCCATAGACTCAGGTGCCAAAATGTTAGCGCATGATCCACTCGAAGAAGTGAACTTAGGGGATGAAAACACGAAAAGAATAACCTACATAAGTGCAAAACTTAGCCCAGGCCTCAAGCAGGAAGTGATCGAAGTCCTCAAGAAAAACAAAGATTGCTTCGCATGGGATTATGACGAAATGCCTGGTTTAAAGAGGGAGTTAGTGGAACATAGACTTCCAATCAAAGATGGCAAGAAGCCCATCAAGCAAACTCCTAGAAGATTCGCACCAGCGGTTCTCACAAAGATCAAAGCTGAGATCGAAAGGTTGCTGCGTTGCAGATTCATCAGAACCACAAGGTATGTCGAATGGTTAGCAAATATAGTGCCTGTTATTAATAAAAATGGTTCTTTGAGAATCTGCATAGATTTTAGGGATTTAAACATTGCAACCCCTAAGGATGAGTACTCCATGCCTGTGGCAGAAATGTTAGTAGACTCTGCTGCAGGATTCGAATATTTAAGTATGTTAGATGGATACTTTGGGTATAATCAGATTTTTATTGCTGAAGAAGATGTTGCCAAGACAGGATTTCGTTGCCCATGAGCCTTAGGCACCTACGAATGGGTGGTGATGCCTTTTGGTTTAAAAAACGCTGGGGCAACTTATCAAAGGGCAATGAATTCGATTTTTCATGATTTCATTGAAACCTTTATTCAGGTGTATATTGATGATATAGTCATCAAATCTATATCTGCAGAAACCCATTTGCATCATTTGAGCCAATCATTCGAGCGAATGAGAAAACATGGCTTAAAGATGAATCCCCTTAAATGTGCATTTTTTGTGCAGGCTGGAGACTTCCTTGGCTTTGTGGTTCACAAGAAAGGAATTGAGATTAACCAAAACAAAACCAAAGCCATAATGGAGACGAAAGCACCTACGTCAAAAAGGGAGCTGCAATCTTTGCTAGGGAAGATTAACTTTCTCAGAAGGTTCATTTCGAATCTGAGTGGAAGAACCCAAGCTTTCTCTCCGTTGCTTCGTTTAAAGCAAGGCCAAGCCTTCGAGTGGAACAAAGTCCATCAGGAGGCATTTGACAAGATAAAAAGATATCTCTCTCAGCCTCTCATCTTGTCTCCACCTTCATGGGGAAAGCCCATGAGATTGTACATATCTGCCTCTGAAGTTAGTATAGGTAGTATGTTAGCACAACAAGATAGCAATGGCATCGAAAGAGCCATATACTATTTAAGTAGAGTATTGAATGATGCGGAGACCAGATATAGAAATTTAGAAAAGCTATGTCTCTGTTTGTACTTCTCTTGTATGAAACTCAAGTATTATATAAAGCCTGTTGATGTTTATGTTTCATCTCATTTCGATGTCATTAAACACATGCTTTCAAAACCAATAATGCATAGCAGAGTTGGCAAATGGGCTTTAGCCTTAACAGAATATTCTTTGACTTTCATGCCTTTAAAAGCTGTGAAAGGCCAAGTGATTTCTGATTTCATTGTGGACCATTCATTGGTTGAACAGACTGTCATGAGTTATGTCGAAATGCAACCATGGAAATTATACTTTGATGGTTCGACCCACAGGAATGGAAGTGGTGTTGGAGTCCTTATAATTTCTCCTGAAGGAATTCCAACAAAATTCAAGTATAAATTAGATGGTCCTCGTTGCTCGAACAACGAAGCTGAGTATGAAGCGCTTATTGTTGGACTTGAAGCTTTGTTGGAATTGGGGGCAACTAGAGTCGAAATTAAAGGAGACTCAGAATTAGTGGTCAAGCAAATAACAAAGGAGTATAAATGCATAAAGGAAAACCTGATGATATACTTCGTCATAGTTAACAGGCTACTTAGAAAATTTGAATACATGGATATTCAACATATACCAAGAATAGAAAACCAAGAAGCAAATGACTTAGCACAGTTGGCTTCAGGTTATAAAGTTTCTGCCAGAAACTTTGAGGATTTAGTTGAATTAAGGGGTAGAGTTATGGCTACTAGATTCACACCATCAGATCTAGAGAGTATGAAACTGGGTTATGCTGAGAAACAGGGATTCGAAATATTAGCCATAAACACTTTATCAGATGCAGATTGGCGAAGTCCACTTGTGAGTTATTTAACAAACCCAACTCTGAATGTTGATAGGAAGATAAAATATAGAGCATTGTCATATGTCCTCATGGGAAACGAATTGTTCAAAAAGACCCAAGAAGGCGTATTACTGAAATGCCTAGGA
Source organism: Vicia faba (assembly GCA_948472305.1). Taxonomy (NCBI): domain Eukaryota; kingdom Viridiplantae; phylum Streptophyta; class Magnoliopsida; order Fabales; family Fabaceae; genus Vicia; species Vicia faba. Next base: position 836,057,549 of record OX451740.1, read on the forward strand.
GAAAGTGAGGCATACTTAGCATTGTCAGAAGTCCATAATGGGGCATGTGGGGCACATCAAGCAGGTCATAAAATGAAATGGATGTTATTTCGATATGGCATGTATTGGCCCAGCATGCTCAAAGATTGTATAGACTTTGCTAAAGGTTGTGAAGAATGTCAGAAACATGCAGGGATTCAACATGCCCCTGCAAGTGAGTTGCATTCAATCATTAAACCATGGCCATTTAGAGGATGGGCATTGGATTTAATAGGAGAAATAAATCCTGCTTCGTCTAAAGGACAGAAATATATCTTGGTAGGAATAGATTATTTTACCAAGTGGATCGAAGAAATACCATTAATAGTTGCTGATTAAGAGGCTATTATTGAGTTTATACAGAAACAAATTATCTATAGGTTCGGATTGCCAGAGAGCATAACCATAGACCAAGGCTCTGTGTTTACTGGTAGAAATATGCAAGAATTTGCTCAAGAAATGGGGTTTAGATTACTAACATCAACGCCATATTTTGCTCAAGCAAATGGTCAAGTCGAAGCAGCTAATAAAGTGATAATAGGGTTAATCAAGAAACATATTGGTAAAAAGCCAAGGAATTGGCACAAAACTTTGGACCAAGTACTATGGGCCTGTAGAACATCTCCTAAAGAAGCTACTAACACCACGCCTTTCCAACTCACATTTGGTCATGATACAGTTCTTCCAGTAGAAATTCATCTACAATCAGTTCGAATTCAAAGACAAAACGAAATTCCAGCTGCATTATATTGGGAGATGATGATGAATGAGTTAGTAGAATTGGACGAAGTTAGATTGCATGCATTGGAAATCATGATGAGACAAAAGGAAAGAGTGGCCAGGGCATATAACAAAAGGGTGAAGGGAAAAGCATTCACTATTAATGACTTAGTCTGGAAAGTCATATTGCCCATGGACAAGAAGAATAAAACGTTAGGTAAATGGTCACCTCATTGGGAAGGGCCTTTTCGAATAATAAAGGTATTTTCAAATAATGCATATGAAATCGAAGAGCTGATGGATGATAAACGTATCCTAAAGGTTAATGGGAAATATTTAAAGACTTATAAGCCACGCCTGCAGGAGATTCGAATAGTAACAACGTAATCAAAATATCATAAAAATGCCAAAATGGCAATATGGGGTTGCCAAAATGGCGTTGTTCAAATGTTACATACAAAAAACCAAATTTTAACCAAATCAACACTAAGATTTAGAAATAGGCATTATTCTTCAATCTGCTAAAGGAACTTCGAAAAGACTCAAGCCTTTGTTGAGCAAAATGTCTTGCTCCCTCTAAGGTAGCCACTTCTCCTTTGAGTTGTTCTGTAGTTTCCATTTATGCAAGCCCTTTGTTGAGGAGCTCTTCGAATTGGTTGCCAGCAGTATTGGTTTCGTAGGCTAATTGTTGTTCTTGAGCCTCTTTAACCTTCTGTTGAAGTTCCTGAATTTGCCTTTCCCAGAGAAGGATGGACTCAGCTTGAGCCTCATAATCAGTTTTTGCTTGCTTTAGATGCATGGCTTGATCCTCAGCTTCTTGAGAGAGTTTCGAAGCATGCTCATAAGCAGCATCCATTGCAGTTCGTTTTTCTTGAACCTTTCTGGCAGCAAATTCATCTTGGAGAAGGTACCCAGTCACGTTGTCTAGCAGAGATTGAAGATCGAACAAGATAGTGCTAACTGGCAAGGAGCAGGTAGCAAGGTTGACTTTTGTAAGTAACTCCTTCATAGTGTAGCAAGCTGTGCTATCCTGTTTGAGCACTTCGAACAAATCCACATCAAGAATTGTTCTCCTAATCCTGTTAAGAAGCACAATTCTATCATTTGTGGGCAACGGATGGCTAGTCGAACTTGTACCAGCCCTAGCAGGTGGAATATCCCTTTGAGCCAGCTTCGCCTTCATGTACCCAATAGGGTCATTTCGTCTCAGGAGAGCAAGCTCCTCTTCAGTCATTCGGGACAGAGACGGTTGAGGGAGTTCCACGCGCAGGGGAGTCACATCCATTTCGACTTCCATGGGTTTATTGGTCGCGTCATCGTCACCTTCATTCGTTTCATGCTCATTGTCTTCTTCATTATCATCCAAATCCACCACTTCGATATCTTCGTTCTCGCTGCTATTTGCGTCTGACTCTGTCCCAGAAGTCGAACCATCGTTGGCATCTTCTTCCTCAGACCCTTCCTCTGCAGATTCTTCGTTTCTTTGATCAGAATCAGCTTTCTCTCCTTCAGCGTGAATGTCCTTTGGATCCTCTTGAAGGGTTTCAAGAGGGGACTTTTGAAGAGAAGTTCTTTGTAAAGCCTCTGCAGATTCATGAAGCGTTGCTTCATTTGTTTCTTTTAGAGGAGGAGAAGTACTCTGATCATCTTGCTGCTCTGAAGCCCCAGCCAGAACCGCCATATTGGAGGAACCTTTGTTCTGCACAAGGTTGCTGGAATCCCCTTGAGGAGAAGAGTTGATCGGAGCAGCAGTTTTTGATGGTGAAGTCGAAGTGGTAAGAGCTGGATTCAAAATATCCTACAGAGGCAAAAGAATATTAAAAGCATGCACCAAGGTAATGAATAATTATTTTGTCAAAGATTTAAAGTTCAGTTTACCTGTGGACTCTCAGAAGAGAGGTTGCTAGCTATGCGTTCCAACATTACGTTGGAGGTCGGAGATGGAATTTTGGATTTAGGTGAGGGAGAAGCATCCCTGGAATCGAGTCCAGAGACACTAGTTGGTACAGCACTTTTGGAAATTTCCTTCTTCTGCTTCTTCTTCGAAGTAGCTGGTAAATTCCCTCCAGCATTGGGGTCTTCCCCAGTAGTGTTTGTTTTTCGTTTCTTTGGAGTGGTTGGCGGGAGTTTGTTAGTCTGAAAAGATTTAAACAATAAGTTAGATGCAAATCATGAAACATTAGTGTATTCGAAACATCAAGGCTAAGTGATTACCTGTGGAGTTGGAGCACTGGTTATTACTGGTGTTGTTGTTGTTGTTGCAGCAGTTGTTGTTGGTTTGGATAGAGTCACAGTATCAATGGTTTCGACAGAGGCCTGAGAGGCGCTCCCTTCTTTTGACTTTGAAGCAGCAGTCTTTATCCTGATGGCTGAAAATCAAAAAAATTAAGGCAAAAGTTAAAAATGTAGAAAATGAGAAACATTTGGGATTTTCCCAAGCATTCGCACCTGTGCCTTGATCAGATTTAATCGACATGGCAGAAAGGTCATAGCGAAGATATCCTGGGAAATCGTGGAGCCAATGTCGAGCCCATGTCACAGTCTCAGATGGCTTTGGTTTCTTTTGAAGATATTTGAACATTTCTTTGCAAGTGAACCACCAAGGGTATGGAGGAAACCAAGCCAGAGCCAGTTCTGAGGTAGGTAATCTAGGAAATTTAGGTGGATGCATTTCGAATGCCAACCTATACCTATTCTCAGGTGACAACCCTGAAGGAAGTTTTAACTTAGAAATTTTTTCTTTGAATTTTTCCTTCAAGGTCTCAGCCGCTTGATGCACAGTGGATTCCAAGTGTGTGGGATCATAAGTAGTTTCGAAATAATTTTGAAAAGCCTTAATATCTTTGGCATGAGTAAACATACCTTTCTTGGATTGTACCTGCACATCGAATGCATCAGTTAGTTTCTGCTGAATAGTAAGAGTATCGAACATATAAGTCTGATAGAACTTTGTCCACCATTCCAGAAACCCCTTTGCTGTAAGGTGTGTAGGTTCGAAAGTTATTAGTTCAAAGTGGGCGAAGCCTTGGTACTGTTCCTGTTGTAGTTTGGCTTCTCTTGCCTTGAAGGTTCGCCCAGAGGTGATGGCATTTTCTGTTTGAAATAGGGGTTCAGGAATTAGTTGGCACAAGCCAAATTGTCTCGAAACGAAGTTGGGTTGATAAGCAAAAAGGAAGATTTGATTCTTAGCAGGAGTAATTCGTGAAGAGATTAGTCTGGGTAGCAAAAAGGCTCTCCATACATCTTGAATTTCTTTGCTTTTGACTGCTTCTGAGAGAGCCATGGTGAACCATGAGGGTCCATGAGTCCTTGAAGAAAAAGGCGCCATGGTCTCTTAGAATTTATGCCTCTTGGATAAAATCATGATATATTTTGAGAAGAGAACTTTGAAGTCATCCTTATCATCGTTTGGGGTAAGTCTTCGCAGCCTAGTGCCTTCGATGATTCTATCCGCTATTTCTGGGTCTTGTTCAGCAATAGTGTTGGCAGTTGATAGTGAAGGTTTGAACATGGCATTAAGCCATAACTGGAGTAACCAGAAAGGGCCAGCTAGCAGGATGTTTTTGGAGGTGTGAGATTTCAAACTCGAAACAGCTGACCTTAGACTTTCGTAGAGATCAACTAATAGCAGTTCGCTTAAACACACCCTCCGATTCTCATGCAAATCTCTAGCTAGAGGAATAAACCTACTGGCTACCTGTAGGGATCTGCTGCAAAAGACATACCTTGACAACCATAAGGTAAGGAAAGCAATGTGTTCCACATCCGACACACTGTCTCCTTCAGTGTGATAGTGGCTGATGAACTTTGAAAAGCTAGCTAGCTTGACTTCGAAGTCAATAATACTCGAATGCTCTTCATTGTCAGGAATATAGGTTTCTCCTATTGGTGATAACCCAGTAATGGCTGATATGTCAAAAAAGGTGGGTGTAATCATTCCACCAGGGAGATAGAAAGTATTGTAAGTACTGTCCCAGAAATATAGGGACGTGAATAATAATGGGTGGCTATAGGTAAAGCCTGGTTTCGATAGTTTAATCAAGTTGTAAATACCTAATTCTTCCCATTGCTGGGATTTCTTAGCTTCTACTTTAGTAAACCAGTTGTGATAAGCTGTGTCGGAGGTGGGGCAAGATCGAAATGGTTTGAAGTTACTCTTTACATAATCTAGCACAAAAGGATCCTTAGGGGGAATGATTGGATTTTCCACAGTGGTCGAATCAGAAGGCTCTACTGTCTTAGGGGTATCCATTTTATTAAACAGAGGTTTAAAATTATAACAAACAGGGAAAATTTTTCTGGTGTCTTTTAAGATTTCAAAGACTGTAAGAGGGCCCATTAAAGCTAACCTCTTGCCAGTGGCGTTAGTAGGAATTAGTACCTGGGATGCATAGAGCATTTCCTTCTCTTTTGAGATCATCTGGGGAATAAGAACAGATTGACCTTGGTAGGTGCCAACCTTGCTTTCCATTATGGTTCCTGTGTTCTTTCCTTTCTTTTTGGAAGCTTTTTTCAGTTGAGATGAAGTTGAAGAAGACATTGTTGGAAGAATGTTGGAAGTTTAGGGTTTCGGTGAGAAAAGAGGAAGAAAAGATTCAGAATGTGGGAAGAAAAGAAAAGACTAAATTGATGGGTTTTCATAGTGTGGAAGTTTAAACATCCACTGAGTAAGATTGTGATACGTGGTAGTCGTGGGTTGGTTTGAGAAGGAGGTGGCGTAAAGTTAATATTGGTAATAGGCGTGATTAAATGATAATCATTGTTTTGTAACTGCACCATGCTGTGAAATGGTTCAAGGCGGTTAAGGAATCTGAAAAGAGTCATGATTGACGTGACTGGAGTCATATGCAATAAATGTTACGATGATTCGAAGGTCGCATCAAAATCTTGTATATATGTTTAAAATAAGTATTTCTCAAAGGAATCGAAATACATATTTTAAAGGGGCATTTTGTTGGTTGAAGATTTTGATGATATTATTAGAAGCGAAGCAAATTGGACGTTTCGAATGGAATAAAGCAAGATGTCATGTTTCGAAATGGTAGAAGCAGTGCTTCGAATGGGCATATCAAAGTTTGGAGCTTCGAGTGACAGTTATGAGGATATATTCGAAGAAGTCTCGAAATGATAACAAGGCTGTGTCCAAGAAATGCGATCGAAGCAAAGAAGTGCCAAAACATTTGAAATTCAAATGCAAGCGGGATGTTCGAAATTTAAAATATATGCGCTGGAGCATTCGAAGATGCGTGGAAGCTAGAGAGAGGCATTGCTCTGCATGTTCTGAAAGTGGCAGAATCTTATAGTAAGACCGTTATGGTCGAAGTAGTGTAAATAGAAGTCTTAGCATTAGGATTTCGTGTGTCATATCTATTGTACAAAAAACTCAGTAAACATTCAAAATACCACATGGCTAGGGAAACGAATGCACGAGCAATGTACGTATGATAACACCAAGTGTTTATGATTTAATGAAACTCTTTATCATTTCCAGTATTTTCCTCTATCTTCATGTCAATACCATTCAAAAGCCTTTGCATTAAAATATTTTCATTCGAAGTCTTTTTATTGATGCCTTACATTTAAATGCTTTCTTTCCATTTCAAATACTTTACATTTCAGGAACTTTTGCACATTTCATGCCTTTATCTTCAAGCTTTTATCATTCGAACACCTTTTTTCACTTAAAGTCATTTTACTGTTTTCTTGCATTTAAACGCTTTCTTCATATTTCGAATCTTTTACATTCCAGAGAATCTTTAACGTTACATGTTTTTATGCTTCGAAGTTATTTATTTGTCTTTTCTGCAGTTTTATATGTCTTTACAATTGAACTTTATTCATGCAATTTAGTTTCGCGCGCATTTACTTGATCATGTTATTAGATTTTTAATAGAGTAATCGAAGTAAGTTAAACACCTACACAACATTATAAATACCAACCATGAATACCAGTTCTATAATGAGAGTTATCCAAATGACCAATACATCCTAGGATCAATCTAGTCGATCCTGCGAGTTACCAGAGAGATTGAATAACAGTCATTAAGATTATTCGATAGTTTGGAGGACTAGCGGTTGTTTACCAGAAATAACTGTAAACACTAGGTTACTTGATTTTGAAGAAAAGAGGGAAACCAAGTTTCAATGTGTAGTACAAGCATGGGGTGGGTGATTGTAAGTATCTAAACCATTTCTCATGTATTGTAAGACATGTATGATCAGAAGATAACAAGTGCAAGGCTCAAGAACAAGTTTTGTGCAAAAAAGTACTTTATCAAAATGGCAATGTTTACTTTCTTCCAAAAATGGATATAAAGCATGTCCATGCATTGAATGCTTGAAATGAGACCTCTAACAGTTGTTCAAGCCATTAATTATAGAGTGCCTAACAAGTTTGAGGCCTACAAAGTAGAGTTTATGCATCATAGTTTGAATTTTGAATTTGGTTCATCACAAAATGCCTTGTAATTCAAGTGATAAAACCCTAACTTCATCTCTTCGATTCTCCCTACTCAAGAATGATCTCAAGGAGTTCTTGGACATTTTGTAAATCTTGCAATATTCTATACAACCCATATTTGAATTTCTTTAGAATATTACCCTTGGAACTATATGAAAAAGTGCTATGAAGTTGGGTCAAAATCCTGACCAAATTAGGGAAAAATTTCACTAAGTGTTTTGTTTCATGACCACATGTTCTTAAAATTATAACTTGAGATCCAAGAAATTTTGGAAGAAGTTGTGTGAAGTAAATTTTTAGATTTCATGGAGATCTATAACTTTCATGTTGGAAGTTTCTCTTGAATCAGCTTGCATCATGGTGAAAAGTTTGCTCAAAGTTATGAAAAAATAATAAATTTTCAACACTTAGAAAAATTTCTAAGTTTAAAATTTTTGACTTTTCAAAATGAAATCTTGACTTTTTGATTTCTTGATGAATAAGTTTCATATTTTTACATGTTTTGATGAATTGTGATCTTTGGCATTTGATTTTGACCAAAAAGTCAAAGTTTGACTTTTCAGTATACAGTTGACTTTTGATCAGTTGACTGAAAATTCATCTATCAATCCTTTGAACTTGAGTAATGTTTTGAGCCATGTTATTAGGTCAAAATGATGCAATTGGACTCTTGAGATCATTCCTTAAACCAATTGATCATTTTCTAGGTCAAAAATCAGAAATTTCCCTTTCCCAGTCAAAACCCTAATTTTGACCATTTTGCTCTTTTGGAGATTTGATCAAATTTATTGAGGAATTATGGTCAAAACGTGATAAAATGATACATATGAGTTTAAAATGTTGACGTGGATCAAAAATTATGAATTTTGACTGTAAATTGGCCATAGTTGACTTTTTCCCCAATACGGTTGATTTTTAGGTCAACTGCTCAATTGACTGAGCAAAAATGTGATCCAAAGCTTGAAACTTGACATGATTAATATTGAGAGTCCATGATGATCCATGAAAGTCATGTGGGGCATTGGAAGTACAAATATCCTTGTGCAAACTCAAACCCTAATTTTGGTCATCAGTGCTTAAGGAGGTGTCTTGAGCTGATCAAACCCTAACGCAATCTTGAGCCCAAAGGAGATCTTGTGAGAAAATTCTTGATAAATGGGAGGGAAAATTTTGGGGTACAACAGCTACCCCTGTTCAATCTTCTTAAGCCTGAAGAGTTAGATTGGCGAGTTTTTCCATTCGTGACTCGAAGGTGGAAGATGATTGGACACTACAGTGCCCAGAAATTTGCACTCGGTGATGTGATGGTTGAGGGAATGGGCTTAAAGATGCCATTTGGAGAGATGATATAAAGTTGTTGGAGATGGGCTTGTAGAGGCCATCAAAAGTGATTGTTGAACTGGATTTGAAAGTTGAATCAGAATGAGTATCAGAATGGCATCCGTGTCTGGAGCGTATATGAACTGTATCTGGAAGTTGAATCTGAATGAGTATCAGAATGGAATCCGTGTCTAGATCATATATGAACTGTATCTGAAAGGTGAATCTAAATGAGTATCAAAATAGCATTCGTGTCTGGAGCGTATCTGAACTGTATCTGGAAGCTGAATCTGAATGAGTATCAGAAGGGCATCTGTGTCTGGAGCGTATCTGAAAGCTGAATCTGAATGAGTATCAGAATGGCATCCGTGTCTGAAGCATATCTGAATTGTATCTGAGAGTGGATTCGGAATGAGTTTCAGGATGGTATCTGTGGTGAGCGTACCTGAACTATATCTGAAAACTTTGAACATTGTTAATGATAGTTGTTGATTAATCGTATCCTGAAAAGGGTAAAATGTTAGCTAATATGCAATGTCATGTTGTATGAAATGCATAGTGTAATGTATTCGTGTTATCAATGTTTATGATATATGGATGCGATGTATGCGTATGTGAGCTAATCTGCTGCATTGCTGTTGGTTTGGGGAAAATAAATCATTGACTGCTGCTGAGGCTACGGAGTGTAAGTCTTCATGTTGTGAAGTTGAATAATTTCCACTTAGAGAAATAAACTCTGTTGTGAGGGAAATGTCGTGTACTGATTGTAAAATCTTGTTGGGGAATCCGGAGAAATTGAACGATTTCTACTGGGGATTGATAATTGGAAGCTTTTTTCCGCTGGGGATTAAACTGCACACTGCGGGGGATTTTATGGAAACAAATTTGGAGAAATTTCCCTACCTTTTAAAGCCATCAGTGATTGTCTTTTATTTTGTTCATTTGTAAACGGTAATTATGTTCAAATGCATATGTTCAAAAATAAATCATTGAACGTTTTTGTAAACAAAACACAAGAGTAAAGAAAAACATATAGTTTTTGCACTTTCAAAGGGATATCTTTGTATTGACTTTGAGTAAGTATTTTTGTACAATGAGATGAACATTCTAGTAAGAGAATGTTGTCGTAAAAATGAGAATTTGATATAAAGAAAAGATAGCTATGTGAAATAATCCCATGTGGTTCCCATTCTGCTATAGCCTTCATGTCTCTGAGCATCTTGTCTATTTATTGCCTTGTCCAAAGCTGATTGGATTGATCAGAACCTCTGAGTTTGTCAGGTTGTCCGTAAGGTGATCCAACAGGAAATAGTCATACGCTTTAATTCCCTAATTTTTGCCTGGACCGCCCTTTCGAGTTTTCAGTCCACCGAGAAACCTTTTTTTGCCTAAGCCGCCCTTTCAGGTTTTCAGCTTGCCAGGTGTACAATTTTTTTGTTTTATCCCTAATTTTTGCCCGAACCTTTTTGGTTCATCGGGATTCCCTTGTTTTGCCTAGGTGTGTCAACCTAGAGGGTCTCTTATGCGTAGTATCTTTTGACTATGTCTACATTTGCAGGGTGCGGCAGGTGGTTTCCATCCATGGTGGTAAAGATCATTACTCCACCAGAGAATATATTTTTGATTACAAATGGTCCTTTGTATGTAGGAGTCCATTTTCCCCTGGGATCACCTTGCGGCAGTATGATATGTTTGATCACCAGATCCCCGACTTGATATACTTGGCGTCTGACCTTTTTGTTGAAAGCCTTGATCATCCATTTTTGATACATTTAACCATGACAGGAAGCAGTAAGCCTTTTCTCATCAATCAAGTTTATTTGATCAAGTCGAGTCTTGATCCAATCTTCTTCGTTCAGCCTTGCATCCTTCATAATTCTCAGAGAGGGGATCTGGACCTCAATAGGCAAGACAGCCTCCATGTCGTGTACCAAAGAGTAGGGTGTTTCCCCGGTTGATGTGCGCGCCATGGTACGATACCCGTGGAGAGCGAATGGTAGCATCTCATGCCACTCTTTATACGTGACTGTCATTTTCTATATGATCTTTTTAATGTTCTTATTTGCAGCGTCGACAACACCATTCATCTTTGGCCGGTAAGGGGAAGAATTGTGATGTTGGATCTTGAATTTCTCGCACAGGGCGATGATCATAGTATTGTTTAGATTCATACCATTATATGTTATGATCCTCTCCGGGATACCGTATCGACAGATGAGATTCTGCTTGATGAACCGGGCAACAACATTCTTGGTCACGGAAGCAAAAGAGGCTGCCTCAACCCACTTTGTAAAATAGTCAATGGCCACTAAGATGAAGCGATGTCCATTAGAGGCTTTTGGCTTGATTTCCCGAATCATATCAATCCCCCACATAGCAAACGGCCAAGGAGCCGTCAAGACATTCATAGGAACCGGAGGTACATGCATCTTTCCAGCATAAATATGACACTTGTGGAAGGTTCTAAGTGTTGATAGCAATCTTCTTCCATGGTATACCAGTAATAGCCTACCCGTAGGATCTTCTTTGCCATCATATGCCCACTGGAATGGGTGCCAAAAGTGCTCTCATGTAACCCATCCATGATCTTTTCCGCTTCAACCTTATCTATGCACCAAAGTAACACAGAGTCATGGTTGAGTTTATAGAGAATGTCATTAATAAGGAAGAATTTAGCAGATAATCTCCTTAAGAACTTCTTATCATTGACTGAAGCTCCTTCCGGATATTCTTGAGCCTCGAGATACCTCTTGACAGCGTGAAACCAAGGCTGGTCCACTACTTCTTCAGTATTAATCTCGTGACAGTGAGCTGGTTCATCCATTCGCTCAATGGTGATCTGGGGAGCCTCATTATCCCATTTAAGTTTAAACATAGATGACAGTGTGGCTAGTGCGTCTGCTAGCTGATTTTTTCTCGCGGGAAATGCTCAAAGGTAATCTTCTCAAAATGTGGGAGCAACGTCAAAACATGTTCTTTGTAAGGGATGAGGTTAGTGTGTTTAGTGTCCCATTCGCCTTTGATCTGGCTGATGACCAAAGTTGAATCTTCGAATACATTTAAGGATTTGATCCCCAAATCTATGGCAGCTTTGAGACCAAAGATGCACGCTTCGTATTCTACCATGTTATTTGTACAATTGAAGCAGAGTCTTTCCGTAAAGGGAGTATGACACCCTTTAGGAGATATGAGTGTAGCACCAATACCATTTCCTAGTGTGTTAGATGCCCCATCAAAAACCAGGGTCCATCAGGATCCTTGTTCAGGTCCGTCGTATGGCCTAAATTCTTCACAGTTGTTTACCATCATGATGTCCTCATCTGGGAATTCGAACTTCATGGACTGGTAGTCTTCCACAGCTTGGTAAGCAAGGTGATCAGCTAGTACACTGCCCTTTATTGATTTTGGGTAGTATACTGTATGTCATATTCTGTCAGGATCATCTGCCATCTCGCTATTCTCCTAGAGAGGGCAGGTTTCTCGAAGATGTATTTTATTGGATCTATTTTAGATATCAACAAGGTAGTATGGGTCAGCATATAATGTCTTAGTCGGTGAGCAGCCCATGCCAGAGCGTAGCAAGTTTTCTCGAGCAGTGAATATCTTATTTCACAGTTGGTAAACTTTTTGCTCACGTAATAAATAGCGTGCTCTTTTCGGCCAGACTCGTCATGCTGCCCCAACACATACCCCGTCGAATTTTCCAAAACAGTCAGATACATGATCAATGGTCTTCCCTCAACTGGTGGCATCAGAACATGAGGCTCTTGCAGGTACTCTTTGATCTTGTCGAAAGCAGTTTATCACTTATTATTCCATTTGACTACTTGATCTTTCTTCAGTAACTTGAAGATTGGTTCACAAGTAGCTGTCAGGTGAGAAATGAATCTGGCTATGTAGTTTAAACGTCCCAAAAATCCTCTGACTTCCTTCTTAATACGAGGAGCAGGCATCTCTTGTATCGCTTTCACCTTGGCAGGATCCACCTCGATACCTTTATTGCTGACAACAAAGCCTAGGAGTTTACCAGACCTTACTCCAAACGTGCATTTATTTGGGTTCAACCTCAGCTTGTACTTCTTTAACCTCTCAAACAGTTTCTATAAATGATCAAGATGTTCTTGTTCTGTTTGAGATCTAGCTATCATGTCGTCCACATAGACCTCTATTTTATGATGTATCATGTCATAAAATAAGGCTACCATGGCACACTGATAGGTTGCCCCAGCACTCTTCAGCCCGAACAACATAACCTTGTAGCAGAATATGCCCCACTGTGTGACAAAGGTTGTCTTCTCCATGTCCTCGGGCGCCATTTTAATTTGGTTGTAGCCTGAGAAACTGTCTATAAAGGAAAACACTTTGTGTTGTGTCGTATTGTCAACTAGAATGTCAATGTGGGGAAGTGGGAAATCATCCTTAGGGCTTTCCCTATTCAAATCCATGTAGTCCACGCACATTCGTACCTTGTCGTCCTTTTTGGGAACGGGAACAACATTGGCAACCCATTACGGATAGGAGGTGACGACCAAGAATCCGGTATTGAATTGTTTCATGACTTCTGCTTTAATCTTCTCCGACATTTCTGGTCGCATACAACAAACCTTTTGTTTTACTGGTGGGCAGTCCTCTTTTATAGGTAGACAATGTACCACGATATCTGCATCAAGTCCTGACATGTCTTTGTACGACCAGGCAAAGACCTCAACATAATCGTGCAATAACTAAATCAGACGCTCTTTGACACTGGGTTCCAGATTGGCACCCACCTTGACCTCTCTTTTGTCTTCTTCGGTACCTAGGTTGATTATGTCCACTAGTTCCTCGTGGGGCTGAATGGTTCTCTCTTCGTGTTGCAATAACCTGGCGAGTTCCCCTGGAACTTCACAATCTTCCTCACCTTCGTCTTCGGCTTGGTAGATTAGATTTTCAGAGTCACAAAAGGCCATAACAGAACCGTTACCCATTAGATCCCGAATGGATGTAGACATGCATTGTGAGCGTGAGTGTGTGTAAGAGTATAGCTATCTTTGAAAGAAATGAAAATGTAAAAAGAAAAACAATGAGCACAAAGTTTGTATGCAAAAACGTCCATGATTCATTGATGTCATATGGAAATGAGATAATAACCCTTACAAATGGGCCATTGTGCCTCGGGTAAGACACAAGGTTTTAAGAGTCTGAATTTTTTTAATATTGCAGATCCGACAAAATATAAAGATAAATTATTGTGGGATAAATGTGATTGGGACAAAATCTCTAGCCTCCCAGTTGCTGAGCCCTCCACTGAGAGTTGGGAAAATCCAATCCTCCAGGTTGTATTTTAAAAAGAATACAATTCAGATATTTGACAATATTCAAACTTAAAACATTAAAACTTGTTGAAAGAAATAAACAAAAGGAAATAAAAAGCCTTCTAAGTGCGCCTTCAAATTTCTGCTCTGAAGCCATCGACCAATTATCTTACAAAGTTTGAGGAAGTCTTCGACATCTTTTAGGAGAGGGACCATCATATTTTCTACATCTCTCAAACATCTAGAGATGTCGCTGATAAGATTGTTGGCTAAGAAGGCGAGTCTTGCATGCTTGTCTTTGTAGAACATGTATTCTTGGTAGAGGTCAGGAATTATCTTATGATTATCTTCTCTTGCTTTGAAAATCTTTACATATTGCTCCTCCCAATATAACTTTTCAGCCCTCATCTCCGTATAGAGTTTTCGTTGTATTAGGAAATCCTTTTGGAGGCCTTCTAACTCAAGACACACTTGCTCGTATTCATCAGTCTTTTGGGTGAGAAATCTTTCTGTCATCATCATTTTGAGGCATTCCCCTACCTCCTATTCTGGCTATCTTAGAGTCTTGTGGTAAGATACTTCATTTGTTCTTCTTTATCTAAAGAAGCTTGTGCCAAACTTTGGATTTGATCCATCAAATCTTCTTCCATCACCTTCTTGTCCTGCATTGCCTTTTCATACCACCTATTTAATCTCCTGATTTCACTAGCAGCATCCTCCAACCGTTGGTTGTGGGAATCCAAGTTGAAAGTGGCACTTAACAATCCTTCAGTTGAACGCTTTTTCTTAAGACTCTCTTTTTCAAATGCCTCACGATCTTTCTGAATATGTTGATCTTTTTATTCAAGTATGTGTTACATTTGCCTTTTCTCTTTAGTTAAGTTATGGAGGTTAAGCTCCAATTCTTCTTTCTCCCTTTGATCTTGTTTCAAAGCAATCTTCAAATTATCTATTTCTTCTAAGGACATAGGTGGAGAATCTGGGACATTTGTCTTGTATTCAGGATCACTGTTAAACGGTAACTTGACGACTTGCACCCGATCCAAAACCCATTGAGTGTAAGGTTCTTTTGCCACAACGTTCTTCCTTTCAGCCTTTCTTTTATTAACCCTATTCCAAGCTCGGATGATCTTATTGAGCAATTCTTGGTCATTTTTGCCCTTGTCATGAATGATCAATTGTCAAAGTTGTTCATTTGAGGGTTTATCCTCCAAAGGGTACCCTGGTTGTCGTAGAGCCAAGGTAGGATTGTAATTTATGCAACCACTGGATCCAATCAACGGAACATTCAGAAATTCTCCGGAACTATAAACGATATCTTCGATGTCTAGCTTCCTTGTATACCACAACACATAATTAACAGGTAAAAAGGATTAAAAAATCACAAGACAAAACATAAAAGCCTCGTCAGAGCAAGTCCTTACAAATCCATAATCCTAGGCGCACCCATCGAGCTTAGAAAGCCCATAATACTTTAAGGCTAAGGTACTTTATGATGAAGAAAAGGTTTGCTCGCAGGTCGAAGATAGGCGGCTCGCCTAAGGAAGCATGGCTGTTGTGGTCAGTTGTAGGCCAACTAGCATTGCTTAGCCTAGAAGAAAGTGTGCTTGTTGGTCGAAGGATGGTGTGCCTAGGTAAGGCCCCTTATCTGCAACTATAAGTAGGGGTTTCCAATTTGGTTCTAGAGGAGTTTCAGTGGATTGAGGCAGCACAAAATCGGAGTAGGATCACCTTGGTCTCCGAGAGAAGAATAAGAGAGGGGGATTGAAAATGGGAGCACCGCTCAAGTTACAAGGCAAATAACCTTCCAAGCTCATCTTCACTGGATTATTGGTACAACTACGATTAGTAAGCGTAGCAAAAAATTTCTTTGTTGGAAGTAGATATAGTAATTATATTCATGTATTAAATAGTTTGTGACATTTTAGGTAAGTCTACTCAAGCTATAATACTTATGGAATCTTTACTCCTAATATCTTTTTCAGATTTGCTAACTAAAATTAGTTTTCATGGTGTGACTTGACATTCGAAAGGTGATTGTCATTACTAGATTCAAACTTTTCATCTATTGGATACTAATGCCTAGACATTGGGTTAGATTTGATATGCACATGTATTGTAGTAGGATAGGTGTAGAGTCATGTTGCTTTATAAGGTTTGAAACTTAATACTTTGTATTAGTTAACAGACTGAGATATCGACTACTATATAATGTAATAATCTCACAACATTGAGACTGACAGGAGATACGAACGAGACCAATATGTGATAATATTAATAGCTGAGTAGAGGATCATACTAATAACCTATAGTTATGCATGATAAATATGTAATGATGAAATCTACCTCTAACAAATTTTCTCAATGTTAACACTTGTATCTCCATTTTACTTTCTGTAGTTTATTTTTCTGTCATTTACTTTCTTGCATCAAAACAAATATAAAACTCTTCTCTATTTAGAATTAGAATTTTATATATATATATATATATATATATATATATATATGTGCACGGAAATACTAATAAAAGTTATTTTTTCCTACTAAGATTTTGGAAGCAGAATATTGTTTTCCTTAACTACACCAAGTCACCAACCAAGTGAGAGAAATAGAACTTTCTTTCTTCTACTTCTTAAAAAAACCTCTCTCATAAATCACATGGTTATCATTTTTTTCTTTTTAAATCAAATCAAATCAATTATTATTTTTTATATGGCTCTTTTTACATATGTTCCGACCCATTATTATAGAACTTTCGCGAAAGCTTATAAATTCATTAGAATTGTGTACATTATTTAGATATAGTTTAATTAAAAAGTTGCCCTCCCTACTTTTGAGATACCTTGTCTAAAGACATGGGAACAAGGCAGAACAGTATTACCAAGTCTATTTTAGTTTTCTTGTATCAATTGCGTCTCCATCTTCAAATTCAGTCTAGATAAAAATTTATCATCTCCCCCTGTCAACAGGTTTTTCCGTTCTGCCTTGCACCCATTGATAAAAATTATAATTTTTTAAAAGTTATATTTTTAACTATAGTAACAAAAATTATTAACTAAGTTAAATAATTGATCATTTTAATAATAACCATAATATTTAATCATTTTCATTCAATCTGCATTTTTTTTAAAATAAATAATAATTTTAATAAATTTGTTGTTTTAAGATTAAAAATTATAAATAAATAATAAAATTATTGAAAATAAGAATAATAGAGTAAATTTAATTGGGAGAAGGGTGAGTATTAGCATCTTTCACCTTCATTCTCATAATTAAAAATCGAACTTTTCTTACATCCACACATGTTTTGTAAATTTTTTCAATTAAATTTAAGATTGGGTGGCCGGGTCGAACTCGGTTTGAATTTTTTTTGCCATACCTAACTAGGACATCTCATGAGCTACCTATCAATATTATCTTTAATTTTATGTTTTACATTAAAATATTAATTGAAAAAATCCATGAAAAAGAAACGAATGAAAACTAAAAATATAAAAATAAATCAGACAAGATATTAATGGTTTAAAAATTGGATCGGAGATTGAATCGGTAAAATTTTGGTTTAAGATTCAATTGATTCAACTGGTTAAATTTACGATCGAACCGTTTAGTAAATAAATTAATAATATGAAACTAAATTTTATAGATATGTAACACATAATCATATATTTATAACTTAATATTTAATATTTTAAAAATTAATACAAACTTAATACAATAATATGGATAGTGTTGGGGTTGGTTGAAAATATACATGTTGAAGAAGTTCCACATCGCTTATTTTTGTAAAGGAAAAGGGAGTCCAAGACTATATATAAAATTAAAGTTTTTCTAAGTCTCACATCGCTTAATTTAGTGAATGAATAGGAAGTCCAATGTTATATATAAGATTCAAGTTTTTCTTTACAAGATGCACCGGTCAAAAACACTTTAAGCTTGTATTTGACTTTCTTTATTCTCTTATACTCTTGTATTAGAGTGTTACGAGATGTAGTTAAATATTTGTTTTGGAGGGTGTGGATGTATTGGGGGCATGAGTTAGTTGAGGATATATTATGTGTTGTAGCAATTTTTACATTGTGTTATTCTTCTGATTGTCTATTGACAACGGCCGGGATTTTTTCTTCGATTTTGGAGTTTCCACGTTATATCCCTGTGTTGTTATTTTATTCCTCTTTTTCTCTATGATTTATTTTTCCCAACAACTAGTATCATAAATTTTGGTTCTATCCGGGGATAAGTGTTCTTAGTATGCTCTGTGGTTGCAGCTTTGGCTGATCTTCCACATTAGAAAAGAAGAGTATCGTTGTGAAAGAGTTGTTGAGCTGCAGTCATAGGTTTCGCTGTGCAGTTTGGGCTAGAGAAAATTGATGGAAGAATTGTTTTTGACTTGTGAAAAGTTCGAGTAAAAAATGTATTGACAAAATCAAGATTACACAAGGTGCAAGATTATGTCGGCGGTTGAAGAACTTCCTACCAACATAGAAGTTTCACCATAAAGTTTCGACCTGATTTTTGGCATGTGAAAATTCTTGAAGTGGTTTAGCTTCAAGTGAAGTATACTCTACTCTTCTTTAGGTGAAGTATGATAGTTTTTAAAACTATGATTGTCTGTGAAGACAATGTGAACATTTTTGGAGTGGTATAGTTTCAAGTGACTATATTCTTTATGGTGGAGTATGATTATCGGTGAAGACAATGGAAGCTTATGTATTATTTTCAATCAATATGGAGATTGTTGGGGTTGGTTAAAAATATACATGTTGAAGAATTCCCACATCGCTTATTTTTGTAAAGGAAAAGGGAGTTCAAGACTATATATAGAATTAAAGTTTTTCCAAGTCCCACATCACTTAGTTTAGTGAATGAAGAGGGAGTCCAAGGCTATATATAGGATTCAAGTTTTTCTTTACAAGATGCACTAGTCAAAAATACTTTAAGCTTGTATTTGACTTTCTTTGTTCTCTTATGCTCTTGTATTAGAGTATTGTGAGATGTAGTTAAATATTTGTTTTAGAGGGTGTGGATGTATTGGGGACCTGGGTTAGTTGAGGGTATATTATGTGTTGTAACAATTTTCACATAATGTTATTCTTTGATTGTCTATTGACAACAATTGTGATTTTTTTCTTCAATTATAGAGTTTCCACGTTATATCCTCGTGTTGTTATTGTTATTATTTTGTTCCCCTCTTTTTATATGGTTTATTTTTCTCAACATATAGTATATATAATAACACAACATAGTTATACACTTCATTTCAATCTTTGTTTAAGAATAATTTGAACAAATTAAACTAATTCAAACCAAAATTAAAATAATAGAACATAATAACTAATATAAAGTTCAAATAATTAAGAACACTTAAATTAAATAAGATAGAATACCAAAAATAAATAATATAATATTTTTAATTTTGATATTAACATATTAATTTTTTTAAATGTAAAAAATTGGCCAATTCAATGATTTTTTTGAACGGTTGATTTTATAAAACTGGCTCTGATTCTTTGGTTTAATTGGTTTTTGACGGTTCAATCCAGTTTTACTTCAATTTTGATCCAGTAACGATTTTAAAATGTTGAACCAACCATATTCATCTCCGATTCCCGATCCAACCAGTTTAAAAATCCTTTTTACCATCCTTTAAAACATATGTGTGAACATTAATTTTAACTATGTTATTGATAAATACATGTGGGAGTATTCAAGAAATCACAAAACATATATGTTGAGAAGTAGAGGACTCGCCTAACAAAGAAAGGACAATGAACTGAGCATCATTTCTAAGATAATATTGCTAGGAGAAGACACATGCTCGATAAGCGAAACATATGTGGTTCAAATGAATTTTGGGCTAAGTTACCTCATGGAAAAGTAAGGGAAGTAATGTGTTCTCGATAAGAGAAACAAGGTGGTTTAGACCACTTGGTTAAGTTACTTCAAGATGAAGAAAGGGTTTGCTCGTTGGGCAAAAAGAGAAGTTCGTTGGGTGAAATGAGGCGGTCAATGCCCACTTTGGTGAACTGGACATAACTTCTAGCTGAAAATAAGTAGGTATGTTTGGCGAGCTAATGACTTTGTTGGGAAAAAATTCTTACTCGTCCCTCTATAAATAGAGATCACATCCATTCATAAATCATTCAATTATTCCATAATTGAGAATGGAACAGGGAGAATTGATAAGGAGAAATCCCAAGGGAGGTATTGGAAATTGAAGGTGGAAGCTTCGTCCGGACATAGAAAATTTCGCTGATGCTTTTCCACCTCTTTCTTCTTAATCATCATTGTAAAGCTATAATGAGTAAGAGTAGCTAAATTCTCTTTTGTTGAGGTTACATTTAATTGTCTAAATACTCATGTATTCATCTTAATAATAGTATTATATATGTTATAGTTATTCATTAATGTTGTTGATTATCTTGTTCGTAATGCTCATTATAACCTAGCTAATTATAACTTGTTATAATCGTTTTAAATTGATATTGAACATTACTTTTCATAACTAGATCAAAGATTTTCATTTGTTAAATACAAAAAAATTGAAGACAGATTTAGATTTAGCATTCACATATATTATTGAAACTTAATGTTATTGTATTGGTTAACCGGATTAGAGATTGTCAGTTAAGAAATATGATTGGTTTCACATTGTTGTATAGATATAAACAACATATGTAGAGCAATAGGTGATACTATTAATTGTTAACCAAAATATATATAATTGGTCCCGAGAATACGTGAGGATAGGATAATGAACTCTAACCTCATAAATCTCATTTCATTTATTAACCGTATTTCATGTACCATCATTTCAATTCAGTTTTATATACAAACAACTTTTCGAAATATGTTCCTTAAAATCATAAAGTTCATTGAACGAATTCAATATTACATCAGTCTCTGTGGATACGATAATACAAAAATACTTACTTTTGTTCATTCAACAATCCCTCCGCTACTTTCATATATTTGATCGAGCCATCTTTGTTTATTTTCATCCACAAGATATGCAACTTTCTCCATATCACCATAATTTTTTAAGGGATTTCTATAACGTCTCTTAATTTATAAGTTATCCAGAATCTCATGCTCTTTTCTACGGTTTGCAATCCAGCCTTTTGAGAGCGACAAACTCTTTTTTTTAAGGCCAAATATTGTTGGACATGTGTCTCCATAGAAAATTGTGGAGGTTTGAAAAACTAGTTTAAAACAAAATCATTTGCAAAACCAGAGTCTGACAATATTTTGTAAAACAAACAAGTAAATAAGCAGAAGAAAATCAAAGGAAAGAAAATGACTGTAAATAAAAGAGATAAGGAAAGAGATAGACTGCCAAAGAATTATACAAGCTCGACCTAAGATGACATACTCCGGTCTCCAAGAATTATTTTTGAGAGGATCCAATAAACTTGAGAGCTTTTAGAAGGATTTTCCCATGAAATTTCTTATACAAGGAAATGAAGTTTTCATGATAACTTCTAACTAAACAACAAACAAGACTTTAGAGTGGTAAGTATCCAAATCAAACATAGATTTTTCATGGGTTGATCTTGAACCAAGATAGAGTTTTGATTTGACTATCCTCCAAACTGAACTAGAGTTTTGAGCAGACTGGCCAAGAATTGAGGTGATATTTTTACCGAATTAATCTCAAACCTACTAAGTTTTTACTGGGCTGAACTCAAGAACCAAGTAAGATTTTAACCAGGCTAATCTCAAAATGATATAGCTTTTAATTGGGATGAGCTCAAGGACCGCCGTGGAGATTTATTGGTTGATATTCATGAACCAAAAGAGATTTTTTTCTTCAAGGTGAAACTCACGAACCAAACAGGGACTTCCTAAGATAACCCCTAAACCAAACAAGAGATTTTACATGGTTTAGGTCGCAACCAAAATAATAACTTCCTATGAAATATTATTTACTCAAGAAATAATATACTCTTGTTAATTTACAATTTTGTCCTCACCTGTAACAAAGATCCTCACTTACACTTAAGACTACTCTCAAAGAATTATGACTAAATATATGTCAGTAACATGAGATATTTAGAGAAATGAAAAGTGAGATTTAAACTCGTTTTCTAGATGTAAAAAAGTGATAGAGATGCTCTCTATTTATATGTTAAGACATTGTATAAATTTGGAAATAAACCATGAGGAAAATCAATGATGTAATCAATTATAGACCTTAAATAATCATTTTTTAAAGTCACAAATGAAAGATTTTGATATTGTTAGCTGGAAAATACGACGCTCAAAATTTCAAACAAATATTAAGGTTTCTTCGAAGAGGAATTAAGAGTATTTTGAAAGATATATTGACAGAAGTATGTTATGGTCTTTTCAACCAGACTTTCGCTAAGTATGGCAAATTCGAAACTTCATATTCGAAATAATATTTGAGGCGGGTTCAATTGAACGATTTGAAATAAGGCTGAAATGATACAAGTTTTGGCGTTTATCTGTATTTTCGAAATAAGACACGTGAATACATTTAAAGGATCAAATGCATACAAGAGAGAACGTGTCATCTTCTGATAAGAAGATTGTTCGTTTAAGATTAATATAAATATGAGTATTTTAGTTTAGATTTATGGGTGTTCAATTTTTGTATAAATCACTCTATACACTCAAAGTATCAAAGTTAATCGAGAAAAGAGTTCTAAGAATGTACGTTTGAAACTGGACTCTTTTCCAAACAAGAGAAAAACAACCACTAGGCATTATGCTCCTTGAGATAAAAATTTAACCAATTACTGTACAAGATAAGATCAGAACCAGATGTTCAGAATATTTCTTCTGACATCAGAATGGGTAGTAATGTTAAAAGTGTGGAAACTGCAAAGAATGTAGCTCTGACTGGCAGGTATAAATCTGATACAGATTCATGTGGTGATGATCTTACTTATGAAGAACGGGTAAGTCTCTAAAAAGATCTCTGTGAAAAGTGAATAATTGTATAAGATAAATGAAGCACAGAAGAAGGCCATAACTTAACTTCAGGAGGAAAAAGAATTGATAATGCCTAGCAGTTGTTTTTTTCCTGTTTGGAAGACTAGCGCTTGTTTGTCCTAATGTTGTGAAGGATAGATAGTACATTCTCATAAACGAGTCTTTTTTCTCCTATTTGAAAGATTAGCGGTTGTTTACTAAATTTTACGATAAACAAATATATAGTCGTTGCCAATCAATTTTAGACTCAACCAAGCAACATCTAATAAATTAGGTTAATGGTCTAATTGATTATTTATTTGAAAGGGGGCTTTTAATCAATTAGACACTCACCTGATCAACTAGCTATGCCTTAAAAATATTTTAGGTGGTTTAAATAAAAAGTGAGAGCTTTCTCAAATAGTTTTAGTGTGTGTATGATTTAGCAATATTATTTCTAGAAATACCCTTGTGTCTTTATAAGATATTGGTCACTCAGACAGACACGACCAAGCGAGCTTTCACACTTCCTCTCTTTTACAACTTTAAAGCTTCAAGTCTTGACATCATTATCTTTGAGCTTAACACCATAAAAGAACCTTAAATATTCTTAATGAAATTTGAGATATCTTCATGTTGATTTCCATCACTTGAGAGGATAAACCACCAGTGACCCTTGAACGAAAGTCTTTATTTGAAAGTCATTTGACTAAATTGTTGACTTTAAAAAGATGTCTTGATATTCAAGAGTATAGCTTGATTCAAGAGGATAGCTTACTCAATCATTTTGTGCATCTTTAACCTGTTGAGCTATCTTCAGTAGATACTTGACTTCACTAGATATTGTTTGATATTAAGTTTTCCATCAACAAAACTAAACAGTTACTCAATTGACTTACAACTTTTCTATTTATACGCTTCACCACCTTGGATCATCTTGATTATACCTGCAAGCACATAAACCCACAAATGTTCTCAATTTTTACTTGCATACTAGTTTTGAATTATTGAAACATACTTCAACTCTTTATCAAACCAAATAGTTGCTTCCTCTATATGATTAGGTTGACAAAAAAATAACTTGGCAATATCTATGCAGGATCGAAGTAGAAAAACTCACTCTGAGAATTCTTTAGTTGTGGTAGAAGATACATTAGATCAATCATCTTCGAAGCTCTTTTCATGAACAACCCTTTGATAAAATTGTCATTTCGACTAATCACCTCTCCAAACAACTTTATCTCCAACACCGACCTACCAATGTCTGACGGGAATAAATTCTCACAAGTTTACTACTATCACATGAAAACTAAATAATCTCAGTCTTACTAATATTCAATTTGAGACCTAATTTTATATTGTAAATTTTATATATATAAGTCAGGTATGATCATAATTATTACTAAAAAGTTTACCTTATGATTAGTCCATAGATTAATAGAGAGCGTGCTTTTTACCGATGTTACCAAATTCTCCAAATGGAAGAAACAAAACATGATGCTACATGATACCATACCTTATCGAAGTATTATAAAACCAGTGTGCTAACCAAAACCATTCATGTGAATCCTCACAGACAATTTTAATTTAATCAAATAATATTAAAATAAAACAAATACTTCCTTCTTATTTCACTTCCAGAACTTTCCTAACAAGAATCCACTCACTCCATCACTCTTATCCACTAGCTATTCATAAAAATGATTTTTAATAAAATAATATAATACTACTTTCAATATCTCTAGAATGTTCTTAATAATACTCTTCTCTTTAATATTATTTTTTCTCAAACATTTTATTCTCTCTTCCTTTGCAACTTTCTTCAATTATGGAAAGGCAATTCATTCATCTCTTTTTCTTCAACTGCTTTAATAACTTTCCAAATTTCTTGTTTAAAAATTAATTCATATATTTCATTTTTTTTTCTCACTTCTTTTTACTCATAATCAATTTCATTAAATCAAATCCTTTTATTTAATATTATGCATATTTTTTAAGAATATTTTTATTAATTTAAATAATTTATGATTACTCGTGTAAGAGAATTCAGATATTCATGAAATTATGCAAGTAATTTAGTATAATTATTTGTTATTTCATATAAAGTTAATTGTTAAGTAATGTAAATAAAAGTTGTCTGTTTCCAGAAAGTTTCTCTAACAATTTCTTAAAGTTTCTCTATCAATTTATTTACATGATCGATTAATAATATTGTTAGTATAATTTCTTAGTTTTTAATAGATGGTGTCTACACATATAAAGTAAAAGCATACAATTAGTGAAGATTTATTTTGATCCTCACGAAGATTGTAGAACCAGATTTTTATTAAACAAAAATCTATTAAAAAACAAATAATTTTTATAACTTGATTATAGAAAAACAAATTTTTATTAAGAATTTGTATTTATCAATATTTACTCGTGTTCCGATGTCATAATTTTTAATGAATGTATAATATTTATAAAAAGTGAAAATTTATTATGGTCTTCACGAAGATAGCAGAAACAGATTATTTCTTAAAAAATATATTTTATTTATTTTTTTATAACATTAAATCGACACAGCTGTTTTTAAATCTACATTGCGTAGTATTAATTTAGAGTGAAAATTTAGAGGGAAGATTCATTACAGTTCTTCAAAAAAAGAAAATTGTAGAGTTGAAATTAGTTTTTGTGAATAAAAAAACTTATATTCAATCTCTTAAAAAATTTAATCGAGTCATATTAATCTATTTATTAATATTTTTTAAATTGATTTATTTTCTATTTTTTAATCGTGACTAAGTTACACGTGTGTTACTTATGTCACGTGTATTTTTTACAAAAGAGACATTTACACTACGCTAAAAAAGATCTACGAAAGCGTTTTTTTTTGCCTTTAAAAGCGCTTAAAAGCGCTTTCTAAGGTGGCGCTGCTATAGGTTTTAGCAGCGCTTTTTGTTTAATGAAAAGCGCTTTCGTAGGTCTACCTATGACAACGCTTTTTCTAAAAAGCGCTCTCTTAAGTACCCTTTTGGCAGCGCTTTTTCTAAAAAGCGCTCTCTTAAGTAAGTTTTTGGCAGCGCTTTTTTATGAAGAAGCGCTCTCTTAAGTAGGCTTTTGGCAGCGTTTTTTTATGAAGAAGCGCTTTCATTGGTGGCGCTTTTTTCTAAAAAAGAGCTTTCATATGTTGTCTTTTAGCAGCGCTTTTGCCTGTAAAAGCGCTGTCATATGTTTACCTTAGACAACGCTTTTTGTGAAAAAACGCTTTCATAGGTTACCTAAGGCAGCGTTTTTCTTCAAAACACGTTTTCATAGGGTGTTTTTTTTAGAGGTATAATTTATATAATTCATATACCTGTATTGTTTGCAGCATATTATTTATATAAACCATAACTTGTAATTCATAAACCGCGGTAATGCATTGTATACCATTGTAATCTAAAATATATATACACCTTATTTGTACCGCAAAATATATATAAACCATTGATATCAACATTGTAACTCAAAATCAGTCTTACAAAATCAACCCTAACAACAACTAAACCAGTCCTTATATGATTCTCTTCTCAATAAAATATTGATATAATTCCTCTTTGATTTCTTCCAACTGAAGTTTCGTGTAATATGCACATTTGTACTCATCGAAGTACTATATAACAAAATATAATATGCATGATTTAGTTAAAAGTAAAAAATTATATGAAATATCCGAGAAATAATAAAACAAATCCTAAGTTATAAATCCATACCGTGACTGGAATCTCTATTTGATTCAGTTGAATGATTTCTTTGATAAACCGCATAACGAAGTATCTGCAATCTATACCGTTTTGCTGTTGAGGACACTACATATAAAAACAAATAAGAATATATAGTTGTATTGTTTTATCAAATAGCATAAATATTATAAGAAAAATAGTGAAAATTAATATACCTGCACTTTGATCCAATTAATGTTGTTTGATTTAGACCGTCGTACCCGAGCTTCTCTTTGACACCAGAATACTTGTATCGCTCTAACAAAATAAAAATATATATTTAGAACAATGTCACAGAAATAATTAAATATATAAACACACACAAATATTTAGAATAATCTCACTTACGTATCAATCATTAACTTCATATCCGGATAATTTGTCCAATCACCGTCAACCGAATTCAGATAATAAACCACTTCTTTTATAGGATCGATAGCAACCAACAACCAGTGACGTCTATAAATTAAAACAACAGTTTAGAAAAAAAAATTCTACGCAAAAATTACAAATATTAAAATGAACTTAGAATGAAAATCTAACCCTGTAGGAATAGTATTATACGCCCAAAGATATAAGCTTTTTGTACTGCCAGTTGCCATGAATCTTTCGACTAAGTGCTCTCTTACTGATTCCGGTTCCCTACCAATTGTCGCTCCGCTGATACGGGAGGAAGACACAAAATGGAATATGTTTGACAATTGATTCCCGCGCATCAATTTGTCATATAACAACCTTAAATAAAAATATAATTAATATTAGACTATATTCATTGAAATGTTTAAAAAAGATTTCAGCTAATTACATAATATAAAGATGGGGGTTACCGGATGTATGCGTGCATAATACTGACGCCCAATTCTTTATGACGGAAAATCTGTTCCACGTCCTCATGTCCAATTATTTCGGTGCAAGGAAAACCAAAGATACCTTGATCCATATCCATTTGACGAATACCACCATCCATCAAATCTGTTGTTTCCACTATTGTTTCAAGACACTGTCGGTATCGAGGGAAAAATCTAATAGGCACCCTTTTCTTGGGTGGTACGCTAACGATCTTCTGGCTCACTTGTTGTGACCCTTGAAAAGGTACCTAAAAATCATATAGACTCAGTTAAATTATAAAATTATGCAGTTTTTTATTTGGATCATATAATTAACACTTTAAACGTACCTCTTTTTGTGATACATCAGACTCGTCGTGCCGCAAAATCCCTTTACCCTTAGATGTAGGTGTTGTAGGAGTCTATAATTACCGTGGAAATAACTGAGGTCAGAACTGACAGTTGAATACTTAAAGATTCATAATTGTTTTCAACATACCTGATCATCTATGAAAATGAGGTCCGATGGCCATGCAACAAAAGATCCTATTGCATCTCGCAGCAATGTGGTCTCAGCAACAATGTCGGGTACCGGCAGCAACGCATCCATATCTAAAGCAATGTCAACCGATACTTTCATGTGTCCATTCGGAAGCGGTCTATGGTGAAGTAAATCTCCCGAAGTGTTATGGACTTTTCCCTTGCTAACTAGTCGATAAGTCGGCGATGATAGGTATAGCTGGCAAGATGAAATGCCCTAAACCAATAATAACCGTTAGAAGTGACTAAAAATATTCTATAATAATAACTGATATATATTGAAAATTACCTCGGGAAATTTATGCTGATAGTTGATACTAGCTTTGTCACTAGTTTCTTTCAATTGTGAACTGCTCTTTTCCGCCATATATCTCTCTTTATCCTTCTGCAATTCACGGACTTGATCTTGTAAATCCTGCAATGTTTACATCACTTCTGCATTGCTAGGATTTCTTCTCCTTGGATGCTTATACAAAGAGGTTAGAGTTACACCATGACCTTTACCCCTCACCCGACCCGGATACTCAGCAATATTTAGTGCTCGACTAAGTACGCTCCTGGTATCCTGATGGTCCTCACCTGGGGATACCGATTGCGACAAGGTCTCCTGTAATTCATTTACATATCGAAAATTATTAGTGGAGATAAAAAATTATTTAAATATTAATAAACATTAATTGATTTAACTAAAGACACAATCTTATACTTACACATTCATCATACACATGTTGAATATCGGGATTAACAGCTTGATCCTTTCCCACACGGGCTTCCTTCCACAACAAATGTGCCGGTAGTGATGTTGCGTCACTTTTCGTCTCTTCTAACTACGCATTGACACAAGTCTTAAGATCATCAATTATAACACATTGAGAGAATTAATAAGATCGTAGAGTTTATATTTACTTACAATTTTTTCCTCTAAGCGAGCATATCCCAAACGCCCTTTTTTGTATGGATATGCGGTTTTTGACGCTCTCTCGCGATTGATAGCACTCACTTTCTTGAAATTCTCGTCTCTTCTTTGGCCTACAAAACCAACCCATTCTTCAGGTGTAATGAAGTTCTCATATTTCTTTGGACGTTCCGGATCCTCTTCAAGAAAATTTCCTTCATCATCTTTAAGATACTTGTTTGTTAAAAATGTTCTCCACCCTCTGTGTCTTTTTCCAGCCAAACCCATTATATACTTTTTACGGGTATCTTCAATGTTACCTCTACAAAAAAACATACGCATAAAGTGTGTTAGTAAAAGAAATTTAAACACATATTATCGTCAAGATAAAGCAAATAACAAAAACCATATATGTACCTTTATCTCAGTCCAAACTTTCTCCTTAGCCTCATCCAACTCTCCTCATTTCCATCTAGGAGTGGTGATCGGAGTGTGTATACGAACAAGCGTACCAATGTAGCTTGTCAACTTTGCAGCATTAGACCCAATTAGTTGGTCATTATCATTCCAATCTACATTATATGTTACTCTTCTATCTCTATCATAGATGATTCCCCTCATAATAGTTATACCTCATGTAATATCTTTTTCTGAAGTCTTTTCTGAAGTATTTTCTGGAGTATTTTCAAGAGCATTTTCAGGAGCATTTGCATCTTTTGAGTTTTCTTGATTACTAGCCATTTGACCTGTAATAATGAAAAAAAAATAAAAACGAAATGACAAATATAAAAATGAAATGGAAAATAAAAATGAAATGACAAATAAAAATGAAATGACAAATAAAAGTGAAATGACAAATATAAAAATGAAATGACAAATAAAAATGAAATGACAAATAAAAATGAAATGACAAATTAAATTTTATTGAACGATATAGGCTATAATGATATATACTATTACCCTTTTCACTAAGGTCTCTTTCTTTTCTTGGTAGGAATGTGTTCTACTCGTCTCTTAACAACGCCGACAGTTGGATTGATCCAAATACCCTCATTATGATCATTTCTAATACATGATTCATTATCATTTTGATCAGTTATGGTTAAAGATTCAATGTCAACACCAATATCACTTTGATCTCTAATGCTTTCATCAATTACTTTGTTAGATAATAGCACTATAGACTATTTCGTACTTGTCGGATCATTGACATAGAACACTTGTTTAGCTTGAGAGGCTAGAATGAAAGGCTCATCTTTGAACCCCACCCTATTAAGATCCACTTGCAAAAAACCTGACATATCCATTCGTATGCCATTATTATTTTCAACCCACTTGCAACCAAATATAGGAATCTGAAACTTCTCGTAATCAAACATCCAAATGCGCTCGATAACCACAAAATATGACAGATTTGCAAATTTTGGGTTTAAGTCCTTCACACTTGATATATGCATTGCTTCAGCGATCAAGGTGACACCACTATTTTGCATAGTACTTTTGTCATCCTGTTCTTTGGTATAAAATGTGTATCCATTAATTGCATATGCGCTATAAGAAAACACAACTAAACTTGGACCGTATGCTAAACATCTCAACCTTTCTGTTACTGAAGCATGATCTGAACGATACTTTGAATAAATATGTTCCTTAAACCATGGTATGAAACTTCGATTGTGCTCTCGTACAATCCAATTCTCATTTCTATTCGGATTTAAACCTCGAAGAACACCCTTGTGAATTTCAACATACGGCTCAACTTCAAGCTCATTATGCAGAACATACAAATGCACTTGATCCCGTTCGACCATTGATACTGTCACAACTTTATTTCCAATTAGCTTCTTACCTTCTTTCTTTTCAACAACATGAGATTTGGGGAGTCCAATTGATTGAACATTTGACAGATATTCAGTACAAAACTCAACCGCTTCTTCAACAATATATCGTTCTGCAATACAACCCTCTGGTCGACTTCGGTTTTTCACATACCCTTTTAATATTTTCATATAATGTTCAGTAGGGTACATCCATCTCATATAAGTTGGTCCGCACAGTTGTGTCTCTTTGACAAGATGAACGACAAGATGAACCATTATGTCAAAAAACGAGGGAGGGAAATACATTTCAAGATCACACAAAGTAACAACTATTTCTTTTTGCAATGTTGGTAAGATCTCAGGATCGATCACCTTGCTGAAAATTGACTTGAAGAAAAAACGCAGTTTAGTTATTGCGCTTCTTACTTTTTCTGGAAGAATAGAACGTATACCTATCGGTAGAAAATGTTCTATTATAACATGGCAATCATGCGTCTTTAAACTCTTTAACTTGAGGTCTTGCATAGACACAAGTCTTCTAATATCTGATGAGTAGCCTTCTGGAACTTTAACCTCACTTAGGAACTTACACAATATTTTTTTCTCCTTTCTGGATAGAGTGTAAACAGCAGGTGGTAGATATGTTCGTGTTCCTTTTTTCACGGGTCCCAATTCAGTTCTTATTCCCATCTCTACCATGTCCTCCCTTGCTTTAAGACCATCCTTAGACTTCCCTTTTATATTGAGTAACGTACCAATAACACTGTCAAATACATTTTTTTCAATATGCATAACATCAAGAAAATGTCTTACGTACAAAAATTTCCAATATGGCAATTCAAAAAAAATTGACCTCTTCTTCTACCCACCTGTAACAACTTTATGTGCAAAAGGCTTGCCAAACTGAAGACTCACATCTTTCACCTTTTCAAATAATTGATCACCTTTCAATCCAGGCGGAGCTCTACGTTGTTCGGTATCTCTGTTGAACGCTTTTCTCCATCCACGATATTGATGTTTAGAATTTAAGAATCTACGATGACCGAGAAATACATTCTTCTGACAAAGTTTCAATCGCATCGTATCGGTTCCATCTTCACAGATAGGACACGCTTTTTCACCTTTAATGTTATACCCGAATAGATTTCAGTAGGCTGGAAAATCGTTAATTGTTCCAAACAACATCGCCCTCAAGTTGAAACTTTCTTTCCTATACCCATCATAAACCTCCACACCGTTCTCCCACAAAATCTTCAAATCATCGATTAAAGGTTCCAAATATACGTCTATGTCATTTCCTGGTTGTTTAGGCCCAGAAATTAACATATATAACATCATGTACTTACGCTTCATACATAGCCACGGAGGTAGGTTATAAATCATAAGAATCACAGGCCATGTGCTATGCGAGATACTTTGAATACCGTGTGGGTTCATTCCATCAGTAGACAATTCCAAGCGAAGGTTTCTTGCTTCTTTTCCAAATTCAGGATATTCATTATCAATTTTCATCCACTGTGGTGAATCTGCCGGATGTCGAAACTTTCCATCAATAATTCTTTCATCTGCATGCCAAGTTAAGTGTCTTGAATCAGTTTCACTACGATACATCCGTCTAAATCTCGGAATTATAGGAAAATACCATAAGACTTTTGTCGGAGACAACTTTTTCTTATATCGAGGGGCACCGCATTTAGGACACTCATTTAACGATGCATACTCGTTTCGAAAGAAAATGCAATCTTTTGGACATGCATGTATCTTGTCATAGCTCATGCCAATAGAGTACAACATCTTTTTGGCCTCATACGTTCGATTGGGGAGAACATTATCCTCTGGTAGCATATCTTTCACAAGGGCTAATAACTCTGTGAAACTTTTATCCGACCATCCATTGCCCTCCTTTAAGTTGTACAACTTTAATACCACAGACAATCTTGTGAATTTTGTACAACCATTATACAACGGTTTCTCTGCATTGCTTACCAACCTCTCGAAAATTTTGGGACAATCATTAATATCTTCTTCAAGCGCTTCTGCAATCTCTTCAACTCGATCATAATCGTATGTATCTATGCCATTGTCGTTTGAAGCATACGTCCTATTATCCCCCGATTCATCATTCCCGTCACTTTTCTCACCATGCATATTCCAACATGTATAACTTTTATTAATTCCATACCGTATTAAATGCGATGCCAACTGAACCGCATCAACCCGATTCCCATAACAGCAACACAAACAAGGACATGTCATTCGACCGGGGTCTTCGGCGTGCGCAACAACAAACTTAACGAATTCTGATACCCTGTTCTCGTACTCTTTCGACAATCGATTGGAATACATCCATGTCTTATCCATGGTTTACGGTTTCTGAGTCAATCTGAGCTAAATGATAAATTAGAAAACAAAACCAATACTCAAAACTTGCACTTGCTCTTGCACAACCATATAACAAAACCAATACTCAATACTTTTCACTAAATTCATTTTATTCTATCAACTACTTTAGTACACAAGTATAACACAAGAAACCATAAACAAGAAACTATCATTGCTCAAAATCAATCATAAAAAGCACACGAAAAAAACAATATATTAATAGAGTTAACAATATATATATATATGGCTACCTTTATTAAATATTTTGTTACGCTCTCTATTATTTCTCTCTTAGCTTGTTTTACCAATGCACAACTTGTTAATATAAATGATGTTTGATAAAATAAAAAGCACATGAAAATGTGTTGTTTTCTACTAATATTTATTCCATAGAAGTTGTAAAAATAATCTATATTCATAATATGTGAGGTATTATCCAGTAGCCACACAAATAAGTTGAAAATTAAGATGAGTTGTCAGTTCAAATATGTAAAAATTTCTAAGAATTATTAGAAGATAGTCACATCTTTATTCATACAAAACTATTCTAGAAATTAGAATCAAAGCAAGCATAGAACAATTTATTCATACAAAACTATACTAGAAATTGAAATACCTAGAGCTGAGTTGTGTAACTTTGTGTTGTATATTGTTGTGATTTCTGATGCAGCAAACTTTATGATTTCACCTTGCGTTTCTCCTGTGGCAAGTGGTGGTCGTTGTTCTGATGAAAGAGTACTGATAAACGGAGGCGGAGGTCCTGATGAGGGAGTCCTGAAACTTCCCCCAGTGGTCCTGAACAGGAAGACGGAGGCAGAGATCCTGATGAACGGAGGCAGAGGTCCTGAACAAGAAGACGGTGGCAAGTGGTGATGGTGACGAAAATCTGCTCGTAGATGCTAACGGCGGCAGAGCTCTGGTTTAGGGCTTTGATGATTTCGTGAAGAACAATAGAAAAGTGATGATACAAATTTTTGATAATTATAAAACTACCTACGAAAGCGCTTTTAAAAGCGCTTTCTAAAGGTCACCTATAACAGCGCTTTTTAATGTAAAAGTGCTTTCGTAGCATATCCTATAGCAGCGCTTTTAAAAGCGCTTTCTAAAGGCCAGCTTTAGCAGCGCTTTGTAAAAGCGCTTTCTAAGGATAACCTTTAGCAGCGCTTTTGAAAAGCTTTTTCTTAAGGTACCCTCTGAAAGGCACCCTTTAGCAGTGCTTCTCAAAAAGCGCTTTCTAAGGGTGACCTTTAGCAGCGCTTTTGAAAAGCGCTTTCTTAAGGCACCCTTTGAAAGCGCTTTTTTTAAGCAATTTTTTTTTAAAACCTACAGCAGCGCTTTTTCCTAAAAGCGCTTTTGTATGTGTGCTGCTAAAACTTATTTTTGGCGTAGTGTTAAGTCCTTACATTAATTTTTAGCACAATTTGGTCCCTAACAAAAAAAAGACTATATTTAATTTCTTATAAAATTTAATTGAATCATATTAGTCTCTTATGTTTAATGATACTACCATTACATTAAAATTAGCTATGGAGCAAAAATTCTACATTATCATCACATACATTATAGATATACTATCAAATTTAAAATATTATAGTATCATCACATTTTAAAATATTGTACCAACAAATAGAACCTCAAAATATAAAACATCCAGTATTATCAAATTAAAATCAACAAAACAAACAAAGTGCCATAAAATTGTTGAGACGAAACTAAATAAAGTAGAAGAAAACTTCAAGTTAACTGCCATTGTTTAAATCCAGAAGTAGGCATAAATCCAGAAGTAGTAGGTCCAATTTGTGGAGATTGAGATGACCGTGGAAGGAGAAATGGAGGTGTTGATGGTCGGATCGATGAAGTCCCAACTGTTGAAGGACGTACAATAGAAGGAGGTCATGGGCTAACAAAAGGAGGTGGTGGTGGCCTAATAAGAGGAGGTCTTACAACTGGTGGTTTTGATGATTTCTGCTACATAAAGATTAACATGACATTAGATTGAAATAAAGTACAAGCAAAAGTAAAAGTGACAAATTATTACTGGTGACAAACTTTGTTATTGAGGCTGACTTTGTGACAAACTCTCCATAGTCGTTGTTTTCTTTGCTACCTTTTTTTTCTTTTTTACATATCCTGGTTTTGGAAGTCCTTTGCATGTTTTTTCATAATGACTGGCTTTACTACACTTTGGACAAATCACTTCATATCTTCTTTTAACCTTGCATGTTTCACTCTGAGGCATATCTTCTAAAATTGCATCTTTCCTTCTATGCTTCTTTGATCTTCTGAGATGTCTTTTCAGCTTTGGTGGTTGTGGCTTAGAATGCTCTGTAATTTTCCAATATTCTTGGCTGTTGAACAGTAAAATGTAGTGATCATAAGTATCATTCAAAGCTTCCATTGTGAGCCACTGATGCACATATTTTTGGGCTTCTCAACCTTATGTGTTATAGCGGCAATGACATGAATACAAGACATGTCAGTCAATTTCCACATTTGACAAGTACATGTATGCAAATCCAAGTTCACTTCAAGGCTTGTGCCATGTTTTTGA
The DNA here is from genome assembly GCA_948472305.1 of Vicia faba. Lineage (NCBI taxonomy): Eukaryota > Viridiplantae > Streptophyta > Magnoliopsida > Fabales > Fabaceae > Vicia > Vicia faba. The sequence continues at coordinate 836,093,056 of OX451740.1, forward strand.
ACCTCATATTGATCATCACTAACTATCTGAGGTGTCCACTTATTGCTCTCTACCTTTAACTTTTTAATCTTTCTTTGTTGAACAGGTGGTAATATACTCTTGCATGTGTCTAAGACTCTTTTATATGATGATATCCTCCTCATCAAGTAACACCTCAACTCTACCATCATTGTTAAAATAGTATTTTCCTTATATTTCACAATCTTGCTATTCCAAACTTCACACATGTTGTTTGTGATGTTATCCAACTTTAGTCAATAACTGAAATACGCTTTCACCCATGATGTTTAATCAATAATGTTGAGATAACTCCATGCTTTTTCATTAAGTGTCTTCAATCTGTCCATATGAGCATTAAACTCTAGTTCAATTATACTTTTTCACATTTCCACACAAGACCTCATAACTCTTTGTCCTTAAATTGCTCGATGAAGTTCTTCCATATATGAAGTGCACAATTCCTATGATAAGCACGTGGCGTTACTTCTTTTAGTGCAGGCATTAATTCCTATAACAAGATAACAAAACGATAATGAAAAAGGCTATAATACGGTGGTAGAACTGACTGTTATACTAGTTTTGCGTTTTTTATTCGCAAATGTTGCGGTAAGCAAGATTCGCCACACTTTTCTTTTATCCAACAAAGGAAAGGGTGAAAAGAACAGAAAATACCTTTCGAGATTATTTCTGAGTAAGGGAGGTAGATTATGGAAAGGGAAAGTGTTAGCACCCTTTCCATCCGTAGTTATCTACGGGCTCTTAGTTGCTAGCTCACTTTAAAAATGCTTTTTTTTGTGTAAGTGTACTTGAAAATATTTTGAAAAAGATGCCTAAGTGCGGCGAACTTTGTAATGTTTCTCGTTTCAGCGAGAACGTATACAAAATGCTTTGTCTTTGAAAATATTTTAGAGAAGAGTTTGTGTATGTGCGAAAAATTGTTTTGTTTGTTTTTATGAGCAAGCAACTAGGAGCTATCTACCTACTCGAAAGATTTGTTCTTTTCCTCTTTTCCTTTAGATAGTGCTATCCTACTATTAGTTAGTAGGTAGCCCTATCGTTGGATGTTTTGAGGGATGGGCAAGGGTCATCATACAGTCATAAAGGCAACTCGTAGGACACTTTAGCAATTTTATCGTAAGGGACTAGATCGTTTACCGTAGGCAGCATCAGAGGGTCACCGAGGGACTAGGATCTTTTTAACTGAGGGTCTTTGCTAAAGTGTCCCACGTTCGAGGGACATGACTGTTTTTCAAAGGCAACAAGTGGAGGTACCTTAGAGGTGCGCGTGTGCGAGTATGTTGTATTCAGTTATTTTATTTGATATTAGGTTTGCTAATGTTTGCTTTTAGTTCTTGTCATGCAATCATATTAGGCATACATATAACAGTTTAATATCAGTGCGGGAAATTAAAGTGCGAAAGTTAAACCTAACTATTACATGGCTTCGGGGAGGAGGAATTACAACTCCAAAACTGGGGGTAAAAACATTAAAGAAAAACTAATTAGTCTATTACAATCCATGGGCAGATACAATAATAAGAAAGTAATAATGCGGGAAGTAAAGTGAACGTGAGAGGATTAAAAAGAACGTTTGATAAAAAATCTAAGGAAATCTATGCAAATTAAGAATATTCTTTTTTGGGTTATTTTTGTTTATTTTAAGAAAATATTTGAATTAAAATTAATTAAATAACTAAAACTATTTTAAATTAATTAACAAAACGATTGATTAATAATGAAAATAAAAACTAATAAAAGAAGGTTAATTCTACATGTTTTTTTTGTACTTATTAAGAAAAAGATTTGCAACCTAAATCTAATTGATTTTAAAATGAAATATAAAGTCAAAATAATTAAATTAATTAATTAATTAAAGTTTAATTAAAAACCTAAATCTATAGCTTTTTATGATTTTTCTGATTTTATGATTATAATTAAAAAAATATTACAAAGGAATAAATAAATTAAAAAAAAAAGTAGCATGGGCCTGGTATTAGAAGCAGAAATGGGGGTGTAATTTGAATTTGCCAAGCCCAATCCACAAAATCCCAGGCGCTCAAAAAATCCCCCTTAAAGAGATGCCCTGAGTCCGAATCCGGCGTTAGTTTTTGCTAAAGGTCTCAGAATTTTGTGTTTCGTAGCCAAGCTTCCGATCTGGGTTGAGAATGACATCTCATTAACCAGGCCTCAAAACTTACATGCTTCACGTCCAACCTGCTCTATATACGACTACAAACATGTATGCAAACGTCAAATGGATTAATAAATGTAAATTAACGAGATTAGATTTATATAAACTATACCAAATGGTGAAACTTGTATGGCCGTCTCGGGCGCGCTTCAAGCCAAGGTGAGGGATGGAAGTGACTCCTGGGGACCTCAGGAGTGCAAAGGTGGCACGAGATTGGATGGAGGAAGGCTGGAAATCAGGTTTTGAATTTTCACAACCTTTGAACAATTTTGGGAATTTAGAGAGCTTTTCCTAAGTGATGATTTCATCTCCTTTGCTTATGCTTTTGTTTTGTATTTATAGAGGGATGGAATGGTGAGTAAACATGGCAAGAATCCACACATAATGGCCCCCCTTTCAAAGCAATATCAAACATATTAAAATACTTTCAAAATTGTGAAAAACTTGCCCTTCTTGAGTTGCAATGAACCTAGTATTTTTCCTCAAGCCTTACACGAATTCTAAGGCCCGATATCAACCCAAATCATCAGCCCATGTGCCCATACTTTTTATTTATTATTTTATGCAATTTATTTTGTGTTTATTTGAATAAAAAAATATGAATAAAATAGAGAAAAATACAAAGCAAGGTGAGAGTGAATTTATAGGTCCTTGAGTAAGTCATAAACATATTTGAATCCCACAAAATAGGTCTATGAACTTAAAAATGCATTTTTGGTCAAAGTTGACTTTTTTGCATTTTCACCAATTTTCCCGATTTGTATTGGTCATAACTTGCTCAATTTTTATCCTTTGGAGATAATATCTGAATTTTTAAAAATCTTAAGATGTTCCCTACAATCTCTATGTTGACCATTTTTGCATTTGGATAATTTATCTTGATGTAACTTGCCTTGGAAAAAAATGCCTTTTTGTTGACATTCAAAAAGACCTGTAATGTATTGCCTCATATCATTCTAATGATGCATTTTTTGAACTTGAGGACAAAAGAAAAGTTGTAGGGAATTGAATTTTCTTCACAATGATCTTTGGTTGGGGCAAAATGGATGAAGCATGTAAAAGTTATGCCTGGTCAAAGTTCAGTTGACTTCTCCTAAGGAAACCCTAATTTGAGAAATCTTGACTTTTGATGATCTGAGGACTTTCCCTGGGGAATCATGATCAACCCTGATCAAATGATGAATATCACTTCAAAATGTTGATTTTGACCAAAAATCTTGAAGTTTGACTGTATGTTGACCATAATTGACTTTTTGATAAATGTAGTTGATTTTCAAGCATCTGAGCCATTGACTGAGCAAACTTGTGATGTAGGGCTTGAAACATTATATGAGCCTTGTTGAGGACCTATGAAGAAACATGAGAGACACTTCAGACTTTTGCAGACCAAATTTCCTTGAGAAACTCCAAACCCTAGTTGTAGGCTTTTGGTATATGAGGTGCATCTTGACTAGTCAACCCTTGGGGCGCATTGACCATTTGAAGAGCCTTGAAAGAATGCTTTAAAGAAAAATGGGAGGGAAAATTTTAGGGTACAATAGCTGCCCCTGTTCAATCTTCTTGAACCTGAAGAGTTAGATTGGCATGTTCGCCATTCGTGACTTGAAGGTAGAAGATGATTGAACACTTAAGTGCCCAGAAATTTGCACTCGCCTGTGTAAGATGGTAATGTTATTGGCAGATTGTATCAGGAATGGGCTTATAAGATGCCATTCGGAGAGATGACTGAGATTCGTCAGAGATGGGCTTATAGATGCCATCCAAAGTAAATGTTGACTTTAAACTAGAAGAAGTATCAGAATAAACCTACGGTTGGTTTAATCTGAGCCAGAAAATGTTCCTTTTATCTTTAACTGGAAGAAGTATCAGAATAAATCATTGGTCGATTTAATCTGAGCCAGAAAAAGGTCTACTGGTAGAAGTATCAGAATAAATCATTGGTCGATTTAATCTAAGCCCAAAAAAGGTCTGCTGGAAAAAGTATCAGAATAAATCTTTGGGTCGATTTAATCTTAGCCAACCACTATCTATGCTTATTTTTATCTAGAAGAAGTATCAGAATAAATCTTTGGTTGATTTAATTTGAGCCAAAAAATATCTTCAACTGGGAGAAGTATCATAATAGATCTACACCTGATCTAAGATTAGCAAGAAGAATATCTACTGGAAGAAGTATCAGAATGAACCTTTGGTTGATTTATTCTGAGCCAGCGACTATCTACGACCGTCTTCAACTGGAAGAAGTATCAGAATAAATCTTTGGTTGATTTAATCTGAGCCAGAAGAGGTCTCTTTTTATTTAACTGGAAGAAGTATCAGAATAAATCTTTGGTTGATTTAATTTGAGCCAGAAAGAGGTCTGCTGGAAGAAGTATCAGAATAAATCTTTGGTCGATTTAATCTGAGCCCGAGGATATTTATGTCCGACTTCGACTGGAAGAAGTATCAAAATAAATCTTTGGTTGATTTAATCAAAGCCAGAAGAGGTCTCTTTGTCTTTAACTGGAAGAAGTGTCAAAATAAATCTTTGGTTGATTTAATCTGAGCCAGAAAAAGGTCCGCTGGAAGAAGTATCAGAATAAATCATTGGTCGATTTAATATGAGCCAGAAGATGTTGTCTTTGAGAAGATGGTCTGGTCATACCAGTATTTGATGATGTTGGTCTGTTGGTTGATCTTTTCCTGAAATGGTAAAGAGTTAACTGTATGCAATGTCATGATGTATGAAATGCACTACGGAATAATGTTCTCAAAATAAATGAGATTGTGTTGCATGTGCTTTGTATGCATATGCTATGAAGTTTGTAAATGATGTATGAATGTAATATGTGAGCGCATAAATTTCTTTTTGTAGTATCCTTGAATTGGGGAAAATAAATCCCCGACTGTCGGTTGGAGATGAAGAATGTAATTCCTTACTATTTGTTGAAGTTAAATTCGCCGGGGATTCCCGTTTTCTGTCCGAGGGTATTTCGCTGGAGATTTTGATTTCTGCTTGAGGATAGAAGCTTTTTAGGAGAGTTGATAACCTGTCATGGTTTCTGAAATGGATTGATTACATGTACTCTGACTGGGGATGGAATAACGAACAATCCTGTGATGCGAGTAGCTACTCTTCTGGAGGTGGTTATCTTGATTAATCCTGCTAGAGAGAAGAGTTTTGTTGGAAGATTTAACCAATTTGTAAAAATAAGCTCCGTTGGGGGATGAGCTTCTGTAGCTAGAGAAATAAACTCTACTCGGGATGAGGCTTTATAAAATGCTTGAGATTTTATGAAACTCTGTTGGGGAACATTGATTTCTGCTCTCTGAGGGAACTTTGCTGGAGAGTGTTTACTCCTGCTTGGGGAAGAAAAGGTTAAAACTTTAGTTGTTTCTTTCTCTACTGGGAGTTATAATTCCTTGTATACCTTGATTGGGGATAACATCGATGGATAACTTTCTGGCTTGTCTGAGGAGGATAGAGTTGACTGATATTTGATCCAATTTTAGATTCAAATAGCAATTCTATAGGGATAGTGATGACTTCACTAGGGAAGGGAAGTTTTTCCGGTGACTCATTGTCATCTGAGTAATAGACTCAAGCTGGGGAGATTGGTCCTCACTGGGGAGATAAATCCTGTCGGGGAAATAAACCATATTGATGGAAGTATATCCTGCTGAGGGAAGCTCTTTGTCGAGGAGAATGCGCTCCGCTGGAGAGAAGTAATCTGCATGGGCTTTTACAGTTTTAAAAACTCAACTAGGGAGAAGAATTCCCGTAGACTGTAATGTTTGAGATCTTGTAGTTAGGCAATATTACTGGGAGGAAGCCTACACTCCTTTATCTGCCAGAGTGATATGTTGGGAAGATTGTGGGGAATGTATGAATTTGAGAAGATTACCATGTAGCGATAATCTCATGGCAGTGGCTCTGTAGGGATTCGTCGAGACTTGAACAAATCTCAACTTCTAAAGTCTTTGGTGAATGCTGATCATGGCGATAAGTCTTCTACTGATAGACAAGTGACAAGATGACAGGACATAGTCATACGCTTTAATCCCTAACTTTTTTCTTGGACTATCCATTCAGACTTTCAATCCACCGGGATACCTTTTTTTACCCAAGCTGCCTTTTCAGGTTTTCGAATTTCCAGGTGTACAATTTTATTTATATATCCCTAATTTTTTTCCCGAACTTTTTTGGTTCACCGGGATGCCCTTATTTTTGCCTAGGTCAATCAACCTAGCAAATCTTTTTTTTTCATGCGTAGTATTTTCTAACTATGTCCGCGTTCACAGGGTGCAAAGAATTGTCACTATCCATAGTTGTAAGTGTTGTAGCACTTCCAGAAAGATGCTTGCTTGATCGCACGTGGCCATTTGTTGGAACTCATGTTCAATTCCCCAAGTGATTCAGACGAAGGTCTGCCCCTGGCTACTTGGCACTTTTGAGAGATTCCTAAAATCTTAACTCGACTGCCCCCAGACCAGTTAGACACCATGTCATGCCCCTTGATTATGAAAGGCCTATCACTGGAAATGTCTTTCCATCTGAGGTGATTCTGTACATTGAGAGGATTTTCTTTCATTGAATTTCCATCGTGTGAATTTCTCTATTGTCGAACGATTATTCATATGTAAACAATGACATTTAAAGAATACAAAGCTTATGTCTGTCTTGAAGTTTTAAAAATACGTTTTTAGTAAACAAACAAAATTTTGTAAGAATATGAATTCAACTCAGGATTTACATTAAACCTTACAGAAGTCAGGATACCTTTTGTAACAGTATGCCTTCGAACTAACCCATGCTTCAACTAGGACTTTTAAGGGTTGTAGCGTGGTCTGGTTCACGGTTTAAGAAACAAAGGATAAAGGCTCGGAATTTATTTTTACCCAACCCATTCTTTGTGATGTTCTTCAGTCCTATACTCAGTTAATTGTGCGTTTAAATCCCAATTGAGTCTGGAATCTTTGCCCTGATATTCTGGTGATGGTTTGGATACTGAAAGTTTATTTGAGAAGGCAGTCATTTTTGTAACCTTTTCTTTTTGTTGAGGATTTGTAGCGACCTCTTTTTTTTAATGTATCATCCCTACCTTTTCCCTGAACTGTTTATTTTGTGATTACAGTTAGCGGGATGCCCCAGTTTTTTCTTAAGTCTCCTTCATAGGTTTTGACTTAGCGGGCTTTTCTTTTGGGATATGATGACTGACTGTTTTGATAATTATGCGGAACCATCACCATCTTTTGTTTTGGAAGGATGCTTCCGACACTACTTGTCGTGTACGAGGGGAAAGCTTGCGATTGAAGGCAACATTGGATTAACTGAGAAACTACCCTGCCCCAGGTTATGATTAAGGGTTTCAATTTGCGTGAAAAATAAAACTCCTACTTCTTAGGCTCAAAGGGGTTGACTAGGGATTATCTTCCTAATAACTCCACTTTTTAGGATTTGAAACAACACCTGTACATCGTCAGCAAGGTCTATTCAAAAGCATAATGTAGAGATTATGGTATCTTTTTCGTCATCCTCCCTCTAAAGGCTTATAGCTTTTAATCGAGAGTCGAATATCACAAAAAGGAAGTAAAAGCATAGTTTCAGTATAGTGAAAACGAATGGATTAATTCAAGACAAACATATGCAATGCGTTAATGGAATAACAAAGTTTGACATAAATAAGTGTTCGAACAATCAAAAGAAAATTACAATTTGAAAATTCTAATGAACAAAAAGCCTTTTTGTCTGAACTTGTCACTTTAGATGGTGTACCTTTGAGGGATGGTAGAAGAATTCAGTTTGACCATCTTGTGTGAACTCCAGCACCCCTTTGTCGATCAAGTCTGGAATCTTATTTCTCAACGTCCAGCAGCTATTAGTGTCATATCCAGGACTGTTGGAGTGGTATGTACACCTTGCATTTGGATTGTACATTGGAGATGAGGTGTTAGGATTCTGAGGAGGATCCTTCAACGTAACCATCTTGGCCTCCAACACGTGTTTCAATGCTTGAGCCAATGACACGTTGATTTCGGTAAAGCGTCTTTTAGATGTATTTTTCTTACGATGATTACCTCGTTGTCGTTGTTGCACTGGTGCTAGATTAGAGATCTATACTGCCCCCACATATTGGTTAAGATCGCTCTTATTACAATCGTTCTGGTTGTACACAGTACTGGACTCATTCTTTCCATTGTATGATCTCTTCTGAGTACTTGAAGATGCAGTCCCCTGAATTTCACCGCTCCTGCATTTATTTTTAACATGTTCCCGCACAAACATGTCACCTGATTCCCTGTCTGTGAAGAGAGATTGATTGTTGATTAGGCCCCAAATTCTAGCAGTTTTCCCCAGACGATCGTATTTGTCCTGATGAAGCTTACTGATGAGAATCCTCAACTCTTCTTGGCCCCGAGCTAAATTTTGGATAAGAGCCGTCTGACTATTCATCTGGATTCTCATCATTTCCATCTCAGCTTGCAGTTGTTCCAACTAGTCATCCTTGTTGTCGTCAGAATTTTTCTTGGTCAAGTTCCCAGTGAGGAGTGCTTTCAATTCTTCTTGACCCTTTGATATATTTAGGAACATTTCCTTGAACTAAGCATCTTGAGTTTGGAGATCTTTGTCGTTCTGTTTGAGAGCCATTTTCCTTGAACAGCGAGAAAATGAGACACCTGTCTTGAGAATACCTGTTATGTAATGATATGCATGCAATGTTTTCAAGGATCTCACAAGGTAAACACAAGAAAATGTTAGCAACTGAATTTGACTTCAGCTTTGATTGAAGAACTTCGTATCGTTGAATGCCCTTCTACGACAATCAAGCTCACCATGTCGAGTGGGTCATAGCCTCTGACTCAAGTTATCGGGCTTTGACGGTGTTGGCTAGAGGAAAATAAATCCCCTTGCCCCTTGCTAGACGTTTGGTTCATCATAATCTGCATCACAGACCCTTGAGATTCTTGAAATGGTTAAGGAAATTCTATGGCATGATGTTATGATGTGTATGCAATGCACCAAATAAAAGTGTAAGGTGACGAAGACAAGTAAATATTGCAGGAAATCCAAGTTATTAGATAATGAATACAAACAAGTCCTGCAAGGAATATAAACAAAGCCCTGCAATGAGTTCAAGTTGTTAGATCATGAAAGCAAACAAGTCACACAAGCAGCCTTAGGTTCAGGCTTGCATGGAATTTGTAGGTAAATACCGTCTTGATGGTTTAGTTGGCTCAACCTGTCCTAGAAATAGTAACCAGGTTCTAGGGACCTCATATCATTGATCTTTCTCTCAGGCATTGTTTCAGCTCAAGCATCAAAATATTGCGGCCGAAATATCTCGAAAGTCCAATCTCAATGAGTGTAGCATCGAGTATCAACCAATCTTCGGTCAAAACCAAATACGGCTATCTCACCACTTTCTAATGGCTAGGATGAGTCGATTAAAGGTTCTAAAGGTCATCTAGCGCTTAATGGCACTATGAGGAAGCCTAATGTTATCCTTGAGTGACTCAAGGAACATTAGTACAAGCCAGAGTATCACACTAACATAGCCATCACTTCGTCCGTAACGGTCTACACCGTACAACCTCCATGATTTATTGCTACTTACCTAAAAAGGTGCCCCATATTCGGGTATATGATCTTTAACAATAACCCCAACAAACCCTTTAAAAATAAAGCAGACAAAGAAAACAAGGAAAGTAAATTAAAATGATCTAACTCTAAGGTAACCCCACTTTTTTATAATTCCCTAGCAGAGTCACCAATTCTGTAACATGGTGGAAGAACTGACTGTTATACTGGTTTTGCATTTTTTATTCATAAATATTGCGGTAAGCAAGAGTCGCCACTGACTTTTCTTTTATCCAACAAAGGAAAGGGTGAAAAGAACAGAAAAAGACCTTTCGATATTATTTCTGAGTAAGGGGGGTAGATTATGGAAAGGGAAGGTGTTAGCACCCTTTCCATCCGTAGTTATCTATGGTCTCTTAGTTGCTAGCTCACTTTAAAAATTCTTTTTTTTTTGTGTAAGTGTATTTGAAAATATTTTGAAAAAGATGCCTAAGTGCGGCGAACTTTGTAATGTTTCTCGTTTATGTGAGAACATATTTAAGAGAAGAGTTTGTGTATGTGCAAAAAAATTATTTTGTTTTTTCTTATGAGTAAGAAACTAGGAGCTATCTACCTACTCGAAAGATTTGTTCTTTTTCTCTTTTCCTTTAGATAGTGTTATCCTACTATTAGTCAGTAAGTAGCCCTATCGTTGGATGTATTGAGGGACGGGCAAGGGTCATTGTATAGTCATAAAGGCAACTCGTAGGGAACTTTAGCAATTTTATTGTAAGGGACTAGATCATTTACCGAAGGCAGCATCAGAGGATCATCGAGGGACTACAATATTTTTAATCGAGGCTATTTGTTAAAGTGTCCCACGTTTGAGGGACATGACTGTTTTTCGAAGGCAACAAGTGGAGGTACCTTAGAGGTACGCGTGTGCGAGTGTGTTGTATTTAGTTATTTTTCTTTGATGTTAGGTTTGCTAACGTTTGCTTTTAGTTCTTGTCATGCAATCTTATTAGGCATACATCTAATAGTTTAATATCAATGCGGGAAATTAAAGTGCGGAAGTTAAACCTAACTATTACATGGCTTCGGGGAGGGGGAATTACAAGTCCAAAACTGGGGGTAAAAACAGTAAATAAAAACTAATTAGTCTATTACAATCCATGGGCAGATACACTAATAAGAAAGTAATAATGCGGGAAGTAAAGTGAATGTGTGGGGATTAAAAAGAACGTTTGCTAAAAACTCTAAGGAAATCTATGCAAATTAAGAAAATTCTTTTTTGGGTTATTTTTGTTTATTTTAAGAAAATATTTGAATTAAAATTAATTAAATAACTAAATCTATTTTTAATTAACTAACAAAACGAATGATTGTTAATGAAAATAAAAACTAATAAAAGAAGGTTAATTCTACATTTTTTTTTTGTATTTATTAAGAAAAAGACTTGCAACCTAAATCTAATTGATTTTAAAATGAAATAAAAAGTAAAAATAATTAAATTAATTAATTTATTAAAGTTTAATTAAAAACCTAAATCTACATTTTTTTTAATAATTTTTCTGATTTTATAATTATAATTAAAAAAAGATTAAAAAGAATAAATAAATAAAAACAAAAAAGAAAGTAGCATGGGCCTGGTATTAGAAGCAGAAATGGGGGTGTAATTTGAATTTGCCAAGCCCAATCCAAAAAAGCCCAGACGCTCAAATAATCCCCCTTAAAGAGATGCCCTGAGTCCGAATCCGACGTTAGTTTTTGCTAAAGGTCTCTAAATTTTGCGTTTCGAAGTCAAGCTTCCGGTCGGGGTTGAGAATGGCATCTCATGAACCAGGCCTCAAAGCTTACATGCTTCACGTCCAACCTGCTCTATGTATGACTACAAACATGTATGCAAATGTCAAATGGATTAATAAATGCAGATTAACGAGATTAGATTTAAATAAACTATACCAAACAGTGCAACTTGTATGGCTGACTCGGACGCGCCTCTGGCCATAGTGAGGGATGGAAATGACTCCTAGGGACCTAAGGAGTGCAAAGGTGGCACGAGATTTGAGAGCTTTTTCCAAGTGATGATTTCGTCTCCTTTGCTTATGCTTTTGTTTTGTATTTATAGAGGGATGGAATGGTGAGTAAACACAGCAAGAATCGACACATAATGGCCACCTTTTAAAGCAATATCAAACATATTAAAATACTTCCAAAATTGTGAAAAACTTTCCCTTCTTGAGATGCAATGAATCTGGTCTTTTTCCTCATGCCTTGCACGAATTCTAAGGCCCAATATCAACCCAAATCATCAGCCCATGTGTCCATATTTTTTATTTTTTATTTTATGCAATTTATTTTGTGTTTATTTGAATAAAAACAAAATTAATATGAATAAAATAGAGAAAAAATGCAAAGCAAGTTAAGAGTTAATTTAGGGGTCCTTTAGTAAGTCACAAACATATTTCAATCCCACAAAATAGGTCTATGAACTTAAAAATGCATTTTTCCTCAAAGTTGACTTTTTGCATTTTCACCAATTTGCCCAATTTGTACTGGTAATATCTTGCTCAATTTTTATCTTTTAGAGATGATCTTGGACTTTTTAGAAATCTCAAGATGTCCCCCACAATCTCTATGTTTACCATTTTTACATTTGGAGAATATATTTTGATGTAACTTGCCTTGACAAAAAATGCCTTTTTGTTGACTTTCAAAAAGACCTGTAATGTATTGGCTCATATCATTCTATTGACACATTTTTTGAACTTGAGGACAAATGAAAAGTTGTAGGGAATCGAATTTTCTTCACAATGAGCTTTGGTTGGGGCAAAATGGATGAATCATGTAAAAGTTATGCCTAGTCAAAGTTCAGTTGACTTCTCATAAGGAAACCCTAACTTGACAAATCTTGACTTTTAATGATATGAGGACTTTTCTTGGGGAATCATGATCAACCCTTGATAAAATTATGAATATCACTTAAAAATGTCGATGTTGACCAAAAATCTTGAAGTTTGACTGTATGTTGACCATAGTTGACTTTTTGATCAATACATTTGATTTTCAAGCATCTGAGCCATTGATTGAGAAAACTTGTGATGTAGGGCTTGAAACTTGACACGAGCCTTGTTGAGGACCTATGAAGAAACGTAGGAGCCACTTGAGACTTTTGCAGACCAAATTTCCTTGAGAAACTCCAAACCCTAGTTGTAGGCTTTTGGTCTAGGAGGTGCATCTTGACTACTCAACCCTTGGGTTCCTTGACCATTTGAAGAGCCTTGAAAGAATGCTTTAAAGAAAATTGGGAGGAAAAATTTTGGGGTACAACAAAGACACAAAACATAATCATGTAAATTATCAACAAAACTGATCATATATAAAGTTCCAGCCATAGCTCACATGGTCTCCTATGTCACTTTCAAGTAATGTTAAAAACCACTTCCAATTATCTTTTGTCTCAACATCAACCACAACATATGCAATAACATAAAACTGGTTATTTGCATCTTGAGAAACATCCGATCGGAGTTATCCCCCGTAATATCCCTTCAAAAAACACCCTTCAAGACCTATCAATGTCTGCATCCAACTTTAAAACCTTTCTTGTAAGCATCCAAACAAACATACAATCTATGAAATAATGGAGGGGATTCCAATCCCGGTAACACTTCCATCTTTGCAGTTGATCCAGGGTTACTTCTCCTAAATTCAGCCAAGTAGTCCCAATTTCGTCCATATTTCTCCTTCTCACAACCTTCTACTGTTAATCTTGCAGTTTTCAGTTCCCTATATAATTGTTTTTTATTGATATTAACAGAATATTCCTCCTTCATCATCTCATATGCTTGACTCCTTTTAAGGTCAGGTTGAATCATCAATCTTTACTTTAACGGATTTGCAACCCAATCTCTACTAGCTGACTTGTTCTTAAACACTCTACAACATATATGTTCTTGATTGATTGTTTTAATTTGATAAGTGCAACTACTGCTATTCCATGAACAAAAGGAAACCCACAGACATTCCTTAACACGACAGACAACCCTAGCCCTTACCTTATCATTATTTTCCCACTTAATTTCCCTTCCTAGAGCAATGTTCACATCTTTCACAGCATTCTTAAAATCCTCCAATTTTATAAATTCCATCCCTTCATCTTGTCTAACTTCACAAAAAATAACATTAGAGTTAAAAATAGGAAATTTTGACTTTGAACTTCCCTCATCGTCCGTGGATTCAAGAGTCCTCATATGCTTAGGATATAATGCATATCCATAAGATTCAAATGAAGATTTGTCACTATCTTCTCCATTTGACTCAACAAACTTTCCAACAATATTTGCTTGATTACTATTGACATCACCATCTTCATCACTTTCACTGTCTGACTCAAAATCATCACTATTGGCGTCACTTTCAGAATCACTTACAAGCGCTTATGTACATCAATACAATTGAACAACATAATCATCAATAAAAAACAAGAAAATATTTTTTTAAATATAGTTATTGTATTACTTTAACTTTTGAAATAGCAAATATTAATTCCTACTGCATATATACTAAACACTAGTAAACCAAAATCTCAATGTATATATAATATACTTTAGTAAAAATTATATATATTAGATAGGCGGCCCATATACTTTTACTTTTTGCATATGTGGCCAGAATCTTTGTATTGTTAACAAATACGTATCAGATAGATTTCAAACCCTGCACCCTTTAGTTGTAAGCCATACACTCAACCACTATACTATATGTTTCAATTTTTCAATTTGTATATTATTCACTTTAATTGTCTATACTCATTATCGTGTTTATACTCATCACATTTTGTAAATCAATTTTTTTATGGAGAATTGAATACACATTCTGTAATTTTTATGGCATCTTGTTTGGTTGAATACATTGGCATATATATATATATATATATATATATATATATATATATATATATATATATATATATATATATATATATATATATATATATTACATATTCATGAATATGGAGAGTTGGCTGCACATTCTGTAATTACTATTGTGATTGTACATAGAGCAATATCTACTTCAAACAATTGTTACAGTTAGAAAAATTAGGCCGTAAAAAGAAGAAAAAAGCATGATGCTGAAATAACCTACTGATGCAATATATTTTCATCAGATAATTCAACACAGCAAATTGTGCACCCAACAATACTATTTGCATGCAAAACATTTTTAAGCTTACTTATCCACATTCTCAAAATGCTTGAAACTTTCAGATAAAGTATACAAGTAAAAACTACAAGTTATTTATTATGGGAACAGATAAAAACTACAAGATCTTGTTATATGTAAAATAGGAAAAGTCTCATTTTGTGTCATTTATGGTGTATGCATTTTTTGTGTCTGTTTTGTATATACTACTTGTGGGCTCTTGTATATAATTTGTATAGAGTACTTCTATTTGAATTAGAAACTGATATTTTAGAAAAGAAAAGAAAAAGAAAAGAAAAAGAAAAAATAAGCAAGTTATAATTTTCATGTAACAGGGTAATAATAAAATGGAATTCTGGAAGTTTTTAATTGTTGCATTAATGCCAATTGTTAAGGTCTTGTTGATTACTGTTCTTGGAATATTTCTTGCACTTGATCGTTTTGATATACTCAGTAAAGAAACTTCAAGGCGAAATTTGAATTTTGTAAGTTAAAAATATTGTATAATAATGTAATAATATAATATATCATTAAATAATGTATATAGCATTCAAAGTGAGCAATATACAAATTGAAACATATAGTGCAGTGGTTAAGTGCATGCAGTGGCGGAGCCAGGAAAATTATGAAGCCTGGACAAGTTTTCAGTGACTTCATAATTTTCTACCAAGACAGTACAATGCTAATCCCAAAGGAATTATTTCCTTGAATTGCAATTACCTCTTCAATTTGTAAGATTTCGGATTTTATAATATATACATGTTAAAATTCCGGATTCTATAATATATACATGTTACAGTATTTCAGGTGTGCTCACAAAATGAACAAACCTATAAAAGCCGAGAAAATTAGTTCAACACGCTCATTTGTGTGAAATTAAGTACTGCCTAAAAACACCGCTATCAATTCAAATTTCAAATAATGTTGTCAAATGCAGATCGGCGAAGTGGTGGTTTGTTAAAATTCCGGTATGCTACAATGTTGTAGAGCCACTATTTGAGAACACATTATACTAAGTAGCATAACAAAAAACAATAGGGATGTGATCAAATTCCGCTACACTATAGTACAATAGCTATAACTGCTATTTAACAACAATGATTTCAAGATATGCCAATCTAAGTTATCAACAAATAAAAAATTATGATAACAAGCCACACCTTTCAATAGTTCCTCTGGAAAACCATGTGGCATCGCTTTCGTGCTCAGCCTAGGCCTGCTTCAAGAGTGACTTCAACTCTCCCAGTTCTGACTTATTTCTATATTTCTCTAATTCTCTTCTCTGTACCTTTTTATAATATCACATCCTAACCACTTCAACGAACTAATAAGGATAACTTACTAACTATGATTGACCAGCTAACAAACTACAATTTCCTATCATAAAAATTGAATAACCTAAAGAAGGAGAGAAGATATATAACTTACAGATGTCACAATGACATGGCTTGCTCCTTCCTCGATGTAACTCAAACAATTGTCAGAATCTATTCCCCCTCCGACTTGCATACCGCCTAAATTATACCATTCAACCACAATAAGTTTAGTAGAAGAAAAATGTAAGAGCTTGAAAGATATCATCAACCATGAAAGACAAAGGCAATGCAAAACAACTTGAAAGCATTCTCCCATGTTATACTGGTATTGACAAATATAGGTATGAAGTCAAAGACATCTTAATGGTGAACCACCATAGGAAGTTCAATATCAACAAAAGGTCGCTAGTTCCTATAAACACCCAATAAAAATCCCAAAGAATGTATAACTTGAAATTAGTCGTATCATTCATGCCATGTAACTTCTTCAATTTTTAAAATTTGGGTTTCAAATTTGTTGCATTGTCATTGATGATCACTCTACAAAAACATAGGTCCCATAAAAGGGACAAAAATGTTGGCATCAAACTAGAATACCAGGATAAGCATGCAATGCTTCAAGGGAAGCTACTCTACTCAAAGGATCAGCACCAAGCATGATAACATGACCACCTTTGAGTCCATCTTGTTTGTAAAGCATAGCATACTCAGCAGCTGATTTATCAGACTCAAAATTGGTAATTGGATCTGACCCATCATCCCCTTTCAAATCTGTAAGTGTTGACCCAACAATTTGTTTCACTTTCCCCTGCAACAAACACAATGAATGAACCTTAGAAGCAAATTCAAATGACATTTCCCCAAAAATTTCACATAAAAATAGCTCCTTTTTGTACGAATTGGGAATAATGCATAATCAGTTAGAGGTTAATTTTGATAATGAAAAGGGGAGGTTTGTATGAGTGTGTACCTTGTGAATGTCGATGCAGGGGCGGAATTGAACGGCGCATTGAATTGAAGGTGGGTATTTTCCTGTTGTTGAATAGAGAAAAAAGGTTAGAAATTAACATAAGAATGAAACGGTAGATAAAGAGAAGAGAATGGAGTGAGAGAAGTTACTGGAAGGGGAAGATCAACAAATAACAAAACAACAACAATGATGTAGGAGATATGAATTGAAACAGAAGCAAGAAGAAGAAAGAATCGGCGGAGGAAGGTGATGCTCACCGATAATTGATTGAACGGAAATCGGAAAGGTAAGAGTGGTGTTGCAGTGTGTATCTGTTTACGGTATGGTGTGTCGGAAGATGACCATAGAAGATCTCCATCGCGAGATGGTGAAGCATGGTCGGGTGGAGCCTGGGCAGCTGCCCTACCTGGCCGGACGCTGGCTCCGTCACTGAGTGCATGGCTTTCAAGTAGAGAGTGCGGGGTTCATAATCCATCTGATGTATATTTTTTAACAATGCAAAGATTTTATACAATTAAATAAAATGTTAAAAAAAATTAACAAAAGTCACAGTGGCATACATGACCCAGTCAGCAAACAGATCATGGCTACATCTGCATTTCAAATGGAATCTTGGACTAAAAGGTTTTTGGTTATGGAATCTATGTTTGTTGAGAGGAGAAAATATTTTTTTTAAAAGGGGATAAATCAAATCTCGTTACTATTGAAGGGGGTAGAAGGCCTTTAACCATATTTTTAATCACGTATGCGGTATGTTCTATGCAGTATTTTTAATTTAACGTTATTTTGTCTCCGTCTCCATTATGCCATATGCCATCTTTTTCGATTGAATTATTTGTCATCACCATCGGCATTAGAAATTGATCTTGTTGAAAACGAATAGATTTGGATAAAGATCGAGAAAATATGAAAGTGTTAGACTGAAGAGTGAATGAAGAGAAAATACTAGACAAGTTAACGGTACACGTCATCTGTATAAAAATGGTTCAATGATTCAGAGACTAATATGTTTCGTTTTAATTTTATAAGAGATTAAATCGAGTATTTTTTTCAAAGATTAATATAATTTTTTTTAATTTTTGATGAGGGAACAAAATGAGTTTTCACTCATTAATTTATCTTGGTAACATTAATGATGTTATTTTAGTGTTTTTCAAGAAATGATTTTTATTTAAATTTCGGGATGAAGTTTAAATAATTTTTTAAAGAGACAAGTTAGTCTTTCTTTTGAAAAGGAAATAAAAAAATAAAGAGCAAGAACTTAACCTTTTTTTTTTTTATTTATATTTTTACAAAACAAAAAGTAAAAAAGGAAGAATTAGGATTCTATATTCAGTTTTATATCTTTCATATTCTCTCTAATTTGATAGTTTCTGATAGAAAATAGTGAAATACCAATTTAATTCATATATTTATTAGATTAGAAGAAGAAAAAAAAAATCTTGAAACTCTCTTATTTAAAATTGTTGAGGTTGCTTAAATAGTGTGGAAGTTTTAAAAGATTGACTTGAACTCAATTCGTAGTGTTTGTCGTATTGTATATAAGAGATTATTGATACAACACATCTTAAAGTCGGTGAGAATTGACATCTTCTCTAAAATCTAAAATCTCCTCTGGAGATGAAAAAAATTCTTTGGGATTTATGTAGGAACTGTATGTTTACAAGTAAGCAGTTGATAAGAAAAGGAGTTTCATGTCAAAACTATTCTTATATTTATGGAGATGAAATAGAAGATGATAGGCATCTTGTTTTATATTGTTCAAAAAGTATTGAGTATTGAGAGCTAATGGAATTGTGACCTATTATACAACAAATGTCGATGTATAACACCTTCAAATTAATAATTTTCTCTCTTTTACATGAACTATATCAAAACCAACAAGTTTATTATTAGTCACTATTGTTGAAAGTGTAATTTCTTGTGTCGAAGTAGGTTGTTGCTCAACACAAGGTGTGTCGAAATAAGCTTAATCTGTCAAATTATGTTGAGTTGTGTTAGGTGTGTCGAAGTAATTGCTACACACATATTTGATTTAGATTTGATTTAGTTCCAAAATAGGTATTTTGGGCTTTTAGAGTTTTGGGCTTTTTGACTTAGGGAGAAAGCAAACTCAAATAACTCTTATTTTTGTAATCAATTCATTCATTCACAGTATTTGCAGTTGCAGGTGAATAATAGTTTTTCTATAGTTTGTGGGCAGAGTGTTGCAGAAATCCTAAATCTCTTTCTTCTTTTAATATCCTTTTCTTTTCACCGTTATTATGTGAGTGATAACAATCTTGTTCATCAATATTGATAGAAAGTTATCATAGATTTAGGTGGATTTCCAACATCTGGTATCAAGAGCTCCGGTTGAGATATTTAGGGAAGAAGAAGAAGAGGAGAATCACGATGACTATGAATTATCCAAACGGGAATTTTCCAGCAAGTCTTCCAATTCTTAAAGCTGATAACTATGAGAATTAGTGCAACAAGATGAAGGTTATGTTTTGTGTAAGAACAAGAAGTGTTTCTACACCAGGCCTTGAGATTTTGATGATAACATCACATGTTATCTTAGAGAACAATTGTATACACTAATGGTTTCATCTAGTATGTAGTTGCTGCTATAATGTTCTGATTCTGGTACAAGACATGTGACGTCATCAGGTTCTGAACATACACTCTAGAAGAAAACATGTGGTTACATGTTTCATTGAAGTCAAGGTTCTAAATTGATCTTCTGCAACATGTCTTAGGAACGTTAGTACAAGAATTTATGATCATGACTTTGTGGTTTAGCTTTGGAGGCCTTCTAAAGATTTACTTCTATGTGTTACAAGTTCTGAAGATTATGAAGACGAGGTTCTGCTGAACAAGTTCTGATGATCTGATAAAAAGAAAGTTCTTACAACCAAGTGCTGAAGACTTTAAAGATAAGTTCTGTGTGACAAGTTCTAAAGACTCCAAGACTTAGGTTTTAAGGCTTAACGAAATAAGGATCGACGGACTTATTAGGGGTGCCAATAAGTTTGATCGGATTTATTATGGGTTATTCTATAATCAATTTGGTTATAGTGGATTAAGTCCTTGTTGAAGGAGAAATCATCCTTGAGGTGGTGGACTGGAGTAGCTTAGTTAAGAACGAACCAGGATAAAAATAACTGTGTCATTTATTTTTATGTTCTGAGTTTATTTGATTCTGTCACCAACGAAAAGATTTTATTTGGTGAAACCCAATTCAAACCCCCCTTTCTTGTGTTTCTCACATCTACAATTGGCATCAGAGCTCCGGTTCTGGTATTTATAGTTATCAAATATCTGACCATGTCAGATAAAGATCCAGACGAATTTTTCATTGAAGAAACACAATGGTTGAACCCATACCAACAATAGTTGAACCCACACCAGATGTTGCTGCATCAGATTTTAACGATAAAAGTTATAATGTTATACCTCCCATCTTTGATGGAGTAAACTTTGAATACTGGAAATATAGACTATAAAGTTTTGTTCTAGGTCATGATATTGATCTTTGGGATATGATAGTCGATGGCTACGTACCTCCCACAGATAATACTGGAAAAGAGATAGCTAGGAGAGCTATGACTGATCAACAAAAGAAAGATTGTAAGAATCATTATAAAGAAAGAATCATCTTGCTGAATGTGATTTCTTATACTGAGTATGTGAAGATCACAAATAGAGACTCTGCTAAGTCTATATTTGACTCTCTCAAAATGACTCATGAAGGAAATGATCAAGTCAAGGAAACCAAGGCGCGAGCCTTGATCCAGAAATATGAATGTTTCAAAATGCAGGATGATGAAAGTGTTGAAGTCATGTTTTCAGGATTTCAAACCCTAGTTGCAGGACTGGGAGTTCTTAACAAATGATACTCAACAGTAGATCATGTGCAGAAGATTATCAGAAGTTTTCCATCCAAATGGAGGACTATGGTAACTGCATCCAAGCTTACAAAAGATCTAAACAACACTTCTCTAGAGGAACTAATAAGCTCTAAGAAGTCACGAGATTGACCTAGAACAAGATGAATCACAAAAGAAGATAAAATCTATCACGCTCAAATCTGTCATAAAATCTGAGAAGTCCAAAGCTCTTCAAGTAAAAGAGATTGAGGATTCAGAAGGAGATTTTGATGATGAATAAGATGAGTTGCCTCTGCTAAACAAGATGGTTAATTGTCTCTGGAAGAGAAATCAAGGAAACATGTTTAGAAGTTCAAGAAGGACTAGAGGTCACTTCAAATCAAATTTTAGTCAAAGGAAGTCCAGTGGAAACGAAGTCATTTGTTATGAATGCAACGAGCCAAGACACCACAAGAATGATTGTCCTCAACTTCCAAAGGATATACCAAAGAAGAAAGCTTTCAAAGGCAATAAGAAAGCTTCCAAAGGAAATAAGAAAGGGCCGAAGACAACATGAGATGATTTAGACTCCTCCGACCGCGACTCAGATGGAGAACATGTTAACATGGCACTGACGGCTCATGTTGGAACATCTAGTGAAGTATTCCCCTCAGAAGATGAAGTTGATTCAAAAATGGAAGAAGTATTCTGCAAAGAGGTATTCTCTGATTTTTCTCATTCTGAATTAACATACTCCTTAGTTGAAATTCTGGAAAAACATGAGTTACTCAAGATTCAGTTCAAGGATATCAGAAGGACCCATGGATCTGTATATGTTGAAATTAGTAAGCTGAAGGAAGAAATTTTTATTCTAAAAGAAGAATTTTTTTATTGAATGATGAAAACTCTGCTCTCAAAGGTACGAGAACTCTTCCCGAAGCCACTAAGAGTACTGATGGTGTCATTGAGAAATATGACAAAGCCTTCCAGAAATTCTAGCTAAGAGCATAAGGAGAACTATGCTAGCTTCCATGATCTATGGTGTAAGAAGAAATGGAGTTAATGGTATTGGCTATGATCCTCATGAAAAATCTAAATCTAATAAGGAAAACATATAAACTACCGTATACTCTCATTTTGTACCTGTTGGGTTTGTGCCAAAAGAAGATGGAAAAGATGAAGAGAAATCTGATTATGAATCCGATGAAAACAAATTGGCTAATCCAATTAGTTTTAACTGTTATAAATATGATTATTCTTCTGCTTAAACCAAAGTTGTTCACAACTCTGGTAGATCTAACAAAAAGGACCCAAGAGGTTATGGGTACCAAAGGATAAGATAATCTATGTTGCAAACATCCTTAGCAATGCAATTGAAACATTTGTCTTGGCACCTGGACTCTGGCTACTTGTAACACGTGATGGGAAAAAGGCATATGTTCTAAAGTCTGGAACTTAAGCCTGAAATTATCATGGGTTTTAGAGGTGATCAAAAGGAATAAATCACAGGCTCTGGAACAGTAGTTGTCAGGATGGATATACCCTTGTTCAATGAAAG
Organism: Vicia faba; assembly: GCA_948472305.1. Taxonomy (NCBI): domain Eukaryota; kingdom Viridiplantae; phylum Streptophyta; class Magnoliopsida; order Fabales; family Fabaceae; genus Vicia; species Vicia faba. The sequence goes on from OX451740.1 coordinate 836,115,687, forward strand.
GAAGAGAGACAACACTTATAAGATCATGCTTTCTGACCTTATAAATCTAAAACTAAATTGTCTCATGTATGTTAATGAGGAGTAGTGGTCATGGCTTAGATGTTTAAGTTAGCTTGAGAAAGTTTTCTCAACTGAACAAGCTTGAATTTATCAAAAGCCTGCCTTAACCGAAGTTTACTTCAGATGCCTTTCGTGAAACATGTCATAAAGACAAGTTTTTCTTTCCAAATAAAAATATTGTTTCTTTCTTCAAACCATTGGAACTTATGAACATTTATTTGTTTGGATTAGTGAAGACTATATTAATCAATGGATAGAAGTAAGGATTAGTTATTTTAAATAACTACAGGAAATGGACTTGGGTGAAGTTTCTCTAACACTAGGATGTGTTACATTTTGTATTCACCACCCTATGTATTCAAGTGTAATCTGAGATAAAGTCTCAAGTCTTGTCAAGCAAATATATCAAAGCACTTATATGAAAAGGATGTAAGCACAACATGTCCCTTTCAGAACAGTGTCTCCACATGATCTATTCCTGAAAATACCTGCTATAAATTATGGAAAAACAAGAAACCAATACTTCTTATCTTCATCAATTGGATGCTCTTGTTTTTTCCTGGACTCTAAAGAAAATTTGAACTTGTTTGATTCTAATGCTCAAAGTGGTATCATGTTATGATATTCTGAAAGATCAAATGGCTATAGAGTATGTAACATTGGAACATTTATTTTTGAATCAATACATGTTAGATGTAATGATAAGCTTGGCTCTTAAAAATCAAATCTAGATGATAAACTTGCAGGTATAAAGAATTATCTTCTCAGAATCTAAAGGTAATGGAGCTGTTGTTGAAGAACAAGAAGAAAGATGTTCAGAAGATGTTCAATCAGAAGCCTTTATTGATCAGACTCTGGTAAAGCTAAACCTCCTAGAAGGTCATTTCAAACTAAGTATATGTTTAGAAAGGAACTCATGTTGTTTCAATCAAATGGATGATCAGAAACAAGGTAGATGACGAAGATGATCTCATAAGAGACAAAGTATCAGGTCTGTATTTATATGCTTTCTTACAAAGTACTGATAGATATTTCTATCAAAGAAAAGGTCAAAGTATTCCTGGTAAGACATATCTTTTATAAAAATATCTGCATTACGGATACTGAAGAGTCATTTCATTAATTAATGTTAGACCTTACCTATCTGACATTTTTTTGGTAATCCACCTCACTGGGAATGAAAATTTTTAGCTCACTATATTCAACTTTTATCATAAGTGTCTATCTTGTGTCTTATCTCGCATCTTGGAACTCGTAGTTTCTCTCTCTCCCTCTCTCTCTTTCATTCATTGAGTTGTCATCCATCTTGAGGTATCTGAACTGTATCTCTTATATAGTCAGTTATGTTTTCTTTTCCTCTATTTAAAAGCGTTGACCACCCTCCCTAAGTTATTAATATCTCTCTCTCCTCATAGCTTCAAGAACCTTTCATGGAGATGAATATTTTCTTAAAATTATTTGTGAACATCGTCCAAATATTCTAAGGTCCATAGTAAATAATATGGGTCTTACTCAAAGTATTTTCGTGCAAGGATGGTCCAGATACTTTGCGTCATTGTTTGGATCAATCTATCTTGACCTAGTCAGGAATTTTTGGCTGCATGCTAATTTTAGGTCAAATGGAACCTCCATTCATTCATCCGTCTTTAGAAACTCCATCATCATTACCCCATCGTCTATCACAATTGCTATTGTATATCCTCAAGCAGAAGTTACCATATAAGCTTTTCAAAACATATACTCGTTTGATGAGCGGCTCCGCACCATTCACAATGTATCTCATGAATATTGTCACACCAATGTTTCCAATGTTCTCCCAGGTGCTTCAGTCTGGTTTCAGCTTGTGGTGACAAACTTTAGACCTAGAACTTATATGTTGAACACCCTAACCTATGAGGATAGAGTTCTCATCTAATTTCTTGTTCATAGAATTAGAGGCAACTTACCTCAATCCATCTTTAACTATCTGAGGGACTCAATCATTTCTTCCAAAACTCAGCGCCAAATGTTTATACCTTTTTCCAAAGTTCTATCTATTCTCATCACAAGGGCTAGGATTATTGGAGAAATTTTCCGAATGGTCCATAGGATGTTCTTGAGGAAGTTCGATGCCAAGTTATCTAAGTCTAGTTGTTTAGGGATTATTCCTGTTTGTCGTTCGTCTATCTTCTCTATTATAACTACGATGTGTCGTATTTGTTATCCATGTATATTCAATGAAATGTTCTGGTTTTGGTGTTATGATCTTATTTGAATATATGTGTGCTAGCTCAATATTCTCATTCTCATAAAGTCTTACCAAACATTTTTTTGTGTTCTAAAAATGTAAAACTTGAATTTGGTTTAAAACTGTTATCCTCAAAGGTTATTTTTTATTCTCTCTATCACCTTTTTGATTTCTGACAATGGGAGAGAAACTAAAATGATATTTTGATAATATATAACAAACATATAAAATGCTGTTGCTAATAACTGTTTGTTTGATGTTTCAATCTTGGAACTCTAAACAAGTTCACCAAGTATTCTAAGACAGGTTGAAGATGAAGATCCCGATGCAAGGTTGAAAACCTTATGGATAAAATCAACTACGATTTTATATAGAATATGTTGTATACTTTGTGAATATATGTATATTAAAATAGATGTACCAAACACGATTAAGAAGTTATAAACTTACTGAAAGTAAGGTGATCTTGCTTGATATCATAGTATTCAAAAGTTGTTAACTTTCTGAAAGTATGAAATTCAGACTCAAAGCTTAGAAGGCGTGCTCTCTTGAAAGGAAGACAAGTCAACATTCTGATGCATGCTCTCATACAAAGATGCCACTCAGAATTTGTGCTCTGATACATGTGCTTCAGAAACATACACTCCATTCAGAAGTTGTGAATAGTCTGAACGTATGATACATTAGAAAATATCAGATCAAACGCTGATGCTTGAGAAGAATAGTGTTTTAGTTGTGATATTAGAATCATGATACAAAAGCGTTGATATATAATGCGTGGCATTATTCAGTCTGGCTCAAATCGAGTTTGATTCTTCATCAAGTGCAAATAGAAACCAGGTTCTGAGATGAAGACCAGGCATTCTAGTAAGACTCTGATGAGTTGTTGTAGGGAAGTGTTACTTATATATTCTATGTTCTGAATGCTCAAAATTTATATTGTGATTCTTGGGCTCAGGGGAGACTTTGAACAAGCTTAAATAAATTTTTGGGTTTATCAGATTCAGGGGAGTTGTGAGCTTAACTCTGAGTTTGTCGAGTACGTTGATTACCCTGTATAAATTGTTCTATCAAAATACATGGTTTTTTCATCATCAAAAAGGGGGAGATTGTAAGAAAAAGAAGTTTTTCTACATCTGGCCTTGATATTTTGATGATAACTTCACATGTTATCTTAGAGAATAATTGTATACACTAATGCTTTCGTCTAGTGTGTAGCTTCCGCTATAATGTTCTAACTCTGGTACAAGACGTGTGGCGTCATCAGGTTCTAAACATACACTCTGGAAGAAAACATGTGGTTACATGTTTCATTGATGTCAAGGTTCTGAACTGATCTTCTGCAACGTGTCTTAGGAACATTGGTACAAGAAGTTATGATTGTGACTTTGTGGTTTAGCTTTGGAGGCCTTCTAAATATTTACTTATATGTGTTACAAGCTCTGAAGATTATGAAGATGAGGTTCTGTTGAAAAAGTTCTGATGATTTAAAGAAAAGCAAGTTCTTATAACCAAGTGTTGAAGACTCAGAAGACAAGTTCTGTGTGACAAGTTCTGAAGACTCCAAGACTTAGGTTCTAAGGCTTAAAGAAAGATTTTTCTACAACAAGCTTCAACGTTCAACATTCAAATATCTAAATCCGCTGAAGAAAAGAAGAAAATTTCAAAATGGTTAATGTGTGATAGTGTACGAAAGGTACATAAAGTGAATGTGACCTCTACTGTTCTAGAATGGTGCAAGGACAATTTTTTTGTACTTGACAGTGACTACTCTCATTATAACCGTTGAGAACCAATAGCTAGATTTCTAATTTACCTTTCTAACCTTTCAACGAATCTCTTTTACAAGCTATAAAAGGAATACTTAGAAGCTGAAGAAAAGTAGGAAACTATACTAGAACGACAAATATATCAGTTCAAATTAAGCTCAACAAAACTACACAAAAGTGTTGTGCAAACTCTGTAGAGAAACCATCTGTGTATAATTTTATAAATAAGAAAGGAGTTGTTGTTCGTATCTTGCAGTAGAACACTTAGGTGTTTTTCATCGTTCTAAAAAGTCTGTGTAATCTTCTTACAAGAAGCAAATCTATAATACACTGAAAGTACTCAACTGTTGTTGAATAATACCTTGAGAGACTGAATGAAGGTCTGATCTCAAGAAGACTCAATGTTATACCCCAATTTTCCCCCTAAGATCTCTCATCATCTCATATTATCAATATATCAAGATCACACATTAGGGTTGGTTCTCCCTTTCTACTTCATCCTATCTTTTAGTTTGTTCTTGAGGGATCACCAAACACCTAGAATTGTGTATCTTAAACATGTGTTTTTTTAACTTCAAGATATGTATATATGTTTCTTTGAATGTTCATATTGTAGGTGATGACACAATTGCATCCATCTCACCTTCTAACCTAGGGTTTAAGGGTTGGTCCTTATTGAAATGGTTCTTAAATGGATTTCAAGAGCTTAAGCTCAAGGCTATGTCTATGATATCAAAAGTTTTGGGTCAAAGAGCTCTCTTACCTTATTTTAGGTCACGTTTTCCTCAAGGTTGGTGGTGGTATTCATCAATAAGATTCATAGGTTCATGTGTTTATTTCCATGCCTTCTTCAACAAGTTTCATTAAAATTCAAGCTCCATATTTGAGTTTGCTTCAATACAACATCATTTGAAGGTCTAATGTGATCCATCATGCTCAATTTTTCAAAGAAAGTTCAAAAGATTCAAGGTTGATTCAATAAGTTTGACCTAATTATGCAAATGCTTGATTCAATAATCACAAGTGTATAACTCTCTAAATTTTCAATATTTTGAGTTGGTTCTTTTTGATATGGATTCTTATCATCATCTACAACAAATTCTCTTCACATGACAAGATCCAATTGGTCAAGAAAAATCCTCAAAAGTGGAAAGGGGTTTTAAGCCATTTTGACACTCTTTGAGCTAGGGTTTGCTGACTTCCAAGGACCATATCTTGATCTTTTTTGAGATTTTTGATTGATTCAAAATCCATGATTCTGTTTAAAGGGTCTTTAACAAGTTCTCTTCAAGGATCTAAGGCTAATTTTGAATGAAAGATCACTAATGGTTGAGAAAGATTACAAGTCCTTTGGGAAAGCTATTAAATTCTCTTGTATGACTTCAAGGGATCATAACTTGGTCAATTTTTATTTCCTTGAGCTCATTCTTTTTCCATAATAATTTTTGAGATTTCTACTACAACTTTGTTTCAATATGCAAGACTTGAAAATGCTTAGAAAGTTGTTTAAGAATTGAAAATATTATAGGTCTGTTGTGAATTTCCCCAAATTTGTTCATCATCTTACAAAGAATATAACTCTTTCAATTTTTATGATTTTTGAATGATCTCAATTCCACAATTAATTCAAGAGGCATACTTCATTTCATCTTCAAGGATCAAGAGCTAATTATGAGTGGAAGTCATGTAAGTTTGAAGAACATTATAGGTCATTTTGAAGCTCAACACTTAGAAATATTTCTAAGTACAAAAATCAGATTGTTTTTCATGATTTCAATTGATAATAACTTCTTGCTCAAGCATCCAAATACTACCTTTCTTGGCACATTGTGAAGTCTGTTGTGAGATCTTTCAAATGCTTCAAAATCATCCAATAAAGGTCCCTAAGGAGTGAGCCATGCATTGTTGAAGTTGGATCCATGGAATCTATTTTTGCCTCAAGTCAGAATTTTTACCATGAGTAAACTTAGATTACATGTCGAATTACTTAAAGTTTAGTTGCTAAACATGTTTAAATAATTGTCGAGATGCATTTTGATAAGAATTGCACTTGGTATTAGGTCGTTTTGATGCATTTCAAGTTACATGTTTGTCATGACTGCAATTGGCTTGGTTTGCACGGTTTGCTCACAATTCCTCTCATTTCTCACCATTATTCACTTACCTATAAATATAGGATGATATTTCATTCATTGGACAAGCTTTTGAGAGCCATAAAAATCGTGTCAAACTCTCTTCATAGCTCACAATTCTGAGTTTTAGAATTCACTCTTTCCTCATTTTTCAATCCAATTTCTTTGTTCATTCTTCATCCTTGAGCTTCACTGAAGCTAATAGAAGAAGAACCGACTCTTGAAGTTCCCTAAATTGTGCTAGCCAAGTCAAGTTTCAGAGCTTATAAGTTTAGCTTCAACAGGTTTCCTCCATCGATTCTCTCCAAACTTGTTACTATAATGTAACTCTCATCACTCTGATACTCATTGCATTGTTGGTTTTTAACTGGAAGTGAGTTTTGCATGAATTTTCAAATCCATTTTCAATTGTTTTCTTCTGGTTTTTTCCAAATCGACTAAGCTGTAGTTAATATAAATTTTTCGCGAGGGTACCATTGGAATCATCTTGATGAGACAAAGCGAATGACACCTGTATGAGCTTCTAATTTTATAGTTTCAAGGACCTGTAATTCGCACGTGGCTGGAGGTTGAAGATGATGACATGTCATCTCTCAACCAATGACATGATGCCACACATTTTTCTTTTCAAATATGTTTTTTAATTAATGATTCAGTGAGTTATTTACTAATGTCCATATCATGCACAATACATCAGATCCTTGGATTAGCTTACTAACGCGTTTTGACATTGATCCAATGGTCCATATTATTTTGATATTATTTTTTATTTTTTGATTTTTGTTTAAATTGTTTTAAACTTCAAAAATTCATAAAAAATTGATTTCAACTTCTAAAATTGTTAAAAAATTATCAAAAATACTTTTGATTTTTCTCTTTCTGATTTTTATTTTTTTCACAATTTTATTTGGTGATTTGGTATTTTTTTTATGGTTTTTCACTTTATTTGACTTGTTTTAATAGTTTAAAAATAATTTTCTTGATTTTTAAATTCTGAAAATAATATGGAAGGATCCAATGACCTCTTGACAAATCATGGTGACCTAATTTTATTTTTATTTTTGATTTTACTATTTTTTACAAATTTTGGTTTATTTTTCTTATTTCTTTATATTTTAAAAATAGTTTCTGACTTTTAAAAATTCTAAAAACTTTTGTCAACACCTATTGACTCATGTTTGACCTCTAATATTTTTTTAGGATTTTTATTTGGTGTTTTAATACATATTGTGTATTTTACCAATTATTTCGTTTTTTTATCATTTAAATTTTGTTTCACATTAAATATATTTTATTATTTTTTGATTGGTCCTCATTTGGAGACACTTAGGTGTTATTTTGGAACAAATTCCTCAACCTCATTGGATCTTGGATATTGATAGGTTGAAAAACCAAATCAACCAAAATGAATGAATGATGTTGATGATATTTGAAACCCTAATTTCATCTGATACATTAGTTACACTATCATTCCCCTCCCTCTTCATCTTATTCATTTCTTGTTTTTACTTGTACTACATGTTTTTTCGAGAATGATCTAAATATCATTTCTCTAACATGTTGGTACATAGATTGCTATTGACCGACCTCAAAATCAGTGTGGTTTCTACATAAGTCCATTTACGATTGCTTAACATAGCACTAAATTTGTCCCGATTCGAAAAATGATCATTCATGGCCCAAACCTATGTTTGCAAGCCCGAGTATGTTTAATTTGAAACCTTTGATCCAATAACTTTGAAGTTCATTGTTAGGAGGCTTTGATTATATCAATCCTCTAATGAACTTCATGAATTTTGGTCTAAGTGAATTATTTGAACATCGTTGATCATATGCGGTTGTTTTGAGTGCTTGAAATGAATGATATACTTGACAAAAAGCCAATGAAACTTGTTACTGAGAGTCTTTGATTTTATCAATCCTCTAATGATTTTTCAAAAATAAGCTTCAAGATGGTCATTCAACTAACCTTGTAACTTCTAATTCACTAACAATTAACCTTATAACCAAGTATTATGAGATTACTACCATAACTCACTTGAGGAAGTTTGAGATGGAGGCTAACATGACAACCAAAGGAGGAATAAGAGGTCTACCTGCTCAGTTTCTATTAGATAAAGCTCGTTACTTCGTCAAGACGAAGAGTACTACTGATTTTGAGCCTATCTTTGCTTATGGGTTGTTCTTGTTTCCAAACATCGACAAATTTGTGGATCTTAATGCATTAGGATATTTTTGATTGAGAATCTAGTCCCTACGCTGCTAGGAGATACTTATTATTCCATCCATCTTTGGAATTTCTATCAGGGAGGGATGATCATCTGTTTTACACCGTTGTTATATCAGTGGTTTATTTCTCACTTACCTCAGTTTGTTGCTTTTTGAGATATCAAGAAAGAATCTTGTTGGGCCTCAAAGATTATGGATCTCAATCATTGTGACATTTATTGGTATCATCTTACTTATTATGATGTGGAGATTATTGATATCTGCATTAGTTTCCCCAATGTTCTTCTTCTTGGTACAAAGGGAGGAATTAACTACAATCCTGTTCTTGCACGTCGCCAACTTGGATATCTAATGAGAGATAGGCGAAACAATATTCATCTGAGTGGTTTCTTTCTCAAAGAAGGAGAAGATCATAAGGCAGCTGAGGAAGAGATTGAAAAGGCTTGTCTCCATATTCATAGGAAGGGTAGAAAAGATTTGGGACCAAGGGGAGTTGTTTCCTTAGAGCCTCATCTTTGTTGGGTACAAGCAATGGAAATTCAGTTGAAGATGCCTTATTCTCGTGAGGAACCTATATCTGATATGTTTATAAGGACTACTCCTCCTCTCTTAGATGATATGGAAGAACTTCAGCTTGCCTTAGTTAGGATGCAGCAAGAAAAGGAATCATGGAAGAACAAGTACCAGACTTTGGAAGTGTCCTACTCAATAAAATTGAAAGAGAAAGATGATTTGATTGAGATTCTTGAGAGTCATGCTGTAGAGATGATGGACAAACAAGAGGATTTATTTTCCTCTAGAGCTCATCCAAGTCATGGTCACCTATTTTCTAATTCAGGTGGATGGAAAGAAGTCACCAACAAGTACGCAAAAGAGAACAAGCAGTTGAAGGCTCAGATTGCAAGTCTCAAAGGAAAGCGTCAGTGTGTGGAGAGATCTTCATCAACTTTGGCTCCTTAGGATTTTTAAATTCTATCTTTATTTTCTTGTACATAGTATTATTGAAAATTGTACTAATAGTTGTAATCTATTCCAAACTTATTATTAAAATGAGATTTTTCAGTATTTCCAAATGTGTTAGTAGTTCAATATTTGCAATTGTTTATGATTCTTTGAGTTCCTTGAGTAAACAAAATAAATCACGTGCATTGCATATCATGCATAATTTTTCACATATTTTTGCATTATTATCTTCCACATGTGTCTTACTTGTTTCTCTAATTCATTCAGTCAACAAGCTGTCTCATCGCTACAATACTCGAGTTAATTCTAGAAAGAAGATGGAAAACCTAGAACAAGAGAATTGTGAGCTACATGAAGAACTTACTGCTTTGAGAGCTGGTATGGACAACCTGACAGCTTTGGTAGAATCGTTGGTGGCTGCTCAGAATTATCCAAAACCCCATCCTCCTCTGTCTCCTCATACTACTCATCCATAATAGACGACTGTTATTTTAGAGGTTCTGTCAGTTCCTTCTCTGTTACTCCAATTACTGCTACTCAATACCGAATGCTTCATAGTTTCCCGTGGGGAATGCCTAAGAATTTCATGCTAGAAGGTTACAATCCTGCTACTCAAGTTGCTCCATTTTGTCAAACTACTGATGCTTCTGCACCTCCTATGGTGTATGCTAACCTTGTTGTTAATAATGAGATTCATCACGCTGCGTGTAACACCCTGTAATCCACCGGGAGAACTGACTTGGGATGTTTTGCATTTGATCGCAAATGTTGCGGTTAGCAAGAGTCGCCACCGACTTTTCTTGTATACAAAAGGAAAGATGGAAAAGAACAGGAAAGATCTTTGAGATTATTTCTTGAGTTCGGGGGGTAGATTATGAAAAGGGAAGGTGTTAGCACCCTTTTCATCCATAGTTATCTATGGTCTCTTAGTTGCTTTCTAGATCACTTACTTTTGTTTGAAAATGTTCTTTGTGTGGTTTTTGAAAGTATTTTGAAAAGGCGCCTTCGTTTAGGCAAACTTTATAATGGTTCTCGTTCGTAAGAACGTATACAAAGTGTTGGACTTTTGAAAATATTTTATATTTGGAAAATTTGTTTTTTGAAAGTGTTTGGTGTTTGTTTTGAAAATAAGCAAGGATGTTTGATTTGAAAATGAGCAAACAACTAGGAACAATCTACCTACTCAAAAGTCTTTTGTTCAATTCTTCCTTTCCTTTGATATTGCTATCTTACCATTGATTTGGTAAGAAGCCTTATCTTTGGATGTAAACGGACAGGCGTGGGTCATCGTATAGTCATGATATCAATGTTGTGAGATATCTTAGCACTTCTCTTTGAGGGACTAAGATCATTTTTGAAAGGAAACATTTGTAGCGTCTGTAGCGGTAGAAATGTTTAAGACTAAGCCATTGGATTGACTAGACTTATACAGATCAAAATAAAAATCGCCACCGCACTTTATTGTTTCCAAAGGAATGAGAAAAGAGTGAGTAACCCAAAAAGAGGGGGAAAGATTCAAGGTAAGGGGGTTGGTTATGTAAAGGGAAGGTATTAGCACCATAAAAATCTACGCTACTCCATAGGAACCTCTTTGTAAAAATCTGTATATTTTGGCTATAAAATGTTGTATGTAAAATAGATGGTGAAGGTGAGAAAAGAAATATATTTTTTTATGATTTTTGCACCCGCCGCTGTTGTGAACCTTTAGTGCCTACGTACCACCTTTCATGCAATAGGGGATCAGGGTACACGTAGTTCCTCTTTTAAAGAATTTTAAAACACAAGTGTGTTGGTTAATTTTATGAGATAAGACATCATCGTCATTGTCCGTGTGGAAAACATACTTACTACCCACAATCATGAGAAAGGAGAATTTGCATCATCTCAAAGTGGAGGATATGGCTTGGATCTTAAAATCAACAATGCCTCACTCAACACCCAAGTGGAAAATATCTCACTTCACTACATATTATGGAAGTATAGTTGTTTGCATCACTACAAGGATTGACAAGAGTCCAATCTTTTGAGAAGAAGTTTTAAAGTAAGAAGCCAAAGTGGAAAAAATGGTTTGAAATGAGATTGATTGACTTTTAGTCTTCACAAAAATAATGTCAAGATATTATTAAATTGATTGAAGTTTATTTATGAAAATGTTTTGAAAATGCATGGACCTAAGTCCAAGTTTATTATAAAAGTGGGTCAAGCTTTAAAAAAAAAGAACAAGAAGAGTTTTTCAAAAAGAGGGAGAAGATTTTTGAAATTAAAGAAGATGGGAGGAGAAGAAGGGACTATCCTAAAGCATAAGGTAAAAACTAGGGATAAGAAAGATCTAACCAACAAGAAGCCAATACTTGACGTCATTAGTCAAGATAGAATTCCCATTCTTTGGATTGAAACCAAGCAAGCAAAGATACTAGACTTCTTGTGAGAACCAAACTTCAAATGTATTAAGTCTTCACAAAAATTGGGCAGAGTAACGGCTGTATACAGGTGAATTCCAGATTACAAACAAAGAATGTAATCACAATAACCTGCAAACAAAATAAACAAACAATCCAATGTCTTGAGGTAAACCTCAAGAACTCCAGACAAAATATCAGTTAAGGTCACAAGGTCTCCAATATAGGCCAAGGTTTCTGTTCCTAAGTCCAAGAAGTCCAATACTCCATAATGCCAAGGATAGTAACCAAATAGTCCAAGTATTTTAAAGGGTTTTTATGGTTCATGTTGATTATTAAGTTTCTAAGAAGAGAAAAGAAAAGCTCAAATAAGCAAAATAAAAATGACATGAAATGTAATGCTTAAAGTAAATGGTACATAAAGCAAAAAAAATAAAAGGGAACAAAGTAAAAGCAATTTAATAATTAGTGGTTAGTTAGATGACCATATTGAAACTTGCATTTGGAACTCATTAGAGGATTGGTAGAACCAAAGCCTCCACACAACAAGTTGCATTTGCTTTTTGTCAAGTATATCATCCATTTGGAATCCTCAAAAGTACCATTTAATGATCAACTGTGTTTAAGTGATCCGAGTTGACCAAAAGTGTTGTAGATCCATTAGAGAATTGGTAGAACCAAAGCCTCCACACAATAAATCTCAAGGTTATTGGATCAAAGGGATCAATTTAACATACTTGGGCTTGCAAACATAGGTTTGGGCCACAAATAATCATTTATTCGAATCAGAACAAAATTTAGCGCTATGTTAAGCAATCGTAAATGGACTTATATGGAAGTCGCACCTATTATGAGGCCGGTCAATAGCAATCTATGCACCATTTATTTTGAGACATGATATAGAGATCCTGCTCCAATAACACTTAGTGCAATAAGAAAGGGACAAGATGAAGAGGGGTGGGAAAGAATATACAAACCACATTTGAGTTAAATTTAAATCAAACTATTATTAAAATCATTCATCCATTTTTTATGGAGTTAGACTCAACACCATGGATCCAATGATGTTAATAAAGTTCATGATCAAAATTCAACACAAGTTCAGCCAGAAAATAATCACAAAATAATATTGCATTTAATATATACATTAAAAAAGGTTTTAAAAAATGTTTTAAAATGGAAATAAGAAAGGAAAATATCAACTATATTCAAATTAATCAAGAAAAATTAAGTAAGGCCATAGAAAAATCAGAAAAGGACTCAAATATTTTTATAAAAATTTTGGCAATTTTTAAAAAGTCAGAAACTATTTTAAAACTAATTAAAACTGTTCAAACAAAAATAAAATAGGTCAAAAATAGTAAACATCAATATAAAATTCCATAAAATTTTCAAAAAGTCAAAAGTATGCAAAATAATATTTAGGAAATTTTTCAGAATTAAAAAATGTCGGAAAGCATTTTTAAAGTAATTAAAAGGAAGCGAATAATGCAAAAAATATAAAAACTATAAAATGTCAAAATAAAAATGTGAAAAAATAGTCATGAGATCAGAAATAATTCAAAGTATTTTTGTAAATTTTTTCATAATTTTTGGATAAAAAATAAAAGAGTTATGAATTTTTGAAAATTAAACCAATTAAAATATAAAAATCAGAAAATAAAATAAAACCAAAAGATATGGGCCATCAGATCATAGTCAAAACGCGTTAGTAAGTTAATCCAATGGACCAGACGCGCTGTACTTGATATGGACCTTAGTGAGATGCGCAGGGAATCAGAAAAAAGGCAACCAATGAAATTAAAATGCTTGGCATGCTATCATTGGCTGAGACGAGACATGGCATCGTGTTCAATCTCCAGCCACCCTGTAATGGAGATTTTGTGAGATCCTTCAAACGGTAAAATTAGGATCCCAGACCAGTATCATTGGATTCATATCTTCAAGACGATCCTAACACCACCATCGCGCCAAATTTATATAAAGTATACAAAGATATAAATCAAAAACCCATAAAATAGCGAGCACCTTCAATTTGAGATTTCTCTCTCAATTCTCAATGGATTTAAAAATTGTAAGAAGCACTAGAATCAGGAGAAGGAGTAGAACAAATTAGTGCTTTATTTGGATCCAAATGGTGGAGAATTCTACCTTTTCGAAGTTCAAGAAAGAAGCTCTGAAACTGATCTTCTGTAGCTTGGATTATAGCTCGTTTTTCTTGGTTTAAGTGATGGAGATTTTTATGATGCTTAAGGAAGATGAATGTGCAAAGAATTTTGGAGGAAAAGGCTGGAATCTCAGAAACTGATTTCAAAAATTTCAAGCTCGTATGAGATTTTGACAGAGTGTTCTTGGCTCTCAAAGCTCGAGGAAATGAATGGGGAATGACCCTCTATTTATAGGGAATCAAATGGAATGTTCAATCGTGTGAAATGATGAAGTTTGAATGGAAATCGTGTGAACCTGATACACCAGCAAATTGTGATCTATTTTCCATCAAAATTCATCAAATCCTTGCGTTTTAAGGCTCTAATCCACTTTGGCAACTTAGTTAAACATGTTTAGATCACAAACGTGTGCTAATTTGATGTTTAGAGGCAAAAACATGAATTTCAAATTCTGACTTATGAAGAAACTTCAGTTCCAAGTTACCAAGTTCAATCCAAAGGCATTCTCAGCTCAAGGGGTCTTAAGGAATGATTCTTGATGCTTTAGAAAGATGAGGTTACAAGCTTTGTAATGGAAAAAGAATGGAATCAAATGGATGCTTGAGCTAAAATTTGCATTGAGTCAAAGTTGGGGAAAAAGGTTGACTTTCCATACTTAGAAATATTTCAATTTTTTATTCAAAAATGACCTATAATATTTTGCATCCAAACATGCCCTTCCACTTGGAATTTGCTCTTGACCAAAAAAGATGGAATGAAATAGACCTCTTGAATGACATTTTGAAACATGAACCATTCAAAATATCCAAAAATTGAGAGAGTTATGAATTGTTGAAGTTGGCAAAAAATCATGAAATGACCTATAATCTTTTGTATCCTTAGGGCATCTTCCATCCATTTTCTCACTTTTCACATAAAATAAAGCATAAATTTCACATCCTTAAGATCATTATGGAAAAATAGTTGGATCAAGGTGATAAAAATTGACCAAGTTATGATTATTTGAAGTCACATATGGGAAAATGGAGGTTCATCTGGAGGACTTGTAATCTTTCCTCATCATCAAGTTTCTTCCACATGAAAACTCCTTGAAAATTTGGAAGTGATTTTTTGATAACCCTTTGAAGATAAGGATGTCTTTGGAGTCACTCAAAAATACCAAAATATGAGCAAGATATGCTTCTTTGGAGTTCAAAACCGTAGCTCATAGATCAAGAAAATGCTTTGAGGAACTTTGATAATTTTGAACAAACTTCTTGTACAAACGCAATTGATTTGTAAATAGAAGTTGTTGAGGAGGAAAATGAGAACTCATAGCCACCAAAACCACTTCCATATCTTAAGAAATAAGGGAAATATGCACTTGTGATCAATTGGAACAAGACCTTGTCCAACCATGACAACTTCTTCTATCAATCCCTTGCACTTTTGAATCAATCTTGATATCTTGGAATATAGTGAACCAAAATAACCTTTCCATGCCATCCCTTCTAAAAAAATTCAATGGTGAGGTTTGGACTTCTCAAGCTTTATTGCCTAGGGCATGGAAATAAACTCATGAACCCATGGCGTAACTTGGTAAATCTCATTGCCTTTACCTACATTAGTAACAAGCAAGACAAACCAACATTGCATTTTATTAATTAAAAGGAAAAATCAAGACAAAACATTCATTATCGCAAAAGTAAACAAGTCAAGGTGCTTGGTGATTCCTCAAAGAGCAAAGCTAAAGGTAGGGAGAAGAACCAAGAACCCTAATGTGATCTTATTGTGATTGAATTAATATGGTATGATGAAGGGATCTTAGGGGCAAAAATTGGGGTATAACAGCGTCATCAGGGGACTATGATCTTATATTTTAAATTTGTTTTTGATAAGACATCACACATGCATAACATGACCATTTTTATAAGGCAACAAAGTGGAATTACCCTAAGGGTGCAAGTGTGCAAGTGTGTTTGATTTACATGCATTGTTTATCTTGAATTAGGGTTTGCTAATTGTTGATTTTAGTCTTGCCATACAAACCCTAATTACTAACATTCATATGAAAGCGATAAATTGCTGAAAGTAAAATTACTACACTATTACATCATTAGGGGAGGGTGTGATACGGTGGGAGAACTGACTTGAAGGTTTTGCATTTGATCGCAAATGTTGAGGTTAGCAAGAGTCGCCACCGACTTTTCTTTTATCCAAAAGGAAAGGTGAAAAAGCACAGGAAAGACCTTTGAGATTGTTTCTTGAGTTCGGGGGGTAGATTATGAAAAGGGAAGGTATTAGCACCCTTTTCATCCATGGTTTTCCATGGGCTCTTAGTTACTTGATAGATCACTTGCTTTTGTTTGAAAATATGCTTTGTGTGGTTTTTGAAAGTATTTTGAAAAAACGCCATCGTTTAGGCAAACTTTGTGATGATTCTCGTTCATAAGAATGTATACAAAGTGTTGATCTTTTGAAAATGTTTTCAAGTTTGAAAGGTGTTTTGAAAGTATTGATGTTTGTGGAATGTGTTTTTTTATTTTAAAATATTTTGAAAAGGTGTCTTCTTTGTAATGGATCTCGTTTTTATAAGAACACATACAAAGTGTTTGTCTTTTGAAAATGTTTCAAATGAGTGTGTTGGTGTATAAAATGTTTTTGTTGTGAGAAAGCGAGCAACTAGGAGCATCCTACCTACTCAAAAGGTCTTTAGTGTTCTTTTCTTCTTCCTTTAGATGTCTCTATCTTACCATCATTTTGGTAAGAAGCCCCATCGTTGGATGTGAAGGGACAGGCGTGGGACGTTTGTATAGTCATTGAAAGCAACCTATGGGACGTTTTAGCAATATTTTTTTAGGGACTAGATCGTTTACCGAAGGCAACATTGAGGGTCATTGAGGGACTACGATCTTTTATCGAGGGTATTTGCTAAAACGCCCATGTTCGAGAGATATGAATATTTTCTGATAGGCAACAAAATGGGATTACCCTAAGGGTGAATGTGTGAATAGTGTGTTTGATTGCATGCATTTAGTCTTTGATTAGGATTTGCTACTTGTTGATTTCATGTCTTGCCATACACACCTTAATTACTAGCAATATATGAAAGCAATAAAAAATGCGGAAAGTAAATATCCTACACTATTACAATCATTAGGGGGATGGGGTGTACAAATTTACAAATGAGGATTGCAAATAAAATTAAATCCTAAGTTACTATTACAACCATATTGAATGGATAAGAATATACAAACAATGTAAAATGGACTTGCTTTGTTTAAGTAAAGAGATAAGTTTGCTTAAGAAAATATTCTGATCTTTCTGTATTAAAAGAAATAAAATAAGACATGTGAATATGAAATATTTTTGGTGTTTTTGATTAATGAAAATAAAATTGATGGCAAAAAAATAATAAGGAGAAAGAATACAGAATCAACGCAAATGCTGAACTAAAATAGGTCAGAAGTTCTGACTCTGGCGTGCTGCACAAACAGAAATAAACGTTAGCAAAAATGGGGCGGGTCAGAAGTTCTAGGTCCGCTGGGAACAAAAGAGATTTCAGAAGTTCTGATGCTGTTGGCAGAACTTCGCCTCCCTCTCCATACCAGTTATAGCATCTGCAACTTAGTCACTTCTCAACAAAACAGAAGATGCGCGTATAGCAATTATGGCAGGTTTCGTAATGCTTCAGAAACAAGAGATACCAGAACTATGAATCAGAAGCAAGCATAAATTTTCTAATCCTAATTTTGAGTCCTAATTCCTTCAAGAAGTTCTAAACTTAAATTCTCTCTACTTAGGCAAACATACATGGAATATATGAATATATACTGAATCAGAGTCAGGATGTCTACATTGTGTTTTTGAACATGCAAATTTAACAATGCCTAAGTAATATGACGAGAGTCAGCAGAAGCTTACCTTGAAGCTGGAAAACATTCTGTGAGCTGGAGTCTGGTTCTGACTGCTTGTAATGTTCTGACCAGCTTCCTCACGTGCTCACCAGGATGGAAACTTTCAACCTAGGCTATGAATGATTGGAAAATTTTGGAACAGCCAAGGAGCAAAGTTCTGACTTCTTTGAGGTGGATATTGATGGAGAGTATGTTACATTTTGACTACAGAAGTTAGGACGGTTTCTGAATGTACATCAGAAACTGTATGGATGTTTTTGGTCAAGAAACACTTGAGGAAAAATGGAGTTTGAATGCAAGAATCTAAAGCTAACAGGTTTTGTATTTTGTGTTTGCAGTTTTGGACTCTTGGAATTTTAGCAGGGGTTCAAGGCTTTTTCTTTCTCAAGTTTCTGACCTCTTTACAGTTACCAATGAAGTCCAATTTATAGGCAAAGGTTTAGTAGCTTGGAGAGGTCAAGGGGTACAAGCATCATATGTTAGGCGCTGACTTGTTCTTGAAGTAAGATCAAATAGGTATGGTGGTTAGCAGCTTTAGTAGCGCCTAAGCTGGATTTGTAAGCAGGAATTTAGGAAAGGTAACCTTAAAAGCAAAAGCAACGCATGGGCCCAGCACACTCTTGTACAAAAGTTTGCTTTTCCAAGACAGTAAAGGTACTTCTATGCCACACGTGGGGGAAATCCTTTGGATAAAGACTCAAAAGTGGTTGTGATCATTAAATGATGATGAGATTTATCAAACCAGAAATCCTGCAATGTGAGATTCTGCATCACTGCTTAATTCTGGATCAGATGTTCAGCTTTAGCGTAATTTAGAATAAACATCAAACTTCTGATCTTTGAATCTCTTTGCTCCAGCATGTTCTGAAGGAGCTCTCAAACTTTCCAGGAAACTTGCAACACGCTTTGTAAACCTTCTTTGAATTACCCTTGCAAACTCTGACTAAATCTTTGTGAAAACTGGTCCAGAAGTTGTAACCAAACTCTGTTTTGGAACTATCCAGGATTTGCTGAGTGCTTTAGTTTCAAGGACGTGTCTTTGAGGAGTCATAACTTGAAATCCCAGCATTCCTAGAAGAGGTTCTGTTCTGCAATGTTTCATATCTTGTTGGAGTCTATAACTCTTGTGTCAGAAGTTCTTCCAGAAATAACTTCCATCATGGTGAAAATCTGGCCAGAACTTCTGAGCTTATCATATTTCCTAAACACTTAGAAAAATTCTAAATATTTAGAATTTTGACTTTTCCAAAGTAACTTTTACTTTTGAATTTCTTGATGAAACAAACTTCATATCTCAACATGTCTTGATGAAATAGGACTTTTGAAACTTGATTTTGATCCAAAGGTCAAAGCTTGACTTTTTAGTGTGCAAATGACCATTTTGCCCTTGTGAGTAACTTTCTTGAAAAGTTTGTAATTCAAGGCTTGGAATTGGATGGAAGCAAACCTGAGGGTCCAGGATGATCCTTTGAGAAATGAGAGGGCAAATTTTGGGGTACAAAAGCTTCCCCTGTTCAATCTTCTTAAACCTGAAGAGTTAGATTGGCGAGTCTGCCATTCGTGACTTGAAGGTGAAAGATGATTGAACACTAGAGTGCCCAGAAATTTGCACTCGAAAATGAATTATGAATAGGCTTATAGATGCCATTTGGAGGAATGTTGGTAAACACTGGAAGAAGTATCATCACATATTTCTTGTTGATTTATACTAAACTTGATGTTTTACCTGTGAGAAAAGGAGTTAGTAAAATGCAGATGCCTGCATGATGTTCACCAGATGTGGTATTATGTTAAATGCATATGGTATGTACATGCTATGATGTATGAATGTGAGATGTATGTTTTTGTCCGGGAAAATAAATCCCTGACTACTGCTGAGGAAATTCCGGGGGGGTTGAATCCCTGATTGCCGTTGGGGATGGAGAATATGCATATCTTCAAACTTTGTTGAAAGGATGATTTCACTGGAGAATATCTCTTGAATGTCAGCTGTTATCTGGTCGGATCCAGGCTTCACAATTTATTGAGGATGAAGTAGTCAACTGCTATCTGGTCGGATCCAGGCTTCACGACAACTTATTAGGGATATAGACGAATTAACTATTATCTGGTCAGATTCCAGGTTTTGCAGAAAATTTTCTTGAAATTGAATAGTTATCTTGTCGGATCCAGGCTTCACAACAACTTGCTGGGGATACAGAAGTTAACTGTTATCTGGTCGCATCCAGGCTTCGCAGTAACTTGAAGTGGTAACTACTATCTGGTCGGGTCTAGGTTTCATGGTTTTTTTTGGAAAGTTGTACTATTATCTGGTCGGGTCCAGGCTTCATAGTGTCTCTCTGGGGATCATATTTAATTGTTATCTGGTCGGGCTCCAGGTTTCATAATAAACTGTTTGAAAAATTGTTATCTGGTCGGGTACAGGCTTTGCAGATTTATGAGGTTGATAAGGTCAATTGCTATCTGGTCGGGTCCAGGTTTCACAATAGACTATTTGGGGATATAGTTGTTATCTGGTTGGTTTCCAGGTTTCACAATGAATCTCTGAGGGTGATTGCTATCTGGTCGGATCCAGGCTTCACAATAACTTGCTTGAAAAGATGGAATTGAAAACTGATATCTGGTCGGGTCTAGGTTTCTCAGCAATTTGTTGGGGATACAGAAACAAACTCTACTAGGGAAAATAAGTTAAACCTTGGTCGGGTTGAGTCCAGGTTCTTCTATATCTTCGAGGAGTTAGACTACTATCTGGTCGGGTCCAGGTTTCATAGCATCTTGAAATTGATATTAACTGTTATCTAGTCGAGTCCAGGTTTCAGATACTCAAACTGTCATCTGGTCTGGTCCAGGTTTCAGTGAATGAAGAAGTCAAAATATTATCTGGTCGGGTCCAGGCTTTAGTAATAATTTGAAAATTGTACTAATATCTGGTCGGATCCAGGCTTTATAATATCTCTTTTTTGGAAATAGTAAAGGCTTTGCTGACGACTTTACTGGGGATCAGGGGTTGTGGCTCTATGATTTGCAATAATCTGAAAGAAAATTCAAACTGGAGAGTGTAGACTCAGTCGGGTAGGACAGACTCAGCTTGGGGAGGATACGCTCAACTGAGGATAATAGACTCTGTTTGGGGATAATAGCCTTGGCTGGGGAAGATATAATCATCTGGGAAATTCGTGGTGTCTTGATTGTTGTATGTTGAGGAAATTTGAACTCGGCTGGGGAAATAACCCTGTTAAGGAAATAAACCCTGTTGAGGAGGTGACTTTCCTTTAGGAAGAGATCCACGAGGCTTCAACTTGTAAAAATTGACTTAGCTAGAGAGAGAGCTACCAAGAGATTGAGACTCTGGTCGGGGATTATCCTATGCAAAGAGACTTTGTGGGCAACTCCATTGGGGAAAGGTTTATTGTAGCCGTCCTTGTGGGGATAATGATGATGATAATTCTGTGGGGATATTTCATATATATAAAAGAGATGCTTGCTGCTGCTTAGCAGGACACATGTGCCAAATAGCTTTAATTATATTCATATGCATATGTTCATTCAATTTTAGTCATTGGACAAATTTGCATTCAAAACAAAGACATAAATTTTGCACTTCAAAGTATATTTGTATTGATATTTTGCCCATGAATAGGTGTTTTTGTACAGAGAGACAGAGATCTTAGTTAGAGGAAATCGTCGAAAGGAAAACAAAATTGAGAATGAAAACAAATATCCATGTGAAATGATCTCATTGCCTTCCAACTCTACTATTTCCCCAATGTCTTCGAATGTCCCTTGCCGTTAATAGAAGTTGATTGGATTGATCTTGGACCGTTTGAACTTGGACCTTGGTGATAGAATTGATTTTGTTGATTCCACGGGACATAGCCACACGCTTTTAATCCTTAACTTTTGCCTGGACCTCCCTTTCAGGTTTTTAGCCCACCAGGATACCCTTTTTTGCCCAAGTCGCCCTTTCGGGTTTTCAACTTGCCGGGTGTACAATCTTTTGCATATATCCGTAATTTTTGCCTAAACCTTTTGGTTTGCCGGGATACCCTTATTTTTCCTAGGTGTGTCAACCTAGTGGGTCTCTTATGCGTAGTATTTTTAACTATGTCCGCGTTTATAGGATATGGGAAATCTCTACCATCTATGGTAGTCAGCATCATGGCACCGCCATAGAAAACTCTCTTGACAACAAATGACCCTTCATAGGTGGGAGTCCATTTGCCTCCGGGGTCGCCTTGTGGTAAAATGATGCGTTTTATCACCAAGTCGCCAACTTGATATACTCGAGGCTTGATCTTCTTGTTGAAAGCCTTGATCATCCGTTTTTGGTACGTCTGACTGTGGCAAACAGTAACTAACCGTTTTTCGTCAATCAAGTTCAGCTGATCCGATCTTGTTTAAATCCACTCGTCTTTGCCTAGGCCTGCCTCAATCATAATCCTCAGTGAGGGAATTTGAACTTCCACTAGCAAAACAACTTCCATGCTGTAGACTAGAGAAAAGGGAGTTGCCCCAGTTGATGTTCTACCTGAAGTGCGATAGCCATGTAGAGCAAACAGCAACATCTCATGCCAATCCTTATAGGTTACTACCATTTTCTGCACAATCTTCTTGATATTCTTGTTAGCTGCTTCGACTGCACCATTCATTTTCGGTCTATACGGAGAAGAATTGTGATGCTTGATCTTAAAATGAGTGAAAAGCTCAATGATCATAGCATTGTTGAGGTTAGTCCCATTATCGGTGATAATCCTTTCGGGGATACCATAACGGCAGATAAGACTGTGTCTGATGAATCTGGCTACCATATTCTTGGTGACTGAGGCAAACGAGGCGGCTTCGACCCATTTGGTAAAATAGTCGATAGCAACAAGAATGAAGCGATGTCCGTTAGAAGCGGTGGGCTTGATCTCTCCAATCATGTCAATGCCCCACATTGCAAATGGCCACCGAGCGGTCATGAAATTCAGAGGGATAGGAGGCGCATGGACCTTGTCAGCGTAGATTTGGAATTTGTGACAAGTTCTTGAATGTTGATGGCAACCGGTCTCCATTGTTGACCAATAGTAACCAGCTCTTAAGATTTTCTTAGCCATCGTATGTCCACTTGAGTGAATACCGAAGAGACCATCGTGCATGTCTTCCATAATTTCCTCTGCCTCCTTCTTGTCACACATCAGAGTAGAGTTGAATCATGGTTGCACTTGTACAATATCCCGTTACTTAGGAATAATTTGGCTGCAAATCTTCACAAGAACTTTCTGTCATTGGTTGATGCCCCCTCTGGATATTCTTGTGCTTCAAGGTATCTCATCACCTCATGGTACCATGGCTTTTACGCATTGGTGTCAAGCTCATAGCAATGTGCAGGTTCATCGAATCTTTTAATTGTTATCATAGGGGCTTCGTTATCCCATCTGACCTTGAACATTGAAGACATGGTTGCCAAAGCGTCAGCCAACTGGTTTTCTTCCCTAAGGAATTTCTTAAAAGTGATCTCTTCGAAGTGAGGAATTAGGGACAACACAAGTTCCTTGTAAGGGATGATATTAGGGTGTTTAGTGTCCCAATCTCCTTTTACTTGGCTGATCAATAGGGTGGAATCTCTGAACACATCCAAATGCTTGATCCTTAAGTCAATAACAGCTTTTAGACCTAAGATGCATGCTTCATACTCGGCCATATTGTTTGTGCAATCGAAACATAGTTTGGAAGTGAAAGGAGTGTGGAAACCTTCAGGAGAGATGATCACAACACCAATTCCATTACCTAAGGCGTTAGAAGCCCCATCGAATACCATAGTCCATCGATATCCTGGTTCAGGTCCGTCATACGGTCCAGATTTCGCGCAGTCGGTTACCAGCATGATGTTCTCATTAGGGAAGTCGGAGTTCATTGACTGATAATCATCCATAACTTGATGGGCCAAATGATCCGCTAGTACACTTCCTTTGATGGTTTTTTGAGTCATGTATTAAATGTCGTACTCAGTCAAGATCATTTGCCATATGGCTATCCGTCTGGAAAGGGCAGGTTTCTCGAAGATGTACTTTATTGGGTCCATCTTAGAAATCGACAGAGTGGTGTGCGTCAACATATACTGTCTTAGCCGGCGAGCAGCCCATGCCAGAGCACAAAAAGTTTTCTCGAGCAGTGAATATCTAGTTTCACAGTCGGTAAACTTTTTGCTCAGGTAATAAATAGCATGCTCTTTTCGGCCAGACTCGTCATGTTGGCCCAAAACACACCCCATATAATTCTCTAATACCGTCAAGTACATGATCAAGGGTCTTCCTTCAAATGGAGGCATGATAATAGGAGGTTCTTGTAGGTATTCTTTGATTTTGTCAAAGGCAATCTGACAATCATCGTTTCATCTGACTACCTGATCTTTCTTCAAGAGTTTGAATAGTGGCTCACAAGTAGCAGTCAAGTGAGATATGAAACGAGTAATGTAATTGAGACGACCCAAGAATCCTCTGACTTCTTTTTCAGAATGAGGGACTGGCATTTCTTGGATGGCCTTTACCTTGGCATGATCAACTTCAATGCCTTTATTGCTGACGACAAAACCCAGAAGCTTTCCAGATCGTACTCCAAACGTGCACTTATTAGGGTTTAACCTCAGCTTGTACTTCTTCAGCCTCTCGAATAAATTGTGCAGATGATCAAGATTTTCTTCTCTGGTTAGTGATCTAGAAATCATATCATCTACATATACCTCTATCTCATGATGAATCATGTCATGAAATAAAGCTACCATAGCCCTTTGATATTTTGCCCCTGCATTCTTTAATCTGAATGGCATGACCTTGTAGCAGAAGGTGCCCCATTACGTAACGAAAGTAGTCTTTTCCATATCTTCGGGATCCATCCTTATTTGATTATAGCCTGAGAAGCCATCCATGAATGAGAAGACTTTATGCTGAGCGGTATTATCAACTAAAACGTCAATGTGTGGTAGAGGGAAGTCATCCTTGGGGCTTGCCCTATTCAGATCCCTATAGTCTACGCACATGCGAACTTTCCCGTCTTTCTATGGCACTGGCACCACATTGGCAACCCATTGAGGATAGGATGTCACATCTAGGAACCCCGCATTAAATTATTTCATCACCTAGGCTTTGATCTTTTCAGACATATCAGGCCTCATGCGATGAACCTTTTGTTTAACAGGAGGGCAGTCTTCTTTAGTTGGCAGACGATGAACTACGATGTCGGTATCCAACCCAGGCATATCTTCATAAGACCAAGCAAATACTTCCACATAATCATGCAACATATGAACCAACCTGCTCTTGACACTGCTTTCTAGGTTAGCTCCAATCTTGATTTCCTTCTTATCTGCCTCAGTACCCTGGTTGATAACTTCAACTGACTCCTCGTGCGGTTGAATAGCTTTTTCCTCTTGTAATAGAAGTCTGGCTAGTTCTCTCGGTATGTCATAATCTTTCTCACCTTTGTCTTCGGCTTGGTTGATAGGACATTCAAAGTCATAGTCGGCAATATTAGAGTCATTGGCAATAGGATCCAGAGTGGATGTGGACCTGCAAGAGTGTGTGTGTGTGCATGTAAGATACATGGCTATTTTTTTGAAAAATGTAATTGAAAGAAAGGAAAGACAATTCGAATGCAAAAGAGTCCAATGTACTGAATGATCATATGATTAGATGAATATAAATAAAACCCTTGACAAATGGACCAAAATGCCCCGATCCAGGCACATGGCTTAAAAGTCATTGTTTGAATATTACAGACAACAAGTTCTTGAATTGAAAGAAAAGCAGAAACAAGTAGATTACTCCTCAATGAAGGAGACTGGTACAAAGTCCTTTGTATGCCAATTCTTCATCTCCGTAGTGGTTGGATACACCCGCTCCTCAAATGTAGTCTCTTCTTCCGAATCACCCACGACGTTGACTCCATGGCTTCCAATGCGGAGAGGTGGCTTTCCAGCACAAGCACGCCTCATTTCCTTCTGAGCTTTGGCGGTGAAGCCAAAAACAAACTTGTCTGCTTTAAATGGGATATCGAGGGGTTGCCCCCAAGTATCACAGTTTCCTTCTTCAATTGACGCGCGGGCATCCTTGACTGAAACCATATTTGGCGTGGCCTTAACAACTTTAGACTCATCAGAAGAACATTTAGTAGCAGCAATCATCAGTGGTACAACCTCAAAGGCTTGACATGGGGTTTTAATGAATTCTCCGTCCATCTCTACGTACTTGAAAGAATTAAGGTGGTTTACCATAAACTCTTCTTCTCCACAGACGGTGACTATTCTGCCCTTGACTGGGTATTTGAGTTTCTGGTGGAGGGTTGAGGTTACTGCCCCAGCTTTATGGATCCACGGGCGACCTAACAGACAAGAATAGTCAGGACGAATATCCATAATATAGAAGGTGGAGTTGAAGATTTAGGAACCCACTTTGATTGGAAGATCTACCTCCTCATGAACAGTCCTCTTTGATCTGTCAAACGCCCTTACGATGATATCACTTGGCTTCAAGATTAAATCTTCACAGTCAAGACGGCCCAATGCCCCCTTGGGTAATACATTCAGAGAAGAACCAGTGTCGACTAGCACATGTGCTAAGGTAGTCCCTTTGCACTCGATAGAAACATGTAAAGCTTTGTTGTGATTCTTCCCGAGAGGTGTTAAGTCAGCATCTGAAAATCCTAAGCCATTATCAGCTATCAGACTAGCCACACAATTCTTAAATTAATTTGTTATTGTCTCATGGGGGACATGAGCTTTTTTCAGGAACTTGACTAATGTCTGAGCATGGGCATCAGAGCAAAGCAGCAATGACAACATTGAAATCTTAGAGGAGGTTTGCCCCAATTGTTCTACAATTTTGAAGTAGCTTCTCTTGATGATCTTCTAAATTTCGTCCATTTCACGGGCAGAGGGTTCTTCATCATCTACGTCTTTGGAGGGTACTTCAATCACAACAGGCTCGGCAACCTTCTCTTTCCCTCTTGCATCGGTACTTAGCTTGGCAGCAGTAATGCGGATGAGCGTCTTTGTAACTACTGGAGGTGAGATATTGGGTGAAAATATTCTCCCAGTTCTAGTTACTTTACTTGAGCTAGCTATGTTTCCAACATTGTCATCTTTTCCTTCTTCTATCCAGCCATCTTGTTTAATCCCATGATAGAACACTTCAGCACCGTAATTCCATGGTACCGCTTTATTTGAAGAGTAGGGAATCGGTCCAGGATTGGTAATGATTAAGGGAGCAAGAGTGGGTTAATTTGAAATCCTAATAGAGCCTTTGGAGGTGATCCTAATAGGTTTGTTTGAGATGGTAATAATGGAGAGGTCTTCACATTTGTTAATCAAACTTTTTTCAACAGATTGTTCTTGATTATATTCAGCGGAGTAGTCAATTCTTCAACAGAGGCAATAAAAATTGTATCTTCGACAACATTAACACATTTGTCATGCTTCGGCATTGGAGAAGTAATTACATTAGACGTTGGAGGAGGATCAAATTCAATAGTTTTCTTGCCAATCAAATCTTGGATTTTGTTCTTCAAGGCCCAACACTGGTCAGTCTCGTGACCGAGGCTGTTTGAATGGTAAGCACACTTTGCGTTCGGATTATATTTTGGTGACGAGGTGTCAGGGTTGGCGGGAGGATCGTGCAATGTCACTAAATTAGCCTTGAGCAAATGTTGAAGGGCTTGAGATAGTGATATGCCTAACCTTGTAAACTATCTTCTTGGAGTTTCAAAACGTTGTTGATTTGCAGATGGTCTTGGAGTAGGAGTTGGATTGGAGATTCAGACAGCATTGTCAGACACACGATCATTCTTCTTGATATGGGCCCTTACCCCATACACAACATTAACTTCCTTCTTTGCAGCAAAAGGTTTTTTGATAGGATTGGGAGTGGAGGTAGATGCCACAGAGATCTTCCCACTTTTGATGCCACTCTCAACTCTTTCACCGGTTAGGATTAATTTGGTGAAACCAGAAGAAGATCAACCTACCAACAGATTAAAGAAAGGACCTGATAAGGTGCCCATGAACATGTCGATGTGTTCCCTATCAGTCAAGGGAGGTTGGACCCTACTAGCAAGGTCTCTCCACTTTTGCACATATTCCTTAAATCCTTCATTCTTTCCCATGGTCATATCTTACAATTGAACCCTTGTTGGCGCCAAGTCGGTGTTGTATTGATACTGATGATAGAAGGAAATAGCTAGATCCTCCCAAGTATTGATACGAGAACCATCTAACTGATAAAACCATTCAAGTTGTGTTCCATCCAAACTCTCTTGGAAAAAGTCAACCCATAGTTTTTTATCGGTAGTGTGCGGTTGCATCTTGCGCACATAAGACTTCAAATGGAGTTTTGGACAAGAAACCCCATCGTACTTGGAAAAAATTGGTACTTTGAATTTGTGGGGGATGACTACCCCAGAGATTAAGCGGAAATTGTCAAAATCTAAATCGGGGACGACTTGGATTTCAACAGATTTCAACTTGTCTTCTAACTGCTTGTATTTAATATCAACGGGTGGATACTGCTCGTTGAAATAATCATCATCATATTCTTGATCATTAGCACACTCAGCCTGAGTACTCTTGACCTCGCCAACCTGGTTCTCGTCCTCTTCAGATGAGTCTCCTCCTACTGGGATTTGACGGATTGTCTCCTTGAACCTTCTACCATTGTTGAGTAGAGCTTTCTTCTTTGGCTTCTTCTTAACGGCCAACAAAGCCATCATATCTTGCTGCCCCTTGGCTAGGGCGAGTAGAGCTTCTTGAAACTAAGAATTCTGGGCTTGGAGATTCGTCACAGTTTTCTCTGGATCCATCTTGCTGAAATGAACAACAGAAAGATAAGGAAACCTGTTATGCGAAAACCTGTCATGTTATGATGCATGGAATATGTACATGCAAATGATTTCAAGGATTAATGAAATTTAAATTTGTATAGACAAAATAATGAACAAACGTTAATTTTCATTAATCAAAAAAAGATTACATCATGCCTCTTAGGCTTACAAAGTAGCTTGCTAAGATAAAAAGACTGAACGTATCGTCTTCGGCGCAAGATAAGCGTTCAGACTTTGCTCTTCTTGTAGCTTCTTTGTAAGCTCCAAGACCCTCTTCTCACTATCATAGAATTGAGCCTCGAAAGTATCTCGTTCTTCCTTCAGCAGGATCCAACCCTTTTGTAAGTCTTCGAGAGAGGTAGGCATGTCGGGATGGAGGATAGTGTAGGGAACATCTCCTTCGACCATTGGCTCCACGATGACTAGCAAGATGGAGGGATGAGGCATCACCATTTTCTGAGCATGAGCTTGCACCCGTTTAAGGTAAGGCTCGAGGGGAATGGAATTCTTGTGTCCTAGTGTCTTTCTATCCACCTTGTTCAATGTCCTCCAAGCTTGGATAAACCTCTGGCAATAACCTTGATTGTCGCTCTCGTAGCCAAATACCAAACCTCGAATAAGCATCTCATGGGGACCATCCCTTAGGGCGTAACCAAACTGTCTTAAGGCTAAACAAGGGATTTAGGTGATACCCCCTCTAATGCCAAGTAAAGGGACATTAGGGAATTCTCCACAACGGTCGACGATGGCAACATTCTCCAAAGAGCAGGAACACCAATGAATATCTGAATGTCTGAACGTCATCAACCTATGGGACCATCTTGAACCTTGCTCATTTTTTAATACAGATTGGGGAAGATACGAAATAAACCATATTTCCAAGAGAGGAGTACAACACATAAGGATACCCCATTTCCTCGTAGTACGAGTGTTAAAGGAATGTAAAATGTCCCCTAGCAAAGTAGGCACCGGGTTACGAGACATGAAGATTTTGACGGCGTTTACATCTATGAGTTGGTCAGGATTTGGAAACAAAACCATCCCATAGATGAGGAGATCCACAATTTCCTCAAAGGCTTGCAAATCCAAAGAGTTCCAACAGTTTTGGGCTTTCTCAAACAAGAACTTTGCTAGGAAACCCTTGACACCACTCCTTGTTTCCCAATTAGTTGTGATATCAGATGGTTGCAAATGTAGAGTTTGAGCAATCTCTTCTAGTTTTGGATCTCTTTCCGTACCGTTGAAAGGTAGTTGATTGAGAATGGGAATCCTCAAGAGTTGGGAGAATTCTTCCAAAGTTGGCACAAGTTGGTAATCAGGAAATGTGAAGCAATGGTGTAAAGGATCAAAGAATTGAAAGAGCACCTTCGTCATGTCTTTATCAGTGTTGGAGGTAACCAAGTTTAGTAGGCGAACATGTCTTTCGGTAAATGGGGAATTTTCAGGAATCCTTGATGCTAACTCTTTGAGTTGAGGAGGGATCCTTACGAGATTGACTTGAATGGTTTTCCTGTGAATAGAATCCATGTCCTACAAAACAGAAACAAAGATAAATCCCAAAAATCCTTGAAATGGTTAGTGAGTATGAGTGTGATGTTATGATGTTCATGATGTTATGTACAAGTAAATATACACAAACAAACAAACAAGTCCTTAGGTTTCGGCTTGCATGGAGTTTTATAGGTAACTACCCTCTTGAAGTTTAGTTGGCTTAAAACCTGTCCTAGCAATAGTAACTGGGTTCTAAGGAGCTCAATATCACTGGTTTGTTTTCTCGGGCATTGTTTCAGCGCAAGCCCCTTTATTGGCGACCGAAATATCCCCAAAAACCAAACCTCAATGAGTTTAGTATCGAGTATCTACCAACTTCAGACTGCACTAAAGTCGGTCATCTCACTACGTTCTAAAGGCCAAATTGGTCAAGTAAAGGTTCTAAAAGTTCATTAGTGCTTCATGACATCACTCAGCGGCCCCGTATTCTCCTTGACAACTCAAGGGCTACCGGTACCCACAAATATGTCACACTAACGTAGATATTGCTTAGACCGTGTAGGTATAGCCCGCACAGTTTCCACAATGTATTGCTACTTACCTATAAGGTATCCCAAATCCAGGTAGAGAATTCAAACCCCAAAAAAGAACCATAATGTAAAGCACACAAGTCAAACAAGGAAAGCAAGTAAATATGATCTAGCCCTAAGGTAACCCCACTTTAAGAATAATCCCCAGCAGATTCGCCAGTTCTGTGATACGGTGGGAGAACTGACTTGAAGGTTTTGTGTTTGATCGCAAATGTTATGGTTAGCAAGAGTCGCCACCGACTTTTCTTTTATCTAAAAGGAAAGGTGAAAAAGAACAGGAAAGACCTTTGAGATTGTTTCTTGAGTTTTGGGGGTAGATTATGAAAAGGGAAGGTATTAAGACCCTTTTCATCCATGGTTTTCCATGGGCTCTTAGTTACTTGCTAGATCACTTGCTTTTGATGGAAAATATGCTTTGTGTGGTTTTTGAAAGTATTTTGAAAAAGGCGCCATCGTTTAGGAAAACTTTGTGATGATTCTCGTTTGTAAGAATGTATACAAAGTGTTGATCTTTTGAAAATGGTTTCAAGTTTGAAAGGTGTTTTGAAAGTGTTGGTTTTTGTGGAATGTGTTTTTTTTTTTTTGAAAAATATTTTGAAAATGTGTCTTGTTTGTAATGGCTCTCGTTTCTATAAGAACGCATACAAAGTATTTGTAATTTGAAAATGTTTCAAATGAGTGTGTTGGTGTATAAAATGTTTTTGTTGTGAGCAAGCGAGCAACTAGGAGCATCCTACCTACTCAAAAGGTCTTTAGTGTTCTTTTCTTCCTCCTTTAGATGTCGCTATCTTACCATTGTTTTGGTAAGAAGCCCCATCGTTGGATGTGAAAGGACAGGCGTGGGACGTTTGTATAGTCATTGAAAGCAACCTATGGGACGTTTTAGCAATGTCGTTTAAGGGACTAGATCGTTTACCGAAGGAAACATTGAGGGTCATCGAGGGACTACGATCTTTTATCGAGGGTCTTTGCTAAAACGTCCATGTTCGAGAGATATGACCATTTTCTGATAGGCAACAAAATGGGATTACCCTAAGGGTGCATGTGTGAATAGTGTGTTTGATTGCATGCATTTAGTCTTTAATTAGGGTTTGCTACTTGTTGATTTCATGTCTTGCCATACACACCCTAATTACTAGCAATATATGAAAGTAATAAAAAGTGCGGAAAGTAAATATCCTACACTATTACAATCATTAGGGGGATGGGGTGTACAAATTCACAAATGAGGATTGCAAATAAAATTAAATCCTAAGTTACTATTACAACCATATTGAATGGATAAGAATGTACAAACAATGTAAAATGGACTTGTTTTGTTTAAGTAAAGAGATAAGTTTTCTTAAGAAAATATTCCGATCTTTCTATATTAAAAGAAATAAAATAAGACATGTGAATATGAAATATTTTTGGTGTTTTTGATTAATGAAAATAAAAGTGATGGAAAAAAAATAGTAAGGAGAAAGAAGAGAGAATCAGCGCAAATGCTAAAATAAAAGAGGTCAGAAGTTCTGACTCTGGCGTGCTGCACAAACAAAAATAAACGTTAGCAGAAACGGGGCAGGTCAGAAGTTCTGGGTCCGCTGGGAACAAAAGAGATTTCAGAAGTTCTGATGCCGCTGGTAGAACTTCGCCTCCCTCTCCATACCAGTCAGAGCATCTGCAACTTAGTCACTTCTCAACAAAACAGAAGATGCACGTATTTCAATTATGGCAGGTTTCATAATGGTTCAGAAACAAGAGATATCAAAACTATGAATCAGAAGCAAGCATAAATTTGCTAATCCTAATTCTGAGTCCTAATTCCTTCAAGAAGTTCTGAACTGGAATTCTCTCTACTTAGGCTAACATACATGGAATATATGAATATATACTGAATCAGAGTCAGGATGTCTACATTGTGTTTTTGAACATGCAAATCTAACAATGCCTAAGTAATATGACGAGAGTCAGTAGAAGCTTACCTTACAGTTGGAAAACGTTATGTGAGCTGTGTTATACCCCAATTTTTGCCCCTAAGATCCCTTCATCATACCATATTGTTTCAATCACCACAAAATCACATTAGGGCTTTTTGGCTCTTCTCCCTATCTTTAGCACTTGCTCTTTGAGGAGTTACCAAGCACCTTGATTTGTTTTCTTTGGTGATCATGGATATTTTGCTTTGATTTTCTCTCTAAATTAACAAAATACAATATTGGTTTGTCTTACTTGTTAATAATGTAGGTGAAGGCAATGAGGTT
The DNA here is from genome assembly GCA_948472305.1 of Vicia faba. Lineage (NCBI taxonomy): Eukaryota > Viridiplantae > Streptophyta > Magnoliopsida > Fabales > Fabaceae > Vicia > Vicia faba. The sequence goes on from OX451740.1 coordinate 836,148,705, forward strand.
TAGCAAGTTGCATCATGGGTTCATGAGTTTATTTCCATGCCCTAGTCAAAAGCTTGAGAGATTCAAACCTCACCATTAAAGTTGTTTTGAAGTTGGTATGGAAGTAGTTTTGGTGGCCATGAGTCCTCATCATCATCCTCAACAAATTCTATTCACAAAGGAAGAATATTGGCACAAAACGTTTGTACAAACTTGGGAAAGTTCCACCAAGCATTCTCTTGATCTAGAGGCTAGGGTTTTGGACTTCAGAGGGGCATATCTTGCTCATCTTTTGGTATTTTTTAGTGATTCCAAAAAAATTCTTCTCTTCAAAGAGTTACCAACAAATCACTTCAAAAGTTTCAAGAATTTTTCATGTGGAAGAAACTTGGTGAAGAGGAAAGATTACAAGTCACCCAGATGAACCCCGAATTTTTCATAATGTGATTTCAAATGATCATAACTTGGTCAATTTATATCACCTTGAGCCCATTCTTTTTTCATGATGATCCTAAGGATGTATACTTCATGCCTTCTTTTATGTGCAAAGTGAAAAATTGGATGGAAGTTGCCTTAAGAATGCAAACGATTATAGGTCATTTCATGATTTTTGGCCAAATTCAACAAGTCATAACTTGCTAAATTTTTCGATATTTTGAGTGGTTCAAATTGAAAAATGTCATTCAAGAGGTCTACTTCATTCCATCTTTTTGGGTCAAGAGCAAATTCTAAGTGGAAGGCCATGTTTGGATGCAAAAGATTATAGGTCATTTTTAAAGAAGAGTTTGAATTTTTTCTAAGTATGGAAAGTCAACTCTTTTTCTTTAACTTTGACTCTATGTAACTTTCAGTTCAAGTATCTATTTGATTCCATTCTTTTTCCATTTCAAAGCTTGTAACCTCATCTTTCCAAAGCATCAAGAATTATGCCCTAAGGCCCCTTGAGGTGGAAATGCCATAGATTTGAATTTGGTAGTTTGAAACTGAATTTTGCACAAAGTCAAAATTTTGAAATCCATAATGTGACTTCTAAACACAAGATTTGTGCGTGTTTTTGATTTAAAGTTAATTAGAAAACTTGCCAGAAGTGATTAGCACCCCAAAACGCAAGGTTTGGCTGAGTTTTGATGGAAATGAAGTCACACTTCACTAGTGCTCGACCCTTACTCAATTTCCCTCCAAACTTCCTTGTTTCTTCAATTTTTCATTCCCATTCACTTCCCTATAAATAGAGGGTCATCCCCCATTCAATTTCCCAAGCTTAGAGAGCCAAGGACACCCTGCCAAAACTTCACACGAACCCACTTTTGTTGAATTCAGTTTTTGAAATATAAGCTTCCTTTTCCAAAATTCTTTGCGTATTCATCATCCTTGAACTTCATACAAACTCTCCAGCACTTAAACCAATCAAAACGACCCATAATCCAAGCTACAAAAGTCCAGTTTCAGAGCTTCTTACTTGAACTTCGAAAAGGTAGAATTCTCAACCAATTGGATCCAAATCAAGCACTAATTTGTTCTACTCCTTTGTCTGATTCTAATGATGCTTACAATTTTTAAATCCATTGAGAATTGAGAGTGAAATCTCAAATTGAAGGTGCTCGCTATTTTTCTGTGTTTTGATTCATATCTCTCTCCATACTTTACATAAATTTGGCGCGATGGTTGTGTTAGAATCGTCTTGAAGAGACGAGTTCAATGATGCTAGCCAGGGATCCTAATTTTTCCATTTGAAGGATCTCACAAAATCCCCATTGCAGGGTGTCTGGAGGTTGAAGACGATGACATGTCTCGTCTCAGGCAATGATAGCATGCCAAACGTTTTAATTTTATTGGTTGCCCTTTTTCTGATCACATGTGTGTTTCACTAAGGTCCATATCAAGCACAACGCGTCTGGTCCATTGGATTAGCTTACTAACGCGTTTTGACTTTGATCTGATGGTCCACATCTTTTTGGTTTTATTTTATTTTCTGATTTTATATTTTATTTGATTAAATTTTCAAAAATTCATAACTCTTTTATTTTTTATCCAAAAATTATGAAAAATTCACAAAAAATACTTTGAATTATTTCTGATCTCATGAATATTTTTTTACATTTTTATTTTAACATTTGGTATTTTTTATATTTTTTGTATTATTTTCTTTCTTTTAATTACTTAAAAAATAGTTTTTAACATTTTTTAATTTTGAAAAAACTCATAAATATTATTTTGCATATTTTTGACTTTCTGGAAATTTTATGGAATTTTGTGTTGAGGTTTACTATTTTTGATCTATTTTATGTTTGTTTTAGCAATTTTAAATGGTTAAAAAATAGTTTCTGACTTTTAAAAATTACTAAAAATTTTATAAAAATAGTTGGACCCATTTCTGATTTTTCTATGGTCTTATTTTTCATTTCTTGATTAATTTGAATATAATTGATATTTTCCTCATTATTTTCTAGTTTATTTTAACATTTTCCATCCTTTAATATATATATATATATATATAATATATATATATATATATATATATATATATATATATATATATATATATATATATATATATTAAATATTATATCATTTTGTGAATATTTTCTGGCTGTCTTGGGTTGATTTTCTGGTCATGACTTTGTTAACATCATTGGATCCATGGTGTTGAGTTTAACTCCACAAAATGGATGAATGATTTTAATAATAGTTTGATTAAATATTAATTGAAATGTGGTTTTCTTTTTTACCCTAATTCCTCTTCATCTCATCCCCTTCTCCTTGCACTAAATGTTGTTGGAGCATGATCTCTATATCATGTCTCAAAACAAATGGTGCATAAATTGCTATTGATCGGCCTCAAAATAGGTGCGACTTCTATATAAGTCCACTTACGATTGCTTAACATAGCGCTAAATGTTTTCCCGATTCGAATAAATGATCATTCGTGGCCCAAACTTATGATTGCAAGCCCAAGTATGTTAATTTAATCTCTTTGATCCAATAACCTTGAGATTCATTGTGTGGAGGCTTTGGTTCTACCAATCCTCTAATGGATCTATAACACCTTTGGTCAACGCGGATCACTTAAACATCGTTGATCATTAAATGGTACTTGTGAAAATTCCAAATGGATGATATACTTGACAAAAAGCAAATGCAACTTGTTGTGTGGAGGATTTGGTTCTACCAATCCTCTAATGAGTTCCAAATGCAAGTTTCAAGATGGTCATCTAACTAACCACTAATTATTGACTTGTTTTATTTTATGCTTTTATTCTTTTATGCTTTATGCACTATTTACTTTTAGCATTTACATTTCATGCCATTTTTATCTTTGCTCATTTGAGCATTTATTTTCTTGTCAATTTTACTTTGCTCACTTGAGTTTTTCTTTTTCTTTTTTCTAAGATACTTAATAACCAACTTAAACCCTAAAAAACTCTTAATGGTATCTGGACTATTTAGTTACTATCCTTGGCATTATGGAGCATGGGACTTTTTCTTGGACTTAAGATTACAAACCTTGGCCTATCTTGGAGACCTTGTGATCTTATCTGATTATTTTTTCTGGAGCTGTTGAGGTTTATCTCAAGATATTAGGTTGCTTGTTTGTTTTTATATGCAGGTGTTGTGATTACATCCTTTGTCTGTAATCTGGAATTCACCCGTATACAGCCGTTACTCTGCCCAATTTTTGTGAAGACTTAATACACTTGAAAAGGTTTAGCATCTTTGCTTGCTTGGTTTCAATCCAAAGAATGGGAATTATATCTTGGCTCATAATGTCAAGTATTGGCTTCTTGTTGGTTAGATGGTTGTTATCCCTAGCTTTTACCTTATGCTTTAGGATAGCCTCTTCTTCTCCTCCCATTTTCTTTAATTTCAAAAATCTTCTCCCTATTTTTTTAAACCCTTCTTGTTTCTAAACTTGAACCACTTTCATAATAAACTTGGACTTATGTCCATGCATTTTCAAAAATCATTTTCATAAATAAACTTAAATCAATTTAATAATACTTTGACACTTTTTTTTGTGAGAAGACTAAAAGTCAATCAATCTCATTTCAAATCATTTTGCCATTTTGGCTTTTACCTTTAAACTTTTCTTAAAAGATTAGGCTCTTGTCAATCCTTGTAGTGATGCAAACAACTATACTTCTACCATATGCAGTGAAGTGAGATATTTTCCACTTTGGTGTTGAGTGAGGCATTGTTGATTTTAAAATCCAAGCCATATCCTCCACTTTGAGATAATGCAAATTCTCCTTTCTCATGATTGTGGGTAGTAAGTATGTTTTTCCACACGGACAATGACGATGATGTCTTATCTCTTAAAATCAACCAACATATTTGTGTTTCAAATTTTTAAAAGAGGAACTACGTGTACCCTGATCCCCTATTGCACGAAAGGTGGTACGTAGGCACTAAAGGTTTGCAACTGCGGCGGGTGCAAAAATCATAAAAAATACTTATTTTCTTACCTCCACCATCTATTTTTATACAACACATTTTCCTAGCCAAAATATACAGATTTTACAAAGAGGTTCATGCGGAGTACCATAGATGTTTAGGATGCTAATACCTTCCCTTTGCATAACCAACCCCCTTACCTTGAATCATTCCCCCTCCTTTTGGGTTATTCGCTCTTTTCCCATTCCTTTGGAAACAATAAAGTGCAGTGGCGATTCTTATTTTGATTTGGATAAAGGCTAGTTAATCCAATGGCTTAGTCTTGAAACATTTCTACCGCTACAGAAAAATGGCGACTTTACTGGGGACAGATTGACCTCTTGCTGGTCCATCCCTAAGTGGGTTAAGCCTATCTTTGTTTATATCTGCATATGTGCTATTCTTGCTTACGTGTTATATTTTGTATATATGTTTGTCCGGATTTTCCTGGTTTTCAGGGTGCTTGGTGATTACTCATAAGTCCTATACCCAGACTTGGGCAAACTTTAAGATAGGACGGGCGGTATAGTCATGTTAACTTTGAGGGAGTAATCCAAAAAAAGGAGGAATGAGATCTCCCACTCAGTGGAGGCCCCTTTGACTGTAGTGTCGTTTACCGAGTAATCGAGAAGACGTACTACTTTCGACCTGGGAGCCCGCTGAAGCTGAGGACCATAGAATACCAAACCCATCTTGGCCTTTTAGGTGTAGTGCGGAAGCTATGACGGAGTAATTCAAAAATAGTTGTCACGCGATACTACGCTCGGATGAGATTTTCTTGAGAATATTATTAATCACTGAGTTAATCAAGAAGTTGGTAATATCCGAAGGAAGGATGTAGACTCTGGGAACCTCTAGAACCTTGTTCGGCAGGTGATAACTCTTAGACCAACACCTTATGGGTAGTACCTTCAACCTCATGCTCGTGATGTTGAACCTATGAACCCTATATGTGTGATCTTGTGTGTGATTGATGCATCATGCATCCATGCACTCATAAGCATCTTTTGAAGAAAAAAATATTTCAAGGGATTTAAAGGTTGACTATTTGCGAATATCTCAGGTACTTTTAACCATGGATTCTGGAACGAGAAAGACCGGGAAATACAGTTTCAAGGATCCCAAGATAGATGAGTTGGTCAGTCTGATTCCAGAGATCGAGTGTTCTACAGACTTTCAGAAGAAGTATGGATCCATTATTCCTCTCATTAAGCTGAAGATGAAGGAGGGTATCCTCTCGACCTTGGTCCAGTTCTATGATCCGATGTATCACTGCTTTACTTTTCCCGATTATCAGTTGATGCCTACATTGGAGGAGTATTCTTATCTATTGGATTTACCTGTCACCGATCGTGTTCCTTTTACTGGTTTGGAGGGTGAGCCAAAACCACATGAGATAGCTGCTTTGATTCATCTGGGGAAGTCTGAGGTGGAAGCCCATATGACTACCAAAGGAGGGATTAGAGGATTACCAGCTCATTTCTTATTGGAGAAAGCTCATTACTTTGCCAAAATGAAGAGTGTGGTTGCTTTTGAGGCCATCTTTGCTTTACTGGCTTACAGATTATTCTTATTTCCTAATGTGGACAAGTTTGTCGACATTAACACTATCAGGATCTTCATGATTGAAAACCCAGTTCCTACAATGTTGGGTGATGCTTATTACTCTATTCATCTTCGGAGTTCTTATCACGGGGGAATGATTATCTGTTGTACGCCTTTGTTGAACCGGTGGTTCATCTCTCATATGTCTCAGTCTGATGCTTTTTGGGATGTCAGGGAGGAACCTCGTTGGGCTCCTAAGATCATGGCACTTACTCACTCGGATATTGATTGGTATCATCGAGCTTATCAGGATGTGGAGATTATTGACAGTTGTGGTAGTTTTCCCAATGTACCTCTTCTTGGTACAAAGGGAGGAATTAACTATAACCATGTTCTTGCGCGGCGACAACTTGGTTATCCGATGAGGGATAAACCAAACAATATTCATTTGAGTATTTTCTTTCTGAAGGAAGGAGAAGACCACAGGGAAGCTAGGGAGCAGATTGCGAAGGCCTGGCGTCACATTCATAAGAAAAGTAGGAAGGATTTGGGACCTAGGGGTGCTGTTTCTTTGGAGCCATATCTTCAGTGGGTCCGATCGAGAGCCATCTAGTTGAAGATGTCGTATACTCGGGAGACACCCATGCCTGATCTGTTTATGAAGACCACTCCTCCTTTATTAGATGATCTAGAAGAGTTGCAGCTTGCTTTAGTTAGGATGCAACAAGAAAGAGATGCTTGGAATAACAAATTCCAGACTTTAGAGAGTTCCTATAAAGCAGACTTGAAGGAGAAAGATGATTTGATCAAGATCCTTGAGAGTCGAGCAGTAGAGTCTATGGAGAGGAAAGGGGATTTATTTTCTCCTAAGCCTCAAACAGGTGCTGATTACTCACTTCCTGCTTCAGATGATTAGAAGGAGGTTTCCATCAGACACGTGGAAGAAAACCAGAGGTTGAAAGCTCAGATTGCCAGGCTCATAGGGAAGCGCCAACGTACAGATTGATCTCTATCAGTTTCTTTCTCTTAGGATTTTTAGATTGTATTTTCATCTTGTACTTGGGATCATTGAAACTTGTAACCCATTTTGAAGTTATTATAATAAAATTTTTCAGTATTTCAAATGCATTCTTATTTTGATGTTTGCAATATGTCTATAAACGTTAAATCCCTTGAAATATTAAATGATAAAGTAAAAACAATCATGTGCATTGCATGTCATGCATCATGTTGCACATATCTCTTGCATTTACTGTGCATATCCAGGTGCCTTACCCAACTTTTTACTTCATTCAACAAGCTGACTCATCACTACAACACTCGGGCTAACATCAAAAAGAAGATGGACAACTTGGAACAAGAGAATCGCGAGCTACGCGAAGAAGTTTCTGCTTTGAAGGCTGGCTTGGCCAACTTGACTACTCTGATGGAAGCTCCGGTGATTGCTCAGAATCAGCCACCGAGTGTTCAACCTCAACCAACAAGGGTAAATGTTGAAGTTCCTGCTGTTCCTGTATCCGCTACTCTGGCTGTTGTTCAAAACCGTATGCCTCAAGGTTATCCATGGGGCATGCCATAGAATTTTGCACCTGAAGGTTTCAATCTTGGCCCTCAAGATGCTCCAGTGGTTCAGACTGTTGTTACTCCTGCACCTCCTGTGGTGCATACTGTTCCCGCTGCACCTCCTTCGGTGAATTTGGTTCCGATTGTTAATGAAGATGTGTGTCGTCCTTTCCCTCTGCCGAGTGAAGACTTGGGTCTTTATGACAGAATGGATGATTTCCAAGAACAGTTTGATAGAATGAAAAGAGAGATGAAGGCTCTTAGGGGAAAAGAGTTATTTGGGCAAAATGTGAATGAGCTGTGTTTGGTCTTGAATGTTAAAGTGCCTGCTAAGTTCAAGGTCCCGGAGTTTGAGAAGTACAAGGGCAACACTTGCCCTCGTGCTCACTTGGTGATGTATGTAAGGAGGATGTCTACCCACACCGATGATCAGCGTTTGCTGATTCACTTTTTCCAGGATAGTTTGACCGGTGTAGCGATGAAATGGTACATGAGTTTAGACAGCGCCAACATCCACACCTTTAATAATTTGGGAGAAGCATTTATAAAACAATACAAGTACAATGTAGACATGGCACCTGATCGTGACCAGCTTAGAGCCATGGTTCAGAAAGACAGAGAATCGTTCAAAGAGTACACGCAGAGATGGCGCGAAGTGGCTGCACAAGTGATTCCTCCCATGGAGGAGAAGGAAATGAATAAAAGTTTTCTGAAGACGTTAAGCACTTTCTACTACGAAAGAATGGTAGCAAGTTCCCCAAGTTATTTTAAAGACATGGTAGTAATGGGTGTCCGCCTAGAAGAGGCAGTAAGAGAAGGCCGTTTGACAAAGGGTGAAGGATCTGGAGGTGTGAAAAAGCCAGCTTATGGGTTTACAAAGAAGAAAGAGGGGGATACCAATGTAGTCATACAAGAGAGGAGGGTGAATGCTCCTAGAAGAAATTATCAGCGTCACCAGCAAGTTGCCTCAGTTACTCCTATTATGAATGCCGCTCTGACTACCGTTGCTTATCAAAGACAGTCCCAACAGGGGAACCAAGGGAATAATCAGAGAAGGGAGAACTATGACCCTATCCCCATGAGTTATGCAGAGCTACTACCAGCATTGATCCAGAAGAAGTTGGTCCAGACACAACCACCTCCAGCAATACTATATCCATTGCCTTGGTATTATAAAGCAGACCAGACATGTGCCTTTCATCAGGGAGCACCAGGGCATATTGTTGAAAATTGTTATCCTTTGAAGACTGAAGTGCAAAGGTTGGTGAAGTCTGGTATTTTATCTTTCAAAGAAATGGACCTAATGTGAAAGACAATCCTCCACCCAAGCACGGGGGAGTGAGTGTTGTGAATATGGTGGCCGGTTGTCCAGGTGACTTCCGGATTTTTGACATTAATCTGGTTAGAGGGGATTTGGTGAAGATGCACGTAGACCTCTGTGAATTCAGTTATTATACACATGAACACCCGTTTGTGCTATTTGCAATACAAACATACAGGGTTGCGAGAAGATAAAAGCTGATTTACAGGAGATGATGGATGAAGGTCTAATTCATATAATCAGGCTTAGGGCAGAGTATGAAGAGGAAGTTAATATGGTTTCTGGATGTCCGGGTGAATTTAGAATTTTTGAAGTAGACAATTTGAATGAAGATCTCGTACAGTTGCATGCTACCTTCTGCCGTACTGCTGGTCAGGTGGAACACCAATATGGATCTTGTATAGTTTGCTGTCGAGACCCCCGAGGATGTTCTATTGTGAGAGAGGGTGTTCAATTGCTGTTAGACAATGGAACTATTAAGATCACAGGTCAGAGAGATGATTATCACGAGGTTGATATGGTTGAAGTTTGTTTGATGGGAGAAGAGTCAGAAGAAGAATATGCCTCCGCGGATGAGTATTTCTCTTCAGACGAAGATTTGTTTGTCGGAAATGGTCTTTTGAGGGCTGATTGTGTCGAGGAAGGTGTAAATGTCATTGTACCTTATTTTGGTGCACCCGCTCACCTTGAGGTGGAGTACCATAGCAAACCAGCTGTTACCCCATTGGTAATTAGTCTTCCAGGTCCTGTTCCGTATAAATCAGATAAGGTTGTGCCTTACAAATATAACGCTACAATCTTGGAAGATGGGGTGGAAGTTCCCATCCAGCCAATGCCAGATGTTGGAAATATAACTGATAATAGCAGGGTGACCCGTAGTGGTCGCGTGTTTGCGCCGGTTATTCGAAGAGACGTTGTTGCTAGAAAGAAAATTGCTGAGAATGATGAGCCGAAGAAGACTGCAAGAGAGACTAGTTGAGCTACATTGGAGAAAGAAGTGGATGATATCTTTAAGATAATTAAAATGAGCGACTACAAAATTGTAGATCAGCTATTGCAAACTCCTTCAAAGATATCCATCTTAGCTTTATTGATGAATTCCTCCGCTCATAGAGAATCACTGATGAGAGTACTAGATCAAAATTTTGTAGAGAATGACATGCCATTAGATCAATTCAGCAACGTAATTAGAAACATTACATCATGTAACAACTTGAGTTTCTGCGATGATGAGTTACCAGATGAAGGGAGGAATCACAACCTGGCCCTCCACATATCTATGAACTGCAAGAATGATTCGCTATCCAATGTGCTAATTGATAACGGATCTGCGTTGAATGTTATACCAAGAAGTACTCTCATGAAGTTAAAGTATCAGGGAACACCTATGCGCCCGAGTGGCATCATTGTGAAGGCTTTTGATGGGTCGAGGAAATCGGTCATCAGTGAAGTGGACTTGCCCATCCATATAGGACCACACTTGTTCTTGATAACTTTCCAGGTAATGGACATTATTCCCGCGTATAGTTGTTTGTTAGGACGACCATGGATACACGAAGCAGGGGATGTCACTTCAACTCTGCATCAGAAGTTAAAGTTTGTGCGTGAAGGGAAGGTAGTGATCATAAATGGGGAGCAGGCGTTGTTGATATCCCATCTATCCTCTTTCAGTATTGTAGAAGCGGATGAGGCTGCTGTTGGAACCCAGTTCCAAGCCCTATCCATTGATAACATAAGGAAGAATGAGAATTCTGTGGTTTCCCTGAAGGATGCGCAGCAAGTTGTGCGCAATGGTCATAATGCAGTGTGGGGACGACTTGTGGATCCACCTGTGAACAAGAACAGAGCTGGTTTGGGTTTCTCTTCGAGGAATGGCAAAGACAAGAGTTTGAAGTCGAAGTCTTCTGTGAATAGTTATCATGATGTTTTCCGCAGCGGAGGCTACCTCCATCCGATTGGTTCTGGAATTAATGTTGTTGAAGAGGATAACGCAGAGTAGGAAGCACTGAATTATGTGACGCATGGAGTCCGAGTTCATAATTGGGTCACCATTGATATTATTTCTTGCATACATGTTTCAAAGTAATTTGTTTTTCTAATCTGTTTCTTTTGAAAAGCTTTCACTCTGCCCAAGCTGGAAGTATTAATGTTGTAGGACTTATCTGTTTGCTATAATTGTTAAGATCATTAATAAAAGTTGTCATTGCTTCCAAAATTATGTCTTTTATTTTCTACCTTTTTCTTGGGAAATGGTAATAAAAAAAAACCCTTTCAAAATAAATAGTAACTGAAAATTAATCTGCATGATCACTTGTTATATGTTTCAGTTTCTAAAAGCAATCATAAATCACATGTGCAGATTAATTAAAAAACCCGTTGAATACAATAACCCTGCGCCCTCTCCCAACTTTGAATGTCCTGTGTTTGGGGATGAAGCAGAAGATTATGATGAGATTCCAGAAGAGGTCTCACGGTTGCTTGAGCATGAGGAAAATACCATTCAGCCATATAAAGAGCCTTTGGAAGTGGTTAATTTGGGTTCAGAAGAAGATCCGAAGGAGGTCAAGGTTGGAGCATCGTTGCATCCTGATGGAAAGAGCGGGTCGATTGAGCTGTTGAAAGAATATGTGGATATTTTTGCTTGGTCTTATCAAGATATGCCTGGTCTAGATACAGACATTGTCGAGCATTGTTTACCGTTGAAGCCAGAGTGTCCGCCAGTTAAACAAAAGTTGAGAAGAACCCACCCGGATATGGCAGTAAAGATCAAAGAGGAGGTCCTAAAGCAGATTAATGCTGGTTTTCTTGTGACATTAGTGTATCCTCAGTGGATTTCCAATATTGTTCCAGTACCGAAAAAAGACAGAAAAGTCCGCATGTGCGTAGATTACAGAGATCTAAATAAAGCTAGTCCAAAAGATGATTTCCCATTGCCTCACATTGACATGTTAGTGGATAGCACAGCAAAATTCAAGGTATTCTCGTTCATGGATGGATTTTCCGGGTATAATCAAATAAGAATGGCTCCAGAGGACATGGAAAAAACAACATTTATCACACCCTGGGGAACATTCTGTTACAGAGTGATGCGCTTCGGGTTGAAGAACACTGGTGCAACGTACCAGAGGGCTATGACAACCCTATTCCATGATCTGATGCACAAGGAAATCGAAGTATATGTTGATGATATGATTGCCAAATCCCAAACTGAAGAAGGGCATATAGAAGATTTGTTGAAGTTGTTTCAGCGTTTGAGGAAGTATCGTCACCGCTTGAATCCAAATAAATGCACCTTCAGAGTTAGATCGGGGAAATTATTGGGTTTTATTGTTATCCAGAAAGGAATTGAAGTTGAACCTGACAAAGTCAAAGAAATTTAAGAAATGCTAGCACTAAGAACTGAAAAGCAAGTCAGGGGTTTCCTCGGGCGTTTGAATTATATTTCCAGATTCATCTCCCACATGACTGCAACGTGTGAACCGATCTTTAAGTTGTTAAAGAAAGATGAAGGTTGTGTGTGGATGGATGACTGCCAAAGGGCATTTGAAAGTATTAAAGAGTATATGCTTGAACCTCCTATCTTGCTCCCTCCCGTAGAAGGAAGACCGTTGAATATGTATCTAACAGTGTTGGATAAATCCATGGGTTGTATTCCGGGACAACAGGATGAAACGGGAAAGAAAGAGTTCGCCATTTATTATCTCAGCAAAAAGTTCACTGATTGAGAGTCGTGGTATTCTATTCTAGAAAAAACATGTTGTGCTTTGTCCTGGGCGGCAGAGCGTTTGCAGAAGTATATGTTGAATCATACTACTTGGTTGATCTCCAAAATGGAACCAATCAAGTATATTTTTGAAAAGCCTGCTCTTACTGGGAGAATTTCCCGCTGGCAGATGTTGTTATATGAATATGATATCAAATACCACACTCAAAAGGCCATTAAAAGTAGTTTGTTGGCAGATTACCTTGCTCACCAGCCGGTGGAGGATCATCAGCCTGCAGAGTATGAATTCCCCGATGAAGATGTGATGTTCTTAAAAGTGAAAGATTGTGATAAGCCATTTCCCGAGGAGGGTCCCGACCCTGAATCTCGTTGGAGTATGGTATTTGATGGAGCTGTGAATGCTTATGGTAAAGGAATTGGTGCTGTGATTGTTACTCCTCATGGATCACGCATTCCTTTGACTGCAAGGTTAACATTTGATTGCACTAATAATATGGCAGAATATGAGGCTTGCATCATGGGTCTTAAGGAAGCTATTGATCTCAGAATCAAGATTCTAGATGTTTATGGCGATTCAGCTTTGGTAATAAATCAGATTAAAGGAGAATAGGACACTCGTCACCCTGGCTTGATCCCTTACAAAGATTACGCTAGAAGATTACTACCCTTCTTCAATAAAGTTGAATTCCATCACATTCCTAGGGATGAAAATCAAATGGCAGATGCTCTGGAAACTATGGCTTCCATGTACCAGGTAAATGTTTGGAATGATATACCCCGAATTACAGTTCGACGGCTAGATAGGCCCGCTCATGTGTTTGCGACAGAGGAGGTAGCAGATGAAAAACCTTGGTATTATGATATTAAGAATTTTCTTCAGACTCAGGAATACCTGTTTGGTGCGTCAAAGAAAGATAGAAAGACACTGAGAGATTGGCAGGCAGTTTCTTCCTCAGTGAAAGTGTGTTATACAAAAGGAATTTTGACATGGTCTTGCTCAGATGCGTGGATAGACACGAAGCAGACATGTTGATGCATGAGATCCATGAAGGTTCAATTGGAACTCATGCTAATGGACATTCGATGGCTAAAAGGATGCTAAGGGCAGGTTATTATTGGTTGACAATGGAATCTGATTGTTACAAGTTTGCAAAGAAGTTCCATAAATGCCAGATTTACGCAGATAAGATCCATGTACCTCCGACACTGCTCAATGTGATTTCCTCCCCGTGGCCTTTCTCTATGTGGGGTATTGACATGATCGGGATGATAGAACCCAAAGCTTCAAATGGACACCGTTTCATCTTGGTAGCAATTGACTACTTTACCAAATGGGTAGAGGCTGCTTCATATGCCAATGTTACCAAACAAGCGGTTGTGCGTTTCATCAAAAACAATCTTATATGTCGGTATGGTGTGCCGAGCAGAATCATCACTGACAGTGGCTCGAATTTGAACAACAAGATAATGACAGAACTGTGCAAAGAATTCAAGATTGTCCATCACAATTCATCTCCGTACAGGCCAAAGATGAATGGGGTTGTTGAAGCTGCTAATAAGAATATCAAGAAAATTATCCAGAAAATGGTTGTTACTTATAAGGATTGGCATGAAATGCTCCCTTTTGCTTTGCATGGATATCGAACATATGTCCGCACTTCAACGGAAGCAACCCCTTTCTCCCTTGTGTATGGAATGGAAGCGTTACTCCCAATTGAGGTTGAGATTCCCTCTTTGCATGTGATAATGGAAACCAAGTTGTCAGAGGCTGAATGGGTTCAGAACAGGTTTGACCAATTGAATTTGATTGAAGAGAAGAGAATGACGACTTTGTGTCATAGCCAATTATATCAGAAGAGAATGAAGAAAGCTTTTGACAAGAAGGTCAAACCTCGTTTATTCAGAGAGGGCGACCTCATGCTCAGGAAGATCATGTCTTTTAACGCTAATTCTAGGCGCAAGTGGACTCCCAATTTTGAAGTCCAATATGTTGTGAAGAAAGCCTTCTCTGGTGGTGCATTAATTTTTTAAACTATGGATGGCGAGAAGTTCCCACGTCCCATGAACGCTGATGCAGTCAAGAAATACTTTGCCTAAAGAAATAAAAGAACAACTCGCTAAGTTGAAAACTCGAAAGGGCGGCTTAGGAAAAAAAGAGTGCCTCGGTAGGCCAAAAACCCGAAAGGGCGGTCTAGGAAAAAATTAGAGACATAAACATAATAAATTTCCCGCTAAGTTGAAAACCCGAAAGAGCAGCTTAGGCAAAAGTTAGGGACTTTCTTGGAAAGTAACTACGTCAGGCGAGACTTGATCGTTGAAGCAACAATCTTCTTGGATCCTCACCATACTTCAACAAAAACTGCTGCTCAGGATTTCAAAAGTTTTTAGTGGGGATAGTGGTCATTGTATCTCAATGTATCTTTTCCATTATGTATTACCATTTCCCAAACTTTGTAATCATCCATGGAGTCTCGCCATTCGTAGACTACCATTCTATTAATGAAATTCGAGCTTTTGCCCAACTTTGTGTGTTCTTATTTTTATTTAGCTTGCAAAGACATCATTTATTACTGATAATAACTGTTAAAGAAAAAGGATTTAAAAGCAAAATTGACTTTTAAAAAAGAAGAGAGATCTTTACAATTCAATTTACTTTGGGATTTGTGATAAAACAATGACAACAAGAATGGTGATCCCAAGAATGAACAAACTCTGGTTGTTTTAAGAAAATTTACTCCCTTCATGAAAGTTTTCTCAGAGCATTTTGCTGGTAGGTGCGCAATCCTTGTGTGTTTCTCAGATAGTTAGATACGATATCAGTGGGTGCAAGGTACAGTATTTGGTTTATGATCTCATTATCCCCAGTCAGGTCTTGATTCGTTTTTTGGGGTTTTGCATGGTCAGAAGTCTCCGTCTCAGATTCCCCAGCAAGTTTTCCCTCATATGATGAAAGTTTTGGCATTAAAATTGACTTCTTGATTTCCCAGGAAGGTTATCCTAGGGCATCTCTTGTTTGGAATGAGTATTCGTGATGAAAATTTTCTCCAGGGAGGTAGGATTGAATCCCCCAATGAAGTTTGGTTGTGTCGGTGTCAGTCTGCTTTATTTGAGGCTGGTCTCGCAATCTCCAGTAGGCATGTTACTTTTGGAAAACTTTTTTCTCCGATGAAACCGGAAGAAAGATGTTCTATCCTGATATTTGTTTGACTTGGCTACATTCGGATTATGTTTCTCCTTAGTAAAGTTAAGGCAGTCAGTGGGTTTGGTTTCCGCAGTTTCTTTTACTTTTCTTGGATTGATCTTTCTGGTTGAAGTTTAGCCCATTTGTTGTTAGTACCTGAGGCGGTTTTGTTTGTTTGTACTGATTATGTATCCTTTTACCAGCATATGCACGATAGCACTCATACATTCATACATACATCATGCATGACTAAAAACCATTGTTCATTAACATGTTGTTCTGACCTTTTCCCGCAGCGCTCTTTGCTTAGTTGAATTTGGTTTTCCCTATTGAGTTTATTTCTCAAAAGACGTATCTGCACTGGCCGTCTTGCTCCAGTTTATTTCTGAATTGGATTTATGGATCTCTGAAATTTTTGAGTTTTAATTGGAAAATTTATTTTGCACAGGAAGACTTTATCTCCTCAGCAGGAATATCGTGGCATGTCCCCGGGAAGTCATATTTCTATCCCCAGAAAGTCATTTCTCTTTGCAAATCCCCTTGACAATGAGTGGGAGTCTCTTTATTTGAGACATATTACGTATTACCCTTTCCAGGAAGATTTCCTGGGTTAAAGAAGAAGTTGAAACCCGTTCTTGGCAAAACACCAGAATCTTGGGGAAACTATGATATATTTTCTCTTTCTACCTTCAGTGAACGTTGGTAGTACATTGGCAATGAACGTCGGTGTTTCTTATCTTTTTGCTATCTTCAGTGAACGTTGATAGTTCATCATCAGTGAACGGCGGTGATATGATATATTTTCTCTTTCTACCTTCAATGAATATTGGTAGTACATCGGCAGTGAACGTCGGTGTTTATTATCTTTTTGCTATCTTCAGTGAACATTGATAGTTCATCGTCAGTGAACGGCGGCGATATGATATATTTTCTCTTTCTACCTTCAGTGAATGTTGGTAGTACATCAGCAGTGAACGTCGATGCTTGTTATTCTCCTCTCTGATTCTTTTCTTGTGGTTTACTAGTGATTTATTTTCCTGGTGGGATTGCTCTTTTGTTTCTACATTTCATGTTGCATCCCCAATGCTACTTTGCATCTCTTTTGTTCCATTCATATGCATTCATATGCATAAGCATTTGCATTGCATCTTAGAGCCAAAAATAGGGTTTATTTTATATTTAATTGTCTTTGATCCCGTCGACACGGAGATTTTTAACCTTCGTATCTCCGGATAGAAGAAACTTAAATAAGGGCAGCTGTTGTACCCTAATTTTTGCCCCTAAGATCCCTTCATCATACCATATTGTTTCAATCACCACAAAATCACATTAGGGCTTTTTGGTTCTTCTCCCTATCTTTAGCACTTGCTCTTTGAGGAGTTACCAAGCACCTTGATTTGTTTTCTTTGGTGATCATGGATATTTTGCTTTGATTTTCTCTCTAAATTAACAAAATACAATATTGGTTTGTATTACTTGTTAATAATGTAGGTGAAGGCAATGAGGTTTAGCAAGTTGCATCATGGATTCATGAGTTTATTTCCATGCCCTAGTCAAAAGCTTGAGAGATTCAAACCTCACCATTGAAGTTGTTTTGAAGTTGGTATGGAAGTAGTTTTGGTGGCCATGAGTCCTCATCCTCATCCTTAACAAATTCTATTCACAAAGGAAGAATATTGGCACAAAAAGTTTGTTCAAACTTGGGAAAGTTCCACCAAGCATTATCTGGATCTAGAGGCTAGGGTTTTGGACTTTAGAGGGGCATATCTTGCTCATATTTTGGTATTTTTGAGTGATTCCAAAAGCATTCTTCTATTCAAAGAGTTACCAACAAATCACTTCAAAAGTTTCAAGAATTTTTCATGTGGAAGAAACTTGGTGAAGAGGAAAGATTACAAGTCACCCAGATGAACCCCCAATTTTTCATAATGTGATTTCAAATGATCATAACTTGGTCAATTTATATCACCTTGAGCCCATTCTTTTTTCATGATGATCCTAAGGATGTATACTTCATGCCTTCTTTTATGTGCAAAGTGAAAAATTGGATGGAAGTTGCCTTAAGAATGCAAACGATTATAGGTCATTTCATGATTTTTGGCCAACTTCAACAAGTCATAACTTGCTAAATTTTTGGATATTTTGAGTGGTTCAAATTGAAAAATGTCATTCAAGAGGTCTACTTCATTCCATATTTTTGGGTCAAGAGCAAATTCTAAGTGGAAGGCCATGTTTGGATGCAAAAGATTATAGGTCATTTTTAAAGAAGAGTTTGAATTTTTTCTAAGTATGGAAAGTCAACTCTTTTTCTTTAACTTTGACTTCATGTAACTTTCAGTTCAAGTATCTATTTGATTCCATTCTTTTTCCATTTCAAAGCTTGTAACCTCATCTTTCTAAAGCATCAAGAATTATGCCCTAAGGCCCCTTGAGGTGGAAATGCCATAGATTTGAATTTGGTAGTTTGAAACTGAATTTTGCACAAAGTCAGAATTTTGAAATCCATAATTTGACTTCTGAACACAAGATTTGTGCGCGTTTTTGATTTAAACTTAATTAGCAAACTTGCCAGAAGTGATTAGCACCCCAAAACGCAAGGTTTGGCTGAGTTTTGATGGAAATGAAGTCACACTTCACTCGTGCTCGATCCTTACTCAATTTCCCTCCAAACTTCCTTGTTTCTTCAATTTTTCATTCCCATTCACTTCCCTATAAATAGAGGGTCATCCCCCATTCAATTTCCCAAGCTTAGAGAGCCAATAACACCCTGCCAAAACTTCACACGAACCCACTTTTGCTGAATTCAGTTTTTGAAATTTAAGCTTCCTTTTCAAAAATTCTTTGCATATTCATCATCCTTGAACTTCATACAAACTCTCCAGCACTTAAACCAATCAAAATGACCCATAATCCAAGCTACAGAAGTCCAGTTTCAGAGCTTCTTACTTGAACTTCGAAAAGGTAGAATTCTCCACCAATTGGATCCAAATCAAGCACTAATCTGTTCTACTCCTTTGTCTGATTCTAATGATGCTTACAATTTTTAAATCCATTGAGAATTGAGAGAGAAATCTCAAATTGAAGGTGCTTGCTATTTTTTTGTGTTTTGATTCATATCTCTCTCCATACTTTACATAAATTTGGCGTGATGGTTGTGTTAGAATCGTCTTGAAGAGACGAGTTTAATGATGCTAGCCAGGGATCCTAATTTTTCCATTTGAAGGATCTCACAAAATCCCCATTGCAGGGTGTCTGGAGGTTGAAGATGATGACATGTCTCGTCTCAGCCAATGATAGCGTGCCAAGCATTTTAATTTCATTGGTTGCCCTTTTTCTGATCACATGTGTGTTTCACTAAGGTCCATATCAAGCACATCGCGTCTGGTCCATTGGATTAGCTTACTAACGCATTTTGACTTTGATATGATGATCCACGTCTTTTTGGTTTTATTTTATTTTCTGATTTTATATTTTATTTGATAAAATTTTCAAAAATTCATAACTCTTTTATTTTTTATCCAAAAATTATGAAAAATTCACAAAAAATACTTTGAATTATTTCTGATCTCATGAATTTTTTTTACATTTTTATTTTAAAATTTGGTGTTTTTTATATTTTTTGTATTATTTGCTTTCTTTTAATTACTTAAAAAAATACTTTTTAACATTTTTAAATTCTGAAAAAATTCATAAATATTATTTTGCATATTTTTGACTTTCTGGAAATTTTATGGAATTTTATGTTGAGGTTTACTATTTTTGATCTATTTTATGTTTGTTTTAGCAATTTTAAATGGTTAAAAAATAGTTTCTGACTTTTAAAAATTACTAAAATTTTTATAAAAATATTTGGACCCATTTCTGATTTTTCTATGGTCTTATTTTTCATTTCTTGATTAATTTGAATATACTTAATATTTTCCTCATTATTTTCTAGTTTATTTTAACATTTTCCATCCTTTAATATATATATATATATATATATATATATATATATATATATATATATATATATATATATATATATATATATATATATATATATATATATATATATATATATATATATATATATATATATATATATATATATATATATATATATATATATATATATATATATATATATATATATATATATATATATATATATATATATATATATATATATATATATATATATATATATATATATATATATATATATATTATATCATTTTGTGAATATTTTCTGGCTGTCTTGGGTTGATATTTTGGTCATGACTTTGTTAACATCATTGGATCCATGGTGTTGAGTTTAACTCCACAAAATGGATGAATGATTTTAATAATAGTTTGATTAAATATTAATTCAAATGTGGATTTCTTTTTTACCCTAATTCCTCTTCATCTCATCCCCTTCTCCTTGCACTAAATGTTGTTGGAGCATGATCTCTATATCATGTCTCAAAACAAATGGTGCATAAATTGCTATTGATCGGCCTCAAAATAGGTGCGACTTCTATATAAGCCCACTTACGATTACTTAACATAGCGCTAAATTTTGTCCCGATTCGAATAAATGATCATTCGTGGCCCAAACTTATGATTGCAAGCCCAAGTATGTTAATTTGATCTCTTTGATCCAATAACCTTGAGATTCATTGTGTGGAGGCTTTGGTTCTACCAATCCTCTAATGGATCTACAACACCTTTGGTCAATGCGAATCACTTAAACATCGTTGATCATTAAATGGTACTTGTGAAAATTCCAAATGGATGATATACTTGACAAAAAGCATTTGCAACTTGTTGTTTGGAGGCTTTGGTTCTACCAATCCTCTAATGAGTTCCAAATGCAAGTTTCAAGATGGTCATCCAACTAACCACTAATTATTGACTTGTTTTATTTTATGCTTTTATTCTTTTATGCTTTATGCACTATTTACTTTTAGCATTTACATTTCATGCCATTTTTATCTTTGCTCATTTGAGCATTTATTTTCTTGTCATTTTTACTTTGCTCACTTGAGTTTTTCTTTTTCTTTTTTCTAAGATACTTAATAACCAACTTAAACCCTAAAAAACTCTTAATGGTATTTGGACTATTTGGTTACTATCCTTGGCATTATAGAGCATGGGACTTTTTCTTGGACTTAGGAGTAGAAACCTTGGCCTATCTTGGAGACCTTGTGATCTTATCTGATTATTTTGTCTGGAGCTCTTGAGGTTTACCTCAAGACATTGAGTTGCTTGTTTGTTTTTATGTGCAGGTGTTATGATTACATCCTTTGTCTGTAATCTGGAATTCACCCGTATACAACCGTTACTCTGCCCAATTTTTGTGAAGACTTAATACACTTGAAAAGGTCTAGCATATTTCCTTGCTTGGTTTCAATCCAAAGAATTGGAATTCTATCTTGGCTCATAATGTTAAGTATTGGCTTCTTGTTGGTAATATGGTTGTTATCCCTAGATTTTACCTTATGCTTTAGGATAGCCTCTTCTTCTCCTCCCATTTTCTTTAATTTCAAAAATCTTCTCCCTCTTTTTTTAAACCCTTCTTGTTTCTAAACTTGAACCACTTTCATAATAAACTTGGACTTATGTCCATGCATTTTCAAAAATCATTTTCATAAATAAACTTCAATCAATTTAATAATACTTTGACACTTTTTTTCGTGAGAAGACTAAAAGTCAATCAATCTCATTTCAAATCATTTTTCCATTTTGGCTTTTACCTTTAAACTTTTCTTAAAAGATTAGGCTCTTGTAAATCCTTGTAGTGATACAAACAACTATACTTCTACAATATGTAGTGAAGTGAGATATTTTCCACTTGGGTGTTGAGTGAGGCATTGTTAATTTTAAAATCCAAGCCATATCCTCCACTTTGAGATGATGCAAATTCTCCTTTCTCATGATTGTGGGTAGTAAGTATGTTTTTCCACACGGACAATGACGATAACGTCTTATCTCATAAAATTAACCAACACACTTGTGTTTCAATTTTTTAAAAGAGGAACTACGTGTACCCTGATCCCCTATTGCATAAAAGGTGGTATGTAGGCACTAAAGGTTTGCAACCGCGGCGGGTGCAAAAATCATAAAAAATTACTTCTTTTCTTACCTCACCATCTATTTCTATACAACACATTTTCCTAGCCAAAATATACATATTTTACAAAGAGATTCCTGCGGAGTACCGTAGATGTTTAGGGGGCTAATACCTTCCCTTTGCATAACCAACCCCCTTACCTTGAATGTTTCCCCCTCTTTTTGGGTTATTCGCTCTTTTCCCATTCCTTTGGAAACAATAAAGCGCGGTGGAGATTCTTATTTTGATTTGTATAAAGGCTAGTCAATCCAATGGCTTAGTCTTGAAACATTTCTACCGCTACAAGCTAGAGTTTGGTTCAGACCGCTTGTGATGTTCTGACCAACTTCCTCATGTGCTCAGCAGGCTGGAAACTTTTAACTTGGGCTATGAATGATTGGAAAATTCTGGAACAGCCAAGGAGCAAAGTTCTGACTTCTTTGAGGTGGATATTGATAGAGAGTGTGTTATAGTTTGACTACAAAAGTTAGGATGGTTTCTGGATGTACATCAGAAACTGTATGGATGGTTTTGGTCAAGAAATACTTGAGGAAAAATGGAGTTTGAATGCAAGAATCAAAAGCTAACAGGTATTGTATTTTGTGTTTGCAGTTTTGGACTCTTGGAATTTTAGAAGGGGTTCAAGGCTTTTTCTTTCTCAAATTTCCGACCTCTTTAAAGTTGCCAATGAAGTCCAATTTATAGGAAAAGGTTTAGTAGCTTGGAGAATCCAAGGGGTACAACCATCATATAATAGGCGCTGACTTGTTCTTGAAGTAAGTTCAAATAGGTATGGTGGTTAGCAGCTTTAGCAGCGCCTAAGCTGGATTTATAACCAGGAATTAAGGAAAGGTAACCTCAAAAGCAAAAGCAACGCATGGGCCCAGCACCCTCTTGTACAAAAGTTTGCTTTTCCAAGACAGTAAAGGTACTTCTATGCCACACGTGGGGAAATCCTTTGGATAAAGACTCAAAATTGGTTGTGAGCATTAAATGATGATGAGATTTATCAAACCAGAAATCCTGCAATGTGAGATTCTGCATCATTGTTTAATTCTGGATCAGAAGTTCAACTTCAGCGTAATTTAAAATACACATCCAACTTCTGATCTTTGAATCTCTTTGCTCCAGCATGTTCTGAAGGAGCTATTAGACTTTCCAGGAAACTTGCAACACACTTTGTAAACCTTCTTTGAATTACCCTTGCAAACTCTGACTAAATCTTTATGAAAACTGGTCCAGAAGTTGTAACCAAACTCTGTTTTGGAACTGTCCAGAATTTGCTGAGTGCTTCAATTTCAAGGACGTGTCTTTGAGGAGTCATAACTTGAAATCCTAGCATTCCTAGAAGAAGTTATGTTCTGCAATGTTTTAGATCTTGTTGGGTATACAAATTTATAAATGGGGATTGCAAGAAAATTAAACCTAATTATCTATTGCAACCATATTGAATAATGTACAAGAATTGAATAAATGATGTACAAGAATATTAATGGAAAAGAAATGATTTTTGTTTGGTTTTAATGAAAGGGTTTAATTTTGACCTAATTAAGAAAAATGATTAATTAAAATTAAACAAAATTAAACCTAAACTAATTAAGAAAAGAAATTAAGTTTGAAACATTTTTTAGGGTTTTTTATGAAAGGTTTTAAGTTAATAAAATAATATGAAAATTAATTAATTAAAATAAACTTAAGTTATAAATTAATTTTAAATAAAAAAATAAAAATAGTTAAACTAAATCTAATTGTTTATTTATTAAAAAAAGAAATTAATTTGTTAAGAAAATGTTTGTTTGTCTTTTTGTTTTATAAAGAAAAAAAATAAGTAAGTATTAAAATAATAAATAAATTTTTTTTTTGAATTTTTTATTAATAAAAATAATAATAATAATAGTAATATAAAATAATAAAGAAAAATGAAATAAAATAAGAAAAAGAAAATAAAATGAATTAAAATAAAAAAAAAGGAAATTTGTGTCAGTATGCAAAAGTAGGGGGTGAAAATGGAGCAAATCTATTAGGCCCAGCCAAGGAGGCCCAAGCGCTGCCTGGTCCAAACAACAAAAAATGAAAGAAATGTAAAAAGGGGTAAAAGGTCTCACTGGGGCTCGAATCCATGACCTCCTTAATACGCGCGCGCTTCTTGTACCACTGGGGTGGCCTATTTCATCCACCAGTTATACAACAATAAATAAACTTAAAATAAACTAAGTCCATGTTATAACTTCATCTTAAACCTCCAGCCTAAACATCTGCAACTTTATCATTTCTCATCCATTTGCAAAAATGTAAACATCAAACTTGTTCCAAATTTCACAATGATTCTAGAAATGTAAGTTACTAAAACTATAAATAAAAGATGAGCATGAATTTTGAATGGTACCAAATTCTGACCTAACTTTTTCAGAAAGTTCAAACTTAAAATTCTCACAACTCAAGCAATATAAATGAAATCTATGGACATTTACAATTTCAGGGCAATGATGTCTACATTTTATCTTCACAACTCAAAATTCTCACTATTCAAGCAAAATTCTTGACTTTTTGATTTCTTGATAAAAAAGTTTCATATTTTGACATGTCTTGATGAATTGTGATCTTTGATACTTGATTTTGATCAAAAATTCAAAGTTTGACTTTTTAGTGTACAATTGACTTTTCATCAGTTGACTGAAATTCAACTATCAATCAAATGATCTTGAGAAATGTTTTGAGCCATGTCATTAGGTAAAAATGAAGCAGTTAAATCCTTGAGATCATGTCTCAAACCAATAAATCATTTGCTAGGTCAAAAATCAGAAATTGCACCTTCTCAGTCAAAACCTAATTTTGACCATTTTGCCCTTTTGATGAAATAAAATAAAATGCATTAGTAAGCTAGTCCAATGGACCAGACGCGCTGTGTTTGATATGGACCTTAGTAAGATGCGCAGGGAATCAGAAAAAAGATAACCAATCAAATTAAAACGCTTGGCACGCTATCATTGGCTGAGACGAGACATGTCATCGTCTTCAACCTCCAGCCACCCTGCAATGGAGATTTTATGAGATCCTTCAAACGGTAAAATTAGGATCCCAGACCAGTATCATTGGATTCGTCTCTTCAAGGCGATCCTAACACCACCACCGTGCCAAATTTATATAAAGTATATAAAGAGATATGAATCAAAAACCCAGAAAATAGCGAGGACCTTCAATTTAAGATTTCTCTCTCAATTCTCAATGGATTTAAAAATTGTAAGAAGTGATAGAATCAGGAGAAAGAGTAGAACAAATTAGTGCTTTATTTGGATCCAAATGGTGAAGAATTCTATCTTTTTGAAGTTCAAGAAAGAAGCTCTGAAATTGGGCTTATGTAGCTTGGATTATAGCTCGTTTTGCTTGGTTTAAGTGCTGGAGAGTTTGTATGATGCTCAAGGAAGATGAATGTGCAAAGAGTTTTGGAGGAAAATGTTGGAATCTCAGAAACTTATTTCAAAATTTTCAAGCTCGTGTGAGGTTTTGACATAGTGTTTTTGGCTCTCAAAGCTTGAGGAAATGAATGGGGGATGACCCTCTATTTATAGGGAATCAAATGGAATGTTCAAGAGTGTGAAATGCTGAAGTTTGGAGGAAAATCGTTACAACCTGATACACGAGCAAAGTGTGATCTGTATTCCATCAAAACTCATCCAGTCCTTGCGTTTTAAGGCACTAATCCACTTTGGCAACTTGGTTAAACATGTTTAGATCACAAATGCATGCTAATTTGATGTTTAGAGGTCAAAACATGAATTTCAAATTCTGACTTATGAAGAAACTTCAGTTCCAAGTTACCAAGTTCAATCCAATGGTATTCTCAACTCAAGGGGTCTTAAGGCATGATTCTTGATGATTTAGAAAGATAAGGTTACAAGCTTGGTAATGGAAAATAAATGGAATCAAATGTCTGCTTGAGCTGAAAGTTGCATTGAGTCAAAGTTGGGGAAAAAAGGTTGACTTTCCATACTTAGAAATATTTCAAATTTTTCTTCAAAAATGACCTATAATGTTTTGCATCCAAACATGGCCTTCCACTTGGAATTTTCTCTTGACCAAAAAAGATGGCATGAAATAGACCTCTTGAATGAAATTTTTAAACTTGAACCATTCAAAATATCCAAAAATTGAGAGAGTTATGAATTGTTGAAGTTGGCAAAAAATCATGAAATGACCTATAATCTTTTGTATCCTTAGGGAATCTTCCATCCATTTTATCACTTTGCACATAAAAGAAAGCATAAAGTTCACATCCTCAAGATCATTTTGGAAAAAGAGTGGGCTCAAGGTGATAAAAATTGACCAAGTTATGATCATTTGAAGTCACATATGGGAAAATGGGGGTTCATTTGGAGGACTTGTAATCTTTCCTCATCATCAAGTTTCTTCCACATGAAAACTCCTTGAAAATTTGGAAGTGATTTGTTGATAACCCTTTGAAGATAAGGATTTATTTGGAATCACTCAAAAATACCAAAAGATGAGCAAGATATGCTTCTTTGGAGTTCAAAACCCTAGCTCGTAGATCAAGAAAATGGTTTGAGGAACTTTGACAATTTTGAACAAACTTCTTGTACCAACACAATTGCTTTGTAAATAGAAGTTGTTGAGGAGGAAAATGAGAAATCATAGCCAGCAAAACCACTTCCATATCTTAAGAAATGAGGGAAATATACACTTGTGATCATTTGGAACAAGACATTGTCAAACCATGACAACTTCTTCAATCAATCCCTTGCACTTTTGTATCAATCTTGATATCTTGGAATGTAGTGAACCAAAATCACCTTGCCATGCCATCCATTCCAAAATAACTTCAATGGTGAGGTTTGGAGTTCTCAAGCTTTATTGCCTAGGGCATGGAAATAAACTCATGAACCCATGGAGTAACTTGATAAATCTCATTGACTTTACCTACATTAGTAACAAGCAAGACAAACCAACATTGCATTTTATTGATTAAAAGGAAAAATCAAGACAAAACATTCATGATCGCAAAAGTAAACAAGTCAAGGTGCTTGGTGATTCCTCAAAGAGCAAAGCTAAAGGTAGGGGAAGAACCAAGAACCCTAATGTGATCTTTTTGTGATTGAATTAATATGGTATGATGAAGGGATCTTAGGGGTAAAAATTGGGGTACAACAAATGCCCTTATTTAAGTTTCTTCTATCCGAAGATATGAAGGTTAAAAATCTTCGTGTCGACGCGATCGAAGATACTTAAATATAAAACAAACCCTATTTTTATCCCTAAGATGCCGTGCAATGCTTATGAGCATGAATGCTTATGAACAAAACCAAAGAGACGCAAAACGCCACTGGGGATGCAACAAAGGAAATAAAGAAACAAAAGAGAAACCCGACTAGGAAAATAAATCACTGGTGGATCAAACGTCCTGACTTAAAGAGGGTGATAAAGAGGTCAAGGACACACCAACTTCTACTGAAGGTGAAGCTGCCAACATTCACTGAAGGTAGGAAGAGGGAAGAAATAACAACACTGACTGTAAGCTACCAACATTCACTGAAAGTAGAGACAAAAAACCATCGACGTTCACTGCCGATGAACTACCAACTTTCATTGAAGGTAGAGAGAAAAGAAAATATCATAATATTGTCGTTCACTGACAGTGAACTACCAACGTTCACTGAGGGTAGAAAAAAGATAACAATCATCGATGTTCACTGCCTAAGATCTACCAACTTTCACTGAAGGTAGAGAGAAAATACATCATAGCACCGCCCTGACAATGAACTACCAATGTTCACTGAAGGTATAAAAAAGATAACAATCACCAACTTTCACTGAAGGTGACCTACCAACTTTCACTGAAAGTAGAAAGAGAAAATATATTATAGCATCGCCGTTCACTGACGATGAACTACCAACGTTCACTGAAGTTAGAAAAAAGATAACAACCACCAACATTCACTGAAGGTGACCTACCAACTTTCATTGAAGGTAGAAAGAGAAAATATATCATAGCATCGCCGTTCACTGACGATGAACTACCAACGTTCACTGAAGGTAGCAAAAAGATAACAATCATCGACGTTCACTGTCGAAGACCTACCAACTTTCACTGAAGGTAGAAAGAGAAAATATATCATATCATCGCCATTCACTGACGATGAACTACCAACGTTCACAGAAGGTAGCAAAAAGATAACAATCATCGATGTTCACTGCCGAAGACCTACCAACTTTCACTGAAGGTAGAAAGAGAAAATATATCATAGCATTGCCGTTCACTGATGATGAACTACCAACGTTCATTGAAGGTAGCAAAAAGATAACAATCACCAACTTTCACTGAAGGTAGAAAGAGAAAACAAGTTTCCCCAAAATTCAGGCGTTTCACCTAGAACGGGTCTCAACTTCTTTTTAACCAAGGCATTCCGCCTGGAAAGGGTAATATATAAGTTGTCTCAAATAAAAAGACTACCACTGGCAAAGATTTCACGATGAGCTGTCTCTGCGATATTGAAAGTCTTGCCATCCACTGGAGTAATTTAACAACGGACTTCAAACTATCCACTCATAGAGAAGATAGCAAAAAAGTTACGTCGACTTTTACAGGGAAGTACAAGTTGCTCAAATAAAGAGACTTGTTGCTTGTTGTTATAGGAAGGGTTGTAAAAATGGCTTTCTGGGGAAAGAAATATGGTTTCTTGGGGAATGAATCATGACTTCCTGGGGAAATGCCAATATATTCTTACTGAGGAGATAAAGGTCTTCTCGTGCAAAATAAATGCATATTCTCAAACCAAAACTCGAAGCTTGCGGAAATCCAAAGTAATAATACTGCTAGGCAACAAAGATTCAATCCAGAAATAAACTGGAGTAAAATAGTCCACCAAAATACATTCTTTGAGAAATAAACTCAAGAGGGAAACCCAATCTATCTATACAAAGAGCTGTATAGGAAGGCTAAAGCAAAAATCTTCCACGAGGGATAACTCAGTGGGGAAATTGAAAGAATACACGCTTTCTGTTTAAGGCCGACACTCTATTGGAGAGAGGACAACACAACTCTGCAAAACAGGGTAATATATCAACAAAATAACAATGGGTATGAATGAGCAATGATTTTCCAATTTTAGCTATGCATGATGTATGTATGAATGTATGAGTGTTATCGTGCATATGTTGATAAAACAGATATATAACACTGGGAGTAACCAAGCAAAACCAACTCGGGCACAATCAACACTCGGCTAAATCACATCCAATACGAACATTCGAAAAAAGTAAGCGCCAACTGAGGAAACAAAACCTACTGCCTGGCTTAACTTTAATGGGGAGAAACGCAATTCGGAAGCAAACAAAACATAGTGACCAAATAGTACAGATACAAAGATACAACATCCTCTCCCAGGCTTTACCAGGGAATAACACTCAGACTTCAATAGGGAATCAAATATTTTCAAAAGTAACGCTTCTACTGGGGATTTGAGAAATCAACTTCAAGTAGAGCAAACAGACACCAAATCATCAAAACATTCATTGGGGAATTCGTGTCGACTTCATTGAGGAAGTCAACACCATATTCACAAAGGGAAAACCTAGTATATGTTATTCAATGGAGAAAACCGAGGCCCGTGTTCTTCGAGAGTAATTATTGTACCAACTTCTCTGGGAAGAAAGAACTTATTTTAAACAAACGAAACCTTCACTAGAGAAATCTTGGATTGAATCTTCATATCATGCAAACCCAGAAAAGAGAAGAAATGCACCAAAACTTGACCGGGGATACTGGAGTCACGAACCTAATACAACGGAAACATCTTGAGAAAAACTTCCCCAGGAAACAAAACTTCTTAAAACAACTGGAGTTCGTCCATTCCCGGGATCACCATTTTTGTTTTTTCTCTTGCGTCACAAATTTTAAAGTAAAAGAAAATTGTAAATTCTTTTTGAAAATCAATTTTGTAATTTAATCTTTTCGCTTTGAAAGTTATTATCAATAATAAATGGAGTCTTTGTAAGCTAAATAAAATATGAAATACAAAGAATTGGGTAAAAGCTCAAATTTCATTAATAGAATGGTAGTCTGCGAATGGCGAGACTCCATGGATGATTACAAAGTTCGGAAAATGGTAATATATAATGGAAAAGATACATTGAGATAAAATGACCACTATCCCCTCT
The DNA here is from genome assembly GCA_948472305.1 of Vicia faba. Classification (NCBI taxonomy): domain Eukaryota; kingdom Viridiplantae; phylum Streptophyta; class Magnoliopsida; order Fabales; family Fabaceae; genus Vicia; species Vicia faba. The sequence goes on from OX451740.1 coordinate 836,178,697, forward strand.
AACAACTTTTGAAATCCTGAGTAGTAGCTTCTGTTGAAGTATGAGGATCTGAGAAGATTGTTGCTCCAACGATCAAGTCTTGTTTGATGTAGTTACTTGCCAAGAAAGTCCCTAACTTTTGCCTAAGCTGTGCTTGCGGGTTTTCAACTTAGCGGGAAATTTTATTCTATTTATGTCTCTAATTTTTGCCTAGACCGCCCTTTCGGGTTTTTGGCCTACCAAGACACTCTTTTTTGCATAAGCCGCCCTTTCGGGTTTTCAACTTAGCGAGCTGTTCTTTTATTTCTTTAGGCGAAGTATTTCTTGACTGCATCAGAGTTCGTGGGACGTGGGAACTCCTAGCCATCCATAGTTTCAAAAATTAATGCACCGCCAGAGAAGGCTTTCTTGACAACATATGGGCCTTCAAAATTGGGAGTCCACTTGCCCCTAGAATTAGCGTTAAAAGATATGATCTTCCTGAGCACGAGGCCGCCCTCTCTGAATTCACGAGGTTTGACCTTCTTATCAAAAGCTTTCTTCATTCTCTTCTGATATGATTGGCCATGACACAAAGCCGTCATTCTCTTCTCTTCAATCAAATTCAATTGGTCAAACCTGTTCTGAACCCATTAAGCCTCTGATAGCTTGGTTTCCATTATCACACGCAAAGAGGGAATCTCAACCTCAATTGGGAGTACCGCTTCCATTCCATACACAAGGGAAAATGGGGTTGCTTCCATTGAAGTGCAGACAAATGTTCGATATCCATGCAAAGCCAAAGGGAGCATTTCATGCCAATCCTTATAACAAACGTTTTCTGGATAATTTTCTTGATATTCTTATTAGAAGCTTCAACAGCCCCATTCATCTTTGGCCTGTACGGAGATGAATTATGATGGACAATCTTGAATTCTTCACACAGTTCTGTCATCATCTTGTTGTTCATATTTGAGCCATTTTCAGTGATAATTCTGCTCGCCACATTATACCGACATATGAGATTATTCTTAATGAAGCGCACAACCACATGCTTGGTGACATTGGCATATGAAGCAACCTCCACCCACTTGGTGAAGTAATCAATTGCTACCAAGACAAAACGGTGTCCATTCGAAGCTTTGGGTTCTATCATTCCAATCATGTCAATACCCCACATAGAGAAAGGCCATGGGGAAGAGATCACATTAAGAAGTGTCAGAGGCACATGAACCTTGTCTGCATAAATCTGGCATTTGTGACACTTCTTTGCAAATTTATAACAATCAAATTCCATTGTCAGCCAATAGTAACTTTCCCTTAGAATCTTTTTAGCCATCGAATGTCCATTGGCGTGAGTTCCAAATGAGCCTTCATGAACCTCATGCATCAACATATCTGCTTCGTGTCTATCCACGCACCTGAGTAGGACCATGTCATAATTTTTCTTGTACAACACATTTTCACTGAGGAAGAAACTGCCAGCCAATCTTCTCAATATCTTTCTATCTTTATACGATGCCCCAATCGAGTATTTATGAGTTTGGAGAAAATGCTTGATATCATAATACCAAGGTTTCTCATCTTCTACCTCTTCTGTTGTAAACACATGAGCGGGCCTATCCAGTCGCCGAACCATAATTCGAGGTATATCATTCCAAGTATTCACTTGATACATAGAAGCCAGAGTTTCCAGAGCATCCGCCATTTGATTTTCATCTCTAGGGATGTGATGGAATTCAACTTTATTAAAGAAGGGAACAATCTTCTAGCATAATCTTTGTAAGGGATCAAGCTGGGGTGACGAGATACCATTCTCCTTTAATCTGATTTATTACCAAAGCTGAATCACCATACACATCTAGAATTTTAATTTTGAGATCAATAGCTTCCTCGAGACCCATGATGAAAGCCTCATATTCTTCCATATTATTAGTATAATCAAATGTCAACCTTGCAGTAAAAGGGATGTATGATCCATGTGGAGTGACAATCACATCATCAATTCCTTTACCATAAGCATTCACAACTCCATCAAATATCATGCCCCAGTGAGATTCAGGATCAAGACCTTCCTCAGGCAATGGTTCATCACAATCTTTCACTTTCAGAATACATCACATCCTCATCGGGAAAGTCAAACTTCACAGACTGCTGATCATCAACTGGTTGGTGAGCAAGATAATCTGCCAACACACTGCTCTTAATAGCCTTTTGAGTGCGGTATTCAATGTCATATTCAGATAACAGCATCTGCCAACGGGCAATTCTCCAAGTAAGAGCGGGCTTTTCAAAAATGTACTTGATTGGATCCATTTTGGAGATCAACCAAGTGGTGTGATTCAACATATACTGCCGCAAACGTTTTTCCTCCTAGGCCAGAGCACAACATGTCTTTTCCAGCATGGAATACCACGACTCACAATTAGTAAACTTTTTACTGAGACAATAAATGGCATACTCTTTCTTCCCTGTTTCATCTTGTTGTCCCAGAATACAACCCATGGAATTATCTAACACTGTCAGATACATAATCAACGGTCTTCCTTCGACATGAGGGAGCAAGATAGGAGGTTCAAGAAGATATTCTTTAATACTTTCAAATGCCCTTTGGCAGTCATCTGTCCACACACAACCTTGATATTTCTTTAACAACTTAAAGATTGGTTCACATGTCGCAGTCATGTGGGAAATGAATATGGAAATATAATTCAAACGCCTGAGGAATCCTCTTCTTGTTTTTCAGTTCTTGGCACTGGAATATCTTGAATTGACTTGACTTTATCAGGGTCAACTTCAATTCCTTTCTGGCTGACAATGAAACCCAATAATTTCCCTGATCGAACACCGAAGGTACATTTATTTGGATTCAAGCAGAGATAATACTTCTTCAAACGCTGAAATAACTTCAACAAATCTTCTACATGCCCTTCTTCAGTCTGGGATTTAGCAATCATATCATCAACATATACCTCAATTTCCTTGTGCATCAGATCATGGAATAGGGTTGTCATATCCCTCTAGTACGTTGCACCAGTGTTCTTCAACCCGAAGGGCATCACTCTGTAACAGAATGTTCCCCAGGGTGTGATAAACTTTGTTTTTTCCATGTCCTATGGAGCCATTCTTATTTGATTATACCCGAAAAATCCGTCCATGAACAAGAATACTTTGAATTTTGTTGTGCTATCCACTAACATATCAATGTGTGGCAATGGAAAATCATCTTTTGGACTAGCTTTATTTAGATCTCTGTAATCTACGCACATGCGAACTTTTCCGTATTTTTTCGATACTGGGACAATATTGGAAATCCATTGAGGGTACACTGACGTCACAAGAAAACTGGTATCAATCTGCTTTAGAACTTCCTCTTTGATCTTTACTGCCATATCTGGGTGAGTTCTTTTCAACTTTTGTTTGATTGGCGGACACTCTGGCTTCAACGGAAAACGATGCTCTACAATATCTGTATCTAGACCAGGCATATCTTGATAAGACCAAGAAAAAATATCCATATACTCCTTCAACAACCCAATCAACATGCTATTCATATTAGGACACAACAACGCTCCGATCTTGACTTCTTTCGGTTCTTCTTCTGAACCCAAATTGATTACTTCCAATGGCTCTTTATATGACTGAATGGCATTTTCCTCGCGCTCAAGCAACCGTGAGACCTCTTCTGGAATCTTATCATAGCCTTCTTCTTCGACCCCATACACAGGACATTCAAAATTGGAAGAGGGTGCAAGGTCATTGTATTCAACGGGTTTTTTAATCAATCTGCACATATGATTTATGATTACTTTTAGAAGCTGACACATATAACAAGTGACCATGTATATTGAATTTCAGTTATTATTTATTTTGAAAGGTTTTTTATGATTACCACTTTCCAAGAAAAAGCAGAAAATAAAGACATAATTTGGGAAACAAAGACAACTTTTATTATTGATTTTAAAAGTAACAGCAAACAGATAGGCCCATACAACATTAATACTTCCACCTTGGGAAGAGTGAAAGCTTTTCAAAAAGATTAACAGAACAAATTACTTTGAAACATGTATGCAAGAGGGAACATCAATGGTGATCCAATTCTGAACCCTAACTCCGTGCGTCACGTAATTTGGCATTTCCTGCCCAGCTTCATCTTCCACAATGGCATTAATCCCGGAGATAGTTGGATGAAGATAACCCCCGCTACGGAAGATGTCTTGATACTTTCCTGCCGCAGACTTCGGCTTCGTACTCTTACTTTTTTCATTCTTCAGAGAGAACCCCAAGTCAGCTATGTTCTTGTTTACAGGTGGATCCACAATCTTTCCCCATACGTCACTACGACCTTTACGCAAAACTTGCTGCGTGTCCTTAAGCGAAACCATAGAATTCTCATTTCCTCTTATATTATCAATGGATAAGGCTTGGAATTGGGTTCCAACAGCAGCTTCATCCGCCTCCACAATGCTGAAAGAGGAAAAATAAGATATCAATAATGCTTTTTCTCTATTTATGATTACCACTTTCCCTTCACCTACAAACTCAGCTTTTGGTGTAAAGTTGAAGTGACAGCCCCTGCCTCATGTATCCACGGCCTTCCAAGAAAACAACTATAAGAGGGTACAATATCCATGACCTAGAAAGTAATCTGAAACAAATGTGGGCCTATATGAATAGGCAAGTACACTTCACCAATAACAGATTTCCTTGATCCATCAAACGCTTTCACAATAATGCCACTTGGGCGCATGGGCGTTCCCTAATATTTCAACTTCATAAGTGTACTCCTCGGTATAACGTTGAATGCGGATCCATTATCAATCAACACATTGGATAGTGAATCGTTCTTGCAGTTCATAGAGATGTGGATGGCCAGGTTGTGATTCCTTCCTTCATTGGGAAATTCATTGTCGCAGAAACTCAGGTTATTACATGAAGTAATATTCCCTACTACACTGCTTAATTGGTCTACAGGCATGTCACTTTCCACAAAAGCTTGGTCCAGTACCCTCATCAAAGATTCCTTGTGAGCAGAGGAGTTCATCAATAAAGCCAAGATAGATATTTTTGAAGGAGTCTGCAGTAGCTGATTTACAATCCTGTAGTCGCTCATCTTGATTATCTTCAAAATATCATCCACTTCTTTCTCTAATGTAACTCCACTAGTTTCACCCGTATCCTTCTCGGGTTCAACATTCTCAGTAATTTTCTTTCCAATACTAACATCTCTACGAACAAATGGTGCAAATATACGACCATTGCGGGTAACTCTGCTAGTCTCAGCAATATTTCCAACATCAAGCATCGATTGGATGGGAACTTCGACACCATCCTCTAAGATTGTAGCGTTATATTTGTAGGGTACAACCTTATCTGACTTGTAGGGGACAAGACCCGACAAACTAATCACCAATGGAGTAATAGCCGGCTTGCTATGATACTCGACTTTAAAATGGGCAGGTGCACTAAAACAAGGCACAATAACGTTTACTCCCTCTTCAACATAATCAGTCATCACTGAGTCATCTCTGGAAAAAAAATCTTCATCTGAGGAGAAGTACTCATCTGCAGAGGCATACTCATAATCCGCCTCTTCTTCAGCCAAACAAACCTCAATCATATCAATTTCATGGTAATCATCCCTTTGACCTGTAACCTTGATAGTTCCATTATCTAACAACAACTGAACACCTTTCTTTACAATTGAATATCCTCGGGAGTCCTGACAGCAAATTCGGTAAGATTCGTACTGATGTTCCACCTCACTAGCCATGTGGCAGAAATTAGCATGCAATTGCACATGGTCTTCATTCATATACTCCACATAAAAAATTATGAACTCTCCAAGACATCCAGAAACCATATTCACCTCCTCTTCATACTCTGCCCTAGGCCTGATTATGTGGATGAGGCCCTCATCCATCATCTCCTGCAAATCAACCTTTATCTTATTGCAACCCTGTATGTCTGTACTGCAGATAGCACAATCGGAATGGTCATACATATAGTAGCTAAAATCATAAAGATCTGCATGCATTTTCACCAAGTCTCCTCTAACCAGATGAATATCAAAAATCCGAAAGTCACCCGACAACCGGCCACCATATTCACAGTGTTTGCTCCTCCTTGCTTGGGTAGAGGATTGTCTTTCACATTAGGGCCCATATCCTTGAAAGATAGAATACCAGACTTCACCAATTTCTGCACCTCAGTTTTAAAAGGATAGCAATTCTCAACATTGTGCCCTGGTGCTCCTTGATGAAAAGCACATGTTTGGTCTGCTTTGTAATACCAAGGCAATGATGATGGTACAGCGGGGAGTGGTCGGGTTTGAACCAACTTCTTCTGAATTAATGCCAGGAGTAAATCTGTATAACTCATAAGAATAAGGTCATAACTCTCCCTTCTCTGATTATACCCTTGATTCCCCTGCTGGGATGGTCTCTGATAAGCAATGGCGGTTGGAGCTACACCAACAACTAGAGTAACTGAGGCGACTTGCTGATGACGCTGATAATTTCTTATAGGAGGATTGGCCCTCCTCTCTTGCATAACAATGTTTGTATCTCCTTCCTTCTTCTTGGTAAATCCAGAAGATGGCTTCTTCTCACCTCCAGATCCTTCACTCTTTGTTAAACAGCCCTCTCTTACAGCCTCTTCTAAACAAATACCCATGCCTACCATTTCAGTAAAGTCACTTGGCGCACTTGCTACCATCCTTTCATATTAGAAAGCACCCAACGTCTTCAAGAAAATCTTATTCATCTCCTTCTCTTCCATGGGAGGAATCACTTGGGCGGTTACCTCACGCCATCTCTGTGCATATTCTTTGATTGATTCCCTGTCTTTTTGAACCATGGCCCTGAGTTGATCACGGTCAGGCGCCATGTCCACGTTGTATTTGTATTGTCTGATAAATGCTTCTCCCAAGTCATTAAAAGTATGGATATTGACGTTTTCCAAGCTCATATGCCACTTCAGCGCAGCACCGGTCAAACTATCCTGAAAAAAGTGAATCAGCAGACGCTGATCATCAGTATGGGTAGACATTCTCCTTACATACATTACCAGATGAGCATGAGGGCAAGTGTTGCCCTTGTACTTTTCAAACCCCGAGACCTTAAATTTTGCCAGTATCCTAACATTTGGGACCAAGCATAACTCATTCACATTATTCCCGAATAACTCTTTTCCCCCGAGGGATTTCATCTCCCTATGCATTTTATCAATCTACTCTTGAAAATCATCCATTCTGTCATAAAGACCCAAGTCTTCACTTGGTGGAGGAAAAGGATGACACACATCATCATTAACAAATGGAACCAAATTCACCGAAGGAGGTGCAGTAGGAGCAGCATGCACCATAGGAGGTGCAGGAGTAACAATAGTTTGAACAACTGGAGCTTCTTGAGGACCAAGATTGAAACCTTCAGGTGTAAAATTCTATGGCATTCCCTAGGGATAACCTTGGGGCATGCGATTCTAAACAACAACTAGGGTAGCAGACACAGGAACAGTTGGAACTTCAGCAGTAGCCCATGCTTGTTGAGGTTGAACACCCGGTGGATGATTTTGAGCAGCCACCAGAGATTCCATCAGAGCAGTATGATTGGCCATGCCGGCCTTCAAAGCAGAAACTTCATCGCGCAGCTCGCGATTCTCTTGTTCTAAGTTGTCCATCTTCCTGCTGAAATTAGCCCGAGTGTTGTAGTGGTGATTCAACTTGCTGAACAAAGTAAAGAAGCTTGGTAATAGACATGGATATGCATAACAAATGCAAGAAATATGTGCAATATGATGCATGATATGCAATGCAGATGTTTTTATTTTGTTATTTAATATTTCAAGGGATTTAAAGATTTATAGACACATTGCAATTATCAAAGTAATAACATACTGAAAAATTTTATTATGATAACTTCAAAGTGGATTACAATTTTCAATGATCCCAAGAACAAGATAAAAATAAAGTCTAAAACCCTAAGAAGCAAAGCTGATGGAGATCACTCTATACGCTGGCGCTTCCCTGTAAGCCTGACAATCCGAGCCTTCAACCTCTGGTTATCTTCAGCATACCTGATGGCCACCTCCTTCCAATCACCTGAATCAAGAAGTGAGTAACCAACATCTGACTGAGGCTCAGGTGAAAAGAAATCCCCTTGCCTCTCCATAGTATCTATCGCTCGACTCTCAAGAATCTCAATCAAGTCATCTCTCTCCTTCAAGTCTGCTCTATAGGAAATCTCTAAAGTATGGCACTTATTCTTCCAAGCATCCTTTTCCTGCTGCATCCTGACCAAAGCAAGTTGCAGCTCTTCTAGATCATCCAATAAGGGAGGAGTGGTTTTCACAAATAAATCAGGAATAGGTGTTTCCCGGAAATATGACATCTTCAACTGAATAGCTCTCGCTTGAACCCACTAAAGATATGGCTCCAAAGAAACAACCCCTCTAGGTCTTAAATCTTTCCTACTCTTCTTATGAATGTAACGCCAAGCCTTCGCAATCTTCTACCTAGCTTCCTTATGGTATTCTCCCTCCTTCATAAAGAAACTACTCAAATGAATACTATTTAGTTTATCCCTCATCGGATAACCGAGTTGTCATCGTGCAAGAACAGGGTTATAATTAATTACTCCCTTTGTACCAAGAAGAGGTACATTGGGGAAACTACAACAATTGTCAACAATATCTATATCCTGGTAAGCTCGATGATACCAATTAATATCCGAGTGAGTAAGTGCCATGATCTTAGGAGCCCAACGAGGTTCCTTCCTGACATCCCAAAAAGACGCGGACTGAGGCATATGAGAGATAAACCACCGGTATAACAAAGGCGTGCAACAGATAATCATCCCTTCATGATAAGAATTTCGAAGATGAATAGAGTAATAAGCATCACCCAACAATGTAGGAACTGGGTTTCCAATCATGAAGATCCTGATAGCATTAACATCGACAAACTTGTCCACATTAGGAAATAAGAACAACCCGTAAGCAAGTAGAGCAAAGATGGCCTCAAAAGCGACTGTACTCTTCATCCTAGAAAATTAACGAGCTTTCTCCAATAAGAACTGATTTGGTAATCCTTTAATCCCTCCTTTAGTAGTCATATGGGCTTCCACCTCAGACTTCCCCATATGGATCAAAGAAGCAATCTCATGTGGTTTTGGCTCACCCTCCAAACCAGTAAAAGGAACATGATTGGTAACAGGTAAATCCATAAAATAAGAATACTCCTCCAGTGTATACATCAACTGATAGTCGAGAAAAGTAAAGCAATGATACATCGGATCATAGAACTGGACCAAGATCGAGAGAATACCCTCCTTCATCCTAAGCTTCATAAGAGGAATAATGGATCCATACTTCTTCCTAAAATCTGCAAAACACTCAATCTCGGGAATTAGACTGATCAACTCATCTATCTTGGGATCCTTGAAACTGTATTTTCTGGTCTTTCTTTTTCCAGAATCCATGGTTAAAAGGTACCTGAGATATTCACAAATGGTCAACTTTTAAGTCCCTTAAAATAAAATTTCTTCAAAAGATGCTTATGAGTGCATGGATGCATGATACAACAATCACACACAAGATCACACATATAGGGTTCATAGGTTCAACGTCACGAGCATGAGGTCGAAGGTACTACCCATAAGGTGTTGGTCTAAAATTTATCACCTGTTCTGTGATCGGTGGAAATAGAACTGACTGTTTTAAAGCTGGTTCGCGAAATGTCGCGGTAAGCAAGAGTCGCCACCGTCTTTTATGTTCTCCAACAAGGAAAGGACAAAAGCACAGCAAAATTCCTTTTTGAGAATGTTTCTCGGTTCGGGAGGTAGATTTATAGAAAGGGAAGGTGTTAGCACCCTTTCTATCCATGGTTATCCATGGGCTCTTAGGTACTTGCTCTTATGTTTTCAAAAATGTTTTGCTTTTCTTGTGTTTGTGGGTTTTGAAAAAGTTCCGTTTGAAAAATTTCTAAGTAACTCTTGTATCTGTCCTCAAGAGTGTATGAAAAATTCGTTTGAAAGCTTTTTGAAAGTGTAGGTGCGAAAAGATTGTTTTTGTTTGTTTTTGAAAAGAGCAAGTACCCATGAGATCTACCTACTCTAAGGAATTAGGCTGTGTAAGAGTCCTTTAAACAGTGCTATCCCACCATTGAGAGGTAGGTAGCACCGTCGTTGGAGGTATTCGGGTCAATTCGATTGTAGGGACAGTGTGGTCACTGAAGCAATAGTAGGACACCTTAGAAGTAACCCTAATGTCCTAGATCCTTTTATCCGAGGCAACCGTTTCGAGGCAACTGGATCTTAGACAGGAGGGCGACCTCTAAAACACCCTAGACTTGACGACCACGTTCGAGGTAACCAGTGAGGCGTACCCTAGGAGTGGCATGTGTTTGTGTGTTGTTTTCATATTATATTATCTTGTACATGTATCATGGTGATCTACGAGTTAATTTTATTTGGCATACAATCTTGCAGGCATATTAACAGTTAAGAGTGCGGAAAATAAAGTGCGGAAAAGTAAATCTAGCTATTACAAGGCGCGGGTCTATACATCGCCAAAAAAAAAACCCGTTTTGAAATAAAGCGCGGAAAATAAAGAAAGCGGTAAACCTAATTACTATTACATCCTTTGAGCAAATACATAATAATCAAAAATAAGAATTAAAATGCGAAAGAAATTAAATCAGGACGTCCTAGGGTTTTTGACCCTTTTGAGAAATAAAGAAATTTTAGTCCCTTTTTGCAATTAAATTTAAATATTAAACCTAGTATTAATTAATTAATTAATTATTTACAAGAAAAATATTTTTTATGTTTTTTAGGTTTTCATGAAAATAAAAAGAAAAGAAATTAAAAGTCAAGAAAAACCCTAGTTCTAGGTTGTTTTTATTTATTGTAAAAAAAGGTCAAAATTACCTAATTTAACTAATTTAATTAATTTACATTTTTATTTACAAAAATAATAATTAAGAAATAAGAATAATGATAATTAATAAAATATGATTGAAATAGTCAAACCCTAATTCTACATGATTTTTTTTATTTATTATGAAAAAGGATTAAAATAAACTATTTAAACTAATTTATTTGTTAGTATTTTATTTACAAAATAAGTTAGTAATGAAATTAATGAAATTAATACATAATAATAAATATTTGTTTTCTGAATTAATTATAAAAAAAAATTAAGTTGTTAGGTTAATTAAATAATAGTAATATTAAAAGAAATTATAAAGAAAATAAAATAAAAAAAAGTAACAAAACCATGGGGGGTGATGACCCATTAAGGAGGTGCTGACTTGAAACTTTAGGCCCATTAAGAAGCAAGCCTGATTGACTTTTGGAATTGTCCACGCTGACTTGACTGGGGAGCATGGTGTTCATCACTTTCTGGCCTTTGGATTGTTTATTGGGAACACCTGGCGCGCTGATCATTGAAGGTTTATGGTGGAATGCATTGGATGGCCTGCATAGAATTACATAAGAAAAAATAATATTGAGTTTTGGGGGGACCTGGGAATCGAACCCAGGTCCCATTGATTGCCAGACACGTCCTCTTCCACTAAGCCATTGTGTTGCGTTTGTTATCATAATATACAATGAAAATAATATATAAAAAAACTCAATTATGCTGGAAACAAAAAAAAGCGCGCATTTGTTTGAATGTTCCAATCACCGGCCAACACGTCCTTCGTCTTCATCCTTTTTCCCTGTAAAACAAAATAATTAGCGGGGGTTTTTAACCACCACAATATTGAATGGCCAAAAATAGCGAATAGAAATCCAAGCTATATAAATATGGCGCGAGGTGTTCAACATGTTCGTCTTAATCAGACGGTTTCAACCATGGGCATGGGAGGTTCCAATTTTGCCTGTGCTGTAAAGCCCTATTTTGAAAACTTTGAAACCCTAAAAATTGTCAATGGTAGATTTTGATTCAAGGCGTTTTAATGCAATTAATTTATGCCAAAAGATTCCTGTGGATGCAAGCAACTCAAAACGCACAAAAAATCATAGTAAAGATGCATGAATTATGAGTTTCGATTTTGACAAAGTTAGGCAAACCGTGTAATTGTTATGGCGTGTTCTTGGAGTGTTAAGGCTTGTTCTTGACTGCAAATCGTTCTTGGGAATGTCAGCAATGCGTTTGAATCACTCTAAGGCTTTGAATTATGCTGGAAGGTTGATTTCAGTTTTCAACTTTTTCTTGAAGTTTTGGAATTTGGATATGGTTCTTGCAGCAGTTTTGCACGTCCAAGGCTTTAGGTTTGCTTCAGTATTTGTATTGGAATGAAAACTATGGTAAATCTTGGTCCAAAAGTCCATGGCTTTATGTTTTAAATCTTTGATTTCCATCCAATCTTTTCCAACTTTTTTGATTGATAAAACTTGCCAAAATTGGGTGATTTTGTCTCTTTGATTGGCAAACGAAATTGCCAGCTTGCCCTGAGTATATTTGCTCCACAAAAGATTTAAAAATCATATCTTTTGAATTTTCCTACAATTAAATCAATTAAATGAATTATTAATCAATTAAAAATCCAAATAATTAATAAAAATAAGAAAATAATTCAATTTAAATTCAATGGGTCGTGCATAAGCCTTGGGCAATGTTTCAAGAAAGAATTTGAGGCCCATTAGCAAAAATGAAGTGTTTTGGGCAAAGTTGACTTTTGCAAATTCCCAAAAATTTCCCAACTTCTCCAATGCATATCTTGCTCAATTTTGATCATATGAACATGTTCTTGGACATTTTGGAAAGGTCTTGAAGTCCTCTAACGAATTCTTTTGGTCCCATGTCATTTTGATTTACCAATATCAAGTTATGGTCTTTGATTTAAAGTGCCTTTTTGTTGACTTTTGAAATTGACCTATAATGTAGAAATTAATAACTTTTTGTGAGAGCATTTCTTGGACTTGGAATGTAAAGATGAGTTGTAGGAAATGTCATCCCCTTCAAAATGAAAATTGGATGGGATTTTTATGATGAACCATGAAAAAGTTATGCCTTGGTCAAGTTACAGTTGACTTTTCAGCTGTCCAAAAATAGAAACTTTTGCATCCTTTATGATTTCTGAGCCATTCTTGTGGAATCATGATCAAGATTTGATCAAATGATGATTTTGGCTTCAAAATAAGATGTTGACCAAAAATTTTGACTTTTGACTGTAAAATGAGCATTTTGCCCCTGCAGTAGATTGTGGAGCAATTAAGGCTTTTGGCTGTGCAACTTGATGCTGTGAGTCTTGAAACTTGATATGTGGATGCTTGACAATGTATGGAGGCATATGAGACTTGATTGAGCCCTTGAAAAACCTCAAATTCACTGAAGGAACCAAAACCCTAATTTTGTCAGGCTTAGGAGGATGGTTTGACTGTGCAACCCTTGAGTAGACTTGAGCAAATTGAGATGATGCTTGACAAATCTTGAAGAATATGGGAGGGAAAATTTTGGGGTACAACAGTATGCATCAACTGATAGTCGGGAAAAGTAAAGCAATGATACATCGGATCATAGAAATGGACCAAGATCGAGAGAATACCCTCCTTCATCCTAAGCTTCATAAGAGGAATAATGGATCCATACTTCTTCCTAAAATCTGCAAAACACTCAATCTCGGGAATTAGACTGATCAACTCATATATCTTGGGATCCTTGAAACTGTATTTTCCGGTCTTTCGTTTTCCAGAATCCATGGTTAAAAGGTACCTGAGATATTCACAAATGGTCAACTTTTAAGTCCCTTAAAATAAAATTTCTTCAAAAGATGCTTATGAGTGCATGGATGCATGATACAACAATCACACACAAGATCACACATATAGGGTTCATAGGTTCAACGTCACGAGCATGAGGTCGAAGGTACTACCCATAAGGTGTTGGTCTAAAATTTATCACCTGTCGAACAAGGTTCTAGAGGTTCCTAGAGTCTACATCTTTCCTTCGGATATTACCAACTTCCCGATTAACTCAGTAATTAGTAATATTCTCAAGAAAAACTCGTCCGGGCGTAGTATCGCGTGACAACTATTTCTGGATTACTCCATCACAGCTTCCGCACTACACCTAAAAGGCCAAGATGGATTTGGTATTCTACGGTCCTCATCTTCAGCAGGCTCCCAGGTCGAAAGCAGTATGTCTTCCCAATTACTCGGTAAACGAAACTACAGTCAAAGGGGCCTCCACTGAGTGGGTGATCTCATGCCTCCTTTTTTGGGATTACTCCCTCAAAGTTAGCATGACTATACCACCCGTCCTATCTTAAAGTTTTCCCAAGTCCGGGTATAGGCCTTATAAGTAATCACCAAGCACCCTGAAAACCAGGAAAATCCAGACAAACATATATACAACATATAACACATAAACAACAATAGCACATATACAAATATAAACAAGATAGGCTCAACCCACTTAGGGATGGACCAGCAAGAGGTCAATCTATCCCCAGTGAAGTCGCCATTTTTCTCTGTAGCGGTAGAAATGTTTAAGACTAAGTCATTGGATTGACTAGACTTATACAGATCAAAATAAAAATTGCCACCGCGCTTTATTGTTTCCAAAGGAATGGGAAAAGAGAGAGTAACCCAAAAAGAGGGGGAAATATTCAAGGTAAGAAGGTTGGTTTTGCAATGGGAAGGTATTAGCACCCTAAACATCTACGGTACTTCGCAGGAACCTCTTTGTAAAAATCTGTATATTTTGGCTATAAAATGTTGTATGTAAAATAGATGGTGGAGGTGAGAAAAGAAATATATTTTTTATGATTTTTGCACCCTCCGTGGTTGCGAACCTTTAGTGCCTACGTACCACCTTTCGTGCAATAGGGGATCAGGGTACACATAGTTCCTCTTTTAAAGAATTTTAAAACACAAGTGTGTTGGTTAATTTTATGAGATAAGACATCATCGTCATTGTCCGTGTGGAAAACATACTTACTACCCACAATCATGAGAAAGGAGAATTTGCATCATCTCAAAGTGGAGGATATGGCTCGAATCTTAAAATCAACAATACCTCACTCAACACCCAAGTGGAAAATATCTCACTTCACTACATATTGTGGAAGTATAGTTGTTTGCATCACTACAAGGATTGACAAGAGTCCAATCTTTTGAGAAGAAGTTTTAAGTAAGAAGCCAAAGTGGCAAAAATGGTTTGAAATGAGATTGATTGACTTTTAGTCTTCTAAAAAAAAGTCAAGATATTATTAAATTGATTGAAGTTTATTTATTAAAATGTTTTGAAAATGCATGGACCTAAGTCCAAGTTTATTATGAAAGTGGGTCAAGTTTTTAAAATAAAAAAAAAACAAGAAGCGTTTTTCAAAAGGAGGGAGGACCAAGAAGCTAATACTTGACATCATGATTCAAGATAGAATTCCCATTCTTTGGATTGAAAGCAAGCAAACAAAGATACTAGACTTCTTGTGAGAACCAAACTTCAAATGTATTAAGTCTTCACAAAAATTGGGCATAGTAACAGCTGTATAAGGGTGAATTCCAGATTACAAACAAAAAATGTAATCACAATAACCTGCACACAAAACAAACAAACAAGTCAATGTCTTGAGGTAAACCTCAAGAACTCTAGACAAAATATCAATTAAGATCATAAGGTCTCCAATATAGGCCAAGGTTTCTATTCATAAGTCCAAGAAGTCCAATACTCCATAATGCCAAGGATAGTAACCAAATAGTCCAAGTATTTTAAAGGGTTTTTATGGTTCATGTTGATTATTAAGTGTCTTAGAAGAGAAAAGAAAAGCTCAAATGAGCAAAATAAAAATGACATAAAATGTAATGCTTAAAGTAAATGGTACATAAAGCATAAAAAAGAAAAGGGCACAAAGTAAAAAAAATTAATAATTAGTGGTTAGTTGGATGACCATCTTGAAACTTGCATTTGGAACTCATTAGAGGATTGGTAGAACCAAAGCCTCCACACAACAAGTTGCATTTTATTTTTGTCAAGTATATCATCCATTTTGAATCCTTAAAGTACCATTTAATGATCAACGATGTTTAAGTGATCCGCGTTGACCAAAAGTGTTGTAGATCCATTAGAGGATTGGTAGAACCAAAGCCTCCACACAATGAATCTCAAGGTTATTGGATCAAAGGGGTCAAATTAACATACTTGGGCTTGAATACATAGGTTTAGGCCACGAATGATCATTTATTCGAATCGGGATAAAATTTAGCACTATGTTAAGCAATCGTAAGTGGACTTATATAGAAGTCGCACCTATTTTGAGGCCGGTCAATAGCAATCTATGCACCATTTGTTTTGAGATATGATATAGAGATCATGCTCCAATAACACTTAGTGCAATAAGAAAGGGACAAGATGAAGATGGGTGGGAAAGAATATACAAACCACATTTGAATTAAATTTACATCAAACTATTGTTAAAATCATTCATCCATTTTTTATGGAGTTAGACTCAACACCATGGATCCAATGATGTTAATAAAGTTTATGATCAAAATTCAACCCAAGTTCAGCCAGAAAATAATCACAAAACAATATTGCATTTAATATATACATTAAAAAAGGTTTTAAAATGGAAATAAGAAAGGAAAAGATCAACTATATTCAAATTAATCAAGAAAATTGAGTAAGGCCATAGAAAAATCAAAAAAGGACTCAAATATTTTTATAACATTTTTGGAAATTTCTAAAAAGTCAGAAACTATTTTAAAACTAATTAAAATTGTTCAAACAAAAAGAAAATAGGTCAAAAATAGTAAACATCAATATGAAATTCCATAAAAGTTTCAAAAAGTCAGAAGTATGCAAAATGATATTTAGGAAAATTTTCAGAATTAAAAAATGTCAGAAAGCATTTTTAAAGTAATTAAAAGGAAGAAAATAATGCAAGAAATATAAAAAAAATGTCAAATATCAAAATAAAAATGTGAAAAAATAGTCATGAGATCAGAAATAATTTAAAGTATTTTTGTGAATTTTTTCATAATTTTTGGATAAAAAATAAAAGAGTTATGAATTTTTGAAAATTAAATCAATTAAAATATAAAAATAAGAAAATAAAATAAAACCAAAAGATATGGGCCATCAGATCATAGTCAAAACGCGTTAGTAAGATAATCCAATGGACCAGATGCGCTGTGCTTGATATGGACCTTAGTGAGATGCGCATGGAATAAGAAAAAAGGCAACCAATGAAATTAAAATGCTTGGCACACTATCATTGGTTGAGATGAGACATGTCATCGTCTTCAACCTCCAGCCACCCTGCAATGGATATTTTGTGAGATCCTTCAAACGGTAAAATTAGGATCCCAGACCAATATCATTGGATTCGTCTCTTCAAGACGATCCTAACACCACCATCGCACCAAATTTATATAAAGTATACAAAGAGATATGAATCAAAAACCCAAAAAATAGCGAGCACCTTAAATTTAAGATTTCTCTCTCGATTCTCAATGGATTTAAAAATTGTAAGAAGCACTAGAATCAGGAGAAGGAGTAGAACAGATTAGTGATTTATTTGGATCTAAATGGTGGAGAATTCTACCTTTTCGAAGTTTAAGAAAGAAGCTCTGAAACTGGGCTTATGTAGCTTGGATTATAGCTCGTTTTGCTTGGTTTAAATGCTGGAGAGTTTGTATGATGCTCAAGGAAGATGAATGTGCAAAGAATTTTGGAGGAAAAGGCTGGAATCTCAGAAACTGATTTCAAAAATTTCAAGCTCGTGTAAGGTTTTGACAGAGTGTTTTTGGATCTCAAATCTTGAGGAAATGAATGGGGGATGACCCTCTATTTATAGGGAATCAAATGGAATGTTCAAGCGTGTGAAATGATGAAGTTTGAAAGGAAATCGTGTGAACCTGATACACGAGCAAAGTGTGATCTGTTTTCCATCAAAACTTATCCAACCCTTGTGTTTTAAGGCTCAGATTCACTTTGGAAACTTGGTTAAACATGTTTAGATCACAAACGGGAGCTAATTTGATGTTTAGAGGCCAAAACATGAATTTCAAATTTTGACTTATGAAGAAACTTCAGTTCCAAGTTACCAAGTTCAATCCAATGGCATTCTCAGCTCAAGTGGTCTTAAGGCATGATTCTTGATGCTTTAGAAATATGAGGTTACAAGATTTGTAATGGAAAAATAATGGAATCAAATGGATGCTTGAGCTGAAAGTTGCATTGAGTCAAAGTTGGGGAAAAAAGGTTGACTTTCCATACTTAGAAATATTTCAAATTTTTCTTCAAAAATGACATATAATGTTTTGCATCCAAACATGGCCTTCCACTTGGAATTTGCTCTTGACCAAAAAAAGATGGCATGAAATATACCTCTTGAATGACATTTTGAAACTTGAACCATTCAAAATCTCCAAAAACTGAGAGAGTTGTGAATTGTTGAAGTTGGCAAAAATCATGAAATGACCTATAATAAGTTATATCCTTAGGGCATCTTCCATCCATTTTCTCACTTTGCACATAAAAGAGAGCATAACGTTCACATCCTCAAGATCATTATGGAAAAAGAGTGGGCTCAAGATGATAAAAATTGACTAAGTTATGATCATTTAAAGTCACATATGGGAAAATGGGGGTTCATCTGGAGGACTTGTAATCTTTCCTCATCATCAAGTTTCTTCCACATGAAAACTCCTTGAAACTTTTGAAGTGATTTGTTGATAACCATTTGAAGATAAGGATGTCTTTATAATCAATCAAAAATACCAAAGGATGAGAAAGATATGCTTCATTGCAGTTCAAAACCCTAGCTCCTAGATCAAGAAAATGCTTTGAGGAACTTTGACAATTTTGAACAAACTTATTGTACCAACACAATTGCTTTGTAAATAGAAGTTGTTTAGGATGAAAATGTGAACTCATAGCCACAAAAACCACTTCCATATCTTAATAAATGAGGGAAATATGCACTTGTGATCAATGGGAACAAGACCTTGTCCAACCATGACAACTTCTTCAATCAATCCCTTGCACTTTTGAATTAATCTTGATATCTTGGAATGTAGTTAACCAAAATCACTTGCTATTCCATCCCTTCTAAAACAACTTCAATGGTGAGGTTTGGACTTCTCAAGCTTTATTGCCTAGGGCATGGAAATAAACTCATGAACCCATGGAGTAACTTGATAAATCTCATTGCCTTTACCTACATTAGTAACAAGCAAGACAAACCAACATTGCATTTTATTAATTAAAAGGAAAAATCAAGACAAAACATTCATGATCACAAAAGTAAACAAGTCAAGGTGCTTGGTGATTCCTCAAAGAGCAAAGCTAAAGGTAAGGAGAAGAACCAAGAACCCTAATGTGATCTTGTTGTGATTGAATCAATATGGCATGATGAAGGGATCTTAGGGGCCAAAATTGGGATACAACAGCGTCATCAGGGGACTATGATCTTATATTTTTGATTTGTTTTTGCTAAGACATCCCACATGCATAACATGACCATTTTTATAAGGCAACAAAGTGGAATTACCCTAAGGGTGCAAGTGTGAAAGTGTGTTTGATTTACATGCATTGTTTATCTTGAATTAGAGTTTGTTAATTGTGGATTTTAGTCATGCATTATAAACCCTAATTACTAACATTTATATGAAACTGATAAATTGCGGAAAGTAAAATTACTATGCTATTACATCATTAGCGGAGGGGGTATATAAATTCACAAATGGGGATTGCAACAAATTAAATCTAATTATCTATTACAACCATATTGAATAATGTACAAGAATTGAATAAATGATGTACAAGAATATAAATGGAAAAGAAATGATTTTTGTTTGGTTTTAAAGAAAGGATTTAATTTTGACTTAATTAAGAAAAATTATTAATCAAAATTAAACAAAATTAAACCTAAACTAATTAAGAAAAGAAATTAAGTTTGAAACATTTTTTAGGTTTTTTTATGAAAGGTTTTAAGTTAATAAAATAATATGAAAATTAATTAATTAAAAGAAACTTAAGTTCTAAATTAATTTTAAATAAAAAAGAAAAATAGTTAAACCTAAATCTAATTGTTTATTTATTAAAAAAAAAGAAATTAATTTGTTAAGAAAATGTTTTTTGTCTTTTTGTTTTATAAAGAAAAAAAAAGTAAGTATTAAAATAATAAATAAAAAATATTTTTGATTTTTTTATTAATTAAAATAATAATAATAATAATAATAATAATAATAATAATAATAATAAATAATAAAGAAAAATGAAATAAAATAAGAAAAAGAAAATAAAATGAATTAAAATAAAAAAAGGAAATTTGGGTCAGTATGCAAAAGTAAGCAGGGGGGTGAAAACAGAGCAAATCTATAAGGCCCAGCCAAGGAGGCCCAAGCGCTGCCTGGTCCAAACAACAAAAAAATGAAAGAAATGTAAAAAAGGGGTAAAATGTCTCACTGAGGCTCGAACCCAGGACCTCCTTAACACGTGCGTGCTTCTTGTACCACTGGGGTGGCTTGTTTCATCTGACAGTTATACCACAATTAATAAACTTAAAATAAACTAAGTCCATGTTATAACTTCATCTTCAACCTCCAGCCTGAACATCTGCAACTTCATCATTTCTCATCCATTTGAAAAAATGTAAACATCAAACTTGTTCCAAATTTCACAACAATTCCAGAAATGTAAATTACTAAAACTATAAATCAAAGATGAGCATGAATTTTGAATGGTACCAAATTCTGACCTAACTTTTCCAGAAAGTTCAAACTTAAAATTCTCACTACTCAAGCAATATAAATAAAATCTATGGACATGTACAGTTTCAGGGCAATGATGTCTATATTTTATCTTCACAAATGCAAGCCTAATAATGCTTAAATGAAAAGATAGAAGTTCAGAAAATGTACCTCAAAATTGGAAATCGTGAAATGCAAATGAGCTTGATTCAAGGTGCTGCAATGATCAGGTTAGCTTCCTTAAGTTCCCAAGAAGCTAATTCAATGATTAGCTTGAGCAATGGATGGCTGAAATGGCCTGGAGAAGTCAACTTGCAGAGCTCTGTTTTTGGTTATGGAGGTTGACGAAGATGGAGTTATAATTATGGAACAGGGATGGGGATGGACTATATTTGATGTGTAGGAGCTTTGTGATTGATTAGGAAGGAAAACACACGAGGGAATTGTGAGTTGCAAGTTCAAAGTCAGAATCTGTGCATCAATGGAGTTTTTTGGACAGTTTCTGGCTTGCAAGTGTTTGAAAGAGTTTTAGGGTGCTTAAGCTCGTGTCTTAGCTAACAAATAGTGCCTCTATTTATAAGCAACAAGTTTTGAGACTTGTATTTGATCAGAATTCAAAATCACATGTTTAAGCTCAACATGTGATTTTCTTGAGAAATCAAGTTTCAATGCCCTTTGTACTTGCTATTGTAGAGTGGTTATGCTTTAAAATAACTTGCTTTTGACTTTGTAGATGGAGTGCTATCAGAGGGAACAAGTGAGAGGCTCAAGAATTGACTTTGTGCATAAAGCTTGCTTTTCAAGAATGGCATTGTTAACTTTCTTCCCAAAATGGCAAATTAAATTGGACCATGCTTAAACCACTTGGATTAGAGCTCAAAATTTTGTGTAATCCACTAATGATGATAGATACACAAGTTAGAAGGCCTGCAAAGCAAGATTATGCAGCCTAACATTGAGATTGGATTATGTGTTCATCAAGGAATGGCTTGTAATTCAAGTTTGAAACCCTATCTTCTTGCCGTCAATTCTACTAGATAAAGTATGATCTCAATGAGTTCTTAGATATTTTGGAAAGCTTGTAACATCCTTTACAACCTCTATGTTGGACATTTTTGTAGATTCATCTTGGAACTATATGAAAAATTGCCATGAAGTTAGGTCAAAATCCTGCCTAAACTAGGGCAAAATTTCACTAAGTTTTTCAAGTTTCATGAACATGTCTTCACACAATCATAACTTGAAATCTAAGCATTTATAGAAAAATTTCTGCTCTACAATGTTTTAGATCTCATTGAGATCTACAACTTTCATGTTGGAAGTTTCCTTTGAATCATCTTGCATCATGGTGTAAATTTGGCTCAAAGTTGTGAAAAAAATGTGAATTTCCAACACTTAAAAAAATTCTAGGTTTAGAAATTTTGACTTTTCAAAATAAAATATTGAATTTTTGATTTCTTGATGAACAAGTTTCATATTTTGACATGTATTGATGAATTATGATCTTTGATACTTGATTTTGATCAAAAAGTCAAAGTTTGACATTTCAGTGTACAATTGACTTTTCATCAGTTGACTGAAATTCAACTATCAATAAAATGAACTTAAGAAATGTTTTGAGGCATTTCATTAGGTAAAAATTAAGGATTTGAATCCTTGAGATCATGTCTCAAACCAACAAATCATTTGCTAGGTCAAAAATCAGAAATTGCACCTTCTCAGTCAAAACCCTAATTTTGATCATTTTGCCCTTTTGATGATCTGATCAAATTTATTGAGGAATTGTGATACAAACTTGATCAAATGACATATATGAGTTCATAATGTTGATATGGATAAAAAATTATGAAGTTTGACTATAAATTGACCATAATTGACTTTTTCACCAATACAATTGATTTTAGGTCATCTGATCAATTGACTGAGCAAAAATGTGATCCAAGACTTGAAACTTGACATGAGAAATATTGAGGGTCCAAAATGATCCATGAAATTCATATGGGGTATTAAAAGTCCATTTGTCCTTGTGCAATCTCAAACCCTAATTTGAGTCATCAGTGCTTAAGGAGGTATCTTGAGCTGATCAAACCTTGTGTAGTCTTGAATCAATGGAGATCTTATGAGAGATTACTTGAGAAATGAGAGGGAAAATTTTGGGGTACAACAGCTGCCCCTGTTCAATATTCTTAAACCTGAAGAGTTAGATTGGCGGATCCTCCATTCGTGACTTGAAGGTGGAAGATGATTGAACACTAGAGTGCCCAGAAATTTGCACTCGAAGATGGATTGGGAATGGGCTTATATATGCCATTTGGAGGAATGATGGTAAATGCTGGAAGTATCAGCATAAATCTTTGGTATATTTATACTAAAACTTAATGTTTCACCTGTGGAAAAAGGGTTAGTTAAATGCATATGTATGCATGATGTTCACAAGATGTGGTATTATGCTAAATGCATTTTGTATGTATATGCTATGATGTATGAATGTGGGATGCATATTTGTCCGGGAAAATAAATCCCTGACTACTGTTGAGGAGTTTTGAATCCCGGATTGCTGTTGGGGATTATCTCTTGAATGTTAGCTGTTATCTGGTCGGATTCCAGGCTTTGTAGAAAATTTCTTGAAACTGAACTGCTTTCTGGTCGGATCCAGGCTTCACAATAAACTTGAAGTGGTAAATACTATATGGTCGGGTCCAGGTTTCACAGTATTTGAAAATTTATATTATTATCTGGTCGGGTCCAGGCTTCATAGTGTCTTGCTGGGGATTGTAGTTAGTTGGTATCTAGTCGGATCCAGGCTTCACAGATTTTGAGGTGGATGAAGTTAATTACTATCTGGTCGGGTACAGGCTTCTAAATAAACTTGAGGAGATAGGGTTAAACTGATGTCTGGTTGGGTCCAGGCTTTACAATAACTTGCTTGGAACTTAGTTGTTATCTGGTCGTATTCCAGGTTTCACAACAAACTTCTGAAGGGAATTGCTATCTGGTCGGATCTAGGCTCCACAATAACTTTCTTGAAAAGATGAAGTTGAAAACTGATATCTGGTTGAATCCAGGCTTCAGAGTAACTTGTTGGGCCAGAGGTAAACTCTACTGGGGAAAAGAAGTTAAACCCTTGTCTAGTTGAGTCCAGGTTCTTTAGTATCTCAGAGAGTTAAACTATTATCTGGTCGTGTCCAGGTTTCTTAGTATCTTAAGAGTTGTACTATTATTTGGTCGGGGCCAGGCTTCATAGTATCTGAAAATTTTTCACTATTATCTGGTCAGGTCCGAGCTCTATAGTGACTTGAAAATTATACTAATATCTGGTCGGGTCCAGGCTTCATAGTATCTTTTGGAGATAACAAATGCTTTGTTGATGACTTTACTAGGGACTAGGGGATGTGGCCCTCTGATTTGTAATAGTCTGAAAGGCAAACTCGAGCTGGAGAGGATAAACTCAGTCGGGGAATACAGACTCAGTTGGAGAAGATAGACTATGACGGGGGAATTTTGCTGTTCGCTGATTGTTGTATGTTGGGGGACTAAATCCTGTTGGGGAAATAAACCCTGTTGATGAATACTTGATGAACTGCTGACGAGGTGAGTTCTTTTAAGAAGAGGTACACAAGGATTCTTCTTGTAGGATCAACCTAGCTGGGGAGAGAATGTCAAGAGATTGAGACTATAGCTGGAGATTGGTTTATTGTAGCCATTCTTGTAGGGGATAATGTCAATGAAATAACTCTGTCGGGATATTCCATATACATTAAAGAGATGCTTGTTTCTGCTTAGCATGACACATGTGCCAAATGGTGTTAATTATGTTCACATGCATATGTTCGTTCAATTTTAGTCATTGGACAATTTTGCATTCAAAACAAAAACAGAAATTTTGCACTTCAAAGTATATTTGTATTGATATTTTGCCCATGAATAGGCGTTTTTTGTACAAGGAGACGGAGATCCCAGTAAGAGGAAATCGTCGAAAGGAAAACAAAAATTGAAAAGAAAACAAATAGCCATGTTGAAATGATCTCATTGCATTCCAACTCTACTATTTCCCCAATGTCTTTGAATGCCCCTTGCCGTTGACATAAGTTGATTAGATTGATCTTGGGCCGTTTAAACTCAGACCTTGGTGATAAAGTTAACTGTGGTGATTCCACGGGACATAGTCATACGCTTTCAATCCTTAATTTTTGCCTGGACCTCCCTTTCGGGTTTTCAGCCCACCAGGATACTTATTTTTGCCCAAGTCGCCCTTTTAGGTTTTCAACTTGCCGGGTGTACAATCTTTTACATATATCCCTAATTTTTGCACAAACCTTTTGGTTTGCCGGGATGCCCTTATTTTTCCTAGGCGTGTCAACCTAGAGGGTCTCTTATGCGTAGTATTTTTTAACTATGTCCACGTTCACAAGATGTGGGATGTCTTCACCATCCATGGTAGTCATCATCATGGCACCGCCAGTGAACACTCTTTTGACAATAAATGGTCTTTCGCATGTGGGAGTGCATTTACCCCTGGGGTCGCCTTGTAGAAGAATGATGCGCTTTATCACTAAGTCACCAGCTTGATATACTCGAGGCTTGATCTTTTTGTTGAAAGCCTTGATCATACGTTTTTGGTACGTCTGACCATGACAAACAGCAACCAATCGTTTTTCATCAATCAAGTTCAACTGATCTAATCTTGTCTGAATCCACTCGTCTTCGCCAAGGCCTGCCTCATTCATAATCCTTAGTGAGGGAATATGAACTTCCACTGGTAGAACATTTTCCATGCCATAGACTAAAGAAAAGGGAGTCACCCCAATTGATGTCCTAGCTGAAGTACAGTAGCTTTGAAGAGCAAACGGTAACATCTCATGTCAGTCCTTATAGGTTACTACCATCTTCTGCACAATCTTCTTAATGTTTTTGTTAGCCGCTTAGACTGCGCCATTCATTTTAGGTATATAAGGAGGAGAATTGTGATGCTTGATTTTGAACTGAGTGCAAAGTTCGGTAATCATAGCATTGTTGAGGTTAGTCCCATTGTCGGTGATGATCCTTTTGGGGATACCATAGCAGCAGATGAGGTTATGTTTGATGATTTTGGCTACCATGTTCTTGGTGACTGAGGCAAACGAAGCGGCTTCGACCCATTTGGTGAAATAGTCGATAGTGACAAGAATGAAGTGATGTCCATTGGAAGCAGTGGGCTTGATTTCTCCGATCATGTCAATGC
The DNA here is from genome assembly GCA_948472305.1 of Vicia faba. NCBI lineage: Eukaryota > Viridiplantae > Streptophyta > Magnoliopsida > Fabales > Fabaceae > Vicia > Vicia faba. The sequence continues at coordinate 836,204,581 of OX451740.1, forward strand.
CCCACTGTGATATGGTGGCATAACCTACTGTTAATACTGGTTTGCATTTTTTATTCTCAAATTTTGCGGTAAGCAAGAGTCACCACCGACTTTTCTTTTATCCAACTAAGGAAGGGTGAAAAGAACAGAAAAAGACCTTTTCGAGATTTTTTCTGAGTAAGGGGGTAGATTATGGAAAGGGAAGGTGTTAGCACCCTTTCCATCCGTGGTTTTCCACGGGCTCTTAGGTACTTGCTCATTTTTGAAAACTGTTTGTGTTTGTGCGATTTAAAATATTTTGTTAGCTTCGTGATAACTCTAGTATCAGTCCTCGAGAGTGTGATAAAACGTTTTAAAAATTTTGTTGGAAAAAATGTTTGAAAATGTGGTGTGTAAAAATAATTGTTTGAGCAAGTACCTAACAGTTATCTACTTACTCGAAAAAAGTTTGTTCTTTTCCTCCTATCCTTTAGACAGTGATATCCTACTATTAGTGAGTAGGTAGCCCTAGTCTTTTGATGTTTGAGGGACTATCGAAAGGGACGTACGGTCATTAAAGGCAACTGGGAAAAAACTCTTAGTAACTGTTCTAAAGCCCTAAGATCACTTTTTTAACCGAGACAACAGTCGAGAGGGTCATCGAGGGACTAGTGATCTCTTAGACTCAAGGACAGCCACTAAGAATTCTCACGTTTCGAGAATTATGACTGTATTCGAAGGAAACCAAAGTGGGAGATACCCTAGGAGTGAGCATGTGCAAGTGTGCTTGATTCTGTTCATTTATCTTCCGCATTTAGGGTTATCTATGTTCAATTAATCGTTATCTTTCCACGTAATCCTATTAACCATTCATCTAAGCAGTTTATCATGCGGGAAAATAAATTGCAAAAAAATAAAGTTCCTAACTATTACAGGGCTTTGGGGAAATTACATAATCATAGACAAGAAATTAAATTTAACTTAATTATTACAAACCAAGAACAATTACATAATTGGAAAATAATACGGAAAAACAATAATACGCGAAGCGTCTAAATCCTAAAGCGCGCATAAGTTAAAAGAAAAGTATTTTTCATTTTTTTATTTGGAAAAAAAGTTAAATGATAAAGAAAATAGTTAATTAATTGGAGAAATTATTAATAATAAAAAATTAATTTTGAATAAAAAAACTAATATTTTTTATATTTTTGAAGAAAAGATTTTGCAATTAAACCCAGGTTCTAATTGATTTTATTTTAAAGAAACAAATCAAAATAATTACATTAAATTAATTTACAAAATTAATTTTTAATAAAAAAACCTAAATCCTATTTTTTTGATTTTACTGATTTTTATGATTAAATAAAAAAAATTGATTTTTCTGAAATAATTAAAAAAACAAAGAAATTAAATAAATAATAATAAAAAGGGAAAAATAATGGGCCTGATATTGAAGCATTTTTGGGGGGTGCAAAGTGGAATCTGCAAGGCCCAGGTTCACAAGCCCAATAACCTCTTGCGCTGGATTTGGTGGGAGGCTTGCTGGGATGTCCACCATGGTCTCCAATCACCTGGAGCGTCTGATCTGATGTTGATTGATCTGAGGGTGATGAATCTGAGGTATATGGTACCCGCGTTGAGGTTGGGAGTTCTGGATCTGAAAGAAGAATGTTAGAAAAATAATATGCAGGAGGCAGGGGTCGAACCCCTGACCTCATACACATGCGCTCCTTAAGTCCTTCCCATTGCCATCTGAGCCAGCTTGTCATTCATTATATAAAAAAAACAAAATATAATATATTTAATAAAGGGTCAGTATGTAAGACAAAAATGCGTGCAATTCAAATGATCCAATCCTGAGATGCCATGCCATCGTCTTCTTCAGTGGATGTCGTTTTAGCCCAGAAAATTTTACCTACAGACAAAATCGTCACTAAAGGACTTGAAAATTTCCAAAACTCACAACAGGCAATTTAAATTTAATGTAAATACATGGATCAACTGGGTTTGATCTCGTGAATACAATGGTATTCTTCTTTAGGTCCAATTTCACCTGTACATGAAAACCCCAAAACAAACCTTGAAACCCTAATAATGGCAAGTGGTCAAATATGCATCAAAACAAGAAATTAATCATTCAAACACATTCTAAATACTCATACAAACATGAATGCATACTCAAAACTTATTTATAACATGTGTATAATCAAAAACGAATTTAAAATAACATGAACAAACCGTGATGATATAGATGATGGTTCTGGATGCTTTGACGCGTGAGAATGGTGTGGTTAGCTTTAGAAAGTCCCCAGGAATGGATTGCAAATGTCCAGTTTCTTTGAATCCTTCTGCAAATGTCAAACCGATTTCCACTTTTTTGTCAAAAATCTTGAACTTCTTGTGTGTATTCTATGCGGCCAACCCTTATTTTTTTGGTCTGGAAATGTTGTCCATATATATGAGAGTGCATTAGGTTAACAAAACTGGATGCAATCTTGAAGAATTATGGAGAAAAGATTTGATTTGCCATGGATATTTTAAGTTTTAAAAATAGGCCTAATCATGCTCTTTTCATTCCAATCATCCCTTGCACGAAATATTTGATTTGCCAGCTGATTTTAGACTCATTGTGTGGTCATAAAAACAAATCTTGGATTTTATTTTATTATTTCACTATTTTATTTGATTTATTTTTATTTTAATGAATAAAAAATCAAAAAAAATAATAATAAAAAAAATGAAATAATGTATGAGTGAGCTCAGGGGTCATGGGCCATGTTAGCAACAAGTTTCAAGCATGAAAACATGGGCCCATTTGGAAAAAATCAAGTTTGGTCATTATTTGCTTCATGCAAATTTCTAAAAATTGGTCAACTTTAGAAATGCATATCTCTCTCATTTTTAACCCTAAGAGGGTGTTCTTGAACTTTTTAGAGAGCATAAGATGTCCTCTAAACAACTCTTTTGGTTTCATCTCAATTGGATTTTCCATGTTCATGTAAGGATCTTTGACCCAAAAGGTGTTTTTGTTTACTTTTTAAAAGGACCTATAATGTATGAACTTGTATCTTTTGATTGAGGCATTTCTTGACCTTGAGGGCTGAAGAGGAGTTGTACGGAATTGGATTCTCTTAAAAATGAGCCTTGGTTGGAAAATTTCTAATAAAGTATGAGAAAGTTATGCTTGGTCAAAGTTTGGTTGACTTTTCCTATAGAAACCCTAATTTGCCATCTTTGACTTTTGATGAGTTAAGAGAATTTCTTGAGGAATCATGATCAACCCTTGATCAAATGATGGATAATACTTTAAAATATTGATGTTGACCAAAAATCTTGAAGTTTTACTGTATTTGGGCCACAATTGACTTTTGTCCTAACATAATTGATTTCTAGGCATTTGAGCAGTTGACTGAACAAACATATTGCTCAAGGCCTGAAATTTGGCATAGATGATCTGGAGGCCATATTAGGACAATAGAGAACCTCTGGGTTCCTTTAGGCTCATACATATATCTTGAAATTGAAACCCTAGTTTGAGATTCATTGCCTTAGGAGGAGAACTTGTATGGTCAATTCTTGGTCATCCTTGAGCAATTGGGGACCTCTAGAGGCATGTCTTGAGTGATGATGGGAGGGAAAATTTTGGGGTACAACAACTTCCCCTGTTCAATCTTCTAAAACCTGAGGACGTAGATTGGCTGATTTGTCTTTCGTGATCTGAAGTTGGAAGATGATTGAACACTAGAGTGCCCAGAAATTTGCACTCATCTAAAATGGTACTTGATTGTGTAGGTAATATCGAGAATGGGCTTACAGATTCCATTTGGAGAAGGTGATGGGATATCGTCGGAGATGGTCTTAAAGATGCCATCCATGGAATATGACAGAGAGTTGTCAAAGATGGGCTTAAAGATGCCATTCGGAACAATGTTGATTTCATGAGATATTCCTTTGTGGGGACCTATGCATGTTATTGAGGTGGACTCCGCTGAGGAAAGTTGGTCTCCGCTTGAGAAATAGATTTTAGGAGCTTCAGTTGTCCGTTACTCTACTGGGGGTCGCCTCTTGATTGAAGAGACGGAAGTGAACTTCTATTTGGTTAGGATCCATGCTTTACAGTGACTTGATGAGGATAATAAGGTTGACTGCTATTCGATCGTATTTGCAGCGACTTAATGGGGGAATGAGATTAAACTATTATCTGGTCGTGCTCCAGGATTTGTAGTTTCTTTAACTGGAATAGAAATCATAAGAATCTCAGGATCGATTCTACTGAACCAGAGAAAGGTCTTGATTTATGTTTAACTTGAATAAGAATCAGGGAGATCTTAGTGGCGATCTGACTGAACCAGAGAATTTCTTTAATGAAGTTTGACAGGAACGACAACCAGAAGAATCTTAGGATCGATTCAACGGAACCAGACAAAATTCTTGGGTAAATCTTCAACTAGAATAAGAATCAGGGAGATCTTAGTGGCGATCTGCCTGAACCAGAGAAGGTCTTCTGAGAACGTCGTTCTGAGGAAAACCCTGAAATAGTCCTTCATTAGACACAACTTTTGAGAAGACTACCAGGTCACATAAGTATTCAACGATGTTTGCTGATATGAAAGGTATTCTGGTGATGTTCTCAAAATAAATGAGATTATGCTGTATGCGATGTGTATGCGCATGCCATGATGTATGAACATGGGATGTTATTGCAATATTTATTAGTTTGGGAAAGTAAATCCAGGACAACCGCTGAAGAGTATTGGGAAGTGAATACTTTCATTTGCACTGAGGATGATGATAGGATATAATCTGCCGAGGATTTCCTCTTCCTGTTTGAGGATGTTCTGCCGGGGATTGAATCCGCTTGAGAATAAACTCTGTGGAGGGAGATGTTTTATTGGAAAATTCAGTCATTGTAGAGAAATAAACTCTGTTGGGGAATGATCTTTCGCAGTTTAAGAAATACACTTTAATCGTATCTGAACTGTACTTGAAACATGTGTTGAATGAGTGTCAGAATGACATCCGTCTCTGGATTGTATCTGAACTATATTTCAAACATGTGTTGAATGAGTGTCAGAATGACATTCGTCTCTGGATCGTATATGACCTGTATTTGAAACATGTGTTGAATGAGTGTCAGAATGATATCCATCTCTGGATCGTATCTAAACTGTATTTGAAACATGTGTTGAATGAGTGTCAGAATGACAACCGTCTCTGGATCATATCTGAACTGTATTTGAAACATGTGTTGAACGAGTGTCAGAATGACATCCGTCTCTAGATCATATCTGAACTGTATTTGAAACATGTGTTGAATGAGTGTCAGAATGACATCCGTCTCGGGATCGTATCTGAACTGAACTGTTTCTAGAAGAGAATTCTGGAATAAGTACCAGGATAACATCCATCTCTTGATCATACCTGAACCGTTTCTAGAAGAGGACTTGGTTTATTTAGAATGTTTCCGTTGGGAATTCCTGTTTAATTGTTTTTGAGAAGAAATCCGCTAGGGAACATTGGTTTCATGGCTACCTGCTGGAAGGAGTAACTGTTGGGACTAAAATGATTTTTTAGACTTTTCCCTGTTCCTTAAAGTCATGAGCAACTGTATTTCTGTTTCTTATGTAAATATTTATGAATAGCAATCATGTTCAAATGCATATCTCAAGAATAGTTCATTGGACGTTTTTGCAAAACAAAACAGAAAATAGAAAAACAAACAGTTTTGTAATTTCAAAGAAATGATTTGTATTGATTTATAAAATTTGCCTATAATAGGCATTTTGTACAAAGAGGCTGGCGTTCTAGTAGGAGAACTCCACCGAGAGAGTGAAAACTATACAAAATAGTGTACAAAGAGAATAAAATAGCTATGTGTAATAATCCCATTGAGTTTCAATTATGTTATTACCCTTATGCCTTCGAGCGTCTCATCACTTTGCTACTTGTCCGAAGTTGACTGGATTGATAGGTCCCATTTGAGCTTGATAGTTGATACTGAATTCTGGTCGCAAGGTGATCCAATGAGACATAGTGATACGCTTCAAATCCCTAATGTTTGCCTGGACCGCCCTTTCGGGTTTTCAGTCCACCGGGATACCCTTTTTTGCCCAAGCCGCCTTTTCAGGTTTTCGACTTGCCGGGTGTACAGATTCTTTTGTTTTTATCCCTAATTTTTGCCCGAACCCTTTTGGTTCGCCCGGATGCCCTTATTTTTGCCTAGGCCAGTCAACCTAGCGGGTCTTTATTCATGCGTAGTATCTTTTCACTATGTTTGCATTAACAGGGTGAGGAAGGTCGTCACCATTCATGATGGTCAAAATCATGGCTCCACCTGAAAATATGTTTTTGATCACAAAAAGCCCTTCGTACGTGGGAGTCCATTTTCCCCTGGGATCACCTTGTGGTAGTATGATGCGCTTGATTACCAGATCACCCACTTGATACACTTGACGTCTGACCTTTTTGTTGAAAGCCTTGATCATCCGTTTTTGATACATTTGACCATGACAGACAATAATAAGCCTTTTCTCATCAATCAGATTCAGTTGATCAAGTCGAGTCTGGATCAAATCGTCTTCATTCGAACCCGCATCCTTCATGATCCTCAAAGAAGGGATCTGGACCTCAATAGGTAGGATAGCCTCCATACCATACACCAGAGAATAGGTGTTTCCCCTGTCGACGTTCGTACTGAGGTGCGGTAACCATGAAGAGAAAATGGTAACATCTCATGCCAGTATTTGTATGTCACCGTCATCTTCTGTATGATTTTCTTAATGTTCTTATTAGCAGCCTCCACAACACCATTCATCTTTGGCCGATAAGGAGAAGAATTATGATGCTGGATCTTGAATTTCTTAGAGTTCATTGATCATCGTATTATTGAGATTTGTACCATTGTCAGCAATGATTATGTCCGGCACACCATACCGATAAATCAGGTTATGCTTGATAAACTGCGCCACGACATTCTTGGTAATAGTAGAAAAAGACGCAACCTCAACCCACTTCGTGAAGTAATCAATGGCCACCAGGACGAAGCGATGCCCATTGGAAGCGGTATGTCTAATCTCTCCAATCATTTCAATTCCCCACATTGCAAAGGGCCAGGGAGCCATCAAGACATTCAAGGGAACCGGAGGTACATGTACTTTATCAGCATAGATATGGAATTTCTGGCAAGTTCAGGAATGCTGATAACAATTTACTTCCATAGTGGACCAATAGTATCCTGCCTGTAGGTTCTTTTTGGCCATGGAATGTCCACTAGAATGGGTTCTAAAGTTACCTTCGTGTAAATCTGCCATAATCCTCTCTGCTTCGCTCTTGCCTACGCACCGAAGTAAAGTAGAGTCATGGTTGCGCTTGTAGAGGATTCCATTACTGGGGAAGAACTTTGCGGCGAACCTTTTCAGAAACTTCTTATCATTGACAGATGCTCCCTCGGGATATTCTTGAGCCTCGATATACCTTTTCACTTCATGATACCAAGGTTTGTCTGCTACTTCTTCAGTGTCAATCTCGTAGCAGTTTGCTGGTTCGTCCAGCCTCTCAATATTTATTCGGGGAGCCTCGTTGTCCCACTTGACCTTGAACATAGATGACATGGTAGCTAGCGCGTCCGCTAACTGATTCTCTTCTCGTGGAAAATTTTCCAAGGTGACCTCTTCAAAATGTGGAAGCAATGTCAACACATGTTTTTTGTACGGGATGAGATTCGGGTGTTTCGTATCCCACTCTCCTTTGATCTGACTTATTACCAAGGCTGAATCCCCAAAAATGCTTAAGAACTTGAACCTCAGGTCAATAGAAGCTTTGAGACCCATGATGCATGCTTCATACTCCGCCATGTTGTTGGTACAATTGAAACATAATCTGGCCGTGAAAGGAGTATGACAACCTTCAGGAGATACAATTACAGCACCAATGCCATTGTCGAGTGCGTTCGAGGCTCCGTCAAAAACCATAATCCATCAGGATCCTTCTTCAGGTCCTTCATTCGGTCCAGGTTCTTCATAGTCAGTCACTAGCATAATATTCTTGTCCAGGAACTCAAAATTTATGGACTAGTAGTCATCCACAGCTTGATGAGCCAAATGATCAGCTAGTACACTTCCCTTGATTTGTTTCTGGGTCGTGTATTGGATATCATATTCGGTCAAGATCATTTGCCATCTTGCTATTCTTCCGGAGAGGGAAGAATTCTCAAAGATGTACTTGATCGGATCCATCTTAGATATCACCAAAGTAGTGTGGGTAAACAAATACTGTCTCAGTCGGCGAGCAGCCCATGCCAAAGCGCAACAAGTTTTCTCGAGCAGTGAGTATCTTGTTTCATAGTCGGTAAACTTTTTGCTAAGGTAGTATATTGCGTGCTCTTTTCGACCAGACCCATCATGCTGCCCCAGCACACACCCCATTGAATTATCGAACATTGTTAAGTACATTATCAAAGGTCTTCCTTCAATCAGAGGAATCAAAATTGGTTGTTCTTGAAGGTATTCCTTGATTCTTTCGAAGGAAGCCTGGAATTCGTAATTCCACTTTACTACTTCATCTTTCTTCAGGAGTTTGAAGATCGGCTCACAAGTTGCAGTTAAATGGGAAATGAACCTGGCAATGTAATTTAGTCATCTCTTGTATAGCCTTTACCTTTGCAGGTTCCACTCGAATACCCTTGTCACTAACAACGAAACCCAGAAGTTTACGAGACCTTACCCCAAAGGTGTACTTGTTCAGATTTAGCCTCAGCTTGTACGTCTTCAACCTATCAAACAGCTTTTGTAAATGATCAAGGTGTTCTTCCTCGGTTTGAGATCTGGCTATCATGTCATCCATATATACCTCTATCTCATGGTGAATCATGTCATGAAACAAGGCTACCATGGCTCGCTGATAGGTTGCCCCAACGTTCTTTAATCCAAATGGCATCACTTTGTAGAAGAAAGTGCCCCATTGCGTAGCGAAGGTTGTTTTCTCCATGTCTTCGGGTTCCATCTTGATCTGATTGTAATCAGAGATACCATCCATGAAGGAAAAGATCTTGTGCTGCACGGTGTTGTCAAACAAAACTTCTATGTGGGGGAGCGGAAAGTCATCTTTGGGGCTTGCCCTGTTCAAATCTCTATAGTCCACACACATCCGTACCTTGCCGTCTTTTTTAGGCACCGGAACTACGTTGGCAACCCATTGAGGATAAGAGGCGACGGCTAAGAAACCAGCGTTGAACGACTTTATTACCTCTGCTTTGATCTTCTCTGACATTTCAGGGTGCATGCGACAAACCTTCTACTTTACCGGAGGGAAATCTTCTTTAGTTGGCAGACGGTGAACCACAATATTTGTATCTAGTCCTGGAATGTCTTCATATGACCAGGAAAAGATCTCAACACAATCATGCAACATCTGTATCAACCGCTGTTTGACATTAAGCCCCAGATTTGCATCGATCTTGACTTCTTTTCTTTCTTCCTCTATGCCCAAGTTTATTGTCTCGTCTGGCTCCTCATGAGGCTGTATAGCCCTCTCTTCCTGCTGTAACATCCTAGCAAGTTCTCCAGGTACCTCTCAATCTTCCTCACCTTCATCCTCGACTTGGTTGATCGGATTTTCAAAGTTATAACCGACAATAACAAAACTGTTATCAATGGGATCCAGAGTGGATATGGATCTGCAGTCGATACGTGAGTATGTGTAAGAGCATAGCTATATAGACAAAGTAAAAGCAGAAAATAAAAACAGAGAGCACAAAATTTGTATGCATAAACGTCCAATTCTTTATTAATGTCGTATGAAAATAAAACATGATAAACCTCACAAATAAACCGATGTGCCCCGGGTAAGACACATGGCCATAAAGTTATATTGTTTATTACATATCCAAAAAACAAGAAAGACAATTACTTCTGAACAAAAGTAATCGGTACAAAATCTTTTTCCGTCCAGTTACTGGGTCCACCGTTGGTAGTAGGGAAGATCCAGCCGTCCACGTCATTGTCACTGTCGCTATCTTCTAGAGCGTTGACCCCATAACTGCCAATGCGTAGGGGAGGTCTTCCAGCACGAGCACGTCGAACAACCCTTTGAGCCCCTGAAGAGAAACCCAAACCAAATTTATCAGTCTTGTGTGAAATATCAGTGAGCTGACCCCAGATGGTAGACCAACCTTCTTCGATAACCGCTTCTGCATCCTTGAGAGAAACCATCTTCAAGGGAGGTCTGGTGATCTTCGACATATTTTTGACAACTTCAGTTGCAGCCAGAGTCTGAGGTGCCTCTTTGAAATTCTGACACGTAGTCTCGATGAACTCACCATCCAATTCTACATATCTAAAAGAATTCAGGTGACTGACCATGTATTCTTCTTCCCCGTGTACAGCTACAATTCTTCCTTTGACCGGGTATTTCATCATCTGATGCAGAATGGACGTAACAGCTCCCACCCCATGAATCCAAGGGCGACCCAATAAACAATAATAGGATGGACTGATATCCATCACGTAGAAGGTAGAGTCAAATGTTTGAGAACCAACTTTGATGGGGACATCCACCTCCCCGTGCACCATTCTCTTTGAACCGTCAAAAGCCCTCACTACAATATTGTTGGGCTTCAAGGTCAAACCTTCACCGTCTAGTCTATCCAGAGCATTCTTAGGTAGCACATTCAATTATGAACCATTATCTACTAGGACATGGGCCAAAGTAGTTCCCTTGCATTCGACAGAAACATGCAACGCATCATTGTGTTTCCTCCCTCTAGGAGTTAGATCAGCATCAGAAAAGCACAAACCATTATCATCCGTCAAACTGGCCACACAATCTTCAAATTGGTCAGCAGAGGTTTCCTGTGGGAAATTTTACTAGAGCCTTCGCATGAGCTTCGGAGCATAACAATAAGGCTAGCATGGAAATATTTGAAGGGGTCTCCCTCAGCTGTTCGACCATGTTGTAGTCGCTTTTCTTGATAATTTTCAAAATTTATTCCATCTCCTTCTTGGAAGCCTCTGGGATAGATACTGACTGCGCCTTCGTCTGGACAGGCTCAATCAATATGTCTTTGCCCCGAGTCTCGGTCGACTCGGTGATAGGGTTGTCAGCAGGGGTAATCACATGGATTATAGTAGTAGTATCAGCAGGAACGAAAGTAGGAATGATCACAGGACCAGTAACAGCTTTCAGAGGAGAAATCTCAGGGTTCAGCCTTCTCGGAAACCTGGTCTTCATCCGTCAGCCAATCTTGCTTGACGCCGTGGTAGTAGACGTCACCCCCATAGTTCCATGGAACTATTTTGTCTGAGGAGTATGGGATCGGCCCTGGCATAGTAATTATCAGCGGAGTAACCTTTAGAACAAATGTAATCCTGACGGGTCTTTTGGTGGAGTCCCTGGGAGGATTGACAGAAATGGTTATTATTGAAACATCCTTGTAAGAAATGGTTGGAACGGGATTCCTCTCAAACAAAATCTCTCTATAATCCATCAGGCGCTGAACACCTGCTTTCAACAAATGACAACCAGTTGGTAGAGATAAACATAAGTGGCAACCTTCGCCACAGCCTGGAAATAAATCGGCCTTCAATAAGTTCCACTTGACGGTCATAAGAGGAGTAACAAGCTCTTCAACAGTAGTAACAAACACATCGTCTTCAATAGCGTTAACACCACGACCGTGCTTGGGATAGGAGCAGTGATAACATTTGGAATCTCAGGGGCATCAAATTCAATTTCCTTCCCCTCGAGAAGGTCTTGCACCTTATTTTTCAAAGCCCAGCAGTCGTTTGTATCATGACCTGGACTTTCTGAATGATATGCACCACGGGCATTTGGATTGTAGCGGGGGAGGCAGTGTTAGGATTCTTCGGAGCTTCCATCAAAGTTACCAGATTAGACTTTAGTAAATGTGGCAAGACTTGAGACAGAGTCATGTTTATCCAGGTATACTGTCTTGTCGGCCTTTCTGCTATAAACTGGTTGTTCCTTTGTTGAACAGGTGTAGGTTTAGAGATCATAACAGCCATTACTGTCGAACGGTGTTCAGTTCTATCCCGACTCCTTTGATTGTACACAACACTAACCTCTTTCTTCCCAGAAAATGGCTTCCTTACTGCACTGGAGGATGCATCCTTTTGGATCTTACCACTCCTAATTCCAGCTTCCACTCTTTCCCCTGTCAAGATTAATTCAGTAATCCGGCCGAGGAGCTTCCAATCAGGTGATTGAAAAATGGACCAGACAGGGTACCCATAAACATATTCACTAGCTCCCTATTAGACAGGGGAGGCTGGACTCTTCCTACTAAGTCCCTCCACTTCTGAGCGTAGTCTTTAAAGCCCTCGCTGGAACCCATAGCCATACTTTGGAGTTGAGTACGGGTGGGAGAAAGGTCTGCATTGTATTGATACTGCTTATAGAAATCAGCGGCCAGGTCTTCCTAATTATGAATGTTGGTCCTTTCCAGCTGGTAGAACCAATCTAACTGAGTTCCGGACAGACTATCCTGAAAAAAGTGGACCCATAAGTCCCTGTCAGCAGTGTGAGGCTGTATCTTCCTCACATAAGATCGGAGATGCATTTTGGGACATGAAACTCCATCGTATTTGGAAAACACTGGAACCTTGAACTTTGGCGGGATGACAATCCCATACACCAAACCCAACTCTTCAAAATTCAGCCCAGGCACTTTCTGAATCTCTATTGCACTCAGACGCTTTTCTAGCTGTTTGTACTTTTTGTCGGCCGGAGGATACTACTCTCCATTGTAATCAGTCTCATTGTCAGATTCCCTCGGACTAGGGTCTTCCTCTCTTGTCTCACCCTCTTGGTTATCTCCTTCTTTTGATGAAGATGTCAGTTCAACCACTTGCCTTAGCAGTCCTTTGAATCTCCTTCCCAGATTTACCACACCATCTGTCCTCCTTGGCTTCTTGGTCTTGTCTTTAACAATCAGGGCTTTCAGTTCCTCCTACCCCTTGGCTAGAGCTATAATCATCTGTTGAAATTGTGCATTATGAGTCTGTAAGTCCTTCACTATTTGTTCTAGAGCCATTGCTGAAATAAACAGCGAAGAGGGTGAGAAACCTGCTTTCAAACCTGTTTATGCAATGACATGTATGATATATATATATATATATATATATATATATATATATATATATATATATATATATATATATATATATATATATATATATATATATATATATATATATATATATATATATATATATATATATATATATATATATATATATATATATATATATGCAATGTTTTCAAGGATTTCTAAGACTCAAATTTGCTTAAACAGAAAGAGAACAAACGTTAATTGTATTAAAATGTTTTATTGATCACAATAATGTATTTTGGGCTCACAAGGGAACAAAGCAAAATAAAACCATCCAGGCTAGAGAAAACTCAAGCTTCCCACAGATGCATCCTCTTCGGTGCAATGTAGACATTTATACTCCTTTCCTCGTGAAGTAACCGGGTGAGCTCTAGAACCTTCTTCTCGCTGGTGTAGAACTGGGTTTCGAAAGTGTCTCGTTCTTCTTTGAGTTGGATCCAGGACCTCTGTAACTCTTCAGGATCAATTGGCATATCAGGTTGAAGAATGATGTAAGGAGTGTCTCCCTCTGCATATGGCTCCATAATCATAGGTAAAATGGCGGGGTAAGGCATCATAAGACATTGAGCACGAGTTCATACCCATTTGAGGTAAGGCTCAAGAGGGATGGAATTCTTGTTCCCCAGTGTCTTGCTATTAACTCAGTTTATCATGCCCCAAGCTCGAATGAACCTCTTGTGATAAGCCTGAACATCATTCTTATAGTCAAATATGATTCCTTGGACAAGTGTGTCGTGAGGACCATCCCTTCTAGCGTAACCAAACTGTCGTAACGCCAAACAAGGGTTATAAGTGATTCCTCCTCTGATGCCTAAGAGAGGGATATTAGGGAATTCCCCATAGAGATCAATTATGGTAACATTCTCCGGGGATCACGAACACCAATTAATGTCTAAATGTGTAAGGGACATCATTCTATAAGACCATCTCATACCCCACTCATTCTTCAAGACAGACTGGGGTAGGTGCGAAATAAACCACCTAGCCAGTAGAGGAGTGCAACACAGAAGGGTCCCCCTCCTCTTTAGAGTGCGAGTATGCAGAGAGTGTAGAATATCCCCGAGCAAAGTAGGCACCAGATTATGTGACAGAAAAACCTTAACCATATTCACATCTATGAGTTCGTCCATGTTAGGGAATAGTATCATCCCATAGATGAGAAGGGCTGGCACTTCTTCAAAAGCTTGTAAATCCAGATTATCCCAAAAATAGTGAGCTTTCTCAAATAGGAACTTAGCTAGAAATACTTGGACACCTCCTCTAATTTCCTAATTTGCCACTACATCAGACCGTTGTAAAGATAGAGCTTGAGCAATCTCTCCAGGCTTTGGGTCTCTTTCCGTATTGTTGAATGGTAGCTGATTAAGGATAAGTACCCCCAGTAACTGAGAAAACTCCTCCATAGTAGGAACTAACTGGTAATCAGGGAAGGTGAAGTAGTGGTGCAACGGATCAAAGAACTGAAAGAGCACCTTTAACATTTCTTCATCAGGGGTTGAAGTGACCAAGGTGAGAAGTCGACCATGTCTTTCAGTGAAGGGAGAGCTTTCAGGAATCCTTGATGCTAATTCCTTTAGTTGAGGAGTAACTTTCACAAGGTTGACTTGGACAGTGTTCCTACGAGCGGATGTCATGTCCTACAAAACAAGACAAAGATAAGCCCTTGAAAATCCTTGAAATGGTTAGTATGATATTCCATGTTATGATGTCATTATTATGCTAAGAAATCACATATATAGCAAGCAACAGGAAAATCACACCAAGACTTTAGGTTTAGGGCTTGCATGGGTTTTAAGGTAGTACCCTCTTGAAGTTGGATTTGTTCAACCTGTCCTATAATAGTAACCGGGTTCTAAGGGATCTCAATATCACTGACCTTTCCCACAAGCTTCGTTCGATAGGTGAATGACTCGCAACCAAACAAAACTCAGGAGTCGAGTCTCAATGAGTGTAGCATCGAGTATCTCTCGACTTTGGGAATACACCAAGGACGGCCATCTCACTACGTCCTAATGGACAAGTTGTTTAATTAAAGGTTCTAAGGTCAGTTGACGCTTCATGACACCATGCGGCGGCCCCGTATTCTCCTTGATTAAATCAAGGGCTACCAGTACCAACCAAAGTGTCGCATCAACGTAGCCATCGCTTCAACCGTGTCGATATACCCCACACAGTTCCCACGATCTATTGCTACTTACCTAAAAGGTTTCCCCAGATCCGGGTGTAGGATCTATAGCACCCAAACAGTACCCTTAAAAGTAAAGCAAACAAATAGTCAAAAAAGCAATTTTAAAATGATGTAGACCCTAAGGTAAACCCCACTTTTTATTTATCCCCAGCAGAGTCGCCAGTTCTATGATACGGTGGCAGAACTGACTGTTAATACTAGTTTGCATTTTTTCCGCAAATGTTGCGGTAAGCAAGAGTCGCCATCGACTTTTCTTTTATCCAACAAAGGAAAGGGTGAAAAGAACAGAAAAATACCTTTTCGAGATGTTTTCTGAGTAAGGGGATAGATTATGGAAAAGGAAGGTGTTAGCACCCTTTCCATCCGTGGTTTTCCACGGGATCTTAGGTACTTGCTCATTTTTGAAAATTGTTTGTGTTTGTGTTCTTTGAAAGATTTTTGTTAGCTTCATGATAACTCTCGTATCAGTCTTCGAGAGTGTGATAAAGCGTTTTGAAAATTTTGTTGGAAAAAATGTTTGAAAATATGGTGTGTAAAAAGAATTGTTTGAGCAAGTACCTAACAGTTATCTACTTACTCGAAAAAAGTTTGTTCTTTTCCTCATATCCTTTAGACAGTGACATCCTACTATTAGTGAGTACGTAGCCCTAGTCGTTGGATATTTGAGGGATTGTCGAAAGGGACGTACGGTCGCTAAAGGAAACTGGGCAAAAACTCTTAGTAATTGTCCTAAATCCCTAAGATCACCTTTTTAACTGGGGCAACAGTCGAGAGGGTCATCGAGGGACTAGTGATCTCTTAGACTCAAGGACAGCCACTAAGAATTCTCACATTTCGAGAATTGTGACCATATTCGAAGGCAACCAAAGTGGGAGATACCCTAGGAGTGAGCATGTTCAAGTGTGCTTGATTCTGTTCATTTATCTTGTGCATTTAGGGTTATCTATGTTCAATTAATTGTTATCTTTCCATGCAATCCTATTAACTATTCATCTAAGCAGTTTATCATGCGGGAAAATAAATTGCGGAAAAAATAAAGTTCCTAACTATTAGAGGGCCTTGGGGAAATTACATAATCATAGATAGGAATTTAAATCTAACTTAATTATTACAAACCAGGAACAATTACATAATTGGAAAATAATACGGCAAAAACAATAACTACGTGAAGCGTCTAAACCCTAAAGCGCGCATAAGTTAAAAGAAAAGTATTTTTCATTGTTTTTTTTATTTGGAAAAAAAAGTTAAATGATAAAGAAAATAATTAATTAATTGGAGAAATTATTAATAATAAAAAATTAGTTCTGAATAAAAAACTAATATTTTTGATATTTTTCAAGAAAATATTTTACAATTAAACCTAGGTTCTAATTGATTTTATTTTAAAGAAACAAATCAAAATAATTACATTAAATTAATTTACAAAATTAATTTTTAATAAAAAAACTTAAATCCTATTTTTTGTGATTTTACTGATTTTTATGATTAAATAAAAAATGATTTTTCTGAAATAATTTAAAAAACAAAGAAATTAAATAAATAATAATAAAAAGGGAAAAAAATAGGCCTGATATTGAAGCATTTTTGGGGGGTGCAAAGTGGAATCTGCAAGGCCCAGGTTCACAAGGCCAATAACCCCTTGCGCTGGATCTGGTGGGAGGCTTGCTGGGATGTCCACCATGGTCTCCAGTCACCTGGAGCGTCTGATCTAATGTTGATTGATTTGAGTTTGATGAATCTGAGGCATATGGTACGCATGTTGAGGTTGGGAGTACTGGATCTGAAAGAAGAATGTTAGAAAAATAATATGCAGGAGGCAGGGGTCGAACCCCTGACCTCCCACACATGCGCGCCTTAAGTCCTTCCCCTTTCCATCTGAGCCAGCTTGTCATTCATTATATTAAACAAATAAAATATAATATATTTAATAAAGGCTCAATATGTAAGACAAAAACGCACGCAATTCAAATGATCCAATCCTAAGATCCCACGCCATCGTCTTCTTCAGTGGCTGTCGTTTTAGCCCAGAAACTTTTACCTACGGACAAAACTTTCACTAATGGACCTGCAAATTTCCAAAACTCACAACAGGCAATATAAATTTAATGTAAATACATGGATCAACTGGGTTTGATCTCGTGAATATAATGGTATTCTTCTTTAGGTCCAATTTCACCTGTACATGAAAACCCCAAAATGGACCTTGAAACCCTAACAATGGCAAGTGGTCAAATATGCATCAAAACAAGCAATTAATCATTCAAACACATCTAAATACTCATACAAACATTAATGCATACTCAAAACGTATTTATAACGCGTGTATGATCAAAAACGAATTTAAAATATCATGAACAAACCGTGATGATGTAGATGATTGTTCTAGATGCTTTGATGTGTGAGAATGGTGTGGTTAGCTTCAGAAAGTCCCCAGGAATGGATTGCAAACGTCCAGTTTCTTTGAATCCTTCTACAAATGTCAAACTGATTTCCACTTTTTATCAAAAATCTTTAACTTCTTGTGTGTATTCTATGCAGCCAACCCTTATTTTTTTGGTCTGGAAATGTTGTCCATATATATGAGAGTGCATTAGGTTAACGAAACTGGATGCAATCTTGAAGAATTATGGAGAAAAGATTTGATTTTCCATGGATATTTTAAGTTTCTAAAATAGGACAAATCATGCTTTTTTTTATTCCAATCATCCCTTGCACGAAATATTTGATTTTCCAGCTGATTCTAGACTCATTATGTGGTCATAAAAACAAATCTTGGATTTTATTTTATTATTTCACTATTTTATTTGATTTATTTTTATTTTAATGAATAAAAAAATCAAAACAAATAATAAAAATAATGAAATAATGTATGAGTGAGCTCAGGGGTCGTGGGCCATGTTAGGAACAAGTTTCAAGCATGAAAACATGGGCCCATTTGGAAAAATTCAAGTTTGGTCATTATTTGCTTCATGCACATTTCCAAAAATTGGTCAACTTTAGCAATGCATATCTCTCTCATTTTTAACCCTAAGATGGTGTTCTTGGAGTTTTTAGAGATCTTAGTATGTCCTCTAAACAACCCTTTTGGTTTCATCTCAATTGGATCTTCCATGTTCATGTAAGGAGCTTTGACCCAAAAAGTGTTTTTGTTGACTTTTTAAAAGGACTTTAAATGTATGAACTTGTATCTTTTGATTGAGGCATTTCTTGACCTTGAGGGCTGAAGAGGAGTTGTAGGGAGTTGGATTCTCTTCAAAATGAGCATTGGTTGGAAAATTTCTGATAAAGTATGAGAAAGTTATGCTTGGTCAAAGTTTGGTTAACTTTTCTTATAGAAACCCTAATTTGCCATCTTTGACTTTTGATGAGTTAAGAGCATTTCTTGAGGAATCATGATAAACCCTTGATCAAATGATGGATAATAATTCAAAATATTGATGTTGGCCAAAAATCTTGAAGTTTGACTGTATTTGGGCCATAATTGACTTTTGACCTAGCATAGTTGATTTCTAGGCATTTGAGCAGTTGACTGAGCAAACTTATTGCTCAAGGCCTAAAATTTGGCATGGATTATCTGGAGGCCATATTTGGACAATAGAGAACCTTTGGGATACTTTAGGCTCATACATCTTGCTTGAAATTGAAACCCTAGTTTGAGATTCATTGCCTTAGGAGGAGAACTTGTCTTGTCAATTCTTGGTCATCCTTGAGCAATTGGGGACCTCTAGAGGCATGTCTTGAGTGAAGATGGGAGGGAAAACTTTGGGGTACAACACCCACATTGAAAATGGCCACAGATTAGTCATGACGTTCAGAGGGATATGAGGCATATGAACCTTGTCAGCATAGATTTGGCATTTGTGACAAGTCCTTGAATATTGATGGAAATCAGTCTCCATTGTTGACCAATAATATCTGACTCTCAGGATTTTCTTTTCCATAGTATTTCCGCTTGAGTGAGTGCCAAATAGACCATCGTGCATGTCTTCCATAATTTCCTCTGCCTCCTTCTTGTCCGCACATTGGAGTAGAGTTTGGCTGAAAATCTTTGTAAGAACTTTCTGTCATTAATGGATGCTCCCTCGGGATACTCTTGTGCTTCAAGGTACCTCTTCACCTCATGGTACCATGGATTTTCTGTGTGAGTGTCAAGCTCACAGCAATGTGTAGGTTCGTCGATTCTTTCAATTGTGATCATAGGGGCTTCGTTGTCCCATCCGACCTTGAACATTGAAGACATGGTTGCCAAGGCGTCAACCAACTTATTTTATTCCCTAGGGAAGTGTTCAAAGGTGATCTCTTCGAAGTAGGGAGTCTGGGATATCATAAGTTCCTTGTAAGGGATGAGATTATGGTGCTTAGTGTCCCAATCTCCTTTTACTTGACTAATCACCAGAGAGGAATCCCCAAACACGTTCAAATGCTTAATCCTCAAATCAATGGCAGCCTTCAGACCCAAAATGCACGCTTCATACTCAGCCATATTATTCGTGCAATCGAAGCATAATTTGGCAGTGAAAGGAGTGTGGAAACCTTTAGGGGAGATGATCACAACACCAATTCCGTTACCCAAGGCGCTGGAAGCCCCATTGAAGACCATAGTCCATCGAGATCCTTGTTCAGCTCCGTCATACGGTCCAGGTTTCGCACAATCGGTTACTAGCATGATGTTCTCATCCGGGAAGTCGAAGTTCATAGACTGATAATGATCAACAGGTTGATGGGCCAAATGATCTGCTAACACACTTCCTTTGATGGCTTTCTACATTGTGTATTGGATGTCGTACTCAGTTAAGATCATTTTCCATCTGGTTGTTCATCCGGAAAGAGCAGGTTTCTCGAAGATGTACTTGATTGGGTCCATCTTAGAAATCAACATAGTGGTATGAGTTAACATATACTGTCTTAGTCGGCGAGCAGCCCATGCCAGAGTGCAAAAAGTTTTCTTGAGCAGTGAATATCAAGTTTCACAGTCGGTAAACTTTTTGCTCAGGTAATAAATAGCATGCTCTTTTGGGCCAGACTCGTTATGTTAACCCAAAACACACCGCATAGAGTTTTCTAGTACTGTCAAGTACATGATCAAGGGTCTTCCTTCAACTGGAGGCATGAGAATAGGAGGTTCTTGTAGATATTCTTTTATTTTGTTGAAGGCAGCTTAGGATTCATCATTCCATCTGACTACCTGATCTTTCTTCAAGAGTTTGAATATTGGCTCACAAGTAGAAGTCAAGTGAGATATGAAGCGGGCAATGGAATTGAGACGACCCAAGAATCCTCTAACTTCCTTTTAAGAGTGGGGGACTGGCATTTATTGGATGGCCTTTACCTTGGCAGGATCGACTTTAATGCCTTTACTGCTGACAACAAAACCTAGAAGCTTTCCAAATCGTACTCAAAATGTGAACTTGTTAGGGTTTAACCTCAACTTGTACTTTTTCAACCTTTCGAATAGCTTGTATAGGTGATCGAGATGTTCCTCTTCAGTTTATGATCTAGAAATCATATCATCCACATATACCTCTATTTCATGATGGATCATATCATGAAACAAAGCTACCATATCTCTTTGATACGTTGCCCCTGCATTCTTTAGTCCGAACGGCATGACCTTGTAGAAAAAGGTACCCCATTGTGTAACGAAAGTTGTCTTCTCCATGTCTTCGGGAGCCATCCTAATTTCATTATAGCCGGAGAAACCATCCATGAAAGAGAATACTTTATGCTGAGCCGTGTTATCGACCAAGACATCAATATGAGGTAGAGGGAAGTCATCCTTGGGGCTTGCCTTGTTTAGATCCATATAATCTATGCACATACGAAATTTTCCGTCTTTCTTCGGCACTGGCACCACATTGGCAACCCATTGGGGATAAGATGTCACAGCTAGGAATCCTGCATCAAATTGTTTCATCACTTCAACTTTTATCTTTTCAGACATGTCAGGCCTCATGCGACAAACTTTTTGTTTGATAGGAGGACAATCCTCTTTTGTCGGCAGACGATGAACTATGATGTCGGTATCCAACCCTGGCATATCTTCATACGACCAAGAAAATACTTCCACATAATCATGCAACATATGAACCAACCTGCTCTTGACACTGATTTCCAGGTTAGCGCCGATATTGACTTCTTTCTTGTCTGTCTCAGTACCCAGATTGATGACTTCAACTGACTCTTTGTGCGGTTGAATAGCTTTTTCCTCTTGTAATAGAAGTCTGGCTAGTTCTCCCAGTATTTCACAATCTTCCCCACCTTCGTCTTCAGCTTGGTTAACTGGACATTTGAAGTCATAGTCGGTAATAGTAGAGTCATTAGCAATAAGATCCATAGTGGATGAGGACCTGCAAGAGTGTACGTGTGTGCAAGTAAGATACATGGCTATCTTGAAAAAATGTATTTGAAGAAAAGAAAGACAATAAACACAAAGATTTGAATGCAAAAGAGTCCAATGGTTTGTATTGAATGATCATATGATAACATGAACATAAATAAAACCCTTGACAAATGGACCAAAGTGCCTCGGGCTAGACACATGGCATAAAAGTCAATGTTAAATATTACAGACAAAATGTTCTTGAATTAATAAAAAGCAATAAACAAGTGATTACTCCTCAATGAAGGAGATGGGCACGAAGTCCTTTGCATGCCAATTCTTTAGTTCCGTTGTAGTAGGATACACCCAATCTTGAAATGCAACTTCATCATCAGAATCACCTACAGCGTTGACCTCGTGGCTTCCAATACGGAGAGGGGGCTTCCCTGCAAGCGCGCATCACTTCCTTCTGAGCCTTGATGGTGAAACCCAAACCAAATTTGTCTGCTTTGAATGAGATATCAAGGAGTTTCCCCCAAGTATCACAGCTTCCTTCTTCAACTGCAGCACAAGCATCTTTGACTGAAACCATCTTTGACTGAAACCATCTTTGGCACGACCTTAACAGCTTTGGGCACATCAGAGGAACATTTAGTAGCAGAAATCATTGGTGGCACCACTTCAAAGGCTTGACACGGGGTCTCTATAAATTCCCCATCTATCTCCACGTATTTGAAAGAGTTGAGATGGCTTACCATGAACTCCTCCTCACCACAGACGGTGACAACCCTTCCTTTAACCAGATACTTGAGTTTTTGATGGAGAGTTGACGTTATTGCCCCAGCTCCGTGGATCTAAGGGCGACCCAACAAACAAGAATAGCCAGGACGGATATCCATGATATAGAAGGTGGATTTGAAAATTTGTGAACCCACCTTGATTGGAAGATCTACCTCTCCATGAAATGTCCTTTTTTATCCATTGAAGGCCCTCAAAATGAAATCACTCGGTTTCAAGACTAAACCTTCGCAGTCTAAACAGTCTAACGCTCCCTTGGGTAGTACATTTAAAGAAGAACCAGTGTCGACTAGAACATGTGCTAGGGTGGTCCCCTTGCACTCGACAGAAACATGTAGAGCTTTATTGTGGTTCTTCCCAAGCGGTGTTAGATCGGCATCTGAGAACCCCAAACCATTATCAACTGTCAAGCTTGCCAAGCAAATCTCAAATTGGTCAGTTATGGTCTCATGAGGGACATGAGCCCTCTTAAAGAACTTGATTAATGCCCGAGCATGGGCATCGGAACATAGTAGCAAAGACAACATAGAAATCTTGGAAGGGGTTTTCCCCAACTGCTCCACAATCTTGAAATCGCTCCTTTTTATGATTTTCAAGATCTCGTCCATCTCATGAGCGGAAGGTTCTCCATCAACAACGTCCTTTGCGGGTATTTCTATCACGACAGGCTCAACAACCTTCTCTTTCCCTCTTGTATTAGTACTTGGCTTAGAAGCAGTGATGCAGACAAGCGCCTTTGTAACAACTGGTGGTGAGATATTGGGTGAAAAGATTCTCCTAGTTCTGGTCACTTTGCTTGATCCAGTTATGTTACCAACATTATCAGCATTGTCTTCTTCGATCCAAGCGTCTTGTTTTATCCCATGGTAAAACACCTCAGCACCATAGTTCCATGGCACTGCCTTGTTTGAAGAGTAGGGAATTGGTCTAGGATTGGTAACTATTAGGGGAGTAACAACTGGTTCATTTGAAATCCTGATAGAACCCTTGGAGGAGATCCTAAAAGGCTTGTTTGATATAGTTATTATGGAGAGATCTTCACATTTATTAGTCAAACTTTTGGTAAGCCGAGTCTTCTCAAATAAGATCTCGTGGCTATCCATCAGGCGTTGAATGTCTTCCTTCATCCCTTCGCATCCATTGAGTTGTTTAGCACAACAAACACAGTGTTTCACACAGCCCCGGAAAAATCCGACTTTCAACAGATTATTTTTTATGATGTTTAATAGAGTAGTCAAGTCTTCGACAGAGGCAACAAAAATTGTATCTTCAACAACATTGACACCCTTTCCATGGTTTGGCATTGGTGCGATGATTACATTCGGAGTTGGAGGAGGATCAAATTCAATAGTCTTGTTATCGATCAAATCCTGAATTTTATTCTTCAAGGCCCAACATTGGCCAGTCTCATGCCCGGGGCTAAGTGAGTGATAAGCACATTTGGCATTTGGGTTGTACTTTGGTGAAGAGGTATTTGGATTGGCCGGAGGATCACGCAATGTCACCAATTTAGCCTTTAGTAAGTGTTGTAAGGCTTGGGATAGTGACATGCCTATCCTCGTAAATTGTCTTCTCGGAGTTTCAAACCATTGATGGTTGGAAAATGGTCTTTGAGCAGGAGTTAGATTGGAGATTCAGACAACATTAACAGACTGGAGGTCATCCTTCTTGGTATGGGCCCTTGCCCCGTACACAACATTGATTTCTTTCTTTGTGGCAAAAGGTTTCTTTACAGGATTGGAAGTGGAGGCAGATGCCATGGGAATCTTCCTACTTTTGATGCCGCTTTCAACTCTTTCACTAGTTAAGATTAGCTCGGTGAAACCAGAAGAAGAACATCCAACCAACAAGTTAAAGAATGGACCAGATAAAGTGCCCATAAACATGTCAATGTGCTCCCTATCAGTCAAAGGTGGTTGAACCCTACTTGCAACGTCTCTCCACTTTTGTGCGTATTCTTTGAATCCTTCATTCTTCCCCATTGTCATATCTTGCAACTGAACTCTTGTTGGCGCCAAGTCGGCATTATACTGGTATTGATAGTAGAAGGCGGTTTCTAGGTCTTCCCATGTATTGATGCGGGTACCATCAAATTGGTAGAACCACTCTAGTTGTGTTCCGGCCAAGCTTTCTTGAAAAAAGTGAACCCAAAGTTTCTTATCAGCAGTGTGCGGCTGTATCTTTCGCACATAAGATTTCAAGTGAAGTTTTGGACAAGAAACTCCATCGTACTTTGCAAAGACTGGTATTTTGAATTTTTCTGGAATGACAACCCCGGATATCAAACCCAAATCATCAAAATCCAAATCGGGGATGACTTGAATCTCGACGGCCTTCAATATGTCTTCTAACTGCTTGTAATTGACATCGGCAGGAGGGTACTGCTCGTCAAAATAATCATCATCAAACGCTTGATTGTTGATGCACCCATCCTGGGTACTCCTAGATTCTCCAATCTGATTCTCATCTTCCTCATATGAGTCTTCCACTACCGGGATCTGACGGACCGACTCTTTCAACCTTTTACCCATGTTGAACAGAGCTTTTCTCTTGGGTTTCTTCTTGGCTTCCAGCAATGCCATCATATCTTGTTTCCCCTTGGATAGGGCCAGTAGAGTCTCTTGGAATTGAGAGTTTTGTGCCTGAAGGTCCTTCACTGTTTTCTCTAGATCCATCTTGCTGAAATAAACAGCAGAAAGATAAGGAAACTTGTTATGTGAAAACCTGTTATGTTATGATGCATGGAAGATGTATATGCAAATGATTTCAAGGATTTATGAAATTTAAATTTGTATAGACAAAGAATGAAAAAACGTTAATTAGTTCAAAATGATTACAACATGCCTCTTGGGCTTACAAAATAACTCTCTAAGATAAAAAGACTGAACGTATCCTCTTCGGCGTAAGTTAGGCGTTTACACTTTGCTCTTCATGTAGTTGCTTTGTAAGCTCCAAGACCCTCTTCTCGCTAGCGTAGAATTGAGCTTCGAAAATATCTCGTTCTTCCTTTAGCTGAATCTATCCTTTTTGCAAGTCTTCGAGAGAAGTAGGCATGTCATGATGGAGGACAGTGTATGGGACATCTCCTTCAACCATAGGTTCCATGATAACTGGTAAGATGGAGGGATAAGGCATCACAAGCTTTTGAGCATGAGCTCATACCCACCTAAGGTAAGGCTCGAGGGGAATGGAATTCTTGTGTCCCAGCGTCTTACTATCCACTTTGCTTACCATCCTCCAAGCTCGTATAAATCTCTGACGGTAGCTTTGATCGTTGCTCTCGTAGTTGAATACCACTCCTTGGATGAGCATCTCATGAGGACCATCCCTTCGGGCATAACCAAATTGTCGTAAGGCTAAGAAAGGGTTGTAAGTAATACCTCCCATAATGCCAAGAAAATGGACATTAGGGAATTCTCCACAACGATCGATGATAATAACGTTCTCCAAGGATCGAGAAAACCAATGAACATCTGAGTGTCTGGGCGTCATCAGCCTATGGGATCATCTCAAACCTTGCTCGTTCTTCAACACAGATCGGGGAAGATGAGAAATAAACCATCTAGCCAAGAGAGGATTGAAACACATGAGGATCCCTCTCTTCTTCATAGTGCGAGAATGAAAATAATGTAGGATATATCCCAACAATGTAGGCACTAGATTGGGAGACATGAAGATTTTGACAGCATTTACATCTATGAGTTGGTCAGTGTTTGGAAACAAAACCATCCCATAGATGAGAAGGGCCAAGATTTCTTCAAAAGCTTGTAAGTCCAAAGAGTTCCAACAATCTTGAGCTTTCTCGAACAAGAACTTGGCTAAGAAACCTTTGACACCACTCCTTGTTTCCCAATTAGTTGTGATATCAGATTGTTGCAAGTGTAGTGCTTTGGCAATCTCTTCAGTTTTTGGATCTCTTCCCGTACCATTGAAGGGTAGTTGATTGAGAATGGGAATCATCAAGATTTGAGAGAATTCTTCCAGAGTAGGCACAAGTTGATAATCGAGAAAAGTGAAGCAATGGTGTAGAGGATCAAAGAATTAGAAAAGCACCTTCATCATATCTTCATCAGTGTTGGAGGTAACCAAGTTTAGGAGGCGACCATGTCTTTCGATGAATGATGAATTCTCAGGGACCCTTGATGCTAACTCTTTGAGTTGAGGAGGAATTCTTACGAGATTGGATTGGATAGTTTCCTGCGGTGGGAAGCCATGTCCTACAAAACAAAACAAAACAAAGATAAATCCCAATAATCCTTGAAATGGTTAGTGAGAATGAGTATGATGTTATGATGTTTATGATGTTATGTACAAATAAGCATATACAAACAAGGCAAACAAGTCCTTAGGTTTAGGCTTGCATGGAGTCTCATAGGTAAGTACCCTCTTGAAGTTTAGTTGGCTCAAACCTGTCCTAGAAATAGTAATCGGGTTCTAAGGGATCTCAATATCACTGATCTGTCTTATCAGGCATTGTTTCAGTGCAAGCCTCTTTCACGGCGATTGAAATATCTCGAGAAGTCAGATCTCAATGAGTGTAGTATCGAGTATCAACCAACTTCGGACTGCACCAAAGCCGACTATCTCACTACGTCCTAATGGCCAAGTTGGTCAAGTAAAGGTTCTAAAGTCAGTTAGTGTTTCATGACACCACACAGCGGCCACGTATTCTCCTTGACTACTCAAGGGCTACCGATACCCATAAATGTGTCACACTAACATAGTTATTGCTTAGACCATGTCGGTATACCCCGCACAGTTTCCATAATGTATTGCTACTTACCTATAAGGTATCCCAAATCCGGGTAGAGGATTAGAACAAGCCCAAATAAGGAACCAAAATGTAAAGCAAGCAAGTCAAACAAAGAAAGCAAATAAAGGTGATCTAGCCCTAAGGTAACCCCACTTTTAAGTTTTCCCCAGCAGAATCGCCAGTTCTATGATACGGTGAGAGAACTGACTTAGGATGTTTTACGTTTGATCGCAAATGTTGCGGTTAGCAAGAATCGCCACCGACTTTTCTTTTATCCAAAAGGAAAGGTGGAAAAGAACAGGAAAGACCTTTGAGATTATTTCTTGAGTTCGGGGGGGGGGGTAGATTATGAAAAGGGAAGGTGTTAGCACCCTTTTCATCCATAGTTATCTATGGGATCTTAGTTGCTTGCTAGATCACTTGCTTTTGTTTGTAAATGTGCTTTGTGTGGTTTTTGAAAGTATTTTGAAAAGGCGCCTTTTGTTTAGGAAAACTTTGTAATGGTTCTCGTTCGTAAGAACGTATACAAAGTGTTGGACTTTTGAAAATATTTTATGTTTGGAAAGTTTGTTTTTTGAAAGTGTTTGGTGTTTGTTTTGAAAATAAGCAAGGATGTTTGATTTGAAAATGAGCAAGAAACTAGGAACAATCTACCTACTCAATAGTCTTTTGTTCAATTATTCATTTCCTTTGATATTGCTATCTTACCATTGATTTGGTAAGAAGCCTTATCTTTGGATGTAAAGGGACGGGCGTGGGTCATCGTATAGTCATCATAGAAATGTTGTGAGATATCTTAGCATTTCTGTTTGAGGGACTAAGATCATTTTTGAAAGGAAATATTTGTAGCGTCATCAGGGGACTATGATCTTATATGTTTGATTTGTTTTTTCTAAGACATCCCACATGCATAACATGGCCATTTTTATAAGGAAACAAAGTGGAATTACCCTAAGGGTTCAATTGTGCAAGTGTGTTTGATTTACATACATTGTTTATCTTGAATTAGGGTTTGCTAATTGTTAATTTTTGTCTTGCCATACAAACCCTAATTACTAACATTTATATGAAACCAATGAATTGTGGAAATTAAAATTACTACGCTATTACATCATTAGGGGAGGGGGTATACAAATTTACAAATGGGGATTACAATAAAATTAAACCTAATTATCTATTACAACCATATTGAATAACGTACAAGAATTGAATAAATGATGTACAAGAACATAAATGGAAAAGAAATGATTTTTGTTTGGTTCTAATGATAGAGTTTAATTTTGACCTAATTAAGAAAAATGATTAATTAAAATTAAAAAAATTAAACCTAAACTAATTAAGAAAAGAAATTAAGTTTGAAACATTTTTTAGGATTTTCTATGAAAGGTTTTAAGTTTATAAAATAATATGAAAATTAATTAATTAAAAGAAAATTAAGTTCTAAATTAATTTTAAATAAAAAAAGAGAAATAGTTAAACCTAAATCTAATTGTTTATTTACTAAAAAAAGAAATTAATTTGTTAAGAAAATGTTTTTTGTCTTTTTGTTTTATAAAGAAAAAAAATAAGTAAGTATTAAAATAATAAATAAAAAATATTTTTGAATTTTTTATTAATAAAAATAATAATAATAATAATAATAATAATAATAATAATAATAATAATAATAATAATAATAATAATAATAATAATAATAATAATAATAATAATAATAATAATAATAATAATAATAATAATAATAATAAAAGTAATAAAAAATAATAAAGAAAAATAAAATAAGAAAAATAAAATAAAATGAATTAAAATAAAAAAAAGAAATTTGGGTCAGTATGCAAAAGAAAGCAGGGGGTGAAAATGGAGCAAATCTATTAGGCCCAAACAACACAAAAATGAAAGAAATATAAAAAGAGATAAAAGGTCTCGCTGGGGCTCGAACCCAGGACCTCCTTAATACGCGCACGCTTCTTGTACCACTGGGGTGGCCTGTTTCATCCGTCACTAATGCAACAATCAATAAACATAAAATAAATTAAGTCCATGTTATAACTTCATCTTCAACCTCCAGCCTGAACATCTGCAACTTCATAATTTCTCATCCATTTGAAAAAATGTAAACATCAAACTTGTTCCAAATTTCACAACGATTCCAGAAATGTAAATTAATAAAACTATAAATCAAAGATGAGCATGAATTTTAAATGGTACCAAATTCTGACCTAGCTTTTCCAGAAAGTTCAAACTTAAAATTCTCACTACTCAAGCAATATAAATGAAATCTATAGACATGTACATATTCAGGGTAATAATGTCTACATATTATCTTCACAAATGCAAGCCTAACAATGCCTAAATGAAAAGATAGAAGTTCAGAAAATGTACCTCAAAACTGGAAATCGTGAAATGCAAATGAGCTTGATTCAAGGTGCTGCAATGATCAGGTTAGCTTCCTCCAGTTCCCAGGAAGCTAATGCAATGATTAGCTTGAGCAATGGATGGCTGAAATGACCTGGAGAAGTCAACTTGCAGAGCTCTGTTTTCGGTTATGAAGGTTGACGAAGATGGAGTTAAAGTTGTGGAACAGGGATGAGGATGGACTATATTTGATTTTTAGGAGCTTTGTGATTGATTAGGAAGGAAAACGCACGAGGGAATTGTGAGTTGCAAGTTCAAAGTTAGAATATGTGCATCAATGGAGTTTTTTGGATGGTTTCTGGCTCGCAAGTGTTTGAAAGAGTTTTAGGGTGCTTAAGCTCGTGTCTTAGCTCACAAACAGTGCCTCTATTTATAAGCAACAAGTTTTGAGAGTTGTATTTGATTAGAACTCAAAATCACATGTTTAAGCTCAATATGTGATTTTCTTGAGAAATCAAGTTTCAATGCCCTTTGTACTTGCTATTGTAGAGTGGTTGTGCTTTAAACAAACTTGCTTCTAACTTTGTAGATGGAGTGTGATCAGAGGGAACAAGTGAGAGGCTCAAGAATTGACTTTGTGCATAAAGCTTGCTTTTCAAGAATGGCATTGTTAACTTTCTTCCCAAAATGGCAAATTAAATTGGACCATGCTTAACCACTTGGATTATAGCTCAAAGGTTTGTATAATCCATTAATGATGGATACATACACAAGTTAGAAGGCCTGCAAAGCAATACTATGCAGCCTAACATTGAGATTGGATTATGTGTTCATCAAGGAATGGCTTGTAATTCAAGTTTGAAACCCTAACTTCTTGCCTTCTATTCTACTAGCTCAAGTATGATCTGAATGAGTTCTTGGACATTTTTGAAATCTTGTAAAATCCTTTACAACCTATATGTTGGACATTTTTGAATATTCATATTGGAACTATGTGAAAAATTTCCATGAAGTTAGGTCAAAATCCTGCCAAAACTAGGACAAAATTTCACAAAGTTTTTCAAGTTTCATGAACATGTCTTCACAAAATCATAACTTGAAATATAAGAATTTATAGAAAAAGTTCTTCTATACAATGTTTTAGATCTAATTGAGATCTACAACTTTCATGTTGGGAGTTTCCTTTGAATCACCTTGCATAATGGTGTAAATTTGGCTCAAAGTTGTGGAAAAAAAAGTGAATTTCCAACACTTAGAAAAAATTCTAGGTTTAGAAATTTTGACTTTTCAAAATGAAATCTTGAATTTTTGATTTCTTGATGAACAGGTTTAATATTTTGACATGTCTTTATGAATTGTGATCTTTGATACTTGATTTTGATCAATAAGTCAAAGTTTGACGTTTCAGTGTACAGTTGACTTTTCATCAGTTGACTGAAAATCAACTATCAAATAAATGATCTTGAGAAATGTTTTGAGCCGTGTCATTAGGTCAAAATGAATCATTTGAATCCTTGATATCATGTCTCAAACAAATAAATCTTTTGCTAGGTCAAAAATCAGAAATTGCACCTTCTTAGTCAAAACCCTAATTTTGACCATTTTGCCCTTTTGATGATCTGATCAAATTTCTTGAGGAATTGTGATCCAAACTTGATAAAAGGACATATATGAGTTTATAATGTTGATATGGATCAAAAATTATGAACTTTGACTGTAAATTGACCATAATTGACTTTTTCCCCACTACAACTGATTTTAGGTCATCTGATCAATTGACTGAGCAAAAATGTGATCTAAGACTTGAAACTTGACATGAGCAATCTTGAGGGTCCAAAATGATCCATGAAAGTCATATGGGGTGTTTTACACAAAAATTTGCCCTCTCATTTTACTCAAAAATGTCAAGTGAGGTCCCCAATTTGCTCAAGGTTGCCCAAGAGTTGACCAGACAAACTCTCTCCTAAGGCAGTGTACCCCAAATTAGGGTTTCTATTTTCATCAAGGTGAATGATCCAAAAAATATCTAAAGGATCTCCGTGGTCTTAATATGTTCCCAAGATCATCCATGCCAAGTTTCAAGCCTTGCATAAGAAGTTTGCTCAGCCAACAGCTCAGATGCTTGAGAATCGACTGTATTAGGTCAAAAGTCAATTGTGGCTCACATACAGTCAAACCTCAAGATTTTTTGTCAACATCAACATTTTGAAGTAATTTTCATCATTTGATCAAGGTTTGATCATGATTCCTCAAGGGATGCTCCAAATTCATCAAAACCCAAAAGTTGTTAAATTAGGGTTTTATAGGAAACGTCAACCCAACTTTGACCAAGCATAACTTCTTCATACTTTATCAGAAATTTTCCATCCAAAGATCATTTTTAAGAGGATTCAATTCCCTACAATTCATCTTAAGCACACAAGTTCAAAATATGCACTCACAAAAAGATATGAACTTTGACATTATAGGTCCTTTTGAAAAGTCAACAAAAACACCTTTTGGGTCAAAGCTTCATACATGAACATGGAACACTCAATTGAGATGAGACCAAAAGGGTTGCTTAGGGGACATCCTAAGATTTCTAAAAACTCAAAGAACACCTCTCTAGGGTTAAAATTGGAGGAGATATGCCTTGTCAAAGTTGACTTTTTTTGTAAAATTGCCAAAAGTCAAATGGGTTCAAAATTGCATTTTTTGCCAAATGGGCCTAACTTTTTATGCTTGCACCTCACTTATAATATAATCCACGACCCAAATATCCAACCTCATGTTATTTTCTTCACTTTCCAATTTATTTTGATTTTTTGTTAATTAAAATTTCAATTAAATCAAATAATTGAGGAATAATGAAAAAGATATGCTGTGATCTGATTTTTGGACATGATTTCAATCAAATAATGCAAGGATATCATGATCAATTCGAATCAAGGCTGATTGATACAAGAAAGGCATAATTTGGCTCAATATAGAAAGTTTACATATGCCATGAAAATCAAATCAAATCTTCAAAACTTTCAAAGGTGTGGTTTGTTTTTACAACCCTAATTCACTCTATGATATATATTGAACACATCCAAGGCAAGAACAAGGGTTAGAATCGTGAGAGGAGGCAGAACAAAACTGCAAAATTTCAAAGAAAAGTGTGAGACCTATCTTCTTCCACAGACCAATTCGAACCATTCCAAGGCTTCTAATCCATTCTTGGACATCTCAGGAAGCTAATAGCATCGTTTGCCAGCCTTGAAGCATCCAGAATAATCACGTTACAACAACACGGTTTGCACAAAAAACTCAAACTCGATTTCAATGTTTTACGCATCCTAAACGCATGTTATCCATATTTTCTGGTTCATAATCATGATTGCAAGCTTTCTGTATAGCTTAATTATACTAACAGTGCAGGAATACACATTCACCATTGCTAGGGTTTTAGAGCTCGATTTGAGGATTTTTGATACAGTGAAAATTGGACCATGAATGGGGTACCATGACACTCGTGAGACCAAGACGAGTTGATTGGTACCATTACAATTGATTTATATTGCATGTACAGGATTTTAGAGATAGACAGAGTTGTAGCTACGAACAAACGTCCGTAGATAAAAGTGTTTTACCTAAAGCAATGGTCCAAGGAAGAGGATGATGTGTGTCAAAACATGGTTGGCCAATTCAAATCTCGCGCGTGTTTCCATGATTATTAACGTTTTTTCTAATATATTATATTTTGGTTATTTATGTTACCAACAAAGCACATTGGTCTAGTGGTAGCCAGGAGGAGAGATAAGGCGTTGTAGGCAGCAGGTCAGGGGTTCGACCCCTGACTCCAACATTTTCTCATTTACAGGTTTTCTTTACAGAATCCAATACACCTCATCTCCAGGAGACCATCATACACCCTCAATGCCTGTCCACTGGATTGCATATTGACCAGATCTCACGCCTCTCCAGTTAAGGACAATGGTGCACCACAAAGCCAACACCATGCCAGATCCAGCGCTGACCAGGCCTGGAGCTTAATGGGCCACAGATTTTCAATTCTACACCCCCAAAACTCCTAACAACACAGGCCCATTTCTCAAATTTTTTCTCTTTTTATTATTTTATTTTCTTTATTCTTAATTCTTTATTCATATTATTTTTAAAAACAGTTTCTTTTATATAAAATCATAAAAATCAAAAAGTCATAAAAATTATAATTAGGTTTTTTTATTTTTATCAAGTTTAATTAAATTAATTAGCTTATTTAATTTAGGGAAACTTTAACTTGTTTTTATAATTAAAATCAATTAGAAAACTAGGTTTAACTTTTTGATTTAATTTTTTTCTTTTCTTCAAACAAACAAAAAAACCAAAAATATGAGATTTAATTATTTTTCTTAAATTGATTAGTAGTTAGGTTTTTATTATTCCTTATTTTCTTAAATAACACAAAAACGACAAAAAAATTATTTTTTCTTTAACCAATTGCAATTAGGTTTAGTCAAGGGTCAAAACCCTAATTTCTCCCGTATTTGATTTGTCGCGAACTTGTTATTGTTTTTGCCATTATTTTGTAATTGTTTCAAGGTTGTAATAGTTTAAATTAGGATTTTAAATTCCACATTTTTTTTATTTCACGTCAAGGCAATTGTGTAACTGTCAAAGCCATGTAATAGCTAGGTTTATTTACGCTTTTACTTTCAACAAACTTTTAACTGTCTAGATGTATGATTAATAGGATTGTATGGCAAGAATGCATGAAAAAGTTAAAACAATTAGAAAACCCTAATGTGCAAAGATTAAAATAACTGAAACGAATCACTCGCACATGTTCATTCCTAGGGTTTACCTCACTTCGGTTGCCTTCGGTACACAAGCATTTAGCATAAGGGATTTTAGTGGTTGCCCTCCAGTCTAAAGAGATTAAATGGACCCATTCGAATATTGCCTCGGAAATGTTGCCTCGGAAATGTTGCCTCAGAAACGTCGCCTCGAAAAGATCTTAAGACTTTAGGGTTACTACTAAAGTTTTCTAACTATTTCTTTAGTGATTGTATTCGTCCCTTTCGAATGTCCCTTACAACTCGAACGGTGGTGCTACCTACTCCTTAACAGTGGGATAGAGCTGTCTAAAGGAAACGAGAACAAACAATCTTTTTTCGAGTAGGTAGAATCTTAAGTACTTGCTCAATAAAAACTTTTCACACAAACACCTTTTAAAACATATTTTCAAAACAACTTCGTCACATCCTTGAGGACTGATACAAGGGTTATCACGAAGTAAAACATTTTCAATACAAACACACACAAGCAATTTGAAAAATGAGCAAGTACCTAAGAGCCCATAGATAACTACGGATAGAAAGGGTGCTAACACCTTCCCTTTCTATAATCTACCCCCCGTACTCAGAATATCTCGAAAAAAGATTTTTTCTGTTCTTTTTCCTTTTCCATGAGTGGATGAAATAAAAGTCGGTGGCGACTCTTGCTTACCGCGACATTTTGCAAATAAAAAGCGCAAAATGAAAACCAGTATTAAACAGTCGGTTCTGCCACCGTATCACATGGGGTATTAAAATTCCATTTTTCCTTGTGCAATCTCAAACCCTAATTTGAGTCATCAGTGCTTAGGGAGGTATCTTGAGCTGATCAAACCTTGTGCAGTATTGAATCAATGGAAATCTTGTGAGAGATTACTTGAGAAATAAGAGGGAAAATTTTGGGGTACAACACACCCTTTTAAACCCCACAATATTCATAATTATTTAAAATAATATCATAGTAATACAACAAAGTAGCGTCACATTTTATTTGTGAAATAACCATAAGTGCTAGTCTTACTCTGTAACACGAGTTTTCAAAATTACTCATGCACATATCCATTATCAAGGTTTCACATACTTGCAGCGGAATCATAGTTCAAACAAGTTCATTAAAACTCTTCATAGTGCCCCATGATTCATGGTTCACAATTCAACATAATTTAAACTCCATGGAAACAATTTAAATGTCATAGCAAAACAAGAACAAAATAGTTTTCAAAACAAAGCATTATCTTAAGATCGTCATATCATCATCATACTTCATTACCACAAAACATCATAGTGATTCAACACGTGGAAACTAATTCTATCCTAACTCGGGTACTAGAATTATCCTTCTTATTTTTCATTTTACTCCTTAAAAATATAGTTCATCGCGTTAGCTATCCAATGCTTTGAACGACACCTCAAACGGAGTCCAGAAACTCAAGTTACGACCTTTAGAAATATCTGTCAAAAATTAGATTGCTTGAGTCGATGCATGCCCCCTTTGAGTCGACTTAGAAGTATTATGTCTGCCCTGGGTGTGCTTAGGTCGACCCAATGAGTAGATGCATACTGAGTCTTGAACCTGCATGAGTCGATGCATGACCTCTTTGAGTCAACGCATGTTGTTTTGTGCTTAATATTTCTCAATTTTTCTACGATTTCACTACCTTATAGGTCCTAAAACATCATCTAATCATAGGTAGTCTCATATATTATCATCCTATGTTTCTACATCAATTATACATTATTTGGGCATCATTTTTCATCTCTAATCTATCAATTCTCCATCAAACAACATCGAATCACCATCTATGAAACCTAAGGCAAACCCTACCTCCACCTACGACTTAAAACAAATATAATAATCAGATAAACACCCCTTACCTTATTGCTTCGAGTGATTGATTATGTTCTTCGTGCCTCTTACGATGATTCTCTCCAAATCCTTCGTGCCCTAGCCTCTCTTCTCCAACTTTCACGATTGATTGTGAGAATAACAACTATCTCTTCTCTGTTATCACAAAGGACCCCTAATATCTTCCTCAGTTGCCCTTGCTTAGTCAACCTCTATTTTCCATCACGTCCTCACTCTTCCTACTAATTACCAACACACCACTCTAATTAAAATAACCATTTAAGTAATTATTCCTATTATTATATTCTCAATAATAATCCAAATAATTACTAAATAATTATTTAACCATTCTAATACTTCTAATCATCATAATCCACATCATGCACAAGCTCATACCAGCACATCACACATATAATCATATAAAACATCAATTATTCACAAATACTCCTAATAATTCATTAAATTAATAACTTCTAAAAATTGGGTGGTTACAACCCTCCCTCACTTAAAGAATTTTCTCCCTCGAAAATTACCTAAGGAAAACAGAGTCAGATACGACTCATTCATCTGATCCTCACGCTCCCAAGTCAAACATTCACCGCATGATCCACCCCAAAACAACTTTACTAAGGAAATATCCTTACCTCCCAATTTCTTAACATCACGACCTTCTATTCTCAATGGTAATGCTTCAATAGTTAGTTTATCTCTCACATGTACATCATCCATCTGAGTTACATGTGAGGGATCTGGAATGTACTTTCTCAACTGAGATACATGAAACACATCATGAAGATTTTCAAGTGACAAAGGTAAAGTAATCCGATAGGCTACCTCACATATCTTCTCAGATATCTGATATGGACCAATGAAATATGGTGTAAGCTTCCTTGATTTCCGATCCCTACCAATACCTGTTACCAGAGTAACTCTTAAAAACACATGATCATCTTTCTGAAATTCCAAGGCCTTCCTTCTGTTATTACGATAGCTTTTCTGACGACTCTGAGAAGCCTTCATCCTCTCTTGGATCATCTTAATCTTTTTATTTGTTTCTCGCACAATCTCAGGTCCGAGTACAACACTCTCGCCTGACTCATGCCAACACAATGAAGTTCTACACCTCCTACCATATAATGCTTTGTACGGTGTCATTCCAATACTTGAATGGAAACTATTATTGTATGTAAATTCAATCAATGGCAAGTGACTATCCCAATATCCTCCTTGTCCTAGCACACAATCCCTCAACAAATCCTCCAAAGACTTGATAGTCCTCTCTGTTTGACCGTCCGTCTGCGGATGATATGCGGAACTCAACTTCAACTTGGTACCGAAAGCATTCTGAAAACCTGTCCAGAATTTTGATGTAAACCTCGGGTCACTATCCGGCACGATACTCGAAGGTATCCCGTGCAACTTTACAATCTCATCAACATATATCTTAGCCAACTTTTCTATAGGATGATTGATCTTCATCGCCAAGAAATGAGCCAACTTAGTCAACCTATCCACTATTACCCAAATTGAATCATCACCTCTAGAAGTCTTCGGTAACCCCGACATGAAATCCATAGAAACATTATACCATTTCCACTCTGGAATACTCAAAGGTTTCATAAGACATGTAGGCTTCTGATGTTCAATCTTCGACTTCTAGCAAGTCAAGCAAGCTTACACAAAGTTAGTAATTTCTTTCATCATACCTGGCCACCAAAACATTTTCTTTAAATCTTGATACATTTTTGTAGCACCTAGATGAATACTCAAAAATGCTTCGATGCCCTTCCTCAAGAATGCTCTTCTTAAGTTCTGGAATATCAGGAACACATACTCTATCACCAAGTCTCACCATACCATTCTCATCCACTCGAAATTCACCTTTGTTGCCTTGGTTAATCAACGTTAGTCGATCCACCAAACTCAAGTCAGACTTCTTACCTTCTCGGATCTCTTCAAAAATCCCACTAGTTAGTTTCAACATTCCCATCTTCACACTGTTGGATGTCTCTTAGCATACCAAGCTCATATCTCTAAACTGTTTGATCATCTCTATCTCTCGAACCATAAGCATTGACATATGCAAAGATTTCCTACTCAAAGCATCAGCTACTACATTTGCTTTACCAGGATGGTAACTCAAATCAAAATCATAATCCTTCAACAATTTGAGCCATCTTCTCTGCCTCATGTTTAACTCCTTCTGATCAAATAAGTATTTTAAACTCTTATGATCAATGAACACTTCAAATTTAGTGCCAAAAAGATAATGTCTCCAAATTTTTAGCACGAACACCACAGCCGCCAATTCTAATTCATGCGTAGGATAGTTCCTCTCATGAACTTTTAACTGTCTAGAAGCATAAGCAACAAATTGTCCGTCTTGAATTAGCACACCACCAAGACCCATCTTAGAAGCATCACAATAAACTACAAAGCATTCATTCGAATTCGGCAAAATCAACACCGGAGCAGTCATCAATCTCTTTTTCTGTTCTACAAAACTTTCTTCGCATGCAACATCCCACATGTAAACCTGGCCCTTTCGAGTCATCTGAGTCATTAGTAACGCCAAATTAGAAAATCCCTCAATGAATCTTAGGTAGCAACCTACTAACCCAAGAAATATCTGAATCTCAATTGTAGATTTCGGTGTCTCCCACCGCAACACTGCATCAACCTTAGAAGTATCTACCGCAATTCCACCACTAGAAATCACATGGCCAAGAGAACTCACTTCCTCCAACCAAAATTCACACTTCGACAGTTTTGCATACAACCTCAAGTATCCAAACTGTTCAATAAGTCTCAACTCTTTCACAATCACTTACCCATTAGGTTCACCCAAAATGATGAACGAGTATTCCCTTGATGGAACGTTAAACACTTAACACACCATTAAGCTGGTAAGACAAGTCTATCACATCCAACACAATCCCGTCTACTATAAACAAGAGATCAAGGGTGATCAGTTCCTCAATTTGTCAATAGGTATCTGACAACCATGATAGTTCATAAACTATCATTGCTAAACTAGAATAGTGTTTCTTTTAAACTTATACTCAAAGTTACCTAAAGCCCCATGTTCAAATTAATCTTCGTCATTCTAATCATTCTTACTCGGCATAAGTTGTATCTCCATGCGCTCCTCTAATATCTCCATATTCTCCCTAATACCAAACATCTCATTCCTTCAATTCATTCATTTACAACATATCATACTTGACCTCATCATAAACAAGTTACGACAATAACTAGTTAAGCCTAAGAAGCTTCTAGTCTCTGTAACTGACTTTGGAGTCTCTCAATGTAGAATCATACATGCTTTGGATGGATCCATATATACCACCATTCAAAATAACATGCTCAAGAAAATTCTCCTCCTCATACCATGATCTACACCTTGACAACTTAGCATAAAGTTTCTTCCCTTTCAACATTGTAATTCCAACATTTGACATTCCCTTATTCTGACTTAGATTAACTCATAATGTCCTTAACAAACACCGCAACAAACTAATCCAAATATTTGTAATGCCTACACAAGTTCTAAAATCTGTCCTCTGACTATCCTCACCCTTCATTTGAATCTGAAGGTAACCCTTCTCAATTCGATTATATTGTAGACATACTCGCCTAATAGTTGGTCCATCAAATTGTCAATCCCTTGAAATGGATAATTAATCTCACTCATTACCTTACTCAATTGTCGGTAATCCACACATGACCTCATTTAACTGTTGTCACAAACATGCAAACCTCTAAGCCTCATATCCTAAGGGTTATCCTACTTTCTTAGCAGATAAAAACATTAGTTCTCTATTGTCACCAAACTCAGATCCACGCTCTGGAGGCAGGTCGTGAATATCTTTAGGAAAAACTTCAGGAATCACACAACACTGGCATATCACTAACCGTCACATTTCTCGCTATTCTTTGAGAAGCAAACATCAACAATACCTGATTGTTTTCCCTCAAAGACAATCCCAACTTGACCAACAAAGAGAAATCACGAATTCGTACTCTCTTCAGTTTCGAGAAATAACATAGCTCTAACAACACTTGCACTCTTGCAATTTAGCGGTATATTGTACCAACTCACACACCTGAAACATCTCATAGAAGCAAAAGCTTCTCCCACACTTGTTTCAAACCGAGCCCTGCAGACAAACAGTTAGAAAAACAAGCAAGTAATAATAGTGTTTTACACACATGTCACATACTAAGGAACAAACAACATTAGACAACCTGGACAGACAGATCGACCTCTGATACCACTAATGTAACACCCTTCTAAACCCCACAAAATATTCATAATTATTTAAAATAATATCAGAGTAATACAAAAAAAGGGCGTCACATTTTATTCGTAAAATAATCATACGTGCTAGTCTTACTCTGTAATACAGGTTTTCAAAATTATTCATGTACATATCCATTATCAAGGTTTCACATACTTGCAGCAGAATCATAGTTCAAACAAGTTCATTAAAACACTTCATAGTGCCCCATGAATCATGGATCACAATTTAACAAAATTTAAACTCCAGGGAAACAATTTAAATGTCATAACAAAACAAGAACAAAATAGTTTTCAAAATAATGCATTATCATAAGATCGTCATATCATCATCATACTTCATTACCACAAAACATCATAGTGATTCAACACGGGGAAACTAATTCTATCCTAACTTGGGTACTAGAATCATCCTTCTTATTTTCATTTTACTCCTTATAAATATAGTTCATCATGTTAGCTATCCAATTCTTCGAATGACACCTCAAATAAAGTCCAGAAACTCAAGTTACGGCCTTTAGAAAAATCAGTCAAAAATTGGATTGCTTGAGTCGACGCATGCCCCCTTTGAGTCGACGCATGGGTATTCTGTCTGCCCCGGGTGTGCTCAGGTCGACCCAATGAGTCGATGCATACTGAGTCTTGAACCTGCATGAGTTGATGCGTGACGTCTTTGAGTCGACGCATGCTGTTTTGTGCTGAATTTTTCTATGATTTTTCTGCGATTTCACTATCTTATAGGTCCTCAAAAATTATCTAATCATAGGTAATCATCATTTATTATCATCCTATGTTTCTACATTAATTATACATCATTTGGGCATCATTATTCATCTCTAATCTATCAATTCTCCATCAAACAACATCGAATCACCATATATGAAACCTAAGGAAAACCCTACCTCCATCTACCACTTAAATCAAATATGATAATCAGATAAACACCCCTTACCTTATTTCGAGTGATTGATTAGGTTCTTCGTACCTCTTACGATGATTCTCTCTAAAGCCTTCGTGCCCTAGCCTCTCTTCTCCAACTTCACGATTAATTGTGAGAATAACAACTATCTCTTCTCTGTTATCACAAAGGACCCCTAATATCTTCCTCAACTGACCTCGCTTAGTCAACCTCTATTTACCATCACGTCCTCACTCTTCCTACTAATTACCAACAGACCACTCTAATTAAAATAACCATTTAAATAATTGTTCCTATTATTATATTCTTAATAATAATCCAAATAATTACTAAATAATTAATTAACCATTCTAATACTTTTAATCATCATAATTCTTATCATGCACAACCTCATACCAGCGCATCACACATATAATCATATAAAACATCAATTATTCACAAATACTCCTAATAATTCATTAAATTAATAACTTATAAAAATTAGGGTATTACACTGCGCTTCATATAGTGAATGTTATGCTTGTTATTAATGATGAAGTTTATCATCCTGCTCCTCCACCATTTGGGCTTTTATGACCGACTGCATGACTTTCAAAATCAATTCAATGAAATGCAGAAATAAGTGAAGGCTCTCCCAGGGAAATAGTTATTCAGACAGAATGTCAGTGACCTCTTCTTAGTTCTTAATGTGAAAGTGCCAGCAAAGTTTAAGGTGCCATAATTTGAGAAGTACAAGGGAAATTCTTGTCCTCGTGACCACCTGGTGATGTATATCAGAAGGATGTCCACTCATACCGATGACCAACGCTTTCTTATTCATTTCTTCTAGGATAGTTTAAATAGTGCTTCCATGAAATGGTATATGGGATTGGACTGTAGCAACATCTGCACATTCAATGATTTGGGTGAAGCTTTCGTGAAACAATATAAGTACAACATGTTTATGGCACCTGATTATGACCAATTGAGAGCGATGGCTCAGAAAGATATGAGTCATTTAAGGAGTATGCACAACATTGGCGTGAGGTTTCTGCCCAAGTGGTACCCCCAATAGGAGAGCAAGAAATGACTAAGGTCTTCCTAAAAACCCTTGGTTCATTTTACGATGAAAGAATGGTGGCGAGTGCGCCAAGTGATTTCACTAAGATGGTAAGTAGGTGTCCGTCTTGAAGAAGCCATCAGGGAAGGATGATTAACAAAAGATGAAGGTTATAGTGGAACAAAAAAATCATCATATGGGTTTTCTAAAAAGAAGGAAAGTGAAACAAATGTTGTTGCTGA
The DNA here is from genome assembly GCA_948472305.1 of Vicia faba. Taxonomy (NCBI): domain Eukaryota; kingdom Viridiplantae; phylum Streptophyta; class Magnoliopsida; order Fabales; family Fabaceae; genus Vicia; species Vicia faba. The sequence continues at coordinate 836,247,220 of OX451740.1, forward strand.
AGAAAGAAGGGTTAGACCTCCAACAGGACGTCATCAGCATTAACAATAGGTTGCTTCTGTTGTACCTCCAACCGATTGTCAATATGGCTCTGACTGTTGTTTCCTATTAGAGAGAACTGCAACAAGGTAATCAAGGTCTAGGTCATAAGAAAGAAGATTTTGATCCTATTCCAATGAGTTATGCAGAATTGTTTCCGGCTTTGATTCAAAAGAACCTGTTGCAGACTAGGCCTCCCCCTTCTACACCATCAACTTTTCCATTGTATTATAAATCTGATCAGACTTGTGCTTTTCATCAAGGAGCCCCTGGGCACAACATTGAAAATTGTTATTTATTAAATTCTGAAGTGAAGAAGATGGTAAGGTCTGGTCTCCTGTCTTTTAAAGACATTGGTCCCAATGTGAAGGATAATCTACTACCCAAACATGGAGGTGGAAGTGTTGTAAATATGGTTGGTAGTTGTCTTTGGGACAGGATTTTTGATATCAATCTGGTTAGAGGTGATTTAGTGAAGATGCGTGCTGATATTTGTGAAATCAGCTATTATACACACGATCATGCGGATTGTAGTATTTATATCCATGGATGTGATAAAGTGAGAGTTGATCTTCAAAAGGTGATGGATGAAGGTCTTATCCATGTAATTAGACCAAGGGTTGTATATGAAAAAGAGGTGAATATGGTTTATGAATGTTCCGGCGAATTCCAGATTTTTGATGTAAACTATATAGATGATGATGTGGTACAGCTGCACGCCATATTTTGTCACATGGATGATCAGGAGGTACATCATTATGGGTCTTGTCAGATCTGCTATAGGGATTCATGTGGTTGTTCTGTTGTAAGAAGAGGTGATCAATTGCTGTTAGATAAAGGAAATATCAGATTTACAGGAAATAGAGATGATTATAATGGAATTAATATGATTGAAGACTACTCTGTTGAGGCCATGTCTGATGATGAATATGTTTCTGCTGATGAGTTCTTTCCTTCTAATAAATGTATGTTTTCTGATAATGATTATGCGATCCTGAGTATATCGAAGAAGCAGGGGTGAATGTCATTGTTCCACATTTTGGTATTCCCGCTCAGGTAGAGATTGTGTACCATAACAAGCCTGTTGTTGTCCATGTAATCAGACCAAGGGTTGTATATGAAGAAGAGGTGAATATGGTTTATGGATGTTCCGGAGAATTCCATATTTTTTATGTAAACTATATAGATGATGATGTGGTATAGCTGCACGCCATATTTTGTCACATGGATGATCAGGAGGTACATCATTATGGGTCCTGTCAGATCTATTATAGGGATTCCTGTGGTTGTTCTGTTGTAAGAAGAGGTGATCAATTGTTGTTAGATAAAGGTACTATCAGAGTTATAGGAAATAGAGATGATTATAATGGATTTAATATGATTGAAGACTACTCTGTTGAGGCCATGTCTGATGTATAATATGTTTCTGTTGATGAGTTCTTTTCTTCTAATAAATGTATGTTTTCTGATAATGATTATGCAATCCTGAGTATACCGAAGAAGCAGGGGTGAATGTCATTGTGCCACATTTTGGTATTCCCGCTCTGGTAGAGATTGTGTACCACAACAAGCCTGTTGTTGCTTCTGTACTTATTTGTCTGCCTAGTCATGTCCCATATAAATCAGATAAAAATGTGCCTTATAAGTACAATGCAACTATCCTAGAAGATGGTGTGTAAATTCCTATCCAACCTTTGTCCTATGTTCAGAATATTGCTAAAGTTAGTCGAGTAACTCGTAGTGGTCGTGTCTTCGCCCCTACCTTTCAAGGAGATGTTAATAATTCTAAGAAGGTTGTTGAGAATTCTAAACCTAAGAAAGTGGTGGGAGAATCTAGTAACGCCGCCTTGGAAAAGGATGTTGATGATCTATTGAAAATCATCAAGATGAGTGATTACAAGATTGTGCAAACTCCATATAAGATTTCCATTTTAGCCTTGTTGATAAACTCTTCTGCTCATTGGGAATCTCTGATGAGGGTGTTGGATCAGGCTTTTGTTGAAAGTGATATATCTCTGGATCAGTTCAACAGTGTAGTGGGGAATATTACATCTTGTAACAATATTATTTTTTGTGATGATGAGTTGCCTGATGAAGGGAGAAACCATAACCTGGCTCTGTATACATCTATGAATTGTAAGAGGGCCTATTTGTCCAATATGCTGATAGACAATGGATCTGCTTTGAATGTCATACCAAGAAGTACTCTCATGAAGCTTAAATAGCAGGGAACTCATATGCACCCTAGTGTCATACCAAGAAGTACTCTCATGAAGCTTAAATAGCAGGGAACTCCTTCCACAATAAGTCTGTTAATGCCAGAAAAAGATCTTTATTCTGATGGATGGTAGTCTCTTTGTTATGGAAGATAGTTCATTGTTGAGGTTTGATCCGTACTCTGATGGATGGTAGTCTCTTTGTTATGGGAGGTAGTTTGTTTTTGAGGTTTGATTTGTACTCCGATGGATGGTAGTCTATTCAATATGGGAGATAGTTTGTTGTTGAGGTTTGATTTACTCTAATGGATGGTAGTCTCTACATTATTGGAGATAGTTCATTGTTGAGGTTGGCTTTACTTCTATGATAAAGATAATTGGTTGAAAGATTCTTACAGCAGTTATTACCCTTTTTCAAGTGACATCTTGATTAAAGAAGATATTGTCACCTTTCTCAGCGAAATCCAAAAGTTGGTAAAATTTGTTACCCTTTCCAGGTAGAATGCCTCGTTAAAGAAGAAGTTGAGACCCATTCTAGGTTGAATACCATAATTTTGGGAAACTTGTCATTTATCTATGTTTTTTATACCTTCATCCCTAAGTTGGAAGTTCATTGTTATTTGTTAGTTGACATTTATCTCTTTCTCCTCATTGAACTTTACCCCAATAGAGTTGAGCTATTACCAGCCATAAACATTAATGTCAACCAATTGTTCCCAGTCATAAGCACCAATGTAGATCATTTGTTCCTAGCCATAAGCATTGATGTCAATCATTTGTTTCTAGTCATAAGTATTGATGTCAATCATTCATTACCTTACTCAATATTGATGTTTACCATAGTTTTTGAGTCAGTATTATGTTATTTTTTCTACCTTCAACCCCGAGTTAGTAGTTTACGATCCCACATGAGTCAATGTTACTCTCTTTTTTCTATCTCCTTTATGAGTGGGTAGTTCATGGTTATCTATCAGTCATTGTTACCCTTTTCTTTTTGCTCATATGTTGAGTTGATAATACTTTATATCCTCTTTGGGCTTTACCCCAGTAGACTTGAGTTTTATTTTCCCCAGCGGAGTTGACTTTCCTCCAATGGAGTTGAGTTCCTTTCCCCAGTCGAGCCGGTAATCCTTTCTTAATGGTTACCTCCTTGATAATTTGTTGTTTGCATTGTTAAGATTTTCCATTGTTGAAATCTTACTATACATTTGGTTCCTTTGATCATGATTTTGGCTTTACCTGTTTATAGTCATCCCCATATTCGTGTTTTCCCCAGTGATTTATTTTTCCTGGTTGAACTCTCTTTTTGGTCCGTTGGTTTTATTTTCTTCTTCCCCAGTGGTGTTCTGTGTCACCTATGGAGTTGGTCGTTTGTATTCATAATCATAAGTATTGCATGGCATCTTAGGGCCAAAAATAGGGTTTGTTTTGTATTTAAGTATCTTCAATCGCGTCGAGACGAAGATTTTAACCTTGGTATCTCCGGATAGAAGACACGTTCCTCAACCTCATTGGATCTTGGGTGTTGATAGGTTGAAAAAACAAATCCATCAAAATGGATGAATGATGTTAATGATATTTTAAACCCTAATTTCATCTGATACATTGGTTACACTATCATTCCCCTCCCTCTTCATCTAATCCCTTTATTGTTTTTACTTGTGCTACATATTTTTAGAGAATGATCTAAATATCATTTCTCTAACACATTAGTACATAGATTTCTATTGAACGGCCTCAAAATAGGAGTGGCTTCTACATAAGTCCACTTACGATTGCTTAAGATAGCGCTAAATTTGTTCCAATTTGAAAAAATGATCATTCGTGGCCCAAACCTATGTTTGTAAGCCCAAATATGTTTAATTTGAAACCTTTGATTTAATAACTTTGAAGTTCATTGTTAGGAGGCTTTGATTCTATCAATCCTCTAATGAACTTCATGAATTTTGGTCTAAGTGAATCATTTGAGCATCATTGATCATATGTGGTTTCTTTCTGTACTTGAAATGAATGATATACTTGACAAAAATCCAATGAAACTTGTTGTTGAGAGGCTTTGGTTTTATCAATCCTCTAATGAATTTTCAAAAGTAAGCTTCAAGATGGTCATTCAACTAACCTTGTAACTTCTAATTCACTAACAATTAACTTTATTTTATTCCTTTATTTTGTGCCTTTATTTTTATGTACCATTTACTTTAGCATTTACATTCCATTCCATTGTTTCTTTTTTCTCACTTGAGCATTTATATTTATGTCATTCTATCTTTGCTCACTTGATATTTCTTTTCTTTTGAAGACACTTAATAATCAACTTGAAAATTAAAATCTTTAAGGTTACTTGGACTATTGGTTACTATCCTTGGCATTGTGGAGTTGTGAACCTCTTGGACTTAGGATTAGAAGCCTTGATACTTGGGGACCTTTTTGCTCTGTTGTTATTCTATCGGAAATTCTTGGGGCTTACTCCAAGGCATTGGTTGGATTTTTTCTGTGTGCAGGTTGTCCTGATTTTCATGTTTTGTCTGTGAATGAGAATTCCTCTGTATACAACTGTTACTCTGCCTAATTTTTGTGAACACTTAATTCATCTAAAACTTGTTATTCCTCAAAGGTTTAGTATTTTTGCTTGCTCGGTTTCAATCCAAAGGATGAGAATTCTACATTGACTTCATATGTCAAATGTTGGCTTCTTGTTGGTTAGACCATTCTTTTCCTTAGCTTTTACCTTATGCTTGAGGATAGTCCCTTTATCTCCTACTATCTTCTTTAATTTCAAAAATCTTCTCCCTCCTTTTAAAAACTCTTCTTGTTTTGTAACGTGAACCGCTTTTATAACAAAGTTGGACTTAGGTACATGCATCTTCAAAAAGATTTTCTTAATCAAACTTTAATCAATTTAATCATACTTTGACATTTTCTTAAGACTAAAAGTCAATTAACTTAATTCAATCCATTTTCCCACTTTGGCTTTTTTACTTTAAAATGTTTTCTCAAAATATTAGACTCTTGTCGATTCTTGTAGTGATGTGAGCTACTATGCTTCTACGATATATAGTGAAGTGAGATGTTTTCCACTTGAGTGTTGAGTGAGGCTTTGTTGATTTTAAAATCTAAGCTATATCCTCCAGTTTTATATGATGCAAATTATCCTTTCTCATAATCGTGGGTAGTAAGTATGTTTTCCACTCGGATATGACGATAATGTCTCTTCTCTTAAAATTAACCAACACACATTGTGTTTTAAAATTTTTAAGATGAACTACGAGTACCCTGATCCCCTATTGCATGAAAGGTGGTACGTAGGAACTAAAGGTTTGCAACTGCGGTGGATGCAAAAATTGTAAAAAATACTTCTTTTCTCATCTCCGCCATATATTTTTGTATACACCTTTTATAGCCAAAATGCACAGATTTTCAAAGAGGTTCTTGCAGAGTACCATAGATGTTTAAGGTGTTAATATCTTCCTTTGCATAACCAACCCTCGTACCTATATTCTCTCCCCCTCTTTTTGGGTTTATTCTCTATTTTCCCATTTCCCTTAGAAACAATAAAGCGCAGTTGCGATTTTATTTGATTTGTACGAGTTAAGTCAATCCAATGGCTTAGTCTTAACATTTATACCGCTACACTCATGTTGTGGCTTGAGTGGATTTACAATAAGGATTGACGGGCTTATTGGGGGTGCCAATAAGGTTGATCAGACTTATTGTGGATTGTTCAGTAATCAGATTGGTTATAGTGGATTAAGTCCTTGTTGAATGTGAAATCATCCTTAAGGGGGTGGATTGGAGTAGCTTAGATAACAGCAAACCAGTATAAAAATAATTGTGTCAATTATTTTTATGTTCTGAGTTTATTTGGTTCTGTCACCAATGAAAAGATTTATTTGGTGAAACCCAATTTAAACCCCCCATTTCTTGTGTTTCTCACACCTTTATTTTGTTGTCAAGATCTTTGGGTTCTTGTGAAATATGGATTAGAACCCCTTGAAGAAGACGCCTCAGAAGAAGAAGACGCGGAGTACAAAAAATAAAAATTATAAAGCTCTCTTTATAATTCTTTAATGTCTGAGTCCAGATAATTTCGAAAAGGTTAGTGATGTAGAATCAGTAAAAGAAGCCTGGGACATTCTTAAGAAATCTTTTAGAGGTGCAGAAAAGGTGAAAGAGGTGAGGTTATAAACTCACAAGAATGTGTGAATTTCCTCAGATGGAAGATAGAGAGAGCATATATGATTTCTTCACTAGGGTTACTAAACTAGTGAATCAAATCAAGGTTTATGGAGAGAGGCTAACATCAAGAGCAGTTGTTTTAAAGATCTTTAGATCTTTGGCCTCGAAGTTCGACCATGTGGTAGTTTCCAAAGGAGAGTCGAAGGACATGTAAACTTTGTCGAAGGAAGAGCTTCAAGGGACACTTGAATCTCATGAACAACGAATTATTGAAAGAGTTGCAGACAAGTCGGAGAGTGATGTGGCTTTGCAGGCTCAATCAGCAAAAGACAAGAAAGGAAAGGGAAAGTGGTTTGACAACAAAGGTAGAGGAGGCTACAACAATATGATTAGTAGAGGAAACCAACATGAAGAAAACGTGTCGAATCAGAGAAGACCATAGCAAGGAAACCAAAGAGGTGGTGTTGCTAATAGAGGAAGAGGTTGTGGTTAAAAACCTAACAAGAGTCACATTCAGTGTTACAATTGTCATAAGTATGGTCACTATTCTAGTGATTATCCTGAAAAGCAGAAGAATCAAGAAAGTGATGCAAAGTTCGCAAAGTATGAGGTAGAAGAGATTTTGCTGATGGTCACAAAAAAAGATGAAGAAAAATTCAAGGATCGGTGGTACTTGGATTCAGGATGCTCATCACACATGTCTGGAAGTAAAGATTGGTTTGTCAACCTAAAGCCCTAAATGAAGAACATGGTAAAATTTTCAAATGACAATACTCTAGAAGCTGAAGGTATTGGAGATGTTCTGATTATGACAAAAGATGGCAAGAAGTCAGTAATTTCCAATGTGTTGTATATACCAGGCATGAAGAGCAACTTGTCAGCATATGGAAGTTGGTCGGAAAAAATTACAAAGTGTTGGTAAAAGACAAGATGATGAGAGTCGTCGATGCAAATGGAAGGTTAATCTTGAAGGCTCTCATGTCTTAAAATATAACCTTCAAGATTGAACTTAATATGTGCATGGATGAATGGATATGGCACTATCGACTTGGCTATCTCAACTTCAGAGACATCAGAGATTTGAAAAGAAGAAATATGGTTTCAGGGTTGCCATAAATCAAAATTCCAAAGGAGGTGTGTGAGGAATGTGTGCAGGCGAAGTAACACAAGAACAACTTCAACAAGGATGCTGGAAGCAAGTTGAAGGCTATTATTGAAATCATATACTCTGATGTATGTGGACCAATCCAAGTGGATTCGAATAGAGGTAATAAATACTTTGTTACATTTATAGATGATTTTAGTCAAAAACTATGGACTTACCTGATCAAGAAGAAAAGTTAAGTGATCGAGGTATTTTCTAAGTTTAAGTCTATGGTCGAAAGACAAAGTGGTTGAAAGCTCAAAGTTTTGAGATATGATGGTGGTGGAGAGTATGTGTCGAAAGACTTTGGTACATTGTGTGAAAAATAATGGATTGTGCATGAGGTGGTGCCACCCTACACTCCACAGCAAAATGGAACTGCAAAAAGAAAGAATCGAACCATCATGAATATGGTGATAAGTATGTTGAAAGGAAAGCATTTACCTAAAGAGTTTTGGGGTGAAGCTGTGTCGACATCAACATACATTTTGAACAAATGTCTGAATAAGAAGCTAGAAGGAATTACTCCAGAAGAATGTTGGTAGGGTGTGAAGCCTAGCTTGAGTTATCTAAAGGTATTTGGATCTATCACAAATAGACATGTACCATATCAGTTGAGAAGAAAACTTGATGACAAGTCGAGTCAAATGATCCTAGTAGGATATCATTTGACAACAGGTTACAAGTTGTTCAACCCAATGATCAAGCAAATTGTGATCAGCAAGGACGTAATCATAGATGAGCTTAAGGAATGGGATTGGATAGAAAATGTCAATAAAGATTCAGTGAGAATCTTATTCGAAGAACCAGAAACTCAAGTCAAAAGAGAAGTTTGACAAGAGGAAGTTCTAGATCAACAAGGACCAAGCATACCTCAAAGAATAAGACATTATGCTTTCTATGCAGATGTCAAACCTATCAATGCAACTAAAGCATTGAAAGATTTAAATTTGGTGAAAGAAATGAATTAAGAAGTAAATTCTATTGAAGACAACAACACCTAGTCACTTGTTGAATAGCCTCAAGGCAAGAAGGCAATCAATGTGAAGTGGGTATATAAGGTGAAGTTGAATCCTAGAGGGGAAGTAACTCGACACAAGGCAAGACTTGTGGCGAAAGGATTTATTCAGAAGGAAGGAATTAACTTTGATGAAGTCTTTGCACCTATGGATAGGATCGAAACAATCAGGTTGGTTATTGGTCTAGTAGAAATAAATAGTTGGAACATATGTCAGATGGATGTGAAATATGCATTCCTGAATGGATCCTTAGACAAAGAAGTTTATGTTACACTACCAGTTGGGTTTGTGAAGCGTGGAAAAGAGAGAAAGGTGTACATGTTGCATAAAGCCCTGTATGGATTGAAGCAAGCTCCAAAAGCTTGGAATAAGAAAATTGATAGTTTTCTAAGGGAGAAGGAATTTGTGAAGTCCACAACTGAATACTGAGTATATGCAAGAAAAAGAAATAGTGAATTGCTTATATTATGTCTCTATGCCAATGACTTGTTAATAACAGGTAGCTGCAAGAAGGAGATCGAAGACTTCAAAGGTGATATCAGTAAGGAATTCGAAATGTCAGATCTGGGTGACATTTCATATATCCTTGGAATCCAATTTTACAAGAGTAGTAGAGGTTTGATGATGCATCAAAGAAGATATGTAGGAGAAATTCTCAAGAGATTTGAGATGAAAGAATGCAACTCAACATCGACACCTTCTGAACCAAGGTTACAATTGTCGAAAGATTCAGAAGAAGATGATGTCGACCCAACCCAATACATAATACTTATTGGGTCATTACGATACCTTTGTCATACGAGGTCTGACTTAGCATACAGTGTAAGTATGGTGACTAGATTTATGCAGAATCCAAAGGTATCACACCTAACAGGGGTGAAGAGGATATTGAGGTATCTGAAAGGAACTCTTGATATGGCATTTTATTTCCAACAATTGCTTGGAGTTTAAGAAAGGAACCAGTAGTGGCATTATGATCGGGCGAAGCAGAGTACATAGCTGCTTCTCTTTGTGCATGTCAAGCGACATGGATGGTGAACTTGGTCGAAGAGATTACAAGTAAAGATCATGGAGATATTACCATGAAGATCAACAGCATGTCAGCTATCAATCTGGCGAAGAATCCGATAGCACATGGTCAAAGAAAATGCATCGAAATGAGGTTCCACTATCTTCGAGAGCAGGTATCATATGGAAAGATGAACTTGGAACACTGCAGAACTGAGAATCAGATTGCAGACATCATAACAAAGGGAGCGCGGGTCGAATTATTCAGAGGACTAAGATCTATGATGAATATTGATAGCTTAGACACGATGAATTAGGTGGCGTGTTGAAAGTGTAATTGTTTGTGTTGAAGCGGGTTGTTGCTCGACACAAGGTGTGTGGGAATAGGCTTAGTATGTCGAAGTATGTCCAGTTGTGTTAGGTTTGTCGAAGCAGTTGCTACAAACATATTTGATTTAGATTTGATTTAGTTCCAAAATAGGTATTTTAGGCTTTTAGAGGTTTGGGCTTTTTGGCTTAGGAAGAAAGAAATCTCAATTATAAATAGAGAGATTAACCCCTATTTTTGAAATCAATTCATTCATTCACAGTATTTACAGTTGCAAGTGAATAAAAGTTTTTCCATAATTTGTCGGTAGAGAGTTACTCTGCAGAAACCATAAATATCTTTTCTTCTTTAAATTTCCTTTTCTTTTCATCGCTATTGTTTGAGTGATAACAATATTTATTAAGATTGATAGAAATTCATCATAGGTTTAGGTGGATTTACAACAATTATTTTGAGTATTTGGAAGGAGTGGGAATAATTATATTTGAAATCACATAGAAGATTCCGCGAAAAACAATTTGTAATTGTGTCACTTATTTGGGAAGGAGAAATGCATAACAAGACCAATCGAAAAGTTATAACCAAAATGAACTTCCTATAATTAATAATTGGAGTAAACCTTCATCATGTCATCTAAAATGAAATATACATATCTTTTTTGATTACTTATTTTATGAACTATTGTGTAAAGTTCATTAAAAGTTAAGTTAATAAAAATGTTTATGTTATGTTATGTTATGACAAAAGTGGTTTCATCATGGTTAATTTTTTAAATTATTATAAAACAAAAAAAAGGAATACAAGAAACACAAGGGGACCAAACTGTTGCACCCTAAAATTTGCCCTCTTCATTTTTACCTTATTTGGCTTATAATTCATCATCACATGCATACATTGAAGAATGGAAAAACACAAGAGGGGAGGTTTGAATTGGGGTTTTTAAAACTTAAAGTAAAAGACACGTTGGTTATTATGGTTCGTTTGAACTCAAACTACTCCAGTCCACATGCCAAGGTGATTTCGCCTCTCTCAACGAGGTCTTAATTCACTAATCAAACTTGATTACACAGATACGATGACAAGCGTCAACGTCTTCTTGATTTTAAACCACAACCCAGATTTCTCAAGGTATTACACAATACAATATTTGAAAGAGTGTACAATATGTGTTTTCTAATAAAACAGTATCACACAAGTGATGTTTTACACAAATGAATTTTTGTAAGATGAAGGTGATGAAACTTTTTCGGTTGTTGTGTGCAGCCAAATAGTGAATGATTTCTCCTTCAAGTCTTGTATATATAGGCAACGTAAGTTAGGAGCTTTTGGAATGTTGATAAATAGTAATTAAAGAACTTTCCAAACATAGAGATTCTTGTCCTCTTTCAACTGTTACTTTTGAATAGCCATAAATGAATTGTAACGCTTCAGAACATGCTTGCTTCAAAACGCTTCAGAAGATGTATGTTACCGTTGGGACTCCTTTAATTCTTTCCAGAACTATATGAATCAGAATAACGGAGTTCCTGTTCGCACTATTTAGTGTACTCAGAAGTTGTAGCTTAAGAACTTCTCTATATAAGCGTGTTATGCAGATTGCTTTCTATATAATATGTGTTAAATCTGAGTTTAAATAATGATCTAACTCATCTTTTGTGCTTCTTCCATCAGAACTTCTCTGCAAAATAAAATGCTTATTTAGGGAGCATAATTATTCTTTGAGTGTTTGCTATCATCAAAACTCTTACAAGGGTTGTAGAACCAAACAATGTTCTAACAATCTCCCCCCTTTTGATGATGACAAAAACTTGGATATTTTGACAGAAACTTAAAGAACATAAAGCATTTAAAGTCTCCCCCTGAGTTGGATACTCAGATAAAGAAGAAATACTTCCCTGAAGATTGTTCTTATCAGAGTTTTTGATGCATCCACTTATGTCCTCAACAGAGTTTGTTCCTGTTTTGCTTTCAGAAAAAAAATAGTAGAAGTTATGATATTCAAAATGTTTGAGACTGAGTCTCGATACTGTTATATTTAAAATATCTTACGTTCTACCCCTTTTTTGTTAAGAATCAAAAAGCAATAAAAACACTGTAGACAATAAAAGGCGTGTTGTATTCAAAGACATTCCAATAAAAACACATTCTGAAGGAAACAATTAAAAAAATAAAGAAAACAAATTTCAGAACTAAGTTTAAGGTGGTGGAAGTCGTGTGAACAAGGCTTCCAATAAACTCTTGATCTGACTGTTTGATTCCTCTTGTTTTCCAAGCATCCCCTTGATTTCCTTGCACGTATCATCCTGCTTGTCTAGCCTTTCCTTAAACACAACATTCTCTTTCTTTAACTCCTCCAGAGTTTGCAATATAAGAGATGAAGAGGGTATATCAGCAGAAGGAATCACTTTTTCAGAGCAAGCTGCGACTGATTCTGACTCAAGAGCTTTTTCAACTTCCTTGCCTTTGTCTTGAAACATAACCAGAGGAAGAGGATCAGAGGATGGTTCACCATATTCTGTTGGCTGATGATCTTCCCAAGGGAAATTGTCCAGCGGAAGGAGTGGCTTCTTTTCCCAGTAACGCAGAAATTAATCCTTGAAGATATCCAGATGATCACAAAAGTTCTGTTGAGCAATTTCATAACTTAGCTCCTTGAGTTTCAGGGATTCAGAGCTGGACCATTTTCTGAATTGGTTCCAATGAGAACCAGAAGCAACTGGATTAAGATTCTCTATGCAAGCTAGCTTTAGAGAGTTAACCCATTCCTGTATTTCAGTTTCAAAAATCAGCAAAGATTTACCAACATCTGCTTTGGAAATTTTTGGTTTTGGTTTTGGAATGGCGATTTTTGGAGAACTTGTGACGAGATTGTCCAAGGCTTCTAAGTCTATAATTGTTCGAAGGGGATCTTCTGGGTGGTTATTGGGAGAGGGAGAGTCAGAAATAGCAATCGGTGAATTTTGTGATTTTGGTGGAGTGAATTGATAGGGAGATGGAATATCTGCTGGAGAGGTTTTTTGAGGAAGTTGAGAGAATTGTTAGTGGAATAGAGACCATGAGAGGACAGGTAATTCCAGGAATGGATGTTGTGGTATCAGAGTCAAAGTTTGGATTTTCTGTGTGGGGAGCTTCAAACAGCGGATCAAATTCATCAATATCGGAAAGAACTTGAGTAAGTTCAAGCTGATTTTGGTCAATATGGGTAGTATGTGGATTGTTCAGAAGGTTATCTAGAGATAGTGAGGTGTCAAAGTCAATGTCAAAGTCATCAAAGGTTTGAGGCGAAGGATCCTCTGTGGGTTTTGGAGAAGGAGAGTTTTCATATGTTAATAATAGTATTGATTCAACAACAGAGATAAAAGATGGATTACCTTTCTTTTTGGCAGCTTTAGGAGTTTTTTGAGAAGTTCCTTCTTCAACAACTTTCCTTTTCCTTGATTTTCTGGGAGCAACTTCCAGAGGTTGTTGTCTCAAATCATGGATGTTCACTTTTGGATTTGTCCCGTCCCTTTTGCTCAAGTCGCCCTTTCGGGTTTTCAACTTGTCGGGTGTACAAATTTTTTTTATTTATCCCTAATTTTTGCCTGAACCGCCCTTTCGTGTTTTAGATTCACCGGGATGCCCATTTTTGCCCAAGTCGCCCTTTTGGGTTTTCAACTTGCCGGGTCATTTATGCGTAGTATCTTCTGACTATGTCTGCATTCGCAGGGTGCGGAAGGTCATCGCCGTCCATGGTGGTCAGGATCATTGCCCCACCAAAAAAGATATTTTTGATTATAAATGGTCCTTCGTAAGTAGGAGTCCATTTTCCCCTGGGATCACTTTGCGGCAAGATGATTTGCTTGATTACAAGGTCCCCGACTTGATATACTTGTCTCTTGACTTTCTTGTTGAAAGCCTTGATCATACGTTTTTGATACGCCTGACCATGACAAACAACAGTAAGTCGTTTTTCGTCAATCAAGTTAAGTTGACCAAGCCGGGTCTGAATCCATTCGTCTTCATTCAAACCAGCATCTTTCATGATTCTCAAGGAGGGAATCTAAACTTCCATAGGTAAAACAACTTCCATGCCATATACCAAAGAAAAGGGGGTTGCCCAGTTGAAGTGCGTGTCGTGGTACGGTACCCGTGCAGAGAAAACGGTAACATCTCATGCCAGTCCTTGTAGGTGACTGTCATCTTTTGAATGATCTTCTTGATATTTTTGTTCGCAGCTTCGACAACATCGTTCATCTTAGGCCGAAAGGGAGATGAATTATGATGTTGAATCTTGAACTGCTCGCACAGAGAGGTGATCATAGTATTGTTCAAATTGTACTGTTGTCAATGATGATCCTGTCGGGGATACCATACCGGCATATGAGGTTCTTCTTGATGAAGCGGGCAACAACATTCTTTGTAACGGAGGCGAAGGAAGCTGCTTTGACCCACTTGGTAAAGTAATCAATGGCCACCAGGATGAAACGGTGTCCATTGGATGTTGTAGGCTTGATCTCTCCAATCATGTCGATTCCCCACATAGCGAATGGCCAAGGAGCTGTTAAGACATTGAGAGGAACGGGAGGAATACGTACTTTGTCAGCATAGATTTGGCATTTGTGACAAGTACGAGAATGTTGATGACAATCAGCTTCCATGGTAGACCAGTAATAGCCTACCCGTAGAATCTTCTTAGCCATTGTATGACCACTTGAGTGGGTGCCAAAGGTGCCATTATGTAGTTCAGCCATGATCTTCTCAGCTTCAACCTTGTCCATACAACGGAGTAGGACACAATCAAGATTGTGCTTGTATAAGATACCATTGCTCAGAAAGAACTTGGCCACAAATCTCCTTAAGAACTTTTTGTCGTTTACTGAAGCTCCTTCAGGGTATTCTTGTGCTTCGAGATACCTTTTGACGTCATGAAACCACGGTCGGTCCACCACTTCTTCGGTATTAATCTCGTGACAATGTGCAGGTTCGTCCATTCATTCGATGGTGATTTGAGGTGCCTCATTATCCCAGTTAAGTTTAAACATGGAGGACATTGTAGCTAGCGCATCTGCTAGCTGATTCTCTTCTCGCGGGAAGTGCTCGAAGGTAATCTGCTCGAAATGTGGTAACAATGCCAGGACATGTTCTTTGTAAGGGATGAGGTTTGGATGTTTATTATCCCACTCTTCTTTGATTTGACTGATAACCAAAGTTGAGTCCCCAAATATAATCAAAGATTTGATTCCCAAGTCAATAGCAGCCTTGAGACCAAAGATACAAGCTTCATACTCGACCATGTTGTTGGTGCATCTGAAGCAGAGTCTAGCAGTGAAAGGGTATGGCAACCTTCTGGAGAGATAAGTATCGTGCCGATACCGTTCCCAAGTGCGTTGGAGGCGCCATCAAAGTACAGAGTCTATACGGTCTGTTTTCTTTAATGTTGCTCAAAGTCATGATATCCTCATCGGGGAAGTCGAACCTCATAGATTGGTAATCTTTGACGGCTTGATGGGCCAGATGATCGGCTAGCACACTTCTCTTTATAGCTTTTTGGTATATCATATTCGGTAAGGATCATCTGCCATCTAGCGATTCTTCCGGATAAAGCAGGCTTCTCGAAGATGTACTTGATCAGATCCATCTTAGAGATCAACAAAGTGGTATGGGTTAACATATACTGCCTTAGCCATCGAGCATCCCATACCAAAGCGCAACAAGTTTTCTCGAGCAGTGAGTAGCGAGTCTCACAGTCAGTAAACTTTTTCCTAAGGTAATAAATGGCATGCTCTTTTCGGCCAAACTCGTCATGTTGGCCCAACACGTACCCCATTGAATTCTCCAGCACAGTCAGATACATGATTAAAGGCCTTCCTTCGACGGGTTGCATCAAGATAGGAGGTTCCAGCAAATACTCCTTGATTTTATCGAAAGCAACTTGATAGTCATTATTCCATTCAACCACCTGATCTTTCTTCAGCAGCTTGAAGATTGGTTCACAGGTAGATGTTAGGTGAGAAATGAACCTTGCAATGTAGTTTAAGCGTCCCAAGACACCTCTAACCTCCTTCTCAATGCGAGGGGCAGGCATTTCTTGTATAGCTTTGACCTTAGCAGGATCAACCTCGATGCCTTTGTTGCTGACGATGAATCCCAAAAGTTTACGGGACCTGACTCCGAAAGTGCACTTGCTAGGGTTCAGTCTGAGCTTGTATTCCTTTAACCTGACAAACAGCTTTTGCAAATGGTCGAGGTGTTATTCTTCTGTTTGTGAATGGGCTATCATGTCGTCTACGTAGACTTCAATCTCATGATGTATCATGTCATGAAACAAAGCTACCATGGCTCGCTGATAGGTTGCTCCGGCATTCTTCAGTCTGAATGGCATCACTTTATAGCAGAAGGTAC
The DNA here is from genome assembly GCA_948472305.1 of Vicia faba. NCBI lineage: Eukaryota > Viridiplantae > Streptophyta > Magnoliopsida > Fabales > Fabaceae > Vicia > Vicia faba. Next base: position 836,263,532 of record OX451740.1, read on the forward strand.
CCCACTGCGTAACAAAAGTAGTCTTCTCCATGTCTTCGGGGGCCATTTTGTTCTGGTTGTACCCTAAAAATCCGTCCATGAAAGAGAATACCTTGTGTTGAGCTGTGTTGTCAACCAAGATGTCAATGTGCGATAGTGGAAAGTCATCTTTAGGGCTATCCCTGTTTAAGTCTCTGTAGTCCATGCATATTCTGACCTTGTCGTCCTTCTTAGGCACGGGCACAATGTTAACAACCCATTATGGATAGGAAGTAACAGCAAGAAAGCCAGCATTGAACTGCTTCATCACTTCAGCTTTGATCTTTTCGGACATGTTAGGTCTCATCCGTCGGACCTTCTGTTTGATTGGTGGACAGTCTTCTCTTGTACGGAGATGGTGAACCACAATATTTGTATCCAGCCCTGGCATGTCTTTATAGGACCAGGCGAAGATCTCAACATATTCATTCAACAACTGAACTAGGCACTCTTTGACACTTTGCTCTAGGTTGGTACCCACTTTAACCTCTTTTCTGTCTTCCTCTGTTCCCAAGTTGATAGTCTCTAACAAATCCTCGTGAGGTAGAATAGCCCTCTCTTCCTGTTGTAAAAGTCTAGCCAACTCTCCAGGCACTTCACAGTCTTCATCACCTTCGTATTCGGCATGATGGACCAGATCTTCAGAGTCACTGAAGGCCATAGCAGAATTGTTACCCATGGAATCCGGAGTGGATGGGTACCTGCATTTTGTGAATGTGGGTGTGTGTAAGGGATAGCCACATTTAAACAAAATAAAATGTAAAAAGAAAGAAAATGAACACAAAAGTTTATAGATGAAAACGTCCATGATTCATTAAAAATGGCATATGAAAATGAAGAAATCAAGCCCTTACAAATGGACCTATATGCCCTGGGTAAGGCACAAGGCAAAAAGAGTGTAAGATTTGTTTAATAATTATTACAGACCAACAGAAAATATTCAAAAGATAAATTACTGATTGATGAAAGTAATGGGAACGAAGTCTTTCGCCTCCCAGTTGTTCAGTCCTCTTTCAATGGTTGAAAAGATCCAGTCTTCAAAATTGCTCTCATCTTCAACATCTTCCAAAGCATGAACTCCATGATGAGTGATTTTTAATGGTGGTCCTCCAGCCCGGGAGCGATGCACAGCTTTCTGACTAGCAGCAGTGAAACCCAAAATAAACTTATCGGTCTTGTAAGGAAAATCTGGCAGTTGACCCCATACTGTACTTCCTCCTTCCTCGATTACAGCCTTAGCATCTTTAAGGGATGACATCCGGGACATAGGTTTGGTAATGATGGGAACAAAAGTCATTGTCTTGGCTACCACAACTTCAGGAGAAACCTCTTCAAAGTGCTGGAAAGGTGTTTCTATGAATTCACCATCTAACTCCACGTAGCGGAAAGAGTTAAGATGGCTTATCATATACTCCTCCTCGCCATGAACTGTTATGATTTTACCCTGGACTGGGTATTTGAGCATTTGGTGTAGAGAAGAAGTGACTGCCCCAGCGTAATGAATCCAGGGCCTTCCTAACAAGCATGAGTAGGAGGGACGGATGTCCATGACGTAAAATATGGAGTTGAAAGTTTCTGTACCCACTTTAATTGAGATGTCCACCTCCCCATGGACTATCCGCTTAGAACCGTCGAAGGCTCTAACAATGATATTACTGGGCCTTAGGGTCAAACCCTCACAGTCCAATTTGTCCAATGCTTTCTTCGGTAGGACATTTAAAGATGACCCGGTATCAACTAGAACGTGAGCAAGAGTGGTCCCTCTGCACTCTACTGAGACATGCAGCGCATCATTATGCTTTCTTCCCTTAGGTGTCAGATCGGCATCAGAGAAGCCAAGACCATTGTCGGCTGTAAGGCTGGCTACACACTCTTGAAACTGATCCGCAGAAGTTTCTTGAGGCACGTGCGCCGTCTTCAGGAATTTGATCAAGGCTTTGGCATGAGCCTTGGAGCAAAGCAATATAGCCAACATAGAGATTTTCGAAGGGGTTTGCCCCAGCTGCTCTACGACATCATAGTTGCTTTTCTTAATTATCTTTAAAATCTCCTCCATTTCCTTTTGGGTGGTCTCGGGGATAACCAAAGTCTGAGCCCTCGTCCTGACGGGCGCTTCTTGGATCCCCTTACCTTTATCAGCAGTAACAGCAGAAGGTACAACTTCGGGAGTAACAATTTCTTCAATCACTGGACTTTGCACATATATCTTGACTGGCACAAGAGTACTTGAGGGTCCGAAGATTGCCCTTGAAGGAGCAATCTCTGGGGAGAAGATTCTTCTGCTACGAGTGATCTTACTTGTCCCCGCAATATTTCCTATGTCAGGAGCTTCTTCATCGGAACTTTCTTCAACTGATTCGGTCTGCTTAATACCGTGGTAGAAGATCTCTCCTCCATAATTCCATGGTATTGTCTTGTTGGACTTGTATGGGATAGGCCCCGACATAGTAATCTTCAGCATTACAAACTTTGGATCCGGTGTAATCTTAACAGGTCTTTTGGAGATCTTGGAAATATTGTCGGAAATGGTGATTATAGCAACATCATTGATTGGAGTAACAGGAGTAACAAGAGTTTTCTTGAAGAGGATTTCTTGAGTATCCATCAGGCGTTTGATGCATGACTTCAATAGCGGACAGTCGGATTGCAAGGTCGAACAAAGGTAATAATCTTTTTCACAGCCTGGGAAAATCCCGGCATTCAACAGATTCATCTTGATCATTGGCAATGGAGTCATTAAGTCTTCAACAACAGCAACATAGAGATCTTCTACAAAAGCATGGACATTATGAACATGTTTTGGCATTGGAGCGGATGTCACATTAGGTTTTTCAGGTGCGTCAAACTCTACCTCCTTGGCATCTATTAAATCTTGGATCTTGTTTTTGAGGGCCCAACAGTTGTTGGTGTCGTGCCCTATGTTGTCGGAATGGTAAGCACATTTAGCATTGGCATGATAAAGAGGAGAAGTTGTATTCGGATTTTGTGGCGGATCCCTCAAGGTTGTAAGGTTCAGCTTCAAGAGATTGGGGAGGACCTGGGCAGGTGTCATATTGATCCAGGTGTATTGTCGTGCAGGCCTTTCCACCCTTGCTTGGTTGGTTCTGGGTTGACTGCTTCTAGGTTGATCAGTTGCAGTCTTTTGGATCATTACATCCCCTACCGTTGACCGACGCTCTACTCGACCTTTTTTAGAATAAACAGCTGACACCTCCTTCTTAGCTGGAAAAGGTTTTTTGACAGCGGCAGAAGCAGATGTATCTTTTTGAATCTTACCACTCTTGATGCCAGCTTTAACTCGTTCACCAGTCAGAATTAATTCAGTGAACCCTGTCAATGAACTCCCTATCAAGTGATTAAAGAATGGACCAGACAGTGTCCCCAAAAACATATCAACCAGCTCTCTTTCAGACAATGGTGGCTTCACCCTTCCAGCCAAGTCCCTCCACTTATGGGCATACTCCTTAAAGCCTTCATTAGTGACCATACCCATACTCTGTAGTTGAGTATGAGTAGGTGCTAAGTCTGCATTATATTGGTATTGTTTGTAGAAGGCAGCAGCCAAGTCCTCCCAGTTATGTACATTAGATCTTTCAAGCTGGTAGAACCAATCCAATTGCATACCCGACAAACTATCTTGAAAAAAGTGGACCCATAGATCCTTATCAGAAGAATGAGGTTGGATCTTTCTAACATAAGACCGCAGATGCATCTTCGGGCAAGACAAACCATCGTATTTAGCGAATGTAGGCACCTTGAATTTAGGGGGAATCACAATCCCAGCAACCAACCCTAGCTCTTCGAAATCCATGGCGGCCAGACGCTCCTCTAGATTCTTATACTTGTCATCCGCAGGCGAATACTGCTGCTCAGAGTAATCTTCATCCTCTTCTTCTTCCTCTTCTTCAGACTCAGGTTGCACTGCAGCTCCCTTTCCTGCCCCTTCTTCAGACGATGAGGGGAAATCAAGGACCCTTCTAGTCTGACCTTCAAATCTTCTACCCAAAGTAGCCACACCAACTCTCTTATTCTTCTTTTTCTCTTTCTCTTTTTCCTTTTCCTTTTCCAACAGTGCTTTAAGGTCCTCTTGACCCTTTGCAAAGGTCATGAGGAGTTGTTGGAACTACGAATTTTGTGCTTGTAGATCTTTGACCGTCTGCTCTATATCCATCTTGCTGAAATAAACAGCAGAGAGATAAGGAAACCTGGTGTGAAGACCTGTTCATGCATATTATGAATGATATGTATTCATGTAATGCATTCAAGGGTTCAGAAATTCAAATTTGTTGCAAACAAAAAGAACACACGTCATATTAATAAGAAGAAATTTGTTAGTGCATAAATGCCCCATGGGAAAAAATATTACAAAATTCTAATGTAAAAAGACGTTGCGCATCCTCTTTGGCACGATGTAGGTGTTGAGAGTCTTCTCTTCATGGATTCGACGGGTAAGCTCCAAAAGCTTCTTCTCACTGGCGTAGAAGCTGGCTTCAAAAGTATTATGTTCTTCCTTGAGTTGTATCCAACTCTTTTGCAATTCTTCCAATGATGTTGGCATGTCAGGATGTAGGAGGGTGTATGGAACCTCTCCTTCCATAACAGGCTCTTTGATCACAGGGAGAATGTAGGGGTAAGGCATCATAAGACTCTGGGCGCGGGTTCGTACCCACTTGAGGTAAGGCTCAAGGGGGATGTAATTCTTGTGTCCCAGGGTCTTACTGTCCACTTTGTTGGGCATCCTCCAAGCTCAGATAAACCTTTGTCGAAGTCCTTGAGCGTCATTGTCAAAGTCAAAGACCAAGTTCGGAATCAGCATGTCATGTGGGCCATCTCTTCGGGCATACCCAAATTGTCTCAGAGCTAAACAGGGGTTATAGGTAATGCCTCCCCTAATGCTAAGTAGTGGGACATTAGGGAATTCCCTACAACGATCAATGATAATGACATTTTCTCTAGACCGAGAACACCAATGAACATCAGAATATGTAAGAGTCATCAATCGCTGCGACCACCTCAAGCCTTGTTCATTCTTCAAGACTGACTAGGGAAGGTGAGAAATAAACCACTTTGCTAGAAGAGGAGTACAACACATGAGAATACCTCTTTTCCTCATTGTTCGTGTGTAAAATGAGTGGAGGATGTCCCCAAGCAATGTAGGCACAGGATTCCGAGATATGAAAATCTTGACAGCATTCACATCTATGAGCTGATCATGGTTTGGGAACAAGACCAACCCATAGATGAGAAGTGATACAATCTCCTCAAAAGCATGCATATCTAGAGAATTTCAACAGTCTTATGCCTTCTCAAACAGAAACTTTGCCAAGAAACCCTTGACACCACTTCTGGTTTCCCAATGACCTTTGATATCAGATGGTTGTAAGTGTAAGGCTTGAGCAACATCTTCAGGCTTTGGTTCTCTTTCCGTACCGTTGTAGGGTAGTTGATGGAGAATAGGAATCCTCAGGAGTTGATAAAATTCCTCCAAAGTAGGCACTAGTTGGTAATCATGAAATGTGAAACAGTGGTGTAGGGGGTCAAAGAACTGGAAGAGAACTTTAACCATGTCTTCTTCAATGTTGGAGTTGACCAAGTTGAGAAGTCTACCATGTCTTTCACTGAAAGGAGAATTCTATGGAATCTTGGAAGTAAGCTCCTTGAGTTGAGGAGGAATTCTCACAAGGTTGACCTGAATAGTTTTTCTGCGAAGAGATTCCATTACCTACAAAACAAAACAAAGATGAAGATCCAAACCCTTGAAATGGTTAGTGGATGCACATGATGCTTCATGATGTTTATGATGTATGCACAAGTATATGTACAACCAAATCACACAAGATCCTAGTTTCAGGCTTGCATGGGTTTCATAGGTAAGTACCCTCTTGAAGTTAGTTGGCTCAACCTGTCCTATAAATAGTAACCGGGTTCTAAGGAGCTCAATATCACTAGATTATTTTCTGTGTTCATCATTTCAGTTTAGCCACTTAACTGGCGACCGAAATATTCCAAGAAAACAACCCTCAATGAGTGTAGTATCGAGTATCCACCAACTTCGGACTGCACCAAAGTCGGTCATCTCACTACCCCTAAAAAGGCCAAGATGGTCAAGTAAAGGTTCTAAGAGTTCATTTGTACTTCATGATATCACTCAGCGGCCCCGTATTCTCTTTGATTGACTCAAAGGCTACAGATACCCACAAATATTTCGCACTAATATAGCTATTGCTTTAACCATGTCGGTATACCCCACACAGTTTCCATAATGTATTGCTATTTACCTATGAATGTTTCCCAAAAATCTAGGTGAAGGATTCAAACCCAAACAAGAGAACCAAATGTAAATCAAGCAAAGCAAACAAGATAATCATGTAAAAGGTGATCTAAACCCTAAGGTTACTCCACTTTTAAGATATTCCCCAGCAGAGTCGCCAATTCTGTGATGCTGTGGGAGAACTGACTTGGGATTTTGCGTTTGTGTTCGCAAATGTTTCAGCTTAGCAAGAGCCGCCACCGACTTTTTATTTTATCCAAAGGAAAGGTCAAAAAGCACATGAAAGACCTTTGAGATGTTTTCTTGGGTTCGGGGAGTAGATTATGAAAAGGGAAGGTGCAAGCACCCTTTTCATCTATGGTTATCCATGGGCTCTTAGTTACTTGTTTAGATCACTTGCTTTGCTTTTCCAATTGTTTGAAATGGTGCTTTGTGTGTGGTTTTTGAAAATACTTTGAAAAGAGGCCATCGTTGAGGCAACATTTGTAATGATTCTTGTTTGAATATATACAAAGGTGTTTGTCTTTTTAAAAGATATTTCAATGTTTGAAAGTTTGTTTTTGGGAAGTGTTTTGAAATTGTGTTGTGAAGTGTGTTTGAAAATAGCAAGGATGTTTTTGCAAGTTTTGATCAAGTAACTAAGAGTTGTCTACCCTATTTTACTCAAAGATCTTTCCTATACGTTTTTAACCCTTTTGACAGTGTTATTTTACCATTGCATTTGGTAAACAACCTTGTATTAGGATGTTAAACGGGAAAGGCGCGGGTCATCGTATTGACCATGTTAGCAATTGTGCTAAGTATCTTTGACAAATTTTTGAGGGACTAGATCATTTTTGTATAGGCAACCAAGATAGCGTCATCGAGGGACTATGATCTTTTGTTTTGTTTTTGTTTTTCCAAAGTACTCAACATGCATAACATGGCCATTTAAAAAGGCAACAAGTGGATGAAACCCTAGGGGTGCATGTGTGTATTGTGTTGTCAATTTACATGCTTTTTGTCTTTGTATTAGTCAAGCTATTTGTTTGATTTTGGATTTTTTGCATACAAACCCTAATCTCTAACATGGTATTTTTAGCAGTATAAAGTGCGTAAAATAAATCTACACTATTACAATATTTGATATGGGGAGGGGGGATACAATTTTTGAATGGGGATTATTTGCAAGAAAATAAAACCCTAATAATTACTATTACATCCAAATTGAATAAATGGTACAAATAATAAATAGACAAGTATTTAAATGGCCAATTTAAATAAATATGCAAAATATTATGAATATGCAAAAAATGTTTTGTTTATTTTTATGTATGTAAAAATATAATATTTAATGTAAAAAAGGAAATAAAAAGATTATTATTTTTTTTATTAAGGGCAAAAACCCTAATTTTCTTTTAAGAAAGTAAATATATATATCATTTTTTTATGTACAATAAAATAAAATAATGTATATACAAAAAATAAAATATATTTAGAAAAAATATTATTTAAGTATAAATGATAAAAAATAAGGGTACAATATTTTTATGTTTTATTTTCAAGTTTTCATTAAATAAAATAAAAGTATATATATACTAATTAAATTATTTTTATGTTAGAAAAATAAAAATAAAATACAAAATAAACGTGAAAATTTATAAAAATATTTTTGGCATTTTTTATGTTTAGAAACTAATAAAATAAAATCAGAAATGAAAATAAAATGGAAAAATACAAAAATATGAAGAAATAGGCCAGGGGGGTGCAGCCAGCAAGGCAGGGGGTGCAAAAAGTGAGAAACACAGACCCAACCCAGTTTCAAACTTCATCTTCAACCTTTTGTCCAAAAATGCGCGCGCCCTGTACAAATTTCCAGATCCTGCATACGTGCTCTAATGCAAAAACTCAAAACATCAAAGTTGTAGCATTTTTCAAGACGAATCCAACCATATAAGAAACTTGATCTAACTCTCAAAGACCAGAGAGAATTTCTCTGGCCCTAAATCCAAACCTAATTTTTTCAGGAAGTTCATGGATCAAATTCTCTTAACACGTTTAATTTAAATGAAAACTGAGCATATGTACAGCTTCATGGCTATGAATACTATATTTTTTATTCACAAACCTAAGCCTAATGATTCCTAAATAGAGAGATAGGAAGTTGATAAAAACCTATTTCAGTTGAGATCGTGTATGGCAATGTGGACCTTTTCAGTGAGGTCTGAGGTGTTTGGGAGCTTGCTTGAACTTCCTCTGACCTTCCCCAATGCGTAGCTTGCCTTGAATGTGCTTGAACAAGCCTATAGAACTCAACATACACAAGCTGAAATCAAAAATGGTAAACCTTGCAAATGGAGTTACAGTCAGTGTTTAAGGGTTTGAATAGCTTGGATAGGTTGTATGGAAGGTGTTTGAACAGGTTTGGGGAAAAACACACGAGCAACTTGTGAGATAGAACTCAAGATGCAAAAGTTGCCCTGTTTTGCCAATGGAAGGTGATTTTGTGCTATGGGAGGTTTCAGGACTCAAAGGCTCGTGTTTTAGGTTCAATACAATGTGTGAAACTTGTCTCCAAAGCTTGCAAGAGTTCGTTCTCTCTGATGTTCAAGTTGTGTGATATTTGACAAGTTTCTTGTCTTTTAAGAAAAAGTGAGCCATGATGCAAGACAAACCTGTATAGGCTATCTATCAGCCTGCACCTTCTACTCTTGGCCCCTCAAGTTGGTGGATATTGTGTGCAGTACAAGATCTTGTTCAAGGCTCAAGAGATGTGGTTTGACATAAAGCAATTTTGACAAAAATGGCAAAGTTTCCTTTTTCTATTTAAGGATTAATCTTGTGTGCAATCCTCAAATGACCAAAACAAAGCCTTAGACCAATAGATTTGTATTTAATTATTGATTATGCAAGGGTTTTGAGACCTGTAATCTAGTGTAAACTTTAAGCCTTCGATTCACAAGTGAGTTTTTGTCAACTTCAAGCCTTCGATTCTCCCTAACCACAAATGAGTTTTGAGAGTTCTTGGAAATTTTGGAAAGCTTGTAACATGCTCTACATTCCATCTTTGAAATTCATTTTGATATTCCAAGTGGAACTAGGTGAAAAATTGCCAAGAAGATAGGTCAAAATCCTGCCTAAACTAGGGCAAAATTTCACTAAGTTAAAAGTTTCATGGACCCTTGTTCCAAAAATCATAACTTGAGATCCAAGCTTCTTTTGGGAAAACTTTGTGAATCAAAGTTTTAGATTTTGTGGAGGACTACAACTTTCATGTTGGAAGTTTTGTTTTAATCCAATTGCATCAAGGTGAAAATGTTGGGCAAAGTTGGGAAAAATTAAGAAAATTTCATAACTTAGAAAAATTCTAAGTTATGAAAATTTTCAATCTTAAACCCTAATTTTCAAAATTGGGTTTCTTGATGAACAAGTTTCATGTTTTGACACATCTTGATGAAAAATGACCCTTGGCACTTGATTTTGACCAAAAAGTCAAAGTTTGACTTTTCAGTGTACAGTCAAATTTTGATCAGTTGACTAAAAAATTCATATGTCAATCCAATGCAATTGAGATCCTTTGAACCTTGTGAATAGGTCAAGATGATGCCATTGAGTCCTTGAATTCATGTTTGAGTCCAATTTTCCATTGGCTATGTTAAAAATCAGAAATTGTCCTTGTGCAGTCAAAACCATAAAAATGACCATTTTGCCCTTTTGATGATCTGATCAAATTCTTGAGGAGTTGTGGTCCAAACTTTATCAAATGGTTCATAGGAGACTATAATGTTGATGTGGATCAAAATTTATGAGGTTTGACGGTAAATTGGCCATAGTTGACTTTTTCCCCAATACAGCTGATTTCTAGGTCAACTGTCCAATTGACTGGGCAAAAATTTGATTCAAAGCTTGAAACTTGGTAGAGGCAATCTTATAAGTCCAATATGAAGTATGAAAGTCACTTTGAGCATTGGAAGTCCAAAAATCCTTGTGCAAACTCAAACCCTAATTTAGGTCATCAATGCAAGGAGATGTCTTGAGCAGAGCAAAACCCTAATCTTGTCTGGAATTCAAAGAGTCTTGTGAGGGGAAATCTTGATAAAATGAGAGGGAAAATTTTGGAGTACAACAATGAGTCTGCCCAGAGGGATCCAATCTCTCTTTGTTCTTTATTCTTATCTTGTCTCTTTGACGCTGGTCTTCAGATGATTGAACAAAAGATGTGGGAGATTAACCTTTGCTTTGGTGGCTATGAAGTACAGAAGATACTGTTGATCAATGTTGATATAGTCTGGAGAGCTTGTGAGTTTTTTGTGATTAATGCAACCCAAAATGATTTTTGACCAAATTCTGAGGTAATCTTTCAGATCTTTGATTTTGTTGGATGGTTGGCCAGAAGTAAAAATTTCTTTTGAAATATTTGTTAGGTCAGAGCTTTTGTCAGCCATATTACTGCAATGAATACCGTCGCCGTTGTGACCTATCAGTTGGCCAATGAGATCTTCAAAGATGGCTATTTTCTTTCCCATCACGAAGGAAGTGACTTGATGATTTGAAGTTGTAGCGTAAATCCATAATTCTTTAAAAAGTCTTGGAAAAACTAGACCCAGCAGGCGATCAAAGTAATTGTTCCATACTTGGAACTCAACATCAGGGGTTAGATTGTATCCGTTTTCCTTCATGCTGATGAAGTCTACAATGAACTCACACAAAACTTCCAGCGAATCAATGGGAGTAAGTAGAGTTCTTCAGGGTTCTTCATACCTTTCTGTTATTGAAGAAGAAGAGCCAAGAATGCTTTGAGAGCTTTGAGCAAGTTGTTGGGAGGAAGCCATTGTTTACACAGACTTTTTAGGGTTTTTGAAAGATTGAACAAAATTAAGAGAAAAAAATGAATTGAAAGTTGAAAAGTGATAGTGAAAGTGAGCAACGTATATATAGGAAAGTATGAGACTTAATTAACAAGAAAAGGGTTTAAAGAGAATTATTACTAGCATTAATGATTCTTGAGAAAGACGAATAGCATAAAGATATAAAACAGTTACCGATGTGACACAAGTCTCAATGCATCCAATCAACGTTTCAGTCTCTTCAGAATTTGAACATGTGTTCAGCCTTAGAGGAAAACCTTGTGTTGAGTTGACAAATGTTGATATTGTGAACTGCAAGCTATCTTTGAAATGAACTGTTAGGAGAACGTTCATATCTTCCTAGATAGATCCTGATACAACTTTCCTTCTTACTGCTGAAGAACTATTGATCAGATGCTCACACAAAAAATAAAGGCATAAAGTTCTGAGGGTTAACATATAAATAAACAAAACTATCATTCTGGGCATAGTTTCATGCTGAGATGTTTCAGAATGAAATTAAAATATCTTTAGAAAGGGGTTTAGTGAAAACACCAGCCCATTGATGGTCAGTGTCTATGAATTTTAATGAAAGAATTCCTTTCTGAATATAGTCCCTAATAAAATTATGTTTAATTTCTATATGCTTATCCCTAGAATGTAAAATGGGATTTTTTGAGAGACATATAGCAGAAGTATTGTCACAGAGAATAGGAATGTTACTCTCATATATGTTAAAGTCTTCGAGTTGGATTTTCATCCAGAGCATTTGTGTGTTGCATCCAGCTGCTGCTATGTATTCAGTTTCAGCAGTTGATAATACTATGGTGGATTGTCTCTTTGGTGGACCACGAGATTAGATTGTCTCCCAAAAATTGGAAGCTTCGAGAAATACTTTTCCTTTATATTCTGTCTCCAGCGAAGTCAACATCACAGTACCCTACTAATATGTATTCTTTGGTTTTTCTATAACAAAGACCAAGATTAGTAGTACCTTTCAGATACTTGAAAATTCTCTTAACAGCTGTTAAGTGAGATTCTCTAGGATATGGTTGGAATCTAGCACACAGACAGATATTATACAAAATATCAGGTCTTGAAGTTGTTAAATATAAGAGGGAACCAATCATACCTTTGTAGATCTTCTGTTCTACCTTCTTACTTACCTCTTCCTTTTCCATAATGCATGTGGGATGCATAGGAGTTTTTGTTGGCTTACATTCTGACAGGTCAAATTTCTTCACAAGTTCTTTGACATACTTGCTTTGATGTATGTAGGTTCCTTTTGGAGTTTGATTTATTTGGATACCCAAAAAGAACATGAGTTTTCCCATTAAACTCATTTGAATTCTTCCTGCATAGATTTAGAAAATTCTCTTCCTATAGAGGCTTTAGTAGATCCTAAAATGATATCAACTACGTAAATTTGGCAAACCAGAATGTCATTTTTAAATAGTTTACAGAATAAAGTAGTGTCCACCTTCCCTCTGGTAAAATTGTTTTCTCAGAGAAAGTTACTTAGTCTTTCATACCAAGCTCTGGGAGCTTGTTTCAGACCATATAAGATTTCTTAAGTTTATAGACATAATCTGGATGTTTTGAATTTTCAAAACCAGGGGGTTGGTGCACATAAACTTCTTCATCAATGTAACCATTTAAAAATGCACTTTTAACATCCATCTGATAAAGAGTGATGTTGTTATTTACTGCAAAAGAAATTAAAAGTCGGATAGATTCTAACCTGGTGACTGGAGAAAAGGTTTATGTATAGTCTATCCCCTCTTGTTGACTATAACCTTGTGCCACCATTTGTGCTTTGTTTCTGACTACGTCTCCTTGTTCATTTAGTTTGTTTTTGAATACCCATTTGGTTCCAATGATGTTAAACCCTTTTAGTTTAAGAACAAGATCCCACACATCGTTTCTGGTGAACTAGTTTAATTCTTCCTGCATTGTAAGTATCCAATCATTATCCAGAAGGGCTTCATCAATGGAAGTTGGCTCAATCAGAGACATTGATCCCATGAGAGATTCTTTGGAATTTCTGAATGTAGATCTTGTTCTGATTTGATCTTCTTTCTTTCCCATAATCTTATTTTCCAGAAGAGCTAAACTGCTTCTGGATTGTCTTTTCTGGAGAGGCTCTTCAGATGTTGTTGTAATGTTTGTGACAGCTTCTTCTGGAGTTGACTGAAATTTTTTGTGAGCAAGTTCTGATGCAGTGTCTTCAGTATCTAAAAGTTGAACTTCTAAATCTGCAAAAAATTTACCCTGCTTTGACTTTTGAGAGCCAAGCTTATCATCAAATCTGACACTGATAGACTCTTCCACAATCCGTGTTTCTGTGTTATATACTTTATAACTTCTTGAACATTCAGAGTATTCTAACATGAGACACTTTTGTGCTTTAGACTCAAACTTGTACAAATGTTCTTTAGTGTTTAGAATGAAACAAGTACATCCGAATGGATGAAAATAAGAAATGTTGGGCTTTCTGTTCTTCCATATTTCATATGGAGTCTTATCCAGAATAGGTCTTATGGAGATTCTATTCTGAATATAACACGTTGTGTTAATTGCTTCTGCCTAAAAGTTCTTAGCAATGTTAGTCTCGTTGATCATGGTTCTGGCCATTTTTTGTAAAGTTTTATTCTTTCGTTCCACAACTCTGTTTTGTTGAGGAGTTCTAGGACAAGATAAATCATGAGAGATGCCATTCTCATTAAATAATAATTCAAAATTTTTTTTTTCAAATTCCCCGCCATGATCACTTCTAACTTTAACAATTCTAAGATCTTTTTCATTTTGGACTTGGTTACAGAAAGCAAAGAACATAGAATATGACTCGTCCTTGTGTCTTAATAACTTCACCCATGTCCATCTGATATAGTCATCTATGATCCCTAATCCATACTTCTTGCCACTAATGGATGCAGTTTTCACTGGTCTAAATAGATCTATATGCAAAAGTTCTAATGGTCTAGAGATAGAAACAACATTTTTTGTTTTGAAATAAGGTTTTTCAAACTTGAGTTTTTGACATGCTTCACACAGAGCATCTGAGTTGAACTTCAGGTTAGGAATTCCTCTGACCAGATTGAATTTGTTAATCTGAGATATCCTTCTCATACTAACATGCCCCAATCTTTTGTGCCAGACCCATTGTTCATCGTTAACGGACAATAGGCATTTTACATTCTGACTTTTTAGTTCAGAAAGTTTTATTTTGTAAATGTTGTTCTTTCTCTTTCCATTAAAGAGGGCATGTCCATCTTTCTGACTAATTGCTTTACATGACTTTTGGTTGAAGATTATATCATAACCATTATCACTTAATTCACTTATGGATAACAGGTTATGCATAAATCCATCTACTAACAGAACATTAGTTATAGAAGGAAGTGTACCGTTACCAATAGTTCCAGAGCCAATAATCTTTCCTTTCTGATTGCCTCTGAAACCTACGTAGCCTCCAGATTTAACCTACAGGATTTGGAACATATGCTTTATTCTCGTCATGTGGCGTGAGCATCCAAAGTCAAGGTACCACAATTGGTGTTTCAATGTTGTTGTTAAAGACATCTGCAACATAGACAATTTTATCCTTAGGTACCCATATCTTTTTGGGTCCTTGTTTGTTAGAGTTACCAAAATTCTGTTTGAATTTTGGTTTAGCAGAAAAAGCATCACTAGTATACTTTATGTCATGTGTCTGCCCATAGATGAAGTGAGAATAAAGAGGTGTGTGTTTTATGACCATATCCTTAACTTTCTTAGGTTGAGATACTTTACCCTTGTATCATATTCCTTTCCTGCCATTTCTGCTAACTCCATAGATCATTGAAGCCATCTTGCTTCTATGTATGTTTTTAGCAAGAAATTTTTGAAATCTATGATCATATTCCTATATGATCTTATCAGAGTTACTAGGTACTTAGGAGAAATTTTCTTTCTGAGCCTTTTGAGATTTGGTTTCTAGTTTAGAAATTGTTTCTTTAAGCTCAGAGTTTTCTGATCTCAGTTTCTTAGTTTCTTCAGAGTCAGAAACAAAGATCCTTTTTTAGGTTCTTGCTTATGACTCAAAGTTGCTGATATATTTCAAGAATTTCTGACAGACTTACTTCTAATTGAGAACTAGAAAAGTTAGAGAATACCTCTTCTTCCTCTGAGTCTGATTCTGATCCAGATGATCTAGTATCATCTGATACGTTGGCCATTAGGGCTATGCTGGCTCATTCATCTTCTGATTCTGTTTCAGCTTCAGAAGAATCTGAGTCGTCCCATGTTTCCATGAAGCTTTTCTTCTTTTCCTTAAAGAACTTCTTCTTAAGTTTCTATTTTTGAAGATTTGGACAGTCTCTCTTGTAGTGCCCTTGTTCATTACATTCGTAGCATACAATGTCTCTGTTACTTGATTTTTTGTATCCAGAAGATGGTTCAAAATGATTTCCCATTCTTCTGGAAGTTATGAACTTCCTCTGCCTGTGCTTCCAAAGCTGATTGACTCTTCTGGAGAGAAGAGACAGTTCATCTTCTTTTGATGAGGATCAACCAAAGTTTTCTTCTTTTTCCTGCTAAACTTTCGGTTTATATTTTTTGTTAGATTTAAGAGCTAAAGATTTACCTTGCTTCTGGGGCTCATCTTCTTCTAACTCTATCTCATAACTTCTCAGGGGGCTGACAAGTTCTTCGAGAGATATGTTTTTCAGATCTTTGGCTAGTTTAAGAGTTGTGACCATGGGTCTCCATTTCTTGGGTAAACTTCTGATGATTTTCTTTACATGATTTGCAGTTGAGTACCCTTTATCCATAACTTTTAGCCTAGCAACCAGAATTTGAAATATTAAGAACATTGTTTCAATGGTTTCATCTTCTTCCATTTTGAAGGCTTCATACTTATGAATGAGAGCTAGAGCTTTGGTTTCTTTAACTTGTGTGTTGCCTTCACACGTCATTCTCAAGGAGTCAAACATGTGTTTTGCTGATTCTCTGTTGTGATTTTCTCATACTCTGTATACGAGATAGCACTCAAGAGAATTGTTCTGGCCTTGTGATGATTTCTGAATTCCCTCTTTTGATGATCTGTCATTCTTTTTCTATCAATCTTCTGACCGCTTTCATCAACTAGATGAATCTACCCATCAGTCTCCATATCCAAGAGATCAGCGTCATGAGCTAGAAAGAAACTTTCGATTCTGTCTTTCTAGTAATCGAATTTTTCACCATTAAATATTGGAGGTTTGCTATTGATTTTGTCTTTCTCATCATGATAATCATTGCTGATGTTCTGACTTGGTCCCACCATAATGTTTTTCTTGCTTGGATCTTTTATCTGATATGGTTAAATGTTTGTACTCATAACCAGGCGCTCTGATGCCAATTGAAGAATGGAAAAACACAAGAAGGGGGTTTGAATTGGGGTTTTTAAAACTTAAAGTAAAAGGCATGTTGGTTATCCTGGTTCGTTTGAACTCAAACTACTCCAGTCCATGCACCAAGGTGATTTCTCCTCTCTCAATGAGGTCTTAATCCACTAATCAAACTTGATTACATAGATACGATGACAATCGTTAACGTCTTCTTGAGTTTAAACCACAACCCGGTTTTCTCAAGGTATTACACAATACAATATTTGAAAGAGTGTCCAATATGTGTTTTCTAAAAAAACAGTATCACACAAGTGATGTTTTACACAAATTAATTTTTGTAAGATGAAGGTGATGAAACTTTTTCGTTTGTTGTGCGCAGCCAAATCATGAACAATTTCTCCTTCAAGTCTTGTATATATAGGCAACGCAAGTTAGGAGCTTTTGGAATGTTGATAAATAGTAGTTAAAGAACTTTCCAAACATATATATTTTTGTCCTCTTTCAGTCGTTACTTTTGAATAGCCATAAATGAATTGTAACGCTTCAGAACATGCTTACTTCAAAATGCTTCAGAAGATGTATGTTACCGTTGGGACTCCTTTACTTCTTTCCAGAACTATATTAATCAGAATAATAGAGTTCCTGTTCACAACATTTAGTGCACTCAGACGTTGTAGCTTGAGAACTTCTCTATATAAGCGTGTTATGCAGATTACTTTGTATATAAGATGTGTTGAATCAGAGTTTAAACAACGATCTAACTCATCTTTTGTGCTTCTTCTATCCGAACTTCTCTGCAAAATAAAATGCTTATTTAGGGAGCATAATTGTTCTTTGACTGTTTGTTATCATCAAAACTCTTACAAGGGTTGTAGAATCAAACTATGTTCTAACATACATATATGTCATAGGGTCTATAATCACGAAATCAAGGTATTCTCTACAAGGAAGAGGTTCGAAATTTGATTGTTCTGTTAAGCAGCATTGTGAAGCAGAACTTAGGGTTTTCAGATTTTAAACACACTCTGCATGGTTTCTAAGCTATTTAATTAACAACTAATCAAGTCATCATCACATCAAGCTCTTATGCGTCCCAACACGCTTTGAATTAGGCAGAAAGTCGAGCATTTCAATTGATTTGAGACATTGCAGACTGAAATTTTGTATTATGCGTTTCGAGCTCAAAAATTCATAACTCAAGATCACAAAATGGTTTGGGAATGATGCTTCATTCATTATAGCCATCTTGAAATCTTCTTCATTTCATCTATTCAAGCCGAAGGCTAATTTTGTGAGGACGATTTTCAAAAGTGCAAAATACCCGAAACGCATTATATAGTGGATTTACCATTTCGCTGGTTTTCAGATGTTTAAAAATTCATAACTTTTGACTGAAAATCATCTTTGGATGCCTCTTGGATCATTTGGATCGTCTTGTTATTTCCTTCAAGTTTCATGTTCGGCTCGGAAGCCAATTAATTGAGTAAGATCTCCGAATACACGAGTACTTCGAAGTTATACGGTGCAAAAACAGTGAAAATAGTATGCTGAATCGCTGTTTTTCAGATATTCAAATATTCATAACTTTCTTCCAGTTCGACATTTTTTTATGGTTCTTTGGGAGAAAAACTCATCTTTATTTTATCTTCGATTCGTATGTTCAGGTCAGGAGCTAATTCTTTGCAGAAGATTTCCGAAAGTGCCAATTACCAGAGAAAATTGGACGCCAAAATGGATTTTTACCAGATTGTTTCTTGATATTATAAAAATAGTAACTCTCGATTTTTATCATATCGGGATGATTCTTGAAGCGTGAGATCAAAAATTTTGTAAGCTTCAACTTGGCTTCAAAGCCCGAGTTCAAATTGTGCTACGAAGACTTTGGTTTATGGCTCGCATTTGAAAGTGCGCACGGAAATAAACTGAAATTGTTCAATATGGTGAAATAAATCCACAGTTTCTCACTGTTGTACCCCAAAATTTTCCCTCTCATTTTATCAACATTTTCTCATCACAAGACTCTTGGAACTCAAGATCAAGCTAGGGTTTGCTCTGCTCAAGACACCTCATTGCACTGTTGACCTAAATTAGGGTTTGAGTTTGCACAGGGATGTTTTGACCTACAATGCCTAAAGTGACTTTCATACTTCATGTTGGACTCACAAGTTTGTCCATACCAAGTTTCAAGCCTTGAATCAAATTTTTGCCCAGTCAATTAGACAGTTGACCTAGAAATCAGTTGTATTGGGGAAAAAGTCAACTGTGGCCAATTGACAGTCAAATCTCATGAATTTTGACCCACACCAACATTATGAACTCATATGAACCATTTGATCAAGTTTGGATCACAACTCCACAAGAAATTTGATCAGATCACTAAAAGGGCAAAATGGTCATTTTTAGGGTTTTGACTGTATAAAGGCAATTTTTGACTGTTTGGCCTAGCCAATGGAAAATCAAGCTCAACCATGGACTCAAGGACTCAATGACATCATATTGACTCATTCAACAAGTTCAAAAGGTCTCAAATGCATAGGATTGACAGATGAATTTTTCAGTCAACTGATCAAAATTTGACTGTACACTAAAAAGTCAAACTTTGACTTTTTGGTCAAAATCAAGTGCCAAGAGTAATTTTACATCAAAACATGTCAAATTATGAAACTTGTTCATCAAGAAACCCAAAATTACAAATTAGGGTTTAAAATGGAAAAATTTCATAACTTAGAAATTTTCTAAGTTATGAAATTTTCTTAATTTTTCCTAACTTTGTCCCACATTTTCACCAAGATGCCAATGGATTAAAACAAAACTTACAACATGAAAGTTGTATTCCATCACAAAGTCTACAACTTTTATTCACAAAGTTTTCTCAAAAGAAGCTTGGATCTCAAGTTATGATTTTTGGAACAAGGGTCCCTAAAACTTTTAACTTTGAGAATTTTTGCCCTAATTTAGGCAGGATTTTGACCCATCTTCTTGGCCATTTTTCACATAGTTCCACTTGGATTCTTAAGTTGCCTTTCAAAGATGGATTATAGTACATGTTGCAAGATTTCCAAATTATCCAAGAACTCCTCAAACACCTTTGTGGTTAGGGAGAATCGAATGCTTGAAGTTGGCAAAAACTCACTTTGTAACCATGGCCAATACATGTTCATACCACTTGCCAAATCTGACCAAACTAGCTTAATACACAATTACAGGCCACTAAACCAATTTGTACTCAATAATTAAATGTAAATCCATTGGTCTAAGGTTTTGTTTTGGTCATTAGAGGATTATACACTAGATTAATCCAAAAATAGTAAAAGGTAACTTTGCCATTTTTCTCAAAATCTTGCTTTATGTCAAATAGAATCCTTGAGCCTTGAACAAGATCTTATGTTGCAAATCAAATCCACAAAATTGGGGCCAAGCTAACACAATGTATGCAGGGTTAGAGCTAGCTTGTACAGGCCTGCTCTTTGTCACTTCTCATTTTGCTTCATAACCAAGAAACTTGTCAAACACAAGATAACTCACACATCTGATATATTGAACTCAAGCAAAGTTTTCAAACAAGTTTCTCATATCCTTGTAAGCCAGAAACATGAGTCTTTGACCTCTCTAACCCCCTTGTGCATAAAATCTCCATTTCTTCCCAAAACAGGTCCACTTCTGCAAATCACAAGCCACAATCAAATCCCCTCGTGCGTTTTGTCCAAAATCACTTCAAACATATTCCAAACAATATACCTAAGTTGTCCAGACCATCCACAAGTTGTTGTAACTCCATTTATACACATCACCATTTTTGTTTGGAAGCATTGCAGGTTGAGTTCTATAGCACGATTCAGGCCACTTCAAAACAAACTAAGCATTGGGAAAGGTTCAGGGGACATCAAGCAAGCTCAAAAGAACCTCAGGCCCCATTGAAAGTTGTTGCATTGTCCAGCTGGAACTCAACTGAAACAGGTATTTCATGAACTTCTATCTCTCTATTTAGGAACATTTTGCCTTAGGTTTGTGAATGAAAGATGTTGTATTCATTGCCCTGAAACCATACATATGCTTAGTTTTCATTTATATTAATCGTGCTAGGAGAATTTCATCCATGAACTTTCTGAAAAATCTAGGTTAGAAATTAGGGACAGAGAAATTCTCTCTGGTCTTTGAGAGTTAGGTTTAATATTTTATATGGTTGAAATCATTGTTTGATGCTCTACAAGTTTCATGTTTTGAGTTTTGTCAAAAAAGCACTGAAATAGGAGATATAGGTTTGAACTAAGCAATGTGCGCGTTTCTGTTGGACAGAGGAAGAAGATGAAGCAGCTGGGTTGGGCCTGGCTACTTCCTACTTTTGACACACCCATTTTCAGTTTCAC
The DNA here is from genome assembly GCA_948472305.1 of Vicia faba. Lineage (NCBI taxonomy): Eukaryota > Viridiplantae > Streptophyta > Magnoliopsida > Fabales > Fabaceae > Vicia > Vicia faba. The sequence continues at coordinate 836,284,383 of OX451740.1, forward strand.
ACCCCCTGGCCCTTTTCTTTGTATATTTATTATTTTTGCATTTTTATTTCATTTCTGACTTTATCATTTTATTTCCAAATATAAAAAATGCCTAAAAAATATTTTCATAAATTTTTACATTTTTTTGGTATTTATTTTAATCATTTCCAACATTAAAATATTTAAATACTTTATATTATTTTGTTTAAATTTAAAAATAATGTAAAAATACTTTTATTTTCATTTATTATTTTTATTCACATTTGAAAATATTTTCTTGAAGTATATACATTTTTGTAAATAATTTATTTTATTTTTATACACTTAATATATTTAATATATATATATATATATATATATATATATATATATATATATATATATATATATATATATATATATATATATATATATATATATATATATATATATATATATATATATATATATATATATATATATATATATATATATATATATATATATATATATATATATATATATATATATATATATATATATATATATATATATATATATATATACACTTTATTTTATTAAAAGCATAGAATAAAAAACACAAAAATAATACATTTTTATTTTTATTGATATTTTATACTAAAAAAATACTTTTTTCAATATACTTTTATTTTTGTACATATTGATACATTTTTGTATATAAATATTAAATAATACTATTTCTTTAAGGAATTAGGGTTTACCCTAAAAATAATTTAAATTAACTTTTCATTTATTTCTTTACATTTCTTTCCATTGAAAATACTTTACATACCTAAAAAACCTTTTTTGCATAATACTTTTTATTTAATATTTATTTATTGTATTTATTTAAATATTGTACATTTAAGTATTATGCCTTGCAAATTCAATTTAGTTGTAATAATTTAGGGTTTAATTTCTTGCAAAATACTCCCCTATTCAAAATTGTACCCCCTCCCTATATCAAAGTTGTAATAGCTTAGATTTATTTTTACGCATTTAAATGCTTTCAATTATGCCATGATTAGAATTAGGGTTTGTATGCAAAATCAAACACAATGCACACTTGCACTCCTAGGGTTACAATCCATTTGTTGCCTTCAAAAATGGGCTATGGTATGCATGTCAAGTACTTTGGAAAAACAAAAACAAAACAAAAGATCATAGTCCCTCGATGACGCTATCTTGGTTTCCTAAATAAAGTGATCATGTCCCTCAAGAAAATTGCCAAAAATACTTGACACAATTGCTATCATGGTCTATACGATGACCCGTGTCTGTCCCGTTTAACATCCTAACACAAGGTTGTTCATCAAACACAATGGTGAAACAACACTGTTAAAAGGGTTAAAAACATAAGAAAGATCTTTGAGTAAAATAGGGTAGATAACTCTTAGTTACTTGATCAAAAACTTGCAAAACATCCTTGCTATCTTCAAAACACCCTTCATAACACAATTTCAAAACCCTACTTTCAAAACATTGAAAACTTTTCAAAAGACAAAAACATCTTTGTATACATTCAAACAAGAATCATTACAAAGGTTGCCACAATGATGGCCTCTTTTCAAATATCTTTCCAAATCACACACAACGCACCATTTCAAACAATTGAAGAGCACCATTTCAAACAATTGAAAAGCAAAGCAACTGATCTAAACAAGTAACTATGAGCCCATGGATAACCATGGATAGAAAGGGTGTTAATACCTTCCCTTTCTATAATCTACTCCCCGAACCCAAGAAAACATCTCAAAGGTCTTTCCTGTGCTTTTTGACCTTTCCTTAGGATAAAATAAAAAGTCGATGGCGACTCTTGCTAAACCGAAACATTTGCGAACACAAACGTAAAATCCCAAGTCAGTTCTCCCACCGTATCACAGAACTGGCGACTCTGCTGGGAAATATTTTTAAAAGTGGAGTAACCTTAGGGCTTAGATCACCTTTGCATGCTTATCTTGTTTGTTCTGTTTGCTTTACATTTGGGAATTTTTTTTATTAATAACCATGTATTAAAATAATATTTCGCAAATAACCGGGTTTCGGAAAAAATTACGCAAATAACCATATTTCAGATGACTCCCCAAAGGAGGAGCCATCTCACTTGGCGCCTCCACCTAGGGTTTTGCCCTAGGCGCCATCTCACTTGGCGCCTCCCTTGGCTTTTAGCCAAGTGAGATAGCGCATGCTCCCTAAAAGTGAGAGGAGGCGCCATCTCACTTGGCTCATAGGGAAAAACTAGGGCAAAATGCTGTTTTATAAATAATTCGTCCGTTTCTCCGAAATTTCTCACACTTTCTCGCACTGTATTTTATTTTGTACTCCGTTATTTGCGTCATGACGTAGCCTATGATTTTTAGCAGAGATGGTTATGTTATATTCTCTGCCATGAAACCTGCGATGAAAATGAAATTCTGGCACATTCACTCCATGGAGCGTCTGAAGCGGGAGTTGATGCGGTGGCTAGATGGAGACATTGCGGAGGGGGGGGGGGGGGGAATTCGAAGGATCCAGTGAAAATGAACAACAACCTCACATGCGACAGGAAGACCTAATGTGTGGTTGGAGGAAGTCAAAACAGACAGTGATGTAATGCTGATGATGCATGGGTCAGATGAAATTGTGTTAACAGTTGTAATTTCCTACATTGAATATCGTTAATTATTGTTGTACGCGTTTTATTAACTGTAGCAAATTCTGTTAACGGAAAACCCAAATGTTTACAACACAAATATTGAAAAGATTTTATGTATTACAATATTTATGTGGTCGAGCCAGACGCCTGATTCGGACAGTTTTTGCGATTGTGTCCGACCTGACGGCATAAACCACACTTTCTTTCCAACCTGTCAAGATCGTCCATTTCTGTTGTGATGCGCCTACTTTTGGGACGACCCTTCTTGTTCCTTCGCATTTGGTCATTGTGCCATACTATATCGCCGTTGTATTCAGGCCAATAATCTGGTTTTGCCACCAAAGGAAAGTTGTTGTTGTAAACAATGAGCAACGTTTCAGATTTGTAAACATTTGACAGCAGTTGAAGGGCGTCTTGATGGGTATGAGCATAAGCGGCAATGACATGAGAGCAAGGCATACGAAATGCTTGAAACCTGCCACAATCGCACCATTGAGAAGGTAAAATGACCCTGTATTCTTGTCTTGGCAGGCCTTCATTGTGGTCGATTGTCTCTTTCACAATGAAGTTGTGGCTGTATCGGTCAAACCGTGTGAGTGTTGGCTTTAGCACTTTCAGCCTTAATGTATTTCATGCAGCTTTCACTCCATAGTTGTCCAGATTGCAACACCGCATTCCACATTTCACCTCTTTTGGCAAATAACGCAGCCATCCTAAAATACGTAGATTTTACCAAGGCAATGATTGGGAGGTTTCGTATGCCCTTGAATACCCCATTCATTGATTCAATAAGATTCGTTGTCATATGCCCCCATCTTTGGCCATTGTCGTATGACCTAGTCCATTTTTCCACCGGAATATTGTCGATCCACCTACCGGCTTCCGGATTAGACAAACGGATCTCGTTGCGGTAATATTTGAATGTGGGTTGTGTCAATGCATATCCCGCATTCATAACCGCTTTCCTCAATGTTTTGTCCTTGACATCCCTCGAGAAATTCTGGACGATATGCCTAACGCAATAGACATGCGTAGAATGAGGGTCATGCCAACCATTTACTGGATTATTGTAGGCACTTTCAATGGAGGCATGTCTGTCCGAGATCAAACAGAGATCTAGTTGAGGAGCCACGTGTGTCGGAAGATTTTTCAGGAAAAAGCTCCAAGCACCACCGGTCTCCCCCTCGACAAGGGCAAACGCAACAGGGAAAATGTTGTTGTTGCCATCTTGTGCAACTTCCATCAATAGCGTGCCTTTGTACTTCCCATACAACCAAGTCCCATCAATTTGTAAAATTGGTTTGCATGATGCAAACCCTGTGATGCATGGTTGAAATGCCCAAAACACGCGATTGAATATTCCGTTGCCATGCAGTAGACTACCATCTTGGGCGTACGCTGGCAATGTTTCCAGAATGTAAACACTACCTGGAGAATACGTCTTGAGTGCATTTAGGTAGCGGGGAAGTTCTCGGTATGACTCCTCCCAGTTTCCGTACACCCTTTCAATCGCCTTAGTCTTTGCTAACCACGCCTTACGGTAAGACGGAGTGTAGTTATAAACCGTGGTGATGTGGGAGATGATTGTTTTCACCTTCAAAGATGGGTCGTTGCTGACCAGGGGTAGGATTTCTTGACAGATTAGATCATGGTTGAGTTTTCGGTGGTCCTGTGATTGAGTGGAACTTACACAAGTGTGGGTAGTCATGGAACCTATGAACCAGCAGTCACCCCTTAATCTGTATGATGCGGTCAGCTTGAACATACAGTCAGGGTGGACACACTTGATCTTGTACCTTTCCGGGTTGACACGATCCACCTTAAAATCAACCGAGTTGAGCATCTGAAATTTTTTAATGGCCCTGATGCATTCCTCTCTGTTATGAAACTTGTCCTTCTCTTTTAAATTTTCATCCGACTGCATATACGGTTTGAAAAATAAGTCAGTAGAAGGTTCATCTCCGCCCATGTTGAAGTTTGTCATGTACGGAGGTGGTGTGTAGATTTTGTCTGTAGGAATACTAGGGATGCCATCATCGTCAGAATCATCGTTCACCATTTCATCAAACTCTAACTCGTTATCTTCTTCTTCATCATCAACTGCATCTACCTCATCTTGTTCATTCTCCAAAGGATCAACCTCCTGTGTCACCGGAGGCTCAACCTCCTGTGTCATCGGAGGCTCTTGAAGCAAAACGTACAACTCAATAGAGTCGTATCCAGAATAGACATGGCTGGAAATCATATTCCGGAGATCCTCGTCATCTTGAACTTCAACCTTATAAAAAATTACTTGGTTGTTTCCAAAGAAAACTGGATTCTGATAAAATATCTGGGACACCGGGCCTCGTTCAAGTTTGGCCTCCAATCTTTTTTTGAAGTACGAGAAATTGGATTTCCCGTTTAAGAGAAATCGAATGTTGTCTGTGTCTCTAAACAAAAACCCAATTGTGGGACAAATGTATGTCTCACCGTTGAAATGTGCTTTGACGACAAATTGTGGTGAAGAGGCCATTGCGTAGAATTGTTTTAAGGTTTGAAGGTATGAATGTATGAATTGTTTGAAGGTATGAATGTTGTAATGTTTGAAGGTTGGAATATATGAATTTGATGATTGATTCGAAGGTTGGAATGTTTGATTGTAAGAACGTTTGAAGGTTGGAAGATTTGACAGATTATGTGAATCAATGTTATGATAAACGTAAGGCTAAAAATTTCAATTAAGTAAGGATACAACCCCCCAAGGCTGCCAATAATATTACATGCAATAATGAAACCCCATAAGCTGCCACCTAGCCTGGCCCTATTCTGCACATATACATGTTTTTTGTAAGACTCCACCCATCAACTCCAATGGGCTTACATGCAATAATGAAAGGAATCCCCCAAGGCTGTCACGTAGCCTGAGCCTATGATGTAACAAAGGACACCTCTTATTCGCCAATTGGGGTGGCGACACCATTCATTTTTGTACTCTTTCGCCAAGTCCAATGGTGCCTCCCTTAATGTCCAATCGTAATACATGCATGGGCTTATGAAACCTGTGATACGGTGGGAGAACTGACTGTGAGTTTTGCGTTTGTTTTCGCAAATGTTTCGGTTGAGCAAGAGTCGCCACCGACTTTTTATTTTATCCTAAGGAAAGGTTTAAAAAGCACAGCAAAAACCTTTGAGATGTTTTCTTGGGTTCGGGGAGTAGATTATAGAAAGGGAAGGTATTATCACCCTTTCTATCCATGGTTATCCATGGGCTCTTAGTTACTTGCTTAGATCAACTTGCCTTTGATTTTCAATTGTTTGAAATGGTGCTTGTGTGTGTGGGTTTGAAAATGTTTTGAAAAGTAGCCAATGTGGTGGCAACCTTTGTAATGATCCATGTTGGGATGTATACAAAGATGTATGTCTTTTGAAAAGGTTTTCATTTGTTTTTGAAAGTTGTTTTGAAAGTGTTGTGAGGTGTGGTTTTAGAAAAATAGGCAAGTGTTTTGTTTTTTGCAAGTTTGATTCAAGTAATTAAGAGGTTATCTACTCCTAAATTTCTCAAAGATTATTGCTATGTTTTAACCCTTTTAACAAGTTTGTTCCACCATTGTATTTGGTGGACAATCTCATGTTAGGATGTGAAAGGGACGGGCGTGGGTCATCGTTTAGACCATAATTGCAATGGTGCCAAGTATCTTTGGGCAATTTTCTTTTAAGGGACTTGATCATTTTTTAGGCAACTTTCGAAAGCGTCATCGAGGGACTATGATCATTTGATTTGTGTTTGTTTTGCCCAAAGAGACCTAACATGCAATGTGGCCCAATTTTGAAAGGCAACAAGTGGAATACCCTAGGGGGTGCAAGTGTGATTTGTGTGTCCACTTTCATGCTTGTTTATCTTGAAATTAGGTCAAACTATTTTCGTTGTTTTTTCGCATACAAACCCTAATTCTAACATGGTATAATTAGAAAGCAATAAAGTGCGAAAAATAAATTTACTAAGCTATTACAACACAATATATGGGAAGGGGGGTACAAATGTTTAAATGGGGATTTTTGACAAGGAATTTCAACTGCAAAACAAGAAAATGAAAATGGTGAAGTGGCCTGGGAGTGTTACAGGTCGTGTTCTAGCTTTTGGTTAGCTTCAAGGGATGTTAGGGAATGTGTTTGACAAGTTTTTAGTAAGAAAGCATGGAAGGTTTGAGCTATGGAACTCAAACTGCAGGGATGCCCTGTTTTGAGCAGTTTGAAGGTGATTCTGGGAATGGGGAGGTATTGAGGATCTTAGGGTCGTGCTTCAGCTTAGGATGAATGTTTGGAATGTGTTTGATAACTTTCTCTAAGCCCTGGTTAACTGATATGGAAGTTGGTATATGTTATGCTATCTTTCTTGAACTTTAAGCAAGCAATGGTCAAGTTGTGCTTCTAGCCTGTACAGGCCCCTATACTATGCTGCTAAACTTCTCCTTGATCAGTGTGATTAACTCATAAACTTGTGCCAATTAGATTTCCTTTGTACCTTCTTGATTTGCTTTAGACATAAAGTGTAACTTTTGCAAAAATGGATATAATGCTTTTTCCAAATTGGGATTAATCCTTTAGGCAATGCTTGAACACATAGAACATGGTCTTGGCACAAGGGATTGGCATTAAATTTATGAGTGTAATTGAGATAAAAGACCTGTAATCAAGTTGTGCAAGCTGAGATTGAAATGCATAGTATTATGAACATGTAACTTGGCCAATTCAAAAGTGAGTTTTTCCCATATTGCAAAATTCGATTCTCTCTAACCATTAGGTTGTTTGATGAGTTCTTGGACATTTTGGAAAGCTTGGAATGTGTACTACAATCCATCTTTGAAGTGCAAATTGAAATTCCAAGTGGAAGTGTATGGAAAATGGTCTTGAAGTTAGGTAAAAAACTTGCCTAAAATAGGTCAAATTTCCACTAAGTTAAGAATGGTTTGGTACCCTTGTTCCAAAAATTGTAACTTGAGATACAAGCTTCTTTTGGGAAAACTTTGTGAATCAAAGTTTTAGATTATGCAATAGGCTACAACTTTCATGTTTTGACTTTTGCTTGAATCCAAATGAATCTTAGTGAGAAAGTGGGGCAAAGTTAGGAAAAAATTAGGGTTTTTCATAACTTAGAAAAAATTCTAAATTATGAAAAATCTTCATTTCAAACCCTAATTTGCATTTCTTGATTTCTTGATGGAAAAGTTTCATGATTTGGCATGCTTTGATAAAAAATGAATCTTGACCCTTGATTTTGACCAAAAAGTCAAAGTTTGACTTTTCAGTATACAGTCAAAATTGATCAATTGACTGGGAAATTCAACTGTCAATCTTGTGTACTTGGGATCTTTTGAACTTGTTGAGCATGTCAAGATAATTCCAAGGGGTCCTTGAGTCCATATGTGAGCTTGGTTTGCCATTGGCTAGGTCAAACAGTCAAAAATTGCCTTTGTGCAGTCAAAACCCTAAAAATGACCATTTTGCCCTTTTGATGATCTGATCAAATTTCTTGTGGAATTGTGATCCAAACTTGATCAAATGGTCCATGTGAGTTCATAATGTTGATGTAGGTCAAATTTCATGAGATTTGACTGTCAATTGGCCACAGTTGACTTTTTCCCCAATACAGTTGATTTCTAGGTCAACTGTCCAATTGACTGGGCAAAATTTGGAATCAAGACTTGAAACTTGGTATGGATAAACTTGGGAGTCCAACATGAAGCATGAAAGTCATCTTAGGCATTTTAGGTCAAAATATCTTTGTGCAATCACAAACCCTAATTTGGGTCAACAGTGCAAGGAGAAGTCTTGATCAGAGGAAACCCTAACTGGATCTTGATCTTCAAGGGTCTTGTGATGAGAAAATGTTGAGGAAATGGGAGGGAAAATTTTGGGGTACAACAGTTGCCCCTGTTCAATCTTCTTAAACCTGAAGAGTTAGATTGGCAAGTTTGCCTTTCGTGACTCGAGGGTAAAAGGAGATTGGACACTAGAGTGCCCGGAAATTTGCACTCGCATGTTGAAGTATCAGCAATGTGATGTCGGGAATGGGCTTACAGATGCCATTTGGAGATGCGACAGAACCTTGTTGGGAATGGGCTTATAGATGCCATTTGGAAGTGTTGATCGCATAAGAGATTCCTTAGCGAGAACTTGTGTATTTGAGAAAGACAGATGTTTTCCTGGCTTGTTACAGGTGTTTGATCTTCAATCTCCTCATGCAGATATGCCCTGGCTAGATACAGGTGTCGAATATACAATCGGTTGCTCACAGATGTGCCCTGGCTGGATACAGGAATCGAATCCGGAAATAGTCGTCAACAGATATGCCCTGGCTGGATACAGGAATCGAGTCTGGAAATCTTCAGACGTGCCCTGGCTAGATACAGGAATCGAGTCTGGAAATATGGTCAACAGATATGCCCTGGCTGGATACAGGAATCGAGTCTGGAAATCTTCAGACGTGCCCTGGCTAGATACAGGAGTCGAGTCTGGAAATATGGTCAACAGATATGCCCTGGCTGGATACAGGAATCGAATCCGGAAATAGTCATCAACAGATATGCCCTGGCTGGATACAGGAATCGAATCTTCGAACTCTTCAGACGTGCCCTGGCTAGATACAGGAATCGAGTCTGGATATGTGGTCAACAGATATGCCCTGGCTGGATACAGGAGTTGAATCTGGAATTGTGATAGTTGATAGATATGCCCTGGTTGGATACAGGAATCGAATCTTTGAACTCTTCAGACGTGCCCTGGCTAGATACAGGAATCGAGTCTGGAAACTGATTACTCACAGATGTGCCCTGGCTAGATACAGGAATCGAATCTGGAATTGTGATAGTTGAAGGTAGTTGTCTTTGGGATTGTCTTTTTCCCTGAAAAGGTAAAAACATCAGTTGTATGCAATGTCATGATGTATGAAATGCATGATGTCGTGATGTTCAACATGAGATAGTGTTGTATGCACTTTATCATGTATGTAAGCAAGATGTATGAAATATGAAGTGTTTATGAATGTATTTTCGTCTTAGGAAAATAAATCCTTGACGACCGGCCGGGGAATTACTCTGTGGAAGAGATACTTTGCTGAAGTTTGACGAGAGCTTCGCTGAGGATTTCAATGATGGACTCCGCCGGGGATAATGATGATAAACTCCGCTGGGGATACCAAAGATAAACTCCGCTGGGGAATACCAAAGATAAACTCCGCTGGGGATTGAAAGAACTTTGCTGAGGGCGATCTTCCGTGGCAATTAGCTGAGGATAACCCAGTTATAAGCCCTTGTGAGGAATAACTTTGAATAAAGCTCGGGAGAGACGCCCGTATTTTGCAGGGAACAAGCTTCCATAATCTACTGGGGATAAGCTTTAAGACTTGCCGGGGAATTGAATTCCACTTTCCCGGGGAAACCTTTGGAATTGTACTGGTAAATGGTTCCACTGGGGGTGTCTGTATTCCGCCGGGGAACAAACTTAGGTCAAGACTGCCAGGGATGCTTGCTGATGAATGCCTATACTCCGCTGGGGAATGTTGTGCCTTTTCAGGATTGACGGGGAACCAACTCTGCTTGGGGAAAGTATTGCTGAATCTTGTCTTATTCTGTGGGGAGTTGAGAGAACTTGATTACATCCTTCAGTTAGAATCTACCTTGGTACCTTGGCGGACAAAGCAACCCGACTGCATTAAACAACTCTACATTTCCCCTGTTTCTGATGTCACCTATAATTAGTCTTTTGTTTCATATGCAAATATTTATGAATCAGCAATTTAATGTCAAATGCATATATCAAAAATGAACATTGGACGTTCTTCGCGAGACAAAACAGAAAAAGGGAAAAACGAAGGCAATTTATATGGACAAGAGAATTTGTATTGATTTGAATTTTGCCTGTGAATAGGCATTTTTGTACAAGAGGCTGACATCCTAGTAAGAGAACGCCGCCGAATAACATAGAATTTACAATTTTGAAAAGGAAACAAAACAGCTATGTGAACAATCCCACTGGGTTCCAACTCGGCTATCGCCTTTATGTCTTCAAGCGTCTCGTCACTTTGCTGCTTGGTTGAAGATGAAGCTGTTTGATCGATGCCGAGATCTGAGCCAGATAGTTGATGCCGAATTCCGGATGCAAGGTGATCCAATGAGACATAGTGTTACGCTTTATCCCTAACTTTTTCCTGGACCGCCCTTTCGGGTTTTCAGTCCACCGGGATACCCATTTTTGCCCAAACCGCCTTTTCAGGTTTTCGGCTTGCCGGGTGTACAGATTTTTTTCATTTCATCCCTTATTTTTGCCCGAACCCTTTTGGTTCGCCGGGAAGCCCTTATTTTTGCCTAGGTATGTCAACCTAGCGGGTCTTTTATTCATGCGTAGTATCTTTTCACTATGTCTGCATTAGCGGGGTGAGGAAGGTCGTCACCATCCATGGTGGTTAGGATCATGGCTCCTCCTGAGAACACATGTTTAACCACAAATGGCCCTTCGTATGTAGGGGTCCATTTACCCCGGGGATCACTTTGAGGAAGGATGATGCGCTTGATTACCAGGTCCCCAACTTGATACTCTTGTGGTCTGACTTTCTTGTTAAATGCCCAGATCATCCGTTTTTGGTACGTCTGACCATGACAGATAGCGGTGAGTCTCTTTTCATCAATCAGGTTTAATTGATCAAGCCGAGTCTGGATCCAGTCATCTTCGCTCAGATTTGCATCCTTCATTATCCAGAGAGAGGGTATCTGGACTTCAATTGGTAAGACTGCCTCCATGCCATAGACCAAGGAGAAAGGAGTTGCCCCGGTTGACGTCCTTGCTGAGGTACGGTACCCATGAAGAGCGAACGGTAACATCTCGTGCCAATCTTTATAGGTCACTGTCATCTTCTGCACAATTTTCTTGATATTCTTATTAGCTGCCTCTACAACCCCATTCATCTTTGGCCGGTAAGGAGAAGAGTTATGGTGCTGTATTTTGAATTGCTCGCAGAGCTCAGTGATCATCTTGTTATTGAGATTGGTACCATTGTCCGTAATGATTCTTTCTGGGACGCCGTACCGACAGATCAGGTTATGCCGGATGAAACTTGCCACGACGCTCTTGGTTATCGTTGCGTAGGAAGCTGCCTCAACCCACTTCGTGAAGTAATCGATCGCTACCAAGATGAAGCGATGCCCGTTGGATGTCGTCGGTCGGATCTCACCGATAATATCAATGCCCCACATTGCAAAAGGCCAAGGTGCCGTCAGGACGTTCAGAGGAACCGGAGGGATGTGCACCTTGTCAGCATAGATCTGGCATTTGTGACAAGTTCGAGAGTGTTGGTAACAATCGGCTTCCATTGTGGACCAGAAATATCCTGCCCGAAGGATTTTCTTTGCCATGGTATGTCCACTGGAATATGTTCTGAATGTACCTTCATGCAGTTCTATCATGATCTTCTCTGCTTCAGCCTTATCCACACAACGCAATAGAGTTGAATCATGATTCTGTTTGTAGAGAATGTCGTTGCTGAGGAAGAATTTTGCCGCAAACCTCCTCATGAACTTCTTGTCATTGACGGATGCATCTTCAGGGTATTCTTGAGCTTCCAAGTACCTCTTCACCTCATGATACCAGGGTTTTTCAGTCACCTTTTCGGCCTCAAGATCGCAGCAGTATGCCGGTTCGTCCAACTTCCAGATAATGATCCGGGGAGCTTCATTGTCCCATTTAACTTTGAACATTGAAGACATCGTAGCTAGTGTGTTTGCTAGCTGATTCTCCTCTCTTGGGAAGTGCTCAAAAGTTATCTCTTCAAAGTGGGGAAGCAAGGTCAACACATACTCCTTGTAAGGAATAAGATTTGGGTGTTTCGTATCTCACTCGCCTTTGATCTGATTGATCACGAGAGCGGAATCTCTGAAGACACTCAGAAATTTGATCCTTAAGTCGATTGCAGCTTGCAGACCCATGATACATGCCTCATATTCTGCCATGTTGTTGGTGCAGTTGAAACATAATTGGGCGGTGAGTGGAGTATGAGTTCCTTTAGGAGATATGATTACAGCGCCGACGCTGTTACCCAAAGCATTGGAGGCTCCGTCAAAATGCATAGACCATCGGGATCCTTCCTCAGGTCCTTCATCCGGTCCAGGTACTTCACAGTCAGTTACCACCATGATATCTTCGTCCGGAAAATCAAAGTTCAATGATTGGTAATCGTCCACAGGTTGGTGTGCCAAATGATCTGCCAGTACACTTCCTTTAATTGCTTTCTGAGTTGTGTACTGGATATCATATTCTGTCAAGATCATTTGCCATCTCGCTATTCTTCCAGACAGAGCAGGCTTTTCGAATATGTACTTGATAGGATCCATCTTTGAAATCAAAAGAGTAGTGTGAGTCAGCATATACTGTCTCAGTCGGCGAGCAGCCCATACCAGAGCGCAGCAAGTTTTCTCGAGCAGTGAGTAACGAGACTCACAGTCGATAAAATTTTTGCTCAAGTAATAAATAGCATGCTCTTTTCGGCCAAACTCGTCATGCTGCCCCAGCACACACCCCATTGAGTTATCAAGTACAGTCAAGTATAGTATCAGAGGTCTCCCTTCCACTGGTGGCATAAGAATGGGTGGCTCTTGGAGGTACTCCTTTATCTTTTCAAAAGCAGCCTGACACTCATCGTTCCAACGTACCACTTGATCTTTCTTCAGCAATTTGAAGATTGGCTCACAGGTAGCAGTTAGATGTGAGATGAAACGGGCTATGTAATTCAGTCGTCCCAGAAAGCCTCTGACTTCTTTCTCTGTCTTTGGAGTCGGCATCTCTTGTATGGCTTTTACCTTGGCAGGGTCCACCTGAATACCTTTATCACTTACAATGAAACCTAGCAATTTTTCGGACCTCACCCCAAAGGTGCATTTGTTGGGATTCAACCTCAGCTTGTATAACTTGAGTCGGTCAAACAGCTTCCTCAGATGATCAAGGTGCTCCTCCTCATTTTGGGACCTTGCAATCATGTCATCAACATATACCTCAATCTCATGATGGATCATATCATGAAATAAAGCAACCATGGCACGTTGATAGGTTGCCCCAGCATTTTTCAACCCGAACGGCATGACCTTGTAGCAGAAGGTGCCCCACTGAGTCACAAAGGTAGTCTTTTCCATATCTTTCGGAGCCATCTTGATCTGATTATACCCTGAAAAACCATCCATGAAGGAGAACACCTTGTGTTGAGCAGTATTGTCAACAAGGACGTCGATATGAGGTAAGGGGAAGTCATCCTTGGGGCTTGCCCTGTTTAGATCCCTGTAGTCGACACACATTCTGACTTTACCGTCCTTCTTCGGCACTGGCACCACATTGGCAACCCACTGAGGGTAAGAAGTTACTGCTAGAAACCCGGCATTGAATTGCTTCATAACCTCAGCCTTGATCTTTTCGGACATCTCTGGGCGCATACGGCGGACCTTTTGCTTTACCGGAGGGCAGTCTTCCTTGGTTGGCAGGTGATGAACTACAATGTCGGCATCCAAACCAGGTGTGATACGGTGGGAGAACTGACTTGGGTTTTTGCGTTTGTTTTCGCAAATGTTTCGGTTGAGCAAGAGTCGCCACCGACTTTTTATTTTATCCTAAGGAAAGGTTAAAAAGCACAGCAAAAACCTTTTGAGATGTTTTCTTGGGTTCGGGGAGTAGATTATAGAAAGGGAAGGTATTAGCACCCTTTCTATCCATGGTTATCCATGGGCTCTTAGTTACTTGCTTAGATCACTTGCCTTGTGTTTTCAATTGTTTTAAACGGTGCTTGAGTGTGTGGGTTTGAAAATGTTTTTGAAAAGAGGCCAATGTGGTGGCAACCTTTGTAATGATCCATGTGGGGATGTATACAAAGATGTATGTCTTTTGAAAAGGTTTTCATTTGTTTTTGAAAGTTGTTTTGAAAGTGTAGTGATGTGTGGTTTTTGAAATAGGCAAGTGTTTTGTTTTGCAAGTTTGATTCAAGTAACTAAGAGGTTATCTACTCCTAAATTTCTCAAAGATTATTGCTATGTTTTAACCCTTTTAACAAGTTTGTTCCACCATTGTATTTGGTGGACAACCTTGTGTTAGGATGTGGAAGGGACAGGCGCGGGTCATCGTTTTAGACCATAATTGCAACGGTGCCAAGTATCTTTGGGCATTTTCTTTAAGGGACTTGATCATTCAATTTGTTTGTTTTGCCCAAAGAGACCCAACATGCAATATGGCCCATTTATTTGAAGGCAACAAAGTGGAGTACCCTAGGGGTGCAAGTGTGATTTGTGTGTCCATTTTCATGCTCATTTGTCTTGAGATTAGGTCATAACTATTTTTTTGTCGTTTTTTCGCATACAAACCCTAATTCTAACATGTTATCATTAGAAAGCAATAAAGTGCGAAAATAAATTTACTAAGCTATTACAAAACCAAATATGGGAAGGGGGGTACAAATGTTCAAATGGGGATATTGACAAGTAATGTAAATCTAAATTATTACATCATTTTTGAATATTTGCAAGGTAAATAAATTGCATAATTAAATGGAAATTAAATAAATATGCAAAATGCAAAAAAGAAAGTTTTTATATGTATGAGAAAAGTATGGTTTATGTAAAATAAAATAAGAAAATAAAAAGGTATTATTTTGAGTATTTTTAACTTTTAGGGCAAAAACCCTAATTTTAAAGAAAATGTATTATTATTTAATTTAATACAAGTATTTACTTATTATGTACAAAAATAAAATAAAGTATAGTATATTTGTAAAAAGAGGGTATTTTTTAGTGTTTAAATAAAAAATAAAATATGCACATTTTTTAGTATTTTTACTCAAAATAAAATAATTAATTTTTTTGAAAATAGTATTTATTTATTTTTTATGTGAAATATTTTCAGAGGGTTATATAAAATAAAAATAAAAATAGAAGTATTTTTACATATTTTCCATTTATCCTAAATAATAATATGTATATATATTTATGTATAAACCAAAGGAAAATCAAATAAAATCAAATAAAAATCAAAAAATGGTGAGAAAAATATTTTCAAAATTTTAATATGCTGAGAAAAAATAAACAAGTCAAACAAAAAAAGAAAAAGTCAAAAAGAATTAAAAATAAGGCAAATGGGCTTAGGAGGGTGAGAAAATGGAAATAGGGTGCAAAAAGAAGAAACCACACAGGCCCAGCCCATGTGGCTTCATCTTCAACCTTCGTTCAACAACGTTCAAAAAACACGCGCCCTGTACTCCAGCTGCTAACTCCTGATTCCTGGCTTTTTAACAAAAACTCATAACATAAAAAATGCTCAGCATGAAGAGACGATTCTAACCATGTATAGAACTTGACCTAACTCTCTAAGATGAGGGAGAATTTCTCCTCCCCCAAATCCTAACCTAGTTTTTCTGCCATTTTCAAACTCCAAATTCTCTCTACTCAGGAAAAAGAAATGAAATGTAAAGATATGTACATGTTCAGGGCTATGAGTAGAACCTTGTTTCTTCACAAACTTAAGACTAAAGATACATGATAAGAGAGATACGAGTTCAAAGTTTTACCTGTGCAGTTGAACTTCTATCTGGAGAATGAGGAACTTCTAGTGCAAGGTGATGATTGGAAAATCTTCCTTGAGGTCCAAGGATGCTGTTTCAATGCTTACTTTGTCTTAGAACCTCTTGTATCGAGCTGTGGAACTTCAACTGCAAAAGGAAAAAATGAAAATGGTGGAAGCTGTTAGAGGGGTTACAGGTCAGGTTTTAGGTCATGGTTAGCTTGCATACATGCTAGGGAATGTGTATGAATTGATTTTGGTAAGAATGCTCGAGGGAAATGGGAGTTGGCACTCAAACTGCAGAGGCAACTCTGTTTTTGCAGTTTGAGGATGATTCTGAGATGGAGGGTGCTTTGGAGGTCAAGGGCTCGTGCAAAAGCTTGGATATGTTCTTTGGAATGTGTTTGATTAGTTTTGTGTTGTGTGTCTATGCTGGTATGAGAGTTGTTACAAGTTATGGACTTTTCTTCTATGTGAAGCAACAAAATGCAACTTGGCTTTCTAGGTCAGTAGAGGACCCCCTAATGTGCTGCATAAGCTTCTCTTGATCAGTGTGTTATGCACATAATCTTGTGCCAAGCAGATTTTCCATGTACTTGTTGGATTTCTAATTTGACATAAAGCTACTTTATACAAAAATGGCCAATTTGCTTTATCCATATTGGGATTAAACCCTCATACAATGCTTGCACTCAAAGAACAACACTTTAAAACACTGAATATGCATTAAATTATGGAGTGTAACTTGGTTTAAGGACCTGTAATCTTGCCTAAAGCATGCTGAGTTCAAATGGTAAGGTTATGGACATGTTTTGATGAAGAACAAAAGTGAATTTTTGCCAACTTGTGAAATTCGAATCTCTCAAGTTATGAGGTTGTTTGAGGAGTTCTTGGACATTTTGGAAAGCTTGGAATGTGTACTACAATCCATCTTTGAAATGCAAATTGAAATTCCAAGTGGAAGGGTATGAAAAATGTCCTTGAAGTGGGGTAGAAAACCTTGTCAAAATAGGTTAAAATTTCACTAAGTTAAAAATGGTTTAGTGCCCTTATTCAAAAAATTGTAACTTGAGATACAAGCTTCAAATGAGAAAACTTTGTGAATCAAAGTTGTAGATTATGCAACAAGCTACAACTTTCATGTTTTGACTTTTGTTTGAATCCAAATGGATCTTGGTGAAAAGATGGGGCAAATTTGGGGAAAAAATTAGGGTTTTTCATAACTTAGAAAAATTCTAAGTTATGAAAAATTCCATTTTCAAACCCTAACTTGCATTTTGTGATTTCTTGGTGAACAAGTTTCATGATTTGGCATGTTTTGATGGAAAATGAATCTTGACTCTTGATTTTGACCAAAAAGTCAAAGTTTGACTTTTCAGTGTATAGTCAAAATTGATCAATTGACTGGGAAATTCAACTGTCAATCTTGTGTACTTGGGATCTTTTGAGCTTGATGAATGTGTCAAGACCATTTCATTGAGTCCTTGAGTCCATATGTGAGCTTGATTTGCCATTGGCTAGGTCAAACAGTCAAAAATTGCCTTTGTGCAGTCAAAACCCTAAAAATGACCATTTTGCCCTTTTGGTGATCTGACCAAATTTCTTGTGGAATTATGATCCAAACTTGATCAAATGGTCCATATGAGTTCGTAATGTTGATGTGGCTCAAATTTCATGAGATTTGACTGTCAATTGGCCACAGTTGACTTTTTCCCCAATACAGTTGATTTCTAGGTCAACTGCCCAATTGACTGGGCAAAACTTGGAATCAAGACTTGAAACTTGGCATGGGTAAACTTGGGAGTCCAACATGAAGCATGAAAGTCATCTTAGGCATTTTAGGTCAAAACATCCTTGGGCAAACACAAACCCTAATTTGAGTCCACAGTGCAAGGAGAAGTCTTGAGCAGAGGAAACCCTAACTGGATCTTGATCTTCAAAGGTCTTGTGATGAGAAAATGTTGAGGAAATGGGAGGGCAAATTTTGGGGTACAACAGTTGCCCCTGTTCAATCTTCTTGAACCTGAAGAGTTAGATTGGCAAGTTTGCCTTTCGCGACTCGAGGGTAAAAGGAGATTGGACACTAGAGTGCCCGGAAATTTGCACTCGCATGTTGAAGTATCAGCAATGTGATGTCAGGAATGGGCTTACAGATGCCATTTGGAGAGGTGGTAGATAGGGAGATGGGCTTATAGATGCCATCTGGAGACGTGACAGAACCTTGTCGGGAATGGGCTTATGGATGCCATTTGGAAGTGTCGATCGCATAAGAGATTCCTTAGCGAGAACTTGTGTATTTGAGAAAGACGGATGTTTTCCTGGCTTGTTACAGGTGTTTGATCTTCAGTCTCCTTATGCAGATATGCCCTGGCTGGATACAGGTATCGAATCTACAATTGGTTGCTCACAAATGTGCCCTGGCTGGATACAGGAGTCGAATCTGGAAATAGTCGTTAATAGATGTGCCCTGGCTGGATACAGGAATCGAATCTTCGAACTCTTCAGACGTGCCCTGGCTAGATACAGGAATCGAGTCTGGAAACGTGGTCAACAGATATGCCCTGGCTGGATACAGGAATCGAATCTGGAGATGTTGTAGTTGATAGATGTGCCCTGGCTGGATACAGGAATCGAATCTTCGAACTCTTCAGACGTGCCCTGGCTAGATACAGGAATCGAGTCTGGAAACGTGGTCAACAGATATGCCCTGGCTAGATACAGGAATCGAATCTGGAGATGTTGTAGTTGATAGATGTGCCCTGGCTGGATACAGGAATCGAATCTTCGAACTCTTCAGACGTGCCCTGGCTAGATACAGGAATCGAGTCTGGAAACGTGGTCAACAGATATGCCCGGGCTAGATACAGGTATCGAATCTGGAATTGTGACAGTTGAAGGTAGTTGTTTTTTGGGATTGTCTTTTTCCTGAAAAGGCAAAAACGTAAGTTGTATGCAATGTCATGATGTATGATATGCATGATGTCATGATGTTCAACCTGAGATGGTGTTGTATGCGTTTTATAATATATGTAAGCAAGGTGTATGAAAATGTGAAATGTTTATGAATGTAATTTCGTCTTAGGAAAACGAATCCTTGACGAACGGCCGGGGAGTTGCTCTGTGGAAGAGATACGTGGCCGAAGTTTTGATGAGAGGCCTGTTGAGGACTTTAATGATGGATTCCGCTGAGGATAATGACGATAAACTCCGCTGGGGATTGAAGGAACTTTGCCGAGGGCGGTCTTCCGTGGTTTTTAGCGGAGGATAACCCAGTTATAAGTCCTTGTGAGGAAATAACTCTAAATAAAACTCGGGAGAGACGTCCGTGTACTATAGGGAACAAGCTTCCGGAATCTACTGGGGATGAGCTTTAAGACCTGCCGGGGAATGTTGTGACTTTAGGATCGACGGGGGACCAACTCTGCTTGGGGAAAGTACTACTGAACCTTGTTTTACTCTGCGGGGAGTTGAGATGATTTGGCCACATTCTTCAGTTGAAACTACCTTGGTACCTTGGCGGACAAAACAACCAGACTGCATTAGACAACTTCACATTGCCCCTGTCTCTGATGTCACCTGTAATCAATCTCTTGTTTCATATGCAAATATTTATGAATCAGCAATTTAATGTCAAATGCATATATCAAAAATGAACATTGGACGTTCTTCGCAAGACAAAACAGAAAAAGGAAAACAATGGTAATTTGTATGGACAAGTGAATTTGTATTGATTTAAACTTTGCCTGTGAATAGGCGTTTTTGTACAAGAGGCTGACATCCTAGTAAGAGGATGCCGCCAAATAACATAGAGTTTACAATTTGAAAAAGGAAACAAAACAGCTATGTGGACAATCCCACTGGGTTCCAACTCTGCTATCGCCTTTATGTCTTCGAACGTCTCATCGCTTTGTTGCCTAATTTGAAGATGAAGCTGATTGGTCAATGCCGAAATCTGGAGCCAGATAGTTGATGCCGAATTCCGGATGTGAAGTGATCCAATGAGACATAGTGTTACGCTTTTATCCCTAACTTTTGCCTGGACCGCCCTTTCGGGTTTTCAGTCCACCGGGATACCCATTTTTGCCCAAGCCGCCCTTTCAGGTTTTCGACTTGCCGGGTGTACAGATTTTTATTCATTTCATCCCTTATTTTTGCCCGAACCCTTTTGGTTCACCGGGAAGCCCTTATTTTTTCCTAGGTATGTCAACCTAGCGGGTCTTTTATTTATGCGTAGTATTTTTTCACTATGTCTGCATTGGCGGGGTGAGGAAGGTCGTCACCATCCATGGTGGTTAGGATCATGGCTCCTCCTGAGAACACACGTTTAACCACAAATGGCCCATCGTAAGTAGGGGTCCATTTGCCCCGGGGATCACTTTGAGGAAGGATGATGCGTTTGATTACCAGGTCCCCAACTTGATACTCTTGCAGTCTGACTTTCTTGTTAAATTCCCTGATCATTCGTTTCTGATACGTTTGACCATGACAGATAGCAGTGAGCCTCTTTTCGTCAATCAGATTTAATTGATCAAGTCGAGTCTGGATCCAATCATCTTCATTCAAGTCTGCATCCTTCATTATCCGGAGAGAGGGTATCTGGACTTCAATTGGTAAGACTGCCTCCATGCCATAGACCAAGGAGAAGGGAGTTGCCCCGGTTGACGTTCTGGCTGAGGTACGGTACCCATGCAGAGCGAACGGTAACATCTCGTGCCAATCTTTATAGGTCACTGTCATCTTCTGCACAATTTTCTTGATATTTTTATTGGCTGCCTCTACAGCCCCATTCATCTTCGGCCGGTAGGGAGAAGAATTGTGGTGCTGTATCTTGAATTGTTCAGAGTTCAGTGATCATTTTGTTATTGAGATTGGTACCATTGTCCGTAATGATTCTTTCCGGGACGCCGTACCGACAGATCAGGTTATGCCGGATGAAACGTGCCACGACGCTCTTGGTTACTGTGGCGTAGGACGCTGCCTCAACCCACTTCGTGAAGTAATCGATCGCCACCAAGATGAAGCGATGCCCATTGGATGCCGTCGGTCGGATCTCACTGATCATATCGATGCCCCACATTGCAAAAGGCCAAGGTGCCGTCAGGACATTCAAAGGAACCGGAGGGATATGCACCTTGTCAGCATAGATCTGGCATTTATGACAAGTTCGGGAATGTTGGTAACAATCGGCTTCCATTGTGGACCAGAAATATCCTGCCCGAAGGATTTTCTTAGCCATGGTGTGTCCACTGGAATGTGTTCCAAACGCGCCTTCATGTAATTCCATCATAATTTTCTCTGCTTCAGCCTTATCCACACAACGTAGCAGAGTTGAATCATGATTCCGTTTGTAGAGAATGCCGTTGCTGAGGAAGAATTTTGCGGCAAACCTCCTCATGAACTTCTTATCATTGATAGATGCACCTTCAGGGTATTCCTGAGCTTCCAAGTACCTCTTCACCTCATGATACCAGGGTTTTTCGGTCACCTTCTCAGCCTCGAGCTCGCAGCAGTATGCCGGTTCATTCAACTTCCAGATAATGATTCGGGGAGCCTCATTGTCCCATTTAACTTTGAACATTGAAGACATCGTAGCTAGGGCGTCCGCTAGCTGATTCTCCTCTCTAGGGAAGTGTTCGAAAGTTATCTCTTCAAAGTGGGGAAGCAAGGTCAACACATACTCCTTGTAAAGAATAAGATTCGGGTGTTTCGTATCCCACTCGCCTTTGATCTGATTGATCACGAGAGCGGAATCTCCGAAAACACTTAGAAATTTGATCCTTAAGTCGATTGCAGCTTGTAAACCCATGATACATGCCTCATATTCTGCCATATTGTTGGTGCAGCTGAAACATAATCGGGCGGTGAGGGGAGTATGAGTTCCTTTGGGAGATATGATTACAGCGCCGACGCCGTTACCCAAAGCATTGGAGGCTCCATCAAAATGCATAGACCATCGGGATCCTTCCTCAGGTCCTTCATCCGGTTCAAGTACTTCACAGTCTGTTACCACCATGATGTCTTCGTCCGGAAAATCAAAGTTCAATGATTGGTAATCGTCCACAGGTTGGTGTGCCAAATGATCCGCCAGTACACTTCCCTTAATTGCTTTCTGAGTTGTATACTGGATGTCATATTCTGTCAAGATCATTTGCCATCTCGCTATTCTTCCAGACAGAGCGGGCTTTTCAAATATGTACTTGATGGGATCCATCTTTGAAATCAATAAAGTAGTGTGAGTCAGCATATACTGTCTCAGCCGGCGAGCAGCCCATACAAGAGCGCAACAAGTTTTCTCAAGCAGTGAGTAACGAGACTCACAGTCGGTAAACTTTTTGCTCAAGTAATAAATAGCGTGCTCTTTTCGGCCAGACTCGTCATGCTGCCCCAGCACACACCCCATTGAATTGTCAAGTACTGTCAAGTATAGTATTAGAGGTCTTCCTTCCACCGGTGGCATAAGAATGGGTGGCTCTTGGAGATATTCCTTTATCTTTTCAAAGGCGGCCTGACATTCATCATTCCAGCGTACTACTTGATCTTTCTTCAGCAATTTGAAGATTGGCTCACAAGTAGCAGTCAGATGTGAGATGAATCGGGCAATGTAATTCAGTCGTCCCAGGAAGCCTCTGACTTCTTTCTCTGTTTTTGGAGTCGGCATTTCTTGTATGGCTTTTACCTTGGCAGGGTCCACCTGAATACCTTTATCACTTACAATGAAACCTAGCAATTTTCCGGATCTTACCCCAAAGGTGCATTTGTTGGGATTCAACCTCAGCTTGTATAACTTGAGTCGGTCAAACAACTTCCTCAGATGGTCAAGGTGCTCCTCCTCAGTTTGAGACCTTGCAATCATGTCATCAACGTATACCTCAATCTCATGATGGATCATATCATGAAATAAAGCAACCATGGCACGTTGATAGGTTGCCCCAGCGTTTTTCAATCCGAATGGCATGACCTTATAACAGAAAGTGCCCCACTGAGTTACAAAGGTAGTCTTCTCCATATCTTCCGGAGCCATCTTGATCTGATTATACCCTGAAAAACCGTCCATGAAGGAGAACACCTTGTGTTGAGCTGTATTGTCAACAAGGACATCAATGTGAGGTAGGGGGAAGTCATCCTTGGGGCTGGCCCTGTTCAGATCCCTGTAGTCAACACACATTCTGACCTTACCGTCCTTCTTTGGTACCGGCACCACGTTGGCAACCCACTGAGGGTAAGAAGTCACTGCAAGGAACCCGGCATCAAACTGTTTCATAACCTCGGCCTTGATCTTTTCAGACATCTCTGGACGCATCCGTCGGACTTTTTGCTTTACCGGAGGGCAATCTTCCTTGGTTGGCAGGTGGTGAACTACAATGTCGGCATCCAACCCAGGCATATCTTCATAGGACCAAGCAAAAATTTCCATGTAATCTTGTAGCATCTGGATCAATCGTTGCTTCACGCTGAGCTCTAGATTGGCACCAATCTTGACCTCTTTCCTATCTGTCTCGGTACCCAGGTTAATTGTCTCCACCGGCTCTTCGTGTGGCTGAATAGCTCTTTCTTCCTGGAGTAGCAGTCTCGCAAGTTCACCAGGCACTTCGCAATCATCTTCACCTTCGTCTTCGGCCAAGTTGATCGGATTTTCGAAGTCATAACTGGCGGTAGCAGAGCTGTTACCAGTGAGATCCAGAGTGGATTGAAACCTGTATAAGTGAGTGTGTGTAAATATAGCTGTTTTGCAATATATATAACACAGAAAGGAAAAGAGCACAAGATTTGAAATGCAACAAACGTCCAATGTTTTGATTGATGATATATGAAAATGTCATACAAAAAGCCCTCACAAATGGAGCTACGATGCCCCGGGTAGGACACCGAGCCAACAAAGTTTTAACATATTGTTTGCTACAAATTTGGAAATCAAAAGAAATCAATTACTGCGTGACAAATGTGATAGGTGTAAAATCCTTTGCCGTCCAGTTGCTTGGTCCGTTGCTGGTAGTCGGGTAGATCCAACTGTCAAATTCTGCTTCCTCCACATCCTCCTCGATAGCATTCACCCTTGAGCTGGAGATAAACACCGGAGCCTTTCTGACCTTCTCCTTGCGCACAGCCCTCTGAGCCTCTGCAGTAAAGCCCAGCCCAAACTTGTCATTCTTCTGAGTGAAGTCAGGAAGCTGACCCCAGTTTGCACAATTGCCTTTCTGAACCACAGCCCGGGCATCCCTTAGGGAAGCCATCTTCAAGGAAACATTCTCTTCGACTGTTGTTTCTGCTGCTGCTGAAATTGGATGCACCTCCTCGAAATGCTGAAAGGGGGTTTCAATAAACTCCCCATCCATCTCAATGTATCTGAAGGAATTCAAATGGCTCACCATATACTCCTCTTCTCCTTGCACAGTGACGATCTTCCCTCTAACAGGGTACTTCAGCTTCTGGTGCAAGGTAGAGGTCACTGCCCCAGCTTTATGGATCCAAGGTCGACCCAGTAGACAAGAGTACGATGGACGTATATCCATCACATAAAAAGTAGAGTCAAACACTTGAGAGCCCACACGAATAGGGATGTTAACCTCTCCATGAACCATCCTTTTTGAACCGTCAAAGGCCCTGACGATGATATGGCTGGGCTTCAGTTCTAGGCCTTCATAATCCAAACGGTCTAAAGCCTTTTTCGGTAGAACATTCAAAGAAGAACCAGTATCCACCAATACATGCGCCAGAGTAGTGCCCCTGCATTCGATAGAGACATGCAGGGCATCATTGTGGTCTCTTCCCTTCGCAGTCAGGTCAGCATCTGAAAAACCCAGGCCATTGTCTGCTGTCAGATTTGCTACGCAATCAGTGAACTGGATTGCAGACGTCTCCTGCGGCACATGGGCCGTCTTGAGAAATGAGATCAAGGCCTTAGCATGGGCCTCGGAGCATAGCAATAAGGAGAGCATGGAGATCTTGGAGGGCGTATGCCCCAGCTGCTCGACAACATTGAAATCACTTTTCTTTAT
The DNA here is from genome assembly GCA_948472305.1 of Vicia faba. Lineage (NCBI taxonomy): Eukaryota > Viridiplantae > Streptophyta > Magnoliopsida > Fabales > Fabaceae > Vicia > Vicia faba. The sequence goes on from OX451740.1 coordinate 836,309,556, forward strand.
TATTTTCAGGATCTCCTCCATTTCTTGTTGGGAGGCCTCAGCATTTATAGGTATTGGTGCCTCCATCCGGGCAGGCTCTTCTTCAATCCCTTTGCCCCGAGCATTAGATGACTCGGCGGCAGGGGAAACAACTTGATCAGCAACAGTAACAAGTACACTTGTAGGTGTTATAAGGAGGGGTCTTCGAATAGCGGGCGGTGCAATGTCAGGCGAGAAGAGCCTGCCACTGCGGGTGACCTTGGCTGGACCAGTGATATCGCAGATACTGGCGCCAGTGTCGAATTCTTGTTTGATTCCATTTACATATACGTCTGCCCCATAATGCCAGGGGACAGCTTTATCAGATACGTAGGGGAGAGGCCCCGGAACTGTAATAACCACAGGTGCAACAGTCATGATTTGAACAGGCTTCTTCGGGGGAGCCTTGATTGGATTATTGAAGATGGTAACCACAGAAACTTCTTTTATCGGAACCAACTGAACAACAGACTTCTTAAACAGAATCTCCTTGCTATCCATTAGGCTTTGGACGCCTAACCTCAGCAAGGGGCAACCAGACAGGGAAACAGCACAGAACAGGCAACCTTCACTGCAACCCGGAAATAAACCGGCCCGCAGTAGGTTCTTCTTAACGGTCTTCAGAGGGGTAACAACTTCATTTACCGAAACAGCATACAATTCTTCCTCAATGGCATTTACTCTATGCTGGGGCATAGGAGCAGTTACAACATTTGGTCTCTCCGGCGCCTCGAACTGAATTTCCTTTGCGTCGATCAGATCTTGCACTTTGTTTCTCAAGGCCCAGCAATCATCAGTAGTGTGCCCGGGACTATCAGAATGATAAGCACACCGGGCATTTGGGTTATACTTAGGAGACGCAGTGTTGACGACCTAGGAGCTTCTTTGAGGGTCACCAGGTTGGTGGATAACAGTTGGGGTAAAATTTGAGATAAGGTCATACTCAGTCGGGTATACTGCCTCTTGGGCCTTTCGCTTCTTTGTTGATTGTACTGCTGAGGAGAAGCAACAGGTTTCGAGATGACCAAAGCATTGACGGCTTGGCGACTTTCGGACTTGACTTGTCTTCTAGGACCATAGACGGCACTTGCTTCTTTCTTAAACGGCCTCTTCTCAGCACTTGTGGAGGTAGCCTTTTGTATCTTGCCTGACCTGATGCCAGCTTCAATTCTTTCTCCCGTCAATATCAAATCTGTAAACCCAGCGGAGGAGTTACCAACCAAATGATTGAAAAACGGACCAGACAATGTCCCTAGGAACATATCAACCAGCTCTCGATCAGTTAATGGAGGCTGCACCCTGCCAGCCAAATCTCTCCATTTTTGAGCGTACTCTTTGAACCCTTCACCCGTTCCTAGAGACATACCCTGAAGTTGGGTACGCGTAGGAGCGAGATCAGAATTGTATTGGTATTGTCTGTAGAATGCGGTTGCCAAATCTTCCCAGTGTCGGATGCTAGTTCCATCTAATTGGTAGAACCATTCAAGCTGTGACCCCGAGAGGCTATCTTGGAAGAAGTGAATCCAAAGATTCTTATCCGCCGTATAAGGTTGGATCTTCCTCACGTACGACCTTAGATGCAGCTTTGGGCAGGAAACCCCATCATACTTGGCGAAGGCAGGCGCCTTAAACTTGTGTGGAATTACCACCCCAGAAGATAACCCCAAATCTCCGAAATCCAGTCCCGGCACATTCTGAATTTCCATGGCGCTCAAGCGATCCTCCAATTGTTTGTACCTGTCAGCAGCAGGTGGGTATTGTTCGTCGTTATAGTCCGTCTCGTTGTCGGAGACTGCGGGACTAGGAGCTCCTCCCCCTTGGGGACTGTTTTTCTCAGCAGAAGAAGTAGTTGGATCAGCTTCATTATGGAGTGTGTTCCCAAATCTGCGTCCGGTGTTTGAACAACACAGTCCTCTTTTTCTTCTTCTTCTTCAGGAGTAGAGTCTTCAATTCTTGCTGACCTTGGGCTAGGCTTAGGACCATCTCTTGAAACTGTGCACTTTGGGCCTGAAGGGCCTTGATTGCTTGCTCACTGGAGGAGTCTGGATTCAAGATGACTGTGCAAAATAAACAGCGAAGGAGATTAAGCAACCTGTGAAATAGGGTACCTGCTATGCATATGGTGCAATGGAATGTGTATGCTTTATGTTTTCAAAGACAAACAAGATTCAACTTTGTAGACAAAAAGGGAAACACACTTCATTAGATTAAAATTTCAATTGTTCAACAACTTGCCCTTAGGCATTACAGGAATGAAAAATACTGGAAAGGAAATAAAACTGTAAAAGGAAACATCCAAAGCTCATCAATGCTCCCATGGCCTCCTCTTTTCAGTGCTGATGTAGTTGTTCAGGACCCGTTCTTCCTCCAATTGCTTAGTCAGCCTCTGGATCTTCCGTTCCTGCTCATTGAATTTCTCCCGATAGAAATCCCGTTCTTCCTTTAGCTGTGCCCAAGATCTCTTCATGGTGTCAAAATCAGTAGGTATCTGAGGAGGGAGGATAGTTGGAGGAACCCCATCTTCAACAGGAGGCTCAAGAATGAGAGGTCTAACAGCTTCGTAGGGCATACCTAACCTTTGAGCACGGATGCGGACCCATTTGCAATAGGGCTTCAATGGCAGAGAAGTCTTTGGTCCCAACTCATGTGGGTTGGCTTTGTGGATTCTGTCCCAAGCTCTAATGAATCCCTGGCGTAGTTTGTCACTGTCTGCCTGAAACTCAAAATGGAAGTGAGGAACCAGCATTTCATGAGGCCCATCTCCTCTGGCTCTTCCAAACTGACGGAGAGCTAAGCATGGATTGTAAGAGATACCACCTTGGATACCAATCAAACATTTGGGTATTCTCCGCAACGGTCAATAACAGCTACCTCATCCAAACCTCTGAGAGTCCAGATGATGTCATTATCAGTGAGAGACATTAACCTCCGAGCCCAACCTTTTCCTTCTTCATTCTTCAGCACGAACTTAGGAAGGTGCGAAATAAACCACCTTACTAGCAAAGGAGCACAACACCACGGAGTTCCCCGTTTTCGAGTAGTACGAGCATAGAGTTGTTGTAGAATATCACCCAAAAGAGTGGGTACCGGATTCCGAGACATGAAGATCCTTATGACATGGATACTGATAAAGGTGTCGGGGTTGGGAAACAATACCAGACCATAGATCAAAAGAGCCAGAATATCCTCGTACGCCTTAAAGTCCAAGTCATTCCAGAAATCATTAGCCTTGCCAACCAGAAATTTGACCAAAAAGCCCTTGACCCCATTTCTAGTTTCCCAGTTGGACAATACCTCTTCTTTGGTCAAGGGGAGAATTGCAGCAATCTCTTCAGGCCTAGGAGTCTTTTCCAAACCAGTGAATGGAGTTTGTTCCAAGACAGGGATCCCGAGCAAATAAGAGAACTCTTCCAGGGTAGGAACCAGCTGGAAGTCTTAAAAGGTGAAACAATGGTACAGAGGGTCATAAAACTGGGTCAGAACACTTATCAGTTGTTGGTCCCATTTTGCAGTGACCAAGCCAAGGAGAGAACCATGTCTGTTGATGAAGGAGGAAGTGTTTGGAATCCTTCCAACCAAATCCTTGAGTAACACTGGTGGTTGAACAAAGTTGAGCCGGACAGTATTCCTACGCACGGGCATCATGATGTCCTACAAAACAGAGCAAAGATGAAACCTTTTTTTTGTCAAGATCATTTGCCATCTCGCTATTCTTCCAGACAGAGCAGGTTTTTCGAATATGTACTTGATGGGATCCATCTTTGAAATCAAAAGAGTAGTGTGAGTCAGCATATACTGTCTCAGTCGGCGAGCAGCCCATACCAGAGCGCAGCAAGTTTTCTCGAGCAGTGAGTAATGAGACTCACAATCGGTAAAATTTTTGCTCAAGTAATAAATAGCATGCTCTTTTCGGCCAAACTCGTCATGCTGCCCCAGCACACACCCCATTGAGTTATCAAGTACAGTCAAGTATAGTATCAGAGGTCTCCCTTCCACTGGTGGCATAAGAATGGGTGGCTCTTGGAGGTACTCCTTTATCTTTTCAAAAGCAGCCTGACACTCATCGTTCCAACGTACCACTTGATCTTTCTTCAGCAATTTGAAGATTGGCTCACAGGTAGCAGTTAGATGTGAGATGAAACGGGCTATGTAATTCAGTCGTCCCAGAAAGCCTCTGACTTCTTTCTCTGTCTTTGGAGTCGGCATCTCTTGTATGGCTTTTACCTTGGCAGGGTCCACCTGAATACCTTTATCACTTACAATGAAACCTAGCAATTTTTCGGACCTCACCCCAAAGGTGCATTTGTTGGGATTCAACCTCAGCTTGTATAACTTGAGTCGGTCAAACAGCTTCCTCAGATGATCAAGGTGCTCCTCCTCAGTTTGGGACCTTGCAATCATGTCATCAACATATACCTCAATCTCATGATGGATCATATCATGAAATAAAGCAACCATGGCACGTTGATAGGTTGCCCCAGCATTTTTCAACCCGAACGGCATGACCTTGTAGCAGAAGGTGCCCCACTGAGTCACAAAGGTAGTCTTTTCCATATCTTTCGGAGCCATCTTGATCTGATTATACCCTGAAAAACCATCCATGAAGGAGAACACCTTGTGTTGAGCAGTATTGTCAACAAGGACGTCGATATGAGGTAAGGGGAAGTCATCCTTGGGGCTTGCCCTGTTTAGATCCCTGTAGTCGACACACATTCTGACTTTACCGTCCTTCTTCGGCACTGGCACCACATTGGCAACCCACTGAGGGTAAGAAGTTACTGCTAGAAACCCGGCATTGAATTGCTTCATAACCTCAGCCTTGATCTTTTCGGACATCTCTGGGCGCATACGGCGGACCTTTTGCTTTACCGGAGGGCAGTCTTCCTTGGTTGGCAGGTGATGAACTACAATGTCGGCATCCAAACCAGGTGTGATACGGTGGGAGAACTGACTTGGGTTTTTGCGTTTGTTTTCGCAAATGTTTCGGTTGAGCAAGAGTCGCCACCGACTTTTTATTTTATCCTAAGGAAAGGTTAAAAAGCACAGCAAAAACCTTTTGAGATGTTTTCTTGGGTTCGGGGAGTAGATTATAGAAAGGGAAGGTATTAGCACCCTTTCTATCCATGGTTATCCATGGGCTCTTAGTTACTTGCTTAGATCACTTGCCTTGTGTTTTCAATTGTTTTAAATGGTGCTTGAGTGTGTGGGTTTGAAAATGTTTTTGAAAAGAGGCCAATGTGGTGGCAACCTTTGTAATGATCCATGTGGGGATGTATACAAAGATGTATGTCTTTTGAAAAGGTTTTCATTTGTTTTTGAAAGTTGTTTTGAAAGTGTAGTGATGTGTGGTTTTTGAAATAGGCAAGTGTTTTGTTTTGCAAGTTTGATTCAAGTAACTAAGAGGTTATCTACTCCTAAATTTCTCAAAGATTATTGTTATGTTTTAACCCTTTTAACAAGTTTGTTCCACCATTGTATTTGGTGGACAACCTTGTGTTAGGATGTGGAAGGGACAGGCGCGGGTCATCGTTTTAGACCATAATTGCAACGGTGCCAAGTATCTTTGGGCATTTTCTTTAAGGGACTTGATCATTCAATTTGTTTGTTTTGCCCAAAGAGACCCAACATGCAATATGGCCCATTTATTTGAAGGCAACAAAGTGGAGTACCCTAGGGGTGCAAGTGTGATTTGTGTGTCCATTTTTATGCTCATTTGTCTTGAGATTAGGTCATAACTATTTTTTTTGTCGTTTTTTCGCATACAAACCCTAATTCTAACATGTTATCATTAGAAAGCAATAAAGTGCGAAAATAAATTTACTAAGCTATTACAAAACCAAATATGGGAAGGGGGGTACAAATGTTCAAATGGGGATATTGACAAGTAATGTAAATCTAAATTATTACATCATTTTTGAATATTTGCAAGGTAAATAAATTGCATAATTAAATGGAAATTAAATAAATATGCAAAATGCAAAAAAGAAAGTTTTTATATGTATGAGAAAAGTATGGTTTATGTAAAATAAAATAAGAAAATAAAAAGGTATTATTTTGAGTATTTTTAACTTTTAGGGCAAAAACCCTAATTTTAAAGAAAATGTATTATTATTTAATTTAATACAAGTATTTACTTATTATGTACAAAAATAAAATAAAGTATAGTATATTTGTAAAAAGAGGGTATTTTTTAGTGTTTAAATAAAAAATAAAATATGCACATTTTTTGGTATTTTTACTCTAAGTATATATATATATATATATATATATATATATATATATATATATATATATATATATATATATATATATATATATATATATATATATATATATATATATATATATATATATATATATATATATATATATATATATATATATATATATATATATATATATATATATATATATATATATATATATATATATATATATATATATATATATATATATATATATATATATATATATATATATATATATATATATATATATATATATATTCATATTATCCTAAATATGTATTATATATATAAATAATAATAATAATTAATTTTTTTGAAAATAGTATTTATTTTTTTTTATGTGAAATATTTTCAGAGGGTTATATAAAATAAAAATAAAAATAGAAGTATTTTTACATATTTTCCATTTATCCTAAATAATAATATGTATATATATTTATGTATAAACCAAAGGAAAATCAAATAAAATCAAATAAAAATCAAAAAATGGTGAGAAAAATATTTTCAAAATTTTAATATGCTGAGAAAAAATAAACAAGTCAAACAAAAAAAGAAAAAGTCAAAAAGAATTAAAAATAAGGCAAATGGGCTTAGGGGGGTGAGAAAATGGAAATAGGGTGCAAAAAGAAGAAACCACACAGGCCCAGCCCATGTGGCTTCATCTTCAACCTTCGTTCAACAACGTTCAAAAAACACGCGCCCTGTACTCCAGCTGCTAACTCCTGATTCCTGGCTTTTTAACAAAAACTCATAACATAAAAAATGCTCAGCATGAAGAGACGATTCTAACCATGTATAGAACTTGACCTAACTCTCTAAGATGAGGGAGAATTTCTCCTCCCCCAAATCCTAACCTAGTTTTTCTGCCATTTTCAAACTCCAAATTCTCTCTACTCAGGAAAAAGAAATGAAATGTAAAGATATGTACATGTTCAGGGCTATGAGTAGAACCTTGTTTCTTCACAAACTTAAGACTAAAGATACATGATAAGAGAGATACGAGTTCAAAGTTTTACCTGTGCAGTTGAACTTCTATCTGGAGAATGAGGAACTTCTAGTGCAAGGTGATGATTGGAAAAGCTTCCTTGAGGTCCAAGGATGCTGTTTCAATGCTTACTTTGTCTTAGAACCTCTTGTATCGAGCTGTGGAACTTCAACTGCAAAAGGAAAAAATGAAAATGGTGGAAGCTGTTAGAGGGGTTACAGGTCAGGTTTTAGGTCATGGTTAGCTTGCATACATGCTAGGGAATGTGTATGAATTGATTTTGGTAAGAATGCTCGAGGGAAATGGGAGTTGGCACTCAAACTGCAGAGGCAACTCTGTTTTTGCAGTTTGAGGATGATTCTGAGATGGAGGGTGCTTTGGAGGTCAAGGGCTCGTGCAAAAGCTTGGATATGTTCTTTGGAATGTGTTTGATTAGTTTTGTGTTGTGTGTCTATGCTGGTATGAGAGTTGTTACAAGTTATAGACTTTTCTTCTATGTGAAGCAACAAAATGCAACTTGGCTTTCTAGGTCAGTAGAGGACCCCCTAATGTGCTGCATAAGATTCTCTTGATCAGTGTGTTATGCACATAATCTTGTGCCAAGCAGATTTTCCATGTACTTGTTGGATTTCTAATTTGACATAAAGCTACTTTATACAAAAATGGCCAATTTGCTTTATCCATATTGGGATTAAACCCTCATACAATGCTTGCACTCAAAGAACAACACTTTAACACACTGAATATGCATTAAATTATGGAGTGTAACTTGGTTTAAGGACCTGTAATCTTGCCTAAAGCATGCTGAGTTCAAATGGTAAGGTTATGGACATGTTTTAATGAAGAACAAAAGTGAATTTTTGCCAACTTGTGAAATTCGAATCTCTCAAGTTATGAGGTTGTTTGAGGAGTTCTTTGACATTTTGGAAAGCTTGGAATGTGTACTACAATCCATCTTTGAAATGCAAATTGAAATTCCAAGTGGAAGGGTATGAAAAATGGCCTTGAAGTGGGGTAGAAAACCTTGTCAAAATAGGTTAAAATTTCACTAAGTTAAAAATGGTTTAGTGCCCTTATTCAAAAACTTGTAACTTGAGATACAAGCTTCAAATGAGAAAACTTTGTGAATCAAAGTTGTAGATTATGCAACAAGCTACAACTTTCATGTTTTGACTTTTGTTTGAATCCAAATGGATCTTGGTGAAAAGATGGGGCAAAGTTGGGAAAAAAATTAGGGTTTTTCATAACTTAGAAAAATTCTAAGTTATGAAAAATTCCATTTTCAAACCCTAATTTGCATTTTGTGATTTCTTGGTGAACAAGTTTCATGATTTGGCATGTTTTGATGGAAAATGAATCTTGACTCTTGATTTTGACCAAAAAGTCAAAGTTTGACTTTTCAGTGTACAGTCAAAATTGATCAATTGACTGGGAAATTCAACTGTCAATCTTGTGTACTTGGGATCTTTTGAGCTTGATGAATGTGTCAAGACCATTTCATTGAGTCCTTGAGTCCATATGTGAGCTTGATTTTCCATTGGCTAGGTCAAACAGTCAAAAATTGCCTTTGTGCAGTCAAAACCCTAAAAATGACCATTTTGCCCTTTTGGTGATCTGACCAAATTTCTTGTGGAATTATGATCCAAACTTGATCAAATGGTCCATATGAGTTCATAATGTTGATGTGGCTCAAATTTCATGAGATTTGACTGTCAATTGGTCACAGTTGACTTTTTCCCCAATACAGTTGATTTCTAGGTCAACTGCCCAAATTGACTGGGCAAAACTTGGAATCAAGACTTGAAACTTGGCATGGGTAAAATTGGGAGTCCAACATGAAGCATGAAAGTCATCTTAGGCATTTTAGGTCAAAACATCCTTGGGCAAACACAAACCCTAATTTGAGTCCACAGTGCAAGGAGAAGTCTTGAGCAGAGGAAACCCTAACTGGATCTTGATCTTCAAAGGTCTTGTGATGAGAAAATGTTGAGGAAATGGGAGGGCAAATTTTGGGGTACAACACCAGGCATGTCTTCGTAGGACCAAGCAAATATCTCCATGTAATCATGTAGCATCTGGATCAATCGTTGCTTCACGCTGAGCTATAGATTGGCACCAATCTTGACCTCTTTCTTATCTGTCTCAGTACCCAGGTTCACTGTTTCCACCGGCTCTTCATGCGGCTGAATGGCCCTCTCTTCCTGGAGTAGCAGTCTTGCGAGTTCGCCAGGCACTTCGCAATCATCTTCACCTTCGTCCTCGGCCAAGTTGATCGGATTCTCGAAGTCATAACTGGTGGTAGCAGAGCTGTTACCAGTGAGATCCAGAGTGGATTGAAACCTGTATGAGTGAGTGTGTGTAAATATAGCTGTTTTGCAATATATAACACAGAAATAAAAAGAGCACAAGATTTGAAATGCAACAAACGTCCAATGTTTTGATTGATGATATATGGAAATGTCATACAAAAAGCCCTCACAAATGGAGCTACGATGCCCCGGGTAGGACACCGAGCCAATAAAAGTTTCAACATATTTGTTTGTTACAAATTGAAAATCAAAAGAATTAATTACTGTGTGACAAATGTGATAGGTGTAAAATCCTTTGTCGTCCAGTTTCTTGGTCCGTCGCTGGTGGTTGGATAGATCCAACTATCAAACTCTGCTTCCTCTACGTCCTCCTCGATAGCATTCACCCTCAGATTGGTGATAAACACCGGAGCCTTTCTGATCTTTTCCTTGCGCACAGCCCTCTGAGCCTCTGCAGTGAAGCCCAGCCCAAACTTGTCGTTCTTTTGAGTGAAGTCAGGAAGCTGACCCCAGTTTGCACAATTGCCTTTCTCGATTACAGCTCGGGCATCCTTCAAGGACGCCATCTTCAACGGAAATTCTTCTTCAACCATTGTTTCAGCTGATGCCAACGTTGGAGGTACCTCCTCAAAATGCTGAAAGGGGGTTTCAATAAATTCCCCGTCCATCTCGATATACCGGAATGAATTCAAGTAACTAACCATGTATTCCTCCTCACCCTGCACAGTAACAATCTTCCCTTTGACAAGGTATTTGAGCTTTTGGTGTAGAGTGGATGTTACTGCCCCAGCCTTGTCAATCCAGGGTCGACCCAACAAGCAGGAGTAAGATGGACGAATATCCATTACATAGAACGTTGAGTCAAAGACTTGGGAACCCACACGAATAGGAATGTCTACTTCACCGTGCACCATCCTCTTAGAACCGTCAAACGCTCTAACAATGATGTTACTAGGCTTCAATTCCGTACCCTCACAATCCAAGCGATCCAATGCCTTCTTGGGTAAAACATTCAGGGAAGAACCGGTATCCACCAACACGTGCGCGAGGGTAGTGCCCCTGCACTCTATAGAGACGTGCAGGGCATCATTGTGATTTTTCCCTTTGGCGGTAAGGTCAGCATCCGAGAACCCCAAGCCATTGTCAGCTGTCAAATTGGCCACACAGTCAGTGAATTGATCTGCAGAGGTCTCTTGCGGCACATGGGCCGTTTTCAGAAATGAAATCAGGGCTTTTGCATGGGCCTCTGAGCATAGCAGCAATGATAGCATAGAGATTTTGGAGGGGGTATGCCCCAACTGTTCAACAACATTGAAGTCACTCTTTTTAATGATTTTAAGGATTTCCTCCATTTCTTGTTGGGAGGCTTCCACAGCAGTCTTTTTTGGTGCCTCCGTCCTGGCAGGCAAATCGGTAACAACTTCTTTGCCCCGAGTATCAGAGGACTCAACGGCAGTAGTAGACACAGGAACTTGATTCGGAACATGCACACTTGCGGGTGTGATGGTGAGAGGTTTTCGGATAACTGGCGGTGCAATGTCAGGCGAGAAAAGCCTGCCACTACGGGTAATCTTGGCGGGACCAGTGATGTTACTGATACTGGTATTGGTGTTGAACTCCTGCTTCACTCCAAGCACATACACGTCGGCCCCATAATGCCATGGAACAGCTTTATCAGACTCATATGGGAGAGGCCCCGGGACAGTAATAGTGATGGGTGCAACAGACATAATTTGGACTGGCTTCCTCGGGGGAGCTTTGGTAGGATTGTAAATTGTGACAACAGATATTTCTTCAGCGGAAACAAACGGAACAGCAGTTTTCTTGAACAGAATTTCTTTGCTGTCCATCAGGCTTTGGATGCCTGACTTCAGCAGTGGACAACCGGTAGGGATAACAGCACACAGGAGGCAACCCTCGCTACAACCCGAAAATAAACCGGCTAGTAGTAAGTTCCTCTTAACAGTCAATAGAGGGGTAGCAACATCATTCACCGAAACAGCATATAAATCTTCCTCAATGGCATTTACTCTATGCTGGGGCATAGGAGCAGTTACAACATTTGGCCTCTCAGGCGCCTCAAACTGAATTTCCTTTGCGTCGATAAGATCTTGCACTTTATTTCTCAAGGCCCAGCAATCATCAGTAGTATGCCCGGGGCTATCGGAATGATAAGCACAACGGGCATTTGGGTTATACTTAGGAGATGCAGTATTAACAACCTTAGGAGCTTCTTTGATGGTCACCAAGTTGGTTGATAACAGTTGCGGTAAAATTTGGGACAAGGTCATACTCAACCGAGTATACTGCCTTTTGGGCCTTTCCCCCCTTTGTTGATTGTACTGCTGAGGAGCAGCAACAGGTTTTGAAATGACCAAAGCATTGACGGTTTGGCGACTTTCTGGCTTGACTTGTCTTCTAGGACCATAGACGGCACTTGCTTCTTTCTTGAAAGGCCTCTTCTCAGTACTTGGGGAGGCAGCTTTTTGTATCTTTCCTGACCTGATGCCAGCTTCAATTCTTTCTCCTGTCAGAATCAAATCCGTAAACCCAGCGGAGGAGTTACCAACCAAATGATTGAAGAAAGGACCAGACAAAGTCCCTAGAAACATATCAACCAGCTCATGATCAGTCAATGGAGGCTGCACCCTGCCAGCCAAATCTCTCCATTTTTGTGCATATTCTTTGAACCCTTCGCCCGTTCCTAGAGACATACCCTGAAGTTGGGTACGCGTAGGAGCGAGATCAGAATTGTATTGATATTGTCTGTAGAATACGGTTGCCAAATCTTCCCAGTGTCGGATGCTAGTTCCATCTAGTTGGTAGAACCACTCAAGCTGTGACCCCGAAAGGCTATCTTGGAAGAAGTGAATCCAAAGGTTCTTATCCGCTGTGTAAGGTTGGATCTTCCTTACGTACAACCTTAGATGCAGCTTTGGACAAGAAGCCCCGTCATATTTGGCAAAGGCAGGTGCCTTAAACTTGTGTGGGATTACTACCCCAGAAGATAACCCCAAATCTCCGAAATCCAGCCCCGGTACATTCTGAATCTCCATGGCGCTCAAGCGGTCCTCTAATTGCTTATATCTGTCAGCAGCGGGTGGGTATTGTTCGTCATTGTAGTTCGTCTCGTTGTCAGAGACTGCAGGACTAGGAGCTCCTCCCCCTTGGGGACTGTTTTTCTCAGCAGAAGAAGTAGTTGGATCAGCCTCATTATGGAGTGTGTTCCCAAACCTGCGTCCGGTGTTGAATAACGCAGTCCTCTTTTTCTTCTTCTTCTTCAGGAGTAGGGTCTTCAACTCTTGCTGACCTTGGGCCACGCTCAGGACCATTTCTTGAAACTGGGCACTTTGGGCCTGAAGGGCCTTGATTGCTTGCTCACTGGATGAATCTGGATTCATGATGACTGTTCAAATAAACAGCGAAGAAGATTAAGCAACCTGTGAAAAAGGGTACCTGCTATGCATATGGTGCAATGAGATGCGTATGTTTTATGTTTTCAAAGACAAACAAGATTCAACTTTGTAGACAAAAGGGAAACACACTTCATTAGATTCGAATTTTAAATTGTTCAACAACTTGCCCTTAGGAATTACAGGAATGAAAAATACTGAAAAGGAAATAAAAGTTGTAAAAGGAAATGTCCAAAGCCCATCAGTGCTCCCATGGCCTCCTCTTCTCAGTGTGGATGTAGCTATTCAGGACCCGCTCCTCCTCCAATTTCTTAGTCAGCCTCTGGACTTTCTGTTCCTGTTCGTTGAACTTTTCCCGATAGAAATCCCGTTCTTCCTTTATCTGCGCCCAAGATCTCTTCATTGTGTCAAAATCAGTGGGTATCTGAGGAGGGAGGACAGTTGGAGGAACCCCATATTCATCAGGAGATTCAAGAATGATAGATCTGACAGCTTCGTACGGCATACCTAACTTCTGAGCACGGATGCGGACCCATTTGCAATAGGGTTCCATTGGTAGAGAAGTCTTTGGTCCTAACTCATGTGGGTTAGCTTTGTGAATTCTGTCCCAGGCTTTAATGAATCCATGGCGTAGTTTGTCACTGTCTGCCTGAAACTCAAAATGGAAGTGAGGAACCAACATTTCATGAGGCCCAACTCTTCTGGCTCTTCCAAACTGGCGGAGAGCTAAGCATGGATTATAAGAGATTCCTCCTTGGATACCAATCAACAGAACATTAGGGTATTCTCCGCAACGATCAATAATAGCTACCTCATCCAAACCTCTGAGAGTCCAAGTGATGTCATCATCAGTGAGAGACATTAGCCTATGAGCCCAACCCTTTCCTTCTTCATTCTTCAGCACGAACTTAGGAAGGTGCGAAATAAACCACCTCACTAGCAAAGGAGCACAACACCACGGAGTTCCCCGTTTCCGGGAAGTACGAGCATAGAGTTGTTGCAGGATATCACCCAAAAGAGTGGGTACAGGATTCCGAGACATGAAGATCCTTATGGCATAGATACTGATGAAGGTGTCAGGATTGGGGAACAATACCAGACCATAGATTAAAAGAGCCAGAATATCTTCGTACGCCTTGAAGTCCAAGTCATTCCAGAAATTATTAGCCTTGCCAACCAGAAATTTGACCAAGAAGCCCTTAACTCCACTTCTAGTTTCCCAGTTAGCCAATACCTCTTCTTTGGTCAAGGGGAGAACTGCAGCAACCTCTTCAGGCCTAGGAGTCTTTTCCAAACCAGTGAATGGAGTTTGATCCAAGACAGGGATCCCAAGCAAATAAGAGAACTCTTCCAGGGTAGGAACCAGCTGGAAGTCTTGAAAGGTGAAACAATGATACAGGGGGTCATAAAACTGGGTCAGAACACTTATCAGTTGTTGGTCCCATTTTGCAGTGATCAAGCCAAGGAGAGAACCATGCATGTTGATGAAGGAAGAAGTGTTTGGAATCCTACCAACCAAATCCTTGAGCAAAGTTGGTGGTTGAACAAAGTTGAGCCGGATAGTATTCCTATGCACGGGCATCATGGTGTCCTACAAAACAGAGCAAAGATGAAACTTTTTTGTCTTTGAAATGGGTTAGTCCTTTATACAGGATGCATGCAATGGTATGATGGCATGATGCTATGATGAAGCACACCACAAGTATTCACACAGGCAAACATGATAAGGCACACAAGTCACACAAGACAACCCTTAGGTTTCAGGCCAGCATGAAGTTTAGGTATTACCCTCTTTTGGTTCCGTTGGTTAAAACCTGTCCTATCAAAAGTAACCGGGCTCTAGAGGATCTCAAATCATTGACTACCCTCAATCGGTCATAACTCCATCATCGCAATCTTTTCTTGCAGCCAGAACCATCGCGAGAGTTTAGCCTCAATGAGTGTAGCATACTGCTACTGTTCTAATGGCCAAGTTTGGTCAATTTAAGGTTCTAAGGTCGGTTGGTGTTTAATGACTCCTTAGAAGACCTATATTCTCCTCGTTGCAACACAAGGGATATAGGTACAGACCAAGGTGCCACACCAACGTAGCCACTGCTTCACCCATGTCGGTCTACGCCGGACAGGTCCCTCACAGATTATGCTACCTAAAAAGGGTATTTCCCAGATCCGGGTTAGGATCTATGAAACTCCGATGCAAAGCCCACAATTATAAAAGCAAACAAGGCAAACAATTGAAAACAATGGTGATCTAAGCCCTAAGGTAACTCCACTTTTAATAATGTCCCCAGCAGAGTCGCCAGTTCTGTGATACGGTGGGAGAACTGACTGTGAGTTTTGCGTTTGTTTTCGCAAATGTTTCGGTTGAGCAAGAGTCGCCACCAACTTTTTATTTTATCCTAAGGAAAGGTTTAAAAAGCACAGCAAAAACCTTTGAGATATTTTCTTGGGTTCGGGGAGTAGATTATAGAAAGGGAAGGTATTAGCACCCTTTCAATCCATGGTTATCCATGGGCTCTTAGTTACTTGCTTAGATCAACTTGCCTTTGATTTTCAATTGTTTGAAATGGTGCTTGTGTGTGTGAGTTTGAAAATGTTTTGAAAATAAGTCAATGTGGTGGCAACCTTTGTAATGATCCATGTTGGGATGTATACAAAGATGTATGTCTTTTGAAAAGGTTTTCATTTGTTTTTGAAAGTTGTTTTGAAAGTGTTGTGAGGTGTGGTTTTAGAAAAATAGGCAAGTGTTTTTTTTTTGCAAGTTTGATTCAAGTAACTAAGAGGTTATCTACTCCTAAATTTCTCAAAGATTATTGCTATGTTTTAACCCTTTTAACAAGTTTGTTCCACCATTGTATTTGGTGGACAATCTCATGTTAGGATGTGAAAGGGACGGGCGTGGGTCATCGTTTAGACCATAATTGCAATGGTGCCAAGTATCTTTGGGCAATTTTCTTTTAAGGGACTTGATCATTTTTTAGGCAACTTTCGAAAGCGTCATCGAGGGACTATGATCATTTGATTTGTGTTTGTTTTGCCCAAAGAGACCTAACATGCAATATGGCCCAATTTTGAAAGGCAACAAGTGGAATACCCTAGGGGGTGCAAGTGTGATTTGTGTGTCCATTTTCATGCTTGTTTATCTTGAAATTAGGTCAAACTATTTTCGTTGTTTTTTCGCATACAAACCCTAATTCTAACATGGTATAATTAGAAAGCAATAAAGTGCGAAAAATAAATTTACTAAGCTATTACAACACAATATATGGGAAGGGGGTACAAATGTTCAAATGGGGATTTTTGACAAGGAATTTAAACCTAAACCATTACATCAATATTGAATTATTTACAAGATATTTAATTACACAAATTAAATAAAATAAGAATAAATATGCAAGATGCAAAAATGGTTTTTGTATATATGAAAAAAAAGTATTTTTATGTCAAAATAAACAAAAAGAAAAGTATTATTTTTTGGAGCTTTTTCATGTTTAGGGCTAAACCCTAATTTTATTAAATAAAATGTATTATTTATTTATTATGTATAATTTTTATTTATTATATACAAAAATAAAATAAAAATGAAGTATATTTGTCAAAAGGTATTTTTATATTAAATATTAATAAGGAAAATAAAAGTGTGTATATTTTGTATTTTACCCCTAAATATTCTAATAAATATATATATATATATATATATATATATATATATATATATATATATATATATATATATATATATATATATATATATATATATATATATATATATATATATATATATATATATATATATATATATATATATATATATATATATATATATATATATATATATATATATATATATATATATATATATATATATATATATATATATATATATATATATATATATATATATATATATGTATTATTTACTAAATATGTATTATATATACAAAATAATTATATTTAATATTTATAAAAAAATGTATTTTTTTATATAAAATATTTTCAGAAGATAAAATGGAGTAAAATGAAAATAAAAATGCATTTGCACTATTTTAACATTTTTTAAAATAAAAGTATATCTATTTATTTATTTATGTTCAAAAAGCTAATCTAAACAAATAAATACCTAATAAATAGGAAAATGGTGAGAAAATATTTTTTATATTTTTAATATCATAAGAAAAAATAAATAAGTCAAACCAAAAAAGAAAAAGTCAAAAAATCATTAAAATAAGCAAAATGGGCTCAGGGGGTGTAAAAGCAATAAAAGTGTGCAAAAAGAAAAAGTCAAACAGGCCCAGCCCAGAACCAGGTCATCTTCAACCTCAGAACATCTTTTGTTCAAGCAAACACGCGTTTCCTATCTCCCAATTCCTGGACTTTTAAGCAAAACTTTCAACATGAAAAATGTAGAGCATGAGAAGACGAATCCAGGGATATAAAGAACTTGACTTAACTCTCTAAGATGAGGGAGAATTTCTTCTCCCCCAATTCCTGACCTAGTTTTTCATCAATGTTCAGACTCAAAATTCTCTAAGCATACATAATATAAATGAAATCTAATCATATGGGCATGTTCAGGGCTATGATTGTGGCATGTTTCCTTCACAAACCTAAAACTAACAATGCCTATATTGAGAGATAGAACTTCATGAATATACCTGTTCAGTTGGAATCGTGCCTTGCAATGGAGGAGCTTTCAGGGCAAGATGAGGATTTGTACAGCTTCCTTGAAGTGTGAGGATGCTATTCCAAGTTTTACTTTGTCTTGAAACCTTCTGAATCGTGCTAGAGAACTTCAACTGCAAAACAAGAAAATGAAAATGGTGAAGTGGCCTGGGAGTGTTACAGGTCGTGTTCTAGCTTTTGGTTAGCTTCAATGGATGTTAGGGAATGTGTTTGGCAAGTTTTTAGTAAGAAAGCATGGAAGGTTTGAGCTATGGAACTCAAACTGCAGGGATGCCCTGTTTTGAGCAGTTTGAAGGTGATTCTGGGAATGGGGAGGTATTGAGGATCTTAGGGTCGTGCTTCAGCTTAGGATGAATGTTTGGAATGTGTTTGATAACTTTCTCTAAGCCCTGGTTAACTGATATGGAAGTTGGTATATGTTATGCTATCTTTCTTGAACTTTAAGCAAGCAATGGTCAAGTTGTGCTTCTAGCCTGTACAGGCCCCTATACTATGCTGCTAAACTTCTCCTTGATCAGTGTGATTAACTCATAAACTTGTGCCAATTAGATTTCCTTTGTACCTTCTTGATTTGCTTTAGACATAAAGTGTAACTTTTGCAAAAATGGATATAATGCTTTTTCCAAATTGGGATTAATCCTTTAGGAAATGCTTGAACACATAGAACATGGTCTTGGCACAAGGGATTGGCATTAAATTTATGAGTGTAATTGAGATAAAAGACCTGTAATCAAGTTGTGCAAGCTGAGATTGAAATGCATAGTATTATGAACATGTAACTTGGCCAATTCAAAAGTGAGTTTTTCCCATATTGCAAAATTCGATTCTCTCTAACCATGAGGTTGTTTGATGAGTTCTTGGACATTTTGGAAAGCTTGGAATGTGTACTACAATCCATCTTTGAAGTGCAAATTGAAATTCCAAGTGGAAGTGTATGGAAAATGGTCTTGAAGTTAGGTAAAAAACTTGCCTAAAATAGGTCAAATTTTCACTAAGTTAAGAATGGTTTGGTACCCTTGTTCCAAAAATTGTAACTTGAGATACAAGCTTCTTTTGGGAAAACTTTGTGAATCAAAGTTGTAGATTATGCAATAGGCTACAACTTTCATGTTTTGACTTTTGCTTGAATAATCTTAGTGAGAAAGTGGGGCAAAGTTAGGAAAAAATTAGGGTTTTTCATAACTTAGAAAAAATTCTAAGTTATGAAAAATCTTCATTTCAAACCCTAATTTGCATTTCTTGATTTCTTGATGGACAAGTTTCATGATTTGGCATGCTTTGATAAAAAATGAATCTTGACCCTTGATTTTGACCAAAAAGTCAAAGTTTGACTTTTCAGTATACAGTCAAAATTGATCAATTGACTGGGAAATTCAACTGTCAATCTTGTGTACTTGGGATCTTTTGAACTTGTTGAGCATGTCAAGATAATTCCATGGGGTCCTTGAGTCCATATGTGAGCTTGGTTTGCCATTGGCTAGGTCAAACAGTCAAAAATTGCCTTTGTGCAGTCAAAACCCTAAAAATGACCATTTTGCCCTTTTGATGATCTGATCAAATTTCTTGTGGAATTGTGATCCAAACTTGATCAAATGGTCCATGTGAGTTCATAATGTTGATGTGGGTCAAATTTCATAATATTTGACTGTCAATTGGCCACAGTTGACTTTTTCCCCAATATAGTTGATTTCTACGTCAACTGTCCAATTGACTGGGCAAAATTTGGAATCAAGACTTGAAACTTGGTATGGATAAACTTGGGAGTCCAACATGAAGCATGAAAGTCATCTTAGGCATTTTAGGTCAAAATATCTTTGTGCAATCACAAACCCTAATTTGGGTCAACAGTGCAAGGAGAAGTCTTGAGCAGAGGAAACCCTAACTGGATCTTGATCTTCAAGGGTCTTGTGATGAGAAAATGTTGAGGAAATGGGAGGGCAAATTTTGGGGTACAACAAAACCCCATAGGCTGCCACCTAGCCTGGCCCTATTCTGCACATATACATTTATTTTGTAAGACTCCTCCCATCAACTCCAATGGGCTTACATGCAATAATGAAAGGAATCCCCCAAGGCTGTCACGTAGCCTGAGCCTATGCTGTAACAAAGGACACCTCTTATTCGCCAATTGGGGTGGCGACACCATTCATTTTTGTACTCTTTCGCCAATTCCAATGGTTCCTCCCTTACTGTCCAATCGTGATACATGCATGGGCTTATGAAACCCCATAGGCTGCCACCTAGCCTGGCCCTATTCTGCACATATACATGTTTTTTGTAAGACTCCACCCATCAACTCCAATGGGCTTACATGCAATAATGAAAGGAATCCCCCAAGGCTGTCACGTAGCCTGAGCCTATACTGTAACAAAGGACACCTCTTATTCGCCAATTGGGATGGCGACACCATTCATTTTTGTACTCTTTCGCCAAGTCCAATGGCGCCTCCCTTACTGTCCAATCGTGATACATGCATGGGCTGCCACCTAGCCTGCAAGAGTGACACCTTTCATTTTTTGTACATGAATGCATGCATATGTGTAACCCCCTAAGCATGCAAATGTGACACTTCGCAGGCATGCAAGCACAAGCAACCACTACATCAAACTTATTTGCCTATAAATACATACCATATCATACATCTCTCACACCCACACAACTCTCACTCTCTACTACGAAATATTTCATAAGTCTATCATACTCTCTATCTCTTCCTAAGTCTTTCATACTCTCAAGCATTTTAAACAATGGCTCTTCTAACAATGGGCGATACTCACAGAGGCACAAGGGAAAACATTGCTGCATTTGTAAGTTTCTTCTTTGGTTATACATTTTTCATACTTCAAATAACGCGTTGTTCATCTTAATTAATCTTACACCTGTTAAATTATGAACTCATGACACAAAAAGATTCAGAATCCGTTTGCACAACTACCTGGTTCCCGACCCATTTATCGTCCCTTATCTGGAATACGCAGGTTTTGGACATGTGATAAAGATCTCCAACTGCACCATTGACTTGAAGTTCATTCTTGCAATGTTGGAAAGGTGGAGACCGGAGACCCATACATTTCACCTACCAATAGGTGAATGTACCATCACGCTAGAGGATGTGTACATGCTATTGGGTCTCCCTGTCGACGGTAAGGCCGTGAACGGGTCGGTTCAACAACCCAACTCTCAGTGTGAAGAACTGTTGGGTAGGGATATGGTAGAAGGTGGTGGAGCAAGAGGGCAGGGAATACTACTCACTGAGCTGAAACGTCATTATGCAAGTTTGGAATTAAATGAAAATTCCTCAGAGAATGACAGAGTAGTAAAAGCCAGAACGTATCTTATGATACTTTTTGGTACATTTTTATTTCCCGAAAGTACGGGAAATAGTGTAAATTTTATGTACTTACATTTACTAACAAATTTTGAAAAAACTAGAAAATATAGTTGGGGTTCTGCAGTATTAGCCCACCTATACAGTTCCTTGTGCAAAAACGCAGTCAAGGAAAAATGTACATTTTATGGGTGCGCTTTTTTACTACAAGCCTGGGGTTAGTGGAGGATGGAGTCCTTAAACCCCGTCAACAATAACACTTTCGGTTTCCCGTACGCAACAAAGTAAGTCATCAAGTTATAGCATTTATAACTATTCTGCTCTTCCCAAAATATATGCTAAGAATAACATGTTTCTCATTTCCTTTACGTACTGCGTGAGGGGTATGGATTACGGCAAGAATCCAAGATTCAATGTTGCACTCTACCGCAATCTGTTGGATCACTTAGGCCCAGATGACGTACGTCGTAGCTTTTAAATTTTGTTCACTTAAATTATTTATACATTACTTTTGCGCTAACCTGATTTAAATTTTATCACAGTTCGTCTGGAGACCATATTTGGGTTTGGGCCATGATCCAAACCCGGAGGATGCAGCAACTTGGACTACGAAGACTGCAATCATTCGGTTCAACATTATGGAGATGCACCACAGCAACCGTGTGAAGATGCAGTTCGGAATGCATCAAGAGATACCAAGTGATCCAACAGATTTATCCCCATGGCATCTTAAAAGGGTCGACGGCCAGTGGGGTCTTACCAACTGGAAAGACTTCGCTCCGGAATGGTGTAAGATGTGGCAGAGGCGTCACCGCTACGTCTTGCAATTCCCGGTTTTCCTTACTCAAGGTAATATGCGACACACGGATCAATATTTGTCGTGGTACAGGTCAGTTAGTAACCCAGAAATGCATGTGTCTCATCCAAGGTACTTGGTTGACCCACGCACACAATGGGCACAACCCTCGATTCCCCATCAACAAACCCAAAACCCATCAACCTCCCACCAACCCCCAAGAAGAAACAGACCCACAAACACCCAACCACATTCCCCACCACAACACAACTACAATCAAATGCCGCACAACCAACCACAATAACCACCAAACTACCAATACCCCAATATGCCTCAAACCCAACCATAATACCAACCCCAATACCAGCACACCCACATACCCTACACACAATTTCAGTCTTCCACATATCCCAATATGGCACCCTCAACATCCAGCCTTAGCCCTGATATGGGAATGTCGGAAGATTACGACCAAGCCGACCCAACCTACCATCACCCACAATATCACCAAACCACCCAAAATCCTCAATACCAAACACCCCAAGATCCATTTCATTTCTACCCCCCGTACTCAAACGACCAATGCTACAAACCAACCATGGAACCCCACCCACCGCCAACACGACCAAACTTTGAGGGTATGGGTAACCGACTGTACCAGAGCGGATCTTCTAGATATGGAGATCTGACTGATTTTATGGATTCGGACCGCATTGACTTCGCTGGGCCATCGACCTTGCCGCAGCAGGAAACGCGACGGCACCCAGCACGAGAAAGGCGAGGACGGGGATGCGGAACCTGGGGTCATTACCGGGTTCCGGGGGATCACGGATGTATCTTTTTTTTTCCAGTATTTTTGTATCCATTTTTTTTAATCTGTTTTTTTTACTATTATTTTAATGTAATACAGTTGGATGTAATTATTATTTTTTAATAAAAAGTCCATTTTGTTGATCTCTGTCCAACACGCAATGCACCGAAAAGGAAAAAAAAAATTTCCCTAAAAATACACCTAGGCGCCATCTCACTTGGCTTAGGGCATGCCCTAAGCACATAGGCGCCAAGTGAGATGGCGCCTCCCTTAAAAATATAGGTGGAGGCGCCAAGTGAGATGGCTCCTCCTTTGGGGAGTCATCTGAAACATGGTTATTTGCGTATTTTTTTCGGAAACCCGGTTATTTGCGAAATATTATTTTAATACTTGGTTATTAATAAAAAAAATTCTACATTTGGTTCTCTTGTTTGGGCTTGAAATCCTCTACCCGGATTTGGGAAACATTCATAGGTAAATAGCAATACGTTGTGGAAACTGTGCGGGGTATACCGACATGGTTGAAGCAATAGCTATGTTAGTGCGACATATTTGTGAGTATCGGTAGCCTTTGAGTCAATCAAAGAGAATACGGGGCCGCTGAGTGATGTCATGAAGCACTAACGAACTCTTAGAACCTTACTTGACCATCTTGGCCTTTTTTAGGGGTAGTGAGATGACCGGCTTTGGTGCAGTCTGAAGTTGGTAGATACTCGATACTACACTCATTGAGGGTTGTTTTCTTGGAATATTTTGGTCGCCAGTTAAGTGGCTAAACCAAAACAATGAACACAGAAAATAATCCAGTGATATTGAGCTCCTTAGAACCCGGTTACTATTTATAGGACAGGTTGAGCCAACTAACTTCAAGAGGGTATTTACCTATGAAACCTCATGCAAGCTTGAAACTAGGGTTTTGTGTGACTTGTTTGTACATTTGCTTGTGCATACATCATGAACATCATAAAGCATCATATGCATCCACTAACCATTTCAAGGGTTTGGATTTTCATCTTTGTTCTTGTTTTGTAGGTCATGGAATCTCTTCGCAGGAAAACAATTCAAGTCAACCTTGTGAGAATCCCTCCTTAACTCAAGGAGCTTACATCCAAGATTCTCGAGAATTCTCTTTTCAGTGAAAGACATGGTAGACTTCTCAACTTGGTTCTAAAGGTCCAAAGACTTGAAGTTCTAAAGGTCCAAGGTTATCTATAACAGGTTCTCAAGAACAAGTGTTGAAGACTCTAAAGGTGTAGCTCTTAAGACTCTGAAGACTTGAATCTCTTCTAATCCAAAGGTTCTCTACAACGGGATCTCACGACCAAGTTCTTAAGACTCTAAAGACGCAGCTCTGAAGACTCTGGAGACTTGAAGTTTTTAAGACCTTATGTTATGTTCCCGCTTCTAACCTCATGCTCGTAGAAGACTCTAAAGTGCAGAAGGAAAGAATATAAATGTAACATGGTACAATAGTACATAGTACGAAAAAGCTTTATGCCACTACCTCTTCGCTAACTTGAAGTATGGAAGAGATAAGGATGTAGCAGTACTATTTTTAACGACTCTTTTTCAAATAGCTAACGACTATATTTTGCTTGGCTATATAAGAAAAATAATCGTATGTTTAAACATGTTGAGGAGCTTGCTATAGGTTGCTCAAAGCTACAAGTTGCAAGTCGCAAGTTGGTGATGTTCAATGTTAAAAAGGAAAGCAGTCATTATTAGAACACAACCAAAAAGCTACCAACCACTATAACAATAACAAGAACAATTGTTATAAAAATGATTATTCAATCATGTTGTTAATGATTACATTGAAATAATTGATTCTCAATGTGCTTAATTTCATATGCTGCACAAAGCTTACTAAGCCGCATAAGATAATGAAGATGATCATGAAAGCTCCAGTTACAAATTCACAACATAAAGGTTGTGCTCTAAAGTGATCATAGAAGAAAATAGAACAAGGGTTGTTGTCCAGAATATTCTATGGTGAATCAAGATGAAGAAGTTCTTCTCTTTACTACATCAAGATCAACAAAGCTTCCAGAAGCTTGTGAAGAAGAAAACTTCAGTAATTCAAGTGCTATGGGTTGTTGTCCAAGAAGAAGCTACTTGAAGAAAAGAAGACCACACAACAAGCTACAATACAATGTAATATCTTTTAGTGTGTATTAGGTTATTATGATGAACTTATTTCTGTTTACATCCAGCTTGTGTAGAAGCATCGTTATTGTAAACAAATGTAATTCAAACAGTTGTTTGATGATTCCTTGAGAGACTCAGTTGAGTCAGGATTCTCAAGAAGACTTTGGTTGCAGTCATCGTAGATGAAATCCTGGTAGTAGATTCTATTGGGTCAATGGTAGTCATATCTCAAATGGGATTCAGTGAAGGTCAGCCTTTTGAGATCACTGATGGATATCATTGGAAGGAAATCCTAGTAGGAGATTCTGGTGAATCAGATTTTATTGTGTTAATAAACGTTATATTCAGTCTGGATCCCTAAACGTGTCATTAGATGTTAGTCACTGGCGGTTTCCCGTGCAATTGTAATCAGATTAATTATAGTGGATTAAGTCCTTGAGATCAAGGTCAAATCACCTCGGAAGGGTGGATTGGACTAGCTTGGGGGCTTCTCAAGTGAACCACGATATATCGCGTGTTCTTTACTTTTTCTTATGCTTTAGAGTTTATGTTTTCTGAACTTAATTAGAAGCATTACTTAGAAGTAATAATCAGAAGCATTGTTTAACGAATAATGCTTAGAAGCGAATACAACGATTCTCCCTTATTTCCGATTGTGATTTTGGTGGACTCTCTCCTCCTCTCCGATTGTGTTTTCCGGTAGCTTCATCTTTTCTGATTCAATTTTCCAGTAAATCTCTTGAGTCCTTAATTGATTTAGTTGTTTATTTGAGATAATTGAATTTGGTGAACATTAAAGTTAATTTGAATTTAATTGATTATCACCTGAGTTTGAATTCTTGAATTTGCTTGTGATCTTTAATTCTTGAATTTGTGATAATGTTTGAATCACGTGGAATTTGTTGATTGATGACCTTAATTGATATGGATCTTGAATTTGTTAGGTAAATTGATGTTAATTTTTTAATACCGAATTTTGGATCTAATGTCGATTATGGATTGTTTATGAGATTTGATTGTATTTTTATGAGTTAATGCAATTTTCGACTCAATTTGTTGACGAATTCAATTTTTTGACATTAAAACTTAAATCTGGTAAATTGCATTAACTCTTGAATTTTTCTATTTGTGATTTGAAATCATTACTTGAATACGGATTTGATTGTTATAAAGTGTTTGTAATTTCTAAGCGGTAATACTTGAATAGATAAACACTTTTGTATCCATTTATGAGTTTTTAAACTCATTTTTGTTTGATATTGGTCCAAGTATAAGTTGCTTCCCAGAAACTATAAATACCTTGCAAATTGTTGTCCAAATGTATCTTGATGTTTATTCATGTATAATTGCGCGTTTATAGACTATTATTGTTGAGTTTCACCGTTTTTGATACGATTTTAGAGCAATTCTTTGATGTGGCACAATGTTGCCCAGTTATGGTAAGTTGAGCATAAGGCACTATTTCATTGATGGTTAATGCTCAAGGAAGTTTGTTTTGATACTTGGACTACATTTATGCCAAGTTTTATCGATTTTGAATCGATATTTTGCACGGTTCATGTGTTGATGGTGTTGTTTCCTAAGAAGGGTAAGTAGTGCTTGCATGGTGATTTAATTCACGTTGTTGCTTATTTGAGCATTGGTACGTTTGTTGGCTACCAGTACCGTTTCAGATTGTTTTTATCCTGAATTTTCGCACACTTGCATATGTAATAAGATGCTGCCTAGAGTTTACGTTTGTGTTTCTAATGCGCATTTTAATGCTATTTCTTCATGATTTAATCCCAAATTAAATTGTGATGAGAATGCATAACTACGATTTCATTTCGTTGTTATTTCTAACATGTTTGTTGACTTGTTCAAGGGATTTCGAGAGCTCTTTTAATCGATTACCTAACTCTTGGTTATTCGATTAAAGCATTTGTATTCCACTTCTTTGTGGATTCGCTACGCGATTTACTTTGATTCTCATTATATGAGATATATGCACTGCTTGTGTTTTTGTATGGGTGTGCATTTTTATGCAGGTGTTTTGTATGCGGATGTGTCTGACACATATTATCCTTGCTTTATTGATGCTTCGACGCATGTTCTGACTATTGTGTTGTTGATGCTACGAACTCTTGTTCACTTGGTATTATACTGATTCTGGTTTATGTTTCTGCATCATTTACCGTTTTCCTTGCCATGAGAAGCAGGAATAGAGATGCATGACTTGGAGTCCCTACTTTAGGTGGGCAATCTGTTTAAAGTCCTCAAGTGACGTGATGTTTGTTCTATTAAAGACCTCGAAATGAGGCGATGTTTTTGTTTGCAAAAGACTCCAAAAGGGGCGATTTCTTGTTGTTTGTTTAAAGACCTCAAAATGAGGCGTTTATGATAAATTCCTCGAAGTAGGAAATTCCCCTTCCCTTTTGTATTGTGCTTGCTATCGATCCAATAAAGTGGAGGAGGGGTTGCAATTGGCCCCTATGCATTCTAGTATGTGTCGTTCCTAGCTCACGCCATGTGTTAATGCTTGAATCGTGCCCATTCTAGTATATTGAGTCGAATAAAGTGGAGGAGGGTTTGTAATGAACCCCCAGGTTTTGTCATTTGTTTCGACGGTGTTAGCTCGCGTCGCTAGACGTTGATACTTTGAGGTTTTACTCGATGTCGGTGCTCGAGTAAATCAAGTGGAAAGAGTTCCTTACTCTCACTTTGAGATCCATTGGACTCTTTTGTTTGCTATTAGCTTGCACTCAATGTTTGTTTTGGCTTCGGCTTGACTTGTCTGTTCACACTTTGTGATTATGCTTTTAATTAGGAAGTAACCTTTGTATGCTCCCTTAGAATACGCTTGTTTCATTTCCGATGTAAGTTAAACATTAGGATCATAATCCATGCATGCTAACATAGGCAGAGATTTCCCTTGCAAGCTCAACCTTAGGATCAATCATTGTATGATAACATTAGGAATAGATTTAGATAGTCTCTCTTAGTTGTTTTCTTTTCCTTTTGCATCCTTAAAATTAAAAAAAAATTCTTAGAAAATGCATAAAACATCTAACAATTCTCAAATCCTTTATTAAGGTAAAAACATCAACCAATGCAAACTCTTTTTCCTCCTTTGGGACTTTCTTCGAAACTCTCAAAAGGATGTGCTAATTCTATTCTACGCAACACGACGCGTAAATCCTCAAAGGTCGGGTGGCACTATGTCTAAATTGTTAGAGCACGGATGTAACATTATCTGCCTTCGGGCATTTCTTTTTTTGAAAATACCTTGTTAGGTAAAACATGTTAATTCACTTCAGTACCGACGCATGACTCTCTAAAGGTCGAGATGCAGAAGAAATTGAAATTAATATTGTTCATAAAAAATACAAAACAAACGAAAACTATTGAGCCGAACTACGACACTCTGATTCCTTAAAAGGGATACATAGGCATTTGGTCGTGGGGCCTAGGCGAGTGAAACTTTGTAAATATTCCTTATTTTCCCCGTGTTTTCTTTTGCATGCATTCCCTCCTTGCATTTTTCCTTTAGCTCTTAAGTCTTAGATTTGAACACACCCTTGGATTAGAACAACAAGAGTTGATCCCATGGAGTACCACATACGTGATGGGTGCTAATACCTTCCCCCCGTGTAATCGACTCCCTTACCTGTATGTCTCGGTCGCAAGACATTGATTTCACCCTTCTCAGGTTTACTCGATGTTCACCTTTCCCTTCCTGTCGGATAAAAAATGTTCGACGGCGACTTCATTGATTTTATCTCGATGATATTTTGGTCGGTTGTTTCAGCTGGAGACTTCACTAGGGATAGATTGACCAAATGCTGGTCCATCCTAGAGTCACTCCTAGCTCTGTTTTTCTTTTCATTTGGAGTTTACTTTTATGCTTTACAGTTTATTCATTTGCACATGTTTATCTGAGCATATATTTACATTGTATTTTATCGCTTTCCATATTAGTTATCAATTGTGTTGGATTCTATGTTTCCATGTTGGATGGGTGTTACTATTGAGGTAAAAGGCCTAGTACCCAGGACAGAGTGCACTATCTAGGAAACCTAGGAATAGAGTAGAACATGACGGCTACTGGACGAAGGTCCTACTAGCACGGTCATGTCATCTACGCTCAGATGAGGTTCAAATAGGATGGCTACCGACTCATTTTCGAGATGATCACCTATAGAGTTTTCGCCTAGATATGGCCGAGACGTGACAAGCGATCCATATCTTTATTTTCTGCAAGTTCAAACAATAAAAGGAAAACATTAAATTGAAAGCTTGTGGGTTTCCTCCCATGCAACATTTTGTTTAACGTTGATAGCTCGACGGATCAGGAGTGCAGGCACTCATGGTGGTTCTCTCGAGAATGACTCCTCGATCCAACTTTTAATAATCTTTGGTTTCCATGGCCAATTATCAAGCCATTTCACATATCCCTCACCTTTTCTTTTCTTTCTTTTGTGGGGTGGTTTATTCTTTTGAACTTGTGGTGGTGGTTCTGAATCTATCTTGAGTATCAACTTTTCAAGTTTTGGCTTAGTTATTTCTTTCACCACCTCAAAGGCTAACCTTCCCCTCTTAAAATTGTTGATTTCCCTAGTTGAATGGTCCTCTAACTTTCTCTTTTTATGCAAAACTACAAACACAGGTGCATTGGTGTGGTTATTTTCCAATACCTCTACATACATTTTGGATTTGGAGTCTACCTTAGTGTCCACAAACCTTTACAGGAAATGAATCTGTGGGATATAGGAAGGAGGAACAACAATAGATGTTTCCTTATCTACCTCTTTTACAACCTCCCTTTCAGATGGTGTCGGTCTATTTTTCTCAATCTCCACTATTTTTTCGTCAGAACTCTTCTCAACCTCATTATTACTTTCTTCAATCTCATTATCACTCTCCTTAGGATTTCCGATTTGTTTTTCACTACAAGTTGTTACAACATCCACATGCTCCTCAGGGAAGAGTCCTAGAGGTTTTTGTTCAAGCAAGGATATTTGAGTCTCCAAGGTCATGTTGTGAGTCACAAGGGACTCAGCCGTATTGTTCAGCTGCCTAAGGGTTTTATTATTATGATGACTTTGTTTTCTTAACTCTTCATTTTGGACAGTTTAGGTCTCTACAAAGTGCTCTATCATAGATTTTAGCCTAGAGCGAGTCAGCATCACATTGAAATCCTCCATTGATGTTTCTAGGTTTAAATCATGGGATTCATGCGGTTTCTGAAAGTGTGTTTACATCGCATTTTGTGTCTCCACAAAGTGCTCTATCATCATGGTTTCTAGTCTAGAGTGAGTTAGTGTTGCAGCGAGATCCTCCATTAATGTATCGAGAGTGGAATTTCGAGATTCTTGTGACTCCTCAAAATATTGAGATTGGTAGTTGTAGAGGTAATTTGGGTAAGAGTGAGTTAGTGACGCATTGAAGTTCTCCATCACTATTTCGAGGTCGGATTTATGAGATTCTTGTGATTCCTCAGAATACTGAGAGTGGGAGTTGTAGAAAAAAATTTGGGTGATACATAGTAATTTAGGTAAGAGTGCCTTAGTCTATACGATGCAACAACGAAATAACAATATTGATTGTTGGTCCCCGGCAACGGTGCCAAAAACTAGATGCGACGCAAGCGCACGAAAATATCGAAGTAATATAAAACATTGTTGAACCCACATAGACCAATATCAACCTACTGTAATCTATCATCGCTTTGTAAAGCTAAGGCTAATGAATAATTGATTTAGGGGAAACTAAGAACTAAATCTCAAATAAAATAAGATTAAGGATATATATATATATATATATATATATATATATATATATATATATATATATATATATATATATATATATATATATATATATATATATATATATATATGAAAAGAGAGATCAGAATATGTATTCTGCGTACCTCAGGAACTCTGTAACTCGTTGGCTTATACTGATGTTTAAAATGTGTTTAGTAAAAAATATCAATTTAAAGACTGAAAATCTCACACTTCCGTGGTTTTGAATAAAGCCACATTCCTTAACTATGAGATTTTGCTCTCGCTCGCCCATTTTAATTAAGAAATATATTTTGAAAACTGAACAAATTCTAATTAATCCTAAAGCGCTCTCGTTTTGATTAGAATTAATGCATAAAATTTTAATGATATTTTTTTAGTTTTTTTCTTTCTTACACTTACTATAAAGTTTATGGTTTATGTGTTATGTTTGTTTTGAAACGATTTGTATGAATTCAGGCTCTTTCATATCTTTTGCATAAATCTTTGAAAATAATTTAATTTAAAATTTGATTGCAAATTGAACACTCTTAATATTTGAGATTTTTTTATTTGTCAATTGACTTTGAGGTATTATTTAATATTAATATAATGATTGTGATTTTTTATAAGTCAATGCTTCATCAACTTTTTTAGAGTCTTAAAATTATTTGAGATTTTAATTATTTGACATTGAATAAAATCTCATTATAGAAATTTATAATAAACTTAAAAAAATTCTGAACATTTGAAATGTTTTGAATTTGAATTGTAAATGATATGATAAATTATTTATTTAAAATAAAATCTTTATATTTTTCTGTAAGAAAAGCATTTATAAAAAATTTTCCTTTCTTTGCGAGATATGTTATTTAATATATATTATACTAAATATATTTGAAATTACATATATGATTATAATCGCTAATTGAGATTCATAAAATATATTTTTTAAGAATTTTGATTTTTAACACTTTATTTGTGACTACAGAGAATATATTTAGAAATATCAATGTTTTAAAAATCGGTCCGAACTGGACGGTTGAACTGGTTCAACCTTGAACCATAGTCTAACATAGTTAGATTTGGACCAACAAACAACTAGATCTACAAAATTGGGATAAAATCATTTCAACCGCAAAAAGTCGAAATAACCGCAGAATTAGGATCGATTTAGGTGAACCAAAGGGTTCAGAAAATCAATGTTAACTTTTTATTTTTTACTTTTCTTGTTTTCTTTGTTTTGATCTAAAAAATTGATTATAGCAAACATTAAAATTATATAAATGGAAGATAAAACGTAAAAATGAAATACATGAGACAATGTAAATTTAAATAGAAGGAGAAGAAATAATATAATATTTGTGAATATGCGGTAAGTGGTGTTAGTCTCTGAAGAGATAAGAAAATTTATGCCGATGAATAATTTAGAATTGGAGAAATGGCGCTTCTCTACTAGGGTTCGATTATATTGTGTAAGTTAAAGAATTAGGAAACATAAATAACTATTAAGGCTTAATAAGTGTTCTGATTTATTATTGGGTCGTACATTGGATTCTTCTTCTTTTGTAAGCTTGCTTATTATATTTGTTTAAGAGTTTTATTTTATAAATTATGATATAAATTAATTTTATTAAAATGTTTAATAATTTATTTTTTTTAATTTTTTAGTTTAAATTTAATATGTGGTTCAACTATGGTTGAACCGGTTGAACCTTGACCCACACATTTTGCAGGTTCATTTTCTGGTTTGATTTTTAAAATATTGAAAAATATATATTTATGTCAATTATTTAAAAAAGATAAATATTAAATTTAAATCTTATTTTTCCGATTTGATTGTTAGTTTTGCATTTAAAAAAAGGTTTTAATTATCAAATCATTTTTGTTTTTGTTTTTGTTTTTTTTTTTATCTTTCAAAATCTGCAATAGAATTTAAATTTTGAGAGATAAGGCAAATGCAAATTTCTTTAATATATATTTAATTATTATATATTATTTATAATATTTTTTTTTGAATCTTTTGAATGTCTCTCAAAATTATAAGGTAAAACTACATATTTGATTATTTAAATTTTGGATACTTTGAATTTTAGAATTGATTTTATGGATTCTAAAATAATTTATTTAAAGAATTTTTTGATTTATATGTGAATTGTTTGACATTTTTTGGATACATAAATATTTAATATTTATCTGATTTGAAATTATACATTTAACATACTTATGTTATTTAAGTTTATTGTTATAAAATTTTATATATTAATATTTTTTTAATCATGCAATTTTTATAAATTCATAAAATTTATATTTTTGTGTAAATTTGTTCTCACACTAAAGACCGTCGAGCAATTTTGTTATTATCAAACGAAATCTTAAATAAATATGACCTATAATTGTGGGTAGTACCTTATAAACTTAAGACTTTTTCTATTGAATTTATTAAAATGTCTAGTATTTTTTGTTGAGTTGATTGATACAACAAGTTGCAAAAGTAACATTTGTTATGTATGTATGATTCAATCGGAGTCACAAAAGTCTGGTCGAACAATTGCATATCTGTGATAGTAAATATATATTAATTATTAAGTTTATCCATGTGAGTAATGATTGATGTCAAAGACATTCATTATCTTATCGGACTTATTATTAATGTTTGATCATTGCGTGAGAATACCGCTTATAGTTAATTTTTACAATAAAAAATTCAGAAATAATGGTGTATTTGGTATCTTGTTTAAGTATTTTAATTTATAAGTAAAGATGAATGTCTATATAATGATTTATTGACATATCAGTAATGATGTTGTATGAGTATAAATCTTTCAAGTGTTTATTTGATTGTACTCACATATATAAAGTAAATTTGTGGCGATTGTATGAATTTATTATTTATAAATAATAACGGTCAGTGTTTGATCATTAAAAATAAATATTACTAAAAATATTTGTATTGCCTAAAGACTTAATACAATGGTAAATTTAGTATTTTGATAAATAAATTTTGCTCTATTGTATTGTTCTCTTTTAAGGTAAATCTAATTTATTATCATAAAGTATGACAATCCTTTTTTTTATATCATTTAAGATGACACAAATTTTATTATTATTTTTGTTTAATCTAAGATGTTTTTAAAAACAATAACAAGCCAATCAAACTCTTATTGAAGAGATAGGATTTCATTAAACAAACAAAAAAATGTATTTAGTATTTTTTGTAATATTTTATTCTTGCTAAGGTGTTAGAATTTTTACTATCGTATAAGTTGCTCAAAATTTTAGGATTTATTATTTCTTTTGCGCAATTAAGTTAAAGTCGAAAATAATTATTTAATATGATTCTTTCATAAAGTGTGCAATAAGGCCAAAGCAAAAGAAAATAAATATTCTAAAAAATTAGGAGAAACTACGGAATTGTTATATGAACTGATAAATGTTCAATGATTTTGAAATACACATTAATATGGAGTGAACATATTCGGTAAATATTAATATCTTTTAAGTATTTTGTAGTTTTTATTTTGTCACTTGCTTATATTTTTATTTGAAAGATAATTTGGGGAATTATTATTAAGATCAATTTTATTTTTTAAATTTATTTTTAAACAATATATTTTTGTATTATTTTAATATAATGATTCAATTAATTTTTTAAATTCAAATATTATTAGAGTCTTTCAGTTATGACTTGTGAAAATATATAATTGTTGAAATGTTTGAGAAATAAAAATTTTGATCCCATAAATTAAAGAGTATTTGAAGGGGAATCTTCAAAGTTCTTTGAGGTTTATGAGTTTGAGGGAGAGATATGATTAAAGACAAAAATTAAATGAAGAAGAATCGGTTCTAAATCAATTCACATAGTTATTATTAATATAGTAAATTTTGATACTCACGATAACATTATGTTTCTTTCTCTCAAGCAAACTCAACACCCTCAATTTGGTTTTCTTAAAACTCTCTATTTTGTTAATCATGATGCACTTTGCTCATTATATATTTTCGACCTACATGAGATGAATCTTAAGATTTTATTTCTTAATAGAAATATTAAATGGAATAATATGGTAAAGTCGTGATAAACTTTGTGTCAATAGACAAAAGGTTATCTCTTAAGGGATACCATATACACTCATAAGTTAATTGTATCATTTGATTTTGAGATGAATATTATGATGTTCATTGTATTATTTGATTTTAATACGAGTATTCTAAAGTTAGTTGTCTCATTCGATTTTGATATGAATATAAAAGAAAATTGTGGCTATTATAAGATTAGTGGGAGTAAGTTTATGTTTCTTATATAATATGTAAATTTTGTTTTATTAAGCAAAAAATTGTATAATTTATTATGTGAAACCTAGAAACCTCTAATGAAAATTTAGCAATGAAAGATCTTGTGAACACCTCTTTTGTGTTAAGTTATTATGATAATTAGAGATTATTCTCAAGGTATCCTTCAGATATAAAAAAAAAGTTATATCAATAAGGTTGAAAGTAAATTTAACATGAAATACAATTATATTTGAGATAATTCAATTACTAAATGAGACTATTAGGTCTTAATTATAACTACCTTTAAGTAAATTTAGAATTATGAAAATTTAAGTGCTTTCCTATCTTTTTGTTGTAAGAATTTTATATATAATTTTTCTTATATGTATATGAAAAATTTGTACACTTGGACAAATCAATATTGAATTGTGAAAAAAAGGGAAACCACGAAGATTATTATAGAGAATAAAAGAGCACGTGCTTATCAATCGGAGATCTGAAAATAAAGAGAACATTAGTTTGTTCGACTCTAATATTTTAGATGTCGAGTAGACATCCTAATACATGATAAATAGACATAAATATTTATGTCATTCAGTTACAATTCAATATTAGGCTTTTAAAGATCACTCAATTATATTATGTTGTAAGTTAATCATACAGTGTTTCAACAATAGATTTTAAAAGGTATATTGACTTATAAGTTATTATTGTTGAAACTAGAATATATACATATATAATTTAAGCTAAATACTCAATAATCAAAGACTGGACATATAAGGTCTTTCATATGATTGTTGTTACTAAGGTTGTCTTAGATTAGTAGGAGTCACTCTTTCTTTATGTTTTATAATATATTTTTGATATCTATACAAACTCTATGTTAAGATTATCTACAAAAATAAAGTTTATAAGATTATTATTGTTATAACCATTTCTGTATTGTTTGTGTAAATATTAAATTTGCAAAATTTAGTTTGATCTCAATAAAGTCTTCAGTTTGACTAGTTGGAAATAAGCATGATTTAGAGATCACATTACATGAAATTTTCATATCATTCATATATGTCGATCTATGTCATGAAGTACATTGATGTGGTGGTTGTCGGAGTTCTATCACGATACGTCAGTGACGACAGACGCGGTGGTCTCATTATTAGTGTATGAGGTGAACTAGATTATAAATTGAAAATCTAAAGATAAAGAGCATTAGGATGCGAGCCTATTTATTGTTGGAATATTTTTTAGGGTTAAATGTGTTTTTGTCTTCCTAAATATTTTATATTTACTTTTACTCTCTTTAAAAATTTCTTTTAAAGAATGGTTCTTCTAAAAAATTTAATTTTAATTTTTGGTCTCTCGTGCCAAAATCATCGTTAAAATTGTCTCTAATTCGGTCACAAAATAAAAAATCGCCGTTAAAACAGTCGATAATTATGTCGATGAGTTATAAAAACCGTCACTAAACTGCAGGAGGGACTAAAAGTTAAAATTAAAATTTTTAGGACGATCATTCTTTCACTACAACAAAAAGCCCGTGTCATGTCGGACGCGAAATGCATTTTACCTCGGCTATAGAAGCGAGGTAACTAAGATCGTCATAAAAGTACATACTTAACACCTTGGTGTTTAAAACACCGAGGTATATTTTAATTGTGCGTTGGTTCGACCCCCACCATCTGCATTTTTATTATTTACAATTGTAGCGCCTTGAGTATCTTGGATTATCAATAAAACCGAGGGGTGAACTATTAGTATTTTTTTAATTTAAACTTGTTACATTATTTACACAGGAAATTAATAAAGTAACTTGTTTACAAAATACAATATTTACCCAGAATCTTAAACTGATTACATTGTTTATACAGAATATCAAAATAAAAATCAAGTTGTCCATGAAGATCATATGTTGGATCTTCAAATCTTTGATATCCATGGGAAGATCAATTGCTGGAAAAAATATTTTTTTCAATTGTTTTTCCTTGCATTTGTTCTGATATAAACAAATGAAAAGGATTAGATAAATAAATATTTTATGTTCAAATAAATATTTAAGAACACAAACCTTAAACTCAAATGATTTTCTACTCTTGCAATCCATCTTAGAGAACTCCTCATGATCGGGACTCTTACAAATCTTAAAGTGATGTTGTATTATGAATTTTTTATATTGAGATTGCTTTTATAATGGAAGTTATTTAGGTTTCACGCGGATCACTAATGGTAGTGTCTTAAGCATTGATAGTCATGACAATGGACTACAAGGATTTGATTAAGGACGGTGACAAATATCCTCAAAATTAACGCTAAAATATCCCCTCGGCTTTTAGAAAACCCGAGGTGAAATATTTTTATTATTATTAATTTTTAATTTACATAGTTTACAAAGAATTTTAAAACACAATATTACAAAAAAATCAGATTCTTGGAGAACAACAAATCATTGCTATAAGGAGTTATTGGAAAAAAATTGTTTACAACAGATCTGTGGTGGAATCCTCAGAGACCTCATAGTATTCGGAGTCCTCAAAGATCTCATAGTCTTCATAGATCGAATATTTTCATGGCAATGAACCGTGGTAAATATTTTCTCTATCTATCATGGCTACATATTAGTTAGAATTAGTGTAAAATTTGTTTTACAAATGCCAGATTTCATCTCGGTTATTTTTAAAAACTGAGGTGACATTTGTTATATTTTTTTGACAATTACATTGTTTACACAAAATATTAAAATAAATGGTTTACAATAAATCTTTTCTCTTTTAATGAATATCTTCGCTGATATCCATCATCCAAAGATTGAGTTCCCTTCTTTGTGTAAGTTGAAGCAAGAATATTAAAATACATTAATACAACAAATACAGTGTCATCATAGTCGTTGTTATTCTTGGAGAACAATAAATCATTGTTGTAATCTAGATTTTGTTGCATACTCTTATGTGCATTCTTTTTAATTTCAATGGTTTGAATACATCCATCTTCTAATAAGTTATTTGTTTCAAACATTGGGAAAAAAAATTTATGCACATACAATCCATCATAGGAAGTTTATTTCAAAAATACAACAACAACATCAACACCATTATATGAGATAGATTGCAAGGGCATAAAAGATGTTTGGTTATAGATAGAAGAACATTGAAGATTTTTTCTATCTTGCAATTCATCCTAAAGAATGATGCATGCGAGTTTGGGGCGGCTTCATATAAGTAAGGATTAGGGTAAAATTTGTTTAATGAGTACTTTTATAGTAAAAGCTGATTATTTCATCTCTCAGTTATTTTGAAAATCAAAGGGTTAGATCATTTAGTTTACACATATAAATAAATAAAAACATAAGCTGCAATAGCTGGGATTCAAAGCTTGTCCTGACTTGTCTTTCCCCTCGGTTATTTTAAAAATCGAGGGAATTTATGGTTTTTTATTTTTAAAAATAATAAAAGGTGGTGCGCCTTAGCATTTTACCTCGATTTTTCTTTGGAAGAGGTGAAAGCTTCGTCATGAAAAGCGTTATTTGTTGTAGTGTTTAAAGAAAATTTTTAGAGGAACTAAAAATTAAATATGAGATATTTAGGAGGACCAAAAACATATTTAATTCTATGATATATTATGAATACAACTTTACCATTCGATGTTTTGTATGATGTAAAAACTAAAAAAAGTTAGCATTTTTGTATATTGAGCGTTATCTCTATATCTTGTGGCACTCCTCTGCATTAGAGGTCTTAGGAACCATTAAAAACCACTTGGAAATTAATCTAAGTCTTGATAAACAAGTTTTTTGCATAAATTTACATTGCATGTGTCGACACATAGGAATTTTAGGTCGACACATGCAAATCAATTTTAAAGCTTGTAGTTTCTGAAAGGCTCAGGTCAACACATACATCATACAGAGTGACACATACCGAAGCTTTTCTCAAATTGCAGAAAAACTTATTTTATGTGCCGACACATTTAGTGTTATTTTAAATCACGTAAGCTACTGACTTGTTTCGGTCGACACATTCATCTTTTCAGGTCGACACATACAGTTGAAACATAATGTATGTGTCGACACATAAAATTTTCAGGTCGGCACATACTAATTGTTTAGGTCAATTTTTAATTCTGAAAATTCCCTTTTTACATCTAAACTTCCACAACTATAAATACAACATTCATACATCATTCCAACTTGATGATACCATAAAAATATCTTGCATTTTCTCTTCATCTTCAACCTTCAACCTATGTATACACGGTAACAAACCATTGTAACGATATTTTATTGAGGTGTCATCTAGACGAGGTTCGATAACGTCCAATTAGGTTCTTGTGTAGTCGAGAATATTGGGTTGAGATTTGCAGAGGTCTTCATCTGGAAAAGCCGTAGATTTATCCTTTAAGATCATTGATTGATTTGAGAGTTTTCGTGCAAGACATTCATAAGAGGATTGTTGCCTAGTGAAAGTCTTTGGAGATAAATAACACAAATGATCCTTTAGATATAAAGAACGCAAAGGAAGTAGCGTGAGAACGGAGAATCAAATTGAAGTCTTGTGTTGCAATGTTGAAATTGGTGGTGTGCGAAAGCTTTGGAGATAAAGTATGCAAAAGAGTAGTAATATCCAGATAACCAATTGGTAGGTATTGTGTCTTGGTCTTTCTCCAGATCAAAGAAAGAGAAGGGGTTGAATCAACAACAAACATTAGAATTTGTGGAGTTGCTCATGGAACACTTCTCTTGTATCAAACTTTTTGCATAGTAAGAATTATCCTAATTCAATTGAAATTAGGCGCGAACGTACCCTCATGCAAAGACGAAAGTGGAGAACTGTGAAGACAAATCCTCGTGTCTCTTTTTCGTATTGTTTTACTTGCTTTATTTTTCATCAATCAATTTGTCGAATAGCATTGTGTAATCAATTGATTCATAAGAATTTTTCCGGACTGTTTTTGTTTTGAATTAAGTGTTGGTATTGCTTATAATCACTTTTGATTATAAGTGTTTTTTATATCAGCACAACTCAAAGAAAAATTCTGAAAATTCAATTGCACACCAATTATCCAACAAATTATTTTGGTAGTTCTTTTAATAATTGCCATTGGAAATGACATTGTTAGTAACTTGCTATAAACGATTGATAATATGTTACTTGATTGAAGTATATTTATTTTTGATTATTGTACTCATTTTATGTTCAATTTTATATTTGTATATCCAAATTCCAATAACATGATTTGTATAAACGACATATTTTAAAAGAGGAATGTTATTTGTTACGATGAAAGTGCACAAGAAATGCAAGAATGATCATGGCCATTCATTAATCTTATTGTACATGAGTGACTTGGTTATGTAGCAATTATGGAGTTATAACAATTCATAGGTGGGAGGTTATTAAACTAGTTCCGTCAATCACAACATGCCACTTCAATTTCTTCACTTTCTTGCAGAAAAAAAATTGTAAACTTTAGCATTTTTTATTTTGAAAATCTTCTACTTATACTTTTTTCTAATTAAATTTTAAAAATTAAAATTTTATTTTAATTTAGTTTGATAATCTATTCAACCTGTTTTAGATAAGATAGTTGTCGTCTAACATATATAATAGATCTTTTCTCTTAATTTAAAGTATATTTGACTCTGATTAACTTTTTATACTTCTTTTTTAGTATTTTAAGATTATCATTGTTGTTGTCTCTAGAATTTTTAAATATTTATTATACAAATTATCATATCATAAATCTTAATTTATTTACATATTTATATACTTTTTGCTTTCAAACTTAATAACAATGATAACTTTTACATTCTTTTACTTCCATTCATAAATATGAAACCTCTACAAAATAAATCACAAGAATCTATTTTTTTTCAGAATATTAAATTTTATTAACTATTTACATATTTATATAAGTTTATTCCTTAAAAAGTTGATTATTTAATGTTTGTATAATTATATTTAATGCATATTGTAGAAGGGGTATAACATGATAAAAATATATAATTAAAGAAATAATTAATTCACTTTTAAATTAAAAAATTAAATTAAAAATTTATATTTAAAAACAGATATTAGTATGTTATATGATTAATGTTAGAATAATATTAATATAGAGGGTGCCTTATAGTCATGTTACCACCCGATTGAAGAACATTACATGGTTGAATTTCTAATTCATACATACATGATACCATAGCCTCATCCAAATATTACAAAACAACTGTGCCATTCAAAATCACTATCTCCCAACATGAATCCCCACAAATAATTTTAATTTATTTTATCAAATAGTAATAAAATAAAACTATAGCTTCCCCCACAAATAATTTTAATTTATTTTATCAAATAGTAATAAAATAAAACTATAGCTTCCCCCACCATATCAAATACTCCCTTCCTATTTAACTTCCAGAACTTTCCTAATAAAGAACCAACTTCATCACTCACACAGTGTCACTCGTATCCACTTGCTATTCGTGGAAAGGATTTATCAATAAATTAATACTATCATATTGCTTCCAATATGTCTATAATGATCTTTATAATTATTTTTAATATTATTTTTTCTCACAGATTCCATTCATTAAATTAAGAATTTTATATAAACTTATAATATATTTATAGAAGAAAATTATAATAAATTATTTACTTGCCTCAATCAAATAATTTTTCAAAATCCACCACTCTCACAATGGCTTGAGGTGTAAGGGCAACATATAGATGATTTTTTTTCTAAAAGACATTTCTTAAAAATTACTTGTTGATTTTTTTTTCTTCAACAAACAATATCTATATATGGGGTGGTATTGGATAATTTTATGGAGGGAAAAGTAAGATACTTTTAGTATATTTTTAGGTGTTTAATTTTAAAAAACAAATAAAATAAATATAATAAATTAAATGAGAGAGAGGAAATTTGGAGAAAGATAGAGAGAAATGTACCATGCCTTTCTCTCCCTAAAGTTACTTAAGCATTTTTCCTATATATGTCTCATTTGTTCCATAAAAATTTAACAAGACTACATAAAATTTGTGCACGTAACGGAAATACTAAGCAAAGTTTTTTTTTCTCCTAAGATTTTGGAGGAAGAATATTGTTTACCATAGTTCCACCAAGTCACCAACCAAGTGAGAGAACGAGAATCTAAATTTCCATCGCATTACCAAAAAAATAATTTCATCCATTCATTCTTCTATTTATGTTTAAAATTAAATCAAATCAAATCAAATGTTTTTGGTGTTAGAAAATTAAAAGTATCAAAGATAAATAATATAAAAATATATTGATTTTCAGAACATGCTT
Source organism: Vicia faba (assembly GCA_948472305.1). NCBI lineage: Eukaryota > Viridiplantae > Streptophyta > Magnoliopsida > Fabales > Fabaceae > Vicia > Vicia faba. The sequence goes on from OX451740.1 coordinate 836,351,631, forward strand.
TTTTATGTTTGACCACTTTATTAGAAGTAGTTTTGAGAGTTGTTTGTTCCATAGTAAAACCACCATCCCTCAAACCCATCAGTGGAGAAACTTCCATCAATTTCACGCAAGCATGTTTTCGTCCTACCCACCCGTACACCAAAATATATGTTGGTCTAAGTGTCGATCTCCCCTCAAATGGGTCAATCAAAAAATTCGCAGGCACCTCTTTCTTCACAGATACTCTGGCATATCATAATATATCAAACAAGACAACCCTAACAAGGTCATGTCGGTATTTGAAGTCTGGAAGCTCCCTATAATGAATCGCGTGTTCCCTAAATGTATCAAAATATGCCTTACGACAAACAGGGAAAACCTCATCAATAGAAAATAAAGGAATCATAAGGCGGTATCTTAGGATAGTACGATACTCCACCGGTGACATATATTGACCTAACCCATCAATAGGAATAGTAAGGAGAAAATCATGAGCATGTGCGGCTTACAAACAACCAAAAACTATCTTCTACCTTGTGGTCATGTCAAACTTCACATACATGTCCTTAACAATTTTACTAAAAAGGACACTCGCCAAAATATGTTGTGCTTTAGGAGGGACGATGTCCTTACTAGTAAAATTGCTAAGGTCAAAATCTAGAATCACAACACTAAGACCATCGAATGCTCTATCGAAATCCGAGTCCATACCGTACACCCCATTGTGTCTCAATATATGATCCTGCAACACCCAAGATTGAGCCCTAGAAGCCAGAAAGGTGTATGAGGCAGCCTCTACCGCCCGTACAAACCCAAACCCCCAACTCTAATGGGTAATGAAGCCACCCTCCATTGAATGTCCCTGAAGAAAGGACCTCCACCAACCACGATGTCTTCAATCGCCTTCCATAACTCTTTATCAAATCAAACAACTACTTTCTCCATATGAGTTGGTTGATAGGTTCTTAGGCCAAAAACCAATTTGGTAATTACCCATGCAGGATCGAAGTAGAAGAAGCTCACTCTGAGGATCCCTTAGTTATGGTAGAAGGTGCATTAAATCAATAGCCTTGGAAAATATCTTCTTGGATAACTCCTTAATGAAACCGTCATCTCAACTAACAACCCCTCCAAGCAACTTCACCCCTAACAACGGCCTCCCTATTTCTGACAGGAACAAATCCTCACGAAGTTTATTACCATCACATGAAGGCCAAAAGATCCCAGTCTTACGAATATTTAATTCAAGACCTAATCCTGGACCTGTCTCCCGAATGATATCAAAGGCTTTAGCCACCTCCTATGAATCCCCTATAATAGTCCCATCATCAAGATACCGGGCATGAAGAAGAAGATTACAATCGTCCCTAACCTGATGAATGAGTGGGTGTAACACAAGAGCAAAAAGGAGTGGCCCTAACGGGTCACCTTATTGCACTCTAGTGGCTGGCATAATATGTCCATCCCCAAGGTACAACCTTGCTGCTTGGCCTTAAAGAAACTCAACCCACAAAGAAATAGATGGGCATCTCACCCTCACCTCACGCAATAAGACTGATTGATCTACCATGTTGAAAGCATTCGAGAAATCTACAATCAGCATAGCCATGGAACCATCTTCGTGTCGTTGCTTAACACCCTGTTGGCACTATGCAAAACGGCATCAACACCACTGATACCCAAAAGCCAAACTAAAAGTCATTGAGGTATCGTGCCATATCTTTACCGACCACTTTCGTAGCAACTTTGGATATCAACCGTCTCCAAATAAAACCCACAGCAATTGGTCGTATCCCACCATCAGGCTTTAATAACAGTGTCAATGGTGCAGAGGCAACAAACTCCGTCAAATGCATGGGATATCTTCCTCCTAGCCATAAGCTAATAACTAGAGTGATTTTGTATAAGAGATCTTTCGCCACAGTAGAACCTTCTCCACACAGTTCATCTAAAATATTTTAAGCACGCAAACCATCTCTACCACATGACGTCCCCTTGGGAAAAGATTTAATACACTTGAAGATAGTATCTGTATCAGTCACTAGGGGATACTTTGAGAATAAGGTGGTTGACATGGAGGGAGGTGGTCTGTACGGGTGCTTAGCCTCCAAAGCCTTCATTGTATGTTTATTATAGGGGGCCACACCAGATGACTCTAACACTTTTACAATTGTTGTGAAATGGCCATCTACAACCTTGCGGAGGCATTGCTTGACATTAGAGCTCATCTTCTTATCTTTCTCCTGAGTATGAACACCCCTACAACCCGAGTTACCTTGCTCTGAGCTTCCCAACACACTATCAACTAACTTGGCAAGACCATTCGCGTCTCTTCAAGTAGCTAAACGCTCCAAAATATGGTGTTGCTGCAAAGACTTCTGATTTCTAGACCTGTGATCCCACCTATTCTGAGGTTTAACCACATGTAATATACAACGAGGGAGAAGTCACAACTGAACCCATGCACCTACTGATCTCGGATCAGCAACCACCTTGTAAATGGCATCTTTCAATGTTTAAGAGAAAGTAATACGACATCATAGAGGTATACTTTTCACAGTGAAGATAGGTGCGGTAAGAACTCTCTCTAACAACCTTGCATCTAAAGAAAGCTCCTCATTTGCTTCGAGGTTATCAAAGTCAGTTGTGAATGGTTTACAATACCCACAATATAACTTTCGCCCCCTCATGTCCCATGAGTGGCACGAACAAGACCATCAGGATGATGACATGGTCGATTCATGACATGAATACTCATACACCTTCCACATAGCCATTGTTCAACCACCCTCAAAGACTCTTCCAATGCCGTAAATAAATCATAATCATTCTCAATCACATTCTGTATGACATTCCTCCGTTCGTCACTATATAGCTGTAGTATCTTAAGATGAGATACCAAACGAGAAATACCTTTCTCTCATCTCTACCATTGGGGCAACAATGGAATCCTCGAAATGGACAATGTAGACCTCCTATTTGAGTAGAAACCATTAGACAATACAAAATTGTGCTTATTCTCTACTCAAAATAAAAGATGTCTACTTGGGGAGTTTTATCAAACACATGGCGGATAGTAGCGAAAGAACATCCCGCCATGGTTATGTTGTTGTCTTGCTCTACTCTATTGAACCATAAAGTCCAACTTCTAAAAAGGTGCAATTAAACTCACTGTTGCAGCAAATAGTCCTCGCAATAGTAATGAGAGTAGAGTTCAACAAATAAACATATTTCTTCTCCTGGGAATTGGTCTTCTATTCAAATTGAATATCTAATTTTCTGACCTGGTAATCAGTACAATTTGAACAGGATACCAAATCGAATATCTAATTTATAGTTGTACTAATTCAATTATTTAAGGGTCGTCATAAAACACCTATTATGTTATGGATGTGTTTTTCATTCACACCAACAAATAGTGAACGATATTATGGATGTGTTGACTTTTGAATACTCTCTAACTGCAATTATTAAACTTTATTTTCAGAGTTGTATTAAATCACAATATTATGAATCAAACTTTGAAATAAGAAAATCTTAGTGATTTATTGTAAAATATGTAAGAAGCTAATGACAAGCATCATTTCTTGCGGAAATAAATTTATGAATAGCAATGTTGAATCTCCAAAATCTATGGATGTAATTTTTAAGAAGATTGATTTTGCGATCTAAAAAGGAGTAGTGGCATAATTTGTTGTACACTTGCCTTCTATTTCTGTATTGATCTAATTTTATATATATATATATATATATATATATATATATATATATATATATATATATATATATATATATATATATATATATATATATATATATATATATATATATATATATATATATATATATATATATATATATATATGCGACTCTTTTTTACCTATGTTACCACCTAAATAAAGCAACTTGGTTGAATTTTCCATTCATACACCATACCATACCTTATTAGAAGTATATCATAAAACCAGTCCAACCAAAACCACTGTCCCAGATCATGTGACTCCCCCACATACGATTTTAATTTAATCAAATAATAATAAAATAAAACAATAATTTCCCCACCATAACATCAAATACTTCCTTCTCCTTTAACTTCCAGAACTTTCCTAATAAAGAATCCACTCCATCATCCTCACATGTCACTTTTATCCACTTGCTATTCGTGGAATAGATTTATCCATAAATTAATATAATTCTACTTCAACCAAGATCTCTAGAATGTTCTTAATAATACACTTCTTTATATTATTTATTTTTTTGCTCGTTTTCTTCAAATGTACGTAAGAGTCACTCCACGTAATTTGCAAATAATTGATCGCATTTGGTTAGGAACACGACCAATAGTAATAAACAAATCACACAAACCATCATGGTACATGATCAAAGATAGAACCACCAATAATACACTGACCATTTTTTTATAGTCTTCCGTCGTCACTTGTAAACTAGGTTTGTTGAATGAAAATCTAGAACTTTCGCGAACACTAATAAATTCATTGGAATTATGCATATTATTATTTATAGTTTAACTAAAAAAATTTACTCCTTTAGATCTTTGAGATGCCTTGTCTAAAGGCGTGAAAACATGCCGAACAAATGGGTTTTAAACATTAACTTTTTCAATACACGAAACTTATGAGTTCCTTCGTTTTGATTAATTTGTAAAACTTGATTAACTTAAGTCGTCACTTGTGTTATTGTCTCGAAAGTATTAGCAATTACATGATTATTTATGTCCGTCATTTCTTCTTACAAAATTAACTATAAATAAATTAATCGGTTGTAAATAATAAATTTAATAGCGGTTAAAAGAATAAAGCCCCGATAATATTAACACACATATTACAATAAACTCTTATCACCTAAGTTTAGATGAACCGATTTATTCTGAAACCAACTATATAACACTTTAAAACTCACGATAAATTTTTATTTTATTTTATAATACATTGAGAAATATAATAAATTAAGACAATAATGTCACACCAACATAATATTCAACTTTTATTTCAAAATAGAAATTAGAATTCAAACATAATATTAAGATACACTTATTTGGTTTAAGACACAATAGAAAAATATAGTATAACAAACTCAACTCTGATGTTAGAATATAAGAGCTATTTTTTCAAAATACTAATAGTCGACTTAAGGTCTGGCAAACATAAAAAGTAAAGCAAGCAATGGAAGTTATCATCTACATTATCTGCCATAAGCAACAATCACTCTTCTGTCTCAACCTGAGAATCATCTGCACATAGATTCACATATAGGAATATAAAAACAAATGGGTGAGAATATATTGTTTAAATTATGTAGTATAATAACAACAAGGATAACATTAATCATATATCATTCACAAACAATCACCATCACACAATATCACAAAACATGTACAAAATGATTATGCAATGCTCATCTCCTCTACTCTCATGCATGTGATACCATCACCAGATTCAAATTTATTTTATTGAAATCCTAAAATGTCGGACCGAACTCCTATAACATCGGACCAAACTCCTAACACAAGAACAAAGTCCTAACTAGACTCTGATATATATGATGCATGCTACTTTATACAAATGAAATCTTCTATCCTAACCTACAATATCAAAACTTAACACCACCAGTTAAGATTAACATTGGTCCTTGCAAACCACATAACATCGTTGATTAGGCTAAACATAGGTTCTTTTGAACCTAAACATAAGTAACACCGGTTATTTCCGAACCACGAGGTATTAACAAAATTGTTCATATTACACCATTATATCACATCAAGACAAGTAAAAACTTACACTATTAATATCACAATGAACACGAGGGATACTTGATTTTAAACACAATTCAAAAAAATGCAAAATTTAAAGATTTTTATTAACATGACAACACTAAGGGATTTTATATTAAAAAAATTACAGACTAAACGTTTTTTTTATAAGCAATGGAATTTCAATAAGAAAGAGTATAAGGGGTACTCAACCCTTACACAAGAGACCTCCTTAAGCAATTAAGAAGACAGTTAAACCAATCAAAAAAAGGACGACTAGAGTGGCTTTTATTATCTACACAGGACCATCTCCAAGACAAAAACTTAATTGATAAAATACAGTCCTCAAAATTGAACACAAATCCTTTAAAAAGAATAGCATTTCTAATAATCCATAAATTCCACATAGTTGATAACTAAATAATAGATAGAATGCCACTGCCTTCTGCATACCGCCTTTCATAACAATGGAACATGGATGCCTCTACTCCATTCAGTCCACTATAAACACTATAGGAATCAATTATGCCTATTCTAATCAATTGATCTCTATTAGGGAGCTTTTTCAACACCAATCTCCAAGAAAATCAGGATCTTCGATGGGGCTTTAGTCTTTCATAAATTAGACACGCCGAGACTCTGTAGAACGGTTAAACATGGAACAAAATCTCTCATTTCCAAGGCTGCGTAACAAGACTGAACCGAATACTTATGTGTCATCGATTTCCCAGACGAAACTGTCCTCAACCGCAAGAATAAGCATGTGGTCCTGCAAAAAACAAGTGAACTCATTCACCAAAAAAAGACTTTCACTCCCAAGGTCTTGTAAACCTTGCTGCTAGCTTCACGTCTAGTTCTGCCCGGACCACACTCCACCTTCTGCCACACTAATGAAGGGCTGATTTACTAAAAGAAAAACATACGGGTAAGTAGGGGTGTTCAAATTAATCGGCTACATAAATTATCCAAATCCATATCTAAATCCGATTATGAAAAACCAGTTAATTATTAATATGGTTTTAACCAAATCCATATTTTGTACAATTTATTAATATGATTTTAACCACATCGATATTTTGGACATCCATATCCAAAATAAAAATTAATTAACATATTATTTGAAAATCATTTTTTTTCAAAAAAATGAAAAAAATTGAATTTTTTCGAAAATAAGAAAAATTGAATTTTGTCGGAAATACAAAAAATCGAGTTTTTTTGAAAATACAAAAAAGAATATTTTTTTTCGAAAAAAACAAAAAAAAAGAATTTTTTGAAAATACAAAAAAAAAAAAAAACGAGTTTTGTTGGAAATACGAAAAAACGAGTTTTTTTTGAAAATATGAAAAATCGAGTTTGGTTGGAAATACAAAAAATCGAGTTTGGTCGGAAATACGAAAAATTGAATTTTGTCGGAAATATAAAAAATCAATTTGTTTTCGAAAATACGAAAAAATCGAGTTTTGTCGAAAATATGAAAAAATCGAGTATCTTTTTAAATAAGAAAAAAATCGAGTTTTTTTTCGAAAATATGAAAAAATCGAGTTTATTTCAAAAATATGAAAAATTGAGTTTTTTGTTGGAAATACGAAAAAAACGCGGTATTTTGAAAATACAAAAAATCGATTTTTTTCGAAAATACAAAAAAATTTAAGTTTTTCTGGAAATACGAAAAATCGAGTTTGGTGGGAAATACGAAAAATCGAGTTTTTTTGAAAATACGAAAAAAAATTGAGTTTTGTCGGAAATACGAAAAAATGAGTTTTTGTCGGAAATATGAATCAAATATATATATTGAAGAGACTAAAATGATATATTACCAAACGAAAGGTGTAACACCCCAATTCTACCCGACAATTACGTAAAATCAGAGTTACAAAAATTCGGCAACTGAATTAGGATACTACAAATTCAACTTTAAAACAACAACATTCATTACAGATACATAACACATTAAACTTGGATGAACCAGCAACAACATAAATTAATCTTTTAAGACCAACAACTTTCATAACCACGCAGCGGAATCAAATATTCAACTTAAAGAATATAACATCTTTATCCAACTAAAACAACTTCAAATAACAGTTATTTAACGAAAAACAATTAAAGTGCAACAACTGAATAATAACAATAAAATAGCAAGTGTTCATCCTCCCGAGTGTTACGTATCAGAGCAATGACACCGACTCGAATTACTAAAGGTAAAGCGCATTCACTCTAGAGTACCTGCACGTTACCAACATATGGGTAACATTCAAACAGAAGAGGTGGGATATCAAACAATATAATAGAACATATGATAAATAAAACATTAGAATCAGTTCATACATATTCACCACTTCTCGGATTTTAACAACATAAGCATAATCAAATCAACCACACAACGACTCAAAGTGCAACACAGAATGAAACTTGCCTTTATGCAAATGCATGTGGTATCAATGGAGCAGAACTCTCAACTTAAAAATCTGCCAATTAATAGAGGCATCAACAAGGCATAAGCCTTCAATTTAATATTTTTGTCAATCCAGACCAACTTAACGAGCATCAGCTCCAACTTAATATGCAATGTATGCGACACAACATGAATGTAGAAAAAATAGACAACAAACAACAACTCAACATAAATCAGCATTGGCCATAAGCCTACAACATCAACAACAATTCAACATCAACATAATTCAACTTTGGCCATAAGCCTATAACATAATATCTTCCCATAATTAGAGGCATCTCAACATAATTCATCAACCTGCATTTTCTCAACTCAGAATAACTTATATAACACTGGTATCGACCAAACCAACATGTACGGGTAAAAGGGATAGGAAGAACTACACGCCCCTCAACATGCACAATAACAATACAAAATAACAACTAACTCAATACCCCTCGACACGCACAAAAACAAAGAAGAATAACAACTAACTTATGCTCCTCGACACAACCTGCAGCTTCGTGCAGTTCGACATCAATACTGTGCTCCTCAGTACGCCTTGCAACCTAATACCGCTCGACATCCAACATATATATTCTCCGACACACCTTGCAGCCTACATGCCGCTCGACACCTAACACCATTAACATCCTCGTCGACCACTAATTCCAGCCAACAACATAGAACAACACATCGTCATAATGACTACATCAATACAATTCATAATTTCTGACCAACTTCTCAGAATACGACAGTAACAGGAAACTATATTTCCTATCAACAGTTTCGTTAATTGTACAAAACAATCACGCAGAAACCCTCCTAAAACAACCACAATAACAATTCCTAATTTCCTACCAACCGCTCGAAATACCACAACATCATAACACCCATAACAACAGGGGATAAACTACCCTAACCTATTCATCGATTCTATCGGGAAATGATACAGACAATTCAAAACGATCATTGCACGACTAACTGCCAACTTCAATAATAGATTCACTATTCATGCTAGACAGTCATACGGTAACTCCCTAAACGACCACGACATGAGGAAACGGGCAACTTTAATAACAAACTCGGAACATCAACACACAACAGTCATACAACGACCAATTCCCACATAATACACATCATAAATCCAATTATACAGTCAGAACCCCACCCTTACCTGGATTGAAGGTTGCTCTACCAAAAGCCAGCCGACAGCCTTGCTTTATTCTGCTCGACACCGGGAAGCTTGCTCCTCTCTTTGCATGGCTTCACACGGTCAGCGCACAAGACTTATTATTCTCCAAAAGCCAAATCCTTGTGGAAGCTTAATCTTATATCATCAATCCTATTGGGCCTAACCTACACACCCCCACCTTACTAATTCCAACCAATAACATAAGCCCAACACAATTATTCCATTAATTCCAACATTATTATTATTATTATTATTATTAATCACTAATTAATTAATTAATAATAATCTAACAACTTATACCAATAATTCTCAACATCTCACAACTTCAACAAATGATCCAAAAATAATTCAATTAAATAATTAATTAAATAAACGGGCGTTACAACTCTCTTCCACTTAGAATATTTTTGTCTTTGAAAATTTACCTTATTAAAACAACTCAGGATAGGAGTCCCACATATTGCTTTCCAACTCCCAAGTCATGTTTTCTCCAGCAACTCCTAGCCAGACTACTTTCACCAAAGCAATTTCTTTACCTCTTAAAGCCTTCATCTCATGATCCGTGATTCATGCAGGCATCGTCTCCACAGTAAGATTATCTCGTACGTGCACATCATCAATATGAATCACATGAGATGGATCTGAAATATACTTCTGGAGTTGTGACACATGGAACACATCATGCAAATTCAAAAGATTAGGCGGTAAAGCCACTATATAAGTAACATTTCCAACTCTGTCCAAAATCTGATATGGACCAATAAAACGAGGAGTGAGCTTCTTAGAGTTCAATGTTCGCCCAACACCAGTCACATGTGTAACTCTCAGAAACACATGGTCACCTGCTTGAAATTACAAACTTTTCCTTCGTTTCTCATGATAACTCTTATGTCTACTTTGGGAAGCTTTCATCTTTTCTCGGATTAACTTCACCTTCTCAGTAGTCTCACAAACAAGTTCAGGTTCAAGTACTACACTTTCTCCAGATTCATGCCAACATAAAGGAGTACTACACTTAGAAAGGGGTCATTCCAATACTAGAATGGTAACTGTTATTATAAGTGAACTCTATTAATGGAAGATAAGTATCCCATGAACCTCCCTGTTCAAGAACACATGCTCTCAACAAATCTTCTAATGACTGAAAAGTCCTTTAAGTTTGACCATTCGTCTGAGGATGATACGCCGAACTCAACCTCAACTTAGAACCCAACTCCTCTTACAAACTCTTCCAAAAATATGAAGTAAACCTCGGATATCTATCTGAAACAATACACAAAGGAACACTATGCATCTTTACAATTACACTAGTATAAATCTCCTCCAACTTCGACACTAGAAAACTGATGTTAATAGGAATAAAATGAGCCGACTTCGTAAGCCTATCAACAATCACCCAAATAGAATCATGTCCTCTTAGAGTATTAGGTAATCTCGTCACAAAGTCCATCGAAATGCTATCCCATTTCCATTCTGGAACTTCTAACGGCTGCATCAACCCTGCAGGCTTCTGATGTTCAACTTTCGACTTCTGACAAGTTAAACATGCATACACAAACCGAGCCACATCACTCTTTGTTCCAGGACACCAAAACAAATTCTTCAAATCTTGATACATCTTCGTAGCTCCCAGATGAATGCTCAACTTGCTTCTATAATTTTCCTTAAGAATCACTTTCTTCATCTCCATATCATTAGGAATATAAATTCAACTACAGAATCTCAACACACCTTACGCATCTAACTTAAAATCATTATTCTCATACTAGTCGATCCCAACCATCGAATCTACCAATTTTACATCCAACTTCTGAGCTTCTCTGATACTGTCTAGAAATTCATTATTAATCTTCAATATTCCCAACATAACACTTTGCGGCGTCACCTCGCAAACTAAGTTCATATCTCTAAATTGTTCAAGTAATTCCAACTCTTTAACCATCATTGCCAACATATGTAAAGTTTTTCGACATAACGCATCAGCCATCACATTCGCCTTTCCTGGATGATAATTCAAACCAAATTTGTAATCCTTTAACAACTCCAACCATCTTCGTTGTCACATGTTCAATTATTTCTGATCAAATAAATACTTCAAGCTCTTATGGTCGCTAAATACTTCAAATCTAGAACCATAAAGATATTGCCTCCAAATCTTCAACACAAAAACAACTACAGGAAGTTCCAAATCATGTGTAGGGTAGTTCTTTTCACGAGTCCTCAACTGCCTTGACGCATAAGCAACTAACTCATCATTATGCATAATCACACCTCCTAAAACCATCTTGGAAGCATCACAATATACCACAAAAGGTTCTCCTGGATTAGGTAATGTCAAAATCGGAGCCGACGTTAATCTTTTCTTCAGTTCTGTAACTTTCTTCACATTGAATGTCCCACATAAAAGCTCTACCTTTACAAGTCAACTTAGTCAACAGAAGTGCCAACTTAGAAAAACCTTCAATAAACCTTCTATAGTAACCAGCTAATCCCAAAAAGCTTCTAATCTTGGTAGCTGACTTTGGAGTTTCCCATTGCAACACAACATCTACTTTAGATGGATCTACAACAATGCCACTACCTGAGATAACATGACCAAGAAAACTAATCTTCTTTAACCAAAATTCACACTTAGATAGCTTTACATACAACTTCTTCTCTTTCAAAACTTGCAATACTATTCTTAAGTGTTCTGCATGCGCTTCTTCCGATTTAGAGTAAATCAAAATGTCATCAATGAACACCACTACAAACTGATCCAAATAAGTATGAAAGATACGGTTCATGTATTCCATGAATACTCTCGATGCATTAGTAACACCGAAATGCATCACCGAATACTCATAATATCCATAACGCATTCTGAAATCCGTCTTCTGGATATCTTCATCCTTCACTTTAATATGATGATAACCCGACCTTAAATAAATCTTACTAAACACGCGAGCACCCACCAATTGATCTATTATTGGAAGTGGATACCTGTTCTTAATGGTCACTTTATTCAATTGTCTATAATCAACACAAAGTCTCATACTTCCATCTTTCTTCTTTACTAGCAACACTGGAGCTCGCCACGATGATACACTTGGTCTTACAAATTTCTTCTCAAGCAACTCTTCTAATTGCTTCTTTAGTTATGACAATTCATATGCAAACATCATGTATGGTGCCATAGAAACAGGTCTGATACTAGGTACAAGATCAATAGCAAATTCAACTTCTCTCTCTAGCGGTACATCAGGAATTTCATCAGGGAAAACTTCAGGAAATTCACGCACCACTTTCAATTCCTCAATTATAGCTTGATTCTCGACAGATAGCGACGCCATCAACGAGAACATCTGAGCCTCTTCTTGCATCAACATCCTCAACTGTCTAGAGGACAATAGACCAACTTCTTCCTCTTCAAGAGTAGAAATCCTCACAGACTTGTTGTAACAGTTAATATGAACATAGTTATGTTATAACCAATTCATACCTAAGATCACATCTAACCCACTTAGCGGCAAAAAAACCAAATCAACAGCAAAGTCTCTATCGAAGATCGACAAAGGACACTTTAAACACACAAGAGAAGTAGTCACCGATCCCTTAGCCGGAAACTCGCCGACCATATCTTTGTTCAAAGAAGACAACATAAGACCCAATCTTTCAACACAATCAGCAACAATAAAGCAATGGGTAGCACCGGTATCAATAATAGTAATTAAAGGAGTACTATTAATGAAACATGTACCTCTGGTGAGTTTGTCCTCATTAGTTGTCTGATTCTCAGCCAACGCGAACATTTTACCACTCAAAAGGTAAATTGACTATTTGGCCAAGGTAGTTGTGCTCAAAATCAAACAAAAAATGCCCTGATCATGTTCAAGCTTTCATACAATCAACATAAACAAAAGCTTAAATATAATAAAATCCAGTTAAAACAAGAACTGTGGCCTCTAGCATATATGAACAATTGAAAGCTTCCTCACATTTATGGGTAAAAAGGGACCTAAAGTGATTCAAGTCATGAGCAAGTAATACAAAAATAATGAATGACATGGTAATTGTACAAATGAAAAGTTTTCTAAACATGTTATGTTATAGAAAGCGATAAACGAGTACCTGGCGAGTACCAACTTCAAAAGCTATCATTACCATACATCCGCAAGTTGACACACTCAAAATTGGAAAATCACCAAAAGCGACCTCAAGCTTTCTAACCAAAATTTGAGCCCAAACAACAAAAGAAATAATTAAAAATATTACTATTAATTACTATACTATAAAGCCTTGGGTGAAGTGGTAAAAAGGAGAGCCAAGTGAAAAATTAAAAAGAATTCACTAGCTCTGCACAACATGGTGTGCTAAACGGCACAGAGCGTGCTAAGTGCACTACACCAGTTTCAGAAAAACAAGACAACAACAGCACTACAGCAACACCCTCCACAATCACCTACACAATCAACTACACACAATATTTACAACATACAAACTTCCTCAAGCTAAACACAACAAACTTGCGGAAAAACACAAATTGACATAACAAAACTAACGGGTGAAAGTGAATTAACAAGTTGAAAAGTGAAAATTTGAGAATTTAAAACAAGTCCAATTTCAACTTGTTAAAACACAAGTCAACACATACATAAATGAATACAAACAAAACATGCTTGTTTTACATTGTAAGCTCGACACCTTTATTGTGCAAGCTAGTAACTTCCTCTCGTCATGCCATGGTATTGTCACACCGTACAAACCTAAAAAAAGTTTCCTAACAACCACACAACAAATGTTATGTAGATGAGATAATTCACAATAATACGTGAAGATAAAGAAAAACACATATATGCACAAGTATAGAAAGTAAACACAAAACATGTACAAGTAAAAATATATAAGTTTACGTACATATTTTATACAGCATATACATTAATTACAAAATTCAAAAACAAAGAAAATATCGCAATGCAAAACAATAAATAACAATCCCCGAAAACTCCACCATTTTTGCTACTTATCAACAGAAAATAAATGTATAAAAAGGAAAAAAGAATAACTTATCAAGCATGCATATATACTACTTCTCGCAGACTTAAACCTATCGACCTGTTATACTAAACCTACAATATTCATCAATGACATCACATATCAAACACAACACCCATTGTATCACCTCGGAGATGACCTCTAAACCAACCTTAATAACACATAAGTCAACCATGCTCGCTTGCATCAATGATCTATCAGAGTGGCACAAACACCACAAAGGCATTAATCATAGACACCCTAAGGGAATAACAACGTTAAATCTATCTCTAGAATTTAGACACTATTAGATAATCATCCTAGATAAGAATTCAAGCAGTATATGTGTATATCAACTCAAATCCCTAGCACAGAGAAAAAATCAAGGATAACAATCGATAATTTTTTGTAAATCAAGTTTTATATAACGCCAAGGGCGAATATACATCATATCAAAGTAAATACATGTACAAACCCAACCAAAAGAGAATACACAAAGAAAAAGAGAAATGAACCACAAATCTACCGGTTTGTCAGCGCCAATCAAAGAGCAATCCACCTTGGATCATCCGTATGCAAGCTCCATAATTGTTTTATAAGTTAATCCTAACAAAATTGGAAGTTGATGGAGTTGGGAGCAAAAACTTTACCAAAACCATAACCTAAAAATGAACTAAATCTGAAGTTATAAAACAAATCTCAGCAGACCGTGCTAAGTAGGTCTGGCGTACTAAGCACGACTTCTTTATTTTATACATCAAACCACCCTAAACCGCGCTAAGCGCTCTATCCGCGCTAAGCGGGCTCCAAAAATATGCTTCTACCAAAATGTCAAATGCAAGCAGCGCACTACAAAATGCATTAAGCGCACTCGCGCTTAGTGGCCTTCTGCGTGCTAAGCGGGCTCTCCTAGACAGAACTTCATAAAACATGTCTTTTATTGTGAAAACGCGCATCCGGAGTCGTGCCTTCGACACCTTATTCCTCAATGCTCTAAAATGAAACAAATGCCTACAAAATAAATGGAAAAACATCAAACATTACACTATGTACACAAAAACACAAACTAAATATATTTACATAAAATTCTGATTTATTCAACCAATATTAACAATAAAAAGTCGATAAGTGCAACAAAAAGTATATATAAAAATAGCGACAATTTACACTTATCACATATGTTGACGCCTCAGACCCCAATTCTGAACATCAATATACAATAACAAGTCGGCCATGAAATGCACCACTCTGTCGACACTAGGAATCTATCCAGCCAACTCATTACTCTTCCATCCCCACGGTACCAAGTAAATCGCCTTCCACACAAAGGAAAATCCACCAAAGCGTTATCATCAATAAACTTGTTGAAATATACCTCTTCCACTTGACGCTCTGTGGAAATCATACTACGCCTTTCATATTGATGTCTAATAGCATTAAAATCCCCCACTACACACCATTGACCACTACCACCATAATAATTCTATAGAATTATCCTTAACCTGTCCCATAACATATGATGCCCCAATCCATCACACGGCGCATGAACATTTGCTAAAGAAAACTCCACCCCACACTTAGAAAACATACCATGAATAATCAGCTCATGATCTATCGAACGAGAGTCCCACACCTCAACCTCTGCTAGGTCCCACACCGACAACATACCCCCAAAAGCCCCCACATAAGGTTTAAAAGAGTAACCAAACGCGTCATTTCCCCACAAGAACCGACAAAAAAACACATCCACCACCTCCAATTTAGTTTCATGTATACATACAATCCACGACCTATGCTCCGAGACCACCTTCCTCACCTTCATACGTTTCTCCCACTCACCCAACCCCCGCACATTAAAAGACATAATCTTCATTACAAGACCCACCCCCTCGAACCCCCATTCCCCTTCAATACCATCGCCTCCTACTCTCCATCCCTCTCAACTCTCTGACCCAACACCTTCTCCACCTTCTGACCCTGACCTCCATATTGCGATAATGCACCTAACATATTTGAACAATAACCCATAAATTTTACTGCAATCGCCTTCCCCATTTCCTCCACATCTTCCTCCACCACTTTATTCCCTCCATGAAGAGACATCAAGTGCTTCCGCTCCTTATTATTCACCGATGATATGGATTCGGCCCCCAGAGATACCCCTGCCTCAACATCTCTGACTTACCCTTCGAGATTTTATACCCTCTCCTCTTCTTTGAACATTTTAACGCCTTCAACAATTCTTTCCTATCCATCTGCGACATATTAGCCACCTTTTTCAAATCTAACAAAGAAGCAATATTTTTACGTCTGTTGTATCCAAAAAATTTCCCTCCCATTTTTCAATATAAATTGATTCAAGATACATCTTTATGCTCCTAAGGGTCTCAAACACTCAAGACTATTCAAGAATTGATCAGATGAACCCTTCTCCTAAGCAGTAGCCTACAATTAGGGTTTTGGTTTTCTCAAAGAAAATTGAGCTTCTAATGCCTCAAGTGAATTTCAAGGTTCCCCATATGCTTCAAATCATCCTCATGTCAAGTTTCAAGCCTTGCATCACAAGTTTGCTCAGTCAATTGCTCAGATGATTGAAAATCAATTGTATTAGATAAAAAGTCAATTATGGTCAACATACAGTCAAAACTCAATATTTTTGGTCAACATCAAGATTTTGAGGTCACATTTATCATTTGATCAATGGTTAATCATGATTCATCAAGAAAACTCAAGATTCATCAAAAGTAAAAAATTACTAATTAAGGTTTTCTTAAGGAGAAGTTAGCTAAACATTTACCAAGCATAACTTTCACATGCTTCATCATAAATTTCTCAACCAAAGCCCATTTTTAAGGAAATTCAATTCTTTACAACTTTGTCTCTCTAAGATCAAGGCAAAAAATGCTTCATTTGAAAGGTATGAATCAAAACATTATAGGTCATTTTAAAATTCAACAAAAAGACGTTTTTTGTCAAGGAAATTTACATCAAGTTAAATATTGAAAATGAAAAAATGACCAACATGAAAGTTGTAGGGGACATCTTGAGATTTCCAAAAAGTCCAAGATCTCCTTCATATGACAAAAAATGTGAGAGTTATGGTTGACACAAGTTGGACAATTTTTTAAAAATGCATGAAACCTCAATTGAGCAATTTTGAATTTTTGGACTAATGGGCCTAATTTTTTAGAATCAAACAGCTTTATGACATGATAGAAGACCTCTAAGTCCATTGGTACATGGTCATATTTTTTATCCTATTTATTTAAATTTTTATTTAATTTTTGCAAAAGAATTAAATTAAAAATAACAAATAGTTGGATTAATGCTGGCCTATGATCATTTGGACATCTTCTAGAAGGCCCAAGACCTCATTAAAGCTTGCCAAAACTGTGAGAGACATATTTGAGACAAGGATCTTCAAAAATGGAAAGTTAGAAGACATGTTTCATTGATTTTTGGTAACACCATGATCATTTGATTCTTTCCTTTTTTGTGACTTAAATCTCCTCCTCTATAAATACTCAAGCCCTCACACTATAAAAAAACAAAAAATTTGCCTCAAGAAAAGTCTCAAAAATCACAAATTTTCAAAGAAAGTGCACAATTGAATCTCAAGTTCCAGTTTGATTCAGTCCAAACCACCACCTCAAATCACTTCCAGAACATCTCCAAGGTAAGAATAGGTAACTTTCCATGCCTATTTGTACCTAAAAATTGCATACATGCCATATCTGGTTTGCATTATTTTTTATTATTCGTATTACAAATTATACGCATTATTAATTGATTCTAACAATTCAGATCACTTAGTATGATTGTTTAGTACAGATTTGAAGCCTTACATGCAAGTTTTAACATGAAGAATACGAGATGTCATTGTTAGGGCATAAAATTCTATTTGTTTCACGGTACAATGGTAGTGTTCTTGCTTGGTAAAGAAGAGGGCGTGGGTTCGAGCATGGGCGCTTGTAACCATCTTTTATCTGTTTTCTAATCTTTTCTACTTTCCATTATTTTTAGTTATTTTCTTTAATTTTCTACTAATCGTTTTAATACATAAAAAAGGTTTAGTTTTTTTTATCAATTAATTTAATTAATTTAGAATTAATTTTTTGCAATTAAATTAATTATTTTATAATTAAAATTAGACATTAGGTTTTTTTTAATTATTAACATATAAAATCCAACCAAAAATACAAAAATTAACTTATAATACTTAGACATTTAGGTTTGTAAAAAATAATTTCTGAACACTTATTTTCTATTTTGTTTATTATTTCTTTCATTTTATTATTTAGATGATTGTATAGGTTCAGCGTCGAATTTATAATAGTTAGATTTTAATTTTCGCAAGGTTTTAATTATTATGTAACTCTCCTGAGGCCATGTAATAGTGTTACGTTTTATCTTTCGCACTTTACTTTTCCGTACTTATACTTTATGCCTTGTATATATATATAACTGTGTAGTAATAGGCTTGTATGACAAGATAAAATTAATTGGTAGATAACCTTAAGCAATTGCAAGATAACATAATTGTAATTGAATCAATTTGCACACATACACCTCTAGGGTAATTCCCTCAGTTGCCTTCGGAAAACATTGATCATGTCCCTCGAAAATAGGGATACTTTAGCAAAAGACCCTCAAGTAAAGATCATAGTCCCTTGATGACCCTTCGATGTTGCCTACGAAAAATGATCTAGTCCCTCCGATACGAAATTTCTAAAATATCTCTACGTGTTGCCTTCAATGACCATTCGACGACCTTTCGCTTGTCCCTTCATATCCAATAGATAGGGTTACCTACCAACTAATGATACAGATAGCACTATCTTTAAAAGAGAAGAAAAAGAATAAGAACGACCTTGAGTGGGTAAGAACTTTTAATCGCTTGCTCACAACTCTTTTCTAAAAAGTAAACATTTTACACATCACCTTTTCAAAAACAAATATTTTCAAACACTTTGTACGCGTTCTTAAGGACTAATACAAGAACCATTACAAAGTTAGCTGTACTTTGGCTTTTCAAAAATATTTTCAAATCACACACAAAGAAAATTTTCAAAGTGAGCTAGAAATTAAGACCCCGTAGATAATACGGATGAAAAGGGTGCTAACACCTTTCCTTTTCATAATTTACCCCCCGAACTCAAAATGTATCAAAGGTTTTTCCTGTTCTTTTTACCCTTTCCTTGTTGGATAAAAGAAAAGTTGGTGACGACTCTTACTAACCGCAACATTTGCGATAAAACACTAAAAAAATTTAGTTCTCCCACCGTATTACAACGTCTTCTCCCTTTTCCAACCTTCTTCTTCTCCATCAACAAATTAGCTTCCTTTTCTACTCCCACCCCATTCTCAACATGAACCTCGTAAGTCTTTGCTTCCCCCATCAACATCGTTACCCCCACCCTTGACCTCAACTTTCACATCTTTCCCTAACACGTCATCTATCACCCAATCATCGTGTAACTTAGATACCAATTATTCAACATCCAGAGAGTAATATTCCTCCATATAAAAATCATTATGCTCTGAACGCTCATCCTCCTCATACTCTACAAGACAAGCATCATCCGCCAACCCAAACTCCATATCCTCAACCATACAATTAGTATATTTAATACCATTAATCCACACATCTTCAACACAATCAATTACTGACAGAATAATAGTAGAGACCATGATACGCACGTAATTCAACCTTATTTTCTCAGTCGTACAATCATCCACCTTAAGAATATGACCATGATCTGATACCAAACATGAAAGGAAAGATAGATTACATGCATGCAACGGTACCCTAAGACATCTCACCCACGCCCATCTCTCATACACAATTTTACTCTCATTTGACCAAGCACGACAATCATAGATAAATTCTGAGAAGAAACCTACCGTCTCTGAAAATACCGCCTCTGAAACATTTCGAACAAAATGATAAAGAAATAATGTATCCCCCCTAATAGAACTACTCTCGGATCTACAATGCATGCATCAGAAATAATCTGTTGTAACACCAGGACAGACACTCCATTACGAATTCTTCCCACAACCCCACCTGATGCCCAATCCAAATCTTTAGGACTAGACGAGTACTCCTTCTTCACCACTACCTGTTTGCTTTTTTTAACTGCTTACACCTAATCCTGACAAAATTTTACCCCCATAACCTCCGCAAAAGTCACTGTCTTCTTATCAAAACCCTTCGAAAGTACCTCTCCCACACGCTCACCCTTCACTTCCCTCTCTCCCAACACCTCCTTCTTAATCACCTTCACATTTCGCCCCTCAACTTCCTCCCTCACCACTTTCCCCGACTCGGCTAAACTTTTTCCTTCCACTTTGACATATTTTTTTCACCTTGCATGTGAAAGCAAACATTTATGCTTATTTTAATATATGGGATACGGTGTTGCATACTAGGTGTTGATTTTTGATGTCTATATAACATGACTCTGATTTATATGTATTTGTATCTAATATATTTAATTTTTTTTACAGTCAAGAATGATTATAATTTTTAAGTAGAATCAGTGGCGGAGCCAGCGTCCGGCCAGGTAGGGCAGCTGCCCAGGCTCCGCCCGACCATGCTTCACCATCTCGGATCCGAACTGTTCATAAAAGATCCATGAGTGACCAATCCATAACAAGTTTAACAAGTTTCAACCATGATTCTCTTTCACCAGATTCTGTTCTCGTTCCTTTGAAGCTTCAAACAATTTTCTCAGGAAAAGAAGTAACAGATTCAGAAGACAAAAACCTAGTACCAACAGAAACTCAAACACAAATGTTGTTGTTGCCGAAAAATAACAACATGAACAAGGTTGTTAAGAAGAAAAGGGAAAGTAAGAGTTTATCAGACCTTGAATTTGAGGAGTTAAAAGGGTTCATGGATCTGGGTTTTGTTTTCTCAGAAGAAGATAAAGATTCAAACTTGGTTTCAATTATTCCTGGGTTACAAAGATTTGGGAAGAAAGATGAAGAACAAGAAGAAGATGTTTGTGATGAGTCTATGATTCAAAGACCTTATCTTTCTGAAGCTTGGGAGGTTCATGAGAGGAAAAAAGAGAAGCCTTTGATGAAATGGAAAGTTCCTGCTATGAAGAATGAAATTGATATGAAAAATAGTCTCAGATTGTGGGCACACAATGTTGCTTCTACTGTTAGATGTTAGATTAGAATTGAGGTGATGTGTTCATAGTTTATACATTTTTTTTCTTAAATATTCTTTTTGCTAAATGATATCTTTGGAATTGTTTGGTTTATAGTTTTTTAGGTTAATGCAACATTTTTCTCGGCTTTTATAGGTTTGTTCATTTTGTGAGCACACCTGAAATACTGTAACATTTATATATTATAGAATCCGGAATTTAAACATGTATATATTATAAAATCCGAAATCTTACAAATTGAAGAGGTAATTGCAATTCAAGGAAATAATTCCTTTGGGATTAGCATTGTACTGTCTTGGTAGAAAATTATGAAGCCAATGAAAACTTGCCCAGACTTCATAATTTTCCTGACTCCGCCACTTAGTAGAGTAGAATGTGTACCTTATGAATAATCCATGGATTAATGGATTAATAAAGAGCGTGCTTCTTACAGATGTTACCACTTACCCCCAATTGAAGAAACATGATATTTCCTTATCCAAGAAGTATCGTAAAACCAGTGTGCCATCTCAAACCACTATCTACCAACATGTGAATCCACAGAAACAATTTTAATTTAATCAAATAAAAATAATAATAAAAAACTATAGATTCCCCCACCATCATATTTCAGAACTTTCCTAACAAAGAATCCACTCCATCATCCACACATCTGTCACTCTTATCCATTTTCTATTCATGAAAATGATTTTCAATAAATTAATTTAATATTGCTACCATTATGTCTAGAATGTTCTTAATAATACTCTTCTTTAATATTAACTTTTTTTCTCACTACAACATTTCATTCTCTCTTCCTATATAACCCCTTACAAGTTACAGAACTTCCTCTACAGCTTTCTTCTGTTAAGGTAAATCGCTCTTTTTTTTTTCTTCAACTGCTTTAACTACTTTCCAAATTTGTTGTTCAGAAAATATTTCTCATGCTTCATTTTTTTTCCTCACCTTCTTTGACTTATCATTATTTTTATTAAATCAAATCCTTTGCATTATATATATATATATATATATATATATATATATATATATATATATATATATATATATATATATATATATATATATATATATATATATATATATTATTATATATTATTAATTTAAATAATTTATGATTACTCGTGTGAAAGCATTCAAATATTCATGGAATTATTCAAGTGAATAAAGGAGGAGAGGTATGTTCTTAATATTGTTATTATGTTATAATTTGAAATTTATTGATATAGTTATGATAGTTTTCTTGAATGTGAAGACGATGGGTTTTATATCTCGTTTCAAACTATTACTTTATAAATAAAAATATTTATCTTTTTGACGATTGGTTTTATATTTTGCTTGAAACTATTTTTTTTTAGAGGCTTGTTTGAAACTATTAATTTATAAATAAAGATATTTATTTTTTGACTATTGGTTGAACATCTCGTTTGAAACTATTAATTTATAAATAGATATTTATCTTTTTATAATAATTTATTTATATGATTAATAATATTGTGAGTGTAAATTCTTGTTAGTTTTTGGTAGATGCCATCTACATGTAAAGTAAAAACATACAATTATAACTGTATGAATTTATATTTTTAAAATATTAATTGTGAATGTCTTGTTTATGAAAATGAAATGTTACTAGCAATTGATATTGTTGTTAAAAACTTAAGTTAAATATGATTTATGTGAATTGGATAATTTTTTCTCTTAAAAGTTACGACTCTTGATTAAATTTAAAATATTAACATTATTCTTAGATTGAAGGTGACGAAACATAACTTTTTTTTTTAATAATTCAATATCATAAAAGTGAAGACAAAGTATGAAAAATGAGTATATTCACAATTTTGTAGGTTCTATCTTAATTAAACTTGTTATTAGAAATATTTTATAATTTTCTATATGTTATTTAAATTTTAAAATTGTATAAATTTATCATATAATTTCTTTAAGTTAAAATATTATAAAAAACTTCTATTAAAAATTAGTATTTCATTAAAATTTTAGTAAATAAAATATAGTTGGTATTATATGTCAATATTTATGATTTTTTTCTAAAGGTTAATGTTTAATATTTTAAAAAGAGTGAATATTTATTTTGGTTTCTCATAAAAACGACAGAATTTAGATTAATCTTTAAAAAAACATATTTAGTTTTTTATAAAATTAAATTGAATCATGTTAATCCTGAATATTGAACTGTTTTTGAAATTTATGACACACTATTAATTTATCTATGCATTATTATAAATAAATGATTTTATCTCGATTGAAAAATAAGTCATACTTTAGATTTGTTACCTGAGAGATAAAGAACAGTATCGTAGAAAATACATGACTTTTCTCTTCAGTTTACATGACAATTGGAAAATACATCACTTTTCTCTTCAATTTACATGACAATTGAGGAGAAAGTTGTACTTAAGTTTGATTTCCAGTAATTGTATTTTTGTGTTTTCAAAATCGAAAAAAATTAATCACTTTTCCTCTAAGTTGGTTTTAGTATATGAGGTAAAATATTTAGGGGTTACAATTGAGGGGAAAACATTTTTTTAAATATTACATAATTTTTATTTTGATCTTTATATATACATATGTTGTGATAGAACTTATATACATGTTTTCAACCGACAACAAACTAGCCCAAAGTATTTTAGAGAGAAAATTATATACATATAATGCTCATGTTCTTAACAAGACAACAAATCATCCAAGAACATTTTTTATATATAAAATTATATTGTTTACAACAAATCTAAAATGACAGAGACATTTACATCATACTAATATATCATACTAATATAAGTTATTAGGCAACAATCCAAGAGAAATTAAGTTAAGTAATAAATAATATAGGAAGTGAATAAATGTCATCTATATCTTTTTATGTAAATATATTGTCACAATGTGAAACACCTATAATTTAAATAAAATTTATATCAGGTTAATACCACAACAACAACATTTTAACTTTCAATCTCCATAATAAGAAGAACATACACATTTTACCATCTAACAGCAAAAACATTAATTTAACTAATATAAATAAATTACATACATATGGATAAAGTGATTATCTTAGTCTAGGAATCCCTAATGTCTCCACAGATAATTTTCAACATATGTTTCATAACATAATAATCCGAACATATTTGTTTGTTGTCTTCGCGTCTACAAATAATTTTTATATAATGGTTAATAGACACAACGCACAAGTAATACCACTTACTTTTGGAAAAATAAATATTGGCTTTTTATTTTTTAAATTACGACGCACAAGATTCTACCCCTTCGTAGCTCTCCGTGTTGAAAAAAATTATACATAAATAAAATTTATTCAAAAGTAAAGGTAACATTTTAGTATTACAGAAAAATACCATTTGCGCGTTAGTGATTTCTTTCATCTTTCAATCAAGACCACACTGTAATGAGCATAGCATAATTAAACAATTTTTCTTGAAACAAATAATTATTAGTTTTAAGCGACGACTGCATAAACATCCAAAATAATTAATTATGAATAAAAAATTAAATATTAAATAAGAAAACACAAATCATAAATATCTACAAATTTATAAACGATACCATGCCTATTAGTATACAAATCATGTCTATTAGTACCCTTCACAGTATCCCTAATACAACCCTTTGATATAAAATAATAACTGTTGTGGTTTATGTTATAATCGTATCGGGAAGGAGTCTCTCATACCCACAACTTTTTATCAAATCAAACAACTACTTTCTCCATATGAGTTGGTTGGTAGGTTCTTAGGCCAAAAATCAATTTGGTAATTACCCATGCAGGATATAAATAGAAGAAGCTCACTCTGAGGATCCCTTAGTTATGGTAGAAGGTGCATTAAATCAATAGCCTTGGAAAATCTCTTCTTGGACAACTCCTTAATGAAACCGTCATCTCAACTAACAGCCCCTCCAAGAAACTTCACCCCTAACAACGGCCTCCCTATTTCTGACGGAAACAAATCCTCACGAAGTTTACTACCATCACAAGAAGGCCAAAAGATCTCAGTCTTACGAATATTTAATTCAAGACCTAATCCTGGACCTGTCTCCCGAATGATATAAAAGGCTTTAGCCACCTCCTATGAATCCCCTATAATAGTCCCATCATCAAGATACCGGGCATGAAGAAGAAGATTACAATCGTCCCTAACCTGATGAATGAGTGGGTGTAACACAAGAGCAAAAAGGAGTGGCCCTAACGAGTCACCTTATTGCACTCTAGTGGCTGGCATAATATGTCCATCCCCAAGGTACAACCTTGCTGCTTGGCCTTAAAGAAACTCAACCCACAAAGAAATAGATGGTCATCTCACCCTCACCTCACGCAATAAGGCTGATTGATCTACCATGTTGAAAGCATTCGAGAAATCTACAATCAGCATAGCCATGGAACCATCTTCGTGTCGTTGCTTAACACCCTATTGGCACTATGCAAAATGGCCTCAACACCACCGATACCCCAACCCAAACTGAAAGTCATTGAGGTATCGTGCCATATCTTTATCGACCACTTTCGTAGCAACTTTGGATACCAACCGTCTCCAAATAAAACCCACAGCAATTGATCGTATCCCACCACCAGGCTTTAATAACAGTGTCAATGGTGCAAAGGCAACAAACTCCGTCAAACGCATGGGACATCTTCCTCCTAGCCATAAGTTAATAACTAGAGTGATTGTGTATAAGAGATCTTTCGCCACAGTAGAACCTTCTCCACACAGTTCATCTAAAATATGTTAAGCACGCAAACCATCTCTACCACATGACGTCCCCTTGGGAAAAGATTTAATACACTTGAAGATAGTATCTATATCAGTCACTAGGGGATACTTTGAGAATAAGGTGGTAGACATGGAGGGAGGTGGTTTGTACGGGTGCTTAGCCTCCAAAGCCTTCATTGTATGTTCATTATAGGGGGCCACACTGGATGACTCTAACACTTTTACAGCTGTTGTGAAATGGCCATCTACAACCTTGCGGAGGCATTGCTTGACATTAGAGCTCATCTTCTTATCTTTCTCCTGAGTATGAACACCCCCACCACCCGAGTTACCTTGCTCCGAGCTTCCCAACACACTATCAACTAACTTGGCAAGACCATTCGCGTCTCTCCAAGTAGCTAAACGCTCCAAAATATGGTGTTGCTGCAAAGAATTCTAATTTCTAGACCTGTGATCCCGCCTATTCTGAGGTTTAACCACATGTAATATACAACGAGGGAGAAGTAACAACCCAACCCATGCACCTACTAATCCCGGATCAGCAACCACCTTGTAAAGGTCATCTTTCAATGTTTAAGAGAAAGTAAGACGACATCTTAGAGGTATACTTTTCACAGTGAAGATAGGTGCGGTAAGAACTCTCTCTAACAACCTTGCATCTAAAGCAAGCTCCTTATTTGCTTCGAGGTTATCAAAGTCAGGTGTGAATGGTTTACAATACCCACAATGTAACTTCCGCCCCCTCATGTCCCATGAGTGGCACGAACAAGACCACCAGGATGATGACATGGCCGATTCATGACATGAATACTCATACACCTTCCACATAGCCATTGTTCAACCACCCTCAAAGACTCTTCCAATGCCGTAAATAAATCATAATCATTCTCAATCACATTCTGTATGACATTCCTCCGTTCGTCACTATATAGGTGTAGTATCTTAAGATGAGACACCAAACGAGAAATACCTTTTCTCTCATCTCTACCATATGGGCAACAATGGAATCCTCGAAATGGACAATGTAGACCTCCTATTTGAGTAGAAACCATTAGACAATATAAAATTGTGCTTATTCTCTACTCAAAATAAAAGATGTCTAGTTGGGGAGTTTTATCAAACACATGGCGGGCAGTAGCGAAAGAACAGTTTGTCATGGTTATGTTGTTGTCTTGCTCTACTCTATTGAACCATAAAGTCCAACTTCTAAAAAGATGCAATTAAACTCACTGTTGCATCAAATAGTCCTCGCAATAGTAATGAGAGTAGAGTTCAACAAATAAACATATTTCTTCTCCTGAAAATTGTTCTATTCAAATTGAATATCTAATTTTCTGACCTGGTAATCAGTACAATTTAAACAGGATACCAAATCGAATATCTAATTTATAGTTGTACTAATTCAATTATTTAAGGGTCGTCATAAAACACCTATTATGTTATGGATGTGTTTGTCATCGTATTCACACCAACAAATAGTGAACGATATTATGGATGTGTTGACTTTTGAATACTCTCTAACTGCAATTATTAAACTTTATTTTCAGAGTTGTATTAAATCACAATATTATGAATCAAACTTTGAAATAAGAAAATCTTAGTGATTTATTGTAAAATATGTAAGAAGCTAATGACAAGCATCATTTCTTACGGAAATAAATTTATGAATAGCAATGTTGAATCTCCAAAATCTATGGATGTAATTTTTAAGAAGATTGATTTTGCGATCTAAAAAGAAGTAGTGGCGTAATTTGTTGTACACTTGCATTCTATTTCTGTATTGATCTAATTTTATATTATATATATATATATATATATATATATATATATATATATATATATATATATATATATATATATATATATATATATATATATATATATATATATATATATATATATATATATATATATATATATATATATATATATATATATATATATATATATATATATATATATATATGCGACTCTTTTTACCTATGTTACCACCTAAATAAAGCAACTTGGTTGAATTTTCCATTCATACACCATACCATACCTTATTAGAAGTATATCATAAAACCAGTCCAACCAAAACCACTGTCCCAGATCATGTGACTCCCCCACATACAATTTTAATATAATCAAATAATAATAAAATAAAACAATAATTTTACCACCATAACATCAAATACTTCCTTCACCTTTAACTTCCAGAACTTTCCTAATAAAGAATCCACTCCATCATCCTCACATGTCACTTTTATCCACTTGCTATTCGTGGAATAGATTTATCCATAAATTAATATAATTCTACTTCAACCAAGATCTCTAGAATGTTCTTAATAATACACTTCTTTATATTATTTTTTTTGCTCGTTTTCTTCAAATATACGTAAGAGTCACTCCACGTAATTTGCAAATAATTGATCGCATTTGGTTAGGAACACGACCAATAGTAATAAACAAATCACACAAACCATCATGGTACATGATCAAAGATAGAACCACCAATAATACACTGACGATTTTTTTATAGTCTTCCGTCGTCACTTGTAAACTAGGTTTGGTGAATGAAAATCTAGAACTTTCGCGAAGACTAATAAATTCATTGGAATTAGGCATATTATTATTTATAGTTTAACTAAAAAAATTTACTCCTTTAGGTCTTTGAGATGCCTTGTCTAAAGGCATGAAAACATGCCGAACAAATGGGGTTTAAACATTAACTTTTTCAATACACGAAACTCATGAGTTCCTTCGTTTTGATTAATTTGTAAGACTTGATTAACTTAAAGTCGTCACTTGTGTTACTGTCTCAAAAGCTTTAGCAATTACATAATCATTTCTGTCTATCATCTCTTCTTATAAAATTAACTATAAATAAATTAATCGGTTGTAAACAATAAATTTAATAGCGATTAAAGGAATAAAGCCCCGATAATATTAACACACATATTACAATAAACTCTTATCACTTAAGTTTAGATGAACCGATTTACTCTGAAACCAACTATATAACACCTTAAAACCCACGATAAATTTTTATTTTATTTTATAATACATTGAGAAATATAATAAATTAAGACAATAATGTCACACCAACATAATATTCAACTTTTATTTCAAAATAGAAATTAGAATTCAAACATAATATTAAGATACATTTATTTGGTTTAAGACACAATCGAAAAACATAGTATAACAAACTCAACTCTGATGTTAGAATATAAGAGCTATTTTTTCAAAATACTAATAGTCGACTTAAGGTCTGGCAAACATAAAAAGCAAAGCAAGCAATGGAAGTTATCATCTACATTATCTCCCATAAGCAACAATCACTCTTCTGTCTCAACCTGAGAATCATCTGCACATAGATTCACATATAGGAATATAAAAACAAATGGGTGAGAATATATTGTTTAAATTATGTAGTATAATAACAACAAGGATAACATTAATCATATATCATTCACAAACAATCACCATCACACAATATCACAAAACATGTACAAAATGATTATGCAATGCTCATCTCTTCTACTCTCATGCATGTGATACCATCACCAAATTCAAATTTATTTTATTGAAATCCTAAAATGTCGGACCGAACTCCTATAACACCGGACCAAACTCCTAACACAAGAACAAAGTCCTAACCTGACTCTGATATATATGATGCATGCTACTTTATACAAATGAAATCTTCTATCCTAACCTACAATATCAAAACTTAACACCACCAGTTAAGACTAACATTGGTCCTTGCAAACCACATAACATCGTCGATTAGGCTAAACATAGGTTCTTTTGAACCTAAACATAAGTAACATCGGTTATTTCCGAACCACGAGGTATTAACAAAATTGTTCATATTACACCATTATATCACATCAAGACAAGTAAAAACTTACACTATTAATATCACAATGAACACGAGGGATACTTGATTTTAAACACAATTAAAAAAAATGCAAAATTTAAAGATTTTTATTAACATGACAACACTAAGGGATTTTATATTAAAAAAATTACAGACTAAACATTTTTTTTATAAGCAATAGAATTTCAATAAGAAAGAGTATAAGGGGTACTCAACCCTTACACAAGAGACCTTCTTAAGCAATTATCAAGACAGTTAAACCAATCAAAAAAAGGACGACTAGAGTGGCTTTTATTATCTACATAGGACCATCTCCAAGACAAAAACTTAATTGATAAAATACAGTCCTCAAAATTGAACACAAATCCTTTAAAAAGAATAGCATTTCTAATAATCCATAAATTCCACATACTTGATAACCAAATAATAGATAGAATACCACTGCCTTCTGCATACCGCCTTTCATAACAATGGAACATGGCTGCCTCTACTCCATTCAGTCCACTATAAACACTATAGGAATCAATTATGCCTATTCTAATCAATTGATCTCTATTAGGGAGCTTTTTCAACACCAATCTCCAAGAAAAATCAGGATCTTCGATGGGGCTTTAGTCTTTCATAAATTAGACACGCCGAGACTCTGTAGAACGGTTAAACAAGGAATAAAATCTCTCATTTCCAAGGCTGCATAACAAGACTGAACCGAATACTTATGTGTCATCGATTTCCCAGACGAAACTGTCCTCAACCGCAAGAATAAGCATGTGGTCCTGCAAAAAACAAGTGAACTCATTCACCAAAAAAAGACTTTCACTCCCAAGGTCTTGTAAACCTTGCTGCCAGCTTCACGTCTAGTTCTGCCCGGACCACACTCCGCCTTCTGCCACACTAATGAAGGGCTGATTTACTAAAAGAAAAAGATACGGGTAAGTAGGGGTGTTCAAATTAATCGGCTATATAAATTATCCAAATCCATATCTAAATTTGATTATGAAAAACCAGTTAATTATTAATATGGTTTTAATAACCAAATCCATATTTTGTACAATTTATTAATATGATTTTAACCACATCGATATTTTGGACATCCATATCCAAAATAAAAATTAATTAACATATTATTTGAAAATCATTTTTTTTCAAAAAAATGAAAAAAATTGAATTTTTTCGAAAATAAGAAAAATTGAATTTTGTCGGAAATACAAAAAATCGAGTTTTTTTGAAAATACAAAAAAGAATATTTTTTTTCGAAAAAAACAAAAAAAAAGAATTTTTTGAAAATACAAAAAAAAAACGAGTTTTGTTGGAAATACGAAAAAACGAGTTTTTTTTGAAAATATGAAAAATCGAGTTTGGTTGGAAATACAAAAAATCGAGTTTGGTCGGAAATACGAAAAATTGAGTTTTGTCGGAAATATAAAAAATCAATTTGTTTTCGAAAATACAAAAAAATCGAGATTTGTCGAAAATATGAAAAAATCGAGTATTTTTTTAAATAAGAAAAAAATCGAGTTTTTTCGAAAATATGAAAAAATCGAGTTTATTTCAAAAATATGAAAAATTGAGTTTTTTGTTGGAAATACGAAAAAAACGCGGTATTTTGAAAATACAAAAAATCGATTTTTTTCGAAAATACAAAAAATTTAAGTTTTTCTGGAAATACGAAAAATCGAGTTTGGTCGGAAATACGAAAAATCGAGTTTTTTCGGGAAAAAACAAAAAAATCGAGTTTTTTTGAAAATACGAAAAAAATTGAGTTTTGTCGGAAATACGAAAAAACGAGTTTTTGTCGGAAATATGAATCAAATATATATATTGAAGAGACTAAAATGATATATTACCAAACGAAAGGTGTAACACCCCAATTCTACCCGACAATTACGTAAAATCAGAGTTACAAAAATTCGACAACCGAATTAGGATACTACAAATTCAACTTTAAAACAACAACATTCATTACAGATACATAACACATTAAACTTGGATGAACCAGCAACAACATAAATTAATCTTTTAAGACCAACAACTTTCATAACCACACAGCAGAATCAAATATTCAACTTAAAGAATATAACATCTTTATCCAACTAAAACAACTTCAAATAACAGTTATTTAACGAAAAACAACATAAAGTGCAACAACTGAATAATAACAATAAAATAGCAAGTGTTCATCCTCCCGAGTGTTACGTATCAGAGCAATGACACCGACTCGAATTATTGAAGGTAAAGCGCATTCACTCTAGAGTACTTGCACGTTACCAACATATGGGTAACATTCAAACAGAAGAGGTGAGATATCAAACAATATAATAGAACATATGATAAATAAAACATTAGAATCAGTTCATACATATTCACCACTTCTCGGATTTTAACAACATAAGCATAATCAAATCAACCACACAACGACTCAAAGTGCAACACAGAGTGAAACTTGCCTTTATGCAAATGCGTGTGGTACCAATGGAGCAGAACTCTCAACTTAAAAATTTGCCAATTAATAGAGGTATCAAAAAGGCATAAGCCTTCAATTTAATATTTTTGTCAATCCAGACCAACTTAACGAGCATCAGCTCCAACTTAATATGCGATGTATGCGACACAACATGAATGTAGAAAAAATAGACAGCAAACAACAACTCAACATAAATCAGCGTTGGCCATAAGCCTACAACATCAACAACAATTCAACATCAACATAATTCAACTTTGGCCATAAGCCTATAACATAATATCTTCCCATAATTAGAGGCATCTCAACATAATTCATCAACCTGCATTTTCTCAACTCAGAATAACTTATACAACACTGGTATCGACCAAACCAACATGTACGAGTAAAAGGGATAGGAAGAACTATGCGCCCCTCAACATGCACAACAACAATACAAAATAACAACTAACTCAATACCCCTCGACACGCACAAAAACAAAGAAGAATAACAACTAACTTATGCTCCTCGACACAACCTGCAGCTTCGTGCAGTTCGACATCAATACTGTGCTCCTCAGTACGCCTTGCAACCTAATACCGCTCGACATCCAACATATATATTCTCCGACACACCTTGAAGCCTACATGCCGCTCGGCACCTAACACCATTAGCATCCTCCTCGACTACTAATTCCAGCCAACAACATAGAACAACACATCGTCATAACGACTACATCAATACAATTCATAATTTCTGACCAACTTCTCAGAATACGACAGTAACAGGAAACTATATTTCCTATCAACAGTTTCGTTAATTGTACAAAACAATCACGCAGAAAACCTCCTAAAACAACCACAACAACAATTCCTAATTTCCTGCCAACCGCTCGAAATACCACAGCATCATAACGCCCATAACAACAGGGGATAAACTACCCTAACCTAATCATCGATTCTATCGGGAAATGATACAGACAATTCAAAACGATCACTGCACGACTAACTGCCAACTTCAATAATAGATTCACTATTCATGCTAGACAGTCATACGGTAACTCCCTAAACGACCACGACATGAGGAAACGGGCAACTTTAATAACAAACTCAGAACATCAACACACAACAGTCATACAATGACCAATTCCCACATAATACACATCATAAATCCAATTATACAGTCAGAACCCCACCCTTACCTGGATTGAAGGTTGCTCTACCAAAAGCCAGCCGACAGCCTTGCTTTATTCTGCTCGACACCGGGAAGCTTGCTCCTCTCTTTGCATGGCTTCACACGGTCAGCGCACAAGACTTATTATTCTCCAAAAGCCAAATCATTGTGGCAGCTTAATCTTATATCATCAATCCTATTGGGCCTAACCTACACACCCCCACTTTACTAATTCCAGCCAATAATATAAGCCCAACACAATTATTCCATTAATTCCAACATTATTATTATTATTATTATTAATCACTAATTAATTAATTAATAATAATCTAACAACTTATACCAATAATTCTCAACATCTCACAACTTCAACAAATGATCCAAAAATAATTCAATTAAATAATTAATTAAATAAACGGGCGTTACAACTCTCTTTCACTTAGAATATTTTTGTCCTTGAAAATTTACCTTATTAAAACAACTCAGGATAGGAGTCCCACATCTTGCTTTCCAACTCCCAAGTCGTGTTTTCTCCAGCAGCTCCTAGCCATACTACTTTCACCAAAGCAATTTCTTTACCTCTTAAAGCCTTCATCTCACGATCCGTGATTCATGCAGGCATCGTATCCACAGTAAGATTATCTCGTACGTGCATATCATCAATATGAATCACATGAGATGGATATGAAATATACTTCTGGATTTGTGACACATGGAACACATCATGCAAATTCAAAAGATTAGGCGGTAAAGCCACTATATAAGTAACATTTCCAACTCTGTCCAAAATCTGATATGGACCAATAAAACGAGGAGTGAGCTTCTTAGAGTTCAATGTTCGCCCAACACCAGTCACATGTGTAACTCTCAGAAACACATGGTCACCTGCTTGAAATTACAAATTTTTCCTTCGTTTGTCATGATAACTCTTATGTCTACTTTGGGAAGCTTTCATCTTTTTTCGGATTAACTTCACCTTCTCAGTAGTCTCACAAACAAGTTCAGGTTCAAGTACTACACTTTCTCCAGATTCATGCCAACATAAAGGAGTACTACGCTTAGAAAGGGGACATTCCAATACTAGAATGGTAACTGTTATTATAAGTGAACTCTATTAATTGAAGATAAGTATCCCATGAACCTCCCTGTTCAAGAACACATGCTCTCAACAAATCTTCTAATGACTGAAAAGTCCTTTGAGTTTGACCATTCTTCTGAGGATGATACGCCGAACTCAACCTCAACTTAGAACCCAACGCCTCTTACAAACTCTTCCAAAAATATGAAGTAAACCTCGGATATCTATCTGAAACAATACACAAAGGAACACTATGCATCTTTACAATTAGACTAGTATAAATCTCCTCTAACTTCGACACTAGAAAACTGATGTTAATAGGAATAAAATGAGCCGACTTTGTAAGCCTATCAACAATCACCCAAATAGAATCATGTCCTCTTAGAGTATTAGGTAATCTCGTCACAAAGTCCATTGAAATGCTATCCCATTTCCATTCTGGAACTTCTAACGGCTGCATCAACCCTGCAGGATTCTGATGTTCAACTTTCGACTTCTGACAAGTTAAACACGCATACACAAACCGAGCCACATCACTCTTCGTTCCAGGACACCAAAACAAATTCTTCAAATCTTGATACATCTTCGTAGCTCCCGGATGAATGCTCAACTTGCTTCTATAATTTTCCTCAAGAATCACTTTCTTCATCTCCATATCATTAGGAATATAAATTCAACTACGGAATCTCAACACACCTTACGCATCTAACTTAAAATCATTATTCTCATACTGGTCGATCCCAACCATCGAATCTACCAATTTTACATCCAACTTCTGAGCTTCTCTGATACTGTCTAGAAATTCATTATCAATCTTCAACATTCCCAACATAACACTTTGTGGCGTCACCTTGCAAACTAAGTTCATATCTCTAAATTGTTCAAGTAATTCCAACTCTTTAACCATCATTGCCGACATATGTAATGTTTTTCGACTTAACGCATCAGCCATCACATTCGCCTTTCCTGGATGATAATTCAAACCGAATTCGTAATCCTTTAACAACTCCAACCATCTTCGTTGTCTCATGTTCAATTATTTCTGATCAAATAAATACTTTAAGCTCTTATGGTCGCTAAATACTTCAAATCTAGAACCATAAAGATATTTCCTCCAAATCTTCAACACAAAAATAACTACAGGAAGTTCTAAATCATGTGTAGGATAGTTCTTTTCATGAGTCCTCAACTGCCTTGACGCATAAGCAACTAACTCATCATTATGCATAAGCACACCTACTAAAACCATCTTGGAAGCATCACAATATACCACAAAAGGTTCTCCTGGATTAGGTAATGTCAAAATCGGAGCCGACGTTAATCTTTTCTTCAGTTCTGTAACTTTCTTCACATTGAATGTCCCACATAAAAGCTCTACCTTTACAAGTTAACTTAGTCAACAGAAGTGCCAACTTAGAAAAACCTTCAATAAACCTTCTATAGTAACCAGCTAATCCCAAAAAGCTTCTAATCTTGGTAGCTGACTTTGGAGTTTCCTATTGCAACACAACATCTACTTTAGATGGATCTACAATAATGCCACTACCTGAGATAACATGACCAAGAAAACTAATCTTCTTTAACCAAAATTCGCACTTAGATAGCTTTGCATACAACTTCTTCTCTTTCAAAACTTGCAATACTATTCTTAAGTGTTCTGCATGCGCTTCTTCCGATTTGGAGTAAATCAAAATGTCATCAATGAACACCACTACAAACTGATCCAAATAAGTATGAAAGATACGGTTCATGTATTCCATGAATACTCTCGATGCATTAGTAACATCGAAAGGCATCACCGAATACTCATAATATCCATAACGCATTCTGAAATCCGTCTTCTGGATATCTTCATCCTTCACTTTAATATGATGATAACCTGACCTTAAATCAATCTTACTAAACACGCGAGCACCCACCAATTGATCTATTATTGGAAGTGGATACCTGTTCTTAATGGTCACTTTATTCAATTGTCTATAATCAACACAAAGTCTCATACTTCCATCTTTCTTCTTTACTAGCAACACTGGAGCTCGCCACGACGATACACTTGGTCTTACAAATTTCTTCTCAAGCAACTCTTATAATTTCTTCTTTAGTTATGACAATTCATATGCAAACATCATGTATGGTGCCATAGAAACATGTCTAATACTAGGTACAAGATCAATAGCAAATTCAACTTCTCTCTCTAGCGGTACATCAGGAATTTCATCAGGGAAAACTTCAGGAAATTCACGCACCACTTTCAATTCCTCAATTATAGCTTAATTCTCGACAGATAGCGACGCCATCAACGAGAACATCTGAGCCTCTTCTTGCATCAACATCCTCAACTGTCTAGAGGACGATAGACCAACTTCTTCCTCTTCAAGAGTAGAAATCCTCACAGACTTGTTGTAACAGTTAATATGAATATAGTTATGTTCTAACCAATTCATACCTAAGATCACATCTAAACCACTTAGCGGCAAAAAAACAAAATCAACAGCAAAGTCTATATCGAAGATCGACAAAGGACACTTTAAACACACAAGAGAAGTAGTCACTGATCCCTTAGCCGGAAACTCGATGACCATATCTCTGTTCAAAGAAGACAACATAAGACCCAATCTTTCAACACAATCAGCAGCAATAAAGCAATGGGTAGCACCGGTATCAATAATAGTAATTAAAGGAGTACTATTAATGAAACATGTACCTCTGGTGAGTTTGTCCTCATTAGTTGTCTGATTCTCAGCCAACGCGAATACTTTACCACTCAAAAGGTAAATTGACTATTTGGCCAAGGTAGTTGTGCTCAAAATCAAACAAAAAATGCCCTGATCACGTTCAAGCTTTCATACAATCAACATAAACAAAAGATTAAATATAATAAAATCCAGTTAAAACAAGAACTGTGGCCTCTAGCATATATGAACAATTGAAAGCTTCCTCACATTTATGGGTAAAAAGGGAACTAAAGTGATTCAAGTCATGAGCAAGTAATACAAAAAGAATGAATGACATGGTAATTGTACAAATGAAAAGTTTTCTAAACATGTTATGTTATAGAAAGCGATAAACGAGTACCTGGCGAGTACCAACTTCAAAAGCTATCATTACCATACATTCGCAAGTTGACACACTCAAAATTGGAAAATCACCAAAAGCGACCTCAAGCTTTCTAACCAAAATTTGAGCCCAAACAACAAAAGAAATAATTAAAAATATTACTATTAATTACTATACTATAAAGCCTTGGGTGAAGTGGTAAAAAGGAGAGCCAAGTGAAAAATTAAAAAGAATTCACTAGCTCTGCACAACATGGTGTGCTAAACGGCACAGAGCGTACTAAGTGCACTACACCAGTTTCAGAAAAACAAGACATCAACAGCATTGCAGCAGCACCCTCCACAATCACCTACACAATCAACTACACACAATATTTACAACATACAAACTTCCTCAAGCTAAACACAACAAACTTGCGGAAAAACACAAATTGACATAACAAAACTAACGGGTGAAAGTGAATTAACAAGTTGAAAAGTGAAAATTTGAGAATTTAAAACAAGTCCAATTTCAACTTGTTAAAACACAAGTCAACACATACATAAATGAATACAAACAAAACATGCTTGTTTTACATTGTAAGCTCGACACCTTTATTGTGCAAGCTAGTAACCTCCTCTCGTCATACCATGGTATTGTCACACCGTACAAACCTAAAGAAAGTTTCCTAACAACCACACAACAAATGTTATGTAAATGAGATAATTCACAATAATACGTGAAGATAAAAAAAAACACATATGCACAAGTATAAAAAGTAAACATAAAACATGTACAAGTAAAAATATATAAGTTTACGTGCATATTTTATACAGTATATACATTAATTAAAAAATTCAAAAACAAAGAAAATATCGCAATGCAAAACAATAAACAACAATCCCCGGAAACTCCACCATTTTTGCTACTTATCAACAGAAAATAAATGTATAAAAAGGAAAAAAGAATAACTTATCAAGCATGCATATATACTACTTCTCGCAGACTTAAACCTATCGACCTGTTATACTAAACCTACAATATTCATCAATGTCATCACATGTCAAACACAACACCCATTGTATCACCTCGGAGACGACCTCTCAACCAACCTTAATAACACATAAGTCAACCATGCTCGCTTGCATCGATGATCTATCAGAGTGGAACAAACAACACAAAGGCATTAATCACAGACACCCTAAGGGAATAACAACGCTAAATCTATTCTCTAGAATTTAGACACTATTAGATAATCATCTTAGATAAGAATTCAAGTAGTATATGTCTATAGCAACTCAAATCCCTAGCACAGAGAAAAAATCAAGGATAACAATCGATAAATATTTGTAAATCAAGTTTTATATAACGCCAAGGGAGAATATACATCAGATCAAAGTAAATACATGTACAAACCCAACCAAAAGAGAATACACAAAGAAAAAGAGAAATGAACCACAAATCTACCGGTTTGTCAGCGCCAATCGAAGAGCAATCCACCTTGGATCATCCGTATGCAAGCTCCATAATTGTTTTATAAGCTAATCCTAACAAAATTGGAGGTTGATGGAGTTGGGAGCAAAAACTTTACCAAAACCATAACCTAAAAATAAACTAAATCTGAAGTTATAAAACAAATCTCAGCAGACTGTGCTAAGTAGGTCTGGCGTACTAAGCACGACTTCTTTATTTTATACATCAAACCACCCTAAACCACGCTAAGCGCTCTATCCGCGCTAAGCGGGCTCCAAAAATATGCTTCTACCAAAATGTCAAATGCAAGCAGCGCGCTACAAAATGCATTGAGCGCACTCGCGCTTAGTGGCCTTCTGCGTGCTAAGCGGGCTCTCCTGGACAAAACTTCATAAAACAGGTCTTTTATTGTGAAAACGCGCATCCGGAGTCGTGCCTTCGACACCTTATTCCTCAATGCTCTAAAATGCAACAAATGCCTACAAAATAAATGGAAAAACATCAAACATTACACTATGTACACAAAAACACAAACTAAACATATTTACATAAAATTCTGATTTATTCAACCAATATTAACAACAAAAAGTCGAGAAGTGCAACAAAAAGTATATACAAAAATAGCGACAATTTACACTTATCACATATGTTGACGCCTCAGACCCCAGTTCTGAACATCAATATACAATAACAAGTCGGCCATGAAATGCACCACTATGTCGACACTAGGAATCTATCCAGCCAACTCATTACTCTTCCATCCCCACGGTACCAAGTAAATCGCCTTCCACACAAAGGAAAATCCACCAAAGCATTATCATCAATAAACTTGTTGAAATATACCTCTTCCACTTGACGCTCTGCGGAAATCATACTACGCCTTTCATATTGATGTCTAATAGCATTAAAATCCCCCACTACACACCATTGACCACTACCACCATAATAATTCTATAGAATTATCCTTAACCTGTCCCATAACATATGACGCCCCAATCCATCACACGGCGCATGAACATTTGCTAAAGAAAACTCCACCCCACACTTAGAAAACATACCATGAATAATCAGCTCATGATCTATCGAACGAGAGTCCCACACCTCAACCTCTTCTAGGTCCCACACCGACAACATACCCCCCAAAGCCCCCACATAAGGTTTAAAAGAGTAACCAAACGCATCATTTCCCCACAAGAACCGACAAACAAACACATCCACCACCTCCAATTTAGTTTCATGTATACACACAATCCACGACCTATGCTCCGAGACCACCTTCCTCACCTTCATACGTTTCTCCCACTCACCCAACCCCCGCACATTAAAAGACATAATCTTCATTACAAGACCCACCCCCCTCGAACCCCAATTCCCCTTCAATACCATCGCCTCCTACTCTTCATCCCTCTCAACTCTCTGACCCAACACCTTCTCCACCTTCTGACCCTGACCTCCATCTTGCGATAATGCACCAAACATATTTGAACAATAACCCATAAATTTTACTCCAATCGCCTTCCCCATTTCCTCCACATCTTCCTCCACCACTTTATTCCCTCCATGAAGAGACATCAAGTGCTTCCGCTCCTTATTATTTACCGATGATATGGATTCGGCCCCCAGAGATACCCCTGCCTCAACACCTCTGCCTTACCCTTCGAGATTTTATACCCTCTCCTCTTCTTTGAACATTTTAACGCCTTCAACAATTCTTTCCTATCCATCTGCGACATATTAGCCACCTTTTTCAAATCTAACAAAGAAGCAATATTTTTACGTCTGTTGTATCCCAAAATTTGCCCTCCCATTTTTCAATATAAATTGATTCAAGATACATCTTTATGCTCCTAAGGGTCTCAAACACTCAAGACTATTCAAGAATTGATCAGATGAACCCTTCTCCTAAGCAGTAGCCTACAATTAGGGTTTTGGTTTTCTCAAAGAAAATTGAGCTTCTAATGCCTCAAGTGAATTTCAAGGTTCCTCATATGCTTCAAATCATCCTCATGTCAAGTTTTAAGCCTTGCATCACAAGTTTGCTCAGTCAATTGCTCAGATGATTGAAAATCAATTGTATTAGATAAAAAGTCAATTATGGTCAACATACAGTCAAAACTCAATATTTTTGGTCAACATCAAGATTTTGAGGTCACATTTATCATTTGATCAATGGTTAATCATGATTCATCAAGAAAACTCAAGATTCATCAAAATTCAAAAATTACTAATTAAGGTTTTCTTAAGGAGAAGTTAGCTAAACATTGACCAAGCATAACTTTCACATGCTTCATCATAAATTTCTCAACCAAAGCCCATTTTGAAGGAAATTCAATTCTTTACAACTTTGTCTCTCTAAGATCAAGGCAAAAAATGCTTCATTTAAAAGGTATGAATCAAAACACTATAGGTCATTTTAAAATTCAACAAAAAGACGTTTTTTGTCAAGGAAATTTACATCAAGTTAAATATTGAAAATGAAAAAATGACCAACATTAAAGTTGTAGGGGACATCTTGAGATTTCCAAAAAGTCCAAGATCTCCTTCATATGACAAAAATTGTGAGAGTTATGGTTGAAACAAGTTGGACAATTTTTTAGAAATGCATGAAACTTCAATTGTGCAATTTTAAATTTTTGGACTAATGGACCTAATTTTTTAGAATCAAACAGCTTTATGACATAATAGAAGACCTCTAAGTCCATTGGTACAAGGTCATATTTATTTCCTATTTATTTAAATTTTTATTTAATTTTTGTAAAAGAATTAAATTAAAAATAACAAATAGTTGGATTAATGCTGGCCTATGATCATTTGGACATCTTCTAGAAGGCCCAAGACCTCATTAAAGCTTGCCAAAACCGTGAGAGACATATTTGAGACAAAGATCTTCAAAAATGGAAAATTAGAAGACATGTTTCATTGATTTTTGGTAACACCATGATCACTTGATTCTTTCCTTTTTTGTGACTTAAATCTCCTCCTCTATAAATACTCAAGCCCTCACACTATAAAAAAACAAAAAATTTGCCTCAAAAAAAGTCTCAAAAATCACAAATTTTCAAAGAAAGTGCACAATTGAATCTCAAGTTCCAGTTTGATTCAGTCCAAACCACCTCCTCAAATCACTTCCAGAACATCTCCAAGGTAAGAATAGGTAACTTTCCATGCCTATTTGTACCTAAAAATTGCATACAAGCCATATCCGGTTTGCATTATTTTTTATTATTCGTATTACAAATTATACGCATTATTAATTGATTCTAACAATTCAGATTGCTTAGCATGATTGTTTAGTACAGATTTGAAGCCTTACATGCAAGTTTTAACATGAAGAATACGAGATGCCATTGTTAGGGCATAAAATTCTATTTGTTTCACGACACAATGGTAGTGTTCTTGCTTGGTAAAGAAGAGGGTGTGGGTTCGAGCATGGGCGCTTGTAACCATCTTTTATTTGTTTTCTAATCTTTTCTACTTTCCATTATTTTTAGTTATTTTCTTTAATTTTTTACTAATCGTTTTAATACATAAAAAAGGTTTAGTTTTTTTTATCAATTAATTTAATTAATTTAGAATTAATTTTTTGCAATTAAATTAATTATTTTATAATTAAAATTAGACATTAGGTTTTTTTTTAATTATTAACATATAAAATCCAACCAAAAATACAAAAATTAACTTATAATACTTAGACATTTAGGTTTGTAAAAAATAATTTCTGAACACTTATTTTCTATTTTGTTTATTATTTCTTTCATTTTATTATTTAGATGATTGTATAGGTTCCGCGTCTAATTTATAATAGTTAGATTTTAATTTTCACAAGGTTTTAATTATTATGTAACTCTCCTGAGGCCATGTAATAGTGTTACGTTTTATCTTTCGCACTTTACTTTTCCGTACTTATACTTTATGCCTTGTGTATATATATATATATATATATATATATATATATATATATATATATATATATATATATATATATATATATATATATATATATATATATATATATATATATATATATATATATATATATATATATATATATATATATATATATATATATAACTGTGTAGTAATAGGCTTGTATGACAAGATAAAATTAATTGGTAGATAACCTTAAGCAATTGCAAGATAACATAATTGTAATTGAATCAATTTGCACACATACACCTCTAGGGTAATTCCCTCAGTTGCCTTCGGAAAACATTGATCATGTCCCTCGAAAATAGGGATACTTTAGCAAAAGACCCTCAAGTAAAGATCATAGTCCCTTGATGACCCTTCGATGTTGCCTACGAAAAATGATCTAGTCCCTCCGATACGAAA
Organism: Vicia faba; assembly: GCA_948472305.1. Taxonomy (NCBI): domain Eukaryota; kingdom Viridiplantae; phylum Streptophyta; class Magnoliopsida; order Fabales; family Fabaceae; genus Vicia; species Vicia faba. The sequence goes on from OX451740.1 coordinate 836,395,334, forward strand.
TTTCTAAAATATCTCTACGTGTTGCCTTCAATGACCATTCGACGACCTTTCGCTTGTCCCTTCATATCCAATAGATAGGGTTACCTACCAACTAATGATACAAATAGCACTATCTTTAAAAGAGAAGAAAAAGAATAAGAACGACCTTGAGTGGGTAAGAACTTTTAATCGCTTGCTCACAACTCTTTTCTAAAAAGTAAACATTTTACACATCACCTTTTCAAAAACAAATATTTTCAAACACTTTGTACGCGTTCTTAAGGACTAATACAAGAACCATTACAAAGTTAGCTGTACTTTGGCTTTTCAAAAATATTTTCAAATCACACACAAAGAAAATTTTCAAAGTGAGCTAGAAATTAAGACCCCGTAGATAATACGGATGAAAAGGGTGCTAACACCTTCCCTTTTCATAATTTACCCCCCGAACTCAAAATGTATCAAAGGTTTTTCCTGTTCTTTTGACCCTTTCCTTGTTGGATAAAAGAAAAGTTGGTGACGACTCTTACTAACCGCAACATTTGCGATAAAACACTAAAAAAAGTCAGTTCTCCCACCGTATTACAACGTCTTCTCCCTTTTCCAACCTTCTTCTTCTCCATCAACAAATTAGCTTCCTTTTCTACTCACACCCCATTCTCAACATGAACCTCGTAAGTCTTTGCTTCCCCCATCAACATCGTTACCCCCACCCTTGACCTCAACTTTCGCATCTTTCCCCAACACGTCATCTATCACCCAATCATCGTGTAACTTAGATACCAATTATTCAACATTCGAGGAGTAATATTCCTCCATATAAAAATCATTATGCTCTGAACGCTCATCCTCCTCATACTCTACAAGACAAGCATCATCCGCCAACCCAAACTCCATATCCTCAACCATACAATTAGTATATTTAATACCATTAATCCACACATCTTCAACACAATCAATTGCTGACAGAATAATAGTAGAGACCATGATACGCACGTAATTCAACCTTATTTTCTCAGTTGTACAATCATCCACCTTAAGAAAATGACCATGATCTGATACCAAACATGAAAGGAAAGATAGGTTACATGCATGCAACGGTACCCTAAGACATCTCACCCACGCCCCTCTCTCGTACACAATTTTACTCTCGTTTGACCAAGCACGACAATCATAGATAAATTCTGAGAAGAAACCTACCGTCTCTGAAAATACCGCCTCTGAAATATTTTGAACAAAATGATAAAGAAATAATGTATCCCCCCTAATGGAACTACTCTCAGATCTACAATGCCTGCATCAGAAATAATCTGTTGTAACACCAGGACAGACACTCCATTACGAATTCCTCCCTCACCACTTTCCCCGACTCCGCTAAACTTTTTCCTTCCACTTCGAAATATTTTTTGTCCGTAAACTCCTGATCCCATGCCTTTCCTTCTATGCCTGCTCACAACAAACCAATCTCCACTCCTTTGTGCCACCCTGACTAGAATAGACATTTAACACCGTATAATTATACGGTTTTAAATTTTTAATATTACTTTCTATTTTCACCTTGCATGTGAAAGCAAATATTTATGCTTATTTTAATATATGGGATACGGTGTTGCATACTAGGTGTTGATTTTTGATGTCTATATAACATGACTCTGATTTATATGTATTTGTATCTAATATATTTAATTTTTTTTACAGTCAAGAATGATTATAATTTTTAAGTAGAATGTGTACCTTATGATTATAATTTTTTTCTTACAGATGTTACCACTTACCACCAATCCAAGTATTATAAAACCAGTGTGCCATCTCAAACAATTTTAATTTAATAAAATAAAAATAATAATAAAAAACTATAGATTCCCCCACCATCATATTTCCTTCCAGAACTTTCCTAACAAAGAACCCACTCCATCATCCACACATCTGTCACTCTTATCCATTTTCTATTCATGAAAATCATTTTCAATAAATTAATTTAATATTGCTACCATTATGTCTAGAATGTTCTTAATAATACTCTTCTTTAATATTCATTTTTTTTCTCACTACAACATTTCATTCTCTCTTCCTATATAACCCCTTACAAGTTACAGAACTTCCTCTACAGCTTTCTTCTGTTAAGGTAAATCGCTCTTTTTTTTTTCTTCAACTGCTTTAACTACTTTCCAAATTTGTTGTTCAGAAAATATTTCTCATGCTTCATTTTTTTTCCTCACCTTCTTTGACTTATCATTATTTTTATTAAATCAAATCCTTTGCATTAATATATATATATATATATATATATATATATATATATATATATATATATATATATATATATATATTTTATTAATTTAAATAATTTATGATTACTCGTGTGAAAGCATTCAAATATTCATGGAATTATTCAAGTGAATAAGGGAGGAGAGGTATGTTCTTAATATTGTTATTATGTTATAATTTGAAATTTATTGATATAGTTATGATAGTTTTCTTGAATGTGAAGACGATGGGTTTTATATCTCGTTTCAAACTATTACTTTATAAATAAAAATATTTATCTTTTTGACGATTGGTTTTATATTTTGTTTGAAACTATTTTTTTTTAGAGGCTTGTTTGAAACTATTAATTTATAAATAAAGATATTTATTTTTTTACTATTGGTTGAACATCTCGTTTGAAACTATTAATTTATAAATAGATATTTATCTTTTTATAATAATTTATTTATATGATTAATAATATTGTGAGTGTAAATTCTTGTTAGTTTTTAGTAGATGCCATCTACATGTAAAGTAAAAACATACAATTATAACTGTATGAATTTATATTTTTAAAATATTAATTGTGAATGTCTTGTTTATGAAAATGAAATGTTACTAGCAATTGATATTGTTGTTAAAAACTTAAGTTAAATATGATTTATGTGAATTGGATGATTTTTTCTCTTAAAAGTTACGACTCTTATAATTAAAATTAAAATATTAAACACTATTCTTAGATTGAAGGTGACGAAACATAACTTTTTTTTTTTAATAATTCAATATCATAAAAGTGAAGACAAAGTATGAAAAATGAGTATATTCACAATTTTGTAGGTTCTATCTTAATTAAACTTGTTATTAGAAATATTTTATAATTTTCTATATGTTATTTAAATTTTAAAATTGTATAAATTTATCATATAATTTTCTTTAAGTTAAAATATTTGTAAAAAAATTCTATTAAAAATTAGTATTTCATTAAAATTTTAGTAAATAAAATATAGTTGGTATCATATGTCAATATTTATAATTTTTTAAAAGAGTGAATATTTATTTTGGTTTCTCTTAAAAACGACAGAATTTAGATTAATCTTTAAAAAACATATTTAATCTTTTATAAAATTAAATTGAATCATGTTAATCCTGAATATTGAACTGTTTTTGAAATTTATGACACGCTATGAATTTATCAATGCATTATTGTGAATAAATAATTTTATATTGATTGGAAAATAAGTTATACTTTAGATTTGTTATCTGAGAGATAAAGAACAGTGTCCTGGAAAATACATCACTTTTCTCTTCGGTTTACATGACAATTGGAAAATACATCACTTTTCTCTTCAATTTACATGACAATTGAGGAGGAAGTTGTACCAGTTTGATGTCCAGTAATTGTATTTTTTTGTTTTCAAAATCGAAAAAAATTAGTCACTTTTCCTCTGAGTTGGATTTAGTATATGCAGTAAAATATTTAGGGGTTACAATTGAGGGAAAAATATTTTTTTTAAATATTACATAATTTTTATTTTGATCTTTATATATATATATATATATATATATATATATATATATATATATATATATATATATATATATATATATATATATATATATATATATATATATATATATATATATATATATATATATATATATATATATATATATATATATATATATATATATAAATTGTAATAGAACCTATATACACATGTTTTCAACCGACAACAAACTAGCCCCGAGTATTTTAGACAGAAAATTATATACACATTGTGTAATAGAATGCTCATGTTCTTAACAAGGCAACAAATCATCCAGGAATATTTTATATATACAAAAAAATTATATTGTTTACAACAAACCTAAAATGGCACACAGACATTTACATCATACTAATATATGTTATTAGACAACAATCCAAGAGAAATTAAGTTAAGTAATAAATAATATAGGAAGCAACCGTCTAATGTGAATAAATGTCATCTATATTTTTTTATGGAAATATATTGTCACAATGTAAAACACCTATAATTTGTATAAAATTTATACCAGGTTAATACCACAATAACAACAACATTTAATTTTCAATCTCCATAACAAGAAGAACATACACATTTTACCGGCTAACAGCAAAAACATTAATTTAACTAACATAAATAAATTACATACATATGGATAAAGTGATTATCTTAGTCTAAGAATCCCTAATGTCTCCACAGATAATTTTCAACATATGTTTCATATCATAATAACCCGAACATATTTGTTTGTTGTCTTCGCGTCTACGAATAATTTTTATATAATGGTTAATAGACACAAAGCACAAGTAATACCACTTACTTTTGGAAAAATAAATTTTGCCTTTTTATTTTTTAAACTACGACGCACAAGATTGTACCCCTTCGTAGCTCTCCGTGTTGAAAAAAATTAAACATAAATAAAATTTATTCAAAAGTAAAGGTAACATTTTAGTATTATAGAAAAATACCATTTGCGCGCTAGTGATTTCTTTCATCTTTCAATCAAGACTACACTGTAATGAGCATAGCATAATTAAACAATTTTTCTTGAAACAAATAATTATTAGTTTTCAACGACAACTGCATAAACATCCAAAATAATTAATAATGAATAAAAAATTAAATATTAAATAAGAAAACACAAATCATACATATCTACAAATTTATAAACGATACCATGCCTATTAGTATACAAATCATGTCTATTAGTACCCTTCACAGTATCCCTAATACAATCCTTTGATATAAAATAATAAGTGTTATGGTTTATGTTCTAATCGTATCAGGAAGGAGTCTCTCATACTCTCTACCATGCATGTTTGTCAATCTTTGCAATGGATCTGATTGAGGCATTTAGGTCTCAATCTTGTGCTAGGGGACTGAAGTTGAACAACTATCTTTCGTACTTGCACCACCAAAAGCAACTTTCTCAAATATACTTAATTGAATTAAATTTGGATGGGCAAGTACATCAATCAATTTCGATTGTTGCATCATAAAAATAAAGCCAATACAATACATGATTTTAATAACACAAGCACCAATAACATACAACACATATTTTTAATCTAACAAACGAAAAAGAAAGTTCCTAAACCAAATTTATATCACTACTACGGAAAAGGGCTACTAAAGCGCTTATTTTGGCCTTTAAAAGCGCTTTAATAGCTTGCGCTGGCGTAGGTAACAAAAGCGCTTCTAAAAGCGCTCTGGTAGACCCCCCCTTTAAGAGCGCTTCCTGGAAAAAGCGCTCTGGTAGGACCCCCTATAAGAGCGCTTTCCTGGAAAAAGCGCTCTGGTAGACCCCCCCTTTAAGAGCGCTTTTTAAAAGCGCTGCCAAAGACCAGTAAAAAAGCATAAAAAATTAAAAAAAAAACGCAGCCTACAAAAGCGCTTTTGTAAAAGCGCTCTGGTAGGCCCCCCTATAAGAGCGCTTTTTCTGGAAAAAGCGCTCTGATAGGCCCCCCTATAAGAGCGCTTTTCTAAAAGCGCTTTTGTATGCTGCGTTTTTTTTTAATTTTTTATGCTTTTTTACTGGTCTTTGGCAGCGCTTTTACTAAGAAGCGCTTTAGTAGGTGGACCTTTAAGAGCGCTTTTTAAAAGCGCTGTCGTTTCTAAATGAGGTATTTTTATGTGCAGCCTATAATTTAATCCTCCCAGTCGACCTGTAATGTTTTCGACCTGTAATATTTTCGACCTGTAATATATTTTTGACCTGTAATATATTTTCGACGCTATTATTTCAGCCATCAGTAAGACAATATATATACTAATATAATACCATTATAATATCCAAAATTATATATTTACATCATTACATCAATAATATTATAGTTCAAATCGACACAAATCCTACATGAGAAATTGCTTAATATAATATTGACACAAATCTTCTTTAATTTCTTCCAACTTAAGCTTCGGGTACGCAGCAGCACGGAATTCGTCAAGGTACTACAAAACAAAAACATAATATAAATGATATATTTAGTTAAATGTAATAAATTATATGAAATTATCTTAAGTTATAAATTCATACCGTGAGCGGAATCTCTAATTGATTCGCCTGAAGGATTTCTTTCATGAACCTCAAAACAAAGTATCCGCAATCATGACTGTTTCGCTGTTGCGGACACTACATAATAAAACAAATAAGATTCTATAGTTGTCTTGTTTTACCAAGTAGCATAAATATTATAAGCAAAATTGTGAAAAGTAATGTACCTGCACTTGGATCCAAGTGATGTTGTTTGATTTAGTTCGGGATACCTGTGCGTCCCGTTGACTACGGAACACTTGTATTGATCTAATTATTAAATATATAAAAGCATATGTTTAAATCAATCCCACAAATAAGAAAATATATAAATATACACGAATATATATTTAGAACGATCCCACTTACAAATCAACGATTTCCTTCATAGCCGGATAATTGGTCCATTCACCATTTACCGAATTCAGATAATACACGACTTCTCTTATCGGGTTGATAGCAAGCAGCAACCAGTGTGCTCTATAAATTAAAACAATAGGTTATATGAAAATTTTGCTATACACAAAAGAAACAGAGATTAGATGAACCAAGAATGAGAAACTAACCCTACTGGTCGGGTATTATACGCCCAAAGATGCAGACTTTCTGTATTGCCGGTGGACATGAATCTATCTACTAAGCGCTGTCTAACTGATTCCGGTTCCGAAGCAATTGTCATTCCGCTGCAATGGGCGGAAGACACGAAACGGAATCTGTTAGACAATGCAGTCCCGCGCAACACTCTGTCATACAACAACCTTAAATAAAAACATAATAAACATTAGATTATTTTCATTGAAATGTGTAAATAAATTATATTGTGGGACTAATTAAATAATATATCGGATGAGTGAATATTACCGGATGTATGAGTGCATATTACCGACGCCTAGTTGATCATGCCTAAAAATCTCTTCCAAGTCATCAAATGTAATATGTGACTGGAATTCAATACCGAAGACACTTTCATCCATGTTGATTTCACGTAAACCACCATCCTTCAAATCGGACATATCAACCATTGTTGCGAGTGTCGAACGGTATCGAGGCACAAAAGCACCGCCTTTTTTTGCCGCTTGCTTCGGAGGACCAGTGGGTGGTAAGCTACGAACCTGCTGCGTCACTTGTTGTGACTCCCGAGCGGATGCCTAAAAATCATATAAGTTAGGTATAATATAAAATCATGCAGATTTAGATTCAGACTATATATTAACACTTTAAATGTACCTCTTTTAGTGATGCAACAGACTCCTCCTCCTGTAAAATCCCTTTACCCTTAATTGCGGGTTTTATAGGAGCAGTCTAAAATTAAAATGTAAAAAATAATTAATAAACGGTTTAGAATTGACATTCGAAAACTAAATGATTCATAATCGTTTTCAGTATACCTCATCACTAATGGTAATGAGCTCCGAGGGCCATGCAACAAATGATCCTATTGCATCTCGCAGCAATGTCGTCTCTGAGACCATGTCAGGTACCGGTAGAATCGCATCACGATCTAATACAACATCCACCGATACTTTCAGGTGTCCATCAGGGAGGGGTCTGTGGTGAAGTAAATCTCCCGAAGTGTTGTGCACTTTTCCCTTGCCAACTAGTCGATAATTCGGTGACGATAAGTATAGTTGGCAAGATGAAATGCCCTAAACAAATAGAAAATATAAAGTCATTATCATTAATAAAATAGAACAGTTTGTAAGGAAAAAAACTTATAATTACCTCGGGAAATTTCTTTTGATAGTTGATACTAGCCTTATCACTAGTTTCTCTCAGCGATGAAGTGTTGCATTTTTCTCTCATATACATATCTTTATCTCTTTGCAATTCAGAGACCTGTGCTTGCAATTCCTGCAACTTTTGCAACACTTCTTCATTGGTAAGATTTGATCTTCTCCTAGAACTCTTATAAAAAGAGGTTGGAGTCACACCATGACCCTTACCCCTCACCCGACCGGGATACTCGGGAGCATCTAGTACTCTACTAAGTACGCTCTCCTCACCGGTGGATGCCGATTGCGACAAGGTCTCCTGTAATTCATTTACATTTAAATAATTATTAGTGGAGATAAAAAATCATTTATATATTAAAAAACATTTGATTTAATTAAAGACACAGTATTATACTTACACATTCAGTATAAACTCTCTGAACATCGGGATCGACAGCTTGATTCTTGCCCACACGAGCTTCCTTCCACAACACATGTACAGGAAGTGAAGCTTCCTCACTTTTAGTCTCCTCTAACTATGCATTGACACAAACGATAAAATCGTCAATTAAAACATGCACATGTAGACAATTAATTAAAACGCATTTCTATTTACTTACAATTTTATCCTCTAAGCGTGCATATCCCAAACACCCTTTCTTGTATGGATACGCGGGTTTGGATGCTCTCTTACTATTCGTGGCACTCTTTTTCTGAAAAGCTTCATCTCTTTGCTTTAAAAACTCAGCCCAATCTGCTTCATCAATGAAGGTCGCATACTTTGTTGGCCGTCCCGGTGCCTCTTCAAGAAATTTTCCATCTTTATCCTTAAGATAGGTGTTTGTCAAAAAACTTTTCCACCCTCTATATCTTTTGCCGGCCAAACTAAGTATGTAGCTTTTACGTTCATCTGGTATCTCAAAAGTCCTCTGCAAAAAAACGTACGCATAGTGTGTTAGTATTAGTAATTTAAACAATTTATCGTCAAGATAATAACAACAATTAACCATATATGATATATACCTGAAGCTCTTCCCAAATCGCTTGTTTTTTCTCCTCCAATTCTAAATTTTTCGTTTTCGATTTCCAGGTAGCTACGGAGACCGGAATATGCATACGGACAAGTGTACCAATATAACTTGTCAACTTTGCAGAATTAGGACCAATTGGTTGTTTATCAGAATTCCATTCCAATCGGTATACTAATCCTTGGTCTCTATGTCGAATGATTCCCTTCATAATAGTGATGCCTCGTGCAACCTCTTTTGCTTCAGTATCAGGTGGAGCATTTGTATCCGAAGCAACTCTTTCTTGTGAGTTTTCTTGTGCGTTTTCAGGTGGGTTTTCAGGTGGAGCATCTCTATCTGGAGCCATTGAACCTGTATCAAACAAACTAAAGCACATTAGTACACTATTAACACTAACTTTATATGAGAAACATTTCAAAAAATTACATAAAAATAATAAAGATGTCCTCAAAACTCAACCCCTTTTACTAAAAATAATAAAGTATTTAACAACAAAAGAAACTAAACCCATAGATAATAAATAAGCAGTCCAGTAATATTTTTCTTGCTTTGAAGAGATACCTAAAACATAAAAAAAATGTTAGAAAAAACATCTTAATATTAAAATAAAAACAAAACACTGTTGGAGGATATACTAAAAACAAAAATGAAAACTTTAAAACAAAATAAAAAGATAATACCTTTAATTCGAATTACCCCTTAACTCTTGAACAACTAGATAATATGTAGATGGTATATGAACCAGTAAGACAAAAATGAAGGAAAATGAAGGAGACAAAAATGACAAAAATAATATTAGATGATACTCATATTAAGATTGAAATAGAGAGAACATGTATATATTTGAACATGTACACCATTAAACTAACATTACAGTACCAACAATCAAGATTGAAATAGAGAGAACATGTATATATTTGAACATGTACAACAATCAAGTTTCATCATTGCAACAAGTCATCATAGCATACAAAATATATACTAATCCAATTCCAAGAATCATTGACACAGAAAAAATGCTTCAAATTTTGAACCTGTATCAAACAAACTAAAACATTGACACTATTAACACTAACTTTATCACTAACGTCTCTTTCTTTTCTTGGTAGGATTGTGTACTACGCGTCTCTTAACAATGCGGACGGTTGGATTGATCCAAATACCCTCATTATGATCATTTCTAATACAAGATTCATTCTCATTTTGATCGTTTCTTGTACAAGATTCAATGCCAACACCAATATCACCTTGATCTTCAATTTTTTCATCAACTATTTTGTTAGATAAAAGCACTATAGACCATTTCGTACTTGTCGGATCATTGACATAGAACACTTGTTTAGCTTGAGAGGCTAGAATGAAAGGCTCATCTTTGTACCCTACCCTATTGAGATCCACTTGCAAAAATCCTGACTTATCCATTCGTACGCCACTATTATTTTCAACCCACTTGCAACCAAATACAGGAATCTGAAACTTCGCGTAATCAAACACCAAAATGCGCTCGATAACCCCAAAATATGACAAATTTGCAAATTTCGGATTTAAGTCATTCGCACTTGATATGTGCATAGCTTCAGCTACCAAGGTAACACCACTATTTTGCATAGTACTTTTATCATCCTGTTCTTTGGTATAAAATGTGTATCCATTAATTGCGTATGCGCTATAAGAAAGCACAATTACAGATGGACCATAGGCTAAACATCTCAACCTTTCTGTTACTGAAGCAGGATCTGAACGATACTTTGAATAAATATGATCTCTAAACCACGGTATGAAACTTCGATTGTGCTCTCGTACTATCCAGTTCTCATTTCTATTTGGATTTAAATCTCGGAGAACAACTTTGTGCATTTCAACAAACGGCTCAACCTCAATCTCATTGTGCAGAACATACAAGTGCACTTGATCCCGTTCGACCATTGATACTGTCACAACTTTATTTCCAATTAGCCTTTTTCCTTCTTTTTTTTCGACAATATGAGATTTGGGGAGTCCAATTGATTGAACATTTGACAGATATTCAGTACAAAACTCAACCGCTTCTTCAGCAACGTATCGCTCGGCAATACAACCCTCTGGTCGACTTCTGTTTTTCACGTACCCTTTTAATATTTTCATATAACGTTCAGCAGGGTACATCCATCTCATATAAGCTGGTCCGCACAGTTGTGTCTCTTTCACAAGATGAACGACTAGATGAACCATTATGTCAAAAAACGAGGGAGGAAAATACATTTCAAGATCACATAAAGTAACAACTATCTCATTTTGCAATGTTGGTAAGATCGCGGGATCGACCACCTTACTGCAAATAGACCTGAAGAAGAAACACAGCTTAGTTATTGCGCTTCTTACTTTTTCTGGCAGAATAGAACGTATACCTATTGGTAAAAAATGTTCCATTATAACATGGCAATCATGCGTCTTCAAACTCTTTAACTTGAGGTCTTTCATGGACACAAGTCTTCTAATATCTGAAGAGTAGCCTTCTGGAACTTTTACTTCACTGAGGAACTTACACAATGTTTTCTTCTCCTTTCTAGATAGAGTGTAAACAGCAGGTGGCAGATATGTTCGTCTTCCTTTCGTCACGGGCCCCAATTCAGTTCTCATCCCCATGTTTACCATGTCATTCCTTATGTTAACGCCATCCTTAGACTTTCCTTGTATATTGAGTAGCGTACCTATAACGCTGTCAAATACATTTTTTTCAATATGCATAACATCCAGGAAATGTCTTACGTACAACGACTTCCAATATGGAAGTTCAAAGAAAATTGACTTCTTCTTCCACCCACCCTTGACAATTGAATGTGCAAAAGGCTTGCCAAACTGAGTGCTCACATCTTTCACCTTTTCAAAAATTTGATCACCTGACAAAAAAGGCGGGGCTGTACGATGTTCGGCCTCTCCATTGAATGCTTTTCTCCACCCACGGTAGTGATGATTAGAATTTAAGAATCTACGATGGCCGAGAAAGACATTCTTCTGACAAAGCGCCAATCGTGTCGTATCGGTTTCATCTTCACAAACAGGACACGCCTTTTGACCCTTGTTGCTGTACCCGGATAGATTTCCGTATGCTGGAAAATCATTAATTGTTCCAAACAACATCGCCCTCAAGTTGAAACTTTCTTTCCTATACCCATCGTAAACCTCCACACCTCTCTCCCACAAAAACTTTAAATCTTCGATTAAGGGTGCCAAGTATACGTCTATGTCATTCCCTGGTTGTTTAGGCCCAGAAATTAGCATAGATAACATCATGTACTTACGCTTCATACATAGCCACGGAGGTAAGTTATAAATCATAAGAATCACAGGCCATGTGCTATGCGAGATACTTTGAATACCATGCGGGTTCATTCCATCAGTAGACAATGACAACCGAAGGTTTCTTGCTTCTTTTCCAAATTCAGGATATTCAGTATCAACTTTACTCCATTGTGGTGAGTCTGCCGGATGTCGCAACTTTCCATCAATAATTCTTTCATCTGCATGCCAAGTCAAGTGTCTTGAATCGGTCTCACTACGATACATGCGTCTAAATCTCGGAATTATAGGAAAATACCATAAGACTTTAGCAGGAGACAACTTTTTCTTATATCGAGGGGCACCACATTTAGGACACTCATTCAACGCTGCATACTCGTTTCGAAACAAAACGCAATCGTTTGGACATGCATGTATCTTATCATAGCTCATTCCAATAGAAGACAACATCTTTTTGGCTTCATACGTTCGATTGGGAAGAACATTATCCTCTGGTAGCATATCTTTCATAAGGGCTAATAACTCTGTGAAACTTTTATCCGACCATCCATTGTCCGCCTTTAAGTTGTACAACTTTAACACCGCAGACAATCTTGTGAATTTTGAACAACCAACATACAACGGTTTCTCTGCATCGCTTACCAACCTCTCAAACATTTTGGGACAATCCGCAAGATCTTCTTCAAGCGCTTCTGCAATCTCTTCGACTCGATCACAATCGTATGTGTCTGTGCAATCGTCGTTTGAAGCATACTTCCTATTACAACTCGACTCAGCATTCCCGGTACTTTTCTCACCATGCATTGTCCAACATGTATAACTTCTATCAATTCCAAACCGTAGTAAATGAGATCCCAACTGATTCCCGTCAACCTTACCCCCGGCATAACAGCAACCCAAGCAAGGACACGGCATTCGAAGCGGGTCTTTGGAGTGCGCAACCGCAAACTCAACAAATTCCCATACCCCTTTCTCGTACTCTTTCGACAATCGGTTTGAATTCATCCATGTCTTATCCATGTCTTAATTAAGCTAAACAAAAACGGTCAAACTTTCACTCTTCACAAGTAACCCCTATGGCGAATTCAATTCACAAAGTTAGTAAGTACCTCACTTAACGATAGATAAATATATGAAATTAAAATTGTAAGAAACTCAGCATCTAAGCTTACTACTACTAAGCCATATGCTGGATGTTAAACAATATCTAAAGAGCAATATTAGAGACATTGTAAGGCATAATAATTTTAAACCACTGTTGCAAGACATTATGATATAGACCTCTAGTTATATTTATTAGGATTAGTTCAGTTCATTAAGATTTATTATTTTATTTATTTTTAGTTAGTATTTTTTGAATTTTTAAATTTGAATGTCCTATATTTAAGAAAAGATTTAAGTTAAAACATAAGCTACCTATTAACTAGTAATTTTAGGAGAAACCAATCACAAACTCCGCCACTGCCGCCTGCATAGGTCTTAAGAACATATTTTCAGTTGGTTACAATACTTCCTTCCTACCACTTCATCAACAAAGGTCATGGCTACGGAATATCCTGAGCATGTTCAGGATATTCCGTAGCCATGACCTTTGTTGATGAAGTGGTAGGAAGGAAGTATTGTAACCAACTGAAAATATGTTCTTAAGACCTATGCAGGCGGCAGTGGCGGAGTTTGTGATTGGTTTCTCCTAAAATTACTAGTTAATAGGTAGCTTATGTTTTAACCTAAATCTTTTCTTAAAAATAGGACATTCAAATTTAAAAATTCAAAAAATACTAACTAAAAATAAATAAAATAATAAATCTTAATGAACTGAACTAATCCTAATAAATATAACTAGAGGTCTATATCATATGTGTAAGAGAAAATTATATATTTTTCATATTTTCATTGAAAAATAAAATCACAAATCTTACTGATGAATAGTTACCAGGTATACTGAGTTTTACATTGATTGATAAATAAGTCATAGCCTTACTTATACAGTTGTTTACACAAAATTGGACCCTACCCACTTTTAACTTTAACAATATTATTTTGGATATCCAAATTTCATGGAACATTTACAATAGAAAACTTTAAACTTATTGCAAGATCATAACTGTTAAGCTTATTAGATTGGCTCCAAAAATAGTCTTAGAGAATCGGAGAGGATTCATATGAGACATAGTACAAGAAATCTTTTGAAAGAAACATGGCTATGAAAATTGATATAAAAAAAAAAGCATTTGTATTCACCAAAAAAGCTACACTGTAAGGCATAATAATAAAATAATGAAAATCACCTTAGACGAAGATGTGAGTAGATTCAATTCAAATAGCAAAACAGCAAAAAGCAGCAGCAAAGATGGAAGACGATTGAGAAGCAATACCAAAACTTTATTCTCAAAACCACGCAAGCTCTAACCCTCCACCCAGAGCAAGACCATCAATAGCAGCAACTGAAGGTTTCCTTCCCCCTGAAAGATGAAATGAAATTCAAAATCAAAATAGAATACATCGACAAATGAGTTGCAAAGAAAACTTCAAAAGAAACCGTACCTTCTATAGTGTCAGTAAGAAGGTCTACTGATATCAAACCAGTACTTGTCTTCTCTGTATATGGCAATGAAGAATTAGAAAATGAGTGCAAATACATTTACTAAAACAGAAAACCTTAAAAAAAAATATAAGAAAAATTCCGCAAGCAATACCATTAGGTGAAGCCTCTAGCTTCTTGAGAATCACTGGCTCAGCTCTCACACAGTCTAAAAAGACAAAGCAAACATCATAAAAAAACATAACCTCATGGATTTTCATAAATGGAAGAAGTATCATGCTTCTCAAACTGCAAATCAAATATATAAAACACCCAAAATAAATGCAAATTGCTTCTTTTGTACATATCTTATCACTTCCACAAAACACAAGACTTTCCCTATCCATAATTAAGAGAAGGGTAATTTAGGCTTCTTTTTTTTAATAAATTACTAATAATTCATGTTAAAAAATACTCAAGCACATAGTAGGTCCCCAAAACCACCTATTAGTGCAAGTCACCATCAAACAAACACTATCTTATGCTATATTCAAACATGATCATCTTCCAAACCACTATTGAAAATATACAAAAAGAAAAACCAAACCAAAGAAGATGAGATTCTCTCTCTCTCTCTTGTTGTTTGTGTTTCAAGCTTTCAAAACCTTTTCTTCCTAAACTCCCTCACATGAAAACCAAAACCACCACAAAATCTTCCCCCCTTTCTTGAAAAATGGTTCAAAGAAAGGTCCCAAACAATCTTAGTATCCAAACACAACATGTTAAATTTGACAAATTTCCCACAAACATGAAACTATCTTCTTCATCTTCTCATCAACAAAACCAAGATGATAAAAGTAAACTTTCTAAGAAAATGAAGATATCAAACTCAATCAAACTCTCTCATCTTGAGACTCTTCAACTTCAATCAACACCAATTTCAACAAAAACGACAACAACAAAAGATGGTTCACCAAATTACATGAAGCACACAAGTAGTTCACAATCAAAAAAGGAACTTTTTCATGTAAGTCTTAGAAAAACTCAATCTTGCTCTGTTTCTAAGAATCTTGATACAAAATTTTCTAGTGATTATTCATGTAAAAAACCTAGTTTGAGTTTGGTTAGAACATTAACAAAAACTACTAGTTTTAAGGGTTCTAGAAATTCTCCTAGAAAATCAACAAGGGCTACTTGTTCTTCCACTCTGAAAGACTCAAACTTTCCATCATATCTTGAGCTTAATCATGGTGGAACTGAGTTAGAGGGAAGTTAGACAGAATCAAAGTTCGATACCTGCTATAAGAAGATATGTCCGGTCTTTGAAGTAAAAGCAATACCACGCAAGCAAAGAGTTGAAGACAAGATGCAAGCAAAGATGGAAGACGATGAACGCGTTTCTGAGAATGCAAGATAATTTTGTGCGTTTTCAGCAGAAATTAGGGATTTGGAAGAAGAACGCGTTTAGGGATTTGGAAGAAGAATGCAAGATTTTGTTTTAAAAAATTTTAATTGTAAAGAGGGTATGAAAGCGCTTTTGAAAAGCGCTTTCGTAACTAAGGCTATACCAGCGCTTTTGAGGATAAAAGCGCTCTTGTACCCCACCCCCTATATCAGCACTTTTGAAAGCGCTTTCATAAGCCCCCTATAAGAGCGCTTTCAGAAAGCGCTTTCATACCCCCCCACTATAAGAGCGCTTTTCAAAAGCGCCTTCGTACCCCAGCCTCTAAGAGCGCTTTCTGAAAGCGCTTTTGTAACCCCCCCCTTTAAGAGCGCTTTTTTAGCGTGTTTTTTTATTTTGTTTTTAGCGCAACCTATACCAGCGCTTTTACAAAAAGCGCTTTAGTAGGGGTGCTGCTAAAAGACAAATTTGGTGTAGTGTATTGACCTCAATAACATCCAGAGCCACACTCTCCTACATCTCCTAGATCATACTCTCGTTCACCTCCTTTGTCACCCTTTCTTGTAATCTTTTGGATCACCCTCTGTTGCACCTCCTTAGTCATCCTCTACTGCACATCCTGGATCATTCTCTCATTCACCTCTCGTGTCACACTCTCATGCCCTTCCTGGGTCACACTCTCACTTAGTCGTCTGCTCTTTTTCTAATGTTTCCTCTATCATCTCTTGCATCTTCTTCTCCGTCATTTGATCTACTAGCCCTTCAATGTATTTTTTATGCATTTCATTACTCTTTGACGATAATCCAAAAATAACCTCAGCCTACGCCTCGTCCAACACCACATAAATGCCCACCATGCTCATTAGTTTCAATCACTCCTGCTAATATGTCATGGTGTTGTTATGTAACAAAGGCACCAACATTGGTTTTTTCAACCAGCAGATCCTAAAACATAAATAAAATTTTATTACCAAATTTAACTAACTACAATTTTATCAGCAACTGCACGTGTAGCCTATGAGATACCTTTTGACTTCGTGAAACCACGGCTGGTCCACTACTTCTTCGGTGTTAATCTCGTGACAATATGTAGGTTCATCCATCCGTTCAATGGTGATTTGGGGAGCCTCATTATCCCAGTTAAGTTTAAACATAGATGACATTGTAGCTAGAGCATCTGTTAGCTGATTTTCTTCTCGCGGGAAGTGCTTGAAGGTAATCTGCTCGAAATGAGGTAATAATGTCAAGACATGTTCTTTGTAAGGGGTGAGGTTTGGATGTTTAGTATCCCACTCTCCTTTGATCTGACTGATGACCAAAGTTGAGTCCCCAAACACATCTAAAGATTTGATTCCCAAGTCTATGGCAGCCTTGAGTCCAAAGATGCAAGCTTCATACTCTGCCATGTTGTTCGTACAGTTGAAGCAGAGTCTGGCTGTGAAAGGAGTATGGCAACCTTCTGGAGAGATGAGTACTGCGCCGATACCGTTGCCGAGTGCATTGGAGGCCCCATCAAAGTACAGGGTCCATCGGGATCCTTGTTCAAGTCTGTCATATGGTCTGAAACCTTCAACGTTGTCCAATGTCATGATGTCCTCGTCAGGGAAGTCAAACCTCATGGATTGGTAGTCTTCGACAGCTTGATGGGCTAGATGGTCAGCTAGCACACTCCCCTTTATAGCTTTTTGGGTCGTGTACTGTATATCGTATTCCGTTAGGATCATCTGCCACCTAGCTATTCTTCCAGACAAAGCAGGCTTCTCAAAGATGTACTTGATCGGATCCATCTTAGATATCAGTAGAGTGGTATAAGTCAACATATACCGCCTTAGCCGGCGAGCAACCCATACCAAAGCGCAACAAGTTTTCTCGAGCAGTGAGTATCGGGTCTCACAGTCGGTAAACTTTTTGCTAAGGTAATAAATGGCATGCTCTTTTCGGCCAGACTCGTCATGTTGGCCCAATACGCACCCTATTGAATTCTCTAGGACGGTCAGATACATGATTAGCGGCCTTACTTAGTCTATGGCATGGAAGCCGTTTTGCCAATAGAAGTTCAGATTCCCTCACTGAGGATCATGAATGAAGCGGGCTTAGGCAAAGACGAGTGGATTCAGACAAGATTGGATAAGCTAAACTTGATCGATGAAAAATGACTAGTTGTTGTCTGTCATGGTCAGACGTACCAAAAACGTATGATCAAGGCTTTCAACAAAAAGATTAAGCCTCGAGTATATCAAGCTGGTGACTTGGTGATAAAGCGCATCATTCTACCACAAGAAGACCCCAAAGGCAAATGGAATCCCACCTATGAAGGGTCATTTATTGTCAAGAGAGTGTTCTCTGGAGGTGCCATGATGCTGACTACCATGGATGGTGAAGACTTCCCACATCCTATAAACGCGAACATAGTTAAAAAATACTACGCATAAGAGACCCGCTAGGTTGACACACCTAGGCAAAATAAGAGCATCCCGGCAAACCAAAAGGTTTGGGAAAAAGTTAGGGATATATGCAAAATATTATACACCCGGAAATTTGAAAACCCGAAAGGGCGACTTGGGCAAAAACGGGTATCATGGTGGGCTGAAAACCCGAAAGGGTGGTCCAGGCAAAAGTTAAGGATTGAAAGTGTATGACTATGTCCCGTGGATTCACCAAGGTCAACTTTATCACCAAGGTCCGAGTTTAAACGGTCCAAGATCAATCCAATCAACTTCTGTCAACAGCAAGGGGCATTCGAAGACATTGGGGCAATAGTAGAGTTGGAAGGCAATGAGATCATTTCACATGGCTATTTGTTTTGTTTTCAATTTTGTTTTCCTTTCGACGATTTCCTCTTACTAGGATCTCCGTCTCTTTATACAAAAATGCCTATTCATGGGCAAAATATCAATACAAATATACTTTGAAGTGCAAACTTTCTGTCTTTATTTTGAATGCAGATTTGTCCAATGACTAAAATTGAACGAACATATGCATATGAACATAATTAAAACTGTTTGGCACATATGACCTAAGCAGTAGCAAGAATCTCTTTAATGTATATGGAATATCCCCACAGATTTATTTCATTAACATCCTCCTCAACAAAGTTACTCACAAAGTCTCTTTGCATAGGATAATCTCCAACTATGGTCTCAATCTCTTGGCAACTCTTTCCCCAACTAAGTTGAACCTTACAAGTAGAAGCCTTGTGGATATCTTCCTAAAAATAACTCACCTCTTCAGCAATTTATCAATAGGGTTTATTTCCCCAACAAACAACGAGTAGCATAACTCTCCAGCCGAGTACAAGATTTCCCAGCTTTAGTCTATCTTCTCCAGCTGAGCATGTTACCCCCAGCTGAATATATCCTCCCCTAGCTGAGTCTGTTCTCCCCGTCTGAGTCTACACTCTCCAGCTTGAGTTTTCCTTTCAGACTATTGCAAATCATAGGGTTACAACCCTTAATCCCCAGTAAAGTCGTTACAAAACCTTTACTATCTCCAAAATATACTATGAAGCCTGGACCTGACCAGATATTAGCACAATTTTCAAGTTACTATGAAGCTTGGACTCGACCAGATAATAGTCAACTTCTCAAGTCACTGTAGAGCCTGGATCCGACCAGATAATAGTGTAATCTTTCAACTAACTGTGAAGACTGGATTTGACCAGATAATAGTTAACTTCGCAAGATATTATGAAACTTGGACCCGACCAGATAATAATTTAACTCTTCAAAATATAGAAGAACCTAGACTCAACCAAACCAGGGTTTAACTTCTTTTCCCCAGTAGAGTATGCCTATACCCCAACAAGTTATTGTGAAGCCTGGACCCGACCAAATAACAATTAACCTCATCAACCTCAGAAATCTGCAAAGCCTGGACCCGACCAGATGTCAGTTTTTCAAGCAAGTTATTGTGAAACCTGGAGCCCGACCAGATAACAATTAACTACGATCCCCAGAGAGACACTGTGAAGCCTGGACCCGACCAGATAATAGTACAAATTTCCAAAAACCATGAAACCTGGACCCAACCCGATAGTAGTTACCACTTCAAGTTACTGCAAAGCCTGGATCCGACCAGATAATAGTTAACTTCCTTATCCCTAGCAAGTTGTTATGAAACCTGGATCCGACCAGATAACATTTCAATTTCAAGAAATTTTCTACAAAGCCTGGAATCTGACCAGATAGCAATTAATTTATTTCTTCCCCAGTAAGTTACCGTGAAGCCTGGATTCGACCAGATAGCAGTTGACTTCCTCATCCTCAGTAATTTTTGAAGCCTGGATCTGACCAAATAACAGTTGACATTCAAGATATATTCCCCAACGGAAGCATCCTTTCAACAAAGTTTGAAGATATGTATATTCTTCATCCCCAACGGCAATCAGGGATTCAACCCCCCAGAATTTCCTCAACAGCAGTCAGGGATTTATTTTCCTGGACAAAAACATACATCTCACACTCATACATCATAGCGTGTACATACAAAATGCATCTAGCACAATACCACATCTGGTGAACATCATGCATACATCTACATTTTACTAATTTTTTTTCTCACAAGTAAAACATCAAGTTTTAGTATAAATAAACAAGAGATTTATGCTGATACTTCTTCCAGTGTTTACCAATATTCCTCCAAATGGCATCTATAAGCCCATTCACAATCCATCTTCGAGTGCAAATTTCTGGGCACTCTAGTGTTCAATCATCTTTCACCTTCAAGCCACGAATGACAGATTTGCCAATCTAACTCTTCAGGTTTAAGAAGATTGAACAGGGGAAGCTGTTGTACCTCAAAATTTTCCCTCTCATTTATCAAGTAATCTCTCACAAAACCTCCTTTGTTTCAAGACTGCACAAGGGTTTGATCAGCTTAAGACACCTCCTAAAGCACTGATGACTGGAAATTAGGGTTTGCGATTGCACAAGGATAAATGGACTTTTAATGCTCCATATGACTCTCATGTATCATTTTGGACTCTCAAGATTGCTCATGACAAGTTTCAAGTTTTGGATCACATTTTTGCTCAGTCAATTGATCAATTGACCTAAAAATCAGTTGTATTGGGGAAAAAGGTCAATTATGGTCAATTTATAGTCAAACTTCATAATTTTTTATCCATATCAACATTATGAACTCATATATGTCATTTGATCAAGTTTGGACCATAATTCCTCAAGAAATTTGATTAGATCATCAAAAGGGCAAAATGGTTAAAACTAGGGTTTTGATTGAGAAAGGGAAATTTCTGATTTTTTGACCTAGCAAATGTTTAATTGGTTTGAGACATGATCTCAAGGGTTAAAATACATCATTTTAACCTAATGGCATGGCTCAAAACTTCCCTCAAGATCAATTGATTGATAGTTGATTTTCAGTCAACTGATCAAAAGTCAACTGCATACTGAAAAGTCAAACTTTGACTTTTAGGTCAAAATCAAGTGTCAAAGATCACAATTCATCAAAACATGTAAAAATATGAAACTTTTTCATCAAGAAATCCAAAATTCAAGATTTCATTTTGAAAAGTCAAAATTTCTAAACTTAGAAATTTTTCTAAGTGTTGGAAACTTCATATTTTTTCACAACTTTAAGCCAAATTTTCACCATGATGCAAGATGATTCAAAGGAAACTTTCAACATGAAAGTTGTATATCTCAATGAGATCTAAAACATTGTAGAACATAAATTCTATTATAAATGCATGGATTTCAAGTTATGATTTTGTGAATACATGTTCATGAAACTTGGAAACTTAGTGAAATTTTGCCCTAGTTTAGGCAGGATTTTGACCTAACTTCATGGCATTTTTTTCACATAGTTACAAGGGGAATTTTCAAAAATGACAAACATAGAGGTTGTATAGGATTTTACAAGCTTTCCAAAATGTTCAAGAACTCATTGAGATCATGTTTGAGCAAAGAGAATCGAAGACAAGAAGTTGGACATTCATACTTGAATTACAAGCCATTTCATGATGAACAAGAACTCAAATCCAAGCCTAGGCCGCATAATCTTTTCTTTTCAGGCCTCAAACTTGTTTTTCACTCCATAATTAAATGTTTACACAGCTTTTAGAGCTTTGATCCAAGCATGTGAGCCATTATCCAAGTTGCATTTCCATTTATGGCACAAAGTTACCATTTCATTCTTGTAAAGAGGCTTTAATCACAAAGTCAATGCATAGAGCTTTGCACTTGTTCCTTCTGATCACAAGAAATGTCAAAGCCAAAAGCAACATGTCTAGAGCCTCCCATAAACTCAGGCCATGCTTGTACTATGCCTTGACACCATGTTTTCACTTTTCTTCAAAATCAAGTAACATAGCCATAACTCTATATCTTGTGCTTCTGACCTCCTCAAGTGCTCTAACCTTTTCCATATTATTATACAAGTTGTTTGCAAGCTAAGACACGAACACACAAGCTCTAAAACTCCCCAAACTCAAAACTGCATCAAAAACCACCATTGTTGCACATTATGACCAAGAACTTCAAACTTCCATTTCCCTCGTGCGTTTCTTGGCCTTTTAGTTTTAAAAGCTTCCTCACATCAAATACAAACCATCCCTGTCCCTGTTTGCAGATTGTAACATCATCTTCATCAACTTCCAAGTTCAAAAATAGAGCATTGCAGTTGGACTTCTCCAGACCATTCCAGTCACTCTCAGTTCAAGCCAGCTATTGCATTAACTTCCTAGAGGTTCAAGGAAGCTAACCTGATCATCACCATCACTTGAAACAAGCTCAAACTCATTTCACGATTTCCAGTTTTGAGGTATTTTTCTTGAACTTCTATCTCATTATTTAGGCATTATTAGGCTTGCATTTGTGAAGATAAAATATAGACATCATTTCCCTGGAACTATACATGTCCATAGATTTCATTTATGTTGCTTGAGTAGGGAGAATTTTGAGTTTGAACCTCTG
Organism: Vicia faba; assembly: GCA_948472305.1. Classification (NCBI taxonomy): domain Eukaryota; kingdom Viridiplantae; phylum Streptophyta; class Magnoliopsida; order Fabales; family Fabaceae; genus Vicia; species Vicia faba. Next base: position 836,418,493 of record OX451740.1, read on the forward strand.
AAAATATTTAGGTCAGAATTTAGTACTGTTAAAAATTCATGCTCATCTTTGAGAATCAGATTAAGTTATTTACATATTCAGAATCGTGAGTAAATTTATAACAAGTTTGATGTTGGAAGTTTTGTGAATGGATGAGAATTGAGTAAGTTACAGATCCTTTGGCTGGAGGTTGAAGATGAAGTACAGTCAGGACAAAACTTGTATACTATATTTATTGTTTTGTTTAAGTTAACGGATGTATCACCACCCCAGTGGTTAAAACGCGCACCTGTTACCTTATGGACCTGGGTTTGAGCCCCAATGATACCCTTTTGTGCATTTTCATATTTTTCAATCCTTTTTTTGTTCAGCCAGCGCCTGGGCCCCTTCAGTTGGGCTTTTCCATTTTTTTTTCTTCTTCAAACACCCTGACTATGTTTACACCTCTGGCCCTTTTTATTATTTCACTTTCTTTTTCTTTATTTTATTTTCTTTTTCATATTACTTTTATTATTTATTATTATTAATATTATTATTATTATCATTATTATTTTTATTAATAAAAATCCAAAAATATATTTTTATTTATTTATTTACATATTTAAAAATGTTCATTAATATTTTATTTTTCTTCATAAAACAAAAAGACCAAAATATTTTGTTTTAACAAATTAATTCTTTTTTTTTAATAATAATTAATGTTTAGACTTAGTTTAATTATTATATTATTTCTTGTAAATTAAAATTGATTTAGAACTTAGGTTTCTTTTTAATTAGTCAATTCTCATGTTATTTTCATTATTTAAAACATTTTCATAAAAAACCCTAAAAAATCATTTTAAATTAATTTCTTTTCTTAATTAGTTTAAGTTCATTTTAGTTAATTTATCATTAATTATTTTCTCAATTAAGTTTAGGTTAAAACCTTTCATAAAATCAAACAAAATCATTTCTTTACCCATTTGCATTTTTTGCATTTTTTATTCAATTCTTACACATTTATTCAATATGGTTGTAATAGTTAATTAGATTTAATTTTCTTGCATATCCCCCATTTGTAAATTTGTATACCCCCTCCCCTAATGATTTAATATCTTAATATTTTTATTTTTCACAATTTAACGCTTTATATATAAATGCTAGTAAATTAGGGTTTGTATGGAAAGATAAAATCAACAAGTTAGCAAACCCTAATTCAAGATAAAACAATACATGTAAACTAACACACTTGCACATTTGCACCCTTAGGGTAATTCCACTTTGTTGCCTTATAAAAAATGGTCATGTTATGCATGTGGAGTATCTTAGCAAAAATAAATCAAAAATACAAGATCATAGTCCCTCGATGACGCTATCAAATGTTACCTTTCAAAATGATCTTAGTCCCTCAAAGAGAATGGCTAAGATATTTCACAACATTGCTATCATGGCTATACGATGACCCATGCCCATCCCTTTATATCCAAAGATAGGGCTTCTTACCAAATTAATGCTAAGATAGCAATATCAAAGGAAAGGAAGAAATGAACTAAGACTTTTGAGTAGGTAGATTGTTCCTAGTTGCTTGCTCAATTTCAAATAAAATACTCTTGCTTATTTTTAAAATAAACACCAACACTTTCAAAAACACTTTCAAAACATCTTCTAAACTTAAAACATTTTCAAAAGCTCAACACTTTGTATACGTTCTTACGAACAAGAACTATTACAAAGTTTTCCTAAACGATGGCGCCTTTTCAAAATACTTTCAAAAACCACACAAAGCACATTTTCAAACAAAAGCAAGTGATCTAGCAAGCAACTAAGAGCCCATAGATAACTATGGATGAAAAAGGTGCTAACACCTCCCCTTTTCATAATCTACCCCCCGAACTCAAGAAATAATATCAAAGGTCTTTCCTGTTCTTTTCAACCTTTCCTTTTGGATAAAAGAAAAGTCGGTGGCGACTCTTGCTAACTGCAACATTTGCGATAAAATACAAAACAACAAAGTCAGTTCTCCCACCGTATCACACATGTAATAAAAATAGATAATTTTTCATTACATGGAAAAAGAATGCATGAAGTTTGATCTTTTTTTTCTTCAAGAGATGGTTAAATATTGTACATTCAATAGCTTCAGGTTTGGCTCAAAGGTGGCGTTTAAATCATGAATGTGGAATTTTGAGATGATGCATTCCATACATAAATTTGTAGAAATTAAATCATGAAGGTGGCGTTTTGAGATGATGCCTCCAGTTAGATTTTATCATCATTCCCCGTGACTGATACAAACATTGGATCACCGAGTCCTTCATGTCAGATAACTCAGGGCTTGAAAGAATACACGCCTGTTGGGTAAACAACTTGATACCAATAGTTTGCATTTTGTACTGTCCAAAATTCATAAGTCACACAGACCAACGCACATAATTCCTTTTTCTCAATTACATAATTTATATTAAAGAATAGGCCATCATCATTGCATACAACCCGATCCTCGCAAATTCTGCATAAACCAATTCTAAAATAAACTTAATAGACTTAATGAAAATTACTTATCTTTTAATAATGGCACTATCATTCCTATTTGATCCACAATTTGAAATCACCTCCCTTAGCGTTGGTGTCGGTCTTATGGTTGTACCGCGATGACGATAATCACTGAAGATCTCTTGTTCTACCATAATTGCTCGCGATGTGATGCAAGCCTGGAGTTAAGCCATCTATCCACACTATGATAACCTATTACTGCTGCAAAGTCATTTGGACAAAAACAAAAATCTAAGCGACCATCATTGGATGCACATAGAACTTGAATGCAAGTAAAGTATAAATCAAATTCTTACATATCTAAGGTGCAACAGCATAATGAAATTTTAATTGTTAGGAATCCCTTAACTTCATATCCAGATGCAATATCTTTGTTCTTCTCCTCATTGGCATCAACTTTAGTCAAAACAATTGAATTTTCAAGAATGCTCAAGATAGAAGCAGCTTTTTCGTACTGCAGAAACCAACATGAAAGATCCTCAACATTTACATTTGCTTAATCATAGAGCTTGGACATAAAATAAAACCCCAAAATAATTATAGAAAAAATGGAAAATAAATAAATCACCTATGGGGAAAGCTGCTTACAGTGACCACACCTTAAGATTTAGAAAATAATGATAACAATTAAAACATACCACAACAAAGTAGTTTTTAGTTCCATTTCAATAACAAAATCACAAAGCAATATTATAGTAAATAAATTCAAAACTGTTGAAAGAAGTGCTAAATGGGAGACGCCAGGCTTGTTTGAGTTCCTAGCAGAGAATCTTAAGTCCAAACCTTAACAAAAGTCTCTTCGTCCAACCTTTCAAACAGAACACTGATTGGTTCCAATGCAAGATCTGCAAGCAAATCCAAAAAACAAAAACAATTATCCACATAATGTAAATCTAAAATTTGTAACCTCATTTTCTTTCAATATATTTATCGAGATTGACAACAATAAAGTAACCTCATCAAATCAAAATGAACTGGAAAAAAACAACAACGATACAAATCATAGATTATTGAACTGAGCTAATTAATTTAGAAAACGAATTAGTACCTAAAGGAAACCCTCCGCTATTCAGCTTCGTAGCTTGATCTTCACCATAATACCTATCTAGCTTAGTATAAACCATATCTCCATTAGGTGCAGTCACCGACATAACTTCACCATCAATCTCCAAGGAAAATCACGAAGAAATCTTCTCCTTGGAGAATCTCACTTCTTCGGCTCTAACTGGAGAAGGAGGAGGAGAGTATCGAACTCAATCCTCGTCGGCGGAAGGATCCTCGACTCTAACCCTAACTTTCTTTTCTTTTCTGCATTGGGAGAATCCGAATCCAAATTAAAACTCGAGTTGGAGCGAGAGCGTTTGTGGCTGATGGATTGGGGTTCAGAAGGAGAAGTGAGGTGTGGTGGTGATTGTATCTCTTACGTATGGAAAAAAGGAAAATTGATGTGAATCAGTACCTATTTTTTGTTAGTTTTCAATCGGAATTGAATAAGGAAGAGATGAAGAATTAGGGTTTTTAATTGTTTGAAGAGAGATATGAGAGAAAAATGAGAATCAAAGGGTTTGCATTGAGAAAATAAATTGAATGTAAATTAAAAAAAGATATTGAAGATGAACCGTTTTATATATTTTAACGGTGGAAAATATTTTTTCATATACAGAAAACTGATTCGAATGTGAATTAACACAATATTAAATATGATAAACTTAATAAATAAATAAATTAAAATAAAATGAAATACACTTGATATTAATAAAAATATTTTCTATTATAGTAAAAGTTCAAAATAACAATAGGATTGAGAATGTGACATGTGTCAAAATTATCCAAATACTTATCTTGTTTTATTATATTTCATACATGTATATTGCAAAAGAGATATAACATAATAAAAAAAAGTTAATTCACTTTGAAATTTAAAAAAAAATATTAAAATGTTTTTTATTTAAAAACAGATACTAGTATATGTTATGATTAATCTTAGACAAATATAGATAATAGGAAATAGAGGGTGACTTCTACTGATGATACCACCCAATTGAAGAAACATTACATGGTTGAATTTCTAATTCATACATACATGATACCATAGCCTTATCCAAGTATTACAAAACCATTGTGCCATTCAAAACCACTATCTCCTAACATGTGAATCCTTTCAAACAAATAATAATAGAATAAAACAATAGCTTCCCCACCACCATATCAAATACTTTCTTCCCATTTAACTTCCAGAACTTTCCTAATAAAGAACCAACTTCATCATCACTCACAGAGTGTTCTTATCCATTTGCTATTCGTGGAAAAGATTTATCAGTAAATTAATATAATATTGCTTCCAATATATCTATAATGTTCTTTATAATATTATTTTTTTTATCACATATTTCATTCATTAAATTAAGTATTTTATATTAACATATAGTATTTTTATACAATAAAATAGTTATTATAAATTATTTACTTGCCTCACAATTGCTTGAGGAGTAACTGCATCATACATATGATTTTTTATTTTTATAGAAAACATTACTTACAAGATATTTTCTTCAACAAACAATATCTATACATGTCCTATTTGTTCCACAAAATGTGACATGGCTAGGATTTGTGCACGTACGGAAATACTAAACAAAAGTTATTTTTTGCTCCTAAGATTTTGGAGGAATATTATTGTTTACCTTAACTCCATCAAGTCACCAACCAAGTGAGAGAACAATAACCTCACTCTCCATCCATTCATTCTTCTACTTCTTTAAGAAAAAACCTCTCTCATAAATTCCATGGTTGTTAATTTTTCATTGAAATAAAACCTCCCAATTTAAGAAACATTATATGGTTGAATTTCCCATTCATACATACATGATACCACAACTTTATTAAAAGTATATTATAATAATATTATAAAATGAGTGTCCCAACCAAAACCACTATTCCAGCATGTGACTCCCCCACGTACAATTTTAATTTATTCAAATAATATTAATATATAAAAGCATAGCTTCCCCCACCACCATATCAAATTCTTCCTTCTTATTTAATCGAACAATATTAAAATAAAACAATAGCATCCCCACCACCATATCAAAAACTTCCTTCATGTTTAACTTCCAGAAGTTTCTTAATAAAGAGCCCACTTGATCACTTACTTAGTGTCACTCTTATCCGCTTGCTATTCGTGCAATGGATATATCGATAAATATTGCTTCCAATATGTCTAGAATGTTCTTAATAATACACTTCTTTAATATTTACTTCATTCTCTCTTTCTATATAGCTTTCTTCTAATTAAGGTAGGACAACTCATATGATTTCTATTTTTTTCGATTATTTTAATTGAATTTTCACATTGAGAGAATTTGCTTAGGTGTGGGGTGTTAATTAATCAAGAGATTTTTTTTTATTCTTTGTCAAGCTTTGTTGGACTCTGAAATTTTCAAAATGATATTATCTTTTATGAGAGATATTCTCACAAAGCAAAGGTATATTCTCAGAGCAATAACGAAAAATTATAACGAAAATAACTCTTTAATTTCTAATTGTTTAATTAAATTAAAGTTAAAATTATATAGAAAAAATTATTTTTTCTATATTATCTTTGATTTTATCACTTATCTGAAATCTTGAATTTTTTTTTAATGAAACTTGAGATGATTTTTCACAACAATTTTTATCATTAGGCAAACCGTTTGATTAGATATCTTTATCGACTTCACTAAATGTCGTTTGATATAGAGTGTTTTCTTCACATATATAAACAAATAATTAGATATATAAGTATGATAATCTTGACCACCACAACTTTGATATTCAACTATATTCACATGATTAATATATAAGATAATCTTCAGAATTCATCTTGATCAACACATATTGATGAATATATCTTGATCTTCAACCACCACTTGAACAATAAATTATCAAGCACCATCACTTGAACAATAAATTATCAAGCACCGTCACTTGATCAATATATCAACTACCATCACTTGATTAATCTTCAAGCACCATCACTTAAACAACAATTTGCTAAGCACCATAACTTGATCAATCTTCAAGCACCATCACTTGAACCAACTTAGCCTTGAATAACAAGATTGATGCATAATTCTCTTAGGAGCGTTGTCAATATCAAAACTAAATTAACAAGTTCACTATGCCAAACAAGGGATTAGACAGCGTTTTTTTAGGCCTTTAACAGCGCTTAAAAGCGCTGCTAAAACCTTCGCTGCTAAAGGTATAGTGTGATACGGTGGGAGAACTGACTTGAGGTTTTGCGTTTGTTTTCGTAAATGTTTCGGTTAAGCAAGAGTCGCCACCGACTTTTTATTTTATCCTAAGGAAAGGCTAAAAAGCACAGCAAAAACCTTTTGAGATGTTTTCTTGAGTTCGGGGAGTAGATTACAGAAAGGGAAGGTATTAACACCCTTTCTATCCATGGTTATCCATGGGCTCTTAGTTACTTACTTAGATCACTTGCCTTTTGTTTTCAATTGTTTGAAATGGTGCTTTGTGTGTGTGAGTTTGAAAATGTTTTGAAAAGAAGCCATTGTGGTGGCAACCTTTGTAATGATCCATGTTGGGATGTATACAAAGAGGTATGTCTTTTGAAAAGGTTTTCATTTGTTTTTTGAAAGTTTGTTTTGAAAGTGTTGTGAGGTGTGGTTTTAGAAAAATAGGCAAGTGTTTTGTTTTTGCAAGTTTGATTCAAGTAACTAAGAGGTTATCTACTCCTAAATTTCTCAAAGTTTATTGTTATGTTTTAACCCTTTTAACAAGTTTGTTCCACCATTGTATTTGGTGGACAATCTCATGTTAGGATGTGAAAGGGACGGGCGCGGGTCATCGTTTAGACCATAATTGCAATGGTGTCAAGTATCTTTGGGCAATTTTCTTTAAGGGACTTGATCATTTGTTTAGGCAACATTTTGAAAGCGTCATCGAGGGACTATGATTATTTGATTTGTGTTTGTTTTGCCCAAAGAGACCTAACATGCAATATGACCCAATTTTGAAAGGCAACAAGTGGAATACCCTAGGGGGTGCAAGTGTGATTTGTGTGTCCATTTTCATGCTTGTTTATCTTGAAATTAGGTCAAAACTATTTTCGTTGTTTTTTCGCATACAAACCCTAATTCTAACATGGTATAATTAGAAAGCAATAAAGTGCGAAAATAAATTTACTAAGCTATTACAAAACCATATATGGGAAGGGGGGTACAAATGTTCAAATGGGGATTTTGACAAGGAATTTAAACCTAAACTATTACATCAATATTGAAATATTTAATTGCACAATTTAAATAAAATAAGAATAAATATGCAAGATGCAAAAATGGTTTTTTGTATGTATGAAAAAAAGTATTTTTATATGTCAAAATAAACAAAAATAAAAGTATTATTTTTTGGGAGTTTTTCATGTTTTGGGTTAAACCCTAATTCTATAAAAATAAATGCATTATTTATTTATTATGTACAAGTATTTATTTATTGTATACAAAAATAAAATAAAATGAAGTATATTTGTCAAAAGATATTTTTATATTTAAATATTAATAAAAATAAAAAGTGTATGTATTTTGCATTTTAACCCTAAATATATATATATATATATATATATATATATATATATATATATATATATATATATATATATATATATATATATATATATATATATATATATATATATATATATATATATATATATATATATATATATATATATATATATATATATATATATATATATATATATATATATATATATATATATATATATATATATATATATATAAAAGTGAAAATAAAAGTGTTTTTGCATATTTCTTAGTATTCTTTAATAAAATGTATATATTTATTTATTTGTGTATAAAACTAAACTAAACAAACAAATACCTAATAAATTCAAAAATGGTGTAAAAAATTATTTTTATATTTTTTATATTATGAGGAAAAATAAATAAGTCAAACCAAAAAAAGAAAAGTCAAAAAACATTAAAAATAAACAAAATGGGCTCAGGGGGTTCAGAAGCAAATGTATGGTGCAAATAAGAAAAACATTCCAGGACCAGCCCAGAACCAGTCATCTTCAACCTCAAAACAAACTTTGTTCAAGAAAACGCGCGCTTCCTATCTCCCAATTCCTGGACTTTTAAGCAAAACTTTCAACATGAAAAGTGTAGAGCATGAGAAGACGAATCCAGGGATATAAAAAAACTTGACTTAACTCTCTAAGATGAGGGAGAATTTCTTCTCCCCCAATTCCTGACCTAGTTTTTCATCAATGTTCAGACTCAAAGTTCTTGCAGCACACATAATATAAATGAAATCTAATCATATGGGCATGTTCAGGGCTATGATTGTGACATGTTTCCTTTACAAACCTAAAGCTAACAATATACTGAGAGATAGAACTTCATGAACATACCTGTTCAGTTGGAATCGTGCCTTGCAATGGAGGAGTTTTCAGAGCAAGATGATGACTTGTACAGCTTCCTTGAAGTGTGAGGATGCTATTCCAAGTTCTACTTTATCCTGAAACTTCTTGAATCGTGCTAGAGAACTTCAACTGCAAAACAAGAAAATGAAAATGGTGGAACTGGTTAGAGGAGTTACAGGTCGTGTTTTAGGTTTTGGTTAGCTTGCATTGATGGTAGGGAAGGTGTGTGAAGAGCTTTTAGCAAGAAAGCATGAAAGGGATGAGAGTTGGAACTCAATCTGCAGAGGTTACTCTGTTTTGGCAGTTTGATGGTGATTTTGAGTTTGTGGAGGTATTGGAGGTCTTAGGGTCATGCTTCAGCTTAGGATCAATGTTTGGAATGTGTTTGATAACTTTCTCTAAGGCTTGGTTGACTGATATGGAAGTTGGTACATGTTATGCTATCTTTCTTAAACTTTAAGCAAGCAATGGTCACCTTGTGTTCTAGACAGGTAGAGGACCCCTAAACATGCTGCAAAGCCTTGCCTTGATCAGTGCAATATGTCTCATAACTTGTGCCTCTGAGATTTCTTTTTACTTCAAAGATATGAGAACTTGACATAAAGCAATCTTTTCAAAAATGGCTAAAATGCTTTTTCCATTTATGGCCTAATCTTGCATACAATGCTTGGATACACAAAATAAGGCTTTGGCACAATGAGTATGCATTAAATTATTGAGTGTTGGATGGTTTAGAGACCTGTAATGTAGCATAAACCAAGCTGACTTGAAAATGCATAAGTTATGAACATGGAAATTGGTCAATTCAAAAGTGAGTTTTTGCCATATTGCAAAATTCGATTCTCTCAAGTTATGAGGTTGTTTGATGAGTTCTTGGACATTTTGGAAAGCTTTGAATGTGAACTACAATCCATATTTGAAGTTAAAATTGAAATTCCAAGTGGAAGTGTATGAAAAATTGTCTTGAAGTTAGGTAAAAACTTGCCTAAAAAGGTCAAAATTTCACTAAGTTAAGAATGGTTTGGTACCCTTGTTCCAAAAATTGTAACTTGAGATACAAGCTTCTTTTGGGAAAACTTTGTGAATCAAAGTTGTAGATTATGCAATAGGCTACAACTTTCATGTTTTGACTTTTGCTTGAATCCAAATGAATCTTGGTGAGAAAGTGGGGCAAAGTTGGGAAAAAATTAGGGTTTTTCATAACTTAGAAAAATTCTAAGGAAAAATTCTCATTTCAAACCCTAATTTGCAATTTTTGATTTCTTGGTGAACAAGTTTCATGATTTGGCATGTTTTGATGAAAAATGAATCTTGACCCTTGATTTTGACCAAAAAGTCAAAGTTTGACTTTTCAGTATACAGTCAAAATTGATCAATTGACTGGGAAATTCAACTATCAATCTTGTGTATTTGGGATCTTTTGAACTTTTTGAGCATGTCAAGATAATTCCATGGGGTCCTTGAGTCCATATGTGAGCTTGGTTTGCCATTGGCTAGGTCAAACAGTCAAAAATTGCCCTTGTGCAGTCAAAACCCTAAAAATGACCATTTTGCCCTTTTGATGATCTGATCAAATTTCTTGTGGAATTGTGATCCAAGTTTGATCAAATGGTCCATGTGAGTTCATAATGTTGATGTGGGTCAATTTTCATGAGATTTGACTGTCAATTGGCCACAGTTGACTTTTTCCCCAATACAGTTGATTTCTAGGTCAACTGTCCAATTGACTGGGCAAAATTTGGAATCAAGACTTGAAACTTGGTATGGATAAACTTGGGAGTCCAACATGAAGCATGAAAGTCATCTTAGGCATTTTAGGTCAAAACATCTTTGTGCAGACACAAACCCTAATTTGGGTCAACAGTGCAAGGAGAAGTCTTGAGCAGAGGAAACCCTAACTGGATCTTGAGCTCCAAGGGTTTTGTGATGAGAAAATGTTGAGGAAATGGGAGGGCAAATTTTGGGGTACAACATATAGACAGCGCTTTTAATGTGGAACTTTAGACAGCGCTTTTATCAAGCGCTGTCTATTCCCCCCCTTTAGCAGCGCTTATCCTTATTATTTTTTAATATTTTTTTTTTCAATCACTTTAGACAGTGCTTTGTAAAAGCGCTGTCTATTACCCCCCTTTAGCAGTGCTTTTCCTTATTTTTTTTTTAAAAAATTTTCAATCACTTTAGACAGCGCTTTCATGTTAAGCGTTGTCTATTACCCCCCCCCCCCTTTAGCAACGCTTTTCCTTATTTTATTTTTTTTAAAAATTTTCAATCACTTTAGACAGCGCTTTCATGAAAAGCATTGTCTATTACCCCCCCCCCCCCCTTTAGCAGCGCTTTTATTTTATTTTTTTTATAAAAAAAATTTCAATCACTTTAGACAGCGCTTTCATGAAAAGCGTTGTCTATTCCCCCCCCCCCCCCCCCCCCCCCCCTTTAGCAGCGCATTTTCTTATTATTTTATAAAAAAAAATTTCAATCACTTTAGACAGCGCTTTCATGAAAAGCGTTGTCTATTACCCCCCTTTAGCAGCGCTTTTCCTTTTTTTTTTCAATCACTTTAGACAGCGCTTTCATGAGAAGCGTTGTCTATTCCCCCCCCCCCCCCCCCCCCTTTAGCAGCGCTTTTCCTTATTATTTTTATAAATAAAAAAATTCATTTAAAACAAAATGCTGCCTATCAAATTTAATCTCACCATTTTTGCACCAGAAATTATAGCTTCATTATAACATTTTAAACAACAACAACATTAATATATACCACAATGAAACAATATTATAACAACATCAATATTCATCTCTTAAATCCTTTTTGCACAATATACACAACAACAACATTAATATATACCACAATGAAACAATATTATAACAACATCAATATTCATCTCTTCAATCCTTTTTGTACAATATACACAACAACAACATTAGTATATACAACAATGAAACAATATTATAACTACATCAATATTCATCTCTTCACTCCTTTTTGCACAATATACACAACAACAACATTAGTATATACAACAATGAAACAAAATCAATGATGAATATATAACTCTATCTTCTACATCGAGCTGCACCTATATAACCGAAAACAAAATCAAAAAATCAAAATTCAAACAAGTTACCAAATAACAACAAAAACAATAATATTGTAACACAACTATAAAGACATATATTATATTCTCAAAACTCAAAGTTATACCTTATAATAAAACTCTCAACTCCATAACAAATTGGCACCAATCCTCCATAAGTTCATCCAATTGATCTTTTGAGTATGAAGCACACTTGAATTCATCAAAGTACTACATAATAATATAACATAGTATGATTTAATTAAAATACTAAGTCATTTTATGAGAAATATGAAAATAATTCCTAAGTTAGAAATTCATACCGTGGATGGAATCTCTAATCGATCCAAAAGAATAGTTTCTTTCATAAACCTCAACATAAAATAACCGCAATCTACACCATTGCGCTGACGAGGACACTACACGTGGAAAGAAAATACGGATATACATCAAGATATACACCTTAACTTGTTTTATCAAGTATCATCGCTATATAATTAAAACTGTGAAAATCTATACCTCCACTTTGATCCAAGAAATATTGTTGACTCTACTCCTTGGTACTTGAATATCTCTTTGTGCTCTTGAAGATATATAAACTTTTTTCTAAGCCTCTAAAAATAAACCATTTTAAGTTTTTCTATGAAAAAGCTAACTTATATCTCCCTTTACCAAGTTTTTCTAAAAGCAACCAAACAATCCATGATGTCAAAATATTATCTTGAATTAAGTCCTTCAACTTTCCATGTCGGCAGTGTCTTTATTACATCAACCAAGATCATGGTCGAGTCATCCCACAAAAGGATCAAGATTCCCTTCCTACTTTTCATCCCTTTAAATATTACCTCCTAAGAATACAAAGGGACTGATCTAACCAAATTACCATAGCTTCCTTACTAAGCTACCAACAAAACACAAACCTTATTAATCATTCAACATGCAGACCTCACTTCTTCACGAGCTAATCATACAAAACCAGTTTCAAAAGCAGGATAACAGAAACTTGCTTGATTCTGCCTCTCATCAATCTCAATATCCATCCAAACATCAAAGCAAATGTAAGACTTTCTTTTCCTATCAAGATTATCTAATCTAATTTCATTAAGTATTGATGGTTTTACTAATATAGAGTGGTTCAACGTTTTAGGTAGAGTAAACTATAACCAGAAAAAACGCAGCAGGAAGGCCGATAGTAATTCTGAAATTTCCGTGAGATTAGGGACAAACATATCTGAAACTATTAAAAGGAAGTTGAACTTAGGGGCTCGAATTCTTCAAGTTGGTGGGGCTCTAATAACTTATGTATCTTTGACTATACTTTTCTTGGATGGTGGTTTCTATTATGTTATTTATGTTAAATATTGATGGATGGTGGTTTGTTTGAGGAAGCATTGCGGCTTAAAATTCAAATGTGGAGAAAGGGATTAAGCCGGATGTTTTTACCTACACAACACTTTTCTCAGGGTTTGAGAAGGCTGGGAAAGATCACATTACAACAAACTTGCAATAGAACAGGAAAACCAGTCAGCTTCAGCTTAGTTCTTCCAAACAGTTACATCATTCAAGGCCATAAAAAACAATATTCAATTCACCCCAATTCAAAGAAAAAACAATGTAGCGTGCATCAAGTTCAAAGCCATCCAAGAAACAACACGCCGAATGCACCAAATGCAGCCCTAGGCATGGTCAAACCAGTTCCAATTCATGATACTTAGCTAACATTAGCAGAAAACCAAAACCAGAACTAGCAGGAAAACCTCACTGTAGCTAACACATCTAACTTCTAACAGGAATTTCATAACTAACTTTCGTTTTCACTAGCTTTCGATTGGTTTACGGTTTCAAAATTAATGGTCCCTGACTCTTAACAGTCCTAATAGAAAACAATTTCTTAACTAATTTTTCCAACCATAATGTCTTTATTAATTATTAATTATTAGTTTATAGATTTCCGTAGAGATGTCAGAGAGAGACAAGAGGTGGCAGTGAGACAGGTTAGCTGCTGCAAAAGCAGCAGTGAGCAACAACAACAACAGAACACAACCATTACTTTTATTATATCATCAACTTTTTTACCTACGCTCAAATGCACTTTCTATGACCCAATTTTTAATGCAATTGCATCGGAGAATACAGGTTCATGAAGTTATTCTTTTTTACTACATTTTTTTGTTTTTCAGTTGGATGGAACTATTTGTAGATGGTTTTGGGAAGAAAGATAGATCCTGAGCCAGGAAGATGTAGAAGAACAGATGGAAAGAAATGGAGATGCTCAAAAGAAGCATATCCAGATTCTAAATACTGTGAGAGGCATATGCATAGAGGAAAAAACCTTTCAAGAAAGCCTGTGGAACTTCTGAAAACAACAACAAATAATGCAGATGGGTTTGGGACGACAAAACAGGGGTTGGAAGGCAGAGGGATACAAAACCTAAAAATAAATTCTTGGTGAAATGGAAAACCCTCAACCATGGACACATTGTTATTTAGAATCTTAGATTACAATTATCATACCACAATAACATTCCAAAATCCAAACGGAAAAATTAGAAATTGGAGAACAACAATGAAGATTTCAAAAAAATCAATTAAACTCTAAGAGAAACCTAAATAATTGCAATAGAAGGAGAAAACTGAACGAATTTGGAGAAAGAGTAAACTAATCACTGTAACTACAACTATCAATCCAAAATTTAGAAGGATGAAGAAATTTTACCTTATAGTTAAACTGGTTTTGTGAAACTTCTTCTTCACGAGGAGATGGTGGTAACGAATCAAAAGCGAGTTGGAGAAGAAGATGAACCACGGTTGGACGGTGAGGAGGGAGGAGACGAGTTAGACGAAGATGAACAGTTGCGTGTATAAAGTGGGGTTTTGTATAAAATGGGGTTTCTGATAACCAATTTAGGGATTTAGAAATTATTTAATTACCTTAGACAGCGCTTTCAAGAAGCGCTGCTAAAGGTATTACCTTTAGCAGCGCTTTAGTGTAATGCCTTTAGCAGCGCTTCTTGAAAGTGCTGTCTAAGGTATACCCTTTATCACACCTTTAGCAGCGCTTTTAGTAAGCGTTGTCTAAGGTATATCCTTTAGCAGCGCTTATTCTTATTTTTTTATTTTTTTTATTGAAAACCTATAGCAGCGCTTAGGGAAAGGAAACGCTGGCTATGGTAAAGCCTTTAGCAGCGCTTTTAGTAAGCGTTGTCTAAGGTATACCCTTTAGCATCGCTTATTCTTATTTTTTTTATTTTTTTTTTATTGAAAACCTATAGCAGCGCTTAGGGAAAGGAAGCGATGTCTATGGTAAGGCCTTTAGCAGCGCTTTTAGTAAGCGCTGTCTAAGGTATACCTTTAGCAGCGCTTACTCTAATTTTTTAAATTTTTTTCTTTTCTGAAAACCTATAGCAGCGCTTATGGCATAAGCGTTGTCTATGTGGCGTTGTCTAAATTCAATTTTGGCATAGTGGTTGTTGCATACTGCATATCTACAAGCAGATATATCAACACTTTATGTCAAATAAAACCCTTGAAACCCTCCTCCATTTCATCCACCCAACGTAAATTCGATGGTTTACATTCCCTTATATTTGTCTATCATTTTGCATTATATACCCCAAGCATTTAAATCATTGAGGGATAATATGATTTCCAACTTTCACCTCTAGGTTAAAAACGCTTCCTATTTTGTTGAACATACATTTCATATACCCCGTCTTACTTTTGCTTAGGTTAAAATCATGTATTTCTTTAACTCGTCTTCAAGTCTCCAACCTCTCACTACTACAAATTACATTTTTTTATGACAATTTTTTTACCTAGAATAATAAAAAACTGAGGATATAGGTCCTGAGAAATCCATGTTTTGTTTTAAAAAACTGAGGGAATATAACTAGAAAGAAGTTCGTTTCTGTGAGATATTGAATCAAACTCTATTGGGTCGAAGAGTAGCTTCTGGTTCGACAAAACATATGCATGTCATTGAAGTATATTTACATGATGGTGTTGAAGTCCTACATATTGTAGTTGAAATGTGTTCTAGTATGTGGGTGTCGAAATACTAGGGTTGTTAGTATTTTGAATTGGGTATGTTTGTTATGTCCAATTGTTTAAGTTAGCTTGTACCTTAAGTTAACTTGTAATGGATATTTGGGAAAAAGTCCATTAGTTTAGTATGCTAGGTTTATTATAAATAGAATACTAGTATCTCATTATTGCATACTGCAAATCTTAATTTAGGGTGAGAAGGTTATTTGTTATTCTTGTGTACTTGTAATCTTGTTTAAAGAGAAAGTAAAGAATATCAGTTAATAACCAATGTTCTGTGTTCTTCTTGTTTTCTTGATTCATACCTTGTGGATTTCTTGCCTCAAAGAAACTTGTTATACTTTGTTATTGGCATCATTTTCACAACAAATTGGTGTGGTGGGTGTGGAAAAGATGCTTTCAACAAAGTATGAGATTGAGAAGTTCACCAGAGTCAATGATTTCGGTCTGTGGAACTTAAAGATGAAAGCCCTACTGGTTCAGCGGGGTTGTTTGGAAGCGTTGAAGGGAGCGACAATAATGGATATTGTGTTAACGGAAAAGGAAAAGATGACTATGATAGAGAAATCCCTCATTGCAATTTTTTTGAGTCTTGGTGATAAGGTTCTTCGACATGTATCAAAAGAGACGATGACATCAGGGTTATGGGTGAAACTTGAAAGTTTATACATGACCAAATCGCTGGTAAATCGACTCTACCTGAAGAAAGCTTTGTATCCATTCAAGATGATTGAAGATAAAGTATTGGTTGAGCAGTTGGATATGTTCAACAAGCTGATTCTTGATCTTGAAAATATTCATGTGAAGATCAAGCATTGTTTTTGTTGTGCGCTTTTCCTAGAACACATGCTCACTTCAAAGAAACTCTCTTGTATGGAAGGGAGTCCCTGACCTTTTAAGAAGTTTAATCAGCCTTGTATTCTAAGGACTTAAACGAACAAAAGGAGCATAAACCTTTGACGATTGGTGAAGGTTTAGTCGTTAAAGGAAAATTCATGCGAAAGGATGGTAAGTTCGACAAGAAGAAAGGTAAAAGTAAGCAGAAGTCTTACAGTGGTGAAACATCTGGTATTCGATGTTATCATTGTAAGAAGGACGGTCACACAAGAAAGGTGTGCCCTAAACGCTTGAAAGATCATATAGGTAAGGATAATGGAAACACATCCATTGTTCAATATGATTTCGACTCATCTAATGTGCTTATGGTTTCAAGCATTAAATCATCGAAGGAGTGGATTATGGATTCTGGGTGCACTTGGCATATGACTCCAAACAAAGACTTATTCGAAGAGCTATGTGATCAAGATGGTGGATCTGTATTGTTGGGCAATAACAAAGCTTACAAGATTACAAGTGTTGGATCTGTGAGATTCAAGCTCCATGATGAGTTGTTGACTGAGGTCACGTATGTACCTGATTGGAAGAGAAATTTGATTTCTCTTGGTGAATTCGACAAGAAAGGATATATTTTCCGAGGAGAGAAATGTATCCTACGAGTCATGAAAGGGTTGAAAGAAGTCTTGAGAGGCATGAAGAAGTAAGGCTTGTATACCCTTGAGGTTGAAGTTGTAAGTTGTTTGAAAAATATTGCATCCACGAAACCTTTGTCGAAGACATAAATTTGGTACATGAGATTGGGCCATGTCAGTGAAATGGGTCTGGTCGAATTAGGGAAATAAAATCTGCTTGGTGGAGACAAAGTCGAAAAGCTGAAGTTTTGTGAACCCTGTGTACTTGGAAAATCTTATAGAGTGAAGTTTAACAAAGGGAAACAAAGAACACATGGATCCCTTGATTACATCCATGATGATGTTTGGAGGCCTGCAAGGTGTCCATCATATTCAGGAGCAGAGTATTTTCTATTCATAGTAGCTGATTATTCTAGAAAGTTATGGGTATTCATCTAGAAGACTAAGGATGGAACTTTTG
The DNA here is from genome assembly GCA_948472305.1 of Vicia faba. Lineage (NCBI taxonomy): Eukaryota > Viridiplantae > Streptophyta > Magnoliopsida > Fabales > Fabaceae > Vicia > Vicia faba. The sequence goes on from OX451740.1 coordinate 836,436,496, forward strand.
AGAATTTTAAAAGTTGGAAGACTCTGGTGGTAAATCAAACTGGCAGAAAGGTCAAGAGGTTGAGAACCGACAATGGCCTTGAATTTTGCAATGAGGCCTTCGACAGCTTTTGTGTTGCCTCTAGTATTGAAAGGTGTAACACCCCAGTTCTATTTATTTGGAATTATCTTAATAAGAGTTATTTTATTTGAAACCAATAAAATTATTTTATTTGGGTTAATATAAAATAAAAGGATTATTATTTATTTTATAAATAATTGTAGAAAAAAATAAGGATTATTGGGCTATGATGTTGTTGGTAAAAGAGGGGGTACAAGTGAAGTAAAATGTTATTTGGGACTTATATGTCACTTTTGCTCACTTTCACGTAAAACTGAGATTTTGGGATTTTGGAACTCAGAGAACGTGTAAAGAAGAGAAAGGAGAAGAAGGAGAAGATTGATCGAGGAAGTTGCAGGAGCTGCAGATTATCCAAGGTAAGGGGTTGATCATTCTTTTACTATGAATAAGTTGTGATATATATTCTATATGAGTTAGGGATTTGTAGGGATGATGGATTCTTGATGCCATGGTTGTTGTGATGATGAAACATGAATGGAATTGATTGGGTTTTGATGTGGTATTGATCCTATTGTATGCTTTAGATCATTGCTATATGATAGGAATTCGATTTTGATGGTTTTAGGATGTTTGGGGATGATTAGGAATGAGTTGGGGTGATTTTGGGAAGCTTAAAAACGTGAAATATGGTGTTGCAGAGTCATCAACACGGGCCGTGTTGCACAACACGGGCACCCGTGTTGATCTTCTGTGTGATGCTCGGGTAGGTTTTTCCCAAAAATCGTTTCGGCCATAACTTTTGAACCGTAACTCCGATTTAGGCGCCGTTTGATGCGTTAGAAAGCTAGTGAAATTTTCTATATGATTATGAGGAATTAAGTAGCTTTAAGATCTTATTTTAATAAGTGATTATTGGAGAAAGTGTTTATGTTTATAAGTGAATTTGGTTGTTATGTATTTTAGTGAGGTGTTTGGAGATATTTGGGATTGGAGCTCTGAAGAACGACGGACAATCGCTCAAGAGTTCGAAGCTGCAATTTGATAAGGTAAGGGGGGCTACTACTCGATTTACTTTTGCTTATGGGTTTAGGTACGGTTGATTTTGGATAATCGTAGGGAGAACCCCAATTTTTAGATGTTCTTAGGGATCAATAACCTTAGGGTTGAACCTTGTTAGAAAAGGTTTAGGTTCCCAAATTTTATGAATCAATTAAGGATTTTAGGTTCCTATGGTGGATTTAGAGTATATTTGCATGATCGAGAGTTTCCCTTAGGTAATTCTAGGGATAACCTCAATGTTGTTAGGATTTCCCTAAAGGACGGGTAATATGTAACTTAAGGTCAATTTTATAAACTTGTTGTTGATGAAAGAATTGTTGATAAAATAGGATGTTTTGAGACGAAAATTCTGAGTTGTGTATGATTTGAAAAATAAGACCTTAAGTGAAGTAATGCTGTCCTTAAGATTGGAAATTGACTAACGTAGAAAGGAATTGTGTTTTCAATCGATGTGTTGCTTTGAGTTATGCAAAATGGATATTGTTATGTACGGATTGATCCTGTTTTGATGTGCAGTGTTTGACATGTTTTGAATATGCTGTTTATTGATTTCCTAGTGTTGATTGATGCTCGTATCGAATAACGTTTGTATGTTATGATACCAACACTACATGGATGTTATTGTCATGCTTTTAGATGATGTTATCAAGCATGAATTATGATATAACTTGATATGATTGGTTGATGTTTAATAGTATGCTGAGTGGTTACATACTATCCATATCCTGTTATGATTGATATTGTTGATGTTGCATGATATGTTTTCTTGATGTTAATAGTATGCTGAGTGTTACATACTTTACATATCATGTTGTATTTGTTAATTCCCATTGTGTGGAATTAACATGGTGACCAATATACGTGTCCGCGATTTAATGGAACGTTGAGGTGGTAGCCGTGTCCGCGATATAATGGAACGGTGAGTTATCCGTGACCCGAGATTTAATGGGGCGGTAAAATGGTACCACATGCATGGGTGTGTTGCATTATATTGAATATAACATGAATGGATGATTTTCCAATGTTGTATTTAATTGATCGTATGCATGTATTGTTGCTAAATTGTTAATGATGTGTGATGTTAATTATAAGTACGAAAAGTAATATATTATGAACATATGAATTGTAAAGGTTTTCGTAAACTATGAAACATGCTAACTGTTGGGTGATGCTTATGATTTTTCTGAATTGATCGTTATGAACGTATAATCAAATGTATAGTTGAGATGCTCACCCTTACTGTTGAATATTTCAGATTGAGGAGCTTCGTTCAGGTGCTTGGCGAAGGCTTGTTATTTCTAGTTTATTTCCGTTTAAGTATTGTCCGGGTCATGCTCTGGTAGTTGTAACTCTGGGAACGTTTGTTTGTCGAGCTGTTTCAGTCAGACTCGTTTATTTCCTTATGTTTGTTATAATATGATGTTGATATTTTCCAGGTGTTAATCCCTGATGATTTTAAAAATATTATAACATTGGTTTTGTTAATTAAATTATTCCGCTGTGTAAACATGTATGAGTTGCTTCTATGTTATGCATGACAGGAACTTGTTTTTATTAAAAGAGAATTGTGACATCCTCGTTAATACATGTACTCTGAAATTATAATTTTAATTATTTGCGAAAATTTATTTGGGGTTTTAGAGGGTGTTACAATAGTGGTATCAGAGCATGGTCGGTCTGTCCGGCCAAGTTGTTATGTCAGTGTCATTACCCTTGGTACGCAATAAGTGTTTGAAAACACTGTTGGTACTTCTTTGTTTTGGATCACTTGATTGCAGGGATAAGATTGCGATAAGTGGGAGAGAATCTTTTCTTCTCGGATGCGCTTCAGTTGTGATATGCCGGTTCAGAATGTTGCTGACGGCGACAATGCAAATGTTGTTGAAGTTTGGATGCTTCCTGAATGCGAAGGTGATATAGATTCAAGAATTTTGGTATGCTAGTGAACTCGTATGGGAAATTGGATTAAACTGCGTTGAAGAGATGCCGTCATGCAAAAATCCCTTTCTGTCTCGTACAGTTCGTGGCGCCAACTAGTGGTCGCGGCGCAAACTGCATATTTTTGCTGTCATCGCAGTGCGCGCTGGCCTTCACGGCGCGTACTGTGTGGTTTTGTGGAAAATGGCTAAATTATGTTTTGATCTCTAATGGTCGGAAAGTGGAACTGAACCTTAGTTGATTACCTTGAGGAATATTTTGGATACTATTAGTGTAGTAATTGGACTAATCTCCTATGGTAGCATGCCACTAAAGTTAATGTATGTTGTTATGTTCGAAGAATTGTGTTGAAAACTTGGTGTGCGAGTTATTTTGGATGGTTGTAATTTACACTATTTCATCAAGTATCATGAAGTTGTTGAAGGCGACGTTGATTGGAAGAGTGCAAAGGTCATTGAGTCGCTGTTGTTGCGAACCGGCGAGAGTATGGACTCATGAATCGGTATCGGTCAAGTTGAAAATGGGGGTAGGTGTTTTGACGGTGAATTTAAGACAATTGAGAATAAAGTCTATTCCAAAGAAAATGATAAGTTGAAGGGATTAACTCGTCGGATTGTATGTCTTTAGTATAGTTGGATTAATATCGGATGATTTTCGTAGTTGGATAAAAAGAAAGGATGTGGGTGAATTTTGGAAGAAAGAGAGAAAGATGGAACTTATGTTCGTCAATCTCAAATTCAGATTTTTGTAATTTTGGAGCAGCTGTTAGTAAAAGTGGTATAACTTTTTACTTGTGATTCCGATCAAAGCGGTTATTGACTTTTTGGAAAGCTTACGAAATTCCATATAGTTTGCATATAAGATTTGTCTTCGGAAAGTTCGTGAAGAAGGAGAAAAATGCATTTTAATATTTGGGTCTGATGCTGAATTTTGGAAAATTCTGCATGCGGGAATTATGAACCAGTCCCATTGCAAAGATGATAACTTTTTACTCGTAACTTGGATTTGAGCGATTCATGAAGTTATAGAATCTACAAGTAATTACCTTCATTATAGAATATAATTTTATGCTTGGGAGGCATGTATCGAAGGAAATAATTGTGTTGGACGTTGGGTGTTTCTTGTTAAAAAATTGAAAGAGTGAAGAAGGATGTAAAGTATGGATAAAGAAATTTTATTCCGATGTTGCCGTAAGATGTGTTGTAGTAGGTTGTTGTATGACGTTAGTGTCGTATTTTCGGATAACTTTGGGATCCGTATCTTGTGTTTGGATTGCTGGATTGATGTTCTGTTTGAACCTGCAAGGAGATAAAAGTATATTTCCTTTATATGAAAATGTTTCCAAGTGTGGTAAAAGTATTCTCATAGGAAGAGACTTTGAAGTCGGTTGAGGAATTATAAACTTTTTGGACATGGGTGGTTGCTATTGCAGTTGTTGAGACGAGCTCAATCGAAAAATGTTGTTTGGAAATGAGTTGAGAGACTTGTTGTTCTGCATGGAAGGATGCGAAAGTGTCAGAGGTGGATCTTATGATGATTGGTAATTGTTGGATTATGATGTTGTGAAAGATTTGAGAAAAAGTTCGGAAGGAACACTATTATAGTTTGGTAACGATGGTTTATGCTCCGTTATGGTTTTCGTCTATCTATTGGCAAATTGAGGAACTGATCACCCTTAATCTATTGTTGATAGTAGACGGAATCATAGTTGATGGATAGATGTGTTGTGTCGACTAGTATAGTGCATTCTGAAGAATATGTTGTTATTCTTGTTTCTTGTTGCTATTTAAAAGAAGTGAAATTATAAGTTTGTTTATTAAAGTGCGAGTTTGGTTGGAAGAAGATGAGTCATCCTGTTGGAATTAATTGGACCCATGTACTGTATGTGGTTGTAATGTGGTTATGTTTTTAAGACGATTTTGAGGATTATGTTACTAAAAAGATGATAAAGTCGTAGTTATGTTTTATGACAATTGGGAATTCATGGAAGTATATGAATGTTTCATCCAAGAGTGGCAATTGGAGTAAACTTGGTAGAGTTGATACTTTATAAGTAATCAGAGTTGCGCATCTGAAGCGTGATGTGCCAGAGTATGTTGGTCTATTATAAATGTCAGTTGATTTAATAAGGATATTAATGTGGTTGTTGGTTTATGGAGAGTTGTATATAATTTTTGGATTAAGACCCGTAAGCAGATGTTATGAGAATTTTGTTTTCGTTATTGTGATGTCAGTGTTGATTACTAAAAGGAATGGTAATATTTCAGATTGTGTTAAAGGTGATTTGGTCGGTTATGTGGATGTCACTATAAGAGTGATATGACGAGAGTAATCAAGTTGTAAGTATTTGGTTGATAATTGGAATTCGTATATTAAGGAATGAATTGGCGCGCGAGTTTGTATTAAGAATGTTGTCAAGATGATAATATGATGGTTGTATGTTCAAGTATAAGTAGTTTGCGGATGTTATTACTTCATAAGCGATGTATCAAGATGGTGTTGAGGGTGTCGATGAGCTAATATCGGGTATATCGTTATGATTAGTTGTGTATGTTTTGGTGTCGATATGGTCGCTAAGTTGACCATGTAATATTGTTAAGACGAAAAGACGACGCTGTGTGCCTGAGTGCAACAGTTGTTGGTTGATAATACGTTGAGTGTTTGGTATGTCAAGAATTGGTGTTGAGAGTGGTTGTGTCGATTGGATTTTCGAGGACGAAAATATCCTAAGTGGGGGAGAGTTGTAACACCCCAGTTCTATTTATTTGGAATTATCTTAATAAGAGTTATTTTATTTGAAACCAATAAAATTATTTTATTTGGGTTAATATAAAATAAAAGGATTATTATTTATTTTATAAATAATTGTAGAAAAAAATAAGGATTATTGGGCTATGATGTTGTTGGTAAAAGAGGGGGTACAAGTGAAGTAAAATGTTATTTGGGACTTATATGTCACTTTTGCTCACTTTCACGTAAAACTGAGATTTTGGGATTTTGGAACTCAGAGAACGTGTAAAGAAGAGAAAGGAGAAGAAGGAGAAGATTGATCGAGGAAGTTGCAGGAGCTGCAGATTATCCAAGGTAAGGGGTTGATCATTCTTTTACTATGAATAAGTTGTGATATATATTCTATATGAGTTAGGGATTTGTAGGGATGATGGATTCTTGATGCCATGGTTGTTGTGATGATGAAACATGAATGGAATTGATTGGGTTTTGATGTGGTATTGATCCTATTGTATGCTTTAGATCATTGCTATATGATAGGAATTCGATTTTGATGGTTTTAGGATGTTTGGGGATGATTAGGAATGAGTTGGGGTGATTTTGGGAAGCTTAAAAACGTGAAATATGGTGTTGCAGAGTCATCAACACGGGCCGTGTTGCACAACACGGGCACCCGTGTTGATCTTCTGTGTGATGCTCGGGTAGGTTTTTCCCAAAAATCGTTTCGGCCATAACTTTTGAACCGTAACTCCGATTTAGGCGCCGTTTGATGCGTTAGAAAGCTAGTGAAATTTTCTATATGATTATGAGGAATTAAGTAGCTTTAAGATCTTATTTTAATAAGTGATTATTGGAGAAAGTGTTTATGTTTATAAGTGAATTTGGTTGTTATGTATTTTAGTGAGGTGTTTGGAGATATTTGGGATTGGAGCTCTGAAGAACGACGGACAATCGCTCAAGAGTTCGAAGCTGCAATTTGATAAGGTAAGGGGGGCTACTACTCGATTTACTTTTGCTTATGGGTTTAGGTACGGTTGATTTTGGATAATCGTAGGGAGAACCCCAATTTTTAGATGTTCTTAGGGATCAATAACCTTAGGGTTGAACCTTGTTAGAAAAGGTTTAGGTTCCCAAATTTTATGAATCAATTAAGGATTTTAGGTTCCTATGGTGGATTTAGAGTATATTTGCATGATCGAGAGTTTCCCTTAGGTAATTCTAGGGATAACCTCAATGTTGTTAGGATTTCCCTAAAGGACGGGTAATATGTAACTTAAGGTCAATTTTATAAACTTGTTGTTGATGAAAGAATTGTTGATAAAATAGGATGTTTTGAGACGAAAATTCTGAGTTGTGTATGATTTGAAAAATAAGACCTTAAGTGAAGTAATGCTGTCCTTAAGATTGGAAATTGACTAACGTAGAAAGGAATTGTGTTTTCAATCGATGTGTTGCTTTGAGTTATGCAAAATGGATATTGTTATGTACGGATTGATCCTGTTTTGATGTGCAGTGTTTGACATGTTTTGAATATGCTGTTTATTGATTTCCTAGTGTTGATTGATGCTCGTATCGAATAACGTTTGTATGTTATGATACCAACACTACATGGATGTTATTGTCATGCTTTTAGATGATGTTATCAAGCATGAATTATGATATAACTTGATATGATTGGTTGATGTTTAATAGTATGCTGAGTGGTTACATACTATCCATATCCTGTTATGATTGATATTGTTGATGTTGCATGATATGTTTTCTTGATGTTAATAGTATGCTGAGTGTTACATACTTTACATATCATGTTGTATTTGTTAATTCCCATTGTGTGGAATTAACATGGTGACCAATATACGTGTCCGCGATTTAATGGAACGTTGAGGTGGTAGCCGTGTCCGCGATATAATGGAACGGTGAGTTATCCGTGACCCGAGATTTAATGGGGCGGTAAAATGGTACCACATGCATGGGTGTGTTGCATTATATTGAATATAACATGAATGGATGATTTTCCAATGTTGTATTTAATTGATCGTATGCATGTATTGTTGCTAAATTGTTAATGATGTGTGATGTTAATTATAAGTACGAAAAGTAATATATTATGAACATATGAATTGTAAAGGTTTTCGTAAACTATGAAACATGCTAACTGTTGGGTGATGCTTATGATTTTTCTGAATTGATCGTTATGAACGTATAATCAAATGTATAGTTGAGATGCTCACCCTTACTGTTGAATATTTCAGATTGAGGAGCTTCGTTCAGGTGCTTGGCGAAGGCTTGTTATTTCTAGTTTATTTCCGTTTAAGTATTGTCCGGGTCATGCTCTGGTAGTTGTAACTCTGGGAACGTTTGTTTGTCGAGCTGTTTCAGTCAGACTCGTTTATTTCCTTATGTTTGTTATAATATGATGTTGATATTTTCCAGGTGTTAATCCCTGATGATTTTAAAAATATTATAACATTGGTTTTGTTAATTAAATTATTCCGCTGTGTAAACATGTATGAGTTGCTTCTATGTTATGCATGACAGGAACTTGTTTTTATTAAAAGAGAATTGTGACATCCTCGTTAATACATGTACTCTGAAATTATAATTTTAATTATTTGCGAAAATTTATTTGGGGTTTTAGAGGGTGTTACAAAAGGCACAGAACTACTGTAGGTACTCCACAACAAAATGGTTTGGATGAAAGTTTTAATCGAACTATTTTGGAGAGAGTTAGATGCATGTTAACTAGTGTTGGGTTAAAGAAGGTGTTTTGAGCTAAGGTTGTTTTGACAACAACATATCTGATAAACAGATGTCCTTCGATTGCGTTAGATATAAAGACACCTAAAGAAGTTTGGTCAGGACATCCACCAGATCTCGACAAACTAAGAGTATTTGGCTGCGTAGCCTATGCTCATATTAGGAAAGACAAGGTTGAACCTAGAGCTCTGAAATGCATGTTCATGGGATACCCTGAAGGAGTCATAGCTTATAGGCTATAGTGCCTAGAGCCAGGTCACAGAAGGTGTATCACCAGTAGAGATGTAGTTTTTAATGAAGCTGAAATGGCTTTAAAGGAAACTAATGATGTTGATCGAAGTGCATAAATATCTGACGAAGAGCTGGAATAGGGAGAGACTCCTGTTGAGGTAGAGCATGTTGATGCTGAATTTCATATCCTAGATAAAGTCGAAGAAGAAGAAAAAGATGTTGAGGAAGTTGAGGAAACTCTCGATGACTACCTATTGGCAAGAGATAGAATGATAAGAGTCATAAAGCCACATCAGAGACTTGGGTATGGAGATATTATAGCTTATTCCTTAATCTCTGTAAGTGAGGTTCTAGGCGAAGAACATAGAGACCATAAGGAAGTAATGAGGAGTCGAAATAAGACTGAATGACTGAAGGCTATGGATGATGAGATAAAATCTCTTCATGACAACAACACTTGGGAACTGATCAAGAAACCTGCTAGAGCCAGGTTAGTCAGCTGTAAATGGAGTTTCAAAGTTAAGGAAGGAATTGAAGGAGTGGCGTCGAAGAGATACAAGGAAAGGTTGGTTGCAAAGGGTTTCACTCAGAAAGAAGGTGTCGACTTTAATGATGTGTTTTCTCCTGTTGTGAAGCACATGCCCATTCGAATGTTGCTTGCCATAGTGGCACAGTTCAACCTTGAACTGGAACAAATGGATGTAAAGATTGCATTCTTGTATGGTGATCTATATGATACAATCCTGATGAGGCAACCTGAAGGGTATGTCAAAAAGGGGAAGGAATATTATGTGTGCAAGTTGAATAGATCTTTATATGGGCTGAAATAATATCCTCGACACTGGAATAAGAGATTCGACAAGTTCATGGCACGCATAAGTTTCACTAGAAGTCAGTTCGACCACTGTGTTTACTTTAGATTTTGACCTGGTAATTCATTTGTTATTTTGTTGCTTTTATGTGGATGATATTCTCAGAGCAAGCAAAAATGTCAAAGATGTAATAAGGGTGAGGTCTGAACTCAATAAGGAGTTTGACATGAAGGATCTGGGAGTTGCGTCCAAGATTCATGGAATTGGAATCCGACGAGATAGAAAACAGTCAAAATTATGCTTATCTCAAGAGGCATATCTACAGAAGATTCTCGACAAGTTTGGCATGTCAAATTTAAAGCTTGTTGTGACTCCAACAAACCCTCAATTCAAGTTGAGTATAGATCAGTATCCCAGTACTGAGATCAAAAGAGCTTTTATGAGTAGCATCTCATATGCTAACATAGTGGGTTCTTTGATGTAGGGGTTCAAATCCAAACCAATCCAAATAAAAACCACAAATCGATCTAAAAAACCGAAAATAAAAAAACCGAAATTTATCGGATGTGTTTGGATGTCATTTTGTAAAAGTCGCTCAGTTCATATTGGATTTCATATTGATTTTTCAAAACCTATCAAAATCGAACCGAATCGAATGTATATATTTTTATAGTTATTTATCTTTTATTAGTATGATATGTTACGTGAATTTGTTATTAGATAATAATTATTTTTTTAATAATATTTACTAGCTTGGTTTAATATATTTATTTTTATTATTTCAACCATAATCGATCACTCTCATTTTACAATATTAATTTTTAATATACTATATGTTATATGTTATACCAAACCTGTGATTTTTTAGTACTTTTATAATATTAATAAAAATATAATTTGTAGTTTAGATATCCAAAAACCGATCTAAATTAAACTGCATTAAATTGGATCGGATCAGATCAAATTTTTTTAATATATCATCCAAAGTCGAACTGAACCGCAAGTAAATTTATCTTTGGATCAGATGAGTTTTTGCCTTAAAACCGATCGAAACTAAACCGCGAACACCCCTACTTTGATGTATGCCATGGTCTGTACTAGACCCGATATAGCATATGCAGTAAGTCTTATAAGCAGGTACACGGTGAATCTTGTAAATACTCACTGGCAAGCATTGAAGTGGATTCTTAGGTACATAAATGGGTCTCTGAACAAATTCTTAACTTATGGTGGATCCTTGGGTGAAGATAATAAAGCAATAATCGAAGGGTATGTTGGCTCTAATTATGTGGGTTGTATGGATTCCAGAAAATCTATTTCTGGATATGTTTTACTATGTTTGGTACAACAATCAGTTGGAAAGAGACACTTCAGAAGGTTGTTGCTTTATCAACCACTGAAGCAGAATATATTGCCTTAATTGATGTTGTGAAAGAAGCATTATATGGGGGAAGGTTTTGCTAATGAGTTAAAACTTCAAGGTCGAGTTATCATTGTTAAATGTGATAGTCAAAGTGCAATACACCTGTTAAAGAATTCATCCTATCATGAGCGAACCAAGCACATTGATGTGAGGTTGCATTTTGTCATAGGGGTTTTCGAGCATGGATAAGTCCAAGTGCTGAAGGTTTTGACATATCACAATGTTGTTGATATGATCACCAAGATATTTCCTAGTTGCAAGTTTTTCCACTGTATGCAGTTGATAAAGCTGCATGAAGAAAGCTAGTTTGATCTTTAATATTAGAGTTTGTTCCAAGGTGGAGATTTGTGAGATATTGAATCAAACTCTATTGAGTCGAAGAGTAGCTTCTGGTTCGACAAGATTTATGCATGCCATCGAAGTATGTTCACATGTTGGTGTCGAAGACTTATATACTGTAGTCGAAGTGTGTTCTAGTATGTGGGTGTCGAAATGCTAGGTTTGTTAGTATTTCAAATTGGGCCTGTTTGTTATGTCCAATTGTTTAAGTTAGCTTGTACTCTAAGTTAGCTTGTAATGGTTATTTTGGAAAAATCCCATTAGTTTAGTATGTTAGGTTTATTATAAATAGCATATTAGTCTCTTATCATTACATACTGCAATGCATAATTTAGAGTGAGAGAGTTATTTATTATTCTTGTGTACTTGTAATCTCATTTGAAGAGAAAGTAAAGAATAAAATTTAATAATTAATTCCCCGTGTTCTTCTTGTTTTCTTTATTCATACCTTATGAGTTTCTTGCCTCAAATAAACATGTTATACTCTGTTCTTGGTATCGTTTTCACAACAGCTTCGAATCCCAATCACTACATTTTAGGTTTTTTTTTCAATTGTTTAATTAATATTTCTCTCTTGGCGCCTTTTCAACTTCCTTTTTTTCTTTGTTATTTTTTTTAAATATTTTAACCGTATTAACTTCGTTTACTTGGTTCAACTGAGAGTTAATATATTTTTCGTCAATATTTTCAAATTACTATTTTCAAAAGGCCATTTTAATTATTTTTTTTATTTTATATATTCAATTCCATCGATTTTCATAAAAAATCAACGTGATATATTTTTTAAATGAATTCCCATAATATGACGCTATTGTTTTTTTTATTATATTTTCAATTTTTAATTAATATTTTCACGATGGTTTTTACATAAAACCAACGTGTCACATATTTTGCATGAAATATTTCATACTACTAGCTAGTTTCTAACTTTTTATTTACCTATCAACGCTCATTTCGTCATTCTCTTTGCAAAAAACCCTAGGCTATTTTCAACATCACTCTCATCAAAACTCTTCCAACATATATTCTTCAGAACTCGAACATCATCTCTATTCCAACCAAAACTCGTTTGAGGTACGTTTGTTCTTCTTTATCACATTTGAGGTTTATATCACTGAAATAATTTATATCATTTGTATGTTTTTTCTTCTTTATCACATTTGTGGTTTATATCAATGAAATATTTTCTCTTGATCATTTTGTTTCTATCACTAAAATGTTAGTTAGTCTCTTGATCATTTTGTTTCTAAACATGTTTGTCTCATGATAGTCATTGTTGATTCAACAAGTACCTCTTATACAACATCTGTTGCAACCTCTGTTAATACAAAAAATAAAATTAAAACTAGAGGTGTCATTATGTATACCAAGGTGAAAAATCCCATGAAAATGGTGTTCACTACCCGATTACAGTTGATATAGAAAACGATGGAGTTTATGGTGAACAAGTTGATGATTTTATGGGTTACATTGTGTTACAAGGTAGAAGTAAAGTGAGTATTTTGATAGATAGTTGGCATGAAGTTGACGTGGACTTGAAAAATTCCATATGGGATGATGTTATGGTATTTATTTGAATTTTATGATGTTAAAGTGAGTATATATGATCATTTATTTTTTGTTTAATACTAATAACATCTCTATTGTGTAAACATAGAAAGTGTTTATTGTTAGTCCATAGGATAATATCGTGAAAACGAAATTTCTTACATATTGTGGTGAGCGTTGGATGGCCTTTAAGACACATCTCATCCATGATTATATTCATTATCCAAATGATAAAGATAATCCTCCATAAGTGGTATATTCATATATTGATTAAGACGTTTGGGAGAAATTTTTAGAGTCTCGCATCACTCCTGGATTCTTGGCAAAGATCCAAAAAGGAAAGGAAAATCCAGCTAGAAATATCGATCCACATAGATTATCTCGTGGAGGATATCAAAAACTTGAAAAGAGGATGATTTAAGAAAAAATAAAATAAAGAGAACTAGAGTTGGAAGATTCTATAAGTCTTTATCCCAGTCCATATCCATCACCACGCCACGAGAAATAGAAGAGGACGCGTCAAAGAAAATATAGCGAGGTTCACATCAGATGCTACATGCGAAGTGGCTCAAAAGATTATAAGTAGATACTTTTTTCAAAAGTATTTATTTTAGTTAAATCAATTTGGTAAAAATGAAATTTCATATGCGTTGTAGGATGATCTGGTTGAATAAGCCAAAGTTGTCCTCTTTCTTTCACAAGGTCGTCGTGACACCATGGTAGAAGCGATTGGAATCGAGAAGCGTCTCGGGCGTGTCCATGGTCTTAGAAGAGGATTTGGCTTCAAGGTATTTTTTGGACCATCTATATCTCCTAGAGGAGTAAATCATAAGAGAGAGATTGAAGAGATTATTGTTGTTAAGTTGGCGGAGGAAATAGAGAAGTGGATGGATGGGCGAGATAAGATGTTGGAGGAGGAGAAATAGAGGTGGATGGAGGGGCGGGAGAGGATATTGGAGGAGGAGGGTGAGATAAAGTTTTTTGCAGAAGGTGCAGAAAAGTGTCCAGAAGGAGCAAGAGGAGCGAGAGAGGATAGCTGAGGAGGAGCGAAAAAAAGTCGAATGATGATGAGTTTGAGAAGATGTATGAGAAGTGTACCATGCAATGTGCTTGAGGTATAAGTATAAGTTTAAAAAGATTGTGTTGTATGTTGTTGTTATTATTGTTTGCGTATTTTAATTTTGTATTGTATTTCTATTGTTTTAATGATACAAAAATTGAATTTGTTGGGTCTACTCAACCACATAAACTAAAATCTGTTGGAAATTTATGAGAATGTAGTTGAGAAAGTTATCGGTCATACAAGCATGAAAGAAAGTTATTCTACAATCTATAAAATTATTGAAACTACCACAAAAACTAGATAACACTAAGAGACTATCAATGATGTTAGATAGTATTCCAGACCCATGCAAGGGTATTAAATTAAGTCATGATCTAGCTCAATTATTTGTACTTTCTAAGATTTATATTGAGTAATTTTTGAAGGGAGATGAGTACCTAGACAATTCCATATTACAAATTTGGTGCTCGTAAGTATGATTTTTATGTTGATTTCTATTTATATACGTTCTTGCACTTTAACATAAAAGTTTGACTCTTGCAAGTTCTTGCATGAGTTATGTGTTCAAAGGAATATAAGAAAGTATTATTTCTTAGATCCATCGCACATTGGTCTGCCTCATGGTTCGACAGAGAAACATATCAAGATTTACGTACAAGACAAGTTGAAAGAGAACAAAGAATTTTATTTGGCCCCGTTTTACCGCGAGTAAGTATATATTAATTTATGTTTTCATCTATAAATCAATTTTATACATATTATTAATTATTCTGAATGTTTATGCAGTGACCATTGATGATTAATTGTTATATGTCTGAGGCTAAATGCTATATATGTGTTTTGCTTGTTGTACTTTGAACTTCCCGAAATTATGGTTAACGCTTTTAATGTGTAAATGGTGTTATTTTAATACTCACATTTTACCTTTATATTTGAATAGTTTATATTCATGTTTAAATTTAACTGATATGTGTAGAGCGATTGAGGAATAAAATGCAATCAAACATAAATTACTTATAAAAATTCAAAGTTTTAATTTCCAAGAGTAAGGATATTACTTGTGCTTTTTTACATTATATTATTTGTGTGTATTAGTGATATAAATATATGAAAATATTTATAGTGGTGAAAACAACCCGACAATAATTATTGAGGATACTATGTTATGAGATATATATTCTATATTGTCTTCAGAGACATTATAAATGGATGGATGAAGAATAAGGTATCTTAATCCATATATATAGGAGTTTAATGTTGTTGATGTTAGCTTATCATAATTTAAATTTTGTTCTAATTATAGGAGTTTAATGATATAATACCATACTCACAAGAAGATATAGATGACATCTAATCATGTTGGGTCGGTGTCTTATTATCTTGTCTTGAATCTCAAAAGAAGATATAGTTTTTATTGGTTGTTATAAGCTTAATTTGTATATATTCAAAAGTTTTTTTCATTTTTATGTGCAAATATATAAATATGTATTTTGTATTGATGAGGACAATATAAATTTGTATATCTGATTTTGAAAACAATGATTATTTGTGTTATGTGTTTACAAGATTTAAAATGATATGATATATTCTGATTCTGTCACATATTTTGTAGTTTATATGTGAAAGATGATACATGTCAGTGAAAATAAGATTTAAAACAATGCAAATTTGGTATTCTATGTTTACAAGATTTATAATGATATGATTCTGATACAGGCCACTGGAGATGAGATTTAAAATGAATTCTACATGGCAATAAATAATATTTAACCTCCCAGAGCTCTTTCTTGTCATGAAAGCCTCCACTATTTACTGATGAATGAATAACAACATGTGAACCTTCTAAAATATATAGACCACATATTTTAAACCATTTAGCAATAATCAATTCATCACACAAAATATTTAATTCTCCATGTTCAACTCTAGTTCAATAGCCTAGATCATCAAACATACTTATAGATGACAAATTTTGCTTGAGTTCTGGAACATACCTCATATTCTGAAGAAGAAGGTCACAGTCATCAAACATTTTAAGTATGACCGTACCAATACCATGAACCTTGCAAGCCTTATTATCACCAAGGCGAACTACTCCATCTAGCACCTTCTTCAAAGTTTCAAAATATTATATTCTTGGACACATGTGATAAGAGCAACCTGAGTTAATGACTCAACTATCTTCATTTTCCAAACTCGATACAACTAATGCACCGATATCCTTATAACCATCCTCTTCCAAGGAAACTGCAACTTGAACAAAATCTTCATTGACCTTTCTCTCAAGATAATCCTTCTTAAAGTGTCAGGTTTTTTGACAATAAAACATTTTAACTTTGACTTTCCAAACCTCTTTGATTTGGACATCCCTTTATGTTCATCTCCTCCTCTTGACACACTTAAGCCTTCACCGCTATCTTCAATCTTTAAATTTATCGACTTTGAAAATTCTTTGGATCTTACTGTCGTCTGAACTTCATCCAAAGCAATAGTACCTTCCTTACCATAAAGAAGAGAATCCTTAAAGTTCTCAAAGGATATGGGTAAAGAACTCAACAAGAGTAAAGCCTTGTCATCATCATCAATTTTCACTTCAATGTTCTCAAGATCATCAATAATCTTGTGAAATTTTGTAAGCTGCTCAACTATGGATTTGCTCTTCACCATTAAGAATGAATAAAGTTGTTGTTTCAGACACAACATATGAGCCAAAGACTTGGTCATATACAATGATTCAAGTCTTTCCCACATAGCAACCATAATTTTCTCCCTGACGACTTCTCTTATAACTTTATCCTCGAGGCACAAGATAATGGAACTTCTGGCCTTATCCACCATCTCGGTATTTTATACCCGTGTAAGCTTTGCAGGCATCAATGCTTCATTCTTTAAAACATCAATACACTTCTCTTGAATTAAAATTGCTTACATCTTAATTTTCTATAACCCAAAGTCGTTGTTTCCGGAAAATTTCTCGATCTCCCATTTTCCCATGGAGCTCACTTGTAAACTATACCCTTTTTCCCCCATGGTGGGCACCACTTGTTGTGAATTATGAAAAGGTTCAATATCAATTTATAAGGCAAAGAACAGTAGCAACCAAAATAAATGGCCTACAACAATAATAATTAATACACAGATAATATAACAGGATAAAGCGAGAAAAAGATGAAGGTTTGTTTACCTAATTCGATCAAACAATCTACTCTGGAGGAGAGAGAAGCTCTTCCATTCACTATACTCATAAATTTGTTACAAGAGATTACATATGAGTTACAAGAAAATAGTCGTTGTCTTCAGGTTCCCAAGAACAACCCTATTTTCTACCCAAGTGTTTCCCAACCTCTTCAACTCTCAATATATGAATAACTCAAACCCAAGGTATAACCAGTGTTTCTCAATAACCTTAAACAACCCCAAATTTCCATAAACATTTTCCCTTATAAGGTTTCCTTTTTGGAAAACCCTAAACCCTTTACTCTACTCTTTTGCTGTAAACTCTAAGATTGTCCTTTTTAAACACAAGAAGAGATACATATATATAATAGCTAAAACTCAAGCCCAAAAACACAACCCATTTATTATTAGAATAAAATATTATAAATATCTTATAATATATTTTATATTAATTTAGACTATTTCTAAATTAATATATATATATCTAATATTCTAACATTAAATAACGTGAACCGATCAAAATCGAAATCTGTGAGCCGTCCAAAACAGACATTCTTGCTGATTTTCGACTTTCTAATTTTTTGGAAATCTCGAAACATATTTTTTTCTCTTTATTAACAAAGGTTTTAAGGCACAATTCAACAAGTAAAAATGAGTAATATTTTTTGGAAGGAACAAGTCTAACACATAGCTATGTTGCATAAAAGCAAACCTTAAGCACATGAAATAAGTTTTTTTCATTGTTTTTACACTTGTTACAGTTTTTAGAGATAGTCGGGTTCCACCTATGACACTAAACTTTAGTCAAAGTATCTCATGATACATAAGCCATGTGAAAGTTTGGATCTGGTGGGTCCTTTCTACTTCCATATGCTATTCTAGTCCATTTCTATTTCTCCTAAATTCAAATGAAGGGAAAGATAATTATAGGGATTACCCACCTTAAACTCTTTGTCATTATAATCCCCCTTACCCTAGCTTATCGATATCATATTTTGGGAGAGGCGGAGAGATAACCATAGTACAATTAACTAGTTCTCCAATGAACCAGTTCTGAAGCAACTCTAAGTTCAACTCCCCTTCCTTATTAACTATGTCTTTAACATTGAGGGTAGTATCCACTATCGTATTCGTTTGAGCCATATTGAAGAATATCAGTTGCTTTGTTGGGGTCAAATATCTAACAAAAAACTAACCCTTCTGCCATCCCCAATATTCCACCTAATATGTTTTGAAACTTATCCCACACATTAGTCTACACTCTCCATAAAGGGGAATTATTCGACTTGCTTATAATATTATCTAAGAGGGTTTGCTTCTTGCCATATTTGTTAATGAGAACCTGACACTAAAATTCATTAGGATAAGTCAATAAATTCCAAAGAATTTTAAATAGAAAAATAGCATTCATTACCTGAGTTTGTTAAAAGCCTAGCCACCTTGATTCTTAGGCATACAACAGACCTCCCAACTAATCAGATGAGACTTGCAAGACGTCTTTATGTCTCCCTAAACAAACTCTCTTTGTAACTTCTCCAAATCCTGACAAATAGAGGTGAGGATTCTAGCATACTACATATGAAAGCACGCGATATAACTTATCACTAATTTGCAAAGGGTAATTTTTCTGCCAAACTCATGCATTGATGCTTCCAATCCCTTAGTCGCCTTTATGTCTGCTCAGAAAAATTATAAAATCTACTTCTAGAGCTTCTACCATGAGTAATGTTTGCCCCTAGATACTTTCCTAGACTTAAGACTTATATAAAACATGTGTGCTGCATAATCTTATGCAGAAGATGGACATTCGTATTTGCTAAAAAATAAATTTGAGTCTTCCCAAAGATAATCTTTTGGCCCTATGCCTGGAAGAATTGATCTAGACATTGCTTGACTCAATAAGCAAGCTCTATTATGGTCTCCTTAAAAAAAAGGCATCTACCTTGTTGTGATTTAGACAATGCTTGATCTAGTCATTTTTTAATTAATATTTTAAACATATTTTGAGTCATTATAAATAACTATCTTTTAATTTTTGTAAAAATATTTTTTTCTGTTTTAGAATAGAAATAGAGAGAGAGATGCTAAAGTTACGATGGAGTAGAGCTTCTGATGCGGCGAAAAGGGGAGGTATACCTCCAAGTTTAGCACTTTGATGCTCAATTTAATATATGAAAGAGTAGAAAGTATTTATTTGTGTTTGAAACTTGTTATCTGATTCCACGCCGTTCCCTTTATACAGGGGAGAGAAATATCGGTCTCGCTATCTTTCAAACATGGAAAGCTGATGATCGTTAGGTATGTCTGAGGCGTAAATCTTTTGTAGCAAGATATAAGATAGTTCTATAGTAAAGAAAAAAATTTCATAAACACAACTGTGTAGTTGATTAAGAGACTTTGACTTAGAATAAACTATTTCAAACTGATAATCAAATATGAATATGACTGTTCAAAGTGTATTATTAATGTTTTTCTTATATTTTTTTCTCTTTATCATTTTTTAGTAATTCAAATTTTACTAATATTTTAGCTGATATTCATACCGTACGAATAATATTAAATTTTAATTATTTTAAATAAAGTCTAAAAAGAATAGTAATAATATAGAATTGTTTTATTATGAATACATTTTACCAAAATTAAAATAAACAATCAGAATAATTAAAGGTAATATATTTGTAATGATGAAAATGTAAAATAAAATAAAATAAAATCTTTAAAAGTCACTTGTTAATGTCTTTTTCTTTATAAAAAATATATTATATCCCATTTGTTCCACCATAATGTGACAAGGCTACTACATAAGATTTGTGCACGAACGAAAATACTAAACAAAAGTTCACTGTTTTTATCTCCTAAGATATTGGTGGCAGAGTATTAATGTATTGTTTACCTTAATTCCACCAAGTCACCAACCAAGTGAGAGAACAAGAACCTCACTCTTGATCCATTCATTCTTCTACTCTACTTCTCCACAAAAAAAAAAAAAAAAGAATTTTTTTCATAAATAATCAAATCAATTATTATTATATGACTCTTTTAACATATATGTTACCACCCAATTTAAGAAACATGGTTGAATTTCCCATTCATACATGATAACATAACCTTATCCAAGTATTACAAAACCAGTGTGCCAATCAAAACCATTATCTCCAACATATGAATGCCGAGTTGCCGACATACAATTGTAAATTAATCAAATAATATTAAAATAAAACAATAGCATCCCCCACCACCATATAAAATACTTCCTTCCTATTTAACTTCCAGAACTTTCCAAACAAAGAACCAACTCCATCATTCACACATGTCACCTCCATCCACTTGCTATTCATGGAAAAGATTTTTCGATAAAATATCATAATATTGCTTCCATTATGTCTAGAAACTTCTTAATAATACTCCTCACTATTATTATTATTTTTTCTCACTAACTTCACAACACTTCCTCTATAGCTTTGTTTTTAATGATAGGTAAGACAATTACAATTCATCGGGTTTTCTTCAACTTCCTTAACTACTTTTTAAATGGATGTATAATATGATTTTTAAATAGACTCATTAACTAGAAAACAAAACTCCCCGATAATGAATATCCATTGTTTAGTTATAAATGATCAAATATTAACTTCTTCTTGCATCAATAACAAGTGGTTTGTAACCACACTTGAAGTAATATTTATAAAGAAAACTTATAAAAGGTTTTGAATTCAAACTCAATCTTAAACAAATAACAATATTAAATTTTTTTTAGGAGAATTTTATCATTAATTATAGTCCTACTCAACTCAAGAATTAGTCTCTACAATTGCATGCAAAAGATAATCTAAAGGTGCAAGAAACACAAGAAATGAGAATTTGAATTGAGTTTTTAGAAATGAAATATTTTTTGAATTCAAACGCCAAAGCTAACACAAGAATAAAAATAAATGAACACAATTATTTTTATCTTGTTTCACTGTTAACTAAGTTAATTCAGTCCACCCGCCAATGTGATTTTGTCTTCTCAACAAAGACTTAATCCACTATAACCAAACTGATTACGAACACAAATAAAGACCTCCCGTTAATGCTTACAACCACAAAGACTAGCCGTCAATGTCTTCTTGAAAATCCTGACTAAATCCTAGTCTCTCAAGAAACTATCAACTCAAAATTAAAATACAAGTTTGTGTGTTTACAAGATACTTCTAAGAAAGCATATTACACAAGTTGAAATACAAAGAAATAACACAACAGTGTTAGAAGCAAGTTTACAAACAAGGGTTCCTTGCTAACAAGTTAACGAACAAAAGCTCCTTGCTTTTACAAAACTTTACAAAAGATATTCAATGAAAGTTGAGCATCGTTTCTGCAAAACGATTCACCGTAAAATCTTATTTTTCAATTTTTTCAAGTCTTCCTTTTATAGCCAAAAGAAAACTGTTGGAGGGTAGGATAGAAATACCAAATTCCAGTTGTCTTCCTGTATAACGGACAGTGTGAGTGGTTGACAACATCGTACCATATTATATTCCTTGCGCCACAAAATCAGAGTAGTTGAAGGAAGTGATTTTGTACTATTTCTCACGTAAATACTTTTGACCTTATCTTCTAATCTTCAGAGGCTTATGAATATGTATGAGTTTAAGCATATGTTTAGAAGGATCGAAATCTTGTCTTCAGAACCTTGTCTTTAGAGTCTTCAGAACTTGTTCACAGAACCTTGTCTTCAAAATATTTAGAACTTGATCTTCAGAGCTATTGATCTTCAGTACATATTATTAATTATTCTAATGTTTATGCAGTGACTATTGTCAACTAATTGTTATATGTCTCAGGCTAAATGCTATATATGTGTTTTGCTCGTTGTACTCTGAACTTCCTGAAGTTGTGGTTAACGCTTTAATACTCAAATTTTACTTTTATCTTTGAATAGTTTTCATTCATGTTTAAATTTAACTGATATGTGTAGAGCGGTGGAGGAATAAAATGAAATCAAACATAATTTACTTGTAAAAATTCAAAGTTTTAGTTTCCAAGAGTAAGGATATTACTTGTGCTTTTTGATATTATATTATTTGTGTGTATTAGTGATATAAATATATGAAAATATTTATAGTGGCGAAAACAACCCGACAACCATTATTGAGGATACTATGTTATGAGATATATGTTCTATATTTGTATTCGGAGACATTACAAATGGATGAATGAAGAATAAGGTATTATCTTAATCCATATACATACATATGTATATTTCTTAAGTTAATTTTGTTGATGTTAGCTTATCATAATTTAAATTTTGTTCTAATTATAGGAGTTGAATGACATAATACCATACTCACAAAAAGATATAGATGACATCCGATCATGAAGGGTCGGTGTCTTATTATATTATCTTGAATCTCACAAGAAGATATAGTTTTTATTGGTTGTTATAAGCTTAATTTGTATATATTAAGAAGTTTTTTCATTTTTATGTGCAAATATGTAAATGTGTATTTTGTATTGATGAGAACAATATAAAATATATAGACCACAAATTTTAGACCATTTAGCAATAATCAATTCATCATGTGAAATATTTAATTCTCCATGTTCAACTCTAGTGTAATAGCCTAGATCATCAAACATACTTATAGATAACAAAATATATTTGAGTTCTGGAACATACCTCACATTATGAAGAAGAAGCTCACATTCATCAAACATCTTCAGAAGTTGTTCATCAGAACATTGTCTTCAAAATATTCAGAACCTTGATCTTCAGAGTATTCAAAACTTGTTCATCAGAACCTTGTCTTCGGATTCTTTAGAATCTTAGAGCAAGGGAGCATAGAATCTTGAAAGCTTGAGAAGCCTTCAGAAGCTCTACCATCAAAGTCACAATCAGAAGCTTTAAAAGCTAACGTTCATCAGAACCGATGTTTTAGAAGCATTCTATACTTTGTAATATCCACTTGTACACTCAGTGTGTTGAGTCCAGAGTATGATGATGTCGCACATCATATCTTCATAGTCAAAACTTGTTAGCAAAAGCTACACATTAAAGAAAACCATTAGGGGTACTAAATTGTTACATAATCACCCATATATTGTTATCATCAAAACTAAATGTCAGATGCATAATCAAATCTTATTTTTACATAACTGATTTATAAAAATAAATCCTCAAAGCATGCATATTGTATTCAAAGCTTTTGGCTAGTGGTATTTTAAAGAATTTTAAAAATTTTCAAATGAAGATTTTCCCTTACTAGAATCGAAGAAGTTTCATACTTTAACTACAAAGCAATTTAGTTTATAATTTACCATAAATATTCAGTTTCATTTATTTCATGGATCCTTCTAATTGCGCCTTTCACCTTCTTTATCGTGTGTTTACGGTTAGCAAATTTGACGTAGTTGATATCACAGACCTTAAACTTTTTGAGAATATCATATTTTCTTATGTGATTCTAGTGTTCAACATTGAACCAAATGTGAGCTCCTCCAATTATATTCAATATATTCAAAATAACAAAAAAAACCCGTCTCCACGAGGATTATAATTTAACAAGAAAATTATGTGCGAAATTTAGTAATTAAAGGGGATTTGTTGAAAAATTAGTACTAAAATAAGAGTTTAAAAAGATGAATTCAAGGCGAGAAAGGCGATTAGGACTTATTATCGAATCCCCTTATTTCTACCTATTGATGAACTGTGTATCTATTGAGTTTCAATAATATTATTATCTCATTGCAAATTAACATAACTGATAAGTGCATTTTGTAGTTATTTTTGTATATTTTTTTGTTGCACTTATCGGCTTTTTGTTGTTAATATCGTGGAATAAACCCGACTTTTATGTAAATACGTTTAGTTTGTGTTTATTTGTGCTTTTATTTACATAGTGTATCGTTTGATGTTTTTCCATTTATTTTATAGGTATTTGTTGCATTCTGGAGCATCGAGAAATAAGGTATCAAAGGCACGGCTCCAGATGCGCGTTTTCGGAATAAAAGACCATTTTTTCCCAAGAGAGCTCGCTTAGAGCGCAGAGGCCACTAAGCGCGAGTGCGCTCAGCGTATTTTGTAGCGCGCTGCTTGCGTTTGGACAATTTGGCAGAACCATTATTTTGAAGCCCGCTTAGCGTGGATAGCACATTTAACGTGATTTGATGTGTAAAATAAGGAAGTCCCGCTTAGTGTGACAGGCCCGCTTAGCGCGGTCTGCTGAGATTTGTTTTATAACTTTCATTTCAATTTATTTTTAGGCATGGTTTTGGGGAAGTTTTTGCTCCCAACTCCATCAATCTTTAATTTTGTTAGGATTAGCTTAGATAATAACTATGAAGCTTACATACGGATGATCCAAGATGGATTTCTCTTCCATTGGTGTTGACAAACCGGTAGATTTGTGGTTCATTTATCTTTTTCTTTGTGTATTCTCTATTAGTTGAGTTTATATGTATATTTTCTTTGAACTCATGTATATTTGTCGCTCTTGGCGTTATATAAAGCTTGCTTTACAAATCTTTGTCGATTGTTATCCTTGATTTTTGCTCTATGATAGGGATTTGAGTTGTTATAGACATATACTACTTATATTCTTATCTAGGATGATTATCTAATAGTGTCTGAATTCTAGAGATAGATTTAGCGCTATTGTTCACTTCGGGTGTCTGAGATTAATGCCTCAGTGTTTTTTGAGTCGCTCTGAGAGATCGTCGATGCAAGCGAGTACGGTTGACTTCTGTGTTATTGAGGTGGTTGAGAGATTGCTACCGAGGTGATGCAGTCGGCCTATCAATTTGGGTTAGAAATGACTTAGGTTATGAGTGACATGTGATGATATTGATGAATATTGTAGGTTTAGTATAACAGGTCAATAGGTTTAAGTCTGTGAGAAGTAGTATATATGCATGCTTGATAAGTTATTCCTTTTTCCTTTTTTTTACATTCATTTTCTGTTGATAACAATTTAATTTCAACCCATTTATCTCCAAACTCATTAATGATAGAATTGTCGGACAACGAATCAATAACCAATCTCCGTGGTCATGATACGATATAACCTATATCACCCGATAAATTAATAACTTACTTTTTGCTTGCCACTTTACCTCAGTAACAAAATGGCGTCATTGTCGGAGATTGGTTCTATTGTTTTGCATTGCGATAATTCTTTTGTTTTTAAGTTTTGTAATTAATGTATATGTTGTATAGAAATTGTACATAAATTTGTATATGATTATCATATTTGTGAATTTTACATGTCTTACATACTTGTGAATATATGTGTTTTTCTTTGTTGTGTGGATGTTAGGACACTTTCTTTAGGTTTGTGCGGTGTGACAATACCATGTCATGACGAGAGGAGGTTATTATCTTGCACAATAACGACATCGAGCTTACGACGTAAAACAAGCATGTTTTGTTTGTATTCGCTTATGTATGTGTTGACTTGTGTTTTAACAAGTTAAAATTGGACCTGTTTTAAATTTCCAAAATTTTCACTTTTCAACTTGTCAATTCACTTTCACCCGTTAGTTTTATCATGTCAATTTTTGTTTTTCTGCAAGCTTGTCGTGTTTAGCTTATGGAAGTGTGTTTGTATGTTATAAATATTATACATGTGTTTGAGATTGTGTAGGTGAATGTGGAGGCTACACTGCTGTCTGTTAGACTGGTTTTTACTACTCTGGTGTAGCGCGCTTGACCGCGCTTAGCGCGCCATGCTGTGCTTAGCCAGTGAATTCTTTTTAATTTTTCGCTTGGTTTTTCTTTTTCCCACTTCCACCTACGCTTTAAATAGTAAATAAAATTAGTATAATTAATTCTTTTGGTGTTGATTGGACTCAAATTTTGGTAAGATAGCTTGAAGTCGCATTTGGTGATTTTCCAATTTTGAGTGTGTCAACTTGCGAATGCGTGGTAATGATTGTGTTAAAGTTTTGTACACGTTCGAGGTATATGTTTATCGCTTTCTATACCTTAGCATACTCATGATACTTAGACTTTTTAAAATTTTTATGCCATTCATTATTTTGTATACTTATTCATTTATGAATCACTTTAGTTCCTACCCTTTTTATGAGGTAGCTTTGCATTATTCACATATGTTGGAGAGCACAACTCTTTTTTTAACTGGATTTTATTATGCTTAATATTTTGTTTGTGTTGATTGTATGAAAGCTTGAACATGATCAAAGCATTTTTTTTGTTTCATTTTAAGCACATCTACCTTAGTCAAATAGTCAATTCACCTTGTGAGTGTATGATTATTAGTAACCTGTTTTATCCCTTTTTGTCGATATCCATGTTGTTTTTGCTAAATGCTTGTCTATGAGTGTTTAGTTCATTTTTTTGTATGAATATTGATTTTTTGTTTCCTTGAACCCTCAACCATTATTTTGGTTTGAATGTTTACCTTACCTTAGAAGGTAGGGAGTATTCACATTATGATGATGGTTGAATTCAAGTTGGGGAGAGGAATGTTTATGTGCTTATGTTGTGATTGCTATGAGGTTGTGAAAAGAAAAGAAAAAAATCATAACCGTCATCTATCATAGATACTTGTTAAAGACCCTAAATCAGGAACAAGAACCCTCTCATCTTTCTTCTCTGCTCCAGTAAAGTATCACAAACCACCCAAATCAGAAACTTTAAATCAGGAACAAAAACCCTCTCCTCTTTTGTCTCGAAGAACCTTCTTTATCCCCATCAGCTCTGAAAAATCAATAAAAAATTAGCAAAACTGAATTATTTTTTTGGATCCAGATCTACAAATTTACATATATACTAAACTTGATAAGAAAATCTCTTGATAATAAAAGAAAGAGAGAGAGAAAAGAAGAAATATCAAAATATTTGTTGTAGTACATCCATAATCTGCAAGAGGAAGATGAAGAAGGATAGAAAGATGAAGAACCAGAGAAAGAGAAAGATGTGATTGCGGCTAGAGTTTTGCTAAATAAATTCAAACTAAAAATTATTTGAATAATAAAACTAAAAAAAATTAAGTAATAAATTCATGTCATATTCCAACTCAACTTCTTATTTTTTTATTTGTAATATTTAAATCAATATGAAATAAAAAAATTCCAACTCAACCATCAAAAGTCAAACAAGGTATGTTTTAACGTTTTTTAACAAAATTAACGGAAATGACTAAAATATGTATCGGAATATAAATTAATAAACTACTTTATAATGTTTTTTATTTGAGAGATTAAAACGAAATTTTAATTAAAATTAAGAAATCAAAATATATAGTAAACCTTTAGAATTTGACATAACTCATTCTGATAAAACCTGATTGTAATTGTGGTGGGGATATTAATCTATATAAACTTTTTACAAATTCTGTTTATATTCAATGTGAGACTCAACTTTTTTTTATATTGTTGTTATAATTCTCTAAATCGTTTTAGATTACACAAATTAAAAATCAAATAAATATTCTTTTAAATAATCTAATATGAATTTAAAAAGGGATTTAGAATGATGTATAATGATGTATAATTCAAATTGAGAATCTAGTTGTTTCAATAAGAAGAGTACATTCATGTTTTAGTTAATATTTAAATATATTTATGTCCTTATAAATATTTATTTATCACTTTAAGTGTTTGTATGTATATTTTCTTTGAACTCATGTATATTTGTCGCCCTTGGCATTATATAATACTTCCTTTATAAATCTTTGTCGATTATTATCCTTGATTTTTGCTCTGTACTAGAGATTTGAGTTGTTATAGACATATATTGCTTAGATTTTTATCTAGGATGATTATCTAATAGTGTCTGAATTTTAGAGATAGATTTAGCATTGTTATTCACTTAGGGTGTCTGAGATTAATGCCTATGTGTTATTTATATTGCTCTGAGAGGTCTTCGATGCAAGCGAGCACGATTGACTTCTGTGTTGTTGAGGTGGTTAAGAGATTGCTACCAAAGTGATACAGTCGGCATATCAATTTGGGTTAGAAATGACTTAGGTTGTGAGTAATATGTGATGACATTGATGAATATTGTAGGTTTAGTATAACAGGTCGATAGGTTTAAGTCTGTGAGAAGTAGTATATATGCATGCTTGATAAGTTATTCCTTTTTCCTTTTGTTTACATTCATTTTATGTTGATAACATTTTACTTTCAACCCATTTATCTCCAAACTCATTAACGATAGAATTATCGAACAACGAATCAATAACCAATCTCTGTGGACACAATACGATATAACCTATATCACCTGGTAAATTAATAACTTATTTTTTACTTGCCGCTTTACCGCAACAACAATAGCCACCACACACAATTCTTTGGTGTGTAGTTTACTAAGTTAGACAATAATTTCCTAATTCCTTAGGCTTATCCAAAGATAAATTAGGCATTTTAAGCGTGTTAGTTCATTAACAACAACTTCTAAATTTCTATTCCCATTTCATTACAAAGTAGAATAAATTTCCTAGTTCATATTGAATGTGTGAAAAACACTAGAAAGGGGGGGGGGGGGGGGTTGAATTGGATTTTAAATAAAAACTTTTCTTTTAATAAATTATTCCCCTTTAATTAAAATACTTTTTCCTTCACTCTTGATAATAACAATATTTAAGAACAGGAAATAAAGAACAACGTATATTTATACTAGTTCACTTGAAAACTATCAAGCTAGTCTAATCCACCCCCAAAGGTGATTTTACCTCTCTCATTCGAGAATTTAATCTAATAATCCAACTGATTATTACAATGCACAAGCTACCCGCAAGTGACTAATAACCTCTAAGACACACAAGTCCTAGACTTCTTAAGGATACGGACCTAACCAGTCCTTTAAGAAAAATCAAACCTCTAAGACACACTAGTCCTAGTCTTCTTAAGGATACGGACCTAACCGGTCCCTTAAGAAAATCAAACAACTGTTTGAATACAAGTTTTGTTTACAATAATATTGCTTCTACACAAGCTGAATTTGTAAACTATTTTAAGAACAATAGACAAAAAATGTGAAAGCTATGAATAGTGCTTGTGTGTGGATATTCAGTGAAAATTCACCACTTCCTTTCTTAGTCTTCAAGCCTTTATATAGCCAATAAAATAATATATCCGTTGAGGAGTATTCTTGGGATTTCCAGAAACATTGAGAGCTTGAAAAATCACGTGGGGGACAAGATAGTGGAATGAAACGTTGATTGTACCATATACTATTTGTATCATGTTAACGTTATTTTCTTTCCTTCTGCACTTCAGAGGCTTATGCAAGCATGGGTTTAGAAGCGAGAACATAACATAAGGTCATCAAAACTTCAAGTCTTCAGAACAACGTCTTCAGAGTCTTCAGCACTTGGTCGTAATAACCTTTTCTTAGAACCTTGGATCTTCAGAACTGCAAGTCTTTAGCACTTCTGTCTACAATGTCTTTAGCACTTGGTCTTTAGAATCCTTTTCTTAGAACCATGGGTCTTTTGAACTTCAAGTCTTCGGAGTATTTAGAACTTCGTCTATCAGAATATTCAGCACTTGGTCTTGAGAATCCTTTGTCTTCAGAAATATTAGTCTTCAACATGTGGACTTCAGTAGAAACTTCTGTCTTCAGATCTTCTGATTGGTTTCTTTAGAACATGTTGTCTTCAGAAACATGAGTCTTTAGCATCTGGACTTAAGTAGAAACTTCTGTCTTCATATCTTCTATCTGGTTTTTTTAGATTTCATATCAGAGTTACACTTCAGAGTCTTCTGGAGTGTCTTGCTACTGTTCATCAGAACTTGTGTAGCACAGAAGCGGAACTAATTCTCTTCTAATGTCTTGGCCACTCCATCCATTAGAAATAGAACCTGTTTGTTAAATACTCAAAAATAACAAATATTAGAGTATCAAAATTGTTCATACAAACATACTCATTTGTTATCATCAAAACTCATAGATGACATTGCAGAATCAAATCTTGTTCTAATACATATATGATCAAATTATTGGACAAACATTATGAATTAAATTATGCTGAAAAATGCTCATTTCTTCGGAAGTTCTTTACAATTTCTTCAATAATTTCATTAAGTGCTTATTTCTTCCTTGTATTAGATTTTTGCTTATTTCTTCACTTTTTGACTTTGTTTTTGGTCATTATTCTTCCGAATTTATCTGAATTTTCTCATAAAAATCACTTAATAACGACTGTCATCATATCCCTTTATATGAATTCTTCGCAATATACCCTCTTACACACAACACTATTTAATTTGTTGCATAGAAATAAATGATGGATGATATATAATTCGATCAATAGGCTCTAATACCATATTATAATTTAGAATTGACATAATTAGTTCATAAGTCCCTTAACTTTAAGCGAAGTTTCGCTTTGGTCCCCGAACTAAAAAACGTTACATAATGATCACTTAACTTCACTTTCGTTTAATCATTTGATCCTTTTTGTTAGTTTTGGTAAAAAAACGTTAATTATAGTTAAGGTGGCATGACAACTAAGATACTGAATCACCAAATTAATTAAAAAAATTAGTATTTTATTTAATATTTCTAATTTCATTGTTTTTTATTCTATATTTTTGCATTTTTTTTTGTTAGTTAGGATAAGTTTATTTCTAGATTATTATTAGGTTATTATTATTAATTTGTTGTTACCATTAATATTATTATTATTTTTGGGTCTATTTTATAGTTCATCGAGTCGGCAAGAAAAAGTTCCAATTGAAACCAAATCAAATTGTAGGTTCCTTCATACTAAAACCAATATCGAAAAGCTTGATCTAGCACAAAATTAATACAAATCATGTACAAAATCAAATTCTTTTACTACATTTATATCAACACCAAAATATTCTCAAAATGAATGAATCAAAGTTAATAATATGTAAAAAGTATAACAATTCTTTTCTTTTTATAATATGTAAAAAGTATCTGAACTGCAACTTTATTGCCTTCTTTTATCTGACCACTCTAAAAATATCCAAAATCTATCACAGATCTCATATTCCAACCCATGCTCCAATAATAAAAAATGTCAAAACCTTGTTCATATATTCTTTCAAACAACGAGTGTCCTCACTCCTTGCTATGTTCTTAACCATAATCAACTTGTCCTCCTTTTAAATAATAGAATAATTTCTATATCCTGAGAAAAAAAAATCATAACCGTCATCTATCATAGATACTTGTTAAAGACCCTAAATCAGGAACAAGAACCCTATCATCTTAAAAAAATCATAACCGTCATCTATCATAGATACTTGTTAAAGACCCTAAATCAGGAACAAGAACCCTATCATCTTTCTTCTCTGCTCTAGTAAAGTATCACAAACCATCCAAATTAGAAACTCTAAATTAGGAACAAAAACCCTCTCCCCTTTTGTCTCGAAGAACCTTCTTTATCCCTATCAGATCTGAAAAATCAATAAAAAATTAGCAAAACTGAATTATTTTTTTGGATCCAGATCTACAATATTTACTAAACTTGATAAGAAAATCGCTTGATAATAAAAGAAAGAGAGAGAAAAGAAAAAATATGAAAATATTTGTTGTAGTACATCCATAATCTGCAAGAGGAAGATGAAGAAAGATAAAAAGATGAAGAACAAGAGAAAGAGAAAAATGTGATTGCGGCTAGAGTTTTGCTAAATAAATTCAAACTAAAAATTATTTGAATAATAAAACTAAAAAAAATTAAGTAATAAATCTAAAAAATTCATGTCACATTTCAACTCAACTTCTAATTTTTTATTTATTTATAATATTTAAATCAATATGATATAAAAAAATTCCAACTCAACCATCAAAAAGTCAAACAAGGTATGTTTTAACGTTTTTTTTAACAAAACTAACATAAATAACTAAAATGTGTATCAGAATATAAATTAATAAACTAGTTTATAACGTTTTTTATTTGAGAGATTAAAACGAAATATTAATTAAAATTAAGAAACTAAAATATATATTAAACCTTTAGAATTTGATATAACTCATTTCGATAAAACCTGATTGTAATTGTGGTGGGGATATTAATCTATATAAACTTTTTACAAATTCTGTTTATATAAACTTTTTACAAATTCTGTTTATATTCAATGTGAGACTCAACTTTTTTATTTATATTGTTGCTATAATTCTCTAAATCGTTTTAGATTACACAATTTAAAAATCAAATAAATATTCATTTAAATAATCTAATATGAATTTAAAAAGGGATTTAGAATGATGTATAATGATGTATAATTCAAATTGAGAATCTAGTTGTTTCAATAAGAAGAGTACATTCATGTTTTAGTTAATATTTAAATATATTTCTGTCCTTATAAATATTTATTTATCACTTTAAGTGTTTATATGTTTTAATTATATATATTATTTTATTTTGTCTTTTTTCGAATGTTTGTTTTTAAAATTGCAATTATTTTTATGTAGTTTTGGAAAATTTTCAAATTTTCTGTTTGTTTTCTAGTTACATTCTTACTACAGTAAAAAGTAACCATTCATAGCTTCAAACTTCTCATTCCCATTTATTTCAACTCCTCTACTTTTATATTTTAAAATTAACATACTCATAAATATATTTTAAAAATATAAATTATTTACCTAACATATATAAAAATATATATTTTTTGTTAATAATGTTGTCATGAGTAATATTCTAAAAATCATATTTTTAATGTTTGAAACAAACAAATCCTTAATATATTATTTTAAAATTTTCAAAATTTACTGATTGTAATTGATATTCATAGTATGAACAAAATTATTTAAAATAAAGAATAAAATGAATAGTAATAATATAGATATTTGTTTTAATAATAATAATTTTATAAAAATAAATATAAAACTCAAATAACTAAAATTAAAAGGTAATATATTTATAATAAAAATATTAGGAAAAAAACAACCGAGACTAAAAACAAAAATCATAGATTTTTAACTTAAAAAAGATTTAAATATTGCATTCTTTATTTTGGCTAAAAAAATATAATATACATCTTATTAATTTATAAAGTAAAGTTCTTAAAAGTCACTTGTTGATATTTTTTCTTCATAAAAAGTCACTTGTTAATATCTTTTTCTATTATGTCCCCTTTGTTCCACAAAAATGTGACAAGGCTACATAATTTCATTCTTTTTATTTCCCAAGACTTTGGAGGCAGAGTATTGTTTACCTTAATTCTACCAAGTCATCTATCTAGCAAGTCACCAACCAAGTGAGAGAGAACAAGAACCTCACTTCCCATCCACTCATTCTTCTATTCTACTTCTCAAACAAAAAAAGATTTCCATAAATTCTATGGTTATAAAATTTTCATTTGGAAATAAAACAAAATAAGTTATTACTATATATCTCTTTTCACACATGTTACCACCCAATTGAAGAAATATGGTTGAATTTTCCATGCATATACATACATGATACATGAATGGTACCATAGCCTTATCCAATAATATTATAAAACCAGTGTGCCAATCAAAACCACTACCACAAAGAAATAACAATAAAATAAAACAATATCATCCCCACCACCATATCAAATACTTCCTTCCTATTTACCTTCCAGAACTTTCCTAACAAAGAACCAACCTCATCACACACACATGTCACTTTCACCCACTTGCTATTCAAGGAAAAGATCTTCAATAAAATATCACAATATTGCTTCTAATATATCTAGAAACTTCCTAATAATACTCTCTTTATTAATTTTTTTTCTCACTACACTTCACTCTCTCTTCCTATATAGCCCCTCACAACACTTCCTCCATAGCTTTCTTCAATTAATAGCAAACACAATTACAATTCAATTTTTCTATCCAAATTCTCCAATGCTTCCATTTTTTCACCTTCATCTTCTTCTCCTCATCATCATCAATTTCACCAAATCATTTCCTTTTCTTTAATATGCGCATTTTCACTTCTCTCTGTTTTCTGTAAACATCATCAAATCAATCGAATTCGAAAACAATCTTCAAATTTTAGGTTTGTGATTTATAAAAATGAACTATCTGTATCCAGTGAAAGAGGAGTATTTGGAATTCGAAGCAAGCTCGTCGACAACATCAATGGTTGGTGTTCCACGACCAATGGAGGGTCTTCATGAAGTTGGACCACCACCATTTCTTACAAAAACTTTCGATGTTGTTGAGGATCCCACAACTAGTCACATAGTTTCATGGAACAGAGACGGTGTTAGCTTTGTTGTTTGGGATCCAAATGCTTTCTCCAGAGACCTTCTTCCTAGATACTTCAAACACAACAATTTTTCAAGTTTTGTTAGACAACTAAACACTTATGTAAGTATATTCTTCTTTCCCATTAATCAACATTAATCAAAATCAACATTTCACTAATACCCCAATTCCATCTTTTCTTTGTTCCAAAAAAGAAGAACCATATACAATATTTTTTTATTAATAAAGTCAACAGATATTTTCATTGTTGAGTTGCTCTATTTATTACATTATTTTTTAACTCAATAAAATATACTATTATCTGGAATTGTACTATACTATATAAATATAGTAACACTGGATTTCTCTATTTTTTTGGTATATTACCATTCTGCCATTACCTATAAAGAAAGGAGTTCGACATTTTGTGTATTTATTTAATTTCTGATGAGTTTTGGTTTTGTACTATTCGATGTGGGACTTAAGATTTTCGATTACAGGGTTTTAGAAAAATCGATCCTGAAAAATGGGAGTTTGCGAATGAAGGATTTGTGAGAGGGCATAAGCATCTTTTAGCAAACATTAAGAGGAGGAGACAAACATCACAGCCTAGTGTTTCTTCTTCTTCATCTCAACAATCATCAGTTGGTCAATGTGTTGAATTGGGTCGTTATGGATTAGACGAAGAAATCGATCATTTGAAGCGCGATAAACAAGTGTTAATGATGGAGCTTGTGAAGCTCAGACAGCAACAGCAGAACACAAGATTTTGTCTTCAAGCTATGGAGGAGAGGCTAAGAGGGACAGAGATTAAGCAGCAACAAATGATGGCTTTTTTGGCTAGAGCTATGAGAAATCCTGCTTTTATTCAGCAGTTAATTCAACATAAGGAAAGGAGAAAGGTGATTGAAGAAGATGTTACTAAGAAGAGGAGAAGGCCTATTGAGTATGGTGAATCAAGCAATAGTGTTGAATTTGGGTTTGGGTTTCAAGTTTCAGAGTTGGAGGTTTTGGCTATGGAAATGCAAGGTCTTGGAAGAGGTGGTGGAGAACAAGAACAAGAACAAGAACAAGAGGAAGAGAATGAGGTATTTGAGACTAATGAGAATTTGAATAAAGAACTTGATGAAGGGTTTTGGGAAGAACTTTTTAGTGAAAAATTTGAGAGTGAGTTAGATATTTTATATTCTCAAAGTATTGATGAAGATCATGTCAATGTATTGGCTAATCGCTTTGGTAACTTGGGTTCAAGCCCGAAATGAACTACTTTGAATCAATGTTAACATTCTTCGCATATGTGATTTGAAACTCGGAAATTGGTTCTCTTTCGGACTCGAATTTGTAGCAGCATCATCATGGTTGGAAACTTGGTGTGACAGTAAATCTACCAAGGAGAAATATTTGTGGAAACCGTTTAACTTTTGGTGTTTCTAACTCTTATAATATATGTGTCCTTTTGTTGTAGTAACAGGTTGTTGAAACTTTGGTTTCTCATGTTTGTGATCTCTTTGATATTAGGTAGGTTTTGCAGAGCTGTTGAATGGACAAGAACCTCTGATAGTTCATAGAGATGATTATTTACTCTCAAGGTTCAGTATTTTGTTAATTCAATGTCATTTCATTTCGAAGAAGAAAAAAAAAATGATGTAATAAATGTTCATCATGTCAACAAAGATATGGTTTTTGTTTGTGGGTTTTAATGTTTTTAGTAATAATAATGTTACCTTAACAAATGTAGATTGATTCAGAAGATGTAGAATGGTACGAAGTAGCTGATGAATGATGATCAAGAATCATAACTGAATTTGCACTTTTTGATTGAAGATCCTAATGGTGTCGGTTTGATATTTTTCTTCCCTATAAACTTAACAATTGGTTGTACTTTTGTAATGTGGTGAGAAAAGTTAAGAAATTCATCATGGTGAAAAACAAAAGAAGAAGTGAAAAATCTTTATATTGAATCACTTGAGAAACTACAACAATGCAAAGTGCCTTATATACAAAGTAGAGATGGTGCACTGTAGGGTACGTATGCTAGCATGCATGCAATAGACATAACAGAAAACGGTTATGTTAGTTACAACAATGAAACTAACAAATTAACAGGGCTAAACTTGTAAAAATAGCTAGCTTAATGAAGCTGATCAGCTAACTCCACTTGTTTCTCATTCTTCAATATCTTAACAAAAAAAGAGGCATATCCATCAACAGTATATCTCATTCTTATAAAAAATTAATTATTTTAATTTCTAAGCATTAAATACAACTATTTCCAAAAAAAAAAAATATTTTTAAACTCTTAATTACTGTCTTTGATACACTAGTTAGCATTTTTCATAAAATAATATATTTTAGAGAGAAATAGTAATGAACTGAAGAGAGATATACACAAAATTACCAATTCACAGTACGATTAGAATAAAATTTAGTTTGATTATTTAAAAAATGTAAATATTATTGCAACTCTGTCTCTATCTCAAATTTTAGATTTTAAATTGCATTAATAATTTCTTTGCATATTATTTATGTTATATATTTTTCTACCATCTGCAAACTATTACACAAATATTCAATAAACTTAATACTTGATAAACTTTTTTAATTTATGTAAAGACATGTATAGTATGTGATAATATAATCCTATGAAAAATAAATTAACAGTTAGAATTATTCTCTATTTGAAATTTTCTAAGAAAATGTTTGCATGAAAATAGTTGATAGGAAATATATGAAGTGCTGTGTGGACAGAAAGTGTTGATGTATGTGGCTACTAATCATATTAATGAGATACGGAATTTGGAGAGAAATAGAGATAGAATGAGAATTTTGAATGTTTTTATACCTAACATAATACTAAAAACAATCAACAAAAAATGCGAATTGTTGTTTCACTCTTTAGCATTAAAAACATGTATTGGACAAATTCTTTGGTACATGTAAGTTTTGGTTAGGTACGTCTATTTTAGTGTAAATAAATTTCAAATTTTAATTTATTTTAAAATAAAATAATATTACAACATAACATAGTATTGAATATTATTATTTTATTAGATAAAAGTATTGATTTCCAATTAAATTTAAGGGTATTGAAGTGTTCCTCTATTTTAATTTCAATCTTAGTGTTGTTTATATATGTTAAATTGTACTTCCTCCGGTCTCATTTATAAGAAAAAATTAACTTTTTAGATATATTAAATAAGTAATGTATTTGGACAATATATTGTCCAAATACATTATTTATTCAATGTATATAAAAAGTTAATTTTTTCTTATAAATGAGACCGGAGGGAGTAATTCATAGTGTCGAAAAGATTAGATTTGTTTAGAATTAAATAGATTTGATTTAAGTTTAGAATAAATTAGATTTGATTTAGTAACAAAATAGATATTTTGGGCTTTGAGCTTAGGGTGCAATTTCAGTTATAAATAGAGAAAGTAATCTCTATTTTTTGTAATCAAGTCAATTAAGTTGTATTCACAGAATTTGCAGTTGCAAGTAAATAACAAAGTTTTTCACAGTTTGTGGGCAGAGAGGAACTCTGCAGAAAATAATTGTCTTATTTCTTTTCTTGTTTTTCTCATAATTCATTGTCATTGAAGTAGAAATTCATCATATATTTGGTGAATTTCCAACATCTGATATCAAGAGCTTTGTTTCGATTCGAGGGAAGTGTCAATCAAGAACGATTGAAGAATTCACAATGGCAAATTATGGGAATACAAATTATCCAACAACTCTACCAATTCTAAAAGTAGACAACTATGAGAATTGGTGTAAACAGATGAAACTCTTATTTAGATGTCAAGGTCTTTGGGACCTTGTAAAAGATGAAGTCGAAGTGCTTGAAGAAAACGCTTCAGAAGAAGAAAAGAAGAAACACATAGAAATTGAGAAGCTGAATTATAAAGCGCTCTTTATAATTCATCAATGTCTGAGTCCAGAAAACTTTGAAAAAGTGAGTGATTCAGAATCTGCAAAAGAAGCTTGAGACGTTCTTGAGAAGTCCTTTGGTGGTGCAGTAAAGGTGAAAGAAGTGAGGTTACAAACTCACAAGAGAACGTATCAATTGCTTCAGATGGAAGATAGTGAGAGCATATCTGATTTCTTCACTAGAGTTACAAAACTAGTGAATCAAACCAATACACGTGGAGAAACATTAACAACAAGAGTTATTGTTTCGAAGATTTTGAGATCTTTAGCTCCTAAGTTCGACCACATAGTGGTGGTGATAGAAGAGGGGAAAGACTTGTCAAAATTGACAAAGGAATAGCTTCAAGGGACGCTTGAATCTCATGAACAAAGAATGAATAAAAGAGCTGCAGGAAAATCGAAGAGTGATGTGGCTTTGCAGGCACATTCAGTAAAAGAAACCAAAGGCAAAGGAAAATGTTTTGATAGAGGTAGAGGCGGATACAACAAATCGAATGGTAGAGGAAACCATACCGAAGAAAACTTTTCGAATCAAAGAAGACCATACCAAGGCAACCAAAGAGGTGGTATTGCAAATAGAGGAATAGGTGGTTGTCGAAAACCTGATAAGAGTCACATTTAATGTTACAATTGTCAGAAGTATGGTCACTATTCGAGTGATTGTCCAGAAAAACGAAAGAATCAAGAAAGTGATGCAAAGCTTATAAAACATGAAGAAGAAGAGATGGTCTTGGTGATCACAATAAAAGATGAAGATAAATTCAAGGACCAATGGTATTTGGATTCAGGATGTTCATCACATATGTCTGGAAGGAAAGACTGGTTTGTCAACATAAAGCCCTCAATGAAAAATATGGTAAAATTTGCAAATGACAATACCCTAGCAGCTGAAGGTATTGGTGATGTTATGATTATGAGGAAAGATGGCAAGATGCCAGTAATTTCCAATGTAATGTACATACCAGGCATGAAGAGAAATTTTCTCAGTATAGGAAAGTTGGTCGAAAAGAGTTATAAAGTGTCAATCGAAGATAAGATGATGAGAGTCGTTGATTCAAATGGGAGATTAATCTTGAAGGCTTCTATATCTCAGAATCGAACCTTCAAGATTGAACTAAATGTGATGGAGCACAAGTGCCTTTCGACTGTAGCTAGCGGAGATGAATGGATATGGCATTATAGACTAGGCCATCTCAACTTTAGAGACATCAGAGATTTGAAGAGAAGAAATATGGTTTCAGGATTGCCAGAAATCGTCATTCCAAATGAGGTATGTGAGGAATGTGTGCAGGCGAAGCAACACAAGAATAGCTTCAACAAGGATGCAGGAAGTAGGTTGAAGGCTAGTCTTGAAGTCATATACTCTGATATATGTGGACCAATCTAGGTGGATTCGATGGGAGGTAACAAATACTTTGTTACATTCATAGATGATTTCAGTCGAAAGCTGTGGACTTGTCTGATCAAGAAGAAAACTGAAGTGATCAAAGTATTTACCAAGTTTAAGTCTATGTTCGAAAGATAAAGTGGTCGAAAGCTCAAAGTTTTGAGAACTGATGGTGGTGGAGAATATGTGTCGAAAGACTTCGACAGACTATGTGAAAAGGAAGGGATTATGCATGAGGTGGTGCCACCCTATACTCCACAAAAAATGGAATTGCAGAAAGGAAGAATCGAACCATCATGAATATGATGAGAAGTATATTGAAAGACAAGAATTTACCTAAAGAGTTTTGGGATGAAGCTATTTCGACTGCAACATACATTTTGAACAGATGTCTTACAAAGAAGCTAGAAGGAATTACTCCAGAAGAATGTTGGTCTGGTGTGAAACCTAGCTTGAGTCATCTGAAGGTATTTGAATCTATTGCACATAGACATGTGCCAGATCAGTTGAGAAGAAAACTTGATGACAAGTCAAGTAAAATGATTCTAGTTGGATATCATTCGACAGGAGGCTACAAGTTGTTCGATCCAATGAAAAGGCAGATTGTGATCAGTAGGGACGTGATCATAGATGAGTTTAAAGAATGGGATTGGACTGAAAATGTTAAGAAAGATTCAGTGGGAATCCTATTCGAAGAACCAGAAACTCGAATCGAAAGAGAAGAGGAACCAGCAGATATACCAAGTACAAGCAGACCTCAAAGAACAAGACGTATGCCTGCAAGATTGAAAGATTGTGTGATTACATCAGATGATATGATAGATGATGAAGGTGAGCTGGTACATTATGCTTTCTATGCATATGTCGAACCTGTTAATGCAGTTGAAGCATTAAAGGATTCGAAGTGGGTGAAAGCAATGAATGAAGAAGTGAAGTTTATCGAAGATAACAACACTTTGTCACTTGTCGAATTGCCTCAAGGCAAGAAGGCAATTGATGTCAAGTGGGTATACAAAGTGAAAACGAATTCGAAATGGGAAGTAACTCGACACAATGTAAGACTTGTGGCGAAAGAATTTCTATAGAAAGAAGGAATAGACTTCGATGAAGTTTTTACACATGTTGCTAGGATCGAAACAATTAGGTTGGTTGTTGGTCTAGCAGAAATAAACAGTTGGCACATATGTCAGATGGACGTATAGTGTGCATTCCTAAATGGACCCTTAGACGAAGAAGTCTATGTTAAACAACCAGTTGGGTTTGTGAAATATGACGAAGAAAGAAAGGTGTACAGGCTGCATAAAGCCCTGTATGGATTGAAACAAGCTCCAAGGGCTTGGAATAAGAAAATTGATAGTTTCCTAAGGGAGAAGGAATTTGTAAAGTGCACAACTGAACATGGAGTATATGTAAGAAGAAGCAAGAATGAATTGCTTATACTATGTCTCTATGTAGATGATTTGTTGATAACAGGTAGCTGTAAAAGTGAGATCGAAGACTTCAAATGTGATCTCAGCAAGGAATTTGAAATGTTTGATTTGGGTGAGATTTCATATTTCCTTGGTATTGAATTCTACAAGAGCGGTAGAGGTTTGATGATGCATCAAAGAAGATATGTAAGATAAATTCTCAAGAGGTTTGAGATGGAAGAATGAAACTCAACTTCGACACCTGCAGAACCAAGACTGCAACTGTCGAAAGATGCAGATGAAGATGATGTTGATCCAACCCAATACAGAAGACTTATTGGATCATTGAGATATCTTTGTCATACAAGGCCTGACTTAGCATATAATGTAGGTATGGTAAGTAGATTCATGCAGAAGCCAAATGTATCATATCTAGTAGCAGTGAAGAGGATACTAAGGTATCTCAAAGGAACTTTCGATTATGGAATTTTGTTTCCTGCAGCTGATAAAGGAAAAGAATGAAATTTAGTGGGATACACTGATTCGAGTTGGTGTAGTGATGCTGAAGATCGAAAATCAACAGCAGAATATATGTTTACGCTAGGTGGTGCACCAGTTGCTTGGAATTAACAAAGGGAA
This sequence comes from Vicia faba, assembly GCA_948472305.1. Lineage (NCBI taxonomy): Eukaryota > Viridiplantae > Streptophyta > Magnoliopsida > Fabales > Fabaceae > Vicia > Vicia faba. The sequence goes on from OX451740.1 coordinate 836,478,133, forward strand.
CCAGTAGTGGCATTATCATCATGCAAAGCAGAATACATAGTTGTTTCTCTTTGTGCATGTCAAGCAACTTGGATGGTGAACTTGGTCGAAGAGATAACAAGGAAAGATCATGGAGCAATTACCATGAAAATAGACAGCATGTCAGCTATCAATCTGACGAAGAATCCAATAGCACATGGTCAAAGTAAGCACATCGAAATGAGATTCTATTATCTTCGAGAGCAGGTAGTAGATGGGAAGATGAATTTGGAACACTGCAGAACTGATAATCAGATTGCAGATATCATGACAAAGGGAGTGCAAGTCGAAATATTCAGAAGGCTAAGAGTCATGATGAATATAGATAGTTTAGACACAATGAATTAGATGGTGTGTTAAATTGTAATTCATAGTGTCGAAAAGATTAGATTTGTTTAGATTTAAATATATTTGCTTTAAGTCTAGAATAGATTAGATTTGATTTAATAACAAAATAAATATTTTGGGCTTTGGGTTTAGGGTGCAAGCTCGGTTATAAATGGAGGGAGTAACCCTTATTTTTTTTGTAATCAAGTCAATTAAGTTGTATTTACAGAATTTGCAGTTGCAAGTGAATAACAAAGTTTTCCATAATTTGTGGACAGAGAGGAACTCTCCAGAAAATAATTATCTTCTTTCTTTTCTTGTTTTTCTCATAATTCATTGTCATTGAAGTAAAAATTTATCATAGATATTTAGTGAATTTTCAACAATATCTATCTCACATTATGTAAGATTTGCATGATTTTTCTTGTTATCTAAAGAGTGCAATACATTATTTTCTTTAATCCACTATTTCATCTAATAAAAAGCGTAAAGATTGGAGGAAAAAAAAAGAAGAAAATTTACTCTTCTTTTCTTTCATATTCTCTCCATGGAGATAATGTACAATATTCATTTGTTATATATTATATCCCATTTTTACACGTATTTTCTAGATTATCAAAACAAAGCATATCATATATGTTTACAAAAAATAAATAAAAATCATAAGAATATGCAATAGGTCGTGTAAGTAGTAAGAATATAAAGGCCTTTATAGTTTACATTAGGCCCCCAAGTGTATCTTTTTCTCAAAGGATGTTTGGCCCTCTTATACCTTGGGAAAACCTATTGTAGAAACCACTTCTATCAACTCAATTTGGGAATAGATGTTATAAAACAATTTACAAACTAAATAGGCTAAAATGAACTTTTGTTACTTTATTTTTTGTAAACTAATAATTTTATTTATTTCATATATAAATTAAAAAAATATAATATCAATCTTTAAAATTTTATAAACTTAAAATGAGAAAAATGTAGTTATATAATTTAAAATTAAAATGAGAAAAATGTAAAACTCCAAAAGATCATATTTCTCTTAAAATATGTATTGGTGTCAACTTGTCAATTCAAAAAACTTTAAAAATAAAAAATTAAGACAATATTTTTAAATTTAAAATGAGGAGAACAAATTTATAAATCTAATCAAAGATATCGATTCACAATTAAATTTAAAATTTAACATTTTTAAAAATGAATAAATATAATATCACATATTCGAATCTACGCAATAATTGAATTGACTTAACATTACAATATTCATTTGTTATATATTATGTTGAACTTTTACACATATTTTCTAGATTATCAAAACAAAGCATATGATTAAACAGCAAGGCCATAAAGACCTTTATAATTTACATTAGGCCTCCAAGTGTATCTTTTTCTCAAATGTTTTTTGGGCCTCTTATATTTTGGGAAACACAAGAATTTTTTCTGCCACCCCTTAAATTTAACCTGACACCCCTTTAAGTGTTATGAATTTATTATATAAACTTGTTAAAATAAAAATAAAAAACTATTTTACTATTCTATTAGTAATATTTTGAATATTTTTGAAAAACTCTTATTCGTATCAAATATTTCTTTTAAATTACCGAATTTATGACCAATAATTATAATTATATAATTTTATCGAGTTTTTTTTGGTTATTTAACCTGACTAGAAAAAAAAACATGCATTTTTATCGGTTTTTAAAAATGTCCAGTAAAAACTCATGTTTCTCATACATTTTTATCATATATTTTAAAATTTTCGATAAAATGCATATTTCTATTGAATATTATGAAAACTCCAATAAAAATGGATATTTTTTATCATATATTTGGAATCTTCCGATGAAAAATTATATTGTGTACCTGATATAAATGTATACATTGATATCAGATATTTTGAAAAAAATCGATAAAAATGCATGCACTTTATACCGGTGATTTTGAAAAAACCAACTATTAAATTGTTGCTTAGGTTAATCGGAAATTTCAAAAAATTCGAGAAAATCATGATGATTTTCGAATTTTTAAAATATCTGGTAGTTCATATATATATATATATATATATATATATATATATATATATATATATATATATATATATATATATATATATATATATATATATATATATATATATATATTTTGTATTTGTAGTGAGGGCCAAAGGATTAAACGAGACAATTACTTCTAAGCAGCATGACAGAGTTGCAGCTGATGTAACGAGGGCTCATGCGAGGGGCTATTATGTCGTGGACTCACATATCTGAGTGGGAAGCATAGTCGTGATCGATTCTCATATGAGACAGATGGAGGCCGAGCAATTTTGTGCACCCCGCAGTATTCGACATAGAGGATCTAAAGTTGATAGATGGAACATAGATCCTGATAATGAGCCACTTGTTGAGGATGATAGGTAGATGGTGGCCAAGACAAAGGTGCCCCATTATTTTGAGACCGAGGCTTCAACTGATATAGAGGTTACTCCGTAGGAGGACACATAGGTGCCTGTTATGGGTGGTATAGAGGTTACTCCTTCGGTTGATATAGAGTTCATAACTCCGACTTTGATAGAGGTGTCTGTACACACTAACGAAGGGTTTTATAGAGGTCCCAGTGACCGTTCCGTACTCACTAGATATGTTAGTCACATGGCATTCAAATTATCGCAGGGAGATGTATATAACAGTGACATAATTTTAATCTTTTAACCAACAACTTTCATAACTACGACTTAAAGGAATATAACATCTTTATCCAACTGAAACAACTTCAAATAACAAATATTTAACGAACAACAACTTAAAGTTAAATCAACTGAATTGATAACAATAAAATAACAAGCGTTCATCCCCCCGAGTGTTACGTATCAGAGCAATGACACAAACTCAAACTACTGAAGGTAAACCACCTTCACTATGGATTATCTGCATGTTACCAACATCGGGGTAACATTCAAACATAAGGGGTGAGATATCGAATAATATAATCGGATGTAAGATAAGTATTACATTAGAACCCGTCTATGCAAAATCACCACTTCACAATGTTAAACAACATCGATCACAAAAAAACATCAACGAAATATAATAAATGATTTATCAACACAACAACTCGATAGTGAAACGTGGAATGCGACTTGTTTTTATGCACATGCATGTGGTACCAATGGAGCTCCCAACTTAGAAATATTCCAATAAATAGAGGCATCAATAAGGCATAAGCCTTCAACTTAATATTTTGCCAATCCAGGCCAACTTAACGAGCATCAGCTCCAACTTGATATGCGGTGTATGCGACAACATGATTAAATTATGTTAGACGATGTGATCGATCTAGAAGGGGGGTTGAATAGATCGTTTAAAATAATTTGTGCTTTTTTAAAATTGTTTTCAGAAAAATATGCGAAAGCTTCCTGGAATCTCCAATCGTCTAAACGATCCTCTATTGAAAAGATCGAATATACGTAACCGTATGGGATATAATGACAAAATAAGAATCAATATGTTTTACTCAATTGATCAATCACTTATACACCCTCAATGATAATTAATTATTACCAATGAATTGAATGAGATAAGCATAAGCACAATGAATAATTTGTGGATTAGTCAATTTGTCAAACACCTTGTGAGCAAAGCACCTTAGGTTTGGTTTTACTAAATTGTAGTGGTAAGTTTTCTTAGGTATCAATCAAAAGGATTGTTACCAATATTTTGAAATGAACTCAACACACTACAATTTTAATAAATTCAGATTTGACAAATTAATTTTTGTACAGTATAGTAATCAAGTATAGAGATAAAGAAAAAGCAGAAGAACACACGATTTGTTAAGGCAGTTCCCCTTGTCGTCCTCGCGTAGGATACGTATGCCCCCAATTCTAGAATCTAAAATTGAGATATTTGATATTAAGTTGCAAATGATACAAGAGAAGAGATAGTTCACAATAAAAACAAACCAATGTTGCTGATGTAATAGTCTTCTTCCATTTCCTTGGTTTGAGCAAAACCAAGTGCCAAATTCTTCAAACAAACCTCTGGTTACCCCTACATGATTAAGCAAACCCATTGTTTCTTAATCCTTTCACTCGGCTGATTTCAATCGCAAGCAATTTGACCCCAAATCAATCTTCACAATCCTCTGGTTATTGCTACTTTATTAAGCAAACCCATGTTTCTTAATCCTTTCACTCAGCTGAATTAAAATGAAGCCAAGACTTGTGAAAAAACCCCCGCACCAATAGGAATCTTGGAGGAGAAAATCCAAATGATTTTATTCAAGAACAGCCCATAATTGCTCAACCTAAATCTGAGTTGAATCCTTGATTTGAATGTTATCACCACAACAATTTTCTTGAATCAACAACCATGATTATGTGTAGATGTTGATTTTTGAGAAGAGAGGATGAAGATAATTCACACTATGTGTATCTTTCACTAGTTCTTGTTAACTGTAAATGATGATACATAATGAATATATATATATATATATATATATATATATATATATATATATATATATATATATATATATGTTACGTAATAGCCAAGACCCACAAGCATAGCAGAAAATCAGATGAGGCCAGCGAGCGGTTGACTCAACCAGAAGTAGGGGTCGACGCGATACAACCTGCACCCAGAGAGAAAACTGTTTTGAAGTGCAATGTATCAACGACTTCACGACTCGCATCGGTGCAAACTTTGAATATTTTGATTCCCAGGTTGATTCGACCGGAAGGGTCGACGTGATACATCCAGCAGTCAGAGAGAATTCCATTTTGAAGTGCAGTGCATCGACCGCTTCAGGGCTTGCGTCGATGCAAACTTTGAATATTTTGATTTCCAATTTGAGTCGACAGTAAGGGTGTACCTGACACATCCAGGGCTTGATTGAAGATGATGAGTCGACCACACATATCTTTAAGTCGACGCACAAATTGAATTTTCTCAAAAATAAGTGTTTCTGTAGATCTTTATTCCAATCATTCCAAAGCAAGATTGTTCATGGGACCAACCCAAATAGAGAGAGATTAATAATCGTTTTGACATCATTAAAATACTTATAGAGGGACTTTGCCCTCACATACTCCTCCTTTTTGATGATGGCAAAACAATGCTCAAATATGCTCCCCCTGAGTTTGTGCGTTCCGCTTGCAAGCTATATATAGTCTTCTATGTTCACTTCTCCCCCTTTGACAACATCAAAAAGAGAAAAAGCACAGGTCAAGAGTAAAAAAATATATCAAATGCAACATCATTTTCCATTTGGAACAAAAACACCAACAATCATTCACATAAAATAAAATTAGTACGAATCATAAAATGCAATAATTAGACATATGTATGTAGAATATTACAAACCAGTTAATAAGGATAAGTGCATGAGGTTATCAAAAGAAGAGTAACATAAGGACTTAAAAAGAATTACATATATATAAACATGAACCAATTCTCTAGGTTGTCGGTATCATTGTTTTCTGGAGCATCAGGTGGAAGGTTTGGAAAATGCTGAAGGAAGGTGGAATGAAGGGAGGCAAGGTTCTCAGCTTGTGATTAAAGCATGCCTTCCAACATGGAGTACCGCTGATATTGAACATTTGAATAGTTTGAGAAAATTTCTTTTTGTACTTTGACAAGGTTATAGATGTTCGAAATCCTCTCATTTTGAAGGAATGCGTCTTCCTTTTAATGGATCTGCATTTTCTCTAAGAGAGCTATCACATTTGCATTGTTTTCTTGAGGAACCGGGGCATCCTCGTCCATATTTGTTTCATTTTCTTCTTCCTCGGACTCTTATTCTTCTTCATTATCATCCTCTTCACCATCCCCATTTTGGAACGAAACATATGTACTTCTCACAACATAACGATATCTTTGTTCCTTGTGATCCCATTGGAAGCCTATCAAAGTAAGTTATTTCTTTGTAAATTCAAGATCAGAAGTCATACCAACATAAGGAACTCCTGAAACTTTAATCTTTTCTTGATTGATAACTCTTTGAATGAAAGAGGGATAACATAGTGCGGTTCCTCTTCCAGAGTTATGCAGATCAAATATTCGGCTAGCAAAATAATATGGCTAATGAACCTTTATTTTATGTTTTAAAACATAAAGCAGTTGAACCTCAACTTTATCCACACGAGAAAGACCTCCCTTCTTGGGTCAAATAATGTGGAAAACAATCTAAAAGAGAATTCTGTCAAATGGGGCTAGGGCACCAGTCGTTACATATCTTGGAAATAAATCACTGTTTACAATTCTGTCACTGTAAGGTTTCTTGAGCATGGAGTTTAAAGCCGACTTAAATTCATAGTTAGGAGCAAGAACAGTATCCGTGATTTTAATAGCATCAGAATCAACTGTCCACATACCAAATAGGTCTTTCCATACATGTGAGCTAACCATATAATATTTGTTATTGATTCTATATTTAAATTCAAAACCCTTAAACTTTTCTGGCATGCCAGCATAGAAAATTTTGACTAAATCCTCATTATAAGGTGTATCACATTCAAGAAATAAGTGGAAGTTCTGAAATTTTAACAATTCAATAATTTCAGGAAGATTCATATGACCCAAGGTTTTCAGATATAAATTCAATTGTCTAACTATGTTTCTCTTACCAAAAGTGTCTACAAAAGTACCAGCAATGTCATCAGAGAGAAGTGAAAGAGCAGTTACCAGAATATCGGATGGAACATTGGAGGAGCTGCCTCTGAAGGTTCTCTTCTTAGCTGCCATTGAATCCATTAGGGAAATTTCTTGATAAAAATGGGTATGGGAGGGGGGGGGGGGGAGATTTTGAGAGAGATGGGTTTTGAGAGTTTTTAGGGTTTTGAGAGAGGAGAGTGAATATAGAAAACAAAAGAACAAAATGATAAAGAAATATAAATCAGACATTTTCGTGATGCGTCGACCGCTTATAGAGTGTTGTGTCGATGCAAGAATTGTTTTAATTGATGCCGAGTGAGATATAAAGTACGCGTCGATGCATGTAATCTATGAGTCGACTCAAAAGTAAAGAATTTTGATTTTATGCAGCTTTTTCAATTGATTTCATACAATTTATATAACTCTTAGAATCCCTATGTACTTTAACAATAAAGATAAAGAAGAACAAGTTTACCATTTACACATGATTAAGAGTAGAGAATAAATGAGAACGATATTACCTTCATAAGAGTTGATAAGAGCTTTAACCAAGGCTATCCATAAGTGCATCAAGCATTAAGAGAATATGTTCAATAAAATAAAAGGTATGCAACTTACTTGAGTTACAACCTATCCGAGATATCGAGAACACCAAGTTCCCTACGGATGTGATGGAAGGGATCCGTAGCGAGTGGTTTAGTAAAAATGTCAGCAAGTTAATTTTTGCTATCAACATGCTCGAAAATAACATCACCCTTTTCCACATGATCCCTTAGAAAATGATGCCTTATCTCAATATGTTTTATGCGAGAGTGCAAAATCAGATTTTTGGTTAGGTTGATGGCACTTGTATTGTCACAGAAAATAGGAATGTGATCAAGTTGGACATTGAAGTCGAGTAATTGTTGTTTGAGCCACAAGATTTGGGCACAACAATTACCGGCTGCAACATATTCCACTTCAGCGGTTGATAATGAAACTGAAACTTGCTTTTTGCTATGCCGACTTACCAAAGAATTTGAAAAGAAATGACAAGTACCACTAGTGCTTTTCCTATCCGATTTGCAACGGGCAAAGTTAGAATCAGAATAGCCAACCAAAGAACAATCATTACCCTTGGAGTACTAAAGTCCATACTTAGTTGTATCGCTAAGGTACCTAAGTATGCACTTTATGGCTTTAAAATGTGACTCCTTTGGACATGATTGAAACCGAGCACACATACAAACACTAAATATAATATCTGGACGAGAGGCCGTAAGATAAAGAAGGGAACCAATCATACCTCTATACCTTTTTATATCGACGGGATTACCATTATCATCACGGTCCAAGTTCACGGTCGTAGGCATAGGAGTATCGATTGCTTTAGAGTTTTCCATGTCAAATCGCTTGAGTAGGTCAAGACAATATTTGGTTTGACTCACGAATTTTCCATCATTTAATTGCTTGATTTGAAGTCCAAGGAAGTATTTAACTTTCCCATCATGCTCATCTCAAATTCTCCCTGCATCATCTTAGAGAATTTCTTGACCAAAGATGCGTTAGAAGAACCAAAAATAATGTCATCTACATAAACTTGAACTAAAATAAAATGCTTTCCTTCATGCTTAATAAAAAGGGTTGTGTCAAACTTTCCTCTTGAGAATCCTTGATCTAATAAGAATTTGCTAAGATGTTCGTACCAAGCCCTAGGGGCTTGTTTAAGACCGTATAGCGCGCGCTTAAGTTTGTAAACATAGTTAGGATTCTCAAAATTCTCAAAACTGGGAGGTTGAGACACATAAACCTCTTCATTAATGTATCCATTTAAGAAGGCACTTTTTACATCTATTTAGAATAATTTAAAGTTTTGCGAGCATGCATATGCAAGCAAAAGGCGTATAGCCTCAAGTCAGGCCACTGGAGCATAAGTTTCCTCATAATATATGCCTTTCTATTGGTTATACCCTTGGGCAACAAGTCGAGCTTTGTTGTGAGTTATAATTCTGTTTTCGTCTAGTTTGTTCCTAAAAACCCATTTAGTTCTAATAACTCGATAATCTCGCGGAGGGGGGACAAGGTCCCAAACCTCATTTCTTTTAAATTGATTTAGTTCCTCTTGCATTGATAAAAACCAATGTTCATCGAGTAAGGCATATTTAGAGTTTTTGGGTTCAATCTGAGAGACAAAAGCAAAATGATAACAAAAGTTACTTAACTTAGAGCGAGTTGTTACTCCCTTTAATATATCTCCTAGGATGTTGTCGATGGGATGATCCTTAGATGTTTTATATTCCAAAGGAAGATCATTTTTATTGCTTGGATGATCTTCCTCTCTTTCTTCGGATACTTGATCCAACTTTTCTTCAATTTTAGTAGATTCCGAGTCCTTTTCTTTGGGATCTTGTAGCATGCTTTTCGAAGATACACCTACACCATCATAAACACTACCCTTTTCGACTAATTTCAGATCAGATTCATCAAAGGAAACATGTACAGACTCTTCAACTATATGTAATCTTTTATTAAATACTCTATAGGATTTGCTTGATTGAGAGTATCCAAGAAAGATACCTTCGTCAACTTTTGAATCAAATTTACCTAAATTTTCATTACCATTATTTAACACAAAGAATTTACATCCGAAGACGTGAAAATGAGAAATATTTGGTTTTCTTCCTTTCAAAAGTTCATAGGGAGTTTTGTTTAGAATAGAATGTATTAGAACCCTATTCAAAACATAACATGTCGTGTTAATGGCATCAACCCAAAAGTATTTTGGAAGACGATGTTCATTGATCATAGTTCTTCCGAGTTCTTCTAAAATACGGTTTTTATGTTCCACCACTCCATTTTTTTGAGGAGTACGTGGAGCGGAAAAATTATGATCAATACCGTATTTTTCACAAAATTTATCAAAGAGATCATTCTCAAATTCACCACCGTGATCGCTTCGAATAGTAACTATGCTAGTGTTCAATTTGTTTTGAGAAAACTTGGAAAAAATTTCAAAAGCCGGAAAGGTGTCACTTTTATTTGCCAAGAAAATTGTCCAACAAAATCTTGAGTAGTCATCTACAATAACGAATCCATAGTAGTTACCACCTAGAATTTTAATTCTAGATGGTCCAAAAAGATCCATATGAAGAAGATCAAGAGGTCTCGTTGTAGAAACAATGTTTTTAGATTTAAACGAGATTCTAGTTTGCTTCCCCATTTGGCAAGCATCACATAAGCGATTCTTGGAAAATTTTAGTTTTGGTAAACCGACTACTAAATCTTTAGAGACAATTTTATTTGACAAATCAAAATTCAAGTGAGCTAGACGTCTATGCCACAACCATGAATCCTTATTTAAAGTGACTAGACATTTAATTCCAGCTAGAGATACATTATTCAAGTCAAGCATGTATACATTGTTTACCCTCAAGCATTTGAACACATCATCTTTCTTATCATTGTGTTTAATTATGCAACAGTCTTTTGAAAATGATACATTGTATCCTTTGTCGTATAATTGACTAATGCTAATAAGATTGTGTTTAAGGCCATCAACTAATAGGACATCTGAGATAGTAGTAGAAGAGGGATTACCTACACTACCTTTACCGAGTATTGTTCCCTTATTATTGTCACCATAGGTAACAAATCCTTTCTTTTTCGCCACAAATTCAAAAAATAGGGAGATGTCGCCTGTCATATGTCTTGAGCACCCACTATCGAGAAACCATTTTTTCTCCATAGTCTCAAGACATTCCACCTACAAGTTTAAACAAGGGAAGTAGGTACCCAATTTTTGTTGGGTCCTTGTGTGTGAATGATACTTGAGTTGTATTTTGGCAACCATTTGAAAATGCCTTGAGGAACCAAAAATCTCCTAAATCGACATTTGCTAATGGTGTGTCCCCTTTTGCAATAATATAAACATGTTATAGTTTTGGGTAAGTTACTTTTGCTTGGAGGATCTCTTATTTCATAAGTGTATTTTTGATATAGATTTATCATACTACTTCTGAAATTTGATCTTTCAATGCTAAAAGTAATTTTGGGTTGTAAAGCCTTGTCAAGTTTGGCTTTAAGAGTTTTTACTTCTTTTTGCCAAATGTAGCAAGTTTCACATCCAGCCCAATCATGAAAAGAAAGCTTATCATCTTTGCTATTAGTTTTAATTTTCTCTACCATGGATGCCTTGAGAGCTTCCAATTCTTTTTGGGATTTGGACACTTTATGCTTAAGGTATGAATTTTTTTTCTTATTTGAGGCTAATCGTTTAAAATCTTCCTTAGCCTTATTTTGTATAGTATCAAAAGCTATTTGAAATTCTATGTGAGACATTTTATCAATGTGATTATATTTAGAGTGACTTACATTGCTTTTCTTCTTTTGATGAGCCATGAGGCAAAGGTTGACCATTTCTTCTTCGTCACTAGAGCCACTTTTGATTGAGGCTTCACTATCGTTATCCCAAACAATGTATGCTCTTCTAGCTTTGTTAGGTCTCTTTTGAAATTTGTCTTTTCCTTTGTATTTCTTGAGCAACGGGAATTCCGGTTTGTAGTGGCCGGGTTTTCCATAGTTGAAACATGATCCTCTTGATTTAGATTTCTTACCTTCATCTTGTCTTGAAGGTTTGATTAGTTTCTATAATTGATGAGATTTTTGTCCGAGTGTTGGACTTCATTCTTTCAGAGATATCTGTGATATTTTCTCATAAACAACCCCATGTCTTCACTTGAGCTTTCATCTTCATCACTAGAATCACTCACACAAGAGTTATTGGTGGAGGACTTTGAGCTTGAAGCCTTTAATGCGACAGACTTATTTTCAATGTCTTTTGGTTTTTCCTTATTTTCCTTTTTCTCATGCTTATTGAGATTGATGAGCTCTTGCTCATGTTCTTGAATATTTCCAAATAGTGTTGTTATGTCGAGTGTAGCTAGATTGTTTGCTTCCTTGATTGCTGTGACTTTAGGCTGCCATTCCCTATTAAGACATCTTAAAATTTTGTTAGTAGCAATAGCATTGGGAGTAACATGACCAAGAGTGTGTAAGCGATTGATTATATGAGTAAATCTCTTTTGCATATCATCAATCGTTTCACCATGCTTCATGTGAAAGAGATCAAACTCTTGAGTTAATGTATTGATTCTAGCAAGTTTAACATCATTTGTCCCTTCATGGGCAATTTGTAGAGAATCCCACATTGCTTTAGAAGTCGCACAATGTGATACTCTAAAATATTCATCAACACCTAAAGAAGCAATAAGCATATTTCTACCTTTCCAATCATAGCTATACTTTTTCTCGTCTTCCTCATCCCATAGTGCTTTTGGTTTTGGTATGGTAATGTTATCCTCATTGGTCATGGTTATTTGCATAGGACCACCCTCGATAACTTTCCATATATTTCTATTAACAGAGTTAATATACACACGTATACAATCTTTCCAATAGCTATAATTTTCACCGATGAAAACAGGAGCTCTCGTATAAGCCCCTTTTGGATCGTTCTCCATTTTCTACAAAGTAACATATGAAGCACCAGATGAACCGGTGCTCTGATACCACTTGTTAGACGATGTGATCGATCTAGAAGGGGGATGAATAAATCGTTTAAAATAATTTGTGCTTTTTTAAAATTGTTTTCAAAAAAATATGCGAAAGCTTCATGGAATCTCCAATCGTCTAAACGACCCTCTATTGAAAAGGTCGAATATGCGTAACCGTATGGGATATAATGACAAAATAAGAATCAATACGTTTTACTCAATTGATCAATCACTTATACACTCTCAATGATTATTAATTACTACCAATGAGTTGAATGAGATAAGGATAAGCATAATGAATAATTTGTGGATTAGTCAATTTGTCAAACACCTTGTGAGTAAAGCACCTTAGGTTTGGTTTTACTAAATTGTAGAGGTAAGTTTTCTTAGGTATCAATCAAAAGGATTGTTGCCAATGTTTTGAAATGAACTCAACACACTACAATTTCAATAAATGAAGATTTGAAAAATTAACTTTTGCACAATATAGTAATCAAGTATAGAGATAAAGAAAAAGCAGAAAAACACACGATTTGTTAAGGCAGTTCCCCTTGTCGTCCTCGTGTAGGGTACATCTGCCCCCAATTCTAGAATATAGAATTGAGATATTTGATATTAAGTTGCAAATGATATAAGAGAAGAGATAGTTCACAATACAAATAAATAATGTTGTTGATGTAACAGTCTTCTTCCCTTTCCTTGGTTTGAGCAAAACCAAGTGCCAAATTCTTCAAACAAACCCCCGGTTACCGTTACTTAATTAAGCAATCCCACCGTTTCTTAATCCTTTCACTCGGATGATTTCAATCACAAGCAATTTAACCCCAAATCAATCTTCACAATCCTCTGGTTACTGCTACTTGATTAACCAAACCCACGTTTCTTAATCCTTTCACTCGGCTGAATTAAAATGAAGCCAAGACTTATGCAAAAACCCCCGCACCAATAGGAATCTTGGAGGAGAAAATCCAAATGATTTTATTCAAGAACAGCCCACAATTGCTCAACCTAAATCTGAGTTGAATCCTTGATTTGAATGTTATCACCACAACAATTTTCTTGAATCAACAACCATGATTATGTGTAGATGCTGATTTTTGAGAAGAGAGGATGAAGATGATGAGCACTATGTGTATCTTTCACTAGTTCTTGTTAAATTCAAATGATGATACATAATGAATATATATATATATATATATATATATATATATATATATATATATATATATATATATATATATATATATATATATATATATATATATATATATATATATATATATATATATATATATATATATATATATATATATATATATATATATATATATATATATATATATATATATATATATATATATATATATATATATATATATATATATATATATGTTACCTAATATCTAAGACCCACAAACATAGCAGAAATCAGATGAGGCCAACGAGCGGTCGACTCAATCAGAAGTAGGGGTCGACGTGACACAACCCACACTTAGAGAGAAAACTGTTTTGAAGTGAAACACGTCGACCGCTTCAGGACTTGCGTTGACGCAAACTTTGAACATTTTAATTCCCAGGTTGAGTCGACCGGAAGGGTCGACGTGATACATCCAGCAGTCAGAGAGAATTCCATTTTAAAGTGCAGTGCGTCGACTGCTTCAGGGCTTGCGTCGATGCAAACTTTGAATGTTTTGATTTCCAGTTTGAGTCGACCAGAAGGGTCGACCTGACACATCCAGGGCTTGATTGAAGATGATGAGTCGACCGCACATATCTTTGAGTCGATGCACATATTGAACTTTCTCAAAAATAAGTGTTTTTGGAGATCTTCATTTCAAAGCAAGATTGTTCATAGGACCAACCCAAATAGAGAGAGATTAATAATCATTTTGACATCATTAAAATACTTATAGAGGGACTTTTCCATCACAAATGCAACATCAACAACAACAACATAACAACATTGGCATAAGCCTACAACTTAATAATTGCCAATCAATAGAGGCAACACAACAAAATTTATCACCTGCAACTTTAATAATTAATAATAACAACACAACAATTTATACATGCCAATAATGCTATTAACACGTTCCTACTAAAGTACTTCTACTAAATTATTCTACTGATAAGCCTCATTAATAGTTTTATGCTAAATTGGTGAAACTATTATTTTCCCGCTACTTAAGTTATCTCTACTGCTAATATATTTTGGGTACTAATACTACTATTATTTACTGCTAGTTCTGCAACTAAAACTATACCAGTTATTAATTCTGCAATTTACTAATTATCCTTGTTAAATATCTACTGCTATTACTTTCATATATCACTGCTACCAACAATTTTCATTACACTGTCTGCTATTACTAATAGATAAACTGTAACACCCCAATTCTACCAGGCGGATAATAATAAAATCAGAGTTCAACATAAATAGGATGCTACATTTACAACTTAAAATCAAACTTCATTTAATCACATATAAAACAGATACATAACACTTAATTCAGATGAACCGATAACAACCTGATTTATTCTTTAAAATCAAACAACTTTTTATTGATAAGCAGCGGAATTTACATACTCAACTTCAATTCACTTAACATCATTTATTCAACTATAATAACTTCAAGACAACCGTTATTTCTTGTAATCAACTTAAAAATTCAGCATTGAAATAAATATCAACAACTAAACATCGAGCGTTCATCTCCCTGAGTGCTACGTATCAGGGAGACAACACCGACTCGAACTAACGAAGGTAACAACTATCCTTCTTGATTACCTGTACGTTACCAATAGAGGGAAACATTCAAACAGAAGGGGTGAGATATCGGACAATATAATAAGTCGTATGATAAATAATATATTAGATCAGATTATATAAAATCACCACTTCACAACTTACAAACAACTTTAATCATAACAAAACATCAACACGACATAACTACTAATTCATAGCTTTTAGATAATACTTGTCACAACAAGTCAACAACATAAAGCAACAACAAATATATCACCACCACAACTCAAGATTCAACATCAACTGCGACTCATTTACAATGCACATGCATGTGGTACCATTGGAGCAGAACTCCCATCTTAAAAATCTGCCAATAAATAGAGGCATCAACAAGGCATAAGCCTTCTTTGCAGTTTGCTAATCCAGGCCATCACAGAGTATGCAAATGTATCTGACTCAATGAATGCATTATCACATACTCACAACAATCATCATCCATCGCAAGGCATAAGCCCACATCACCATTATTACCAGTAAATAGAGGTAATTCATCATCATCTAAAATTCTATGCAACTTCACATTACCAACAAGAATTCACAGAGACAATCACAACAACACAACATCTCAACATTAGCCATAGGCCTACAACTTTACATTGCCAATAAATAGAGGCAACATAATAACAACAACAACAAATATTAACAACAACATAACCACAACTATTCAACTTTGGCAACAAGCCTACAACTTGATTATTGCCAATAGTTAGAGGCAATGCGACAAAATTCACCACCTTCAACTTCATAATTAACCACAACAATTGTTCCGTATAATTATTCACACAAATCGACCAAATCCTGAAGATTAATTACCGGCTAATCGTCCCATTATTTTCTACTCTGTAATAATGTACTTATTGGCTCTCTGTTAATTGGTTACTACACTGCTACCAAATATGTGTACATCAGTTACTATTGATTTTTCCACCAACATTACTAATCATGCTATTGGAATGAAATCTGTTATTTACTACTACGAAATATCTCTACTATATGTAATATTACTTCTCTACTAATTTAGTAAATCTACTATTCTTATTACTACTAAATTTCTACATTGTTAATATCTAACAATAACTAAGTGTCTCTGCAATTAAAACCATCACTGTTATTTTAATTTCTAAGACTACTACTAATATAACTTTGTTAATTATTAACTCTGCTATTTTCATTACTATTCTGCTAAATATATTGGACTGATACTATGACTACATACTAAGTCTTAATCTAACAATTACCTCCACTAGATACCAAAAACTCTGCTACTTAATTTAGTTCTAAGTGTCACTATACTACAATACACATGTGCCACAAAACAAGAACAAGTTAAGGCTTCATGTAGCAATAAACAAAACAAAAAGACAAGGAAAATGAAGTGTGCCCCTCAGCACAACTCCCTCCCATATGTACATAGTGCCGATCGGCACTCCTTTCTCCATAACCATGTTGTTCGGCATGTATCCTGGGCCCCTTGGCACCCACAATCCTCAAGAGTGCCACTCGGCACACACACTTGTGCCACTCGGCATAGTGTGTTTGTTTCGTTTGTTTTCTTCCTAATTTCCTCCGCCTGCTACGAAACCAATACGGTATAAAATTCAAAAACACAACACAATATCATAGCAACATAAAAATTATACCCAATCAACATAGAGTAATTTTCCATAACCAATTTGTTGACAACAACCACATCTCAGTATCAATTACAACAATTAAACACAAACATAGGCAATTTTACAAACCCAATCCCACATAAAATCTATCATGTAACCCATTAGATAGTTA
Source organism: Vicia faba (assembly GCA_948472305.1). Taxonomy (NCBI): domain Eukaryota; kingdom Viridiplantae; phylum Streptophyta; class Magnoliopsida; order Fabales; family Fabaceae; genus Vicia; species Vicia faba. The sequence goes on from OX451740.1 coordinate 836,495,244, forward strand.
GAATCCCACCATTACCTTGGATTAGAGATCACTCTATTCTACCGGTTAAGGTTTCTCACCGTAGCTTCTAACATTTGCCTCTTCTTTGTAACTTTGCAGCTCCTCACGTTCCCACAAAATTCTCTAAGACTTGTTCAATTAACCTAATTCTCCTTATAATTAGCTCAACTTTATAATTATTAATATTCTTATTGGGCCTAACTTTCACACTCCACCTATTACTCCATACAACCAAATAATGGGCCCAACTAATAAACCTTATATTATTCTAATATCTATATTAATATTATTGCTAATAATAATCAACCAATCAATTAAATATCAACCAAATAACAACTTAGCATCTTAAATCAACATTTCTCGATATTTTGCAACTTCAACAATTTCAACAACATTCTCAACCATTAATTCATAATTAATTTAATTAAATAATTAATTAAAATTAACGGGCGTTACAACTCTCCCCCACTTAGAATATTTTCGTCCTCGAAAATCTACTCGATACTACCACCCTCAATACGAATTTCGCATCTAACTCATTGATTTCCAAGTCGCGTTTGGCAATATTTCGACCACTACTTTCCTGATAACTCAATAATTCAGCATGATTCAAATCGATTACATGCATGCTAGTCATTCAACACTTCGAGACATGATCGTTACTAGCATCTCAACTACTCCACCATAATCTGACATATCAACATTTAAAATAGCAACAACTATAACACACTTATACTTGGATATACATCAGCGCAATATCATCTTAACAACCTTTTCAACATCAAAACACATACACAATTTCATTCCCGTATGTCAATTATCAATAAATATGTTCACATCGTCGTATCGCTCTTATAGTGACATCAACACAACCGACATAATCAACTTCGTCACGTTATGGAGTATCATTCCTTACTTATGGAAATCAACAATAACATCTCAATACCAATAACAAAATCATTACAACATCAACTTAACTATATAAATCAGCAAGCATACCCATAGCTCACCATCAACCAACAATCCATAACAATCTTCTTATAAAATCCGCAAATATTTACTAGCAAACATAGTGCCCTGGCACAACATCTCAATGTCAACAATACACCAAATCAAGCATGTAGATTGAGAAACACCATTCCCATAGGCTTCTGATGTTTTAATCCATCACTTTTAACGAGTCGTACACGCATAACAATTGCGCCACATCACACTTCAGTTGCGCAACTCTAATAATCCACCTTAAGTCATTGTCCTCGTTAAATTTGTTGTCAAATATATGGTTTACAAGTTTCAATCTAGTTTCAAAATTTCTCAATACCCACCATAAAACCATTGTTCACTTGATATTCTCAATCTTTCACTTTGCAACGTTAATTCACATATAACTCGCTACTCCGGCTTGTTCAATACGTCTCAACACTTTCTTAAACAATCTCCACACAAATTGGTGAGCGACTACCTCATAATATAAAATCAATCACTTTACACACCATTAAGATGGCAAGACAAGTCTATACCATCCAACACGATCTCGTCTACTATCAACAAGAGATTAAGGGTGATCAGTTCCTCAATTTGTCAATAGATAGCCGACAACCATAATGGATTATAAACTATCGTTACTAACTATAATAGTGTTCCTTTAGAACTTGTACTCAAGTCACCTAATGCACCATAATCTAATAATTTCCAATGAGGTTTACAAATACTCCTATAATTTCCCTCTCATTCGATTTTGTTGATGAGACACCAATGCTTAACATATTACACGGTCCACATTACACTCACATAGCCTCACACGAAGGTTAACTATCCTCCAAATCAAGAATTAATTTCTTCCTCTCTGCATCATCAGGAATACAAATCCAATTACGGAATCTCGACACACCTTGCGCATCTAACTTGAAATCACTATTCCCAGACTGATAGATTCCAACCATCAAATTTACCAGTTTCACATCCAACTTCATAGGTTCTTTGATATTGTCCATAAAATCATTATTAATTTTCAATATCCCCAACATAACATAGCCATACCTCTCCCAATACAATGTGGTCCAAGGACGAACCATGCGGAAGCTGGTGGGCATGTAACACTCGAGGCCGAAAAGGGAGAGGAGTGGTTGCACCGCATGTAACACCCGAGACCTAAGAGGGAAAATGTGGTCTCCACATCGAAATGAGAGGGATCCCGAGGCTATGCAGGTATAAGACTACATGGTTGAAGGAAGGCTTATAAGGATTAATTGGTAATACCTATACCAACAAGATGCATCTTCTTTTCGGTAGCTCATTCATAAGAACTCCATAGTTCTGCGTGCTTGACTTGGAGAAATTCTGGGATGGGTGGGCTTCTAGGAAGTTTCCAGGAAAGCATATGAGTGAGGATAAAACACACTGAAAAGACCCGTGTTGGTTTGTGGGGTCAGTTGATAATCCTGAAGACAGTCTGGGGCATTACATAAACTTTACTGTGATTCATTCTTTTCCTAACCCTGCCACACCTTTTCCAGTAACAAAATACCAAGTGACAGACACGCAGGAAAGACATAGTAAACAACTAAAAGAAACTCTGGCCGTTGGTTTCATTCCCCTCAGCATGCAAACCGTGCCCCTCGATACAGAACATGGTGTCGGTCGACACCCTTCATCAACATACATGTGCCGCTCGACACATGTCCATAATTCTAGTTGAAGTTCTGCAACTACATCCAAATTTTCACACAATCAACAATTCCTTTCCTCCCCATGATCACAGACCAACATAATAACTATACCCACATCAATATATAACAGTTTCCAACACTCAATTCCTCAATTGAATCACTGCAACGTTAGTATAATTATCACAGATGCCAAACAACAATTTATTCCTACAACCATCACATACAGTAATAATCTCACACAACCCAATTCCCACATAATATGCATCATATATCCAACTATAGAGTCAAAACCCCATACTTACCTTGGACCGAAGACATCTCTACGATTTTCTGATCAAATCCGACTTTTCCTCTTTTCTTCTTTGCTCTGCAACTTCTATGTTCTCTTTCTCTCTTCCAACCCTTATTCCTCTTCTTCTTGACAAAAACCTATTTTTCTATTCATATAACTAAACTCAATAATAATAGTATTATTTCTGTTGGGCCTAATTCTCACACCCCCTTAGTACTACATACCACCATATAAAATAGGCCCACACAAATATTCTATTAATTCCAACATTACTATTATTACTATTAATCAACTAATTAATTAATTAATAATAATATAGCAACTTATACCAACAACTCTCAACATCTCACAACTTCAACAAATAATCCAAAAACAATTTAATTAAATAATTTATTAAATTAACGGGCGTTATAACTCTCTCTCACTTAGAATATTTTCATCCTCGAAAGTTTATCTCATTCAAACAACTCAAGATAGGAGTCCCGCATCTTGCTTTCCAACTCCCACGTCATGCTTTCTCCGGAAGCTCCTAGCCAGACTACTATCACCAAAGCAATCTCCTTGCCTCTTAGAATCTTCATTTCATAATCCGCAATTCATACAGGCATCGTCTCCACAGTAAGATTTTCCCGTACTTGCACATTATCCATATGAATCACATGAAATGGATCTGAAATATACTTTCAGAGTTGTGACACATGAAACACGTCATGCAAATTTGAGAGAGTAGGTGGTAAAGCCACTCTATAAGCACCATTTCCAACTCTGTCTAAAACTTGATACGGGCCAATAAAACGAGAAGTGAGCTTCTTAGACTTTAATGCTTGGCCACCACCAGTCACATGTGTAACTCTCAAAAACACATGGTCACCTGCTTGAAATTCTAAATCTTTCCTTCGCTTGTCATGATAACTTTTTTGTCTACTTTGGGAAGCTTTCATCTTTTCTCGAATTAACTTCACCTTCTCGGTAGTCTCACAAACAAGTTTAGGTCCAAGTACTACACTTTCTCCAGACTCATGCCAACATAAAGGAGTTCTACATCTCCGACCATACAACGCTTCAAAAGGCGCCATTCCAATACTAGAATGGTAACTGTTATTATAAGTGAACTCTATCAACGAAAGATAAGTATCCCACGAACCTCCCTACTCAAGAACACACGCTATCAACAAATCCTCTAACGACTGAATAACTCTTTCCGTCTGAGGATGATACGCTAAACTCAACCTCAACTTAGAACCCAACGCCTCTTGCAAACTCTTCCAAAAATCTGAAGTAAACCTCGGATCTCTATCCGACACAATACACAAAGGAACACCATGCAGTTTCACAATTACACAAGTGTAAATCTCTGCCAACTTTGATACTGGAAAACTGATGTTAATATGAATAAAATGAGCCGAATTTGTAGGCCTATCAACAACCACCCAAATTGTATCAAGACCTATTGAAGTATTAGGTAATCCCATCACAAAGTCCATCGAAATGCTATCCAATTTCCATTTTGGAACTTCTAACGGTTGCATCAACCCTGCAGGCTTCTGATGTTTAACTTTAAACTTCTGACAAGTTAAACATGCATACACAAACTAAGCCACATCACTCTTCATTCAAGGCCACCAAAACAAATTCTTCAAATCATGATACATCTTTGTATCTCCCGGATGAATGCTCAACTTGCTTCTATGACTTTACTCGAGAATCACTTTCTTCATCTTCGCATCATTAGGAATACAAATCCGATTATGAAATCTCAACACACCTTGCACATCTAATTTAAAATCACTATTCTCGGAATGATCGATCCCAACCAACGAGTCTACCAATTTCACATCTAACTTCCGAGCTTCTCTGATATTATATAGAAAATCATTATTAATCTTCAACATCCCTAATATAACAGTCTGCGGTGTTACCTCGCAAACTAATCTCATATCTCTGAACTGTTCAATTAATTCTAACTCTTTAACCATCATTGTCGACATATGTAAAGTCTTTCGACTTAACGTATCACCCACCATATTTGCCTTTCCTGGATGATAATTCAAACCGAAATCGTAATCCTTTAACAAATCCAACCATCTTCGTTGTCTCATATTCAATTCTTTATGATCAAATAAATACTTTAAGCTCTTATGGTCGCTAAATACTTCAAATCTAGAACCATAAAGATAATGCCTCCAAATCTTCAACATAAAAACAACTACAACAAGCTCTAAATCATGCGTAGGATAGTTCTTCTCATGAGTCCTTAACTTCCTTGATGCATAAGCAACTACCTTTTCATTCTGCATAACCACACCTCCTAAACCCATCTTGGAAGCATCATAATATACCACAAAAGGTTCTCCTGGATTAGGTAATGTCAAAATTGGAGCCGACGTCAATCTCTTCTTAAATTCTGTAAAACTTTCTTCACACTAAACATCCCACACAAAATCTCTACCTTTACAAGTCAACTTAGTCAACATAAGTGCAAACTTAGAAAAACCTTTGATAAACCTTCTATAATAACCAGCTAATCTAAAAAAGCTTCTAATCTCGATAGCCAACTCCGGAGTTTCCCATTGCAACACAACATCTACTTTAGATGGATCTATAACAATGCCACTACCTGAGATCACATGACCAAGAAAACTAACCTCCTTTAACCAAAATTCACACTTAGACAGCTTTGCATACAACTTCTTCTCTTTCAAAACTTGCAATACTATTATTAAGTGTTATGCATTCTCTTCTTCTGATTTAGAGTAAATCAAAATTTCATCAATGAACACCACTACAATTCGATCCGAATAAGTATGAAAGATACGATTCATTTACTCCACGAATACTCCCGGCGCATTAGTAACACCGAAAGGCATCTCCGAATACTCATAATGTCCATAACGCGTTCTGAAAGTCGTCTTCTGGATATATTCATCCTTTACTTTAATATGATGATAACCAAACTCAAATCAATCTTATTAAACACTCGAGCACCCACCAATTAATCCATCAAGTCATCTATTCTTGGAAGTGGATACTTGTTCTTAATCGTCACTTTATTCAATTGTCTATAATCAACACAAAATCTCATACTTCCATCTTTCTTCTTTACTAGCAACACTGGAGCTCCCCCGATGACACACTTGGTCTTACAAATTTCTTTTCAAGTAACTCTTCCAATTGCTTCTTTAATTCTTACAGCTCAGATGCAAATATCTTGTATGGTGCCATAGAAACAGGTCTGGTACCAGGTACAAGATCAATAGCAAATTCAACTTCTATCTCTGGCGGTACATCAGGAATTTCATCAGGGAAAACTTCAAGAAATTCACGCACCACTTGCAATTCCTCAATTACAGCTTGATTCTCGACAGATAGTGATGCCATCAACGAGAACATCTGAGCCCCTTCTTGCATCAACTGCCGCAAATGTCTAGCAGAAAACAAACCCGCTTCCTTTTCTTCAGGAGTAGAAAACCTCATTGACTTGTTATAACAATTAATATGGACATAGTTATGCTCTAACCAGTTCATACCTAAGGTCACATCCAACCCACTTAATGGCAACAAACCAAATCAACACCAAAGTCTATGTTGAAGATCGACAAATGACACTTTAAACACACAAGAGAAGTAGTCATCGATGCCTTGGCTGAAGTATCGACGATCATCTCTGCATTCATAGAAGACGACATAAGACTCAATCTTTCAACACAACCAGCAACAATAAAGCAATGAGTAGCACCAATATCAATAATAATAATTAAAGGAGTACTATTAATGAAGCATGTACCTCTGATGAGTCTGTCCTCATTAGTTGTCTGATTCTTAGCCAACACGAACACTTTACCTCTGGTTTGCACCTTCTTTGGTTTCTGACATTGACTACCAATGTGTCCTCCTTCACCGTAATTGAAGCAAATCATCTCTTTATGCTTGCACTCAGATACAACATGTCCAATCTTACCACAACGGAAACACCTCTTCTCCTCAGAAGTACACACATTACTCTTATGCCCAAGTTTTCCACATTTGAAACAAACCACACCAGCAGGAGCATCTCCCCCACTAGTTCTCTGACCCTGAGCAACTTTTTGTTTACCTTTACCAGCAGGGGAATTGTACGGCTTACCACGGTTCTATTGGTGTTTACCTCTCTTCTCATTGATAATCTTATAACGAGCATTATTATCCTCTTCATAAATCCTGCAACTATCAATCAAATCAGCAAAGGCACGAATCTTCTGGTATCCAACTACCTTCTTGATCTCTGGGCGCAACCCATTCTCAAACTTAATTCACTTTGAAAACTCAGCATTTTCCTCGCTATAGTGCGGATAAAACTTAGCCAACTCCACAAACTTTGCAGCATACTCAACAACCTACATACTCCCTTACTTCAACTCAAGAAATTCAATTTCCTTCTTGCCACGAACATCTTTAGGGAAATACTTCCTCAGAAATTCCCTATGAAACACAACCCAAGTGACATTTTCACCTACAGCTTCCAACATCTGACAAGTCTCTAGCCACCAGTCATCAACTTCGACTTCTAGCATATGAGTACCATATCGAACCTTCTGCGCTGGAGTGAATTCCATCACACAGAAGATTCTCTCAATCTCTTTCAACCATTCTAACGCTCCGTCAAGATCATACTTACCCTTGAAGGTAGGCGGATTCTCCCTCTGGAAGGTCGCCAAGCTACGAGATCCAACATTCCCGTCAGCATTCAGCTGATTCTCCAGAGCATGCGCCATTGCTTCTAAAGTAGCAGCGAGTGCAACATCATTCCTTCCAGCCATTTCAACTTATCACTATAACATAAACAACGATTAGAACTCAAATTAACAATACTCGATTGTTAGACAAAACTACGACTTGACAACTTGGTCGGACGAACCGACTTGCTCTGATACCAACTTGTAACACCCCAATTCTACACGATAATTATTATGAAATCAGAGTTATAAAAATTCAACAACCAAACTAGGATGCTACAATTTCAACTTAAAACAACGACATTCATTGCAGATACATAACACATTAAACTGGAATGAACCAATAGTAACATAATTTTAATCCTTTAACCAACAACTTTCATAACTACGCAGAAGAATCAAATATTCAACTTAAAGGAATATAACATCTTTATCCAACTGAAACAAATACAAATAACAAATATTTAACGAACAACAACTTAAAGTTCAATCAACTGAATTAATAACAATAAAACAACGAGCGTTCATCCCCCCGAGTGTTACGTATCAGGGCAATGACACTGACTTGAACTAGTGAAGGTAAACCGTCTTCACTATGGATTACCTGCACGTTACCAAAATCGGGGTAACATTCAAATATAAGGGGTGAGATATCGAACAATATAATCGGATGTAAGATAAATATTACATTAGAATCAATCTATGCAAAATCACCACTTCACAACATTAAACAACATCAATCACAACAAAACATCAACGAAATATAATAAATGATTTATCAACACAACAACTTGTTAGTGCAATGTGGAATGCGACTTGTTTTTATGCATATGCATGTGGTACCAATGGAGTAGAACTCCCAACTTAGAAATCTGCCAATAAATAGAGGCATCAACAAGGCATAAGCCTTCAACTTAATATTTTTGTCAATCCAGTTCAACTTAACGAGCATCAGCTCCAACTTGAGATGTGATGTATGCGACAACATGATTAAATGAAACATCAACAACAACATAACAAAATTGACATAAGCCTACAACTTAATAATTTCCAATCAATAGAGGCAACACAACAAAATTCATCACCCGCAACTCTAATAATTAATAATAACACAACAATTTATACATGCCAATAATGTTATTAACATGTTCCTACTAAAGTACTTCTACTAAACTATTGGTAAGCCTCATTAATAGTTTTATGTTAAATTAGTGAAACTATTATTTTCCAGCTACTTAAGTTATCTCTAATGCTAATATATTTTGGGTACTAATACTACTATTATTTACTGCTAGTTCTGCAACTAAAACTATACCAGTTATTAATTCTGCAATTTGTTAATTATCCTTGATAAATATCTACTGCTATTATTTCATATATCACTACTACCAACAATTTTCATTACATTGTCTTCTATTACTAATAGATAAACTCTATTGTGATTCATTCTTTTCCTAACCCTGCCACACCTTTTTCTGTAACAAAATACCAAGTGACAGACACACAGGAAAGACACAGGAAACAACTAAAAGAAACTCTGGCCATTGGGTTCATGCCCCTCGGCATGAAAACCGTGCCCCTCGGCACAGAACATGGTTCCGGTCGGCACCCTTCATCAACACACATGTGCCACTGGGAACATGTCTATAATTCCAGTTGCAGTTCTACAACTACGTCTAAATTTTCATGCGATCAGTAATTCCTTTCCTTCCCATGATCTCAGACCAACACAAAAACTATACCCACATTGTGATACGGTGGGAGAACTGACTAGTGTTTTGCGTTCGCATTCGCACTTGTGCGGTTGAGCAAGAGTCGCCACCGACTTTTTATTTTATCCTAAGGAAAGGTTTAAAAAGCACAGCAAAAACCTTTGAGATTTTTCTTGGGTTCGGGGGGTAGATTATGAAAAGGGAAGGTATTAGCACCCTTTTCATCCATGGTTATCCATGGGCTCTTAGTTACTTGGTTTTTTAGATCACTTGCCTTGATTTTAGATCGCTTGAAAATGGTGTGTGTGTGGGTGTTTTTGAAAATGTTTTGGAAGAAGATGCCTTGTCTTAGGCTAACCTTGTAACAATTCTTTACTCGAATATTTTACAAAGGCGTGTATCTTTTTGAAAAGATGTTTCAAAATGTTTTGAGAGTTTGTTTTGAAAGTTCTTGTGGAATGTGGTTTTTGAAAAGAAGGCAAGTGTTTTTGCAAGTTGATCTCAAGTAACTAAGAGTTTTGTCTATCCTATTGTACTCAAAGGTTTTTGTTATGTTTTAACCCTTTTTAACAATTTTGTTCCACCATTGAATTTGATGGACAATCTTGCGTTTAGGAAGTTTATTCGGGACGGGCGCGGGTCATCGTATGGACCATGAATGCAATGGTGCCAAGTGTCTTTGGCAATTTGCTTTGAAGGGACTATGATCATTCCGTTTAGGCAACATTTTGAGAGACTTATGATCATTTGATTTTGTTTTGCCAAAGAAACTCGACGTGCAAGCATGGCCCATTTTGGAAGGCAACATGTGGGATTACCCTAGGGGGTGCAAGTGTGATTGTGTATTGATTTCATGTATTTGTCTTGTATTAGGTTATCTAGCGTTTGATTTTATGTACATGCAAACCCTAGGTCTAACCATGGTATAATTGGAAAACTGTAAATTGCGGAAATGTAAAATCTACGCTATTACAAAATAATATCCGGGAGTGGGGGTACATGTGTATGAATGGGGATGAGACTTATAGTATCAATAAGTTACAACCAAATCGAATTTGCGATCAAATATAAGTGACGAATATACAGATATAAGATAAACAAATGTGTATAGGGCAATGTGAATGTATTTGCATTGTGTAAGTGTGAGATGTATATGTATATGTGTGTAATTATTTACAGGTGCGACGAGGTGAAATTAATGTATATTAGGGTATTTATTTAACCTAAAGAATAATTAAGCGTTTATTTAATTATTGATCTTGTATTTCTTTTAATATGCACAAAAGAAAATGTTTTAGTTGTATGTTCAAGTTCTAATTAAATGATGTTTTAAGAAAAGAAAATATTCCTAAATTTTAATTATGTATAAAAGGTATATTTTCATGTGTTATGAATTGAATTATGTATATTAAAAAAAGAAATGTATTTTTAATTGTTATGTACAAAATTATATTTTTAATTAAAAGAATAGAAAAGGGTACTTTCAATTTTAATTATATGATAAAAATGTATTTTATTATTTATATATAAATATATACTTAAAAGAAAAAAAGATATTTTTAATTTTAACTATATTGTATGATATGTACAAAATTATATTTAAAAAAAGAAAAAAAAATGCTTTCAATCTTAATTATATGGGGTAATAAAAAAGACATATTTTTAAATAATGATGTATATTGACAAGAATGCATTTTTATTAAAAAAATATATTAAGTTAGAAAATAAACATATTGTTTTAAGATATTATGTATGAAAAAGAGAGAAGTTAGTATTTAATCAATTTGTTTGTATAAAAAGGTTAGTGCATTTGTTGGGCTTCAGAGAAAATTAGAAACGGGTCAGGCCCATTGATTGTTGAAGCAACGTTTTTAGGGTTAGAGATTTTTGTATCAATTGGAACAAAAGGCTTAGGGTTTGTTAGGCGCGCCGTTCGTACTTTTCTTCTTCGTCTTCTCCGTTTGCTCTTGAATCTGACTCCTCCGTCTAGCCACCAGCGCTACCTCTTTCTCCCCCCCACGTTAGCTCAGGCAGTGGTGAATCAAGGTAACAACATGTTTCGAACTTATTACACATTTTAGATTTTTTGCATGTTAAAATTCTTTGACTTATTGAGTCCGATTCTGTATTCTATTGACTAATGCATTTGGTTTGTCTTACGTGAGGTACAAAAGGAAAAGAGAAAATGAAAACTACCTTGACGGAGGGGAGGAAGAAAAAGGAAGCGCTCAGGAGGCTCAGCGATGGAGGAGGACGCGATTGTGAAACTAGCTTGGACGACACTTGGTACTTCTGTATCTTTTCTCCTTTGCTTATGGTTTCGTGATGATTTGAACTGAAAACCTAATTTGGATATTCATCTCTTTCTTCTTCTCTTTCGCCACTGTATACTTGTTGCCTAGAGCTTTTGCCCAATGATGTTATACTGAGGGCTTTAGGTTGCCTTTGAATATATTGTTTTCTTCTGAGACTTTGATGCTTTGAATTGTTGTTCTGAGACCGTTGAGCCTTTTACCTGTGTTGCCCTGTGAGGAACTCAAAGTTCTGAGGGCCTAGGGTTTTGATTTGGGAATGCTTGAGTATGCCTTGTGTGGCCTTAAACGCTTTGTTGAAATGCTTGTTGAAAATGTGTTTCTGAATGTTTGTTTATGGTGAAGGGTTTCTGAGTTCACTTCTTTCCTCTTCTCTATCGCCCACTTTGCCTTTGAATGTGTTACTTATTGCCCAATGATGAGCATTTCCTCTGAGGGCCTTGATGTTTGGATTGAATGGTTTAAGGTTTTAAACTGGACAGGTCGGGTCCTCGAGGCTTTTTGACAGGTATGATGCTTGGTTTTTGGCCTTAGCTGGTTACTTTCTTCTGGTTAGGACTTGGTTGAGATGTATATGTTTTGAGCTCTAGCAGGTTTTGGGGTTTTGACTGGTTTCAGTTTGTTTCAGCAGGTTATGTTGGTATATTTGTTTGACAGGATATCAGGTTTCAGGTTTGAACTTGGTAGCAGGCCATTGTTTTTTTGCTCGTATGGTTATGAGGTTTTGTTTGCTTTAGTTGGTGACAGGTTCTGTTTTTTTGTTTAGGTTCAGCAGGTTTAAAGGTTGAGAAACTGTTTTTTTTTTAGTTTTGGAGGTGCTTATGTTTTTTTGTAGTTTTTTGCTAATGTTGTGAGGCCTGTGGGTTCATAGCAGGCTGGTATGGAGGTTATGGCTTAGCTGGTATGGTTTGTGAAATAACAGGTTCTGCTTAGGCTTGGATAATGCAGGTTCTGAGTTTGGAGGATTTTTGATGTTTTGGCTTTTTGATATCAGGTTCTGAGTTTGGCATTGATTTTGGACAGTTATGATGCTGAGGCAGTTTTGTATCTCAGTTTTTTGTATATCCTCCTCTTGAACTGTGTTTGTTCTTGTGTTATATCTTTGTTTATGCCCTGCCTTTTCTACCTAAGCCTGAAAACCTGCCTCTATCTCTTCTTTTTCTCTCTCTATAGTACAGTTGGATATTATAATATGATTCTTTTCTGTACTATTTTTCTGAAAGGGCTATCTGATGGGAAATGATGATAAAAGAGAACTTGCATAAAAGATTTTTTCTGCATATATATCTCTTCTTGACAGCTTGTGTGCTTTTTGATATCTTCCATATCTTTGCCAAATCTTCTTTTGACAGCTTGGGTAGATTTTGTATTTTTGACAGTAAGTTTGTACCTTTGGCTTTTGATAGAAAGTGGGAGTTTGGATTTTAGTTGGGTTTGAACTTACTTCTGAACCATGCAGTTTGACATTTTAAAAATATGCATTTTGACATTTTGCATTTATGATAAAATTCTTCCCTCTTTGTGAACCGGGAGAAATCCCGTGATTTGCAGAGAGGGTTAACTGATCCCAATCAGTGGCCCTTAATGATGACTGCAAATTTTATCTGTCTTTAATTAATTATCAGTCACTGACTTTTCTTCTTTTGCAGATAAAAATGGATGGAGGGGTACTAAATGAAGACTGAAGAATTAGAAAAATAGGATAGTTTCCTTTTTATTTAATATTTAAATTAATGTAAACTATTGTTTGTAATTTAAATTATAAACAATATTTGTACAAATAATTTAAATATCAATAAAAATCTTTATTATCCAACTAATTCTAATTCTCTTTCTTTATTGTTTATTTATTTATTTAAAACTCTTTGAATTAAAATAATTGAAAAAATAAATTTCAATCACTTAATTTAGAATAATAAATAATTTAAATAAACAATACTTTAGCACGTTGATCAATTAAACCTGTCCTATCCAATATCCAAAGCAAAGCAACAGTTAACCAAAATAAACTGATCAAGCGCATTCCCTTTTTCACTGATTCTTTTGCCAGGCACTGTAATTCCAAACTGCATATTTCTTTTGACTGATGAATTCAAACCAACTGCCTCCTCTTACTGATTAAATTAAAAACAATGCGAATTCGACCCGAATCTCGGAGTGACTTGCAAAGTGCTGCGGAATTTTAACCTTTCTGAGAATATGCCCATAAAACCTTAATTCCTGATTAAATGCCAAATAACGTTCGCTTGATCAAAATTGAGCCAAAACCAACCAAAACCCTGAGCCAACTTGTGAACTGTTTTGGAGCCATGAAAACCAGCAAAACCCTATCTTTTGTTTGACTGACAAGAAAAGTCCGTTTGTCCGATTCTTGAGCCAGTTTGAAAAATCAGGAAATGCTTGAAGTTGTTATCTTTTGTGGAAAAATGCGAGGGCAAATTTTGGGGTACAACACACATCAATATATAACAATTTTTAACAATCAATTCATCAATTGAATCACTGTAATATTAGTATAATTATCACATATGCCAAACAACAATTTATTCATACAACCATCACATACAGTAACAATCTCACACAACCCAATTCCCATGTAATATGTATCATATACCCAATTATAGAGTCAGAACTCCACCCTTACCTTGGATTGAAGGTCGCTCTATGATTTTCTGATCGAATCTTGCTTTGCCTCTTTTCTTCTTTGCTCTGCAACTTATACGTTCTCTTTCTCTCTTCCAACTCTTATTCCTCTTCTTCTTGACAAAAACCTATTTTTCTATTATTATAACTAAACTTAATAATAATAATATTATTTCTATTGGGCCTAATTCTCACACCCCCTTAGTACTACATACCACCATATAAAATAGGCCTACGCGAATATTCTATTAATTCCAACATTACTATTATTATTAATCAACTAATTAATTAACTAATAATAATCTAGCAACTTATACCAATAATTCTCAACATCTCACAACTTCAACAAATAATCCAAAAATAATTTAATTAAATAATCAAATAAATTAACGGGCATTACTATAGGTAGATGGTAGCCATGACAGAGGTGTCCCATTATTTTGAGACAGAGGCTTCGACTGATATAGAGGTTACTCCTTAGGAGGATACATAGGCGCCTGCTATGGGTGATATGGAGGTTACTCCTCCGGTTGATATATAGTTCATAACTCCGGCTTTGATAGAGGTGTCTGTACACACTAACAAAAGGTTTCGTAGAGGGTTCAATGACCGTTCCGTACTCACTAGATATGTTAATCATGTGGCATTAAAATTATCGCAGGGATATATATATATATATATATATATATATATATATATATATATATATATATATATATATATATATATATATATATATATATATGTTGAACTTATATATATGTATATATGTTGAACTTGTTTTATTTATAATTAATACAATGAAATTAACTGATGTTTTTTTTACTTTGTTTGTTACAGGACCGACCGCCACTGAAGGTGCCCATCCACGGGGGAAAGCTAAAGGTGTTCTTAGATGCCCCGGTGCCTTAGGAGGTTATGGAGATTGTTGAATATTTCGGTCTCCTTACATTGGCATACTGTTCTCTGACAATGTTCAATGGTTAAAGATATTGACAATTTTTGTTAAGTGATGGCATAAGAAGACATCTTCCTAACATCTTCTGTTTGGCAAGATGAAGATTACCTTGAATGATGTCTCCTCTTTATTCTATCTTCCTCTGCCAGATAGTTTCTTCACCGCTCATCTCATTAGCCAACAACTAGCATGTATTAATGTTATATAGGACTCGAGGGTTATTG
This sequence comes from Vicia faba, assembly GCA_948472305.1. Taxonomy (NCBI): domain Eukaryota; kingdom Viridiplantae; phylum Streptophyta; class Magnoliopsida; order Fabales; family Fabaceae; genus Vicia; species Vicia faba. Next base: position 836,510,766 of record OX451740.1, read on the forward strand.
AGGTGTAGGTGTTAGAGGAGTTTGGGTTTAACGTACATAGGTGTTCATTTTCGTCTATCTTGACTCCGATATATGTATGTGGAGCTGGTGCATCAGTTTATGTATGAGGCAGCCGCTAGGGTATACATGCTATATGCTACATTTTAATCACACTTATCTTTTTTGGGTTATTTTCAATAGGAGACCTTAGTGGCTAGACACTTACCTGATAAGTGCCTGCACCAATTTGTATATATCCACAATATCCCACGACTAGTCTCTGCTATTTCATCTGAGGATATTGATATATGATTTTATGCTATTTCATCCGATGGTCTATTGATACATGATCTCTATTTATACAAGTTTGAGTTTATTTTGAACTACACACAACTACAAAAAAAAATTCTCGGATGCCACTTGTATCAACTCAATTTGCAAATAAATGTTATAAGATGATTTACAAACTAAATACATATTAATTTGTCTTAAACGAACCTTTTTTAATGTTTTTTTTTTCAAATTAATAACTTTAGTTACTTCAATTATAAATAAAAAATACAGTCTCTCAAGAACTAGGCAAAATTACACCAAGAGTTCTTTAAGTTATTTTTTTAACATATTGATCTTTTTAAGTTTTTGTTTTTAATAATTTGGTCCTTTAAGTTAACAAACGTGTTGAATCAGGGTCTTACTTTATGCATTTTGAAGGCTACTTTATGTATTTTAGATGCTACATTATGCATTTAGGTGCAACTTTATGTATTTTAGGTGATTAGTTTAATCAAAGATTTAAAAAGGGTAATGGTGCACACGTTTGTTAATTTAAAGGACCAACTTATTACAATTTTTTTAAGGGTCAACCTGTTATAAAAAAGTAATTTAAAGGACCTTTGGTGTAATTATGTCCAAGAGCAACAACAATTAAGTTCTATCCTACTTAGTGAGTCGACTACGTGGATCAACCTTCACTATAATATTTTATTTAAGATTGTACTTCTATTCAAATTACTATTCTCAAGATATTTCTTAATAATTTCTCTTATAATTTTTATTTGTCTTTCTCTTCCTCTAACTGTTTGACTTCTCTTCATCTGATCCACTCTTCTTACCATAAAATCTATGTATTTTTTCTCTACATGCCCAAACCCCTTAAGTCTATTCTCCATAATTTTATCTAATATAAGTGCTACCCGAATATTCTTTTTAATATTTTTATTTCTAATTTTATCACGTCTAGTCTTACCATACATCTAATGTAACATCCTCATCTCTATCATACTTAATTTATTATCGTGTTAATTCTTAACCGCTCAACATTATGTCTCGTACAACATCACAAGTCTTACCGCAATCCGATAAAATTTCTCCTTCGACTTGAGGAGTACCTTTACATAACATAAAATCCCTAAACCCCTTCTCTATTGCAATCACTCAACTTGAATTCAATGGTTTATATTTCCTTCTATTTCTCCATAATTTTGTACTACGAACTCAAAATACTCAAACTGTGTGACTTGAGATGATATGTTCTCCAACTTTCGCCTCTAAGTTAGAAAGCTTATTATTTTGTTGAACTTATATTTCATATACTCCGTCTTACATCAACTTAGGTGAAAACCATGCATTTCTTAATCTCGTCTTCAAATCTTCAACCTCTCATTTAAATTCTCCTTCGACTCTTCAAATATTGATTATATCATATGCAAAAACATGCATCTCGGTGCTAGCTCTTGGATACCATTCGGAAAAAAATTTTATAAATCTTAAAATGAGAAAAATGTAGCTAAAAATTAAAACTTAAAATGAAAAAAATATGAAACTCCAAAAGATCTTATTTCTCTTAAAATATGCATTGCCATCAATTTGTCAATTCAAAAAAACTTTAAAAATTAAAAATTAAGAAACTATATTTTCAAATTTAAAAATGAGGGGAACAAATTGGTAAATTAAATTAACCAATGTGAGAGGAAAAGCAAACTTAAGCATGATTATATTACATTACATCTATAATTAATCACTTTTATTGAAAATAATTATATATGGAAGTTACAAAATTTTAATTTTTGTCTTTCTTTTCTCTTTTTGATTTGATTTATTAAACTAATTTTCTCCTCCAACAACATAACTATTATAAACCGTGACTTTAGATGCTAGTAACGACTTGTTAAACTAACCAACCAGATTTCAAGCCATTAAAAGTTCTCACTTGACCAATAATTATTCTCGTTCTTACAAAAGAGAGATCCAAAATAATCTTAACAAACTAGTTAGAAATGAATTTTCATTCAAAATTTTGTACAATCTTGATCATTTTCTTCGGTACCCTAATTTCTCATGCATTTTCTCTTTCGATCAGTTTAAACGATGTCGAATGTATATCCGAACATGTTCCACATGACAATGACCTTGTTTCTGGAAACTTTGTTGTAATGGATCATGATATTTTTTGGAGCTCAGATCATCCTGGAATCGATTTCACTGTAAATTATTTTTTATTCTTTTCGGCCAAATCATTTGAAATGATGTAAAATTTGTTTTATTTATTTTTATTGATGAATGTGTGATCTATAGGTGACATCTCCCGCAGGAAATGTGGTACATTCTTTGAAGGGGACATCGGGAAATAAATTCGAGTTCAAAGCGGCGCAAAGTGGAATGTACAAGTTTTGCTTTAATAATCCGGTTTCTACGCCAGAAACTGTGTCATTTTATGTTCATGTTGGCCACATTCCAAATGAGCATGACTTAGCTAAAGATGGTAATAAATTAATGATTTTTGTCATTATAATTAGACGTGAATTTATTTAAGTATGTATAAATAGTTCTGTAGCACAGAACCTCTGATCTAATTTGTCTTTGTGTTTGATGCGATACTCACCCATGTGATTACATTCAATTAACAACATGTCAGTGTCATTTTCTTGGATTTATTCATAGTATCACATGGATATATGATTCATTTAATTTCTCAACTAATATTCTACTACACCCTTGTAGTTTTACATTTAATCATTTTTGCTTTTGTGTTTAGAGCATTTGGATCCAATAAATGTGAAGATTGCTGAGTTAAGAGAAGCATTAGAATCTATTGTAACAGAACAAAAGTACTTGAAAGCACGTGATGCTAGACATCGACATAGTAAGTTATTCTTTCTTACCAGTGAATGGATTTATTGTGTATTTATCAAACCATGCATCTTTGGTGGGTGATAAATTTCTTCTAACTTTGATGTATTAAATTTTGGTAATTGTAGCAAATGAGAGCACCAGAAAACGTGTTGTATTTTACACACTCTTGGAGTATATTTTATTTGTGACTACAAGTGTATTGCAAGTTGTATACATTCGTCGTCTCTTCAGCAAATCATTTGCTTATAATCGGGTGTAGCCTCATACTAATGGTGAATTTGGGTATTACATTGTATCACAATGATAATTTTTCTTTTTTTACTTTGTAATTTTCTAACATTGATCATTTTGTCTTTCCCATTTTTCTTACTTATATTTGTAATTTACCTAAATGTGATCAATTTTTCTATTTATACAATAACTCATTAATGAAGAGATTTTAGCAATTATTTTTGTTTAGATGTATTTCATTCTTATGAGTTGAGCTAGCTCTAAAGTAGTTGTAATTTCTCTTTGGCCTCTAACATCTTGCCATCAATCCCAAATAATATTAAAAATATACTATCATACCAATCTAATTAAATTGTCATAACTACACATTATGCAACGGGTTGTGCACACCTTCAATTTACTATATCTTCTGTGTTAGAATTAAAGTTGATAATAATGAATGAATTCACAATCGATTAAGGTGGTCCAGTGTTTTTGATTTGGTGAAAAAGAAGTTGACCGACAAGGTTAACACTCTAACATTCATGTAAGTATGAGGTCAAAAAGTGGTGTTTGAATGAGAAATAATTTTAATATATTTAAAGTGATACACTTTCCTCTTTAAATAGGGGAGATGGTTCATACCTGTACACGTGTGAAATGACATGTGATGTGGTCAGTCGTTGGATTGATCTTGACGCACTACTACGGAAAACATCTTCGGTACTACAATATTACCATGCTCATTTATCCACCGTAGTCATATCTCATTTTTCACGCATATTTTTTTTAAAATTTTATTAAGAAATTTTTCATCACGGTTCCATTAAAGAATCATTGTATATAATTCAGGTGATAAACTTCGAATCTCAGCCTCAATATTTTTCCATTTTCAATAAAATTAAGCGTGTCTTTCTTAACATTTATTTTTATTTGAAAATTAAAAGTATAACAATAAAAGTTCCATATTTCACTACGATTGAATCTTGTAACCGTTGTGAAATTGTTTTCCACAAAATTAAAACATAACAGGTACTTTATTCCTTTCATGACACACAGGGTGCCATAGCGAATGAGATGGCAGCGATAGCAAAATCTTTATCATCCTCTTCGAATATGTGGTACGTTACCTCTCTCTCTCTCTCTCTCTCTCTCTCTCTCTCTCTCTCTCTCTCTCTCCCCGACGCTTCTGAATGTTTAAGTTTGTCGCAATTTTGTAAGTCAATGGTTACTGGTTTCTTTCATGAATCAATGGTCTCTGTTTATGTTCTTCAAAATTTAAATGTTTATTGTTCGGTGTGTATTGTTCATACTAGTTCACCTTAATGTTTTCTTCAGAATTACTGAATATGCTTTAGGTTTTTGTGTAGTATTAGTGTGACGTTCACAATAGTCTTTTTATATAAATTTCAAAATTTGTTATGGATCGTAGTTAGATGAAACAAATAAATTAGGTCTGGTGTATGAGAAATGAGTTCTTGAATTCATTGAGTTCGCCGAAAAAATGTTCCCGACAATAACATTATCTTTTATTGTCCTTGTGTTGTTTGCGGTAATATCAACAAACTCTCGAATAAAGAAATATTCTAACACCTATGTTGTGATGGAATATGTCAAAATTATACAATATGGACGTGGCATGAAGAAGTGGATAATAATCTGAATGTGACGTCACAAATGGTTGAAGATGATGAAGATATGAATGATCGACTAGAAGATATGACCCGTGATATGGGAGAATCGTCTTATATAAAAGCCCAAATTTATGATAATCTATGCAGCGCTAAAGATGCACTTTTATATAAGAGGTGCACCAGTTTTACACGGTTGTTTGCCTTGTTAAAATTGTTTAATATGAAGTCAAAAAGTGGGTGGTCGGATAAAAGTTTCACATAATTGCTTGATTTGTTGAAATAAATGCTACCAGAAGATAACAATTTATTGGATCATTGTTATGAGGCCAAGAAGATATCATGTCCAATGGGTTTGAAGTATGCCAAAATACATGCATGCCTAAATGATTGCATATTATACAAGAAAGAGTATGAAAATTTAGATCAATGTTCTGAATATGGTGAGTCGCGCTACAAGTTGAAGAACAAGAATGGTGATGACAATGACAATGTTAGTAAGAAGCGTCTTCCCGTTAAAGTGTTATGGTAATTGCCAATAATTTCAAGATTCAAGAGACTTTTTGATAATGTAAATGAAGCAAAGAATATAAGATGGTAGGCAGACGAAAGAAAATGTGATGAAAATTTTTTCCATGTAGTTGATTCTCTACAATGGAAGAAAATTTATTCATTGTTTCTAGATTTTGGCCTTGAGGAAAGAAACCTTCGGCTTGGGCATGCCACAAATGGAATGAACCCCTTTGGTAATATGAGTACTAAATATTCTCTGTGGTCTGTCCTTCTCATGCTTTACAACCTATCTCATTGACTGAGCATAAAGTGCAAGTATATTTGTAGGATATAAGTGTTTACTTTAATGATGCATATTCCGGTGATAAGTTTAAGATGCGTGTAATGTTATTTTTCACAATCAACGAGTTTTCTGCATATGAAAATTTGGTTGGATACAATGTTAAAGGACAAAAAGTGTGTCCTATATGTGAAACTGATACATGTTTTCACCAACTTTAGTTTAGAAAAAAGACCGTTTACCTTGGGTATCAGAAATTTCTAAAACCCAATCATCCCTATCATAGATTGCAGAAGGATTTTAAGGGAGAGCAGAAGTACGAATGTGCTCCTAAACCTTTAACCAGAGATAAAGTTTATCAACGAAAAGAACACCTTAATGTTGTATTTGGAAAGAAGATGGTCCCATTGAGAGAAATATTTGGAAAAAGAGATCAATTTTCTTTGAGCTTCCATACTGGTCTAGTCTTGATATAAGGCATTGCCTTGATGTGATGCATGTGGAGAAAAATGTATGTGACAGTTTGATAGGAACACTTATAAACATTCTAGGAAATACTAAAGATAGTAAGAGTGCTCGTTAAGATATGGTGGTGATGGGTATTAGACAACAGTTGACTCCATAAGATAAAGGAAAAGATCTTATTTACCTCTGGCATTTCACACTCTATCTAAAAAGGAAAAGAAATTTTTTTGCGAGTGTTTACAAGGTATCAAAGTTCCCCAAGGTTACTCTTTAATCATCAGGAAACTTGTATTAATGAAAGATCTCAAGTTAATTGACTTAAAATCTCATGATTGCCATGTCTTGATGCAATAATTTATACCAGTGGCTATCCGTGGCATCCTTCCAAAAAATGTAAGAGTAACTATAACTAAGTTGTGCTTATTCTTCAATGCTATATGTAAAAAAGTTCTTGATTCCAAAAAATTAGATGAATTAGAAGAAGAGGCTGCAATAATATTGTGTCAATTGGAGATGAATTTTCTTGCAATAAAATTGTGTGAAATGGAGATGTATTTTCCTCTAGTGCGAAAATTAAAAAAATCCTATTTTGGCAACCATTGTGTTCTATGGCGTCATTGAGGAGATTTTTGAGATTGATTATGTTACTTTCAAAATGAATTTATTTAAATACAATTGGATCCCTAATAACAATGATGTACAAATTGATGAGTTAGTATTTACACAGGTTAACCTTGACAAGGCAACTTATAAGACCGAACCATTCATCGTGGCTACTCAGGCGAGACAAGTTTTTTATGTGAAAGACCCTACAAACTTATCAGGGAGATGGCCAATTATTCTCAAAGTAAAACACATTCCCCATAGTGGTGATGAAAGTTTTGGTATTGTTGCCACTCCTTCTTACATAACATAAGTTCCTAATTTATATGAAGAAGTTGATAGAGATTATATGCATGTTATTTGTAACGATCATCAAGAAGGAAAATGGGAAATTTACATGTATTTTATATTCTTCATTCATAATTTACTGTTTGTTTTAATTTCCAATGATGTTATTTAATTTCTAACAACTATTATTATTTTAAAATTATAGGTGTTTAAAGTGAAGACACCAATAGACAAAACCCCATGACAACAAGATAGTATAATTTTATGTAATGATGTGTACATTATAGGTTGTTTTGTCTCAATTTTGGTTTTTATGTACTATACAAGGTTTAGTTCGTAATGGAAATAGTCTGTAATATAATTTTTGTATCTGGGTGTATTGTTGTTTCTAGTATGATACAAATTGTGCATTGATGTTTCTGGTATGATACATATCAGAAATATTCAGGTTGCAAAACTGGGAATTCTATAAAATTTAAAAAATATTATAAAAAAGCATAAATTATATCAAAACGGTTGTTAAATCAACCGTTGTTAATAAAGACAACGTTAACCAGAATAATAGAATCCAAGAATGACGTTTCTTGGATTCGAACCCAGAACCATTCAATTGTATCACAATGGTTGTTTTCACAAACCATAGTTATAAGTGACACACTCTCTAATTTATATCAACGGTCACACGCCCATTGTGTAACCAGTGTTATACCCTGATTTTTACCCCTAAGATCCCACTTATCATCATTTACATTTTATCAAAGTCACAAGCATCGTAGCCTCCTAACCTTTTGCCTTAGAGTGTGTTATATGGGAGATCATCAAGCACCCTTTGTATCTTATTGCTTTATGTTTCCTTTTTTGCATTTATGCTTTACTAACCTTATTAAAAAAAATGATTTGTTACCTTTTCTTGTTTTGCAAGGTAGGACTTTGAATCAAAAGATCAAGTCTGGTTTCTAAATTAGGGTTTGGATCTCTCAAGTTAAAGAAAGGTCAACCAATGTTTCCCAAAGGCTAAAATTTCAAGGCATGACCTCTAATATTAGGTCACACTTTTCATAAGCTTCATTTAACATCATTTTATCAAAAGAAGTTCAAGATTGTTGCTTGGTTTATAAGTCATTTCAAGATAGGTTCGTGTGTTTATTTGCATGCCTTATTTATCAAGTTTCTTAAGCAATTCTCAATTTTAAGCAAAGAAAAATAAAAGATCATTTATTTGAAGTTCATCTGATCATCATGGCACCTTGGATTGTAAGAAAAAGTCAAAAGTTACAAGATGGTACAAGTTTATTTGACCTAAAATTCAAGTATGGAATGCTTATGTTCCAAATACCATAACTCTCTTAATTTTCAACTTTTTTATGGGTGCTTCTTTGAGCCAATTTCCCCTTTTGGTGTCCTCTACAACTTTTCTTGAGAGGTCAAATATCAATTCAAGCTCTAAGTCCCTCAAAATTGCAATTGGCTAAACTGCATTTTATGCACAAAACAAGGATCATCACATGTTTGATCTAATGCCAGACCTGGTTTTCAGTGACAAAACCTCAATTTTACAAGCTTGCCATTTTCGACTCAAGCATCTTTTTGAATTTGTTCTTTTTGCATTGTGCTCTACTCCATGAAAGGATCATTTGGCTCAATAAAAATCAAGAAACACACGAGTGGATTTCATTTGGCCTAAGCTTGAACATGGTGATCTGAACTCTGTTTGGAACCGTGTGAGCTATAATTGTAAATGACCTAAAACTCAAATGGGACCAATTTACACATGTGAAAACTTTATTGTGTTGATGAAACATGTTTGGTACAAAGCAAAATGACCTGAAATAAGCAACAAGTCACACATTCCATGCCATTTTTCACACACTTGGATCTCAAATTTTCTCAATTTTGATTAACATGTTTGGGATCTGGATTGGTATGTTCCATGACCTCACTCATTCTCCTATAAATAAAGCTTCATTCTGCTGTCATTTCTAAGCCTGAAGAGCCAAAGAAACTATGCCTCAATCATCACCTGATACCTCAAAACTAGAGCTTTGTTTTCTCATTTCCTCTTTGTTTCAAGTCCAATTCTCCACCCAAAACTCTTCATCGATGTCCTTTGAAGGTGTTTGAAGCATCACAGAAGTTCTAAAGCACATGAAAGTTTCAACTCCATTTCACCATTCTCACACCTTTGAAGCTCACTTCGAACAGGTAGCTACGAGTAAATTTCTTAAGCAAAGAAGTTATCAGTATCTTTGTCTTGGCTCCCTAATTTAAAGCCCTCACTCACCTTGAATTTATATTACGTATCCATCACTTAATTTTAATTTGAAGCTCTTAGGTTTTTTTTACGTATTTCTACAAATTCTCTCTGCATGGAGTGAATCAATGGCTCCAATACAGAGAGACATGAATGATGTTGTGTTTGAAAGCTTGCGCGTTTGGTGTTTGAGCTTGAATCACATGAACATAAGTTGAAAAAGAAGGTGTTTGCGCACAAGGATTGGGAAATTTGAAGATCCTGACCAATTAGGTTGCAACACGCCTTCATATCCGTTGCATTATTTAATTTAAATTTTATTTTCTTTCAAATTAATTTTAAATAGCTTCTTTGACCTTTTTGACTCCAATTTTTTTTCATAATTTCATAAATATATTTCCTACCTTATATATTTTTTACAGATTTTTAAAATGTACTTTAGCATTTTTTGCTATTTTCTTTTTAATTAATTCTCCATCATTTTTAAATATTTTTTAGTCCAACTTTTGAGATCACATTACTTATAGTTTTTGTGATTTTCTCAATTTTTTTGGAACATTTATTTGATATTTTGATGTATGTTTTGAATTTTCTCTTTTATTTTCATTTTAAATCATAATAAAACTCTTTTTTATATGTTTTTATTGTATTTTGAGATATTTTATGGTTTGAATTTTGTTGACCTGATCAATTGTGGTTGATTAAGGTTTCATCTTGTTCAATTGGTTTTTGATTGATGCTTGAAGAACCTTCTTCATTTCAAATCTACCATTAAATGATCATTTGATTATATTTGGTACTTTGTATTAATGATAAGTTTGTCTCAAGGTATTATAAAGGAATTCGATTGAAGTAGTGAGCCAATTACCTTGCCTTGGTGTTCAATCCTTTTTATATCTCCATCTATTTCTTTCTTTTATTTTGTTTGTACTTGTGCTACATGTTTTAGGAGAATGGCTTTGTGTCATTTCTTTAACATGTATGGTACATAAATTTCTTTTGACCGACCTCTAAAAGATGTGGCCTCTATATAAGTTCACTTATGACCGACTTCTTTCTTAACAAACCTTGACTTTGTCAAGTGATCCAAAAAATATTTTCTCAATAAATGCTAAAAATACTTAAGCATATTCAAACTCTTTCAAAACTTCTAAAAAAAGACAAATCTCATCAATTTTTGTTCCCTTGTGAACTTTTCTTTTCAAACCAAGTCTTTTTCTGAAAGGAAAGATATGAGTCCATTCTTGAGATGATGCAAATTACCATACTTCTACATTATGCTGATAAATTGATTGACATTTTCCAGTTGAATGTTGAGATGTACTTGTTGAGTAAATCCAAGTAAAGTTATCCATATGAAGATGATGCAAATGCTCATTTCCTCATACTTGTGGGTGGTAAGTTGAGTTTTCCACTCGAATGTGAAAAATGTTTTTTCACTTAAAATCAATCAACAAACAACAACCTTTTCATAACATAAATTCCAGTGGTTCCTATGGACTATCGTAGATACGAGGGGTACTAATACATTCCCATTGCATAACCAACCCCGGTACCCAAATATCTCTTTTGTTTTTGTTTTAAATTTTTTTGTGTGGGTTTTATTAGATCTTTTACCTTTTCCATTTGGAAACAATAAAGTTCGATGGCGACTCTTGATTTCTTGAGTTAAGTTAATCAATATCTTAATCTCAATTTTTTCTGCCGCAACATCTGGCGACTCTGCTGGGGAGTAGTCCCTAAGTGGGTTACACATAACTTGTTTTTGTGTTATATTATTGTTGTGGTTTATTGTTTTTGTGTTTTTGGGCGCTTGATGATCTTTGTGTGGTGAGGTAAGTCCTATAGCCAGACTTGAGTGGACTTAGGGTTAGGATGGTGGTATAGTCATGTTGGCTTACAAAGAGTTAATCCTCAGTAAGTTAACTTGAGAACCTTACTCAGTGGAGGCCCATTTGAGGGTAGCAGTGTCTTACAAGTTAATTATAAAGGAATTATTGCTTTTTCGACCCGGGAGTCCGAGAAGCTGAGGGTCTTAGAACATTTAACCCATCTTGGCCTCTTTAGGATGAGTGTGGTGACTATCCCAGTGTAAACCTGATTTATTTGATTGGTGTTGAGTAAAATCAAATGTAAGTATTGTGTTTTATCGTACCCATAAGGATTTGAGCGATATCAAAATCGTTCAACAATTTCTATTATTATAAGCAGAAGTTTCAATATGTTTGATTTATAAGTTACGAAAAGTAAATGCATATAATAAATAAAGAGAGTTTTCAGAGGAAAGGGTTTGTTGGGAATTGGTGTTCATCCATCGATTCAATTTGCATATCACGAATAAGTATACACAATTTAACCATGTTTCAATGTAATTAGGTATCACTCACAAACAGAGTTTATGTCTAAACTTTGATGAGATTTCTACCTTATGGTTTAATCGACGATTTCTCAGCCTATTAAATAATACGGTAGCATAAAGATTTGATACTTTTAGTGAATATTAAACCTAAGTCTATGTCTAGCATTTAGAGTTTAATAATTGTTATCTTAGATAGAGATTAAAATCGTATTTGTTAATATAAATTCAATCCATGAAGTTTAACATTAAAACAAAGATAACAACGATAATCATTTATAGATAAATTGCGTATAATTCCATGGTTAATGAAAATACATATTGTTTCGGCGAAATACGACCAATCCCAACAAGAGAGGGATTTAGCTACTTATGGTAGCTTGAAGCATATTGGAAGAATTGAGTTGAATAAACATCAACGACGATTTCCCGACTCTTGATGCATATCCAGCTCATTCTCCTTACAACCTTTTCTATTCCTATTCTACTACAATTACAGATGATAATATATGATACTCTAATGATAAAAACTGAATGAATCCAACTGAGCTGAGTTCTGTCCTTGTTATAGCAGTGTTGCCCGCCTGGGTTTTCTAAGCGAACTTTACTTTGCTTATTGAAGTCTCTGTTTCTTTTCCAATAAGTTTTCACTTCAAACAGTCTTTAGGAAACCACCAAAGTTTGCTAAGAAAAGTTTTTGCTTGGTTAGAGAAGTTGCTTTCTTCAACCTTACATCTTTTCAAATATTTAGATAAAACTCTAAATAATGAACTCCATCTAGATAAAACTTTGTTTTCTTGAGAGTTTTCTTATTTAGTGTCTGCTAGCTCTTTAGAGTCTCCCATATTTTCTGGAGTATCAAACTGCTGAGATGATGTTCCAATATCTGATTGGACACCAGTCCCTTTGTCAATGATTACATCATTGATTTTGGTTATGAAGTTAACCCCACTTAAAGTTCTGCTATCAGTAGAGTAACTAAGAAGCATACCTTGTTCTCTTTGAAGAAGATGATAAGGACTTCTGAAGACTTCAAAAACATTTTATTTTTCTTTGCTATTGTTCACAAAATGAAATCATATACATGCCTCTACCCACAAAGACTCTCACTTTGCATTGGACTTATTATGTCCATAATAGGAAGTTATAGAACTTTGGCAACTGTGTGATGTTGCAACTTCTGGTGTGACATCTTAACTTTGTCTTCCTTAAACTTCAAGCATGTGGTTGAGCAAGTAGTTCCTTGTGGTAAAAACCCATAGAAACAGTCTTTGGACTTAACTTCCTCATCAGACTTCATTCATATCATTAGTTACCAAACATTTTTCCTTAATGAAATTTACCTTTAAACCTTGATCACACAACTGGCTTATGTTTATCACAATAGTCACCAGTCCTTTAGCATGAATAACATCATCAAGACTAGGAAATTTTGTACAATCTAGTTTCTCAACCCCCTTAGCTTCACCTTTGGCACCATCACCAAGAGTAACATAGTTATTAGAATGAGATTTAAGGTTCACCAGAGACTTCTTTAGTCCAGTCATGTGTCTAGAACAACCAATGTCAAAATACCAATTTTCTTTATTGAAGTTCTAAGAGAGGTATGATTAATAAGGTGAATAGTACTTTCATAGAGATTTATCCACAACTTGGTCAACTTTAGGCTGAGTTTGACTTTTAGATAGCCATATAATTTGACACAGAGGGGTCCGATATGGAGAACCTTACCATATAAGTGATATTCCCAGTTCAAGCACCTACTTTTAGCGTGAGTATTTTGATGTCTGGAACAATATTGAGACATTTTATTTGACATCATTGACTCAACTTTTTCGTTTGACAGAAATAAAACCCTATCTCTTTTAGGTTTCCAATAATCTTCCCAACTTGAAGAAATTCCTCCACCATATCTGAACTATTGTTCATCATCCTCACAGACTTGATCATGATAGTAGGTTTGTAGGTCAACAAATATACCTCATTCTGCAGGTTATAGATGATAGACAAACATCCTTCCTTTTCAGTCTGTACTTGAGAAATAGTTACATTCTATCTTTCTCTTTGTTGACAAACTTCTTCACTTTTGATGCAAAAATATTTATAAGAGGAAGCTAGATCATCATGAGTAGTTTCCTCATTACATGAGTCTATATCAGAAGCTCACCTTCCTCTCTTGACAGGTTCAACAACAAGATCACTTTCCTCATCAGACTAAGAAATATAAGGACTCTTCAATTGTTTCTTGAGATAGGTAAGGCATTTTGCTCGAAAAATTTCAAATCCTTCATATTCATTTTGCTGAATGCTTTGAAATTGATTGGCCTTTACTTCTATTCCAACTATTTCTTGAGAATCATAAATCTTGCCGATGTCAATGTTGATGTTCTGGACATTTGGTCTAAACATTCTACCCACTCTCCTCAAAACCTAGTTGAATTTCCTCCCAAGGAACACAATAGCATTTAGAAATCCTTCATCAGAAACCAGGAAACAAGCTCCTACAGAGTTAGAAACAAAATTCATGCTCTTTTTCTTCTTCAATGGTTGTCACTTCCATGTTAAATTTCTTGGGTAGAGACATGAGTATCTTCTTCTTGATCAACCTTTCTTTTGAACTCTTTTCTCTCAAAACACTTAGATGTGCCTTTATGAGTGGAATTGAGAATTTACCAAGTATCTTTGGCCACACAATAACTTCAGAGTTACAAAGAGCCAACTCATACTCTTCCCTTCTATCTCCTTAGCACCAGGATTCTCCCAACCCGACAAACTTCAAGGTTCTGCTGTCCATTGATTTCCAAAATGCTATCATTCTAGCTTTCCAAAAGACATATAATACCAAAAAATCATCTCCTTGGAGCTCACCCAATAAACAGAACAAGCTGCCTCCTCTGATGCCAATTGAAATTATGGCACTTTAACACATGTTAATACTAATGTCCCAACATTAGAACACGATGTTAGAACAAATGTTACAACATTTGCTGACTGACAGAAAATATTTATCAAACTGTAAATTATGTAAAATTAAATTGCAGAATGATAAATAACACAGTTGATTATTAACCGAGTTCGGTGCAACGTCACCTACTCTGGGGGCTACCAATCTAGGAAGGAAAGTCACTATGATAGTATTAGTTCAAAGCCTAAACAATCCCAGTTTACAACTTATCATCTAATCACTACCTTATGCAATTTCTACCCAGAAACCTTCTAGATATGAGATCCCCCTCTCACTTCCCACAATTATCTCAGTGATAAAACCAGTCACAAACCAGTGACAATATCAAAAAACAACCAAATAAATGATTACACTTCAAATACAAAACAACTCAAATTTGCTTTAAAACTTTTTATTGAGAACAATAACTTGACACACAATCTAATCTTTGATTCAAAGCTTCTGAGTGATTGGAAAGTAATAATAAGTCTACCTCAGTGTATCAAAAGATACATGAGTAACTTACAAAAACACAAGAGACTCTCAAAACCTAAGACTTTAAACTTCCCCTAATTTTATAAAATTATGAAATCTTAATTACATTAGGTTTAGGTTTCTCTTTAAATACACCTTAGTAGTCCACGAGCTTCTAAATCTTCACCCAGATATTACTTGATCCACAAGCTAAGGGCTGCACTAATTATGCAGACAAATCTCCTTAAGTCTTGGAACAAAACATCAAGTTTCTTAAATTGTCTCAACATCCAATTTTAGAAACTTATGTATAGATGGAGATCAAATCAAATGTTTCAGATTAAATCTTCTTAATCTACGAAAGTAAGTGAGATATATCCAAAAGGAATCTCACATAATCAAATCAAATCAGTCAAGAACTAAAACATCATTTACTGATGATGTTCTAGTACAACATGTCATAACATCTGTCACAACATTTGTATTTAATGAACATGTTAGGATATCTTCCATAACATCTTGTTGTGAACCATGCTTTAGCAAAATTGCTGCCATCCCTAAAACCATGGTAATAACAATTACCATGCAAGTTCATTCACTACTCTTCTTTCCATGTTCAAATTACACTGCTCATCATCCAAAAATTCAATTTTTTCAATTATCCAAGATTATTCAAAATTCAAAGGACCAAATACACTTTCATACATTGTTCACTTAAGTTCATAAGCAACAATGTCCATTCAAGTTAAGTGCCATAACTTTGCTTCAAATCACAAGGATCTTGGCCAAAATATATAGCTTCCAAAACCATGTCAAAATTGTGTCAAAACCTTATTCCAATTTTGTGCATAAAATTGGTACAAAAACAATCCAAACTCCATCCAAAATCGTACCAAAGTTTTTCCTTAAACCATTATCCGTTTCCATTAATTTTGTACCATGATGAAATGCAAGTCAGGCCCACCTCCCGATTCTCATTGTCCTACACATGATAAAAATAACTTATAGTTTTCCAAATTTAACCAAAGATACACAGACAACATGATCAAATAATTTTCAAAACAAACCAAAAACAAAAATTTATGAAGTTGTGAATTATCTTGCTCAACAAGTTGTACCTCTTGATAGCTCATTCTTTCACCATAAAAAGCTTGTTTCTAACCCTAAGACAAGCTTAGCATGTGATAACCAAAGCGAATTCCAAATATGCCACACCATGTGCATTTTTCTTCTAACAAACTTCCAAGCCAAGTTAACCAACTCCTAAGCTCAGCATTGGTCCTAACCTAACTCTAGACCTACAAACAAACTTATATATAAAGCCATTACTTCCATAAAGCTTCATTCACCACATTTCTCATATCTGAAATCACAAAACATTCTCTCATCTTCAGAATTTCGAATTCTTACTTCTCTTGGTTTTCTCTGTAAATTCTTGTTTCATTCACCATCCACATCTTATAAGAAAGCTTATGTATGCATTTTCATGTGCTGATTAATATCATTTCACTCTGTCCAAGTGCAATTTCATGAAGATGCAAGCTGACTTGGTTAGATAGATCTAGAGGGATTCAAGACAAATCATCCATATATTCTTCATCCTGGAACATCCTTGAAGATTTTCTAATTGTTTTTGATAAACTGAAGCACATGAGAAGAAGCATCGGACCTACTCCAATAGGTACCTCTTTGATATCTTCGAACTCAGTCATTTTATCACCATTTCACTTCATTCTTGTTCCATTATTAATGTATAACACGCATGGGATCTGAAGACCTAATTTATTAGGAATTTTATGTGCATTTGTGTGGTTTATTTTGAGATCTAAATTTTTATGGTTTGGACTGTTCAACATGATTGCATGAGATTGAGTTAGATTTGATGAAAATTAAGTTCATTTTCATGATCAGCGTGCAATTTCGAGTGAGTTAGTGGTGTTGTTTTTAATTTCTGGGACCACAACCACCATCACCGCCACCTTGTGGCGATCCACAAGGTGGTGCTATTGAAATGAAAGAGATGAAGATGACATGGCCTTAGTGTGTTTTCTTTGAATTCAAATTTTAGTGCTGGCAGCGTACTTTTGGTTGTTTCATTTTAGTTTGTTTAGATATTAATAATAATAATTAAATTATATTACATAAATTGAAAATAAAAAGAAATATGAATTTAGAATTAGACTGAATGCGTATTGGGCTTAATGATACCTTTTGCTATGCTATAACCCCTCAAAGTCCATGCTGACGTTTTTGAATGAACTACATGTTGTGTTTTGTTTAAAATGTGTTTGGACTTAGTAATTGGGCCTGATTTTTTGACTGTTTACACACCACAATGCTGCCATGCACCTCCTAGTTTCTATATTTGCTTTTGATTTTCCTTTTTGATTTACTAATTTTTTTGTATTAATTTTTCTTTTATTCTATTAATCTTTGAAAATGACAAAAAAAATAAAATAGAAATACATGTATAGTTTAAGACTTTAATTTTGATATTTTGTTTTGAGACTTTGATTTTATTTTTGTTTCTATTTGCTAAGCTTTGGTGTTGAGTTTTTAGATCAAAAGGATGCCTTTCTTTGATGAAAGCTAACATTGCCATTCTTAAAAAGCAAGCTTTATGCACAAAGTCAATTCTTGAGCCTCTCACTTGTTCCCTCTGATCACACTCCATCTACAAAGTCAGAAGCAAGTTTGTTTAGAGTGTAACCACTCTACATTAGCAAGTACAAAGCATTGAAACTTGATTTTTCAAAAAAATCACATGTTGATCTTAAATATTTGATTTTGAATTCTGATCAACTACAAGTCTCCAAACTTGTTGCTTATAAATAGAAGCACTATTTGTGAGCTAAGACATGAGCTTAAGCACCCTGAAACTCTTCCAAACTCCCTCAAATCAGAACTTGCATCAAAATTCCATTTATGTGTACATTCTGACTTTGAAACCAAAACTCACATTTTCCTCGTGCGTTTTCGTTCCTAATCAATCACGAAGCTCCTACACATCAAATATAGTCCATCTTCATCCCTGCTCCACAACTGTAACTCCATCTTCATCATTTTCTAAACTCAAAAACAGAGCACTGCAAGTTGACTTCTCCAGGCCATTCCAGTCATCCATTGCTCAAGCTAACCATTACATTAGCTTCCTGGGAACTTGAGTAAGCTAACCTGATTGTTGCAGCACCTCGAGTCAAGCTCATTTGCATTTCATGATTTCCAGTTTTGAGGTATCTTTTCTGAACTTCTATCTTTTCATTTAGGCATTGTTAAACTTACATTTGTGAAGATAAAATGTAGATATCATTGCCCTGAAACTGTATATGTCCATAGATTTCATTTATATTGATTGAGCTGAGAATTTTAGGCTTGAATCTCTGAAAAAAGTTAGGTCAGAATTTGGTACTTTTAGAAATTCTCATTCATCTTTGATTTATAGCTTATGATATTTATATGGTTGAATTCGTATGGAAAAATGGAGCAACTTTCATGTTTGCATCTTTCATTTTTGTTGACAAATGAGCAAGTTACAGGAACCATGGCTGGAGGTTGAAGATAAGTCATTTTCAGGACTGGGTTTATGTTATGTATTATTTGTTTTGCTTATGTTAACGGATGTACAGCCACTCCAGTGGCAAAGGCAGCACACGTTTATCTCATGGTCACGAGTTCAAGTCTCAGCGTTGCCTTTTGTTTAATTTTTCAATATTTTCCTTCTTTCTGCCAGCAATAATCAGCGCTTGGGCCTCCTTGGCCGGACGCGCTTGGGCCTCCTAAGCCGGGCCTAGCAAATTTACTCCATTTTCACCTCCCTCCAAACTCTTTTATCATTTTAATTTAATTTATTTTCTTTTTCTTATCTTATTTTATTTTCATTTTTATTATTATTCTTATTACTATTATTATTATTATTATCATTATTATTTTTATTAATAAAAAATCCAAAAATATTTTCTTAATAAATTTAATTTCTTTTCTTTTTAAATTTAAATAATAATTAGACTCAAGTTTATTTTATTTTCTTTTAAATTAAAATTAATTAGAATTTAGGTTTCTTTTAATTAAATAATTTTCATATTATTTTTATTAAACTTAAAACCTTTTCATAAAAAACTCTAAAAATATTTTCTAACTTATTTTCTTTTCTTAATTAGTTTAGGTTTAATTTTCTTAATTTAATTAATCATTTTTCTTAATTAGGTCAAAGTTAAACCCTTAACAAAAACCAAAAATCATTTCTTTTCCATTTATCTTCTTGTGCATTATATTTTCAATTTTTGTATATTATTAAATATGGTTGTAATAGATAATTAGATTTAATTTTCTTGCAATCCCAATTTGTAAATTTGTATACCCCCTCCCCTAATGATGTAATAGCGTAGTAATTTTACTTTCCGCAATTTATCACTTTCATATAAATGTTAGTAATTAGGGTTTGTATGGCAAGAATAAAATCAACAATTAGTAAACCCTAATTCAAGATAAACAATGCATGAAAATCAAACACACTTGCACCCTTAGGGTAACTCCACTTGTTGCCTTAAAAAATGGTCATGTTATGCATGTGGGATGTCTTAGCAAAAACAAATAAAAAATACAAGATCATAGTCCCTCGATGACGCTACAAATGTTGCCTTTCAAAATGATCTTAGTCCCTCAAAGAGAAATGCTAAGATATCTCACAACATTGCTATCATGACTATACAATGACCCACGCCCGTCCCTTTACATCCAAAGATAAGGCTTCTTACCAATCAATGGCAAGATAGCAATATCAAAGGAAGGAAGAAATGAACAAAGACTTTTGAGTAGGTAGATTGTTCCTAGTTGCTTGCTCATTTTCAAAACAAACATCCTTGCTAATTTTCAAAACAAACACCAAACACTTTCAAAACAAACATTTTCAAAACACTTTCCAAACATAAAATATTTTCAAAAGTCCAACACTTTGTATACGTTCTTACGAACGAGAACCATTACAAAGTTTGCCTAAACGAAGACGCCTTTTCAAAATACTTTCAAAAACCACATAAAGCACATTTTCAAACAAAAGCAGGTGATCTAGCAAGCAACTAAGATCCCATAGATAACTATGGATGAAAAGGGTGCTAACACCTTCCTTTTTCATAATCTACTCCCCGAACTCAAGAAATATTCTCAAAGGTCTTTCCCGTTCTTTTCCGCCTTTCCTTTTGGATAAAAGAAAATTTGGTGGCGACTCTTGCTAACCTTAACATTTGCGATCAAACGCAAAACATCCCAAGTCAGTTCTCCCACCGTGTTACAATAAGATACACAAATTAAGGTGCTTGGTGATCCCTTTAGGGTAAACCCAAAGATAAGAGAAGGTAGAAGTCACATCCAAATCCTAATGTGTGATCTTAATATATTGATGACATGAGATGATGAGAGATCTTAGGGGCAAAAATTTGGGTCTAACAACTACTCTTATTTAAGTGTCTTCTATTCAGAGATACGAAGGTAAAAATCTTTGTCTCGACGCGATTGAAGATACTTAAATACAAAACAAACCATATTTTTTGGCCCTAAGATTCCATGCAATGTTTATGATTGTGAATGCAAATGACCAACTTCACACAGGTGAACAAGACACACTGGGGAAACCGAAAATAAATCTGAAGAACCAAAAAGAGAGTTCGACCAGGAAAATAAATTGCTGGGAAACAACATGACTCTAGGGATGACTATAAACAGGTAAACCCAAAACCACAATTAAAGAAAACAAATTCATAGTAATATTGTAAGTATAAGAGTGCGCATAAGAGGGGGTGAATTAGGACTTTTAAAAATATTTCCGGTTATATGAATGTTTGGTCTTTCTTTTCTGGTTTTTAGTTAAGTGATGAAAGCGATAAAATGCGGAAAGTAAATAACACAAGGATATATCCTAGTTCCCCTCATAGTTCGAGAGTACTCCAGTCCCCTTTCAATACGAAAGAGATTTAAATATAGTTAGAATAATTGTACAACCTATTCACATCAATTGTGATGCTTACTATCTAACCTATAGGGAGATCAAAGGCTCTTAACACCTTTAAGATCTAAACACTAAGTGCAAGAAGAAAAATCCTCTTCAATGCACACACTTGTTTTCAACAATTTTGAAAACAAGGTAACCAATACAAAATAAAAAGAGAACAATCCTCCCTTAATACTCTCTTGCTTCCAACAATCTTGGACAACAAGGTTACACCATAATCACTTTGAAAAAATGATTAGAAACAAATTCTTGAAGTAGATATGAAAGTTGATAATCAATGTCAATACAAAGTATTGATCTCTTCTCTTTCAAGACAAAAATTTAATGAATATATTACACAAGTGCTCAATGCATATGATGAAACTTTTCTAATGATGTATTTGAAAATGTAAGAGTAAAAGTTTCATGCAAGATCAAAATATTAATTAATTCACTTGTTTGAAAATGAGAAAAATAATGTCGAGTTGTATATTGTGATTGTTGTTATTTTGTGTGTGTGTGTGTGTGTTTCTACTTCAGAACCATTTTAATTATATACATGTATTTCATCCTTTCAAAAGGTTCAAAATGAATGTAGAAGTGCAATGGTTCATGGACAAATGCAACAAACAAACAACATTCAAAATAATCTTATTTTTCAAATTCATTTTAGCAGTAACAGGTTACCAGAATGCAGTAACCGGTTACCCAGTGCAGGTAACGTTAAAATATTTGAAATGCTGAAGCATGTAACTGATTATCAGAAACCTATAACCGGTTACCACTGTATATAAAAGTGAAATAACCCTTTTAATGACTCAGAAATGCAATGCTAATGATATTAAAATCCATGAGACATGTATGCATAATGTAAGACATATTTTGAGCACTATAGTAACATACTGTATTGAATTGGAGTCTTGTACCATAACAAAGATCAAATACCAAAGTCTTCTTTAGGATTAACTTAGCATACAAGCCAAACGTCCATTTTGAGTAGATACTTTCTTCTTCTTCTTTTTGATAATGCCTTTTACCTTGATCATGATGTTTGAAATCACCAAAACATAAACTTGCTGAAGCATGACTCTACATTCTCCCCCTTTTTGATGATGACATACACTTGTTATGTGAAACGCTTTGGATCGCTTGAAAATGAAATATGCCCCCTTATTAATGATAACTACCCTTGATCAATGCTTATCCTTGATTAATAGAGTATGTTGACAATTTCTGCAAGAGATAGAGACAAAACATACACATATATCTTCTTCCCCTTTGTCATTAGCAAAAAGGAAGGGAAAAAGAAACAAAATGATATCATAATCCAAATAGAAGAATAGCATTATATTAGTTAAATTATCCTTTATAAGATTTTATCTTAATCCTTCATTATGATGTACTTCTTCATTGGATATGAAAGTTAATACTTATCTTTTCATTGTCAAGAATCTTTCATTTGATGTTGTCCTCATATGTAACACATCCCTTGGCCTATTAGATTTGAAAATTTGCTTATACCTCCCATCATATGCTTGGATCAACCACTTATTAAGATATAAAAGATTTTGAAGTGGTCTTCAAGTAAACCTATAAAAAAAAGTTAAGTTTTGCGAGTGCCATCAAATGGTTCATCAGATGAACGAATCTCTTTTACAAGTCGAGAATTGTCTCCCGGGGCTGCATTATGAAAATTTTATACTCTTGGCTTAAAGTATTCAATCTTGGCCTCTTAACTTCAACGGTTCCTTCACGAGTTTCAACCAAAGTATCCCAAATTTGCTTTGCCTTTGTGCATGACGAAACACGAAAGAATTCAACCATGCAAAGTACACCTTGAAGAAGATTGATTGTTTTTTTAATCATAAAGGACCTTTTTCTTATCATCGTTATCCCATGATATTTTAGGATTTGATGTTCCAACACCATTGACAACACATGTCGGAGTAAACTGACCATTTTGGACAACATCCCATATTTCTTCTCCTTGTGCTACTAAATGAGCCTTCATGCGAATTTTCTAAAAATCAAAGTATTCACCATAAAACAATGGAGGCTTATTGTTACTACCACCATCTCTAAAAACTGGATTTTGATTTGCAGAAACCATTCTGGATTTTTAGGAACAGGCTACCTATAACCTGCTCTAATAGCAAATGTTAGTTTTTGAGTGCGCCAAAGACGGGGCTGAATAAAGTGTGTAATATGGTGGAAGAACTGACTTGGGTGTTTTGTGTTTTATCGCAATTGTTGCGGATAGCAAGAGTCGCCACCAACTTTTCTTTTATCCAATAAAGGAAAGGGTGAAAAGAACAGGAAAGACCTTTTGAGAATTTTCTTGAGTTTGGGGGGTAGGTTATGAAAAAGGAAGGTGTTAGCACCCTTTTCATCCATAGTTATCTATGAGATCTTAGTTGCTAGCTCACTTTGAAATGCTTTGTTTGAAATGTGTTTGTGATTCGCTTGAAAATATTTTTGAAAAGTGCCTCCGTTTAGACGAACTTTGTAATGATTCTCGTCTCTATAAGAATATATACAAAGTGTTGACTTTTGAAAATAGTTCATGAAAAGTGTTGGTGTTTTTGAAAGATATTTTGAAATTTTATGAGTAAGCAACTATGAACGTTCTACCTACTCAAAAAGTCTTTGTTCTTTTCCTCAACCTTTAGATAGTGTTGTCTTACCATTAGTTAGTAAGTAATCATATCATTGGATGTGAAGGGACATGCATGGATCGTCGTACAGTCATTAAAGGAAACATTGTAAGATACCTTAGCAACTTATCGTAAGGGTCTAAGATAGTTTATCGAAGGCAACATCGAAAGGTCATTGTTGTACCCCAAAATTTGCCCTCCCATATTCTTCAAAGATTTGCCAAGTCAAGCTTCAAAATTCCCCAAGGGTTGCACAGTGTAAGGGCCTCCTAAGCAGTCAAAATTAGGGTTTTGGTTCTAATCAAGAAAATGAAGTTTCCAAAGGTCCAATCAAGTCTCATATGCCTACAAATATGGTCAAGCATCCTCATATCAAGTTTCAAGACTTTCAGCACAAAATTGCATAGTCAAAAACCCTAATTGCACTACAGTCAACTGCAGGGGCAAAATGGTCATTTGGCAGTCAAAAGTTCAAATTTTTGGTCAACATCTCATTTTGAAGCCACAAACATCATTTGATCAATGCTTGATCATGATTCTCAAAGTTTGGCTCAAAAATCATCAAGATGCAAAAGTTTCCTTATTTGGACAGCTGAAAAAGTCAACTGTAAATTGACCAGGGCATAACTTTCACATAGATTATCAGAAAAATTCCATCCAAAGCTCATTTTGAAGAGAAAGACATTTCCAACAACTCCTCTTCACACTTCAAGTCCAAGAAATGCTCTCACAAAAAGTTATCAATTTCAACATTATAGGTCATTTTCAAAAGTCAACAAAAAGGGACTTTAAGTCAAAGGCAATAACTTGAGATTGGTAAATAAAAATGACATGGAACCAAAGGAATTGGTTAGAGGACTCAAAGACCTTTCAGAAATGTCCAAGAACATGAGCAAAGCTTTAAAATTGAGCAAGTTGTGCCTTGTGGAAGTTGGGAAATTTTTGGATATTTTGAAAAGTCAACATTGATTCAAATGACCTAAAATTGCTAATGGGCCTATTTTTTTTCCACAATTCATTATCCAAGGCATGTGCATGACCACTTGGCCCAAAGGGAAGTTTTTCTTCATTTTTTATTTATTTATTTGAATTTTTATTAATAATAATTCATTTAAATCAATTAAATACATGAAAAATAATTAACCTAAGTTTTTCAATCTTTTTATGCACATAATATCTTCAAAAATTCGTGCATGATCAGATATGGAAGAATTGGAATTGATTGGATATGATTTGTACAAAAAGTGCATGAAAAAGATTGAAAAACTAATGCTTGAAAATCAAATCTCACAAACCATCAATGCATGGATTTTGATCAAATTTCTTGACCTAATGCACTCATACATAAATATAGAACACAACCCTAATGCCATTGACCACTCAGCTGCGCAAAAAACCCCATAATAAAACTCAAGCTTTTTTGCAAAAAACTCAATTCTGAAAACACTTTTGCAGGGCGATTCAAGACCAAATAGTGATTCCATTAGCTTCCTGGAGGATTATAGAACGTGTTCCAATCAAAATCGATCATCCCAACGCCCAGAATTGGTATACAGAAATCCAGTTTTCTCATATTTTTTTCAAAATCGTATTTCAAGATTTAGACGTTTTCATGGCATTTTGATTGTGTATTTATACTGAGTAATGTATTCTGAAGCTAACCATATGGATTAATTGTATTTTTATGCACTATACGCAAATATGCCATTGTTGTTCATTAGGGTTCATGAAGCTCCGAATTGGGGTTTTTTGAATGAGGAAAAATTGGAGTGTGAAACCAAGGCCATTCAATCCAGTGCGATGAGACGATCATGAATCCACCCTCGCGCCTAATTTATGATGCCCCAGGGGCTATTCACTATTTTCTCTAAGGGTGCCTAAGGGAACACTTGAAAAACCGTGGCTTATTGTCCTTGTATTTCAGAAAAAAAAATAAACAACGAGGAAGATGACCTCGTGGCATCGGTGGATTGGCTAGTTCAAATTTCGCGCGTAAAGCGCCCTACTAACCATTATTTATTTTATATTTATTGTTTGATATTTAAGGTACAACACGCGCGTTTGGCTTGATTGGTAAAGCATGAGACTGGTAAACTATAGGACCTGGGTTCGAGCCCCAGGTCCCCACCCCCCTTCATATTATTTTGCATTTAATGATTCCATGCAGGTTCAATGTAAAAGCACACCGTACGCTCACACAATCAAACCATCCACGCGTTTAATCTCATCAATTCATGGGCCAGGATTTGTGGAACACGATACACCCTAGTCAACGCGTGTACACGCGTCCTGAAAAGTCAAAGGGGCCAGCAATTCAAATGGGCCAGATTTCTAAAGATAAACCTCACAATTTGGGGCAGACCCCCTAGGTTTGCTAATTATTTTTTTTACTTTCTTTATTTTGCATTATTATTATTTTCTTTTAATTATTGTCTTTTAATTTAATTATTTTTCATAAAAACACAAAACCATAAAAAAAAAATCAGAAAAGATATTTTTTATTTTAATATTTCTTGTAAATAAATTCATAAATTAATTAGTTTTAAATTAGGTTTTAATTTTAACTCTTTTAATAAAAATCTAAAAAATATAGAATTAGGGTTTATGATAATTTTTATTCTTTTTTCCTTTTATCCCATAATAATTAAATAATTAAATATTTATTTTTATAATTAAATTGCATGTAAAATAATTAAGTTTAATTTTAGGT
Source organism: Vicia faba (assembly GCA_948472305.1). Taxonomy (NCBI): domain Eukaryota; kingdom Viridiplantae; phylum Streptophyta; class Magnoliopsida; order Fabales; family Fabaceae; genus Vicia; species Vicia faba. The sequence goes on from OX451740.1 coordinate 836,537,239, forward strand.
TAAAATTTAATCTTCTCTTTAATAAATTAAAATAACTAGAATTAGGGTTAGCATTTAATTAAATTAATTCTTTTTTCATTAAAATCACAAAATACCAAGAAAATACCAAAAACAATTTCTTTTCTTTTTTAATTAATTCCCTCATTTAATTTAATTTTGCAAAAAAGGGTCCAACGCCCTCGTTTTAATTCTTATTCGCATATTTATTTTATTTCTTTATAATATTTATGTATCTCTCCCAAAGCCGTGTAACTAATTGCTCGCACTTTATTTTCGTTAATTCTTTATTTTTCTGTCAAATCGGGTTCGAGAAATTTTGGCGATGTGGACCCGCGCCTTTTGTAATAGCTTAGAATCTTTACTTTTCTCGCAATTTTTAACTGTTAATCAAGGCATGAAAGAATGTATGGACAAAAATAAAAACAAACGCTAGAACACCCATGACATGACAAAAGACAAAAATAAATGAAAACGACACACAAATCACACACCACCCCTAGGGTACGCCTCACTGTTGCCTTACCTCGAAAGGTGATCGTCGAGTAGAGGATGTCTTAGTAAGTCCTCATGATCCGGGAACCTGGCATGAGGGTAGCTTCTAAGGTGTCTTCCCATTGCTCTGGTGATCACCATGTCCCTACAAACTCGAATTGACCCGAACACCTCTAACGGTGGTGCTACCTACCTCTCAATGGTGGGATGGCACTACTTTAAGGACATTTACACAGACGAATTCCTTAGGGTAGGTAGACGACTCTAGATACTTGCTCTAAATTTCAAAACAAAAATTCAAAAATACTTTTCACACCGACACCTTTTCAAAAAGCTTTCGAAAGCAATTTTTCAAACACTCTTGAGGACCGATACAAGAGTCGAACTGGAATTTTCAAAGAACCTTTTTTAAACCCACAATTGAAAAGCAAACAAACCATTTTTGAAAACACAAATGAGAAAGTATCTAAGAGCCCATGGATAACCATGGATAGAAAGGGTGCTAACACCTTCCCTTTCTATAAATCTACCTCCCGAACCGAGAGCAATCTCTATAAGGAATTTTTCTGTGCTTTTGTCCTTTCCATTTGGAGAAAATAAAAGACGGTGGCGACTCTTGCTTCCGCGACATTTCGCGAACCAGCATTAAACAGTCAGTTCCAGATCCACCGATCACAGAACTGGCGACTCTGCTGGGGATAATTATAAATTGAGGTGTACCTTAGGACTAAGATCACTGTGTTTTCAATTGCTTTCCTTGTGTGCTTTAAATTGTGGGTTGCTTGGGAGTTCTATAGATCCTAACCCGGATCTGGGGAATACCTTTCTTAGAAAGTAGCAACAAGACTGTGAGGGAACTGTGCGGGGTATACCGACATAGTTGAAACAGTCTGCTACGTTGATGTGGCACTTTGGTGTGTACCGGTAACCCTTGAGTTCAGTCAAGGAGAGTACGGGGCCTCCGCGTGGTGTCGTGAAGCATCAACAGACCTTAGGAACCTTAATTGAACTACCTTGGCCTCTTTAGGGTAGTGAGATAACTGACTTTGGTGCAGTCCGAGGTTGGTTGATACTCGATACTACATTCAATTGAGGGTTGCTTTCCTGGGATATTTCGGTCGCCAGTTCAGTGGCTAAATCGAAACGATGAACAATGAAAGCAATCCAGTGATATTGGGACCCTTAGAACCCGGTTACTTCTAATAAGACAGGTTGAGCCCACCAACTTCAAGAGGGTAATACCTAGACCTCATGCTGGCCTAAACTCTAAGGGCTTCTCTTGTGTGACTTGTGTGCCTTCGTACTTGACTACTTGCATGCTTGTTATCTGACACATGAACTACTTGCAGGTTTTGTTTATAGTCCTTAATTGGGACTCATAACAGGGTTTACTAAGTTTCTTGCAGGTTTTGTTTATAGTCCTTAATTGGAACTCATAACAAGGTTTACCGAGTTTCTTGCAGGTTCTGTTTATAGTCCTTAATTGGGACTCATGACAGGTTTTACTTGAGTTTCTTGCAGGTTTTGGTTTGCAGTCCTTAATTGGGACTCATAACAGGGTTACCTACATTACCCCATGCATCATGACATCATACCATTGCATACATCCTAACCCATTTCAAGGATCTCAAGGGTTTGTGATGCAGGTCAGGATGAATCAAACATCTAGCAAGGGGCAAAGAGGATTTATTTTCCTCTAGCCAAAGTTGTCAGAGGCTATGACCCACTTGATATGGTGAGCTCTGACTCTTGAAGAAGGTTCCCCTAACCAAGGTTGTTTGGAAATCAAAACCAGACATGACGACTAAAGTCAGGGGCTATGACCCACTGGATATGGTGAGCCTTTGAGCCTTGAAGAAGGACTCTCCACAACATAAAGTTCCTTCAATCAAACCACCAGTTCCAATGCTAACCAATTTTCTTGTTTACCCCGCGAGGTCCTTGAAAACATTGCATGCATGTCATACACATCATTACATAACAGGTATCTTTGTTGCAGGTCACTTACCTTTCTCGCTGTTTATTTCAGCAATGGCCTTCCAACCAGATAACCAGGACCTTCTCGCTCAAGAGACTCAGTTCAGGGAAATCCTCCTGAATCTATCCAAGGGGAAGGAAGAGTTAAGGACACTTCTCGTAGAGACCTTCGTCAGGAACAGTGCTGAGGATGAAAGGCTGAAACATCTACAAGCTAAGGTGGATGCATTGAAGGTCCAAGATGCTGGGGCAGGTGACTGCCATTCAAGGGTTAGCTCAAAGACAAGATGAGCTCTGGTTTCTCGTCAACCAACTGCTTCAGGGCAACCAACCGGGGCAAAAGTCTAAGGGTAAAAAGCCAGTCATCGTTCAACCACCTTTGAGACAAGGAGGTAAGGGGAGAGCTCTTCAAATGGCTCCAGTGTCACAAATTCAACATCACAACCAACAAAAGAGCGAGAGAAGGCAGTTCACTCGGCTCAGCATGACCTTATCCCAGATATTGCCACAGTTGCTGGAGACCAAGCTGGTAACTCTAAAAGAAGCTCCTAAGAATCAAAATACAACGTCACCGAAGTATAACCCCAAAGCCCGCTGCGCTTATCACTCTGACAGCCCGGGGCATACTACAGATGATTGTTGGAGCCTGAAAAACAAGATTCAAGACATGATCGACGCTGGAGAGATTCAGTTTAAAGTACCCAAGACTCCCCACGTGATCACTGCTCCCTTGCCAAAACATGGCTAAGGATTGAGAAATTTTTGTTCATTCGAATGTTCAAATCGCAATTCTCTTTTGTTCAAACATTTACTCATGTTAAACATTGTTATTTCATTAATGGATCGCATATGTCTGTTATGAAACAATATATTCGTATTCACTAAATGCAAATTATTTTCATATTTTTTCTGATGATCAACTCTCAATTAATAATTCTAAGCCTCTTGAGGGAGGATGACGAAAACGATACCATAATCTATAATATGCTTTTGAACAGACCCCGCTGATGAGGTACAGGCATTGTTTCAATCCCCAAACACTGGAGTTATAAGGATGATAATCCCTCGTCAACCCATCTGAGCCAAAGAAGTAGGAGTTTTTCTTTTCGAAATTTAAAACCCTTAATCATAACCTGGGGCAGGGTAGTCTCTCAGTTGATCCAAGTGCATAACGAATGACACCAAAGAGGTCCTTACAAAACAAAGAAAGACAGTGATGGTTCAGAACAATCAAAAGGACAGGCAGTCATCACCAAAACAAAAAAAAAACTAAAGCCCATTAAGTCAAAACCCATGAAGGGGACTTACGAAATTGGGGCATCCCGCTGACTGTAATTCCAAAAAAGGAAACAGTTCAGGCAAAAAAAAAAAAGAAAGGGATAACAAAAATCAAAAAGGAGGTCCTATAAACCCTCAACAAAAAAAAGGGGGAATGACTTCCTGTTCAGAATAAATCATCAATATCTGAACCATCGTCGGAACATCAGAACAAAGACTCGAACAAGGTCTAGCGTATGATCAACTGAGTTTAGGTTTGGAGAACATCACGAAGAGCGGGTGGGTACAAATAAAATTTGAGCCTTTATCCTTTGTTTCTTAAACCGTGAACCAGGCCACGTTATAACCCTTAAAAGTCCTAGCTGAAGCATGGGTTAGTTCGAAAGCATACTGTTACGAAAGGTATCCTGACTCCTTAAGGCTCGCAATAAAATAACGAGTTGACATCACGTTTTACAAACATTCACTTGTTTTATGAAAAATAATGCATTTTCAAAATCTTCAAGACAGACATAAGCTTTGCATTTTTGACATAACTTTGTTTGCATATGACTTTTTGTTTGAACAGCAGGGAAATTCACACGATGAATACCTAGTGAACAAAAGCACTTCCAATCAAGGGGCACAACATGATCATGGTCCATTATCTGGGGCAATCCAATCAAGATTCGGAGAATCTCTCAAAGGGCCAAATAGCCTGGGACAAATCTCCACCTGAGTCACTTGGGGTATTCCAACAACGAATTTCGCCTGATCAAACACCTTCTGGTGACATGACAACACACTTCTAACAGGGGCAACTCCCTACCTTCTGAAAGCATGGACATAGTCGAAAAAAAAATACTACGCATAATCAAAGACCCGCTAGGTTGACACGCCTAGGCAAAAATAAGGGCTTCCCGGCGAACCAAAAGGTTCGGGCAAAAATAAGGGATGAAAAAATCTGTACACCCGGCAAGTCGAAAACCTGAAAAGGCGGCTTGGGCAAAAATGGGTATCCCGGTGGACTGAAAACCCGAAAGGGCGGTCCAGGAAAAAGTTAGGGATCAAAGCGTACGACTATGTCCCGTCATCTTGTCACTTGCCTGCCAGAAGTAGGTCTGTCCATCAACAAGCTATCAGCACCTCACAGGTCTTCCTCTCCCACCTCAGAAACAGGGGCAATGATGAGCCGTCCAAGCGATCTAACTGCTCTGTCCACAAGGTATAAGGGATGTTCAGCAGAAAAACATAACCATATATCTTAATCCCCCAGAGAGTGAGCCAGCAAGTCAATACACTCTCCTCAAGCAAAGCTATTATCAAACCTTAAGGAAGTTGAGTATCCTCCAGCAGATCTCAACATTCCCCAGCAATATATACATGTATTCTTAACAAGCATCCCCAGCAGTCTTGACCTAAAGATTGTTCCCCGGCGGTATACCAAATATTCAGTGGAGTCCCTTCCAGTACAATTCAAAACCTTCCCCAGGAGAGTCCAATCTAGTTCCCCAGGAAAATTGGAATCCATCTCCCCAAGCAGTAAGCTTATCCCCAGTAGATTCTGGAAGCTTACCCTCGCAGAGCGCGAACGCGTCTCCCGGCTTTATTTAAAGAGTTATTTCTGTACTAGGATATAACTGGGTTATCCTCAGCCAAAAGCCATGGAAAGATCGTCGTCGACAGAATCTTCTTATCCCCAGCGAAGTCTATTAACACTTCCAATACAACAAGAGTATCCCCAGCAAGGTATTATCAACTCAACAAAGTACCTTTTTCCCCACAGAGTATTGCTTCCCAGCAAGATCGTCAGGGTACTTTTCCCCCCCGTAGATTTATTCCATTCGCCAAGTTTATTCCCCAACGGAGTTATCTTCTCCTACCGGTGTTCTTGCAACTATCATCCCCAGCGGAAGCGAAATCTATTCTTCAACATCAGCCCAGGATATGACTTCCCGGCACCCGTCAAGGATTTACTTTCCTAGACGAAAACATACATAAACGTCACATGCATCATTATAACATGCATAGACGCATCATATCTTACAAATCTCAGTTATGTTGAGAACATCATTGCTTGGTCCATATCATGCATTGCATATGACTGACCTTTACCTTTCAGGAAAGTTTCAGTTAAATTCTCAATCATATTCCAAGACCTAGACCGGTTCAGTTAATCGACTCCAAAGATTTCTTGTCCAGTCCAAGGCCTTCTCTAGTCCAGCTAAATCGACCCCAAACAGATTTTTCTGATGAAGACTCAGTAGAAGTTATTTCAGGTTTTTCTCAAACGTCCGCTTTTGAGATTATAATTTCCTATGGTTCTCTCCGCAATGTTGCGGAGACGATAATTCCATTTCAGGTTTTTCTCAAACGTCCGCTTTTGAGATTATAATTTCCTATGGTTCTCTCCCCAACGCTGCGGAGATGATAATTCCATTCCAGGTTTTTCTCAAACGTCCGCTTTTGAGATTATAATTTCCTATGGTTCTCTCCCCAATGGTGCGGAGATGATAATTCCATCCCAGGTTTTTCTCAAACGTCCGCTGTTGAGATTATAATTTCCTATGGTTCTCTCCCCAATGTTGCGGAGATGATAATTCCATCCCAGGTTTTTCTCAAACGTCCGCTTTTGAGATTATAATTTCCTATGGTTCTCTCCCCAATGTTGCGGAGACGATAATTCCATTCCAGGTTTTTCTCAAACGTCCGCTTTTGAGATTATAATTTCCTATGGTTCTCTCCCCGATCCTGCGGAGATGGTAATTCCCACCAAGATTTCGCTCAGTGATTGCTGTTGAAGTGAAGTTATCCAAGATTTTCTCAAACATTTGCTGTTGAGGTTAAGGTCATCCAAGGTTCTCTCACCGTTCCTGTTGAGGTAGTAACCATCCCTGGTTCATTCATCGCCGTTTGAAGCTCCAGATCCAGCTCCTGTAACCAGTTAGGACACATCTATACAAAGCATCTGAAAACCAGCTCCTGCAACATGTTAGGTACTCATTTTTTCTTTTGCAGGTACACAAGTTCTCGATAAGGAATCTCTTACGCGATCAACATCCAGATGGCATCTATAAGCCCATCATCCTATCCATCAATCTCCAAATGGCATCTATAAGCCCATTCCCATCATCGCATTGCTACTATGTGAGCGCAAATTTCTGGGCACTCTAGTGTTCAATCATCTTCTACCCTCGGATTACGAAAGGCACGTCAGCCAATCTGCATCCTCAGGTCTAAGAAGATTGAACAGGGGCAACTGTTGTACCCCAAAATTTGCCCTCCCATATTCTTCAAAGATTTGCCAAGTGAAGCTTCAAAATTCCCCAAGGGTTGCACAGTGTAAGGGCCTCCTAAGCAGTCAAAATTAGGGTTTTGGTTATGATCAAGAAAATGAAGTTTCCAAAGGTCCAATCAAGTCTCATATGCCTACAAATATGGTCAAGCATCCTCATATCAAGTTTCAAGACTTTCAGCACAAAATTGCATAGTCAAAAACCCTAATTGCACTACAGTCAACTGCAGGGGCAAAATGGTCATTTGGCAGTCAAAAGTTCAAATTTTTGGTCAACATCTCATTTTGAAGCCACAAAAATCATTTGATCAATGCTTGATCATGATTCTCAAAGTTTGGCTCAAAAATCATCAAGATGCAAAAGTTTCCTTATTTGGATAGTTGAAAAAGTCAACTGTAAATTGACCATGGCATAACTTTCACATGGATTATCAGAAAAATTCCATCCAAATCTCATTTTGAAGAGAAAGACATTTCCAACAACTCCTCTTCACACTTCAAGTCCAAGAAATGCTCTCACAAAAAGTTATCAATTTCAACATTATAGGTCATTTTCAAAAGTCAACAAAAAGGGACTTTAAGTCAAAGGCCATAACTTGAGATTGGTAAATCACAATGACATGGGACCAAAGGAATTGGTTAGAGGACTCAAAGACCTTTCCAAAATGTCCAAGAACATGAGCAAAGCTTTAAAATTGAGCAAGTTGTGCCTTGTGGAAGTTGGGAAATTTTTGGATATTTTGAAAAGTCAACATTGATTCAAATGACCTAAAATTGCTAATGGGCCTATTTTTTTTCCACAATTCATTATCCAAGGCATGTGCACGACCACTTGGCCCAAAGGGAAGTTTTTCTTCATTTTTTATTTATTTATTTGAATTTTTATTAATAATAATTCATTTAAATCAATTAAATACATGAAAAATAATTAACCTAAGTTTTTCAATCTTTTTATGCACATAATATCTTCAAAAATTCGTGCATGATCAGATATGGAAGAATTGGAATTGATTGGATATGATTTGTACAAAAAGTGCATGAAAAAGATTGAAAAACTAATGCTTGAAAATCAAATCTCACAAACCATCAATGCATGGATTTTGATCAAATTTCTTGACCTAATGCACTCATACATAAATATAGAACACAACCCTAATGCCATTGACCACTCAGCTGCGCAAAAAACCCCATAATAAAACTCAAGCTTTTTTGCAAAAAACTCAATTCTGAAAACACTTTTGCAGGGCGATTCAAGACCAAATAGTGATTCCATTAGCTTCCTGGAGGATTATAGAACGTGTTCCAATCAAAATCGATCATCCCAACGCCCAGAATTGGTATACAGAAATCCAGTTTTCTCATATTTTTTTCAAAATTGTATTTCAAGATTTAGACGTTTTCATGGCATTTTGATTGTGTATTTATACTGAGTAATGTATTCTGAAGCTAACCATATGGATTAATTGTATTTTTATGCACTATACGCAAATATGCCATTGTTGTTCATTAGGGTTCATGAAGCTCCGAATTGGGGTTTTTTGAATGAGGAAAAATTGGAGTATGAAACCAAGGCCATTCAATCCAGTGCGATGAGACGATCATGAATCCACCCTCGCGCCTAATTTATGATGCCCTAGGGGCTATTCACTATTTTCTCTAAGGGTGCCTAAGGGAACACTTGAAAAACCGTGGCTTATTGTCCCTGTATTTCAGAAAAAAAATAAACAACGAGGAAGATGACCTCGTGGCATCAGTGGATTGGCTAGTTCAAATTTCGCGCGTAAAGCGCCCCACTAACCATTATTTATTTTATATTTATTGTTTGATATTTAAGGTACAACACGCGCGTTTGGCTTGATTGGTAAAGCATGAGACTGGTAAACTATAGGACCTGGGTTCGAGCCCCAGGTCCCCACCCCCCTTCATATTATTTTGCATTTAATGATTCCATGCAGGTTCAATGTAAAAGCACACCGTACGCTCACACAATCAAACCATCCACGCGTTTAATCTCATCAATTCAAGGGCCAGGATTTGTGGAACACGATACACCCTAGTCAACGCGTGTACACGCGTCCTGAAAAGTCAAAGGGGCCAGCAATTCAAATGGGCCAGATTTCTAAAGATAAACCTCACAATTTGGGGCAGACCCCCTAGGTTTGCTAATTATTTTTTTTACTTTCTTTATTTTGCATTATTATTATTTTCTTTTAATTATTGTCTTTTAATTTAATTATTTTTCATAAAAACACAAAACCATAAAAAAAAAAAAATCAGAAAAGAGGAAAAAATAATAAATATTTTTTATTTTAATATTTCTTGTAAATAAATTCATAAATTAATTAGTTTTAAATTAGGTTTTAATTTTAACTCTTTTAATAAAAATCTAAAAAATATAGAATTAGGGTTTATGATAATTTTTATTCTTTTTTCCTTTTATCCCATAATAATTAAATAATTAAATATTTATTTTTATAATTAAATTGCATGTAAAATAATTAAGTTTAATTTTAGGTTAAAATTTAATCTTCTCTTTAATAAATTAAAATAACTAGAATTAGGGTTAGCATTTAATTAAATTAATTCTTTTTTCATTAAAATCACAAAATACCAAGAAAATACCAAAAACAATTTCTTTTCTTTTTTAATTAATTCCCTCATTTAATTTAATTTTGCAAAAAAGGGTCCAACGCCCTCGTTTTAATTCTTATTCGCATATTTATTTTATTTCTTTATAATATTTATGTATCTCTCCCAAAGCCGTGTAACTAATTGCTCGCACTTTATTTTCGTTAATTCTTTATTTTTCTGTCAAATCGGGTTCGAGAAATTTTGGCGATGTGGACCCGCGCCTTTTGTAATAGCTTAGAATCTTTACTTTTCTCGCAATTTTTAACTGTTAATCAAGGCATGAAAGAATGTATGGACAAAAATAAAAACAAACGCTAGAACACCCATGACATGACAAAAGACAAAAATAAATGAAAACGACACACAAATCACACACCACCCCTAGGGTACGCCTCACTGTTGCCTTACCTCGAAAGGTGATCGTCGAGTAGAGGATGTCTTAGTAAGTCCTCATGATCCGGGAACCTGGCATGAGGGTAGCTTTTAAGGTGTCTTCCCATTGCTCTGGTGATCACCATGTCCCTACAAACTCGAATTGACCCGAACACCTCTAACGGTGGTGCTACCTACCTCTCAATGGTGGGATGGCACTACTTTAAGGACATTTACACAGACGAATTCCTTAGGGTAGGTAGACGACTCTAGATACTTGCTCTAAATTTCAAAACAAAAATTCAAAAATACTTTTCACACCGACACCTTTTCAAAAAGCTTTCGAAAGCAATTTTTCAAACACTCTTGAGGACCGATACAAGAGTCGAACTGGAATTTTCAAAGAAACTTTTTAAAACCCACAATTGAAGAGCAAACAAACCATTTTTGAAAACACAAATGAGCAAGTATCTAAGAGCCCATGGATAACCATGGATAGAAAGGGTGCTAACACCTTCCCTTTCTATAAATCTACCTCCCGAACCGAGAGCAATCTCTATAAGGAATTTTTCTGTGCTTTTGTCCTTTCCATTTGGAGAAAATAAAAGACGGTGGCGACTCTTCCTTCCGCGACATTTCGCGAACCAGCATTAAACAGTCAGTTCCAGATCCACCGATCACAGTCATCAAGGGACTACGATCTTGTAATCGAGGGTCTTTGCTAAAGTATCCCACGTTGGAGGGACATGACTGTTTATTCTAAGGCAACAAGTATGGGTTAACCCTAGAAGTGCAAGTGTGCGAAGTGTGTTATTTTCATTTACTTTGTCTTGAATTAGGGTTGTCTACTTGTTTATTTTAAGTCTTTCCATACAAACCCTAATTACTAGCAATAACGTTGAAAGCGATAAATTGCGGAAATTTAAAGTTCTATGTTATTACATCATTTTGGGGGACTGTGGTACAAATTACAAATGGGGATGAAAGCAATTAAAACCTAATTACTATTACAACCCAATTGAATAATGCATAACAATGAAATGTACATGAATATAAAGATAGTATAAAAGAAAAATGTTTTTATGAGTTTTTGATAGGAGGGGTTTTAATTAACCTAATTAAACTAATGAATTTTGCAAGAGAAACTAATTAATTTATATAAAAAAACCTAAAATCTAATTTGATTAGAAAGAAAATTAAATAAACTCTAAGTCTATTTATCTTTAATTAAAAAGGGATTAATTAGTTAAGAAAATATTTTTGGGGTTTTTATTTATGAAAATAAATAAGGTGAAAAATAAAATAAAGTTTAAAATGTTTTAATTTAATTATTCAGTAAAGTATATTTTATATTTTTATTAAACAAAATAAGTAAAGAATATATATATATATATATATATATATATATATATATATATATATATATATATATATATATATATATATATATATATATATATATATATATATATATATATGTAAAAGAAAAAAAATTGGGCCTCGTGGTCAAAAAAGTAACAGGGCTGCGAGAAATAATTTTTGGCAGGCCCAACATGGTTTTTGTTAGAATCATAAATAAAACAAAAAAATAAACCGAGCCTATATTGTCTTTAGTAAAAGGGGGGTGTCAACAAGTAGAAACAAAAAGGCATGAGGCCCAGGTCAGGGAGGCCCAACGCTTTGTTGGTGATCCAGTGTTAATGGCTTTTTGAGATGCATCACAGGCTACACATGTGTAACGTTTGATCTTTGCTGCTTGCACATCTGATGGTGATGGTATGAAGCCCATGGTAGGCGCGCATGGCTTGTATGCATAGAATCTGAAACAAGAAATTGTGAAAAAACAAAAGGGTACCACTGGGGCTCAAACCCAGGTCCCTATAGTCAAAGGCGCGCGCTTATTACCACTGGGGTGGATATGCATCCGGTGTTATAAACAAAACCAAGTATATATATTATAAAACAAGTCATGAATATGAATTCATCTTCTTCCTCGCTCCAAAAGTTACAACACCATTTTTGAAAACGCTATCTCCTTCATTTCTCAATCATTTGCAAAAATATAAACATGAAACTTGCTCCAAATTTCATCACGAGTTCAGTTATATAAATCATTAAAGCTATAAATCAAAGATGAGCATGAATTTTTTTGGTACCAAATTTAACCTAAATTTTTTAGCAATTTCAAACTCAAAATCCTCACTACTTAAGAAATATAAATGAATCCCAAGGACATGGTCAGTTTCAGGGCTATGATGTCTACATTTTAACTTTGAAAATGGAAACCAAGTGATGCCTATATGAAGAGTTATAAGTCAGAAAACTCACCTTGAAAATGGACTTCGTGTTTTGAGTTTGAGCTTACTTCAAGGTTCTACAATGATCTGGTTAGCTTCCTTGGACCTCTAGGAGGCTAATGCAATGCTTAGCTTGAGTTGAGAGTGGCTGAAATGTTTTGGAGAAGTCAAGTTGTAGGTGGATGTTTTTGAGTTTAGAGAATGGTGATGGAGGTGTTACAGTTCCAAAACAGGGACATGGATGAACTAAATTTGATGTATGGAAGCTTTGAAAATGATTTTGAGGGAAAACGCACGATGGAAATGGAAGATACAAGTTCAAAGGCAGAGCTATGGTAAAAATGGAGTTTTTGTGAAATTCTGGTTGGAGGGAGTTTAAGGGAGTTTTCAGGCTTCTAATCTCGTGTGTTATGTTGCAAAGTATGTCTCTATTTTTAGAGAATAGGTTTGGAGGATGAGAGGACTTGGTTTCTCAATTACAAAACCTGGTTTGGTTGATATGAAACAACCAAGTTATGTGAAAATTGGTGTTCCAATGCATAGCACAAGGACTTGTAGGGTTGCTTTGTAGGTTATAGATGGTTGCTTCTTGGTGTTGAAGTGTTTTGAAGTCAGAAGCAACAATGTATGGGCTCAAGGAGGGTTGACATTGTGATTAAAGTCATTTTCCAAAATGGAAGTGTGAACTTCCTTCCCTAAATGGCAAATCAACTTGGACAATGCTTGAATCAATTAGACTTATGATCAATCAGTTGTGTAAACATTAAATTAAGGAGTGAAGCGCAAGTTAGAAGGCTTCAAAGTAAGATTGTGCAGCATGGCTATGAGATTGGATCAAATGTTCATCAAGAAAATGACCTATAATTCAGGTTTCTGAGGCTATCTTTATCTCTTCGAAACTTCTAGCTCAAGCATGATCTCTTCAATTTCTTGGACATTTTGGAAAGCTTGAATAATAATATACAACATTTATGTTTACCATTTTGACAAAATCATCTTGGATCTTGGTGAAAATTGGCCAAGAAGTTAGGTAAAAAATCTGCCTAAACTAGGTCAAATTTTCACTAAGTGTTTTAGAAAAAGTGCATGACTTCATGAATTTATAACTCAAAATCCAAACACTTCTAAGACTTGAACAATAAATAAAATTTGTAGATATCATTAAGATATACAACTTTCATGTTGAATGTTTCCTTTGAATCATCTTGCATCTTGGTGAAAAAATGTCGTGAAGTTATGAAATTATCAAGGTTTAAAACACTTAGAAAAATTCTAAGTATTGAAAAGTTTGACTTTTCAAATTGAATTTTGAATTTCTTGATTTCTTGATGGTCAAGATTAATATTTTTGAATTTCTTGATGAGTTGTTATCTTTGAAATCAAATCTTGATCAAAAAGTCAAAGTTTGACTTTTTGTGTATCAGTTGACTTTTCATCAATTGATCAAATTTCAACTATCAATTCAATAATCTTGAGAAATGTTTTGAGCCATGAAATTAGGTCAACATGTTATGTTTGACTCCTTGAGATCATGCTTCAAGCCATTACGTCATGTACTAGGTTAAAATTCACTGATCAATCATTCTCAATCAAAACCCTAATTTTGATCATTTTACCCCTTTTGATGATTTAATTGTTTTTCTTGAGGAATTGTGATGAGAAATTGATCAATTAATGAATATGACTTCAAAATATTGATGTGGATCAAAAATCTTGAAGTTTGACAATAGTTTGACCATAATTAACTTTTTGCCCAATATAGTTGATTTTCAGCCATATGGTCAATTGACTGAGCAAATTTGTTATTCAAGACTTGAAACTTGACATGAGAATTCTTGGAGATCTATAATAATCCATGAAGGTCATTTGAGACATTACAAGTCCAATTATCCTTGTGAAAATCAAAACCCTAATTTGAGGCATTAATGTTTTGGAGATGGTTTGACCTAGTCAACACTTGTGCAAGCTTGAGTTATTGGAGATCTTCTGTGAAATGTCATGAGAAAATAGAGGGAAATTTTTTGGGTACAACAACTTTCCCTGTTCAATCTTCTTAAACCTGAAGAGTTAGATTGGTGGGTCCTCCATTCGTAACCTGAAAGGTGGAAGGTGATTGAACACTAGAGTGCCCAGAAATTTGCACTCGCACGAAATAATGTTGTTGGTTGATTGTGTCTGGAATGGGCTTAAAGATTCCATTTGGAGAGTGATGGAATGTTGTCGGAGATGGGCTTATAGATTCCATCCATAGTGACTATTGATTGGAAGAAGTATCAGAATAAATCTTTGATCCATTTATACGAACCGAGCAGAGGTCTTAAGTAATCTTCAAATAGATAACGAACCAATATAAATCTTCAGAGAGATTTAACTAAAACATAGAAAGTGTCTACCGGAATAGAATCAGGATAAATCTTTGGTCGATTTAAACTGAACCAGCAGAGGTCTTGAATAATATTTAATTGGATAACGAATCAGTATAAATATTTGGAGCGATTTAATTGAACCAGATAAAGTGTCTACTGGAAAGGAATCAAGATAAATCATTGGTTGATTTAAACTGAACCAGCAGAGGTCTTGAATAATCTTTAACTTAACAACGAATCAGTATAAATATTCGGAGTGATTTAACTGAACTAGAGAAAGTGTCTACCGAAACGAAATCAGGATAAATCATTGGTCGATTTAAACTGAACCAACAGAGGTCTTGAATGAACTTTAATTGGATAACGAATCAGTATAAATCTTCAGAGTGATTTAACTGAATCAGAGAAAGTGTTTACTGGAACGGAACCAGGATAAATCATTGATCAATTTAAACTGAACCAGCAGAGGTCTTGAATAATCTTTAACTAGATAACAAATCAGTATAAATCTTCGGAGTGATTTAACAGAACTAGAGAAAGTGTCTACCGGAATGAAATCAGAATAAATCGTTGATTGATTTAAACTAAACTAGTATTTAAGATGTTTGTTACTGATGGTATTTGTCTGGTGACTGATCTTTCCCGAAAAGGTAAAGAATTAGTTGTAATGCAATGTCATGATGCATGCATTGCGTAATGATGTTCTCAAAATAAATGAGATTGTGCTATATGTATTTTGTATGCATATGTAATGATGTATAAATGTGAAATATTATTGAAGTGTATCTCTGTCTGGGAAAATATATCCCTGACTAATGTTGGGGAGTTTTTGGGAAGCTAAATCTCGGACTACTACTGGAGCTGAAGAGTATGTGTATCTTTTTTAGAAAGCTTTCGTTGGGAATTCCTGTTTGCTGTTTGATGAAATTTTGTGGGGAATATTGATTTTTGCTTAGGGAATGGAGTTCACGAACCTTGGTTGTCCATTGCTCGACTGGGGAATTCAATTCTCATATACCCTGTCTAGGGATAAAAGAGACGATTAGACTTCTGATTGTCTGGGGAGGATGAAGTTAAATGCTATCTGGTCGAGTTCCAGGTCTTGCAGCAACTTTCTGGTGATAGTATCAACTCCGCTGGGGACAAAGGGTGTTGTCTGTTGATTTGTGATAGCCCAAGAAGTAAACTCAAGTTGGGTAGATTTGTAGTCTGTTGGGCAAATAAACCCTGTCGAGGAAGGTATTCTGAAGATCTTACTGGGAAAAATTTGCAAGGTTTTCTCTTACAGTTTTGGAAGTCCAAACTTGGTTGGGGAAGAGAATTTCAAGGGAATATTCGGAAACTCTGGATGGAGAATGTATGAATTTACTCTGTGGGGATAATGTTATTGAAGTAACTCTATGGGGACATCCCAAATCCTTAAGTAAATGCTTATTATTGTTCTTGTGTGTACACTTATTAACAGTTAATCATGTTCATATGCATATGTTCATTC
The DNA here is from genome assembly GCA_948472305.1 of Vicia faba. Lineage (NCBI taxonomy): Eukaryota > Viridiplantae > Streptophyta > Magnoliopsida > Fabales > Fabaceae > Vicia > Vicia faba. Next base: position 836,553,421 of record OX451740.1, read on the forward strand.
AGTTTTAGTCATTGGACATTTTTTGCACTCAAAATAGAAAAAAACAAAAAGTTTGCACTTCAACATATATTTGTATTATTAATTTTCCTAAAAACAGGCGTTTTTGTACAGGGAGACAGAAATCCTAGTAAGAGGAAGTCGTCAAAAAAATGAAAAGAATACAAGGTAAGAACAAAACTTTTGTATACCCATGTGGAAGTGATCTCATTGGGTTCCAACTCCGCTATTGCCCCAATGTCTTCGAACAACATCCCTTGCTGTCGAAAGAAGTTGTTTGGATTGATCTCATACCATTTGAACTTTTGACCTTGGTAATAAAGATGGCTGTAACGAGACATAGTCGTACGCTTTAATCATTAATTTTTGCCTGGACCGCCCTTTTAGATTTTAAGTCAACTAGGATACCCTTTTTTGCCCAAGCTGCCCTTTCAGGTTTTCGACTTGTCGGGTGTACAATCTTTTGTATATATCCCCAATTTTTGCCCGAGCCTCCTTGGTTTTCTGGGATGCCCTTATTTTTGCATAGGTATGTCAACCTAGCAGGTCATTCTTTATGCTTAGTATTTTTTGACTATATCCGTGTTCACCGGGTGCGGGAAATCTTCGCTGTCCATAGTGGTTAGCATCATAGCTTCTCCAGAGAATACTTTCTTGATAACAAATGGCTCTTCGTAAGTGGGAGTCTATTTTCCCCTGGGATCCCCTTGTGGTAAAATGATGTGCTTTATTACTAAGTCGCCAACCTGGTATACTCGAGGTTTGATCTTTTTATTGAATGCCTTGATCATACGCTTTTGATACATTTGACCATGACAGATAGTGGCCACTCTCTTCTCATCAATCAAATTCAACTGATCCAATCTTGTCTGAATCCATTCATCTTCGCTTAAGCTCTCTTCTTTCATAATCCTCAAAGAAGGAATATGCACTTTAATAGGCAAGACAACCTCCATACCATAGACTAAAGAGAAAGGGGTTGCCCCAGTTGATGTTCGAGCCAAAGTACGATAGCCATAAAGTGAAAATGGTAGAATCTCATGCCAATCTTTGTAGGTGACCACCATCTTCTGCATAATCTTCTTTATGTTTTTATTGGAAGCTTCTACTGCACCATTCATCTTAGTTCTGTAAGGAGAAGAGTTGTGATGCTTGATTTTAAACAGCGTACAGAGTTCAGTGATCATATCATTGTTGAGATTGGTTCCGTTGTCAATGATAATCCTTTCAGGGATTCCGTACCGGCATATGAGGTTAAGCTTGATAAGTCGGGCTACAACATTCTTAGTGACGGAGGCAAATGAAGAAACTTCGACCTATTTGGTGAAGTAGTCGATGGCGACGAGGATGAAACAATGTCCATTGGAGGCATTGTGCTTGATATCTCCAATCATGTCAATGCCCCACATTGCAAATGGCCATGGAGCAATCATGACGTTCAAAGGAATTGGAGGCACATGAACCTTGTTAGCATAGATTTGACACTTATGGCAAGTCCTCGAGTGATGGTAGCAATCGGTTTCTATAGTCGACTAATAGTAACCAGCCCTCAGAATCTTCTTGGCCATAGTGTGCCTGCCAGAGTAAGTTCCAAAGATATCTTCATGCATGTCTTCCATGATTTTCTCTGCCTCCTTCTTGTCCACACAACGGAGCAGAGTAGAATCATGGTTGTGCTTGTACAGAATCCCATTGCTTAGGAAGAATTTGGCTGAGAACCTTCGTAGGATTTTTTTGTCGTTGATCGAAGCTCCTTTAAGATACTCTTGTGCTTCAAGCTATCTCTTTACTTCATAGTACCAAGGCTTCTCCTCATCAGTGTCAATATCACAATAGTGTGCTTGTTCGTCAAATCTTTTGATAGTAATTCTGGGAGCTTCATTGTCCCAATTGACCTTGAACATAGACGACATAGTTTCTAAAGCATCTGCCAACTGATTTTCTTCCCTTGGAAAGTGTTAAAAGGTGACCTCTTCAAAGTAAGGGATCAAGGTTAGCACATGCTCTTTGTAGGGAATCAAATTTAGATGTTAGGTATCCCACTCTCCTTTAACTTGACTGATTACTAGGGCTGAATCTCCGTATACGCTTAAGAATTTGATTCTTAGGTCAATGGCAACCTTTAGACCCAAGATGCACACTTCATACTCAGCAATGTTATTTGTACAGTCGAAGAAAATTATGGCAATGAAAGGTGTATGGAAACCTTCGGGAGAAATGATCACGACACCAATTCCATTACCTAATTCATTGGAAGCTCCATCAAGAAACATAGTCCATCGGGATCCTTGTTCAGGTCCATCATATAGTCCAGACTTTTCACAGTCGGTTATCAGTATGATATTCTCGTCCAGGAATTCAAAGTTCATGGATTGGTAGTCCTCAACAGCTTAATGGGAAAAATGATCCGCCAATACACTTACCTTTATTACTTTTTGTGTAGTATATTGGATATCGTATTCAGTCAATATCATTTGCCATCTAGCTATTCGTCCGGAGAGAGTTGGCTTCTTGAAGATATACTTGATATGTTCCATCTTAGAAATCAATAAAGTGGTGTGAGTCAACATATATTATCTTAGCCGGCGAGTAGCCCATGCCAAAGCGCAACAAGTTTTATCGAGCAGTGAATATCTGGTTTCACAGTCGGTAAACTTTTTTCTAAGCTAGTATATTGCATGCTCTTTTCGGCCAGACTCGTCATATTGGCCCAACACACACCCCATTGAATTATCTAATACATTCAAGTACATAATCAGAGGTCTTCCTTCAACTGGAGGCACCAGGATTGAAGGTTCTTGTAGGTACTCCTTGATCTTGTCAAAAGCTGCTTGGCAATCATCGTTCCATCTAACTACTTGACCTTTCTTTAATAGTTTGAAGATTGGCTCACAAGTAGCAGTTAATTGAAAGGTAAACCGTGCGATGTAGTTGAGTCGTTCTAAGAAATCTCTGACCTCCTTCTCAGTATATGGAGCTGGCATTTCTTGTATGGCTTTGACTTTTGCATGGTCGACTTCAATACCTTTTCCACTAACGACGAAGCCTAGGAGTTTTCTAGACCTAACTCCGAAGATGCACTTGTTGGGATTCAACCGCAACTTGTATTTCTTCAACATCTCAAATAGCTTGTGAAGATGATCAAGGTGTTGTTCCTCGGTTTGCGATCTTGCAATCATGTCATCAACATAGACTTCTATCTCATGATGAATCATATCATGAAATAGAGCTACCATAACCCGTTGATAGGTTGCACCTGCATTCTTCAATCCAAAAGGCATGACCTTATAGCAGAAGGTGCCCTACTGTGTGACAAATGTGGTTTTCTCCATGTCTTCAGGTGCCATTTTGATCTGGTTGTAACCGGAGAAACCATCCATGAAGGAGAAAACTTTGTGTTGAGTAGTATTATTAACCAAAACGTCAATGTGTGGTAGTGGGAAATCAACTTTGGGGCTCGCCCTATTCAAATACCTGTAGTCTATGCACATACAGACCTTTCCATATTTCTTAGGCACCAGGACAACATTTGCAACCCATTATGGATATGACGTCACTGCCAGGAAACCTGCATCAAACTGTTTCATTACCTCATCTTTTATTTTCTCAGACATGTCTGGCCGCATGCGACGGACCTTTTGCTTGACCGGAGGACAACCTCCTTCATTGGTAGACGATGAACTACGATATCAGTATCAAGTCCTGGCATATGCTCATATGACCAAGCGAACACCTCTATGTAGTCGTGAAACATTTGGACCAATCTTCTCTTGACACAGTCTTCAAAGTTGGCTTCGATCTTGACTTATTTTTTGTCTGTATCAGTACCCAGGTTTATCACTTCAACTGATTCCTCGTGTGGTTGCATGGCCTTTTCCTCTTGTAACAGAAGTCTGGCGAGTTCCCATGGTATTTCACAATCTTCATCACCTTCGTCTTCAACTTGATAGATTGGATTTTCAAAGTCATAGATGGCAATAGCAAATTCGTTGTCAATGAGATCCGGAGTGGATGTGGATCTGCAAATGTGTGTATGTGTATGCATGTAAGGTCACACGACTATTTTTTTTAAATGCAATGAAGTAAAGAAAGGCAAAGAGTGCAAAATTTGAATGCAAAATAGTCTAATGTTTTTTTCATTAAAATGAGCATATGGAATATGAAAATGACAAACCCTTAACAAATGGAACACCATTCCCCGGGTAAGGCACATGGCTTAAAGTCATTGTTTAATGGAAATTATAGAAAAAGTTCTCAAAGTAATAAAAACAGTAAATGGAAATTACTCCTGGTTGTAGGAGGTTGGAATAAAGTCCTAGGTCTGCCAGTTGTTGAGTCCTCCATCAGCAGTCGGGTAGATCCAGTCATCAAAGTCACTATCAACATCAGAGTCTTCAAGGGCATTAACCTAATGGTTAGTAATGCGAAGAGGTGGTTTCCATGAACGAGCATGTCGAACCTTCTTTTGAGCATTGGAAGTGAAGCCCAATCCGAATTTGTCTGACTTGAAAGGGAAATCAGGAAGTTATCCCCAAATGGTGCAACTTCCTTCTTCAACAACAACACGAGCATCTTTGAAAGAAGCCATCCTCGATGTATCTTTAGTAACTTCGGGAGTGTCAGGAATGGCCTTGGCAACATCAACCATGGGAGAGACCACTTAAAAGGATTGACAAGGAGTTTCAATGAACTCACCATCCATTTCAACATATTTTAATGAATTTAGATGACTAATCATAAACTCTTCTTCACCACAGACGATAATAATTTTCCCCTTGACTGGATATTTTAACTTTTGATGTAGTGTGGAAGTCACCGCACCTACCCCATGTATCCATGGGCGTGCAAGAAGGAAAGAATAAGCAGGACGGATATCCATCACATAGAATGTTGAGTTGAAGGCTAGAGACCCAACCTTGATAGGGAGATTAACCTCTCCATGGACCACCCTCTTAGAATCATCGAAATCCCTTACTATAATGTCGCTAGGTTTCAACAACAGTCCTTCACAGTCTAGTCTATCTAAAGCTCCTTTAGGTAAGACATTGAGAGAAGATCCAGTATCCACTAATACATGTTCCATGGTAGTTCCCTTTCATTCTATGGAGACATGGGGAGCTTTGTTGTGATTTTTCCCCATCGGGGTTAGATCTGCATCAGAGAACCCTAATCATTGTTGGCAGTCAAGCTTGCTACATAGTTATCAAATTGGTCGACCGTAGTTTCTTGTGGGACATGTGCATTTTTGAGGGACTTTATCAATGCTTGGGCATGCGCCTCGGAACATAGCAACAAAGACATCATAAAAATCTTTGAGGGTGTTTGCCCCAACTGTTCCACTATCTTGTAATCACTTTTTCTGATGATTTTTAGAATCTCCTCCATCTCTTGGGTAGATGGGTCTTCAATGGTAATATCTTTTGTGGGCGCCTCCGTCCTGGCGGACTCAATCATTTTTTCCTTTCCTCGAGTATCAGCAACAACAATAATGCGAACGAGTGTAGTTATGGTTGTAGGAGGTGAAATCTATAGAGAGAAGATCCTCCCCGTCCTAGTAACTTTACTTGATCCAATAATGTTTTTAATGTCACCAATTTTATCTTCATCAATCCATAAATATTGTTTGATACCATGGTAGTACACTTCTGCCCCATAATTCCAAGGCACAACCTTATCAGAAGAGTAGGGAACTGGCGCCGGTGTGGTGATAATTAATGGAGCTATTCTTAGTTCAATGTGAATCCTAATAGGACCTTTTGAGGTGATCCTAATAGTTTTGTTTGAGATAGTAATGATGGACATGTCTTCAAATTCTTGAGATATAACTTCAGTCAAACTTTTCACAGATGAAGTTCTTTCAAATAGAATCTCATGGCTATCCATCAGGTGTTGGACACTTTTCTTCAGCCATTCACAACCATTAATTTGTATAGCACAAAAGTAACAGTCTTCAAGGAAGCCAGGAAATACCCCTACTTTTAACTAATTATCTTTAACAATCTTCAAAGGAGTGGTCAAGTCATTGATGGAGGCAACAAAAAAGGCATCTTCAATAGCATTGACACCCTTACCATGATTTGGCATGGGTGTAGTGACTACGTTGGAAGTTGGCGGAGGGTCAAATTCAATTGTCTTATTATCAATTAGGTCTTGGATCTTATTCTTTAGAGACCAACAATCATTGGTATCATGTTCGGGACTGTTTGAGTGGTAAGCGCATTTGGCATTGGGGTTGTATTTTGGAGAAGCAGTATTAGGATTGGAAGGGGGATCTCTCAAGGTCACCAAATCAGCTTTCAATAGGTGTTATAGAGCTCGAGAGAGTTGCATATTAGTTTTAGTAAACTGTCTTCTTTGGACATATGTTCTTTGTTGACTATTTTGTTGACGCAGTCGTTGAGTTGGAGTTGGATTGAAAATTAGTACAGTCCCTACTGAATGATGAAAGTCATTCTTAGCATGGCTTCTTGACCCATACACATCATTAGTCTCTTTTTTACCAATAAATGGCTTTTTCACAACATTTGAGGTGGAGGTCATGAGTATCTTCCCGCTTTTAATCCCGCTTTCAACCCTCTCACTAGTCAAGATCAATTCAGTGAATCCAGATGATGAACTTCCAATTAGCAAGTTGAAAAATGGTCCAGTCAATGTTCCCATAAACATATCTACCAAATCTATATCAGTTAAAGGTGGTTGCACCTTGCCAGCCAAGTCCCTCCATTTTTGAGCGTATTCTTTGAAGCCCTCATTTGATCCCATGGACATTCCTTGCAATTGCATCCTATTTGGTGCAAGATTAGTGTTATATTGATATTTACGGTAAAAAGTAGTGGCCAAATCCTCCCAAGTATGGGTGTTAGTCCCTTCCAATTGGTAAAACCACTCCAACTGCATCCCAGATAGACTTTCTTGAAAAAAGTGCACCCACAGTTTCCTATCAGCGGTATACGGCTAAATTTTGCAGACATAAGATCTTAGGTGATGCTTTGGGCATGGGATACCATCATACTTGGAAAAAACAAGGATCTTGAATTTATGGGGAATGACTACCCCATGAACCAAACCAAAGTCACCAAAGTCCAAGCCAGGCACAACTTGAATTTCTACAGCCTTCAATCTGTCTTCTAGTTGTTTATACTTGTCATCGGCCGGTGGATATTGCTTGTAAAAATAATCTTCGTCTTCAGAGATTTGATTATTTCCACCCTCGACATGGGTGCTCCTAGCATCTTCATCTTGATTCTCATCTTCCTCGGAGGAGTCTTCTTCAACTTGAACTTGTCGTACGGGGCCCTTGAATCTCTTCCCCATGTTAATCACAATTTTCTCCTTTGTCTTCTTCTTTGTAACAAGAAAAGTCGTCATTTCTTGCCGCCCCTTTGCTAAGTTGAGCAGAGTTTCTTGAAACTGAGAGTTTTGAGTCTGCAAGTCCTTCACAGTTTGCTCGAGATCCATCTTATACTGAAATAAATAGTAGAAAGATGAGGAAACCTGTGTCGAAAAATCTGCTTATAATATGATGCATGTTATGCGTATGCAATGCTTTCTGGGACCTTTAAGATTTAAATTTGCTTAAACAAAAAAGGAAAAAAAACATTAATTGTATTAATGAGTTCAAAGGTTACAAACTACCTCTTGGGCTCACAATGAAAGAAAAATAACAATGAAATTATTCAACAAAAGACTCAGGTCTCCCATGGACGCTTCCTCTTTGGACTGATTTAGGCATTCAAGTTCCGCTCCTCGTGGAGTTGCCTTGTGGTCTCCAATACTTTATTCTCGCTCGAGTAGAATTGGGCTTCAAAGATGTATCGCTTCCCCTTGAGTTTAATCCATGACCTTTGTAATTCCTCGAGAGTAGTAGGCACGTCAGGATGAAGAATGGTGTAAGGAGCGTCTCCTTCGAAAATAGGCTCCATAATGATAGGTAGGATGGCCACATACGACATCATGATGTTTTGAGCGCGAGCTCGCACCCACTTAAGATAAGGTTCCAAAGGAATGGAGTTCTTATGCCCTAAATTTTTGCTATCAACCTTGTTCACCATGCCCCAAGCTTGTACAAATCTTTAACGATAACCTTGGACATCATTCTCGTAGTCAAACATAATACCTTTGACAAGCGCGTCATGCGAACCATCCCTCCGAGCGTAACCAAACTGTAGAAGAGCCAAGCAAGGATTATAAGTGATACCTCCCCTAATTCCAAGAAGTGGGACATTAGGTAATTCCCCACAACGGTCAATAATTGTGACATCCTCCAAAGATCGAGAACACGAATGAATATCTGAATACGAGAGTGACATCAATCTTTGAGACCATTTCATGCCTTGTTCATTCTTTAAAACTAACCAAGGAAGGTACGAAATAAACCACCTAACCAGCAAAGGAGTGAAACACATAATAATTCACCTTCTCATCATGGTACGAGTGTGAAGAAAATGCAAAATGTCTCCAAGTAGGGTAGGCACCGAGTTACGAGATAGGAAGATTTTGACCGTACTCACATCTATAAGTTGGTCTGGATTAGGGAACAATACCACCCCCATAGATTAGAAGATCCAAAACTTCTTCAAAAGCTTGTAAATCCAGAGCATCCCAAAATAGTTGAGCCTTCTCAAACAGAAACTTGTCTAGAAAACCTTTAACACCACTTCTAGTTTCCCAATTAGCCACAATGTCGGACCATTGAAAATGTAAGGCTAGAGCAATCTCCTCAGGTCTTGGGTCTTTCTTAATACTGATGAAGGGTAATTGATCAAGAATAGGCACTCCTAATAGTTGAGAGAACTAATCCATGGTAGGTACTAATTAGTAATCAGGAAATGTAAAACAATGATATTTAGGGTCAACGAATTGAAAAAGCACATGTACCATGTCTTCTTCAAAGTTTGAGGTAATCAAGTTGAGGAGTCGACCATACTTCTTGGTGAACGAAGAATTTTCAGGGATCCTTGATGCTAACTCCTTAAGTTGAGGAGACACTTTCACAAGGTTGATTCAGATGGTATTTCTGTGAATGGAAGCCATATCCTACAAAACAGAACAAAGATAAATCTGTAGGTCCTTGAAATGGTTAGTGCAAATGCTATGGTATGATGTCATGATCTTATGTACAAATAATCATATACAAGAAAAGAAAATAAACCCTTAGGTTTAGGCTTGAATTGGGTTCATAGGTGTTGTACCCCAAAATTTTCCCTCTCCTTTTACTCAATACATGCCCATTGAGATCCTCAATTTGCTCAAGTTTGCCCAAGAGTTGACCAGACAAACTCTCTCCTAAGGCAGTGTGTCTAAAATTAGGGTTTCCATTTTTATCAAGATAGGTGGACTACAAAGTTCTAATATGCTCTCCATGGTCCTAATATGATCTCAAGACCCTCCATGTCAAGTTTCATGCCTTGCACAAGAAGTTTGCTCAGTCAACTGCTCAGATGCTTGAGAATCGACTGTATTAGGTCAAAAGTCAACCGTGACCCGTCAAACTTCAAGATTTTTGGTAAACATTAACATTTTGAAGTGAATTTCATCATTTTATCAAGGGTTGATCATGATTCCTCAAGGAACACTTCAAATTCATCAAAACCCAAAAGTTGCTAAATTAGGGTTTTTTAGTAAAAGTCAACCAAACTTTGACCAAGCATAACTTCCACATGCTTTATCAAAAATTTTCCATCCAAGACTCATTTTGAAGAGGATGCAATTACCTACAACTCATCTTCATCCCACAAGTTTAAAATATGCACTCATAAAAAGATATGAATTTCTACATTATGGATCCTTTTGAAAAGTCAACAAAACACCTTTTGGGTCAAAGCTTCTTACATGAACATGGAAGACTCAATTAAAATGAGACCAAAAGGGTTACTTAGGGGACATCCTAAGTTTTCTAAAAAGTCCAAGAACACCTATCTAGGGTTAAAATTGGAGGAGATATACCTTGTCAAAATTGACCTTTTTTGCAAAATTGCCAAAAGTCAAATAGGCTCAAAATTACATTTTTTGCCAAATGGGCCTAACTTTTTATGCTTGCACCTCCCTTATAATATGGTCCACGACCTAAATATCCACCCACACATTATTTTCTTCATTTTTCAATTTATTTTGATATTTTATTAATTAAAAAATTGAATTAAATCAAATAATTGGTGAGTAATAGCAAAGATATGATTTGATTTGATTTTTGGACAGGCTTGCAATCAAAATATGCTGAGTTATCAAGACCAAAATGAATCAAGCATAATTGGTACAACAAAGGGATGATTTGGCTCAAAATAGCAAGTTTACATGTAGCATGGAAATCAAACCAAATCTCTCATAATTGCAAAGATTCAATCCAAGTTCATAACCCTAATTCATTCTAAGATATATAGGGAACATGTACAAGGCACGAGAGAAGGTTTTGCAGTCGTAGAAGAGAAAGAACAAACTTAAAAAAGTTGACAAAAAATGTGACTCAGTTTTCACTCCACAGGGCCTTTCAGAGCAATTCAAAGCCAGCAATCGTATCCTGGAGCATCCCTGAAGCCAACTGAATCATTTGCAAGTCTTATCACACCCAGAAATGCACGCAACCATTCCCACGATTTGCCTTATTTTTTGAAAACAATTACATCAATTCCTGCATTATTAACACATTTGATTGGCATATTTGGGATCTTTATCATGTTTGCAAGCTAACTGAAAAGTTTAATTTTATTTTTGAAGCCTATATCTGTACTTGCCATTGTTAGGGTTTCCATATGCGTTTTGGGGTTTTTGGCTACAGGCAAAATTATATCACAAGCTGGATACTGGGATGACCGTAACATCATGACCGGTTGAACCCTGGTCTTTAATTCCATTTATATTGTGTTTTGTGAATTTTTGAATTGTACAAGTTTCTAGCCATGGAAGTTTGTCTGTAGGTATAGGTTATATACCTAACACGACGGTTTCAAGAAGAAGAAGATATGTGTCAGCCATCCATTGGAGCATCTGAAAATTCGCGCGCGTGGGATTCAATTATTTATTTTCTTTATATTATATATTTTTTTCATTATACTAAAAATAAAACGCGTAGCGCAGCTGGAAACGAGGCGTTGGTGCTAAGCATAAGGACCTGGGTTCGATCCCAGGTCCAAGCATTTTCTTATTTTCTCAATTTCAGTTCACAGATCTAGTGCATCAACCTTGCATGCGCCTTCCATACTCCTCAAGTCATCACAATGGATCAAAACCTCTCCAGATCTAACGCATAAGCAGTGAGGGACCATGATGCACCCTCAGGTCAACGCCACAGGAAATCAGGCGCTGACTGGGCTTGAAGGGCTATTGGGCCTGGAAATTCAGAATCACACCCTCCAATTTGTAACAACATACAGGCCCTTTCTTAATTCATTTTTTCTTTATTATTTCTTTTATTTCCTTTATTTCAATCATTGTGTTTAATTATTTTTCACTAAAAATTAGTTATTTTTTTTAATTCACCATAAAATCAACAAATCACAAAAAAGAGCTTTTTTATATAAAATATTTATTTAATGTAATTGGTAAGTTAGGTTAATTTAATTTCTTTTTCATAATTAAAATTAAATAGAAATTAGGTTTCAAATTTTGTAATTAAATTGTTTCTTTTCTCAAATAAAAAACCACAAAAATACATAAAATCTTTTTTTTTTTATAAAATACTTTATTTTCTTGAATTATTTAATTTAGTTTAAATTAGGTTAATATCAATTTATTTTATAATTAAAAATAATTAGAATTAGGGTTTTAGTCGTACATAACCTAATTAAGTATTTTCTCAAGAATTAGTTCAAATATTTTTTCAATTAGATTTTTAGGGTTTCAATTTCTCCTCGCATTTAATTTGCTGCGCGCATTTTAGTTCGTTTTATTATTATTGTAACTGTTTCGAGGATGTAATAGTAACTGGGGTTTTAAACTTCCGTATTTGTATTTTCGGTCGAGATAATTATGTAACTGTCAAAGCCTTGTAATACCTAGCTTTATTTTTCGCACTTTAAATTCCTGCAAATATTTAACTGTTAGATGCATGCTAATAGGATTGTATGGGAAGATTACTTGAAATTAAAATGGTAGATCACCTAATGTGCAAAGACTATATAACTGAAACTATTCATATGCACATATTCACTCCTAGGGTTTACCTCACTTCGGTTGCCTTCGGTAAACAATCATTAAGCATAGGAGATTTTAGTGGTTGCCATCTAGTCTAAAAGATAAAATTGTCCCATTCGAATTTTGCCTCGGAAATGTTTCCTCAAAATGTTGCTTCGGAAATTTTGCCTCGGAAATGTTGCCTCGGAAATATCTTAAGACTCTAGGGTTGCTACTAATGTTTTATAACTATTGCTTTAGTGATTGTACTTGTCCCTTTTGAATGTCCCTTACAAACTCCAACGACGGTGCTACCTACTCCTTAATAGTGGGATCGTGATGTCTAAAGGAAACGAGAACAAACAATCCTTTTTTCGAGTAGGTAGATTAGTTCCTAGGTACTTGCTCAAACAATAAAAACTTTTCACACAAACACCTTTCAAAACAAATTTTGAAAACAAACTTCGTCACATCCTTGAGGACTGATACAAGGGTTATCACGAAGTAAAATATTTTCAAAACAAGAACACACAAGCAATTTGAAAAAGTGAGCAAGTACCTAAGAGCCCATGGAAAACCATGGATAGAAAGGGTGCTAACACCTTCCCTTTCTATAATCTACCCCCCGTACTCAGAAACATCTCAAAAAAGGTTTTTTCTGTTCGTTTTCCTTTTCCATGATTGGATGAAATAAAAGTCGGTGGCGACTCTTTCTTATCGCGTCATTTTGCGAACAAAAAAATGCAAAATGTAAACCAGTAAAAACAGTCAGTTCTGCACCTGTATCACTGAACTGGCGACTCTGTTGGGGATAAATAAGTGGGGTATACCTTAGGATCTAGGTCATTAGATTGCTTCTCTTGATTGCTTTACTTTTGAGGGTTTGTTTGGGGTTACTATAGATCCTACACCCGAATCTGGGGGCACTCATTAGGTAAATAGGAATAGATCGTGAAAACTGTACGGCATAGACCAATATGGTTTAAGTGATATGTTGTAACCCAAAATTTTCCCTCTCATGTCTCAAGGACTTTTAGAATTACTTCAGTCAAGTTTCAAGCCTAATATCACATTTTCTAAGAAGAATCATTCAAATTGTCAAAAGGGGGGCAAAATGAGCAAAATCAGAGTTTCAGCTAGAAAAATTAAACCGGACGCTAAAAAGTCAAACTTTAACTTTTTGACCAAATTTGAGTCTCAAAAATCACATTATGTCAAGACATCCAAAAATATGAAATTTGATCATCAAAAATCAAGAGAATAAAAAATCCACCTTTGCAAGACTTTGAAATTTTTCTAAGTATTTTCTATACTTGGTTAATTTAATTTACTTCGTGACATTTTTTACTACAATTCCAAATAATTCAAAATGATGCAAGTAACTCAAGTTATTACAAAGTGGCATTTTTGAAAATTACAAATTCTAAAACTATGTCTTGTTTGAATTCTCTCAAAAGAAACCTTGCCACAATATTTTTGTCCTTGATATGATGTGCATAAAATATTCCACAAGACCAAATTTGTGTCATGCTACAAAATTTTACTGTCTAAGTTCAACAAAGTGTGATATGCTACATTGCCACAACACCCCAAAATCTGCTCCATACTGCCCTACAAGAAACCTTGTGCTATACTGCACCACAAGTATACATATGTTATCCTATACAGTCAAAAACTGCTCTATGCAGTCTGCCTAAACCTGCATCATAACAGCCCCAAAATTGCACCAAAAGGGCAAAAGAAATTTGTGTGAAGAAAGTATCAAAATAGTAGGCAAAAACAATTCAAATAACTTATTTTGTTGCCCCCCTAAAACTCAGTCAAGGGGTCTACAAAAAGAGCATTCTCATAAGACATAAGGGGGGGATTTTATTTTCAAAGGAAGAGAAAATTTTTAAAGAGAGGGAGAGAGTTTTGGTTAAGAAGAAAAAACAGTATTCTTGGTAGCCTTGACTCATTCATTCAAAACCATCTCTGTTCTCATTCAAAACAAGGTCCCAATCTATTACTCCACCATACAAACTCTCCCATAAGCCAAACACCTCATCACATACAAAGATGGTCCAAATATAAAAACAGTCCTTGTAGTGCTATCATCTTCACCCTCAAAACACCAAAAACATTACAGTACAGTCTAACTTAGTTTCAACAGTCCAGAGCAGCTTTCTGAAGATTCATTAGGGCCATCACAGCATTTGGAAAAGCACTCAGATTTAAAATAGCCAGTGCAGCCCAAAGGTAAGTCTTCTTGACTTGATATCTTTTCACACATCATTAATGATTTGTCTTGAAGATAAGATGTAGCATTTCACGATCCCTTTGAGCTGGTTATTTGCTTATTGTTTAGGCTTACCTAATTATTTGTTGTTTATGCTTATCCATCATATGCTGTAAACTAGCCTGTACAGACAGTAAAAACCATGTTTAAGGTAAAAAGTGCAGGATGAGTCGACACGTACCCACATGCATCAACCCTTTCTAAGTGAAAAAACAGGGTATGAGTCGACACATAGCCTTATGCATCGACTCATACTGTAAAAAATCTCCAAAACAGAAACGTGAAAGCTGCTTGGGTCAACACATACACGTTTTGCATCGATACAAGAAGAAACATGAGTCGACACATCTTAGTATGCATCGACTCATACTGAGTTTGGTCAGATTTTACAGGGATGAGGAAAAGCTATGTGTCGATGCGTAACAGCATGGGTCGACACATAGCAGTTCAAATGCATTTTTTCCTTTGTTTTGCACCATTTTTACATTGTTTTCCTTATTATTTGATATGGTTGTAATATTTCAGTTTCCACTTCATCCCCATTGTTAAACTGTACCTCCATCCCCCTAAAGTGATGTAATAGCTTAGGATATATTTTCCATATTATTACTTGCTTTCATACATTGCTAGTAATTAGGATATATGGCAAGATAAAATTAACAAGTAGATAACCTTTCAAATAAAAGACAAAATGCATGAAAACTAACACACTTACACACTAGCACCTCTAGGGTAATCTCGTTTTGTGCCCTTTCGGAAAATAGTCATGTCCCTCGAATATGGGACGTTTTAGCAAAGACCCTTCGATAAAAAGATCGTAGTCCCTCGATGAACCTCGATGTTGCCTTCGGTAAATGATCTAGTCCCTAAACGACATTGCTAAAACGTCACATAGGTTTCCTTCTATGACTATACAAACGTCCCACACCCGTCCCTTCACATCCAACGATGGGGCTTCTTACCAAATCAATGGTAAGATAGCAACATCTAAAGGAGGAGGAAAAGAACGATTAATACCTTTCGAGTAGGTAGATTCACTCCTAGTTTCTCACTTGCTCACAACAAAAATATTTTTTTTATACATCCACACTCTCATTTTGAAAATATTTTCGAAAGACAACACTTTGTACGCTTTTTTTTTATAGAGACAAGAACCATTACAAAGGCACTTTTTCAAAATCACTTTCAAAAAATACATTTCACAAACACATCTTTGAAACTATTTTCCAAACAAAACACTTTGTATGTGTTCTTATAGAGGCGAGAACCATTACAAAGACGATTTCAAAACACTTTCAAAGCCCACACCACAAGCACATTCAAACAAAAGCAAGTGATCTAGCGAGTAACTAAGAGCCCATGGAAAACCATGGATGAAAAGGGTGCTAATACCTTCCCTTTTTATAATCTATCCTCCGAACTCAAGAAAACATATCTAAAGGTCTTTCCTATGCTTTTTCACCTTTCCTTTTGGATAAAAGAAAATTCGGTGGCGACTCTTGCTAAACCACAACATTTGCAAACACAAATGCAAAACAAAAAGTCAGTTCTCCCACCGTATCACAGAACTGGCGACTCTGCTGGGGAGATAACTTAAAAGTGGGGTTACCTTAGGGTTAGATCACATTTACTTGCTTTCATTGTTTGATTTGTATGCTTTACATTATGGTTCTCTATTTGGGCTTGCTTTGATCCTCCACCCGGATCTGGGACACATTTTTAGGTAAATAGCAATAGATTGTGGAAACTTTACGGCGTAGACCAATATGATTGAAGCAATGGCTACGTTAGTGTGACTCATTTGTGGGTACCAGTATCCCTCGTGGTGAATCGAGGAGAATACAGGGCCGTTGAGTGGCGTCATGAAGCACTAACTGACTTTAGAACCCTAATTGAACAAACTTGGCCATTAGGACATAGTGAGATAACCGGTTTCGGTGTAGAGCTGAAAATTGGTTGATACTCGATACTACACTCATTGAGGCTGGACTTTTGGGATATCTCGGCCGTAAGAAAATATTGATTATGCTGAGACAATGCCTAAGAGAAAGGTCGGTGATATTGAGATCCTTTAGAACCCGATCACTATTACTAGGACAGGTTGAGCCAACTAAACTTCAAGATGGTATTTATCTATAAAACCTCATGCAAGCCTAAAACATAGGAACTTGTTTGTTGTGTGTGTATATATTTACTTGTATATAACATCATAAGCATCATACGCATACTCACTAACCATTTCAAGGATTTAGAAATTTATCTTTGTTTTGTTTTGTAGGTCATGAATTTCGTCTGAAGGAACACCATCCGAATCAGCTTTGTAAAGGCACACCCCCAGCTTCAAGAGTTAGCCTCAAGAGTGCCTGAGGATTCTCCTTTTACCAAGAAATACGGTCGACTCCTCAGTTTGGCTACATCCAAGAAGAGATGATGTGTGTATTGTTCCAATTCTTTGATCCCGTACGTCATTGTTTCACTTTCCCGAACTATCAGTTGGTACCTACACTGGAAGAGTTATCTCTACTCTTAGGGGTGCCCGTGCTTGATCAGATACCGTTCACCGGTCTAGAGGAGTGTCCAAAACCTGAAGCCATCGCCGAAGCTTTGCATATGAAGAGAGCCGACATCCTATCCAATTGGGAGACAAGAAGCGGGGTTAAAGGTTTCTTAGCTAAGTTTCTATTGGAGAAGGATCGTTCATTCTGGGACAACATGGATTTCCATGCTTTTGAAGATGTCCTGGCTCTTCTCATTTATGGTTTGGTTCTGTTCCCCAATTCAGACTAATTCATAGATATTAACGCTATCAAGGTCTTTCTCTCTCGCAATCCTGTACCTACCTTACAGGGAGACATCTTGCATTGCATTCATACCCATACTATGTAGAAGAGAGGTACTCTTTTGTGTTGTATTCCCCTACTCGCTAAGTGGTTCACTTCACACCTACCTCAATCAGCATTAAAGAACGAGCAAAGACTGACATGGTCCCAAAGGATGATGTCCCTCACCCACTCTGATATTCGTTGGTGTTCGAGATCCTTGGAAGATGTCTCTATCATTGACCGTTATGAGGAATTCCCTAACGTCCCTCTGCTTGATATTAGGGGAGGTATCACCTATAATCCCTGCTTAGCTCTTCGACAGTTTGGGTACGCCCGAAGAGACGGTCCTCATGAGATGCTCATTCATGGTTTGGTGTTCGACTTTGACCAAGAAGACCAAGGTTACCGCCAGAGATTTACACGAGCTTGGAGAATGGTGAACAAGGTGGACAATAGGACTCTGGGACACAAGAACTCTATCCCTCTCGAGCCTTATCTTAGGTGGGTACGGGCTCATGCTCAAATTCTCCTAATGCCTTACCCTTCTATCCTCCCTGTTATCATAGAGCCTGTTGTTGAAGGAGACGTCCCATACACTGTCCTTCATCCTGACATGCCTACCTCTCTCGAAGACTTGCAGAAATCTTGGGTTCAGTTGATGGAAGAGCGAGGAACCTTTGAAGCCCAATTTTATGCCAGTGAGAAGAAGGTTATGGAACTCACCAAACTGATTCATGAAGAGCAGAATATAAACGTCTACATCGTTCCAAAGAGGATGCGTTCAACCTTTGTCTTAGGAGCTTTTGTTGTATTTTGTTTCTTTCATTGTAAGCCCAAAGCGGCAAGATGTATTCAAACTTGGATTTAATATAACGTGTGTTCTTTTTGGTTTTAACAAATTTAAATCTCTAATTTCCTTGAAATCATTTGCATATTGCATCTTCATTCATCATAACATCATACAGGTTTCTTACAACATGTCTCCTTATCCTTCTACTGTTTATTTCAGTGAGATGGATATTGAACAGACAGTGAAAGAGCTTCAGGCGCAGAACGTCTAGTTTCAACAATTGCTCTTGACTCTGACAAAAGGACAAGAGGAGTTGAAGACTCTACTGGCCAAAGAGAAGAAGAAGAAAGCAAAGAAACCAACCGGTATTGTGATCATGGGAAGAAGGTTTAAAGGACAAGCTAGACGGACTTTGGACTTTGCAACATCATCGGGTGAAGGAGATAATCAAGAAGACAGGACCAAAGAAGTGAACAACAACCCAGCATCTGAAGAAGAGGAAGAATCTGGCTACTCTGAGGAACAGTATCATCCTGCTGATAATAAATACAAGGAGTTAGAGGATCGTTTGAATGCTATGGAGGTCCAGAGGGTACCCAGACTAGATTTTGAAGAGTTAGGACTTGTCTCAGGGGCCGTCATCCCATAGAAATTCAAGGTCCCCACTTTCTCTAAATATGATGGCGTCTCTTGCCCGAAGCTGCATTTAAGGTCATACGTCAGAAAGATTCAACCCCATACGGCTGATAAGAATCTGTGGGTGCATTTTTTCCAAGAGAGCTTGTCAAGAACATAGTTGGATTGGTTCTATCAATTGGAAGGGACCAATATTCGCAATTGGGAAGATTTGGCTTCCGCCTTCTACAAACAATACCAGTATAATGCTGACTTAGCTCCAACTCAGACGCAATTGCAAAACATGTCTATGGGTGCAGGTGAAGGTTTCAAAACCTATGCTCAGAAATGGAGGGATCTTGCAGGAAGAGTCTAACCCCCTCTATCTGACAGAGAATTAGTGGATATGTTCCTAGGCACATTATCAGGTCCATTCTTCAACCACCTGATTGGAAGTTCCTCAACTGGATTTACTGAACTAATCATGACCGGTGAGCGGGTCGAAGCCGGTATAAAAAGTGGCAAAATTCAAAGAGATGCATCCTTGAGCACAATGAAGAAACCCTTCACTGGTAAGAAGGAGGCCAATGCCATTTATAACCCGAGAGATCAGAGCAGAGCGGGATACCGTCCAACGGTAAGTGTTGTAATAATACCTAGGCTTGCGGCTACCCCACAATGCAACAACCAGTAAAGGGTGGAAAGACCACAAAGACAGTTCACCCGGATCAACATGACATTGACAAAGGTTCTACCCCATCTGCTGAGATCTAACTTGGCAACTTTGAAAGAGGCTCCCAACAATCCTAATACCTCCTCTCCTAGATACAATCTGAACGCTCGGTGCTCCTATCATTCTGAGGGTCCTGGTCATGACACAAATGACTGTTGGGCACTAAGAAATAAATTACAAGATTTGATTGAAGCCAAGGAGATTGAGTTCAATGCTCCAGAGAAGACCAATATCATAACTGCTCCTATGCCTAAGCACAACCATGGAGTTAACACCATTGATACTGATCTATTCATAACCTCAGTGGACGAAGTTTCTACTCCTCTTATGACTGTTAAGAAATTGCTGTTGGCCGGTTTATTTCTGGGTTATGGTGAAGGTTGCCACATGTGTTCATTTCTACCTTCTGGTTGCCATTTGCTGAGGTCAGGTGTTCAACAACAAAGAAATTTTGTTCGAGAAAACTCTGGTTCCCGTTGTTCCATCTGAAAACATTGCTATTATAACCATTTCCGTCAATCCTTCCAAGGTCTCCTCGAGAAGACTTGTTAGGATTACACCCACTACCAAAATCGCTTTGTTGAAAATCACATGTCCTGGTCCTATCCCGTACGCCTCGGACAAAGCTGTCCCTTGACATTATGGCGCCGATGTTTACTATAATGGCGTTAAACAAAACTTGAAGACCGAAGAAGTTGATCCTGATGTCGGTAACATTGTCGCGACCAATAAGATTACTAGAAGTGGAAGGGTTTTCTCTCCTAAGATCTCCCCGAAGACTGTCACTAAGCCTGTCGTTATTTCATCTTCTACACCCGCTAGTACTTTAGTTACTATTCCTGTTCTTACTCCAGCTGTTACCCCTGCCGATAAGTCATTTGGGACTCGAGGCAAAGAGGTTATGGGTTAACCTGCCCGGACGGAGGCACCTAGAAAAATTATCGTGGAAGCCTCCAAGCAAGATATATAGGAAAATTTGAAAATAGATAAAAAGAGTGACTACAATATGGTCGAGCAGCTGGGGCAAACCCCCTCAAAGATATCCATGTTATCCCTGCTATTGTGCTCTGAGGCCCATGCAAAGGCTTTGATTGCATTCCTTAAAACTGCGCATGTTCCGCAAGAGACTTCAACTGATTAATTTAAAGATTGCATGGCTAACCTGACTGCTGACAATGGGCTGGGTTTTTCAGACGCCGACTTGACACCAAAAGGAAGAAAGCATAATGATGCTCTGCATGTCTCAATTGAATGCAGGGGCACCACTATGGCTCATGTGTTGGTGGATACTGGGTCTTCGCTGAATGTTCTACCCAAGAAGGTATTAGAACGTTTGAATTGCAAGGGTTTGACTTTAAAGCCTAGTAACATTGTGGTAAGGGATTTTGATGGGTCGAAAAGAATGGTGCATGGGGAAGTGGACATCCCTGTCAAAGTAGGCTCTCATACTTTTGAATCCACCTTCTATGTGATGGATATCAGGCCATCGTACTCTTGTTTGTTGGGTCATCCTTGGATCCACAAAGCTGGGGCTGTCACTTCCACACTACACCAAATGTTGAAGTATCCGGTGAAGGGGAAGATAGTCACTGTGCATGGCGAAGAGGAGTATATGGTGAGCCACCTGAACTCCTTCAGGTACGTATAGATGGAAAGAGAATTTATAGAGACTCCTTGTCAAAACATTGAAGAAGTTCCCCAGGTTTTGGCGTCAACTGAGACCACTATCGACACCAAACCTCCTCTGAAGATGGCTTCTCTCAAAGATGCTAAAGCAGTATTTGAAGAAGGCAGGAATACCAATTGGGAACAGCTTCCTAAGTTCATTCACAAAACTGACAAGTTTGGCTTGGGCTTTACTTCAGGAGCTCAGAGGGCTGTTCGACGCGCTCGAGTTGGAGGACCTCCCCCATGCATCAGCAATCAAGGGGTCAATGCTATTGAAGATAGTGAGGAAGACTTTGATATTGACAGCTGGATTTACCCAACTACCAACGGTGGACCGAGAAATTGGACGACCAGAGATTTCATACCAGTTTCTTTTATTCCGAAGTAATTGTCCTAATTGTTTTCTAAGTTTGTAATGAACAATTTAAAACTTTATGGCCTTGTGTCTTACCCGAGGCACAATGGTTCTACCTATGAGGGTTATTATATGTCATATCATATATCATCAATGAAGCATTGGACGTTCTTTGCATACAAATTTTTCACTTTCTATTTTTCTTTTCTGCCTTTGCTTTATCAATACAACCATGCTCTTACACACACTCACGTATCAAACTGCAGATCCATATCCACTCTGGATCCCATTGATAATAATCCTACTATTGCCAGTTATGACTTCGAAAATCCGATCAACCAAGTCGAGGACAAAGGTGAGGACGATTGTGAGGTACCTGGAGAACTTGCTAGAATACTACAACAGGAAGAGAGGGCTATACAGCCTCATGAAGAGCCAGTTGAGACAATAAACTTGGGCACAAAGATAGACAAAAAAGATGTTAAAATAGGTGCAAATCTAGAGCTTAGCGTCAAACGGAGGTTGATACAGATGTTGCACGACTATGTTGAGATCTTTGCCTGGTCATATGAAGACATGCCTAGTTTAAACACTGATATTGTGGTACATCGCATGCCGACTAAGGAAGACTGCCCGCCGGTTAAACAGAAAGTCTGTCGTATGCACCCTGAAATGTCAGAGAAGATCAAGGCAGAAGTCATGAAACAGTTCGACGCAGGGTTCTTAGTTGTCACCTCCTATCCGAAGTGGGTTGCTAACGTTGTTCCGGTACCTAAGAAGGACGACAAGGTACAGATGTGTGTGGATTACGGAGATCTGAATAGGGCAAGTCCCAAGGATGACTTCCCGCTTCCCCACATTGATGTTCTGGTTGACAACACCGCGCAACATAAAATCTTCTCCTTCATGGATGGTTTCTCTGGCTACAACCAGATCAAGATGGCTCCTGAAGACATGGAAAAGACAACCTTAGTCACACAGTGGGGCACATTCTGTTACAAGGTGATTCCTTTTGGGTTGAAGAATGCTGGGGCAACTTATCAGCGCACCATGGTCGCTTTTTTCCATGACATGATTCACCATGAGATCGAGGTTTATGTTGATGATATGATAGCCAGGTCTCAGACTGAGGAAGAGCACCTTGATCATCTCCAAAAGCTGTTCGACAGGTTGAAGATATACAAGTTGAGGTTGAATTCAAACAAGTGCATCTCCGGGGTAAGGTCCGGTAAGCTTCTGGGTTTCATCGTCAGTGACAAAGGTATTCAGGTAGACCCTGCCAAGGTAAACGCTGTACAAGAAATTCTAGCTCCCCGTATAGAGAAGGAAGTTAGAGGTTTCTTAGGACGCCTGAATTATATCGCCATGTTCATTTCACATCTAACCTCTACTTGTGAGCCAATCTTCAAGCTTCTGAAGAATGATCAAGTAGTAAAGTGGAATGATGAATGCCAGACCGCTTTTGAAAGAATCAAGGAATACCTTCGAGAACCACCAATTCTGATGCCTTCAGTTGAAGGAAGACCTTTGATATTGTACCTGACATTGTTAGACAATTCGATGGGGTGTGTGCTGGGGAAGCATGACGAGTCTGGTTAAAAAGAGCATGCAATATACTACCTTAGCAAAAAGTTTACCGACTGTGAGACAAGATACTCACTGCTCGAGAAAACTTGTTGCATTTTTGCATGGGCTTCTCGCCGACTGAGACAATATATGTTGACTCACACTACCTTGTTGATATCAAAGATGGATCCGATCAAGTACATTTCCGAGAAGCCCGCTCTCTCCGGAAGGATAGCAAGGTGGAAAATGATCTTAACTAAATACGACATATAATATACAACCCAAAAAGCAATAAAGGGGAGTGTATTGGCTGATCATTTGGCTCATCAGGCCGTGGATGACTACCAATCCATGAATTTTGAGTTCCCGGATAAGAATATCATGTTAGTAACCGACTGTAAAGAGCCTGGACCAGATGAAGGACCCGAGGAAGGATCCCGATGGTCTATGTATTTTGATGGAGCCTCAAACGCACTGGGTAACATCATTGGCGCTGTAATCATATCTCCCGTGGGCTGTCATACTCCATTCACTGCCCGATTATGTTTCAACTGCACCAATAATATGGCAGAGTAAGAAGCCTGCATCATGGGTCTCAAAGCCGCTATCGACCTAAGGATCAAGTTCTTGAGTGTATTTGAGGATTCTACTTTGGTGATAAGTCAGATCAAAGGAGAGTGGGATACGAAACATCCGAATCTCATCCCATACAAAGAGTACGTACTGACATTGCTCCCACACTTTGAAGAAATAACCTTTGAGCATTTCCCACGAGAGGAGAACCAGTTAGCAGACGCGTTAGCTACCATGTCTTCTATGTTCAAGGTTAGGTGGGACAATGAAGCTCCCCAAATCACTGTTGAGAGGTTGGATGAACCAACACATTGCTGTAAAATAGATACCGAGGAAGTGGTGGACAAACCCTGGTTTCACGAAGTCAAAAGGTATCTCGAGACTCAAGAGTATCTCGAAGGAGCATCTGTCAATGACAAGAAATTTCTGAGAAGGTTTGCTGCAAAGTTCTTCCTCAGCAATGGAATCCTCTATAAGTGCAACCATGACTCTACCTTATTGCGGTGTGTAGACAAGAGCGAAGCAGAAAGGATTATGATAGATTTACATGAAGGTACCTTCAGAACCCATTCCAGTGGACACACCATGGCTAAGAAGATCCTACGGGCAGGATACTACTGGTCCACTATGGAAGCCGATTGTTATTAGCATTCTCGAACTTTCCATAAGTGCAAAATCTACGCTGATAAGGTGCATGTGCCTCCGGTCCCCTTGAACGTCTTTGACAGCTCCGTGGCCCTTTGCAATGTGGGGCATCGACATGATTGGAGAAATCAGGCCCACCGCTTCTAATGGACATCGCTTCATCCTAATATCTGTTGATTACTTTACAAAGTGGGTTGAGGCAGCCTCTTTTGCTACTGTGACCAAGAACGTCGTGGCACAGTTTATCCGACACAATCTGATCTATCGATATGGTGTACCAGAGAGAATCATTACTGACAATGGTACGAATCTCAACAACACAATGATCACCGAGCTCTCTAAACTATTCAAGATACAACATCACAACTCTTATCCCTACCGGCCGAAGATGAATGGTGCTGTTGAAGAAGCTAACAAAAACATCAAGAAGATTGTACAAAAGATGACGGTGACATACAAAGACTGGCATGCGATGTTACCATTTGCTCTTCATGGGTACCGTACCTCAGCACGGACGTCGACAGGGGCAACACCCTACTCTCTGGTATATGGCATGGAGGCAGTTCTACCCATCGAAGTCCAGATACCTTCTCTCAGGATTATGAAAGATGCAGGTTTGAACGAAGATGACTGGATCCGAACCCGACTTGATCAGTTAAATCTAATCGATGAAAAGAGACTTACTGCTATCTCCCATGGTCATACGTATCAAAAGAGAATGATCAAGGCTTTCAACAAGAAGGTCAGACCTCAAGAATATCAAGTCGGGGATCTAGTGATCAAGTGCATCATACTGCCGCAAGGTGATCCCAGGGGCAAATGGACTCCCACATACAAAGGTCCATTTGTGGTTAAAAACATTTTCTCGGGTGGAGCCATAATTCTAACCACCATGGACGGTGACGACCTTCCTCACCCTGTCAACGCGGACATAGTGAAAAGATACTACGCATGATAAAAAGACGCGCTAGGTTGACTGACCTAGGAAAAAATAAGGGCTTCCCGGCGAACCAAAAGGGTTCGGGAAAAAATAAGGGATGAAAATGAAAAAAATCAGTACACCCGGTAAGTTGAAAACCTGAAAAGGCGACTTGGGAAAAAAAAGGTATCCCGGCGGACCGAAAAACCAAAAGGGTGGTCCAGGAAAAAGTTAGGGATGAAAAGCGTATCACTATGTCCCATTGGATCACCCTGCGATCTGACCTTAGTATCAACTATCAAGCTCAAACGACATCAATCAATCTAATCAGCTTTAGACAAGCAGCAAAGTGAGGAGACGCTCGAAGGCATGGTGGCAATAGCGGATTTGAAACCCAATGGGATTGTTGCACATATCTGTTTCCTTTTTGTTGTACACAATACTGTATATCTTTCATTTTTACAGCGGCGCTCTCTTACTAGAACATCAGCTTCCTTGTACAAAAACGCCTTTTATATGCCAACTCCAACAACTAATACAAGTCATTTTACAAAACTATTTGTTTTTCTTTTTGTTTTGTTTTTGCAAGAACGTCCAATGATTTATTCTTGACATATGCACTTGAATATGATTGCTGTTCACAAATATTTGCATAGGAGAAGAAAGAAAATTGCTCACAACTTAAGAAACAAGAACAAAAAAACTAAAATGTCAAACCCGACAGTTACCCTGTCCAGCAGGTACCAGGGCAGAGACAGTTTTGGAGCACTGTCATCAATACATGTGACCTTGTAACATTTGTATTTCCCATAGAGTAGAGGTAACCAAAGCCTTGATATCAGTTCTCTCAGAACGGGAAGTAATCTCCCTAGCCAGGGTCGTCCAGAAACCTGACGTCTATATCCCCCAACTAAATTTCATAATCACGAGTGGATCATCATAAACTTCTAACTCCCCAAGCAGAGTTTATTTCTCTGGATACAAGAGCTAAATCCCCGACAGAGCCCATTACTCCAGCTATTGGAAATTCACCTTCCAAGTTGGTCCCCGCAGAGTTATTCTCAAACAGAATCTCCCCCTGACAGAAATACAGTCACTTCCATTCATCATCCCCAACGGAAGTAGAAGAGCCATATTTCTCTACAACAGTCAGGAATGCTATTTTTCTCCAGCAGCGGCCAGATATTTATTTTCTCAGACTCGGATATGTCACAACTAACATCTCATTCTCATACACCATGACATGCACATACATATCACATACAACATAATCTCATTTATTTTGAGAACATCATCTCACAACGCATTTTATGCATCATATATAACTAACCCTGTTATCTTTTAGGAAAGAAAATTAGCACCAATGATTCCAGCAGTTATACATGTCGTATCTGCAGGCAACCAAGGGAAAATCAGTTCCCGAAACCAAAGGGGTCAAATAATCTACATGATCAAACAAAGTGACCATACTATCCAGGTTCCTTCCCACAAGTCCTACTACCCAGGCTTTTATTTCAAAGAAACCTTACTATCCAGGTTCCTTCCCATAAGCCCTACTACCCATGCTTTTATTTCAAAGAAACCTTACTATCCAGGTTCCTTCCCACAAGCCCTACTACCCAGGATTTTATTTTAAAGCAACCTTACTTTCCAGGTTCCTTCCCACAAGCCCTATTACCCAGGCTTTTATTTTAAAGCAACCTTACTATCCAGGTTCCTTCCCACAAGCCCTACTACCCAGGATTTTATTTCAAAGCAACCTTACTATCCAGGTTCCTTCCCACAAGCCCTACTACCCAGGCTTTTATTTCAAAGCAACCTTACTATCCAGGTTCTTTCTCACAGCCCTACTACCCATGATTTTATTTCAAAGCAACCTTACTATCCAGGTTCCTTCTCACAGCCCTACTACCCAGGCTTTCATTTTGAAGTAACCCTACTATCCAGGTTCCTTCTCACAACCTTACTACCCAGGCTTTCATTTAAAAGTAACCTTACTATCCAGGTTCCTTCTCACAACCCTACTACCCAGGCTTTCATTTCTAAGTAACCCTACTATCCAGGTTCCTTCTTACAGCCCTACTACCCAAGCTTTCATTACGAAGCAACCCTACTATCCAGGTTCCTTCTCACAGCCCTACTACCCAGGCTTTCATTACGAAGTAACCCTAATATCTAGGTTCCTTCTCACAACCCTACTACCCAGGCTTTCATTTCGAAGTAACCCTACTATCCAGGTTCCTTCTCCCTTATCTCCAGACAACAGGTTACAATACTGTAAGGCCTTGACCTGATCAGATACGGTCAATTTCACATTTCCCCAGCGAGTTGCTGTACAGTCTGGACCCTAACCGGGTATACATTCTACTTTTACTCCCTCAACCAGGAGTTAATTCTCCAGTGGAGTAATGGACAATTGAAGCTCTTAGACTTTACTTCCCAAGATATAAACCAAGATTCCCTGGCGAAGTCCTCCTCGACAGCAGGAACAGGATTTCTCGCCAAGGAATCCCTTATGCAACCAATCTTTTCTGGATGGCATCTACAAGCCCATCTCCGATAATTCTCCATCATTTCTCCAAATGGCATCTTTTAAGCCCATTCCCTGCACAATCAACCACCACATCATCGAGTGCAAATTTTTGGGCACTCTAGTGTTCAATCATCTTCCACCTTCAAGTCACGAATGGTAGGTTCGCCAATCTAACTTTTCAGGTTTAAGAAGATTGAATAGGGGCAGCTGTTGTACCCCAAAATTTTCCCTCTCATGTCTGAAGGACTTTTAGAATTACTTCAGTCAAGTTTCAAGCCTCATATCACATTTTCTAAGAAGAATCATTCAAATTGTCAAAAGGGGGGAGCAAAATAAGCAAAATCAGAGTTTCAACTGGAAAAAGTCAACCGGACGCTAAAAAGTCAAACTTTGACTTTTTAACCAAATTTGAGTCCCAAAAATCACATTATGTCAAGACATCCAAAAATATGAAATTTGATCATCAAAAATCAAGAGAATCAAAAATCCAACTTTGTAAGACTTTAAAATTTTTCTAAGTATTTTCTATACTTGGTTAATTTCATTTACTTCATGACATTTTTTACTACAATTCAAAACAATTCAAAATGATGCAAGTAATTCAAGTTATTACAAAGTGGCATTTTTGCAAAATTACAAATTCTAAAACTATGTCTTATTTGAATTCTCTCAAAAGAAACCTTGCCACAATATTTTTGCCCTTGTCATAATGTGCATAAAATATTCCACAAGACCAAATTTGTGTCATGCTACAAAATTTTACTGTCTAAGTTCAACAAAGTGTGATATGCTACATTGCCACAACACCCAAAAATCTTCTCCATACTGCCCTACAAGAAACCTTGTGCTATACTGCACCACAAGTATACATATGTTATCCTATACAGTCCAAAACTGCTCTATGCAGTCTGCCCAAACCTGCATCATAACAGCCCCAAAATTGCACCAAAATGGAAAAAGAAATTTGTGTGAAGAAAGTATCAAAACAGTAGGCAAAAAAAATTCAAATAACTTATTTTGTTTCCCCCCTAAAACTCAGTCAAGGGGTCTACAAAAAGAGCAGTCTCATAAGACATAAGGGGGGGATTTTATTTTCAAAGGAAGAGAAATTTTTTAGAGAGAGAGGGAGAGAGTTTTGGTTAAGCATAAAAAATAGTATTCTTGGTAGCCTTGACTCATTCATTCAAAACCATCTTTGTTCTCATTCAAAACAAGCTCCCAATCCATTACTCCACCATACAAACTCTCCCATAAGCCAAACACCTCATCACATACAAAGATGTTCCAAACATAAAAACAATCCTTGTAGTGCTATCATCTTCACCCTCAAAACACCAAAAACATTACAGTACAGTCTAACTTAGTTTCAACAATCTGGAGCAGCTTTCTGAAGATTCATTAGGGCCATCACAACATTTGGAAAAGCGCTCAGATTTAAAATAGCCAGTGCAACCCAAAGGTAAGTCTTCTTGACTTGATATCTTTTCACACATCATTAATGATTTGTATTGAAGATAAGATGTAGCATTTCACGATCCCTTTGAGCTGGTTATTTGCTTATTGTTTAGGCTTACCTAATTATTTGTTGTTTATGCTTATCCATCATATGCTGTAAACTAACCTGTACAGACAGTAAAAACCATGTTTAAGGCAAAAAATGCAGGATGAGTCGACACGTACCCACATGCGTCGACCCTTTCTAAGTGAAAAAACAGGGTATGAGTCGACACATAGCCTTATGCGTCGACTCATACTGTAAAAAATCTCCAAAACAAAAACGTGAAAGCTGCTTGGGTCGACACATACACGTTTTGCGTCGATACAAGAAGAAAAATGAGTCGACACATCTCAGTATGCATCGACTCATACTGAGTTTGGTCAGATTTTATAGGGATGAGGAAAAGCTATGTGTCGATGCATAACAACATGGGTCGACACATAGCAGTTCAAAATGCATTTTTTCCTTTGTTTTGCACCATTTTTACATTGTTTTTCTTATTATTCGATATGGTTGTAATATTTCAGTTTCAACTTCATCCCCATTGTTAAACTGTACCCCCATCTCCCTAAAGTGATAAAATAGCTTAGGATTTATTTTCCGCATTTTTACTTGCTTTCATATATTGCTAGTAATTAGGATATATGGCAAGATAAAATTAACAAGTAGATAACCTTTCAAATACAAGACAAAATGCATGCAAACTAACACACTTACACAGTAGCACCTCTAGGGTAATCTCATTTTGTGCCCTTTCGGAAAATAGTCATGTCCCTCGAATATGGACATTTTAGCAAAGACCCTTCGATAAAAAGATCGTAGTCCCTCGATGACCCTCGATGTTGCCTTCGGTAAATGGTCTAGTCCCTAAACGACATTGCTATAACGTCACATAGGTTGCCTTCTATGACTATACAAACGTCCCACACCCGTCCCTTCACATCCAACGACGGGGCTTCTTACCAAATCAATGGTAAGATAGCAACATCTAAAGGAGGAGGAAAAGAATGATTAAGACCTTTCGAGTATGTAGATTCCCTCCTATTGCTCGCTTGCTCACAACAAAAAGATTTTTTTATACACCCACACTCTCATTTTGAAAATATTTTCGAAAGAAAACACTTTGTACGCATTCTCATAGAGACAAGAACCATTACAAAGGCACTTTTTAAAAATCACTTTCAAAAAACACATTTCACAAACACATCTTTGAAAGTATTTTCCAAACAAACACTTTGTATGCGTTCTTGTAGAGACGAGAACCATTACAAATACGATTTCAAAACACTTTCAAAGCCCAGACCACAAGCATATTCAAACAAAAGCAAGTGATCTAGCGAGTAACTAAGAGCCCATGGAAAACCATGGATGAAAAGGGTTCTAATACCTTCCCTTTTCATAATCTACTCCCCGAACTCAAGAAAACATCTCTAAGGGTCTTTCCTGTGCTTTTTCACCATTCCTTTTGGATAAAAGAAAAGTCGATGGCGACTCTTGCTAAAACGCAACATTTGTGAACACAAACGCAAAAAAAAGTCAGTTCTCCCACCGTATCACACTATGGCTGTGTTGGTGTGCCACTTTGGTTGGTACCGATATCCTTCATGGGGAAACGAGGAGAATACGGGGCCGCCGCGTGGTATCTCGAAGCACTAACGGACCTTAGAACCTTAGTTGAAAAAACATGGCCATTAGAAAGTAGTTAGATAGCTGACCTCGGTGTAGAGCTGAGGATTGGTTGATACTCGATGCTACACTCATTGAGATCAGACTTTCGGGATATTTAGGCCGCAAGAAAAGATTGCTTGAGCTGAGACAATGCCCAATAAAGGATGGTCAGTGATATTGAGATCCTCTAGAACCCGGTTACTTTTAAGACAGGTTTAAAACCAACTAAACTTCAAGAGGGTACTACCTTTAACCTCATGCAGGCCTTAAACCTAAGGACTTTGTGTGATTTGACTGTGTTTTTTATACCTGTGGTTTATCATGACATCATGCATCATAACATGGCATCCATTCTTATTGCACTAACCATTTCAAAGACCAAGGGAATTTATCATTGTTCTGTTTTGTAGATCATGGCTTCCGTTCATAGAAACACTATCCAAATCAGCTTTGTGAAGATACCTTCCCAACTCAAAGAGCTAGCATCAAAGGTTTCTGAAACATCTGAGTTCACTAAGAGACATGGTCGACTTCTCAGCCTGGTTACTTCAAACTTTGATGAAAAGATGTTGAGTGTACTCTTTCAGTTCTTTGATCCCAAGCACCACTGCTTCACCTTTCCAGACTATCAGTTGGTACCTACCTTGGAAGAATTCTCTCAGCTGTTGGATATACCCATTCTTGAACAGTTTCCCTTCACAGGTTTAGAAGAAGTTCCTAAGCCAAAAGTCATTGCCTCAGCTTTGCAACTGAAACGGGCCGATGTTGTATCCAATTGGGAAACAAGAAGTGGAGTCAAGGGTTTTCTAGCTAAGTTTCTGATAGACAAGGCCCAACTATTTTGGGATGATATGGATTTTCATGCTTTTGAGGAGGTCTTGGCTCTTATAATCTATGGGTTAGTCCTATTCCCTAATCCGGACTCATTCATAGATGTGAATGCTATCAAGATCTTCCTCTCTCACAATCCCGTGCCTACCTTGCTCTGAGATATTTTGCACACTCTCCATACTCGTACTATGAATAGAAGAGGGATTCTTATGTACTACATGCCATTGCTGTCGAGGTGGTTTATTTCTCACCTCCCTAAGTCCATGCTGAAGAACGAAGAAGGTTTGGGTTGGTCGCAAAGGATAATGTCACTCGCTCACATGGATATTCTTTGGTGTTCTCGGGCTATGGAAAACACTTCTATTATTGACCGCTGCGGGGAGTACCCTAATGTTCCAGTACATGGTATTAGAGGGGGTATAACCTACAATCCTTGTTTAGCTCTGCGACAATTTGGTCACGCTCGAAGGGATGGTCTCCATGAGTTACTTATCGAGGGAATTATATTCAGCTATGAGGATGACGCTCACGAGTATCGCCGGAGGTTCATACGAGCTTAGGGCATGGTAAACAGATATGGAACCGGGGTTTTGGGGCCAAAAACTTCCATTCCTATGGAACCTTACCTCCAATGGGTACGAGCTCGTGCCCAGAAGCTTATGATGCCCTATGTGTCCATTTTACCAGTGATTGTGGAACCCACTATGAAAGGGGGTATTCCTTACACGGTTCTCTATCGTTACATGCCCATTAATCTTGGAGAATTACAGAAGTCTTGGATTAAGTTGATGAAGGAGCGGGATACTTACAGGGATCAGTTCCATGCTCAAGAGAGGAAGGTTTTAGAGCTTACGAAGCAACTCCATGAAGAAAGAGGACTCAATGACTATCTCGGCACAAAGAGGAAGCATCCATGGGAATTTTGATGTCTTTTATAGTTTTAGATTTGTTTTTTAATTGTAACGCCTAAAAGGAATTTGAACTTTAAAATCAGCTAAAATTTTTTTTGTTTATTTTGGTTTGCAAATTTAAATTTCCCGAAGTCTTTGAAAGCATTGCATGCGCATCCCATTACCATACACATCATTACAAGTACCATTACAGGTTTCTCATCTTCTTCGCTGTTTATTTCAGCACGAAATGTCTTCCGAGAAAACCATCAAGGACCTTCAGGCACAAAACGCCCAGTTCCAACAAATGTTCATAAGTCTGGAAAAAGGGCAAGAGGATCTGAAAGCCCTCATCCTGAAAGAGAAGAAGAAAAAGAAGAAGGCTGTCGGTATTCTGAATATGGGCAGAAGGTTTGGAGAGGGTTGAAGCGACAAGTCGATTTGACCTCTTCATCCAAGGAAGGGTATAATCAAGAAGAAGAGAAGGACCCCAGTCCTGCAGTTTCTGACAATGATACCGATTACAATGATGAGAAATATCCTCCTGCTGAGGATAAATACAAGCAATTGGAAGATCGTCTGAGTGCCATGGAAGTTCAGATGATACCTGGACTGGATTTCGAAGAATTGGGACTGGTGTCGGGAGTGGTCATCCTGCAGAAGTTCAAAGCTCCGTTTTTTGCTAAGTATGATGGGGTGTCCTGCCCAAAACTCCATCTCCGTTCTTATGTCAGAAAGATCCAGCCCCACACCGCTGATAGAAATCTGTGGGTTCATTTATTTCAAGATAGTCTGTCAGGGACTCAGCTTGAATGGTTCTACCAGCTGGAGGGAGAAAATGTACCAAACTGGGAAGATCTGGCTGCTGCTTTCTACAAGCAGTATCAATATAACGCTGACCTTGCTCCTACTCGTACTCAACTACAGAGTATGTCCATGGGTGCAAGTGAAGGCTTTAAGGACTATGCACAGAAATGGAGAGACTTGGCTGGGAGAGTTCAACCCCCGTTGTCTGATAGGGAATTAGTTGATATGTTTCTGGGGACGCTATCTAGTCCATTTTTTAATCATTTGATCGGCAGCTCATCAGCTGGTTTCACCGAGCTGATTCTAATTGGAGAAAGAGTATAAACTGGGATTCGAAGCGGCAAGATACAGAAGGATACCTCTTTGAGCTCAGTAAAGAATTCTTTTGCTGGTAAGAAGGAAGCCAACTCCATATATAGCCCAAGGGGCCAAAACATGGCTGAACATCATCAGACAATAAGTGTCGTGATATACCTAGACCTGTAGTTGCTCCACAATGCAACAATCAACGAAGGGTGGAAAGACCACAACGGAAGTTTACCCGCATCAACATGACATTGGATGAAGTTCTACCTCATCTGCTGAGATCCAACTTGGTAACCTTGAAA
Organism: Vicia faba; assembly: GCA_948472305.1. Classification (NCBI taxonomy): domain Eukaryota; kingdom Viridiplantae; phylum Streptophyta; class Magnoliopsida; order Fabales; family Fabaceae; genus Vicia; species Vicia faba. The sequence goes on from OX451740.1 coordinate 836,587,325, forward strand.
GAGGCTCCCAAGAATCCAAATACTACATCTCCCTGATATAATCCAAATGCCCGGTGTGCATATCATTCTGAGAGTCCTGGCCACGATATAAATGACTGCTGGGCTCTGAGGAACAAAGTACAAGATTTGATTAAAGCCAAGAAAATAGAGTTTGATGCCCCAGAGAAGCCAAATGTCATAACTGCTCCCATGCCTAAACACAGTCGTGGAATTAATGCTGTTAATACTGATTTGTTTGTTACCTCTGTTGATGAAGTTTCTACTCCTCTCATGACTGTCAAGAAGAATTTTTTGTTGGCCGGTTTATTTCCGGGTTGGGGTGAAGGTTGCCACATGTGTTTGTTTCTATCTTCTGGTTGCCGTTTGCTGAAGTTAGGTGTTCAACGCCTGATAGACAACAAAGAAATTTTGTTTGAGAAAACTTTGGTTCCCGTTGTACCATCTGAAGACGTTGCCATTATAACCATTTCCGCCAATCCTTCCAAGGTATCCTCGAGAAGACCTGTTAGGATTACATCTACTCCAAGAATTGCTCTGCTGATAATCACTGTTCCTGGTCCTGTCCCATATGTCTCGGACAAAGCTGTCCCATGGCATTATGGTGCCGAGGTGTACTATCATGGCATCAAACAAGATTTGAAAGATGAAGAGGCTGATCCTAATATTGGTAACATTGTCGGAACCAGCAAAGTTACCCTAAGTGGAAGGGTCTTCTCTCCCGAGATTTCCCCGAAGACTTTCAACAAGCCTATTGTCATTTCATGTGCTATTTTTGCTAGTACATCAACTACAGTTCCTGTTCTTACTCCAGTTATTACCCCTGTCGGTGAATCGTGTGATACCCGCGGCAAGGAAATTATAGGTGAGCCTGCCCGGATGGAGGCGCCTAAGAAAATTGTTGTGGAAGCCTCTAAGCAAGAAATAGAGGAAATACTGAAAATCATTAAGAAAAACGACTATAATGTGGTACAGCAGTTAGGGCAGACCCCATCAAAAATATCCATGTTATCTCTGCTATTATGCTTCGAGGCCCATGCGAAGGCTTTGATTGCATTTCTCAAGACTGTGCATGTGCCGCAGGAAACTTCAACTGATTAGTTTAAAGATTGTGTGGCCAGCCTGACTGCTGATAATGGGCTGGGTTTTTCAGATGCGGATTTGACACCAAAGGGAAGGAAGCATAATGATGCTCTGCATGTCTCGATTGAATGCAGGAGCACCACTATGGCTTATGTGCTGGTAGATACTGGGTCTTCACAGAATGTTCTGCCGAAGAAGGCGTTGGACCGGTTGGATTGCAAGGGTTTGACTCTAAAGCCTAGTAACATTATGGTAAGGGCTTTTGACGGATCAAAGAGAATGGTGCACAGGGAGGTGGACATCCCTGTCAAAGTGGGTTCTCAAACTTTTGGGTCCATGTTCTATGTGATGGATATTAGGCCGTCGTATTCTTGTTTGCTGGGTCGTCCTTAGATCTACGAGGCTGGGGAAGTCACTTCCACACTCCACCAAATGCTGAAGTATCCGGTGAAAGGAAAGATTGTCATAGTGTGGGGTGAAGAAGAGTATATGGTGAGCCACCTCAACTCCTTCCTCTACATAGAGATGGACGAGGAATTCATAGAAACTCCTTGTCAGAACTTCGAAGAGGTCCCTCAGATATTTGCACCAACTGAAACTACCACCAACAAACCTCCTTTGAAGATGGCTTCTCTCAAGGATGCCAGGGCCGTGGTTGAAGAAGGTGGGTGTGAAAATTGGGGTTAGCTCCCTGATTTCACTCACAAAACTGACAAATTTGGTTTGGGCTTTACTACAGGGGCTCAAAGGGCTGTTAGACGCGCTCGGGCTGGAAGACCTCCCCTACATATCAGCAATCGGGGAATTAAAGCCATTGAAGATAGAAAGGAAGACTCATACATCGACAGCTGGATCTACCCAACTACCAACGGTGGACCGAGTAAACTGGACGGCTAGGGACTTTCTACCTGTTTCATTTATTCCGCAGTAATTGACTTACTTGTTTTGAGATTTGTAATAAACAATTTGAAACTTTACAGTCCTGTGCCTTGCCTGAGGCACATTGGCTTTGCTTGTGAGGGTTATTATTTGTCATTTCATATATCATTAATAAAGCATTGGATGTTTCTTGCATACAAATTTTGCGCTCTCTGTTTTTCTTTTCTGTTTTCCACTTTATCCAAACAGCTATTCTCTTACACACACTCACGTATCATAATACATATCCATATCCACCATGGATCCCATTAATAACAGCTCTGCTATTGCCAGTTATGACTTCAAAAATCCGATCAACCAAGCCAAGGACGAAGGTGAGGATGATTGTGAGGTTCTTGGAGAACTTGCTAGATTACTACACAGGAAGTGAGGGCCATACAACCTCATGAAGAGCCGGTTGAGACAGTGAATTTGGGCCCTGAGAAAGACAAAAAAGAGGTTAAAATAGGTGCAAATCTGGAGCTTAACGTCAAACAGAGGTTAATACAGATGTTGCACGACTATGTTGAGATCTTCGCATGGTCCTATGAAGACATGTCTGGTTTGGACACTGATATTGTGGTGCATCACCTGCCGACTAAAGAAGATTGTCCTCCGGTTAAACAGAAGGTCCATTGTATGCGCCCTGAAATGTCAAAGAAGATCAAGGAAGAGGTCAGGAAACAATTCGATGCAGGATTCTTAGTTGTCACTTCCTATCCACAATGGGTTGCCAACGTCGTTCTGGTACCTAAAAAGGACGGTAAGGTACATATGTGTGTGGATTATAGAGATCTGAACAGGGAAAGCCCCAAGGATGACTTCCCACTTCCTCACATTGATGTTCTGGTCGACAACACCGCGCAACATAAAATATTCTCTTTCATGGATGGTTTCTCTGGCTACAACGAGATCAAGATGTCCCCTAAAGACATGGAGAAGACGACCTTCGTTACATAGTAGGGCACCTTCTGCTACAAGGTGATGCCTTTTGGGTTGAAGAATGTTGGGGCAACTTATCAGCGCACCATGGTCGCTTTTTTCCATGATATGATTCACCATGGTATCGAAGTCTATGTTGATGACATGATAGCCAGGTCTCAGACTGAGGAAGAGCACCTTGATCATCTCCAAAAGTTGTTCGACAGGTTGAAGACATACAAGTTGAGGTTGAATATGAACAAGTGCACCTTCGGGGTAAGGTCTGGTAAGCTTCTGGGATTCGTTGTCAGCGACAAGAGTATTCAGGTCCTACAAAGGTGAAGGCCATACAAGAGATGCCATTCCCCGTACAGAGAAAGAAGTTAGAGGTTTCTTGGGACGCCTGAATTATATTGCCAGGTTCATTTCACATCTGACTGCTATTTGTAAGCCAATCTTCAAGCTTCTAAAGAAAGATCAAGTGGTAAAGTGGAATGATGAATGCCAGACCGCTTTTGAAAGAATCAAAGAATACCTTCAAGAACAACCAATTCTGATGCCTCCAGTTGAAGGAAGACCTTTGATATTATACTTGACAGTGCTAGACAATTCAATAGGGTGTGTGTTGGGGCAGCATGACGAGTCTGGTCGAAAAGAGCACGCAATATACTACCTTAGCAAAAATTTTACCGACTGTGAGACACGATACTCATTGCTCGAGAAAACTTGTTGTGCTTTGGCATAGGCTGCTCGCCGACTGAGACGGTATATACTGACTCACACTACTTTATTGATATCGAAGATGGATCCAATCAAGTATATTTTTGAGAAGCCCACTCTCTCCGGAAGGATAACAAGGTGGAAAATGATATTAACTTAACACGACATACAATATACAACCTAAAAAGCAATAAAAGGGAGTATATTGGCTGATCATTTGGCTCATCAAGCCATGGATGACTACCAGTCCATGAATTTCGAGTTCCCAGATGAGAATATTATGTTGGTGACTGACTACGAAGAACCTGGACCGAATGAAAGACCCGAGGAAGGATCGCAATGGTCTATGTATTTTGATGGAGCCTCGAACGCACTGGGTAACGACATTAGCGCTGTAATCATTTCTCCCGAGGGCTGTCATACTCCATTCACTTCCCGATTATGTTTCAACTGTACCAACAACATGGCAGAGTATGAAGCGTGCATCATGGGTCTTAGGGCTGCTATCGACCTAAGGATTAAGTTCTTAAGTATATTCGGGGATTCCGCGCTGGTGATAACTCAGATTAAAGGCGAGTGGGATACGAAGCACCCGAGTCTCATTCCTTAAAAAGAGTATGTATTGTCATTTCTCCCACACTTTGAGGAGGTAACCTTTGAACATTTCCCACGAGTGGAGAACCAGTTAGTGGACGCGCTAGCTACCATGTTTCTATGTTCAAAGTTAGGTGGGACAATGAAGCTCCCCAAATCACCATTGAGAGGTTGGATGAACCAGCACACTGCTGCAAAATCGATACCGAAGAAGTGGCAGACAAACTCTGGTTTCATGAAGTCAAAAGGTATCTCGAGGCTTAAGAGTATCCCGAAGGGGCATCTGTCAATGATAAGAAGTTTCTGAGAAGGTTCGCTGCAAAGTTCTTCCTCAGTAATGGGATCCTCTATAAATGCAACCATGACTCCAGACTATCACGGTGTGTAGACAAGAGTGAAGCAGAGAGGATCATGACAGATCTACATGAAGGCACCTTCGAAACCCATTCCAGTGGACACACCATGGCTAAGAAGATCCTACTGGTAGGATATTATTGGTCCATTATGTAAGCCGATTATTATAAGCACTCTCGAACCTGTCATAAGTGCCAAGTCTATGCTGATAAGGTGCATGTACCTCTGGTCCCCTTAAACGTCTTGACAACTCCATGGCCCTTTGCAATGTGGGGCATCAATATGATTGGCGAGATCAAGCCCACCGCTTCCAATGGACATCGCTTCATCCTAGTAGCCATTGATTACTTCACAAAATGGGTTGAGGCAGCTTCCTTTGCTATAATAACCAAGAATGTCGTGGCGCGGTTTATCCGACATAATCTGATCTGTCGATATGGTGTGCCAGAGAGAATTATTACTAACAATGGTATGAATCTCAATAACACAATGATCACCGATCTCTGTAAACAGTTCAAGATACATCATCATAACTCTTCTCCCTACCGGTCGAAGATGAATGGCGCTGTTGAAGCAGATAACAAAAACATCAAGAATATTGTACAGAAGATGACAGTGAGATATAAAGACTGGCATGAGATGTTATCATTCGCTCTTCATGGGTAGCGTACCTCATCAAGAATGTCGATAGGGGAAACACCCTAATCTCTGGTATATGGCATGGAGGCAGTCCTACCTATCGAAGTCCAGATACCCTCTCTCAGGATTATGAAGGATGCTGGTTTGAATAAAGACGACTGGATCCAAACCCGACTTGATCAGCTAAATTTAATCAATGAAAAGAGACTTACTGCTATTTTCCATGGTTAGACGTATCAAAAGCGAATGATCAAGGCTTTTAACAAGAAAGTCAGGCGTCAAGAATATCAAGTCGGGGATCTAGTGATCAAACGCATCATACTGCCGCAAGGTGATCCAAGGGGAAAATGGACCCCCACATACGAAGGGCCATTTGTGGTTAAGAACATTTTCTCAGGAGGAGCCATGATTCTAATCACCATGGATGGTGACGACCTTCCTCACCCTGTCAATGCAGACATAGTGAAAAGATACTACGCCTAATCAAAGATCCGCTAGGTTGATTGGCCTAGGAAAAAATAAGGGCTTCCCGGCGAACCAAAAGGGTTCGGGCAAAAGTAAGGGATGAAAATGAAAAAATATGTACACCCGGCAAGTCGAAAATCCAGAAGGGAGGCTTGGGAAAAAAGGGTATCCCGGTGGATTGAAAACCCGAAAGGGAGATCTAGGCAAAAGTTAGGGATTGAAGTGTATCACTATGTCTTATTGGATCATCTTGCGACCAGACTTCAGTATCGACTATCAAGCTCGGACGATGCCAACCAATATGATCAACCTTCGGCCAAGTAGCAAAGTGATGAGACACTTGAAGATATAAAGGCAATAGCAGAGTTGGAACCCAATGGGGTTGTTTCACATAGCTGTTTTTCTTTCTTTTACACAAATTGTATAATTTCTATCTTTCGGCGGTGTTCTCTTACTAGGACGTCAGCCTCTTTGTACAAAACACCTATTATAGGCCAACTTCAAAAATCAATACAAGTCACTTTCACAAGAAACTTCAATCTGGTTCATCTTTTTCTGTTTTGTTTTGCAAGAACGTCCAATGATTTATTTTTGATATATGCATTTGAAAATGATTGCTGCTCATAAATATTTACATAAGAAACAAAAGACAATTACTCGTAATTCCAGAAACATGAAAAAACAAGAAGTGCCAAACCCTACAGTTACTCTGCCTAGTAGGTACCGGGACAGAGCCAGCTTGGGAACATAATTATTGGTATATACACTCCCCACAGAGTAAAAGTATCCAAAGGCGTTGATGTCAGCTTTCCCGAAATAGGACATAACTATCCCCAACCGAGGTTCATAATCGCGAGCGAGTCAGTAAATTTCATCCCCCAGGCGGAGTTTATTTCTCCAGATATAGAAGCTCAATCTCCAACAGAGCTCATCATCTCCAGCAACAGAATTTCATCCCCAACTAAGTTTGTTTTTACAGATCAGTGGGTCTACCAACAGAGTATCTCCTCCCCCTAAGTTTGGTCCCTGCAGAGTTTATTCTCCAGCATCTCTTCCCGACATAATATTTACAAATCTCCAGCAACCGTCAGAGATTTATTTTCCCAGACGCGAACATACCCCGATAGCATTTCATAAACATACATCGTGACATATGCATACATGTCATATACAACATAATCTCATTTATTTTGAGAACATCATCTCACCCTGCATTTCATGCATCACATATAAGTAACCCTGATATCTTTTGCAGGAAAATACGATTGGCTTCAACAAATCCAGCGCTTATACAAATTACATCTAAAGACGACTAACGAAAAATCAGTTCCCGAAACTAAACTGGTAAACTAATCTACACTATCGCTTTGAAGTAACCCTACTATCCAAGTTCCTTCTCACAGCCCTACTATCCAGGCTTTCATATCGAAGTACCCCTACTATCCAAGTTCCTTCTCACAGCCCTACTATCTAGGCTTTCATATCGAAGTAACCCTACTATCGAGGTTTCTTCTTACAGCCCTACTATCCAGGATTTCATATCAAAGTAACCCTACTATCCAGGTTCCTTCTCACATCCCTACTATCCAAGCTTTCATATCGAAGTAACCCTACGACCCAAGTTCCTTCTCACAGCCCTACTATCCAGGCTCTCATATTGAAGTAACCCTATGAACCAGGTTCCTTCTCACAGCTCTATTATCCAGGCTTTCATATCGAAGTAACCCTACGACCCAGGTTCCTTCTCACATCCCTACTATCCAGACTTTCATATCTAAGTAACCCTACTACCCAGGTTCCTTCTCACAGCGCTACTATCCAGGATTTCATATCAAAGTAACCCTACGACCCAGGTTCCTTCTCACGGCCCTACTATCCAGGCTTTCATATCTAAGTAACCCTACGACCCAGGTTCCTTCTCACAGTCCTACTATCCAGGATTTCATATCGAAGTAACCCTACGACCCAGGTTCCTTCTCACAGCCCTACTATCCAGGCTTTCATATCGAAGTAACCCTACTATCCAGGTTCCTTTTTACATCCCTATTATCCAGGATTTTATATCAAAGTAACCGTACTATCTAGGTTCCTTCTCACAGCCCTACTATCCAGGCTTTCATATCGAAGTAACCCTACTATCCAGGTTCCTCCTCACAGCCCTACTATCCAGGCTTTCATATTGAAGTAACCCTACTATGCAGGTTCCTTCTCACAACCCTACTATCCAGGGTTTCATATCGAAGTAACCCTACTATCCAGGTTCCTTCTCACAACCCTACTCTCCAGGATTTCATATCGAAGTAACCCTACTATCCAGGTTCCTTCTCACAACCCTACTATCCAGGCTTTCATATCGAAGTAACCCTACTATCCAGGTTCCTTCTCACAACCCTACTATCCAGGATTTCATATCGAAGTAACCCTACTATCCAGGTTCCTTCTCATAACCATACTATCCAGGATTTCATATCGAAGTAACCCTACTATCCAGGTTCCTTCTCACAACCCTACTATCCAGGATTTCATATCGAAGTAACCCTACTATCCAGGTTTCTTCTCACAGACCTACTATCCAGGCTTTCACATCGAAGTAACCCTACTACCCAGGTTCCTTCTCATAACCTTACTATCCAAGCTTTCATATCGAAGTAATCCTACTATCCAGGTTCCTTCTCACTACCATACTATCCAGGTTTTCATATTGAAGTAACCCTACTATCCAGGTTCCTTCTCACAGCCCTACTATCCAGGCTTTCATATCGAAGTAACCCTACTATCCAGGTTCCTTCTCACAACCCTACTATCCAGGCTTTCATATCGAAGTAACCTTACTATCCAGGTTCCTTCTCATAACCTTACTATCCAGGTTCCTTCTCTCTTACCTCCAGATAACAGTTCACAACACTGTAAGACTGGGACCTGATAAAAAACGATTGGTTTTGCACTTCCCCAGTAAGTCGCGGTGCAGCCCGTGCCCTAACTAGATATGCATTTCACTTCCGCTTCCTCAAGCCGGAGTTATTTCCCCAGTAGAGTAACGGACAACTAAAGCTCCTAAAAGTCTATTTCTTGCAAGACAGATACCAACAATCCTCAGCAGATTCCTCCCTAACAACAGGTAACAAGAACTCTCAGCAAAGGAATATCTCAGGGAATCAACATTCTCTAGATGGCATCTTTAAGCCCATCTCCGACGATTCTCCGTCACATCCAGGATGGCATCTTTAAGCCCATCTCCAACAATCTTCTATCATCAACCTCCAAATGGCATCTATAAGCCCATTCCCGATATCACAAATCAAGTATTACTTCATGCGAGTGCAAATTTCTAGGCACTCTAGTGTTCAATCATCTTCCACCTTCAGATTACGAAAGGCAGACAACCAATCTACATCCTCAGGTTTAAGAAGATTGAACAGGGGCAGCTGTTGTACCCCAAAATTTTATCTCTATTTTACTCAATACATGCCCATTGAGATCCTCAATTTGCTCAAGTTTTCCCAAGAGTTGACCAGACAAACTCTCTCCTAAGGCAGTGTGTCTCAAATTAGGGTTTCCATTTTTATCAATATAGGTGGACTCCAAAGGTCTCATATGCTCTCCGTGGTCCTAATATGATCTCAAGACCCTCCATGTCAAGTTTCATGCCTTGCACAAGAAGTTTGCTCAGTCAACTGCTCAGATGCTTGGGAATTGACTATATTAGGTCAAAAGTCAATTGTGACCCACATACAGTCAAACTTCAAGATTTTTGGTCAACATTAAAATTTTGAAGTGACTTTTATCATTTGATCTAGGGTTGATCATGATTCCTCAAGGAACACTTCAAATTCATCAAAACCCAAAAGTTGCTAAATTAGGTTTTCTTAGTAAAAGTCAACCAAACATTGACCAAGCATAACTTCCACATGCTTTATCAGAAATTTTCCATCCAAGGCTCATTTTGAAGAGGATGCAATTCCCTATAACTCATTTTCATCCCACAAGTTCAAAATATGCACTCATGAAAATATATGAATTTCTACATTATGGGTCCTTTTGAAAAGTCAACAAAAACAACTTTTGGGTCAAAGCTTCTTACATGAACATGGAAGACTCAATTAAAATGATACCAAAAGGGTTGCTTAGGGGACATCCTAAGTTTTATAAAAAGTTCAAGAACACCTCTCTAGGGTTAAAATTGGAGGAGATATGCCTTGTCAAAATTGACCTTTTTTTGCAAAATTACCAAAAGTCAAATAGGCTCAAAATTACATTTTTTGCCGAATGGGCCTAACTTTTTATCCTTGCACCTCACTTATAATATGGTCTACGACCCAAATATCCACCCACACATTATTTGATTCATTTTTCAATTTATTTTGATGTTTTATTAATTAAAAAATTGAATTAAATCAAATAATTGGTGAATAATAGCAAAGATATGATATGATTTGATTTTTGGACAGGCTTGCAATCAAAATATGCTGAGTTATCAAGACCAAAACAAATCAAGCATAATTGGTACAAGAAAGGGATGATTTGGATCAAAATAGCAAGTTTACATGTAGCATGGAAATCAAATCAAATCTCTCATAATTGCAAAGATTCAATCCAAGTTCATAACCCTAATTCATTCTAAGATATATAGGGAACATGTACAAGGCATGATAGAAGGTTTTGCAGTCGTAGAAGAGAAAGAACAAACTCAAAAAAGTGGAAAAAAAGTGTGACTCGATTTTCACTCCACAGGGCCTTTCAGAGCAATTCAAAGCCAGAAATCGTATCCTGGAGCATCCCTGAAGCCAACTGGATCATTTACAAGTCTTATCACGCCCAGAAACGCATGCAACCATTCCCACGGTTTGCCTTATTTTTTGAAAACGATAACATCGATTCCTGCATTGTTAACACATTTGATTGGCATATTTGTGATCTTTATCATGTTTGCAAGCTAGCTAAATAGTTTAATTGTATTTTTGAAGCCTGTATATGTACTTGCCATTGTTAGGGTTTCAATATATATATTTTGGGGTTTTTGGCTACAGGCAAAATTAGATCACAAGCTGGATACTGGGATGACCGTGACATCATGACTGGTTGAACCCTGGTCTTCAATTCCATTTATATTGCGTTTTGTGAATTTTTGAATTGTACAGGTTTCTAGCCATGGAAGTTTGTCTGTAGGTATAGGTTATATACCTAACACGACGGTTCCAGGAAGAAGAAGATATATGTCAGCCAGCCATTGGAGCATTTGAAAATTCACGCGCATGGGATTCAGTTATTTGTTTTCTTTATATTATATTTGTTTTCATTATACTAACAAATAAAACGCGTAGCGCAGCTGGCAACGAGGCGTTGTTTATCATTTTCTTATTTTCTCAATTTCTGTTCACAGATCTAGTGCATCAACCTTGCATGTGCCTTCCATACTCCTCAAGTCATAACCAATGGATCACAATCTCTCCAGATCTAACGCATAAGCAGTGAGGGACCATGATTCACCCCCAGGTCAACGCCACAGGAAATCAGGCGCTGACTGGACTTGAAGGGCTATGGGGCCTGGAAATTCAGAATCACACCCTCCAATTGCTAACAACATACAGGCCCTTTCTTAATTCATTTTTTATTTATTATTTATTTTATTTCCTTTATTTTAATTAACGTGTTTAATTATTTTTCACTAAAAATTAGTTATTTTTTTTAATTCACCATAAAATCAACAAATCACAAAAAAGAGATTTTTTTATAGAAAATATCTATTTAATGTAATTAGTAAGTTAGGTTAATTTAATTTCTTTTTCATAATTAAAATTAAATAGAAATTAGGTTTCAAATTTTGTAATTAAATTGTTTCTTTTCTCAAATAAAAAACCACAAAAATACATAAAATCTTTTTTTTTATAAAATACTTTATTTTCTTGAATTATTTAATTTAGTTTAAATTCGGTTAATTTCAATTTCTTTTATAATTAAAAATAATTAGAATTAGGGTTTTAGTCGTACATAACCTAATTAAGTCTTTTCTCAAGAATTAGTTCAAATATTTTTTCAATTAGATTTTTAGGGTTTCAACTTCTCCTCGCATTTAATTTGCCGCGCGCATTTTAGTTCATTTTATTATTATAGTAACTATTTCGAGAATGTAATAGTAACTAGGGTTTTAAACTTCCGCATTTTTATTTTCGGTCGAGATAATTATGTAACTGTCAAAGCCTTGTAATAGCTAAGTTTATTTTTTGCACTTTAAATTCCTGCAAATATTTAACTGTTAGATGCATGATAATAGGATTGTATGGGAAGATTACTTGAAATTAAAACGGTAGATCACCTAATGTGCAAAGACTATAAAACTGAAACAATTCATATGCACATATTCACTCCTAGGGTTTACCTCACTTCGATTGCCTTCGGTAAACATTCATTAAGCATAGGAGATTTTAGTGGTTTCCCTCCAGTCTAAAAGATCAAATTGTCCCATTCGAATGTTGCCTCAGAAAGATCTTAAGACTCTAGGGTTACTACTAAAGTTTTCTAACTATTGCTTTAGTGATTGTACTTGTCCCTTTCGAATGTCCCTTACAAACTCCAATGAAGGTGCTACCTACTCCTTAGTAGTGGGATAGCGCTGTCTAAAGGAAACGAGAACAAATAATCCTTTTTTCGAGTAGGTAGATTAGTTCCTAGGTACTTGCTCAAACAATAAAAACTTTTCACACAAACACCTTTCAAAACAAATTTTTAAAACAAACTTCGTCACATCCTTGAGGATTGATACAAGGGTTATCACGAAGTAAAATATTTTCAAAACAAGCACACACAAGCAATTTGAAAAAATGAGCAAGTACCTAAGAGCCCATGGAAAATCATGGATAGAAAGGGTGCTAACACCTTCCCTTTCTATAATCAACCCCCCGTACTCAGAAACATCTCGAAAAAGGTTTTTTCTTGTTCTTTTTCCTTTTCCATGATTGGATGAAATAAAAGTCGGTGGTAACTCTTGCTTACCGCGACATTTTGCAAACAAAAAAATGCAAAACGCAAACCAGTAAAAACAGTCGGTTCTGCCATCGTATCACAATAGGTAAGTAATCTCTTGAAGTTTAGTTGGTTCAACCTGTCCTAAGAAGTAATTGGGTTCTAGGGAATCTCAATATCATTGATCTTTCTTCTCCGGGCATTGTTTCAGCGCAAGCCACTTTATTGGTGACCGAAATATCCCAAAAGTCCGATCTCAATGAGCATAGTATCGAATATCAAACAACTTCGGACTGCACCAAAGTCGGCTATCTCACTACTTCCTAATGGACAAGTTATTCAAATAAAGGTTATAAGGTCAGTTAGTACTTCATGACACCACACATCGGCCCCGTATTCTACTCAATTCGCCACAAGGGATACCGGTACCCATAAACGTGTCACACTAACATAGCTATTGCTTCAACCATATCGGTCTACGTCGAACAGTCTCCACAAAAATTTCTACTTACCTAATCATGTTCCCAGATCTGGGTAGAGGATCTATAAAAACCCAAACATAAACCATAATGTAAAGCAAGCAAGTCAAACAATGAAAGCATTTAAAGGTGATCTATTCTCTAAGGTAACCCCACTTTAAAGTTCATCCCCAGCAGATTCTCCAGTTCTGTAATGGTGGGAGAACTGACTTGGGTGTTTTGCATTTTATCGCAATTGTTGTGGATAGCAAGAGTCGCCACCAACTTTTATTTTATCCAATAAAGGAAAGGGTGAAAAGAACAGGAAAGACCTTTTGAGAATTTTCTTGAGTTTGGGGGGTAGGTTATGAAAAGGGAAGATGTTAGCACCCTTTTCATCTGTAGTTATCTACGGGATCTTAGTTGCTAGCTAACTTTGAAATGCTTTGTTTGAAATGTGTTTGTGATTTTTTTGAAAGTATTTTTGAAAAGTGCCTTCGTTTAGGCGAACTTTGTAATGATTCTCGTCTCTATAAGAATGTATACAAAGTGTTGACTTTTAAAAATAGTTCATGAAAAGTGTTGGTGACTTTGAAAGATGTTTTGAAATTTTGTGAGCAAGCAAATATGAATGTTCTACCTACTCAAAAAGTCTTTGTTCTTTTCCTCCTTCTTTAGATAGTGTTGTCTTACCATTAGTTAGTAAGTAACCATATCATTGGATGTGAAGGGACAAGAGTGGGTCGTCGTACAGTCATTGAAGGCAACATTGTAAGATACCTTAGCAAATTATCGTAAGGGTATAAGATTGTTTATCAAAGGCAACATTGAAGGGTCATCGAGGGACTACAATCTTGTAATCGAGGGTATTTGCTAAAGTATCCCACGTTTGAGGGACATGACTGTTTGTTCTAAGGCAACAAGTGTGGGTTAACCCTAGAGGTGCAAGTGTGCGAAGTGTGTTATTTTCATTTACTTTGTCTTGAATTAGGGTTGTCTACTTGTTTATTTTAAGTCTTGCCATACAAACCCTAATTACTAGCAATAATGTTGAAAGCGATAAATTGTGGAAATTTAAAGTTCCACGCTATTACATCATTTTGGGGGATGAGGGTACAAATTACAAATGGAGATGAAAGAAACTAAGACCTAATTACTATTACAATCCAATTGAATAATTCATAACAATGAAATGTACATGAATATAAAGATAGTATAAAAGAAAAAGAAATGTTTTTTTATGAGTTTTTGATAGAAGGGGTTTTAATTTAATTATTTAGTAAAATATATTTTATATCTTTATTAAAAAAAATAAGTAAAGAATATATATATATATATATATATATATATATATATATATATATATATATATATATATATATATATATATATATATATATATATATATATATATATATATATATATATATATATATATATATATATATATATATATATATATATATATATATAAATGTAAAAGAAAAATAAAAATTAGGCCTGATGGTCAAAAAAGTAACATGGGTGTGAGAAATAATTTTTGACAGGCCCAACATGGTTTTTGTTAGAATCTGAAATAAAACAAAAAAATAAACTAGGCTTATGTTGTCTTTAGTAAAAGGGGGGGTGTCAACAAGTAGAAACAAAAAGGAATGAGGCCCAGGTCAGGGAGGCCCAACGCCTTGTTGGTGATTCAGTGATACTATATTTTGAGATGCATGAAGGGCTACACATGTGGGATGTTTGATCTTTGCTACTTGCACATCTGATGGTGATGGTATGAAGCCCATGGTAGGCGCGCGTGGCATGTATGCATAGAATCTGAAACAAGAAATAGTGAAAAAACAAAAGGGTACCATTTGGGCTCGAACCCAGGTCCCTATAGTCACAGGCGCATGCTTCTTACCACTGGGGTGGCTATACATCCGATGTTATAAACAAAAACAAACATATATATTATAAAACAAGTCATGAATATGAATTCATCTTATTCCTCACGCCAAAAGTTATAATACCATTTTGAGAACGCTATCTCCTTCATTTCTCAATCATTTGCAAAAATATAAACATGAAACTTTCTCCAAATTTCATCATGAGTTCATTCATATAAATAATAAAGCTATAAATCAAAGATGAGCAAGTATTTTGTTTGGTACCAAGTTTAACCTAACTTTTTTAGTAATTTCAAACTCAAAATTCCCACTACTAAAGCAATATAAATGAATCCCAAGAACATGGTCAGTTTCAGGGCTATGATGTCTACATTTTATCTTTGAAAATGGAAACCAAATGATACCTATATGAAGAGTTCAAAAGTCACCTTGAAAATGGAATTTTTGTTTTGAGTTTGAGCTTGCTTCAAGGTGCTGCAATGATCTGGTTAGCTTCTTTGGACCGATAGGAAGTTAATGCAACGCTTAGCTTGAGTTGAGAGTGGCTGAAATGTTCTAGAGAAGTCAAGTTGCAGGTGGCTGTTTTTGAGTTTGGACAATGGTGTTAGAGGTGTTACAGTTCGAAAACAGGGACAAGGATGAACTATATTTGATGTATGGAAGTTTGAAAATGATTTTGAGGGAAAACACACGATGGAAATGGAAGATACAAGTTCAAATGCAGAACTGTGGTAAAAATGAAGTTTTTGTGTAATTTCTAATTGGAGGGAGTTTGAGGGAGTTTTCAGGCTTCTAATCTCATGTGTTATGTTGCAATGTATGTCTCTATTTATAGAGAAGAGTTGTGGAGGATAAGATGACTTGGTTTCTCAGTTACAAAACCTGGTTTGGTTGATATGAAACAACCAAGTTATGTGAAAATTGGTGTTCCAATGCATAACACAAGGACTTGTAGGGTTGCAGTTTTTTGAAGTCAGAAGCAACAATGTATGGGTTCAAGGAGGGTTGACGTTGTGATTAAAGTCACTTTTCCAAAATGGAAGATTGAACTTTCTTCCCTAAATGGAAAATCAACTTGGACAATGCTTGAATCAATTGGAAAATCGATTAATCAGTTGCGTAAACATTAAATTAAGGAGTGAAACATAAGTTAGAAGGCTGCAAAGGAAGATTATGCAGCATGGCTATGAGATTGGATCAAATGTTCATCAAGAAAATGACCTTTAATTCAAGTTTATGAGGCCATCTTCATCTCTTCGAAACTTCTAGCTCAAGCATGATCTCTCCAAGTTCGTTGATATTTTGGAAAGCTTGAAATATCTCTATAACATTTATGTTGACCATTTTGACAAAATCATCTTGTAGCTTGGTGAAAATTGGCCAAGAAGTTAGGTAAAAAAATAGCCTAAACTAGGTCAAATTTTCACTAAGTGTTTTAGAAAAATTGCATGACTTTATGAATTTATAACTCAAAATCCAAACAATTATAGGACTTTATCAGTAAATTAAATATATCTCATAAATATTTACAACTTTCATGTTGAAAGTTTCCTTTGAATCATCTTGCATCTTGGTGAAAATATGTCACGAAGTTATGAAATTATCAAGGTTTAAAACACTTTAAAAAAATCTAAGTATTGAAAAGTTTGACTTTTCAAATTGACTTTTGACTTTCTTGATTTCTTGATGATCAAGCTTCATATTTTTGAATGTCTTGATGAGTTGTGATCTTTTAAATCAAATCTTGATAAAAAAGTCAAAGTTTGACTTTTTGTGCATCGGTTGACTTTTCATCAGTTGATCAAATTTCAACTATCAATTCAATAATCTTGAGAAAAGTTTTGAGCCATGAAATCATGTCAAAATGTTACGTTTTAATCCTTGAGATCATGCGTCAAGCCATCAAGTCATGTACGAGGTCAAAAATCACTGATCAATCATTCTCAGACAAAATCCTAATTTTGTCAATTTTGCCCCTTTTGATAATTTGACTATTTTTCTTGAGGAATTGTGATGAGACCTTGATCAATTGATGAATATGACTTAAAAATATTTATGTGGATAAAAAATCTTGAAGTTTGACAGTAGTTTTACCATAATTGACTTTTTGCCCAATATAGTTGATTTTCAGTCATCTAGTCAATTGACTGAGCAAATTTGTGATTCACGACTTGAAATTTGACATGAGAATTGTTGGAGAACTATAATGATCCATGAAGGTAATTTGAGGCATTATAAGTCCAATTATCCTTTTGAAAATCAAAACCATAACTTGAGGCATTAATGTTTAGGAGATGGTTTGACCTAGTCAACACTTGTGCAAGCTTGAGTTATTGGAGATCTTGTGTGAAATGTCTTGAGAAAATAGAGGGAAAATTTTGGGGTACAACAAAGTGGATTGCAGATTTTTATTCTTTTATGCAATGATGTTCTTATTTTTCTAGTTTGTGTATGAATATGAAAGCGGTAAATGCAGAAAAATAAATAACACCAGATATATCCTGGTTCCCCTCACGGTCTGAGAGTACTCCTGAACCCTTGCCAACACGAAAGAGATTTCACTATAGTTTAGAATGATTATGAAAGCCTAATCACACCAAAGGTAATGCCTTACTATCTAATCTATAGGGAGATAAAAAATCTTAAAACCTTTAAGATCTAAACATTAAGTGCAAGAAGAACAATCCTCTTCAATGCACACACTTGTTTCCAATAATCATGAAAACAAGGTAACCAATACAAAGTAAAAAGAGAACAATCCTCCCTTAATACTCTCTTGCTTCCAACTGAAGGGTGAGAAAACACTTAGAATGGGGGGTTGAATAAGTTTTTCCTTTTTCTCGCGCAATACTAATGGAAGGACACATGTATTTTTATCTTGGTTCGTTTGAAACTCAAATTACTCCAGTCCACCCGCCAAGGTGATTTCACCTCTCTCAACAAGGAGTTAATCCACTATAATCAAAATGATTACAAATGCACAACCAAAATGTTGTGACTAACAATACAATGCACAAGCCAACTACAAGTGACTAACACCTCTAAGACTCAACTAGTCCTAGCCCTCTTTGGAAATCTGACCCAATTGGTCTCTCAAGGAACACTTACAAAATTATCTCTTAATAGTAGTGAAATAGAATGCTTCTAATAAACTTTATCACAAACTGTGATTTATCACTAAGATTGTTGCTCAATGCTTAAGATCTACCCACTATACAGTATTGATTACAAGTATGAAAATAGTAAGCGTAAGATTGTTTCTCGTGGATCCGTAACCTTTCTTTAAAATAAAAGGTCTTTTATATATAGCTTTCAATTCTTGATCGTTACTGCCTTGATGAGAGTGTATGCATTTAATGATGCGTTAGCCGTCTTAGCATTTAATAACCAACGGTACTGTCAGAGCTTGTATCTGGAATTTTAAGTGTTTGCTTGCAACGTTGCCATTTCAGAGTATACTTTATCTTTTCTTCTATCAGAGTATTCTTCAATTTATATGTTCATCAGAGTTTGCTTTAATCTTGCATTATCAGATGTTGCTTTCAGCGTGCTTCTTTCAGATCTTTGCTTCAGCTAGCTTTATCAGAGGTTGCTTAGTATTGCTCTTCATCAGAGTTTGCTTTGGAGTGCTTCCTTCTAAGTTTGCTTTAGACTTGCGTAGAATGCTGTTTCTTTCTAGGATGCATGAGTCAGAACATCATCTGAACTTAGAGAACACAAAAGTCATAGTATAAAATATATTTCACAAAATTTTATTTCATTGTTATCATCAAAACTCTAAGATATGATTAGAACCAAACTTTGTTGTAACAATCTCCCCCTTTTTGATGATGACAAAAACAATTCAGATTTTAATTTTTTTTTATGCAAGTGTGAGAGTCTCCCCCTGAGATAGATAATCTCCCCCTGAGATTGATATTTCTTCTTCTGAAAAATTAATTAAAGAGTTTAAGAGCATAAGGGAAACTTCCTGAGATTTTTCTCTTTAGAGCTTTGAGACTTTTTTCTTTCAGAGTTCTTTTAGCAGTTCTTTTCCAGATGATGTTTAAAGCATAGTCTTTCAGAGTCTTGAGGTACCTGCATATCTCTTAAACAGAACAGAGCTTTGTATTTTTTTAGAAATGTTTGAGACTTAGTCCCATAACTGTTATCATGTATCTGATAAAAATCTTATTTTCCCCCATTTTTGTCATTATCAAAAAGTAATAATAATAAAAAAAAGAAAAAGATTCAAAAGAGATTGTATATTGAAGATTCAAAATGGACACAGGTATAAAACAAAAAACAACAGGGAAACTAAACACAATTAAAACCGGGATTGATGAGAGACAAGAGAAAGAAGAAGATTCTTGATTTCATTTGAGGATTCCTCTTGTTTCATCATCCAAGTTCTGATTTCCTTGTTGGTTTCATCCTGTTTGACCAAACGCTCATGGATGGCTTTATTTTCCTTCTTCAATTCATTCAGAGTATCCATCACCAGCGAAGTAGGAGCAGATGTTGAAGCGGCTTCAGAAGATATAACCTGTGGAGCAGAAGTGGCAGGGCCAGAGCCTACAACATTGGAGAGAAGGGTGCCAAGATCAATCAGAAGAGTTGGCACTTTCTCAGAGGCATCTTCAGCAGAAGGTTGGTGATACAGAGTCATGGAAAAAGGATTTGGTTCTGACTCAGATCCATCTTCAGATTCGTCTTCTGAAATCTCCATGTGGTCAGCAAGTTGTAATGGAGCACCGATAATCTGTAGTGGAGACTTTTTATTCCAGCTATTTACCACTTCTGTCTTGAAGGAATTCAGATACTGAGTGAAATTCTCAAGAACCTAAGAATAGCACAGATCTTGCAGCTTGAAGGTTTCATCATTGAATTTCCTTCTGAATGCTTCCCATTGAAAATCACATGCATCTGGGTCCAGGTTGTTGGCACTGTTTGCCTTCAGCAGGTCTATCCACGTCTACATTTCTGTTGTAAAGTTCTGAAAATGTACAGTAAAATCTGGCTGAACAGGTTTTGGGGTTGGTTTGGGAACAAACTTTTTGGTGGATATTGTTTGTAGATATCGTAGAGCTTCAAGATTAACTACAGTCCTAAGGAAGTCAGAAGGTTCAGATGGTTAGAGATGGTTCTGATGAGGATGGACTAAAGGTTGGTTCTGGAGAGTTAGATGATGGGGGTTCAGGTGAGAGAGGTGTGGGAGTTGCTGGTGACGTAGGAGGGGTGATGTCAGAAGAGATGATGATGGTGGTTTGGGATGAGGAAAAAGGATTAGGTGCAGGGGATTCATTTACAGCAAAAATGTTCAGAGGGAATGATGAAGGATAGAGGTTGTGTGGCCAGAGGCACATTTATTCCTGATAATCTCCATGAACCATCATACCACTCAGAGGATCTTGGGGATAAAGGTATGATGGGGGATATTGGAAGAGGGTTTTCAACAGGGGTATTTCGATTTTGTTGATGGGGAGTAGAAGTAGGTTGAGTTATATGTGGTGGAGGATGAGATTATGTAGGGACTACAATATTAAAATTGTCTATGTCAGAGAGAACTTGATCAATTTGAGGATTATTTTGGAGGGGTTCAGAAGGAATGGTAAGGTCTATGCCTACTTCTATATCTCCTAGAGTTTGGAGTTCAGCAGATGGTGATATATGTACAGAATCACAAACAGAAATTGTTTCAGTGAATGTACCTGAAGATTTCTTCTTCTTCTTCTGAGGACGTGCAGAGGGGCCTTCTCCTACTTTCCTTTTCTTCTACTTTTGGATGAAAACATCTGGAGAAGGTAAATTTCTTCCTTGAAGACATGCGGGGTGAATGGGAATGCCACTTTCCTTGCAAGCTTCAATGAAGTGCAGAATGATCTCAGGATGAACACCAGAGTTGAAGAGAGGAAAATCTGCAATGGGGATTCTCCTTCTGGTGATAGTTGCTGATACGTATGGAGTATGTTCTACCAGAAGTTTGTCAATCAACTTCCTTTTCAGCAGGTTCTTCCCAGTCAGAGCTTTTCCACACGTGGGCTCCAATTCACCAAGAAAGTTGGCGTCCTCTAAATGAGCTATCAGACCATTCTCAGTCAGAATGTCTGAGATTAATCTTCCCAGAGGGATCCAATTTCTTTTTGACTTAGGGTTTTTGACCCTTTCAGCTTCCCTGGTTTCCTTCACATGCGTCTAGAGGTGGTTGTAATGAAAATAGGGCAAATCAATCTTCACATTTGTTCCAAGACAGAAGATAAGGTATTGTTGGTCAGCATTGATGTAGTCAGGAGAACTAGTTTCCTTCCTGTGATGAATGCAGCCATGAATGATTCTTGCCTAGATTTTATACAGGTTCTTTAAGTCTTTGACTTTGTTGGAAGCTTGCCCAGTAGTAAAGATTTCAGCATAAACTTTGGACATATCCATTAGTCCATTAGAGATTCCAGTAACACCATTTCCTTCAAAACCTAGAAGTTTCCTGATGAGATTCTCAGTGATGAAAATCTCTTTGCCCATGAAAAATGAAAGGATGACCTTTGGAGAAGCAACGACATGAATCCAGAATTCCTTGACTAGATGAGGAAACACTGGTCCAACAAGACGATCAAAGAAAATTTTCCACCCTTAGAATTCCACCATCAGAAACAAGTCAAACCCATTTGCTTTCAGATTATCAAAATCGACCATAAGTTCACTCACCACTTCCAAGTTATCAACAGGTATGCGCGTTGTTCTTTCAGGAACGACATATCTTTCTGCATGTTGAGAGCTTCTTGACGAAACAGGAATGCTCTTGGAAGGAGATGAAGACGAAGCCATTTGGAGCGTTTAGGTTTAGGATTTGAAATAAATAGAGAGTTTTGCACAAAAATGCAGAGGCGATAGAAACTTAGGGAGAGAGAGTAAAAAGTAAAAGAGGGGAATTTTGCAAGGTATTTATAGCTTGAGAAATTTTTTTGGGAAATTAAACCAATAAAGAATTTTGAACGATGGAAATTAAAAAATAATCATTACTAGCAATTAATGAAACATGACATTGAGGGGAGGCGTGAGATTTTATCAAATCTGAACAGTTACCTAGGAACGACGTCTCAATAGCAGCGCACCCATGTGTGACCTTTCAGAGTTGAAACACGCGTTCAACTTCTGAGGGTAGCGTGTGACAGCTGGTTTAATGTAATGAACTTCTGACCATTCTAGTAATGAAATGTTAGACACATTTCAGAACATGATGAATGGCTTCTGATGTAACTCCTCTTCTCACTTATGAAGAGTAGTTAATCAGAACATTTATTTCAGAACATTCTGGAAACACTATAGAAGAAAAACAAATTTTCATTCAAGACAAAATTCCATGCTGATGTTTTTCAGAATGAATTTAAATCTGTCTTCAGGAAGAGGTTTGGTGAAAATATCAGCCCATTGATGGTCTGTGTCTACAAAGTTTAAGCTTAAAATTTCTTTCTGAATATAGTCCCTTATGAAATGATGTTTAATTTCTATATGTTTTGCCTTAGAATGTAAGATGGGATTTTTTGAAAAACAAATAGCATATGTATTATCACAGAAGATATGAATCTTACTTTCACATAGATGATAATCTTCCAGCTGGCTCTTCATCCAGATCATCTGAGTGCTACATCCAACATCAGATATATATTCAGCTTCACTGGTTGATAGTTCAATAGTGGCTTGCTTCTTGCTGTACCATGAGATAACGTTATCACCCAGAAACTGACAGCTTCCAGAGGTGCTTTTGCATTCTATTATATCTCCAGCAAAGTCATCATCATAATAACCTACTAGTTTAAAGTCTTTGGATCTTCTGTAACACAATCCAAGGTTAGTAGTACCTTTCAGATACCTCAGAATTCACTTAACAACCGTTAAGTGAGATTCTCTAGGATCTGATTGGAATCTTGCACAAAAACATACACTGAATAATATATCCGGTCTAGATGCAGTCAAATAGAGAAGAGATCCAATCATACCTCTGTAGAGCTTCTGATCTACTTTCTTACTTACCTCATATTTTCCCAGAATGCATGTAGGATGCATTGGTGTCTTTGCTTCTTTACTTTCTAAAAGCTGGAATTTCTTCAGAAGTTCTTTAACATAATTTGTCTGATGTATGTAAGTACCTTATAGAGTTTGATTAATTTGAATTCCCAAAAATAATTTCAGTTCTCCCGTCATGCTCATCTCAAACTCAGCCTGCATAGACTCAGCAAAGTCTCTTCCAAGAGAGACATTAGAAGTTCCAAATATGATATCATCTACATATATTTGACAGATTAAAATGTCATTTTTAAATGTTTTTCTGAATAAGGTTGTGTCCACTTTCCCTCTGGTAAAATTATTTTCTAAAATAAAATTACTCAGACGTTCATACCAAGCTCTGGGAGCTTGTTTCAGACCGTACAAAGACCTTTTCAGTTTAAAAACATGTTCTGGAAATTTTGGGTCATCAAAACCCGGAGGTTGGTGGACATAAACTTCTTCTTCTATGTAACCATTTAAAAATGAACTTTTAATAACCATTTTATATAATGAGATGTTGTGTTGAACAACAAAAGAAATTAACAATCTAATTGATTCTAACCTCGTGACTGGGGCAAAGGTTTCATTATAGTCAATTCCTTCTTGTTGACTGTAACCTTGTGCAACCAGTCATGCCTTGTTTCTGACAACCTCTCCTTGCTCATTCATCTTGTCTCTGAATATCCATTTTGTTCCTATGATATTGAATCCTTTTGGCTTTGGAACTAGATCCCACACATTATTTCTTGAAAATTAATTTAGTTCTTCTTGCATAGCTAGGATCCAATCGTTTCCTTGAAGAGCTTCCTCTATTGAGGTTAGTTCAATTAGAGAGACCAAACCAAATAATATTCTTCAATGTTTCTGAAAGAGGATCTTGTTCTGATGGGATCTTCTTTCTTTCCAATAATCACATTCTCTGGATGTGCTGATGTGATTCTGGGGAATTTATTCTATGACGGTTGTTCAGAAATTCTTAGATTTTCCAGAGCGTTTTCAATAGGAGGATCTTTTGAGATGTCCTTTCCTTCTAAATCTTCAGAGTTTATAAGATGATCTTCTGTACCTGCAGGATTTTCATTCTGCTTTGGCTTTTTCTGGACAAGCTTATCATCAAATCTGACTTTGATTGATTCTTCAATGATCAGAGTTTCTGTGTTGTATACCCTATAGCCTTTTGAGCATTCAGAGTATCCAAGCAGCAAGCACTTTTGTGCCTTAGAATCAAACTTGTTCAGATGATCTTTAGTATTCACAATATAACAAGTGCATCCAAAAGGATGGAAATATGAAAGGTTGGGTTTTCTGTTTTTCCATAATTCATAAGGAGTCTTTTCAATAATAGGTCTTATGGAGACTCTATTTTGAATATAACACGCTGTGTTCACTGCTTCTGCCAAAAATTGTTTAGCCATATTAGTTTCATTAATCATGGTTCTGGCCATTTCTTGCAAAGTTCTATTCTTTCGTTCTACAACTCCATTTTGTTGGGGAGTTCTAGGACAAGAGAAGTCATGAGAAATGCCATTTTCTTTAAAAAACTTTTCAAAATAATGATTTTCAAATTCTCCTCCATGATCACTTCTAACTTTTATGATTCTAAAATCTTTTTCATTTTGCACTTGGATGCAGAAGTCGAAGAACACAGAATGTGACTCATCCTTGTGTTTTAAAAACTTAACCCATGTCCATCTGTTGTAGTCATAAACAATCACCAATCCATACTTATTACCTCTGATGGATACAATTTTAACTGGTCCAAACATATCAATGTGAAGAAGTTCCAACGGCCTAGAGGAAGAAACAACATTTTTTGACTTAAAATAAGGTTTTGACAATTTTCCTTTATGACATGCTTCACAAAGAGCTTCTGAGTTGAAATTCAGATTGGGAAGTCCCCTGACCAGATTGAGTTTGTTAATTTGAGATATTCTTCTCATGCTAACATGTCCCAATCTTTTGTGCCAGACCCATTGCTCATCGGTAACAGTCATAAGGCATTTTACATTTTGAGATTTAAGATCAGAAAGATTAATTTTATAGATGTTGTTCTTTCTCTTGCTAGTAAAAAGGATTGATCCATCTTCTTGACTAACAACTCTACATGATTTTTGATTAAAGATTATGTCATGACCATTGTCATTTAATTGACTTATGGATATCAAGTTATGCGCCAATCCTTCTACCAACAGAACATTAGTTATAGAAGTAAGTTTACCGTTTCCAATGGTTCCAGAACCAATAATCTTTCCTTTTTGATTTCCTCCAAATTTGACATCTCCTTCAGATTTAAGTTCCAGTCTTTGGAACATAGACTTTCTTCCCGTCATATGTCGCGAGCATCCAGAGTCCAGGTACCATGACTGGTGTTTCAACTGAGCTGTTAAGGACATCTGCAATATAGATTATTTTCTCCTTAGGTACCCATTTCTTTTTGGGTCCTTTTTGGTTAGAGTTTCTAAAGTTCAGGTTGAACTTTGATTTTGCATAAGAATTTTCAAAGTGAGAAGTGTATTTGATATCATGTGTGTGCCCAAAAATAAATTTTTTGTGTAGTGGTTTATATGTGATAACCATTTCCTCAACAGGCTTAGGTTTATATATTTCTTTCCCTTTGGGAGCTTTATATCCAATGCATCTTCTGTCATTTCCACTAACACCATAGATCATTGAATCCATTCTGCTTCTATCTATGCTTTTAGCAAGAAACGTTTGAAAACTACAGTCATATTCTTTAAGAATATCTTTTGAACTTGAAGCAGAATCTGAAATAGGGATCTCTTGAAATTTTTGAACTTCCTCTTTGAGTTTAAAAATGTTTTCTTTAAGTTCAGAGTTTTTTGTTTCAAGTTTCTCAAAATCAGATGCAAGATTCTTTTTGAGTTTCTTGTATTTGATTTTGAGTTTACTGTAGTTTTCAAGAAGTTCAGATAAGCTTTCAGCAAGTTCAATTCTAGAAAATTCAGAGAATACCTCTTTTGGTTCTGAGTCAGAGTCAGAGTCATCGTCATCTGGTATGGTAGCCACAAACTCTAGATTAGCGTGTTCATCTTCTGAGTCATATTCATCTTCAAAAGATTCTGAATCATCCCAGGTGGCCATCATGCCTTTCTTTCTTCCAAACATTTTCTTTGGTCTTTCTCTTTGCAGCTTAGGACAATCACTTCTGTAGTGTCCCGGTTCTTTACACTCATAGCAGACTATATCTCTCCTGCTTGACTTCTTATGTCCAGAAGATTCTGGTTTATCTTCTGACCTCTTGTAGTTTCTGAACTTCTTTTGTCTGTGCTTCCACATCTGGTTGATCCTTCTAGAGAGCAGAGATAACTCATCTTCTTATGATATAGAATCTTCAGAGTTTCCTTCTTCTGCCTGAAAAGCGTTAGTTTCACATTTTTTAATAGATTTAAGGGCGACAGACTTACCTTTCTTCCGAGGCTCATGTTCATCAAGTTCTATCTCGTGACTTCTTAAAGCACTGATAAGTTCTTCAAGGGATACATCATTCAAATCTTTTTGCAGTAACCATAGGTGCCCATCTTCTGTGTAAACTTCTGATAATTTTCTTAACATGGTCTGCCTTGGTGTATCCTTTGTTCATAACTCTCCGGCCAGCAATCAGAGTTTGGAATCTCGAGAACATAACTTCAATAGACTCATTTTCTTCCATTTTGAAGGCTTCATACTTCTGGATGAGAGCCAGAGCTTTTGTCTCTTTTACTTGAGCATTTTCTTCATGAGTCATTTTGAGAGACTCAAACATGTCATGTGCTGTATCTCTGTTAGTGATTTTCTCATATTCAGTTTTTGAGATAACATTCAGAAAGATGTTTGTGGCTCTATGAAGATTCTTGAAATCTAACTTCTGTTGTTTATCCATGTTCTTTCTGTCAATCTTGTTTCCGTCTTTGTCTTCTGGATGAGTGTACCCATCTAGGACCAAATCCCATAGATCAGCATCATGACTTAGAAAGAAACTTTCTAGTCTATCCTTCCAGTATTGAAAATCTTCTCCATCAAACACATGAGGTTTGGTGCAATTATTGTTGTTTTGTTCAGTTGCCATAGTGTTTTCCTTCTGGATCTTTTTCTGACACTGTTAGGTATTTGCACCCAGAACTAGAGCTCTGATGCCAATTGAAGGGTGAGAAAACAGTTAGAAGTAGAGGTTGAATAAGTTTTTCCTTTTTCTCGCGCAATACTAATGGAAGGACATAGGTATTTTTATCCTGGTTCATTTGAAACTCAAACTACTCCAGTCCACCCGCCAAGGTGATTTTGCCTCTCTCAACGAGGACTTAATCCACTATAATTAAATTGATTACAAGTGCACAACCAAAATGTTATGACTAACAATACAATGCACAAGCCAACTGCAAGTGACTAACACCTCTAAGACTCAACTAGTCCTAGCCCTCTTGAGAAATTTAACCCAACTAGTCTCTCAAGGAACACTTACAAAATTATCTCTTAATAGTAGTGAAACAAAATGCTTCTATAAGCTTTATCACAAACTGTGATTTATCACTAATATTGTTGCTCAATGCTTAAGATCTACCCACTATACAATATTGATTACAAGTATGAAAATAGTGAGCGTAAGATTGTTTCTCGTGGACCAGTAACCTTTCTTTGAAATAAAAGGTCTTCTATATATAGCTTTCAATTCTTGATCGTTACTTCCTTGATGAGAGTGCATGCATTTAATGATGCGTGTTTGCTTGGTCTTTACGTTAACAATGCTCGTGCGTAGTACACTTGAGTGTGTTAGCAGTCTTAGCATTTAATAACCAACGATACTGTCAGAGCTTGTCTATGGAATTTTAAGTGTTTTCTTGCAGCATTTCCATTTTAGAGTATACTTTATTTTTTCTTCTATCAGAGTATTCTTCAATTTATATGTTCATCAGAGTTTGTTTTAATCTTGCATTATCAGATGTTGCTTTCAGCGTGCTTCTTTCAGATGTTTGCTTCAACTAGCTTTATCAGAGGTTGCTTAGTATTTCTCTTCATCCGAGTTTTCTTTGGAGTGCTTCCTTCTGAGTTTGCTTTAGACTTGCGTAGAATGCTGTTTCTTTCTAGGAGGCATGAGTCAGAACATCATCTGAACTTAGAGAACACACAAGTCAGAGTATAAAATATATTTCACAAAATTTTATTTCATTGTTATCATCAAAACTATAAGATATGATTAGAACCAAACTTTGATCTAACACCAACAATCCTGGACAGTAAGGTTACACCACAATCACTTTGAAAAAATGATTAGAAACAACTTCTTGAAGTATATATGAAAGTTGATAATCAATGTCAATACAAAGTATTGATCTCTTCTCTTTCAAGACAATAATTAAATGAATATATTACACAAGTGCTCAATGCATATGATGAAACTTTTCTAATGATGTATTTGAAAATGTAAGAATAAAACGTTCATGCAAGATCAAAATATTAATCAATTCACTTGTTTAAAAAAGAGAAACAAAATGTTGAATTTTATGTTATGATTGTTGTTATTTTGTGTGTGTGTATGTGTGTTTCTACTTCAGAACCATTTGAATTATATACATGTATTGCACCCTTTTAAAAGGTTCTAAATGAATGTATAAGTACAATTGTTCATGTACAAATACAACAAACAAGCAACATTCAAAACAGTCTTATTTTTCAAATTCGTTTCAGCGGTAACCCGTTACTAGAATGCAGTAACCGATTATCCAGTGCAGGTAACATTAAAATATTTGAAATGATGAAGCCTGTAACCAGTTACCAGAAACCTGTAACCGGTTACCAGAAACCTGTAACTGGTTACCACTGTATGAAAAAGTGAAATAACCTTTTTAATGACTTAGAAATGCAATGCTAGTGATATTAAAAGCCATGAAACATGTATGCATAATGTTATACATATTTTGAGAACTATAGTAACATACTATATTGAATTGGAGTCTTGTACCTAAATGAAGATAAAATACCATATTCTTCTTTAGGATAACTTAACTTGCAAGCCAAAAGTTCATTTTGAGTAGATACTTTTTATTCTTCTCTTTAATAATGCCTTTTGCCTTGATCATGATGTTTGTAATCATCAAAACATAAACTTACTGAAGCCAGACTCTACAAATATTTGAACAACAGAAACTCTTAACAATGTGAGAAACAAACTATCTAGGAGTTTACCATTAAGAAAGGACTACTGGCTCGACTGGAGGAAGGAAACTCAACTCCACTGGAGGGAAATCAAGTCCATTGGGGAATAGAAGACTCAAATCTACTAGGGTAAAGCCCAAAGAGGAGATAAAGCATCATCAACTCATCAAATGAGGAAAAAGCAATGGATAACAAAGATTGACAGATAACTCTGAACTATCCACTCAGAGAGGAGATAGAAAAAAGAGAATAACATTAAATCATAGGGGATTGTGAATTAACCACCCATAGGACGCAGATAGGAACAATAAGCTAATACCAGCCCAGAGATGACAGTAAACATCAACATCGAGATTAGTAAATGAATGATTAAAACCAGTGCTTATTACTGGAAACAAAAGTTTGACCCCAACACTTATGGCTGGGAACAAAGGGTTGACATCAGCATTTATTGCTGCGAACAAAGGTTTGACATAAACACTTATGGCTAGGAACAAAGGTTTGACATAAATACTTATGGCTAGGAACAAAGGGTTGACATCATTACTTACGAACAACGATGAACTACCAACTCAAGAATGAAGGTATAAAAACATAGATTAATGACAAGTTTCCAAAAATTCTAGTATTCCACCTAGAACGAGTCTTAACTTCTTCTATAACCAAGGCATTGCACCTAGAAAGGGTAACAAATTGCTATAAGAATATTTCAACAAACTGTCTTTATCATTGGAGTAAATCCAACCTCAACAATGAACTATATCTCATAATGAAGAGACTACCATCCATCAAAGTAAATCAAACCTCAACAACAAACTATCTCCCATAATGTAGAGACTACCATCCATCAGAGTAAATCAAACTTTAACAACGAACCATCTCCCATAATGTAGACACTACCATCCATCGAAGTAAAAACATATTTGGCATTAACAGACTTACTGGGGAAATACAGGTTGCTCAAATAAAGAGACTGCAACTTGCTGTTGCAAAAAGGATTGCGATAACACTGTTCGGAAATGGAATTCGTGAGGTAAATACCAATACATTCCTGTTGAGGTGGTAAAGTCTTCATGTGCAAAATAAATGCACAATCTCAATCCAGGGCTCACAACCTATAGGGGTCAAAATAACATTGCTGTCGGGGACCATAAAATTCAAACCACGAACAAACCAGAGTGAAACATTCAACTTAGACACCATCCAATGAGGAATAAACTCAAATGGGGACCAAGTTCCATCCTGATAATGAGATGGGCAGGAAGGCTAAAGAAAAATTCTTCCACGAGGGATAACTCAGTGGGGAAATTGAAAGGATACACAGTTTCTTCTTGAGGTTGACATTCTATTGGAGAGAGGATAACATAACTCTACAAAGAGGATAATATGACAACAAAAACATCAATGAATGCAAATGAGTAATGGATTTTAATTCAGCTATGCATGATTTACGTATGCGTGTATGAGTGTTATCATGTATATGCTGTCAAAACAAACATAGTGCGCCGAAGATAACCATACAAAACCAACTCGAGTAGGACAATACTCGGCTAAATCACATCCAGGATGAAGATTCCATAAGAGAGTAAGCACCAACTGAGGAAACCAAGTCCTACTTCATGGCTTAACTTCACTGGGAGGAAACACGTTTTGAAAATAAATCAAAGCAAGATCTGATAGTAATAAACCAATACAGTTCCAGGTGTGTAACACCCTCCTACAGGCTTCACCAGGGAATATCACACCGACTTCACTAGGGAAGACAATGTCACATTATCAAGACTTCAATTGGGTATTCCGTACTGACTTCACTGGGGAAGGTGAAACCATGCACACCGAGGGGAATCTAACTACATTCTTCAATATCAAGAGTAATGGTTTCACAAATTTTCGCAAATTTCTATGGGGAGAATTTGTGAAACTTCACAGGGATAACAAGTTTAGAGGGAAACAACATCCTCTCTTCATCTGGGGAATTAAGAAGTTAACATCATAGCGAGAAGTTAAAAAATATGTGGATTTTAAATCAAGCTTAACACTTGGCGAGAGAAAACCCAAAAAATGACAATTGTCTCAAAATTTCTTAAAAAAGATACTGCCCTTGTTTAACTACTTGGGGAGCACTCAACAAACACAATGTCATAACTAGAGAGAGCAATGCTTTACAAGATATTCATCATTAATTCTCAACATACAAAGGGAGAAAGAAATTCATCAAATGAGAAAAGGCCTCATAACTTTACAAACTCTGCTTGATCATAAACCAACTGGGGAAAGAATCACACTCAGCTAGAGAAATCCGCATCAAGATCTGACTGGGGAATCTGGGATAAAGGTATCAAACCATGTAAACCCAAAATTGTATAATAACCAGGAGACAATCTAAACTAAGACTTGACTAGGGGAAATGGGATTACAAACCCAACACCACACCATGTACTACCTAGTATCAACAAGAGAAATCCATCAATAAAAACAGAAGTGAACTATGCATATATCAACAAGAGTAATCCAGGAATACTTCTTAGGGAATCTTTTCAAAACTTCGGAGTTCGTCCATCCTTGGAACAACTAATTTTGTCCCACTTGAATCACAAAATTGAGGTGAAAAGTAATTTGCAAAATCTTTTCAAAAACATATTTTTTTATTAAGTATTTTTGTTTTTAAAATTACTATCAATAATAAATGAAATTTTTGTAAACAGAACAAAATAAGAACTACCAAGAATTTGATAGAGGCTCAAACTTTATTAATAGAATGGTAGTCCGCGAATGGCGAGACTCCATAGATGATTACAAAGTTTTTGTAAAATGGTAAATACATGGAAAATATACATTGAAATACAATGACCACTATTCTCCTTAACAACTTTGACCTCCTGAGCAGAGGCTTTAGTTGAACTGTGATGAGAATCTGAGAAGCTTATTGCTTAAATGATCAAGTCTTGTCTAACGCAGCTACTTTCCAGGAAATCCCTACCTTTTTCCTAGTTTTCCCTTGCAGATTTTCAATCTACCGGGAAAACTTATTTTGTTTGTGTCTCTAACTTTTTCCTAGACCTCCCTTTCAGATTTTCAGCCTACCGAGATGCTCTTTTTTTTTCCTAAGCCGCCCTTTCAAGTTTTCAACTTAGCGAGCTGTTCTTTAATTTATTTAGGTGAAGTATTTCTTGATTGCGTCAACATTCATGGGTTGTGGGAACTCCTCACCATCCATAGTTTCAACAATCAATGCACCATCAGAGAAGGCTTTCTTGACAACATACGAGCCTTCATAATTGGGAGCCTATTTTCCCCTAGAATCAACGTTAAAAGACATGATCTTTCTAAGCACGAGATCGCCTTCTATGAATTCACGAGGCTTGACCTTCTTATCAAAAGCTTTCTTCATTCTTTTCTGATATAACTGACCATGACACAAGACATTCATTCTCTTTTCTTCAATCAAATTCAACTGGTCAAACCTGTTCTGGACCCATTCAGCCTCTGACAACTTGATTTCCATTATTACACATAAAGAGGGAATATCAAGCTCAATGGGGAGAGCTGCTTCCATACTATATAAAAGAGAGAACGGGGTTTCCCGTGTTGAAGTGCAGATGGATGTACAATACCCATGCAAAGAAAAAGGGAGCATCTTATACTAATATTTATAGGTAACAACCATCTTCTAGATAATCTTCTTAATGTTTTTATTAGTAGCTTCAACAACCCCATTCATCTTAGGCCTGTAAGGAGACGAATTGTGATGGACAATCTTAAATTCTTCACAAAGTTCTGTCATCATCTTATTATTCAAATTTGATCTATTATCAGTGATAATCCTACTTTGCACACCATATCGACATATAAGATTTTCTTGATAAAGCGTACTACCACTTGCTTTGTGACATTAGCATAGGAAGTTGCTTCCACCCACTTGGTGAAGTAGTTAATTGACACTAAGATGAAATGATGTCCATTCAATGTCTTGGGTTCAATCATTCCAATCATATCAATACCCCACATAGAAAAATGCCACGGGGAAGAAACAACATTGCAAAGCATTGGCGGCACATGAATCTTGCTAGCATAGATCTGAAACTTATGGAACTTTTTTTTGCAAATTTGTAACAGTTAGATTCCATTGCCAGCCAATAGTAACCTACCCTAAGCATATTTTATGCATCGAGTGTCCATTGGCATGGGTACCAAAGGAACATTAATGGATCTCATGCATTAACATGTCAGCTTTGTGTCTATCCACGCATCTGAGTAAGACCATGTCATAATTTCTCTTGTATAACACATCTTCATTGAGGAAAAATATACCTTCCAACCTTCTCAATGTCTTTCTAACTTTGTTCGATGTAGAAACAGGGTATTCCTGAGTCTGAAGGAAGTGCTTGATATCATAATATCAAGGTTTTCATCTAACGCCCCCTTCGTAGCAAACACATGAGCTTGTTTATCAAGACGTCGAACTGTAATCTGAGGTACATCGTTCCAAGCATTCACTTGGTACATGGAAGCCAAAGTGGCCAAAGCATCCGCCATCTGATTCTCACCTCTAAGAATATGATGGAAATCAACTTTATTGAGGAAATTTAATAATCTTCTTTCATAATCTTTATAGAGAATCAAGCCAATTTGACGAGTCCCCCATTCTCCTTTGATCTGATATATTACCAAAGATGAATCACCATATACATCAAGAATTTTGATTCTGAGATCTGTAGCCTGTTCAAGACCCATGATACTAGCTTCATACTCCGCCATGTTATTGGTACAATCAAATATCAGCCTTGCAGTGAAAGGGATATGTGACCCATGGGGAGTGATACAAAACACCAATTCCTTTTCCATAAGCATTTACAACTCCATCAAACACCACATCCATCGGGATTCAGGGTCAGGACCTTCCTCAGGAAAAGGTTCATCATAATCTTTTACTTTCCAAACATCACATCATTATAAGGGAAATCATACTTAACGGATTGATAATCGTCAACCAATTGGTGAGCAAGGTACTCTACCAACACACTGCATTTAATAGCCTTATGAGTACGACATTCAATATCATATTCAAACAACAACATGTGCCAACGGATAATTCTTTCAGTAAGAGCCGGATTTTCAAAAATATACTTAATCTAATCCATTTTGGAAATCAACCAAGTAGTGTGATTCAACATATATTACCACAATCAGTTTTCTGCCCAGGCCAAAGCACAACATGTTTTTTCTAGCATAGAATACCGTGACCCACAGTCAGTGAACTTCTTGCTGAGATGATAAATGGCATACTCTTTTCTTCCTATTTTATCTTGTTGTTCCAAAATACAACCCATGGAAATATCCAACACAATCAAATACATAATCAATGGTTTTCCTTTGATAGGAGGGAGAAACATAGGAGGCTCAAGTAGACACTCTTTAATGCTCTCAAATTCCCTTTGGAAATCATCCGTCCATGCACAACCTTGATCTTTCTTCAATAGCTTGAAGATTGGTTCACATGTTATAGTCATATGGGAAATAAGAAATGTAATTCAAACGTCCAAGGAAGCCTCTAACTTGCTTTTCAGTTCTTGGGGCAATCATTTCTTGAATTGCCTTAACTTTATCAGATCAACTTCAATCCATTTTTGGATAACAATGAAACCTAGCAACTTTCCTGAACGAACACCAAAATTACACTTAATTGGATTCAACCAGAGACGATACTTCATCAAATGCTGAAACAATTTCAACAAGTCTTCTATGTGCCCTTCCTCAGTATGAGATTTGGGATCATATCATCAACATATACTTCAATTCCCTTATGCATTAGATTATGGAATGAGGTTGTCATAGCCCTCTGGTACGTTGCCCTAGTGTTCTTCAATCCGAAGGGCATCACTCTGTAACATAATGTTCCCCAGAGTGTGATAAACATTGTTTTTTTCCATGTCCTCAAGAGCCATACTAATTTGATTGTATCCGAGAAATCCGTCCATGAACAAGAAAACTTTGAACTTTGTTATGCTATCAACCAACATATCAATATGTGGCAATGGGAAATCATCTGTCAGACTCACTTTATTTAAATCTCTATAATCAACGCACATGCAGACTTTTCTGTCTTTCTTTGGTATTGGAAAAATATTGGCAATCCATTGAAGGTACACTAATGTTACAAGAAAACTAACATCAATATGCTTCAAAACCTCTTCCTAAATCTTCACTTCCATGTCAGGATGATTTTTTTGCAGCTTATGCTTGACTGGTGAACATTCCGGATTTAGAGGCAAATAATGTTCCACAATATTAGTTTCCAAACCAGGCATGTCTTGGTAAGACCAAGAAAAGATATCCAAATACTCTTTCAGTAACTCAATCAACCTACTCTTCACATCAGGATGAAGCAGTGCTCTAATCTTGACTTCTTTTGGATCTTCCTCTGAACCCAAGTTAATCGTCTCCAGTGACTATTTATACGGCTAAATGGTATTTTCCTCGTGCTCAAGCAACCGTGAAACATCTTCTGGGATTTCACTATATTCTTCTTCTTCAGCCACATACACAGGAAATTCAAAGGTGGGAGAGGGTGCAGGGTGATTGCACTCAATGGGTTTTTTAATTAATCCGCACATATGATTTATGATTGATTTTAGAAACTAACACATGTAACAAGTGATTATGCAGATTTATTTACAATTATTATTTATTTTGAAAGGTTTTTTCTGATTACCATTTTCCAAGAAAAAGCAGAAAATAAAGACACAAGTTAGAAATCAAAACAACTTTTATTAATGATCTTAAAAAACAAAACAAAAGACATAGCCATATAACATCATTACTTTAACCTTGGGAAGAGTGAAAGATTTTTGAAAAGACAGACAAAAAACAAATTACTTAGAAATGTGAAGCGAGAAGGAACATCAAGAATAATTCAATTCTAGATTCTGAATCCATGTGTCACAAAGTTCGACATCTCTTGCTCTGGCTCATCTTCGAGAATAGCATTGACCTTTAGAGTAGTCAGATGGAGATATTCTTCATTATTAAAGATGTCTTGATACTTAATCTAAGCGGACTTCGGCTTTATGACTTCCTTCGTCATGGAGAAACCCAAACCAATCCCATTCTTGTTCACAGGTGGATTAATAACCTGCCCTCACACCTTGTTAGGGCCCTTCTGCACTACTTGTTGCGTATCCTTAAATGAGTTGATGGAATCTTCATTCTTCCTTATATTATCAATAGACAAAGCTTGGAAATGAGTTTCAACAGCGGGTTCATCAACTTATATAATGCAAAAGGAAGAAAAATGAGATATTATAGAGCTTGTTCACCATTCACAATGACTACCTTTCTTTCACGAACAAATTTCAGTTCTGATGCAAGGTTGAAGTAACAGCTCCTGATTCATGGATCCAGGGTCGTCCCAATAAACAACTATAGGCTGTGACAATATTCAGAACCTGCAAGGTGATTTGGAATAAGTGTGGACCTATGTGAATACGTAAATCCACCTCTCCAATGACAAATTTTTTCGAACCATCAAAAGCTTTTACTATAATGGCACTAGGACGCATATGAGTTCCTTGGTACTTAAGCTTCATGAGAGTTCTTCTCGGTATGACATTCAAAGAAGACTATTGTCTATCAACACATTGGACAAAAAGTCATTCTTACAATTCATATATATATATATATATATACAGAGCCAGGTTATGTTTCCTCCCTTCATCAGGAAATTCATCATCATAAAAGCTTAGATTGTTACAAGAAGTAATATTCCCCACAACACCGCTACACTAATCCAGAGACATATCACTTTCAACAAAAGCCTGATCCAGCAACCTCATCAAAGATTCCCGATGAGAAAAAGAGTTCATCAACAAGTCTAAAATGGAAATCTTAGATGGAGTTTGCAACAATTGATCCACAATTTTGTAATCACTCATCTTGATTATTTTTAACAAGTCATCCACATCCTTTTCCAAGGCAGCGCCACTAGATTCTCCTACCACTTTCTTAGGTTCAGTAATATCAACAAACTTCTTACCAGAATTAACATCTCCTCGAAAGGTAGGGGCGAAGACACGACCACTACGAGTTATCCGACTAGCTTCATCAATATTCTCAACATGGGACAAAGGTTAGATATGAATTTCCACACCATCTTCCGTGATAGTTGCATTGTATTTATAAGGCACAACTTTATCTGATTCATATGGAATAGGACCAGGCAGACAAACTACTACAGGAGAAACAACGGGCTTGCTGTGGTACGCAATCTCTACAGGAGCGGGAACACCAAAATATGGCATAATAACATTCACCTCTGCTTCTTCAGCATACTCAGGAATCACAAAATCATTGTCATAAAACATACCTTTGTCAGAAGAGAAGAACTCATCCAAAGAAACATACCCATCATCAGACACGGCCTCATCAGCATAGTCTTCAATTATATTAACTTCATTATCTCTGTTTCCCGTGACTCTGATAGTACCATCATCTAACAACAACTGAATACCTCTTTTTACAACAGAACAACCACGGGAATCCCTACAGCAAATTTGACAGGACCCATAATGATTTACCTCTTGGCCATCCATGTGACAAAATATGGCGTGCAACTGTACCAGATCATCATCCATATAGTTCACAGCGAAAATTCGGAATTCTCCAGGGAAACCTTAAACCATATTCACACATTCTTCATATTCAACCCTTGGTCCGATTGTATGGATAAGTCCTTCATCCATCATTTCTTGAAGATCAACTCCCACTTTATCACATCCATGGACATCCATACTGCAAACACTACAAGCGGCATGGTCATATGTGTAATAGCTGAACTCACAGAGATCAACATGCATCTTCACTAAATCACCTCTGACCAGATTGATATCAAAATTCCGGAAATCCCCATGAATACCAACAACCATATTTATAGCACTTCCACCTCCATGTTTTGGTAATGAATTATCCTTCACATTGGGACCAACATCTTTAAAAGAAAGGAGACTAGATCTTACCATCTTTTGTACTTCAGACTTCAATGCATAGAAGTTTTCAATGTTGTGCCCAGAGGATCCTTAATAAAAAGAACAAGTCTGATCCTCCTTATAATACCATGGTAAAGTTGAGGGTATAGCAAGGGGAGGCCAAGTCTGCACCGATTTATTTTGAATCAAATCCATAAAAAATTCTGCATAACTCATCAAACTGAGATCAAAAGCTTCTCTCTTATGACCTTACCCTTGATTACCTTGTTGAGGTGCTCTCTAATAGGCAACAATAGTAGGAGCTACATTGATGACTGGAATCACAGAAGCATCATGTTATTGATGTTGATGACGTCTTCTTGGAGGTCTAACCCTTATTTCCTCAACAACAACATTTACTTCACTTTATTTCTTCTTAGAAAACCCATATGATGATTTCCTTGTTCCAGTAGAACCTTCATCTTTTGTCAACCGTCCTTCCCTAACAAATTCCTCTAGACAAACACCCATACTTACCATCTTAGTGAAATCACTTTGCGCACTCGGAACCATTCTTTCATAATAAAATGAACCAATGGTTTTAAGGAAGACCTTAGTCATTTCTTGCTCCCCCATTGAGGGTACCAATTGGTCAGCTACCTCGTGCTAACACTGTGCATACTCTTTAAATCATTCTTTATCTTTCTGAGCTATTTATCTCAATTGGTCACAGTCAGGTTCCATAAACATGTTATACTTATACTGTTTCATAAAAGCTTTACCCAAGTCATTGAATATACGGATGTTGCTACTGTCCAATCCCATATACCATTTCAAGGCAATACCGGATAAACTATACGGGAAGAAATGAATAAGAAAGAGTTGGTCATCAGTATGAGTTGATATCCTTATGATATACATCACCAGGTGGTCTCGGGGACAAGAGTTTCCCTTTTACTTCTCAAATTATTGTACTTTAAACTTTGATGGCACCTTCACATTAAAAACTAAGCATAGGTCACTAACATTTTGCCCGAATAACTCTTTCCCTCGGAGAGCCTTTACTTGTTTATGCATTTTATTGAATTGATTCTGAAATCCATCCATTCGGTCATAAAAGCCCAAACTATCACTTAGTGGAGGAGAAGGATGATAAACTTTATCATTAATAACAGGCATAAAATTCACTGTAGGCGGTGCATCACGATGAATCTCATTATTAGCAACAGGAGCAGCATGCACTACAGGAGGTGAAGAAACAACAACAATTTAAACAAATGGAGTAACTTGAGAAGCAGGATTGTAACCTTCTGGCATGAAATTCCAAGGCACTCCCCTAAGGTAACTGTGAGGCATACGATATTGAGTAGCAGTAACTGGAGTAACAAAGATGTGAACTGACATAATCCTGAAATAACGATCAGCCTTGCAGTGAAAGGGATATGTGACCCATGGGGAGTGATACACAACACCAATTCCTTTTCCATAAGCATTTATATCTCCATCAAACACCACATCCATCGGGATTCAGTGTCATGACCTTCCTCAGGAAAAGGTTCATCATAATCTTTTACTTTCCAAACATCACATCATCATAAGGGAAATCATACTTAACAGATTGATAATCGTCAACCAATTGGTGAGCAAGGTACTCTACTAACACACTGCCTTTAATAGTCTTAAGAGTACGAAATTCAATATCATATTCAAACAACAACATGTGCCAACGGACAATTCTTCCAGTAAGAGCCGAATTTTCAAAAATATACTTAATCGAATCCATTTTGGAAATCAACCAAGCAGTGTGATTCAACATATATTGCCACAATCGGTTTTCTGCCCAGGCCAAAGCACAACATTTTTTTTCTAGCATAGAATACCGTGACCCACAGTCAGTGAACTTCTTGCTGAGATGATAAATGGCATACTCTTTTCTTCCTATTTCATCTTGTTGTTCCAAAATACAACCCATGGAACTATCCAACACAATTAAATACATAATCATTGGTTTTCCTTTGATAGGAGGGAGCAATATAGGAGACTCAAGTAGACACTCTTTAATGCTCTCAAATTCCCTTTGGAAATCATCCGTCCATGCACAACCTTGATCTTTCTTCAACAACTTGAAGATTGGTTCACATGTTGTAGTCATATGGGAAATAAGAAATGTAATTCAAACGTCCAAGGAAGCCTCTAACTTACTTTTCAGTTCTTAGGGCAATCATTTCTTGAATTGCCTTAACTTTATCAGATAAACTTCAATCCATTTTTGGATAACAATGAAACCTAGCAACTTTCCTGAACGAACACCAAAAGTACACTTAATTGGATTCAACCAGAGACGATACTTCCTCAAATGCTGAAATAATTTCAACAAGTCTTCTATGTGCCCTTCCTCAGTATGAGATTTGGGATCATATCATCAACATATACTTCAATTTCCTTATGCATCAGATCATGGAATAGGGTTGTCAGAGCCCTCTGGTACGTTGCACTAGTGTTCTTCAACCCGAAGGGCATCACTCTGTAACATAATGTTCCCCAGAGTGTGATAAACATTGTTTTTTTCCATGTCCTCAAGAGCCATACTAATTTGATTGTATCCGAGAAATCCGCCCATGAACAAGAAAACTTTGAACTTTGTTATGCTATCAACCAACATATCAATATGTGGCAATGGGAAATCATCTGTCAGACTCACTTTATTTAAATCTCTATAATCAACGCACATGCAGACTTTTCTGTCTTTCTTTGGTATTGGATAAATATTGGCAATCCATTGAGGGTACACTAATGTTACAAGAAAACTAACATCAATATGCTTCAAAACCTCTTCCTAAATCTTCACTTCCATGTCAGGATGATTTTTTTGCAGCTTATGCTTGACTGGTGAACATTCCGGATTTAGAGGCAAATAATGTTCCACAATATTAGTTTCCAAACCAGGTATGTCTTGGTAAGACCAAGAAAAGATATCCAAATACTCTTTCACTAACTCAATCAACCTACTCTTCACATCAGGATGAAGCAGTGCTCTAATCTTGACTTCTTTTGGATCTTCCTCTGAACCCAAGTTAATCGTCTCCAACGACTCTTTATACGGCTAAATGGTATTTTCCTCGTGCTCAAGCAACCGTGAAACATCTTATGGGATTTCACCATATTCTTCTTCTTAAGCCACATACACAGGATATTCAAAGTTGGGAGAGGGTGCAGGGTCATTGCACTCAATGGGTTTTTTAATTAACCCGCACATATGATTTATGATTGATTTTAGAAACTAACACATGTAACAAGTGATTATGCAGATTTATTTATAGTTATTATTAATTTTGAAAGATTTTTTCTAATTACCATTGTTGTACCCCAAAATTTTCCCTCCCATATTCTTCAAGATTTGTCAAGAATCATCTTCAAAATGGTTCAAGACTTCTCAAAGATTGCACAGTTCAAATGCCTCCTAAGCCAGCTGAAATTAGGGTTTTGGTTCTTTCAAGGAATTTATGGTTTTCAATGGCTCAATCAAGTCCCATAGGCCTATATATATTGTCAAGCATCTACATGTCCAGTTTCAAGACTCACAGGGTCAAATTGCATAGTCAAAAGTCCCATTTGCTTCACAATCAACTGCAGGGGCAAAATGGTCATTTTACAGTCAAAAGTCAAATTTTTTTGTCAACATCTTATTTTGAGCTCACAATCATCATTTGATCAAGTATTGATCATGATTCCTCAAGAATGGCTCAAAAATCATCAAAGATGCAAAAGTTGCTATTTTTGGACAGCAGAAAAGTCAACTGTATCTTGACCAAGGCATAACTTTTTCATGGTTCATCAGAAAAATCCCATCCAATTCTCATTTTTAAGGGGATGACATTTCCTACAACTCATCTTCACATTCCAAGTCCAAGAAATTCTCTCACAAAAAGTTATCAATTTCTACATTATAGGTCAATTTCAAAAGTCAACAAAAATGCACTTTAAGTCAAAGACCATAACTTGAGATTGGTAAATCCAAATGACATGGGACCAAAGGCATTGGTTATAGGACTTCAATACCTTTTCAAAATGTCAAAGAACATGTTCATATAATCAAAATTGAGCAAGATATGCATTGGAGAAGTTGGGAAATTTTTGGGAATTTGTAAAAGTCAACTTTGCTTAAAATACCTTATTTTTGCTAATGGGCCTCAAATTTCTTCTTGAAACTTTATCCAAGGCCTATGCACGACCCATTGAGATTAAATTGAATTATTTTATTATTTTTATTAATTAATTGCATTTTTAATTGATTTTTAATTCATTTAATTAATTTAAATTGTAGGAAATTCAAAGATATGATTTCTCAATCTTTTTGTGAAGCAAAAGTGGTCAACATATGCTGGAGATTTCGTGTGCCAATCAAGGATGTCAAAAACTCCAAATTTAGCAACTTTCTTCAATCAAAAAGATTGAAAAATATTTGATTTTCAATCAAATATTGAAACATCAATGCAATGGATTTTTGGTCAAAGATTTAACCTAAATACAGTCCATTATATATACAGAACCTAACCCTAATGCATTGGACATGAGAATTGATGCAGAAAGCCATAGCCAATATTGAAAAAATCAAAGAAAACTCAAAACTGTTTTCTGTGTTCTAGGGCAAATTAAGGACTTTTGTGGATCCAAATACATTGCTGGAGGTTCCCAGGACGATTTGCAATCAATTTCCAGCTTCATAGCTCCAAGAATCGCTAGTTTCAGAACCATGGTTTACATATTTCTTTCATAATCGTAATTCATTATTCATGCATCATTAATGTAATTTTTTGTGTGTTTTGCATTGCTAGAGCTCCTCTGAAGCTAATGGTACAGGTTAATTGCATTATAATGTCCAGGATCATAAAACGCCATTGATGAATTCTAGGGTTTTTGAGTTCTTGAATTAGGGCTTTCCCATACAGGAAAAATCAGGACCTCTAAGACCCATGGTTGAGACCGTCAGGACGAGACGAATTTAACCCAACCATCGCGCCATATTTATATAGCCTACGGAGCTAATCGTTATTATTCGTGGGTGCAGGTTGTGGGGGTTAAAACCCCCCGCTATTTAACTTTGTTTTACAGGGAATCTGGGGAAGACGAAGGACGTGTTAGCTCCTGATTGGACGATTTAAAATACGCGCGCGATTTTGTTTGTTTCCAGCACATGTGATTATGTTTATATATTATCTTTATTTTTTATTCATATAACAAAGCGTGCAAATTGGTGGAGTGGTTGGCCATGTGTTCAGCAGGCGTTGGGACCTGGGTTCGAATCCCAGGTCCCCCAAATATTTGTTTCTATTTTTCTATACAGAATTACATGCAGGCTTCATGAAAGGCTTCACCATATACCTCCAGCGTTCAGCATGCCATGTGGCCATAATCATGCATCCAAAGGCCAAAAGATGAGGAACACCATGTTCCTGGTCAACCCTGCGCGTGGACAATTCCCCAAGGTCAAAAAGGCTTGTGGTTTACTGGGCTTGAAATTTACAAACACACCTCCTAATGGGCCAACACACCCCCCTGGTTCTCTTTTTATTCTTTTATTCTTTTTCCTTTTTATTTTCTTTTAATAACTATTATTATTATTATTTAATTCACAAATTATTATTTTCCTAATAAATCCAGTAAATATATATATATTATTATTATTATTATTATTATTATTATTATTATTAATCTCACCTTTTAATTATTTTTATAAATAAGATGCTAAAAAATTAACTTAGTTTAATTAGGTAATTTTGACAATTTTTACAATAAATAAAACAAACTTAGAATTAGGGTTTTTCTTTTGACAATTTTAATTCCTTTTATTTTATTTTCATTAAGACCTAAAAAACATAAGAAATATTTTTTTTCTTTTAATTATTCAATTAATTAGTTTTAGGTTTAATATTTAAGTTTATTACAAAAAGGACCAAACTTCTTTCTTTTCTCAAAAAGGGTCAAAACCCTAAGGACGTCCCGATTCAATTTCTTTCGCGCACTATTATTTATTTGATCATATTTATGTATCTGTTTCCGAGGATGTAATAAATAGTTAGGCTTTTATCGCTTTATTTATTTTCTCGCATTTATTTTCCAAAGGGTTATGTTTTTGGCGATGTAAATACCCGACGCCTTGTAATAGCGTAGATTTACTTTCCGCATTTTATTTTCCGCACAACTATTAACTGTTAATTATGCATGCAAGACTTGTCTGAAAAATAAAATCAACCCGTAGCTCACAATGATACATGTGCAAAGATAATATAAACTGAACTTGACACACATGCACATGCCACTCCTAGGGTACGCCTCACTTGGTTGCCTCGAGGTGGTCATTAAGTATATGGTGTTTTAGAGGTCGCCCTCTTGTCTAAAGATCCAGTTGCCTCGAAACGGTTGCCTCGGATAAAAAGGATCTAGGACATTAGGGTTACCGCTAAGGCGTCCTACTATTGCTTTGGTGACCACACATGTCCCTATAATCGAATTGACCCGAATAACTCCAACGACGAT
This sequence comes from Vicia faba, assembly GCA_948472305.1. Taxonomy (NCBI): domain Eukaryota; kingdom Viridiplantae; phylum Streptophyta; class Magnoliopsida; order Fabales; family Fabaceae; genus Vicia; species Vicia faba. Next base: position 836,631,995 of record OX451740.1, read on the forward strand.
GCTACCTACTTCTCAATAGTGGGATAGTACTGTCTAAAGGACTCTTACACAGCCTAATTCCTTAGAGTAGGTAGATTTCTCCTGGGTACTTGCTCTTTCAAAAACAAAAACAACTTTTCGCACCTACACTTTCAAAAAGATTTCAAACAAACACTTCATACACTCTTGAGGACTGATGCAAGAGTTACCTAGAAGTTTTCAAAACAAACTTTTTCAAAACCCACAAACACAAGAAAAGCAAACAATTTTTGAAAACATAGTGAGCAAGTACCTAAGAGCCCGTGGATAACCACGGATAGAAAGGGTGATAACACCTTCCCTTTCTATAATCTACCTCCCGAACCGAGAAACATCTCGAAAAGGAATTTTGCTGTGCTTTTGTCCTTTCCTTGTTGGAGAAAATAAAAGACGGTGGCGACTCTTGCTTACCGCGACATTTCGCGAACCAGCATTCCGAAATAGTCAGTTCTATTTCCACCGATCACAGAACTGGCGACTCTGCTGGGGACCCTAATAAATGAGGTGTACCTTAGGATTAGACCACTCTTGTTTTCAATTGCTTGCTTTGTTTTCTTTAATATTGTGGGCTTGTCTTGGAGTTTCATAGATCCTAACCCGGATCTGGAGGATACCTTTTAGAAGTAGCAACAAACTGTGAGGGAACTGTGCGGGGTATACCGACACGGTTGAAGCAGTTGTTACGTTGATGTGGTACTTTGGTGAGTACCGGTAACCCTTGAGTCAAGTCAAGGAGAGTACGGGGCCGCCGCATGGTGTCGTGAAGCATCAACTGACCTTAGGAACCTTACTTGACCATCCTGGCCTCTTTAGGGGTAGTGAGATGACCGACTCTGGTGCAGTCCGAAGTTGGTAGATACTCGATACTACACTCATTGAGGGTTGTTTTCTTGGAATATTTTGATCGCCAGTTAAGTGGCTAAATCAAAATAATGAACATAGAAAACAATCCAATGATATTGAGCTCCTTAGAACCCGATTACTTTTGATAGGACAGGTTTGAGCCAACCAACTTCAAGAGGGTAGTACCTAAACTTCATGCTGGTCTAAACTCTAAGGGCTGTCTGGTGTGAATTGTGTGCCTTATCATGTTTGCTTTTGTGAATACTTGTGGTGTGTTTTTATCATAACATCATAACATCATAAAGCATCATATGCATTTACTAACCACTTCAAGGGTTCGAATCTTCATCTTTGTTCTTGTTTTGTAGGACATGGAAACTATCCGCAGAAAGACAATTCAGGTCAACCTTGTAAGGACCCCTCCTCAGCTTAAGGAGCTTACATCCAGGATTCCCGAGAACTCTTCCTTCAGTGAAAGGCATGGTAGACTCATCAGCTTGGTCAACACCAACATTGAAGAAGATATGATAAAAGTTCTCTTCCAGTTCTTTGACCCCTTGCACCACTGTTTTACTTTCCCTGATTATCAATTGGTGCCTACTTTGGAAGAGTTTTCTCAACTTCTGAAGATTCCTATCCTTAGTCAACTACCCTACAACGGTACGGAAAAGGAACCAAAACTTGAATATGTTGCTAAAGCATTACGTCTGCAACCATCTGATATCAAGGGGCATTGGGAAATCAGAAGTGGTATCAAAGGATTCTTGGCAAAGTTCCTATTTGAGAAGGCACAAGAATGTTGGAATTCCCTTGACCTACAAGCCTTTGAAGAAGTTGTGGCACTCCTTGTCTATGGGTTGGTGTTGTTCCCGAATCCGAATCAGTTTATAGATATTAATGCTGTCAAGATTTTCATGTCCAGGAATCCCATACCTACGTTGCTTGGGGACATCCTCCACTCATGTTACACTCGAACCATGAGAAAAATAGGTGTTCTCATGAGCTGCACTCCTCTCCTGGCAAGGTGGTTTATTTCGCACCTTCCACAATCAGTTTTGAAGAACGAGCGGGGTTTGAGATGGTCACAACGATTAATGACTCTTACACATGCTGATATACATTGGTGTTCTCGGTCCAGAGAAAGTGTCACTATCATTGATCGTTGCGGAGAGTTTTCTAATGTTCCTTTACTTGGAATTAGAGGAGGCATTACTTACAACCCATGTCTGGCTTTGAGACAGTTTGGATATACTCGGAGGGATGGCCCTCATGACATGTTGATTCCTGACATAGTTTTTGACTTCGACAACGATACGCAAGGACTCCGTCAAAGATTCATCAGAGCTTGGAGGATGCCTAACAAGGTGGATAGTAAGACACTGGGGCACAAGAACTCCATCCCCCTTGAGCCTTATCTCAAGTGGGTACGAGCCCGCTCCCAGAAGCTTGTGATGCCATATACTCACATTCTCCCCGTGATCAAAGAGCCTATTTTGGAAGGAGAGGTGCCCTACACCATTCAACATCCTGACATGCCAACATCTTGGGAAGAAATGCAAAAGAGCTGGATCCAACTCAAGGAAGAGCGGAATTCTCTTGAAACCAGTCTACATGCCAGTGAGAAGAAGGTCTTGGAGATCACCCGCCTACTGCACGAGGAAAAGACTCTCAACACTTACATTGCTCCAAAGAGGATGCGCAGTGTCTTTTGGGATTAAGTATTTTGTAATATTTCGCCCATGAGGCATTGATGTACTAAACAGATTATTTCTTAATATAACGTGTGTTCCTTTTGTGTCTACAACGAATTTGAACTTTCGAACCCTTGAATGCATTGCATAAATAGCATATCATGCATCATGTGCATAACATGTACTCTTTTTTACAGGTCACTCATCTTCTTCGCTGTTTATTTCAGCAATCATCATGTCTTCTGAACCTACTACTGATCAAGCTATCAAGGCCCTTCAGGCCCAGAACGCCCAGTTCCAAGATTTGGTCATGAGCTTAGCCCAGGGGCAACAGGTATTGAAGACTCTGCTTTTGAAGAAGAAGAAGAAGAGGACTGTGTTGTTCAATACCGGGCGCAGATATGGGAATACACTGCAGAATGAGGCTGATCTGGCTACTTCCTCTGTAGGGAAGGATAGTCCCCAAGAGAGAAGGGTTCCTAGTCTCGTGGTCTCCAACAACGAGACGGATTTCAATGATGAACAGTATCCTCCTGCCGAGGACAGGTACAAACAGCTGGAAGACCCCTTAAGTGCCATGGGAGATCCAACACGTGCCTGGGTTGGATTTTGGAGATCTAGGTCTATCTTCTGGGGTGGTGATCCCACACAAGTTCAAGGCGCCTGCCTTTGCAAAGTATGACGGGGCTTCCTGTCCTAAGCTGCATCTCAGATCATATGTAAGGAAGATCCAACCTTACACTGCGGACAAGAATCTATGGATCCATTTCTTCCAGGATAGTCTTTCAGGGACTCAACTCGAATGGTTCTATCAGCTGGATGGAGCCAGTATTCGAAACTGGGAGGACTTGGCTACTACATTTTATAAGCAGTATCAGTATAATTCCGACCTCGCTCCTACGCGTACCCAACTCCAGGGTATGTCACTAGGGACGGGTGAAGGTTTTAAGGAGTATGCGCAGAAGTGGAGAGACCTGGCTGGAAGGGTGCAACCACCTTTGACTGACCGTGAACTCGTTGACATGTTCTTGGGGACCCTGTCTGGTCCGTTCTTTAACCATCTGATTGGGAATTCTTCTGCTGGGTTTACAGATCTGATCTTGACTGGTGAGAGGATAGAAGCTGGTATCAAGTCTGGGAAGATACAAAAAGGTGCCTCTTCAAGTACTAAAAAGAAACCCTTCAAGAAAGAATCTAGTGCTGTTTATGGTTCAAAGAAACAGAATAAACCGGAACGCCGCCAAGCTGTCAACGCGGTGGTAATCTCAAAGCCTGCTGCTGCTCCTCGGCAATATAACCAACCAAGGGGTGAGAGACCCAGAAGGGAGTACACTCGGCTCAGTATGACCCTGTCTCAAATATTGCCGCAATTACTGTCAACCAATCTGGTAACTGTCAAAGAAGCTCCGAAGGTGGTAAACACAACATCTCCAAAGTACAATCCCAACGCCCGCTGCGCTTATCACTCTGACAGCCCGGGGCATACTACGGATGATTGTTGGGCTCTAAGGAATAAGGTTCAGGACCTTATTGATGCTAAAGAGGTCGAGTTCGAGGCACCAGAGAGGCCCAATGTTGTGACTGCTCCCATGCCCAATCATGGAGTAAATGCTATCAGGGTTGAAGGTGACATGGAGGAATCTGAATTTGACAACTGGATCTACCCAACGACCGACGGTGGACCGAACAACTGGACTGCGAAAGACTTCGTACCCATTACTTTTGTCACTCAGTAATGAACTCCTTTGTTTTGAATTTGTAACAAACAATAATTTGAAACTTTATGGCCCGGTGTCTTACCCGGGGCACCGTGGCTTCATTTGTGAGGGCTTATTATTTGTCATTTTCATATATCATGAATAAAAGCATTGGACGTTTTTGCATTTCAAATCTTGCGCTCCTTGTCTTTCTTTATTATATATTTCAAAACAACTATATTTACACACACTCACCTATACAGGTTCCAATCCACTCTGGATCTCACTGGTAGCGACTCTGCTACTGCCAGTTATGACTTTGAAAATCCGATCAACTTAGCCGAAGACGAAGGTGAAGATGATTGCGAAGTGCCTGGTGAGCTTGCAAGACTGCTACTCCAGGAAGAGAGGGTCATTCAGCCACATGAAGAGCCAGTGGAAACGGTAAATCTGGGTACTGAGATAGACAGAAAGGAAGTCAAGATTGGTGCCAATCTGGAGTCTAGTGTGAAACAGCGGTTGATTCAGATGCTGCATGACTATGTGGAAATCTTCGCCTAGTCTTACGAAGATATGCCTGGGTTGGATACTGACATTGTGGTTCATCACTTGCCTACCAAGGAAGAATGCCCTCCGGTAAAACAGAAGGTCCACCGTATGCGTCCAGAGATGTCCGAGAAAATCAAGGCTGAGGTTATGAAACAATTTGATGCCGGGTTTCTAGCAGTGACTTCTTACCCTCAGTGGGTTGCCAATGTGGTTCCAGTGCCGAAGAAAGATGGTAAGGTCAGAATGTGTGTTGATTATAGGGATTTGAACAGGGCGAGCCCCAAGGATGACTTCCCTCTGCCTCATATCGATGTTCTGGTTGACAACACTGCTCAGCATAAGGTATTCTCCTTCATGGATGGGTTCTCTGGATATAATCAAATCAAGATGGCTCCCGAAGACATGGAGAAGACCACTTTCGTCACTCAGTGGGGCACCTTTTGCTACAAGGTCATGCCTTTTGGGTTGAAAAATGCTGGGGAAACTTACCAACGTGCCATGGTTGCTTTGTTTCATGACATGATCCATCATGAAATTGAGGTGTATGTTGATGATATGATTGCAAGGTCCAAAACCGAGGAGGAACACCTTGGCCATCTACAGAAGTTGTTTGACCGGTTGAAGTTGTACAAGCTGAGGTTAAACCCGAACAAGTGTACCTTTGGGGTGAGATCTGGAAAATTGCTAGGCTTCGTCGTGAGCGATAAAGGTATTCAAGTGGACCCTGCCAAGGTGAAAGCCATACAAGATATGCCAGTTCCCAAGACAAAGAAAGAAGTCAGAGGCTTTCTAGGATGGCTGAACTACATTGCCCGATTCATATCACACCTAACTGCTACCTGTGAACCAAGCTTCAAGCTGCTGAAGAAAGATCAAGTAGCACGTTGGAATGATGAATGTCAGGCCGCTTTCGAAAGAATCAAAGAGTATCTCCAAGAGCCACCCATTCTTATGCCACCGGTTGAAGGGAGACCTCTAATCTTATACTTGACAGTACTGGACGACTCAATGGGATGTGTGCTGGGGCAGCATGACGAGTCTGGCCGAAAAGAGCATGCCATTTATTACCTTAGAAAAAAGTTTACCGACTGTGAGACCCGATACTCACTGCTCGAGAAAACTTGCTGCGCTTTGGTATGGGCTGCTCGCCGGCTGAGACAGTATATGTTGACTCACACTACTCTCTTGATTTCCAAAATGGATCCAATCAAGTACATCTTCGAAAATCCTGCCTTGTCCGGAAGAATAGCAAGATGGCAGATGATCTTGACTGAATATGATATCCAGTACACGACTCAAAAAGCAATCAAGGGAAGTGTATTGGCAGACCATTTGGCACACCAAGCAGTGGATGACTACCAGTCCATGAACTTTGAATTTCCAGACGAGAATATCATGGTAGTAACTGATTGTGAAGTACCTGGACCGGATGAAGGACCTGAAGAAGGATCCCGATGGTCTATGCACTTTGACGGAGCCTCAAACGCGTTGGGTAATGGCATTGGTGCTATGATCATATCCCCTAAAGGCTCTCATACTCCACTTACCGCCCGACTATATTTCAAATGCACCAACAATATGGCAGAGTATGAAGCCTGCATCATGGGTCTTCGAGCTGCAATTGACCTAAGGATCAAGTTTCTGAGTGTCTTCGGAGATTCCACTCTCGTGATCAGTCAGATCAAAGGCGAGTGGGATACGAAACACCCAAATCTTATTCCTTACAAGGAGTATGTACTGACGTTGATTCCCCATTTCGAGGAGATAACTTTTGAACACTTCCCAAGAGAGGAGAATCAGTTGGCGGACGCGCTGGCTACGATGTCTTCTATGTTCAAAGTCAAATGGGATAACGAGGCTCCCCGGATCATTATCTAGAAGTTGGATGAACCTGCACATTGCTGTGATCTTGAGGCTGAAGAGGTAACTGAAAAACCCTGGTATCATGAAGTGAAGAGGTACCTTGAAGCTCAAGAATACCCCGAGGGTGCATCCGTTAATGACAAGAAGTTTCTGAGAAGGTTCGCGGAAAAGTTCTTCCTCAGCAATGACATTCTTTACAAGCGAAACCATGATTCGACCTTACTGCGTTGTGTGGATAAGACTGAAGCAGAAAGGATCATGGCAGAGCTGCATGAAGGTACCTTCGGAACCCATTCCAGTGGACACACCATGGCAAAGAAAATCCTACGGGCAGGATATTACTGGTCCACAATGGAAGCTGACTGTTACCAACATTCTCGGACGTGTCATAAATGCCAGATCTATGCTGATAAGGTACACGTTCCTCCAGTTCCTCTGAACGTCTTGACAGCACCTTGGCCTTTTGCAATGTGGGGCATTGATATGATCGGCGAAATCAGACCTACGACATCCAACGGGCATCGCTTCATCCTGGTAGCAATTGATTACTTTACAAAGTGGGTTGAAGCAGCTTCCTATGCTACCGTAACCAAGAACGTCGTGGCACGGTTCATTCGGCACAACCTGATCTGTCGATACGACGTACCAGAGAGGATCATTACGGACAATGGTACCAATCTTAACAACAAGATGATCACTGAGCTCTGCGAGCAATTCAAGATACAACACCACAACTCTTCTCCTTACCGGCCGAAAATGAATGGGGCTGTAGAGGCAGCTTATAAGAATATCAAGAAGATTGTGCAGAAGATGACAGTGACCTACAAAGATTGGCACGAGATGTTACCGTTTGCTCTTCATGGGTACCGTACCTCAGCAAGAACGTCAACAGGGGCAACCCCCTTTTCCTTGGTCTATGGCATGGAGGCAGTCTTACCCATTGAAGTGCAGATACGCTCTCTCCGTATAATGAAGGATGCAGGTTTAAGCGAAGATGACTGGATCCAGACTCGGCTTGATCAATTAAACCTGATTGACGAAAAGAGACTCACTGCTATTTGTCATGGTCAGACGTACCAAAAACGGATGATCAAGGCATTTAACAAGAAAGTCAGACGACAAGAGTATCAAGTTAGGGACCTGGTAATCAAACGCATCATTCTACCTCAAGGTGATCCCAGGGGCAAATGGACCCCTACGTACGAAGGGCCATTTGTTGTTAAGAACATATTCTCAGGAGGTGCAATGATTCTAACCACCATGGATGGTGACGACCTTCCTCACCCCGCCAATGTAGACATAGTAAAAAGATACTACGCATGATAAAAGACCCGCTAGGTTGACACACCTAGGCAAAAATAAGGGCTTCCCGGCGAACCAAAAGGGTTCGGGCAAAAATAAGGGATGAAATGAAAAAATCTGTACACCCGGCAAGTCGAAAACCTGAAAAGGCGGCTTGGGCAAAAATGGGTATCCCGGTGGACTGAAAACCCGAAAGGGAGGTCCAGGAAAAAAATTAGGGATAAGCATAATACTATGTCTCATTGGATCACCTTGCATCCAGACTTCGGAATCAACTATCAGGCTCAGACGGCACCAATCAATCAGCTTCATCTTCATTTAAGCAGCAAAGTGATGAGACGCTTGAAGACATAAAGGCGATAGCAGAGTTGGAACCCAGGGGATTATTTTTCACAAAGCTGTTTTGTTTCCTTTTCACAAAATTGTATAAAATCTATGTTGTTCGGCGGAGTTCTCTTACTAGGACGTCAGCCTCTTGTACATGAACGCATATTCACAGGCAAATTTCAAAATCAATACAAGCTCACTTTTCCAGACAAATTGCCAATTGTTTTTCCTTTATCTATTTTGTTTTGCAAAGAACGTCCAATGTTCATTTTTGATATATGCATTTGACATTAATTGCTGATCATAAATATTTGCATGCGAAACAAAGGACTAATTACAGGTGATATTAGAAACAAGGGTAATAAGAATTGTCTAATCGGTCTAGTTGCTCTGTCCACCAAGGTACCAAGGTAAGTTCGGCTGAAGAATGTAACCAGGATACCTTCACTCTCCACAGATTAAGACAAGACTCAACAATACTCTCCCCAAGCAGAGTTGGTCTCCCATAAGCCTCGAAAAGGCACAGTACCCCTAGCAAGTCAGCGATACTCTCCCCAAGCAGAGTTAGTCTACTGTCGGCCCTAAGGAAGATGGATATCCCCAGAAAATCTCAATATTCCCCAGCAGAGTATACAGATGTTCCTAAGCAAGCATCCCCGGTAGTCTTAATATTCCTCGGCGGAAGTATAAGATTGTTCCTCGGTGGAATACAAACATCCAGTGGAGCCACTTCCCCAGTACAGTTCAAAAAGTTTCCCCAGGAGAGTTGAATCATCCTCCCCAGTAGATTCTGGAAGCTTATCCCCAGTAGATTCTGGAAGCTTATCCCCAGTAGATTCTGGAAGCTTAGCCCCAGTAGATTCTGGAAGCTTATCCCAAGTAGATTCTGGAAGCTTACCCCCAGAAGAGTCTGGAAGCTTATCCCCAGTAGAGTCTGGAAGCTGGTCCCCTACAGAGTGCAAATATCTCTCCCCGACTATGTTCGAAGGTTATTCCCCACCAGAGTCTAACTGGGTTATCATCAGCAAATTGCAACGGAAAGACGTCCTCAACGAAGTTGTTCCTATCCCCAGCGGAGTTCATCAAATTCCCCAACAGAGCTTATCAACGGAATCCCCAGCGGAGTTTATCGTTCAAATCTCAGCAAAGCATCTCTTTCCCACAGAGTAAATCCCCACAGAGTAATCTCTTCACCAAGTTTATTCCCCAACGGAGTCATCCTCTCCTACAGGTTTATTCGTGCAATCAGCTTCGTTCATCATTCCCAACGGAAACGAAGAACTCTACTCTTCAATGTCAGCCCAAGATTTAACTTCCCCGCATTCGTCAAGGATTTATTTTCCCAGACGAAAACACATTCATAAACATTTCACATTTCATATCTCCTATTCATATACATGATAAAGTGCATACGACATGATCTCGTTTCGAGAACATCATGACATCATGCATTTCATACATCATGACATTACATACAACTAATGTTTTGCCTTTTCAGGAAAAGGTCAATCCAAAGATGATTACCATCAACCTTTAGTTCCAGATTCGATACCTGTATCTAGCCAGGAAATATCTGTGAGCGATTGATTGTAGATTCGATACCTGTAACTAGCCAGGAAAGTTATCTACATGAAGAGTTTGAAGATCGACACCTGTAATAGGCCAGGAAATTATCTTTCACTCTCAGGTCAGAGATCTACACCTGTATCCAGCCAGGAAAGCTATCTAGACCAACCTTTTTTAAGTTCCGGATCAACACCTGTATCTAGCCAGGAAATATCTGTGAGCAACTGATTAGAGGTCTACGCCTGTATCCATCCAGGAAAGTTATCTCGATCAACCTTTTGAAGTTCCAGATTCGATACCTGTATCTAGCCAGGGCATATCTGTGAGCAACTGATTAGAGGTCTACGCCTGTATCCAGCCAGGAAAGTTATCTCGATCAACCTTTTGAAATTCCAGATTCGATACTTGTATCTAGCCAGGGCATATCTGTAGACGACGAGTTCCGGATTCGATACCTGTATCTAGCCAGGGCATGTCTGTGAGCGACTGATTAGAGGTCTACACCTGTATCCAGCCAGGAAAGCTATCTCGACCAATCTTCTGAAGTTCCAGATTCGATACCTGTATCTAGCCAGGGCATATCTGTAGACGACTAATTCCAGATTCGATACCTGTATCTAGCCAGGGCATATCTATAGACGACTAATTCCAGATTCGATACCTGTATCTAGCCAGGGCATATCTGTGAGCGATTGATTGTAGATTCGATACCTGTATCTAGCCAGGGCATATCTGCATGAAGAGTTTGAAGATTAACACCTGTAACAGGCCAGGAAACTATCCTTATTTCTCAAGTATGCAAGTTCTCGCTAAGGAATCTCTTACGCGATTGGCACCCCGGATGGCATCTTTAAGCCCATCTCCACAACCATCCATTACATCTCCAAATGGCATCTATAAGCCCATTCCCGACAAGATTCTGTCACATCTCCAGATGGCATCTATAAGCCCATCCTCCTATCCATCATATCTCCAAATGGCATCTGTAAGCCCATTCCCGCCATCACATTGATGATGCCACACTATGCGAGTGCAAATTTCTGGGCACTCTAGTGTTCAATCATCTTCCACCTTCGGATCACGAAAGGCACGCAAGCCAATCTACATCCTCAGGTTTAAGAAGATTGAACAGGGGCAACTGTTGTACCCCAAAATTTGCCCTCCCATATTCTTCAATATTTATCAAGAATCATCTTCAAAATGGTTCAAGACTTCTCAAAGATTGCACAGTTCAAATGCCTCCTAAGCCAGCTAAAATTAGGGTTTTGGTTCTTTCAAGGAATTTAGGGTTTTCAATGGCTCAATCAAGTCCCATATGCCTATATATATTGTCAAGCATCTACATGTCTATTTTCAAGACTCATAGGGTCAAATTGCACAGTCAAAAGTCCCATTTACTTCACAATCAACTACAGGGGCAAAATGGTCATTTTACAGTCAAAAGTCAAAATTTTTGGTCAACATCTTATTTTGAGTTCACAATCATCATTTTATCAAGTCTTGATCATGATTCCTCAAGAATGGCTCAAAAATCATCAAAGATGCAAAAGTTGCTATTTTTGGACAGTAGAAAAGTCAACTGTATCTTGACCAAGGCATAACTTTTTCATGGTTCATCAGAAAAATCCCATCCAATGCTCATTTTTAAGGGGATGACATTTCCTGCAACTAATCTTCACATTCCAAGTCCAAGAAATGCTCTAACAAAAAGTTATCAATTTCTACATTATAGGTCAATTTCAAAAGTCAACAAAAATGCACTTTAAGTCAAAGACCATAACTTGAGATTGGTAAATCCAAATGACATGGGACCAAAGGCATTGGTTAGAGGACTTCAAGACCTTTTCAAAATGTCCAAGAACATGTTCATATGATCAAAATTGATCAAGACATGCATTGGAGAAGTTGGGAAATTGCAAAAGTTAACTTTGCTCAAAATAACTTATTTTTGCTAATGGGCCTCAAATTTCTTCTTGAAACTTTATTCAAGGCCTATGCACGACCCATTGAGATTAAATTGAATTATTTTCTTATTTTTATTAATTAATTGGATTTTTAATTGATTTTTAATTCATTTAATTAATTTAAATTGTAGGAAATTCAAAGATATGATTTCTCAATCTTTTTGTGAAGCAAAAGTGGTCAACATATGCTGGAGATTTCGTGTGCCAATCAAGGATGTCAAAAACTCCAAATTTAGCAACTTTCTTCAATCAAAAAGATTGAAAAATATTTGATTTTCAATCAAATATTGAAACATCAATGCAATGGATTTTTGGTCAAAGATTTAACCTAAATACAGTCCATTATATATACATAACCTAACTCTAATTCATTGGATGTGAGAATTGCTGCAGAAAGCCATAGCCAATATTGAAAAAAATCAAAGAAAACTCAAAACTGTTTTCTGTGTTCTAGGGCAAATTAAGGACTTTTGTGGATCCAAATACATTGCTGGAGGTTCCCAGGATGATTTGCAATCAGTTTCCAGCTTCATAGCTCCAAGAATCGCTAGTTTCAGAACCACGGTTTACATATTTCTTTCATAATCGTAATTCATTATTCATGCATCATTAATGTAATTTTTTGTGTGTTTTGCATTGCTAGAGCTCCTCTGAAGCTAATGGTACAGGTTAATTGCATTATAATGTCCAGGATCATAAAACGCCATTGATGAATTCTAGGGTTTTTGAGTTCTTGAATTAGGGCTTTCCCATACAGGAAAAATCAGGACCTCTAAGACCCATGGTTGAGACCGTCAGGACGAGACGAATTTAACCCAACCATCGCGCCATATTTATATAGCCTAGGGAGCTAATCATTATTATTCGTGGGTGCAGGTTGTGGGGGTTAAAAACCCCCGCTATTTAACTTTGTTTTACAGGGAATCTGGGGAAGACGAAGGACGTGTTAGCTCCTGATTGGATGATTTAAAATACGCGCGCGATTTTGTTTGTTTCCAGCACATGTGATTATGTTTATATATTATCTTTATTTCTTATTCATATAACAAAGCGTGCAAATTGGTGGAGTGGTTGGCCAGGTGTTCAACAGGCGTTTGGACCTGGGTTTGAATCCCAGGTCCCCCAAATATTTGTTTCTATTTTTCTATACAGAATTACATGCAGGCTTCATGAAAGGCTTCACCATATACCTCCAGCATTCAGCATGCCATGTGGCCATAATCATGCATCCAAAGGCCAAAAGATGAGGAACACCATGTTCCTGGTCAACCCTGCGCGTGGACAATTCCCCAAGGTCAAAAAGGCTTGTGGCTTACTGGGCTTGAAAGTTACAAACACACCTCCTAATGTGCCAACACACCCCTTGGTTCTCTTTTTATTCTTTTATTCTTTTATTCTTTTTCCTTTTTATTTTCTTTTAATAACTATTATTATTATTTAATTCACAAATTATTATTTTCCTAATAAATCCAGTAAATATATATATTATTATTATTATTAATCTCAGCTTTTAATTATTTTTGTAAATAAGATGCTAACAAATTAACTTAGTTTAATTAGGTAATTTTGACAATTTTTACAATAAATAAAACAAACTTAGAATTAGGGTTTTTCTTTTGACAATTTTAATTCCTTTTATTTTATTTTCATTAAGACCTAAAAAACATAAGAAATATTTTTTTTCTTTTAATTATTCAATTAATTAGTTTTAGGTTTAATATTTAATTTAATTACAAAAAGGACCAAACTTCTTTCTTTTCTCAAAAAGGGTCAAAACCTTAAGAACGTCCCGATTTAATTTCTTTCGCGCACTATTATTTATTTGATCATATTTATGTATCTGTTTCCGAGGATGTAATAGATAGTTAGGCTTTTATCGCTTTATTTATTTTCTCGCATTTATTTTCCAAAGGGTTATGTTTTTGGCGATGTAAATACCCGACACCTTGTAATAGCGTAGATTTACTTTCCGCATTTTATTTTCCGCACAACTATTAACTGTTAATTATGCATGCAAGACTTGTCTGAAAAATAAAATCAACCCGTAGCTCACAATGATACATGTGCAAAGATAATATAAACTGAACTTGACACACATGCACATGCCACTCCTAGGGTACGCCTCACTTGGTTGCTTCGAGGTGGTCATTAAGTATAGGGTGTTTTAGAGGTCGTCCTCCTGTCTAAAGATCCATTTGCCTCGAAACGGTTGCCTCAGATAAAAAGGATCTAGGACATTAGGGTTACTGCTAAGGCGTCCTACTATTGCTTTGGTGACCACACATGTCCCTATAATCGAATTGACCCGAATAACTCCAACAACGGTGCTACCTACTTCTCAATAGTGGGATAATACTGTCTAAAGGACTCTTACACAGCCTAATTCCTTAGAGTAGGTAGATTTCTCCTGGGTACTTGCTCTTTCAAAAACAAAAACAACTTTTCGCACCTACACTTTCAAAAAGTTTTCAAACAAACACTTCATACACTCTTGAGGACTGATACAAGAGTTACCTAGAAGTTTTCAAAACAAACTTTTTCAAAACCCACAAACACAAGAAAAGCAAACAATTTTTGAAAACATAGTGAGCAAGTACCTAAGAGCCCGTGGATAACCACAGATAGAAAGGTGCTAACACCTTCCCTTTCTATAATCTACCTCCCGAACCGAGAAACATCTCAAAAAGGAATTTTGCTGTGCTTTTGTCCTTTCCTTGTTGGAGAAAATAAAAGACGGTGGCGACTCTAGCTTACCGCGACATTTTGCGTACCAGCATTCCAAAACAGTCAGTTCTATTTCCACCGATCACAACCATTTTCCAAGAAAAAGCAGAAAATAAAGACACAAGTTAGAAATCAAAACAACTTTTATTAATGATCTTAAAAAAAAAACAAAAGACATAGCCATATAACATCATTACTTTAACTTTGGGAAGAGTGAAAGATTTTTGAAAAGACAGACAAAAAACAAATTACTTAGAAATGTGAACGCGAGAAGGAACGTCAAGAATGATCCAATTCTGGATTCTGACTCCATGTGTCACAAAGTTCGACATCTCTTGCTCTGGCTCATCTTCGAGAATAGCATTGACCCTTAGAGTAGTCAGATGGAGATATTCTTCATTATGAAAGATGTCTTGATACTTACTCTAAGTGGACTTCGGCTTTACGACTTCCTTCGTCATGGAGAAACCCAAACCAATCCCATTCTTGTTCAGATGTGGATTAATAACCTGCCCTCACACCTTGTTAGGGCCCTTCTGCACTACTTGTTGCGTATCCTTAAATGAGTTGATGGAATCTTCATTCTTCCTTATATTATCAATAGACAAAGCTTGGAAATGAGTTTCAACAGCGGGTTCATCAACTTATATAATGCAAAAGGAAGAAAAATGAGATATTATAGAGCTTGTTCACCATTCACAATGACTACCTTTCCTTCACGAACAAATTTCAGTTCTGATGCAAGGTTGAAGTAACAGCTCCTGCTTCATGGATCCAGGGTCTTCTCAATAAACAACTATAGGATGTGACAATATTCAGAACCTGGAAGGTGATTTGGAATAAGTGCGGACCTATGTGAATACGTAAATCCACCTCTCCAATGACAAATTTTTTCGAACCATGAAAAGCTTTTATTATAATGCCACTAGGACGTATATGAGTTCCTTGGTACTTAAGCTTCATGAGAGTTCTTCTCGGTATGACATTCAAAGAAGACTATTGTCTATCAACACATTGGACAAAGAGTCATTCTTACAATTCATATATATATATATATATATATATATATATATATATATATATATATATATATATATATATATATATATATATATATATATATATATATATATATATATATATATATATATATATATATATATATATATATATATATATATATATATATATATATATATATATATATATATATATATATATATATATATATATATATATATATATATATATATATATATATATATATATATATATATATATATATATATATATATATATATATATATATATATATATATATATATATATATATATATATATATATGTGCAGAGCCAGGTTATGTTTCCTCCCTTCATTAGGAAATTCATCATCATAAAAGCTCAGATTTTTATAAGAAGTAATATTCCCCACAACACCGCTAAACTGATCCAGAGACATATCACTTTCAACAAAATCCTGATCCAACACCCTCATCAAAGATTCCCGATGAGAAAAAGAGTTCATCAACAAGTCTAAAATGGAAATCTTAGATGGAGTTTGCAACAATTGATCCACAATTTTGTAATCACTCATCTTGATTATTTTTAACAAGTCATCCACATCCTTTTCCAAGGCAGCGCCACTAGATTCTCCTACCACTTTCTTAGGTTCAGTAATCTCAACAACCATCTTACCAGAATTAACATCTCCTAGAAAGGTAGGGGCGAAGGCACGACCACTACGAGTTATCCGACTAGCTTCATCAATATTCTCAACATGGGACAAAGGTTAGATATGAATTTCCACACCATCTTCCGTGATAGTTGCATTGTACTTATAAGGCACAACTTTATCTGATTCATATGGAATAGGACCAGGCTGACAGAAAACTACAGGAGAAACAAAGGGCTTGCTGTGGTACGCAATCTCTACAGGAGCGGGAACACCAAAATATGGCATAATAACATTCACCTCTGCTTATTCAGCATACTCAGGAATCACAGAATCATTGTCATAAAACATACCTTTGTCAGAAGAGAAGAACTCATCCAAAGAAACGTACTCATCATCAGACACGGCCTCATCAGCTTAGTCTTCAATTATATTAACTTCATTATCTCTGTTTCCTTTGACTCTGATAGTACCATCATCTAACAACAATTGAACACCTCTTTTTACAACAGAACAACCACGGGAATCCCTACAACAAATTTGACAGGACCCATAATGATTTACCTCTTGGCCATCCATGTGACAAAATATGGCGTGCAACTACACCAGATCACCATCCATATAGTTCACATCGAAAATTCGGAATTCTCCAGGGAAACCATAAACCATATTCACACATTCTTCATATTCAACCCTTGGTCCGATTATATGGATAAGTCCTTCATCCATCATTTCTTGAAGATCAACTCCCACTTTATCACATCCATGGGCATCCATACTGCAAACACTACAAGCGGCATGGTCATGTGTGTAATAGGTGAACTCACAGAGATCAACATGCATCTTCACTAAATCACCTCTGACCAGATTGATATCAAAATTCCGGAAATCCCCATGAATACCAACAACCATATTTATAGCACTTCCACCTCCATGTTTTGGTAATGAATTATCCTTCACATTGGGACCAACATCTTTAAAAGAAAGGAGACTGGATCTTACCATCTTTTGTACTTCAGAATTCAATGGATAAAAGTTTTCAATGTTGTTCCCAGAGGATCCTTAATGAAAAGAACAAGTCTGATCCTCCTTATAATACCATGGTAAAGTTGAGGGTATAGCAAGGGGAGGCCAAGTCTGCACCAATTTATTTTGAATCAAATCCAGAAAAAATTCTGCATAACTCATCAAAATGAGATCAAAATCTTCTCTCTTCTGACCTTGCCCTTGATTACCTTGTTGAGGTGCTCTCTAATAGGAAACAATAGTCGGAGCTACATTGATGACTGGAATCACAGAAGCAACATATTGTTAATGTTGATGACGTCTTCTCGGAGGTCTAACCCTTCTTTCTTCAACAACAACATTTACTTAACTTTATTTCTTCTTAGAAAACCCATATGATGATTTCCTTGTTCCACTAGAACCTTCATCTTTTGTCAACCGTCCTTCCCTAACAAATTCATCTAGACAAACACCCATACTTATCATCTTAGTGAAATCACTTTGTGCACTCGACACCATTCTTTCATAGTAAAATGAACCAAGGGTTTTAAGGAATACCTTAGTCATTTCTTGCTCCCCCATTGAGGGTACCAATTGGTCAGCTACCTCGTGCTAACGCTGTGCATACTCTTTAAATAATTCTTTATCTTTCTGAGCCATTGCTCTCAATTGGTCACAGTCAGGTTCCATAAACATGTTGTACTTATACTATTTCATAAAAGCTTTACCCAAGTCATTGAATATACGGATGTTGCTACTGTCCAATCCCATATACCATTTCAAGGAATACCGGATAAACTATACGGGAAGAAATGAATAAGAAAGAGTTGGTCATCAGTATGAGTTGATATCCTTATGATATACATCACCAGGTGGTCTCGGGGACAAGAGTTTCCCTTTTACTTCTCAAATTATGGTACCTTAAACTTTGATGGCACCTTCACATTAGAAACAAACAGAGGTCACTAACACTTTGCCCAAATAACTCTTTCCCTCGGAGAGCCTTTACTTGTTTATGCATTTTATTAAATTGATTCTGAAAGCCATCCATTCGGTCATAAAAGCCCAAACTATCACTTAGTGGAGGAGAAGGATGATAAACTTTATCATTAATAACATGCATAAAATTCACTGTAGGAGGTGCATCACGATGAATCTCATTATTAGCAACAGGAGCAACATGCACTACATGAGGTGAAGAAACAACAACAATTTAAACAAATGGAGCAACTTGAGAAGCAGGATTGTAACCTTCTGGCATGAAATTCCAAGGCACTCCCCCAAGGTAACCGTGAGGCATACGATATTGAGTAGCAATAACTGGAGTAACAGAGATGGGAACTGACATAATCTCTGAAATAATGATCGTCTACTGTAGTTTAGTAGCATGAGGAGACAGAAGAGGAGGATGTGGTGGCTATTTGTGAACTGCCACCAATGAATCTACCAAAGTAATCATATTGACCATACCGGCTCTCAAAGTAGTAACTTCTTTGTGCAACTCACGATTGTCTTGTTCAAGATTTTCCATCTTCTTTCTAGAATTAGCCCGAGCATTGTAGCAATGAGTCAACTTGCTGACTGAATGAAGTATGAATAAATAAGTAAGACACTTGTGAATGAACATGAATGCAAAACTATATGCAAAATGATGCATGATGTAATACAGTGGGAGAACTAACTTGGTTGTTTTGTATTTGATCGCAATTGTCGCGGATAACAAAGTTCGACACCGACTTTTCTTTTATCCAATAAGGAAAGGGTGAAAAGAACAGGAAAGACCTTTAGGGATGTTTTCTTGAGTTCGGGGCGTAGGTTATGAAAAGGGAAGGTATTATCAACCTTTTCATCGATAGTTATCTACGGGCTTTTAGTTTCTTTCTAGATCACTTGCTTTTGTTTGAAAATGTGCTTTATGGTGTGGGGTTGAAAATATTTTGAAAACGTCTTTGTAATGATTCTCGTCTCTATAAGAATGTGTACAAAGTGTTGGTTTTGAAAATAGTTCAAAGAGCTGTTTGTTGCGGAAGATATTTTTTGAAAGTGATTTTGAAAACCGCCTTTGTAATAATTCTCGTCTCTATAAGAATCCATACAAAGTGTTTTGACTTTTGAAAATATTTCAATTGAAAGTGTTGGTGTGAAAATGGTTTTTCAGTTGTGAGCAAGCAATCAACTACGACCATCCTACCTACTCAAAAGGTATTTATTCTTTTCCTCCTCCTTTAGATGTTGCTATCTTACCATTGATTAATAAGAAGCCCCATCGTTGGATGTGAAAGGGAGGGCATGGGTCATTTATATAGTCATAGAAGGAAACTTATGAGACGTTTTAGCAATTTTCGTTAGGGACTAGATCGTTTATCGAAGGAAACATCGAGGGATATCGAGGGACTACGATCTTTTTATCGAAGGTCTTTGCTAAAACGCCCATATTCGAGGGATATGAATATTTTCTAAGGCAACAAGTGAGATTACCCTAGAGGTGCATGTGTGTGATTAGTGTGTTTGATTGCATGCATTTAGTCTTGAATTTGGGTTATCTACTTGTTGATTTTAACTCTTGACATACACAACCTAATTACTAGCATTTTATGAAAGCAATAAAAATGCGGAAAATAAATGTCCCACACTATTACATATTTTGTGGGATGGGGTATACATATTTACACATGGGGTTTAAAAAGCAATAAAAATCCTAATTATTACAACCGTATTGAATAGCAAGAAAATGTAAATATATAGAAAATATAAAGACAAAACTAGTGTAAAAGAGAGAAAGAAAAAACATCATGGATCGAAGGATGTATCTTTCGATTTCCACATTTTTTCCTTCTTTCGATTGTGGCCTGCAACTAGTGTTGCATCCTTCGATTCATACTCCCCGTCCTTTCCTTTGGGCCAGCAAATCAATGTGTCTCGAAGCACACCCTTTGATTCACACACCCTCTTTTCTGTTTTCTTTTGTTTGGGACATGATAACAGTATGAGTCAAAGCCATGCTAATATCGCCTGTACAGGTTAGTCTCTAACATATATTTGGACAAGAAAAGCAGACAAACGAAAGGATAACAATGAGAAATAAGAAAAAGGTTATTTACATGCTTGAAACAAAAGGGTTAAAGTCAGGAAGACTTACCTTGATTCTGAAGTTGGTGCTTCTAGACCTTGAGTGATTTCCCTGGATGCTCATTGATTCGAAGGGAGAGAAACAAGTCTTGTGTTTCTTTGACTGAATTCAAAAGCCAAGAAAAGTAGAGTTGTGTTTCTGTGATTCTGAGTTCGAAGGAAAAGAAACAAGTGTTGTGTTTCTTTAGTTCTGGATTCTAAAGAACAGAAGCAAAGGTGTGGTCTTTTGATTCTGGGTTTAGTAGTGTGTTAAGTGTCTTGATGATTTTTTTACACTACCAAAGTTTCTCCAGTTACCAAAATGCCACCCTTTAGATGTGTGATGGAACCTCTTATTTATAGATGAGTTTGGCTGAGGTTTGGGAGGGAAAACAAATGAGATTTGAACAAATTGGGTATGCTGTTTTTGTAGCTTTCGAGATGCAATTTTCGTATGCTAATTTGGTGCTAATATGGGAGCAGCATTGCAGGACTGCTTTGCAATGGTGCAATGCCACCCTTTAGATGTGTGATGGAACCTCTTATTTATAGATGAGTTTGGCTGAGGTTTGGGAGGGAAAAAAAATGAGATTTGAACAAATTGGGTATGTTGTTTTTGTAGCTTTTGAGATGCAATTTTCGTATGCTAATTTGGTGCAAATATGGGAGCAGCATTGCAGGAATGCTTTGCAGGAATTTTGGTGTGTTGTGGCTAGTGCAGAAGGCTTGTACTTGCAAGCACAAGCATCTTGAATACTTCACCCTTCCTTTTTGACCACATAGGTTCAACCTTCGACCAGACTCCTCTTCAGACAACAATATTTGTTCCCAATCAATATGTGCCCTTTGAATGGGCCCTATGTATGTCCTTTGAATGGGCCACCAAAGTATGTCCTTCGAATGGGACACCCGAGTATGTCTTTCAAATCCATCAATGCATGTCCTTCGCATGGGACACCCATGTACGTCCAATAATGCATGTTCTTCGAATGGGAAACCAATGGTGTGTCATAGTGTAGAAACTATGTGTGTTGAAGGTTTTTAAAGGTGGAATCGAAGCAAGTTGTTTCAATGGGACATATTATCCATTCGAAGTTAGTATAAAAATAGCCAATGCCCTGTGGTGTTAGCATGAGGGAAGTTCCTGCCTTGTGAAGCAAGCAGGAAAGAGGCCCTTGCTTCCTGAATCGAAATAAACACTGTAAGAGGCCATTGCTTTGTGAATCAAAGCAAACATGTAATGGATCATTGCTCAATTGAAGCATGCATGCAGGAGGCCACTTTCTTTGTGGGAGCTAGTATTAAAGGAAGCCATTACCTTATGCATTAAAGGCAAGCACAGAGGAAGCCATTTCCTTGTGGGTCGAAAGCAAGCATAGATGAGGCACTTGTCTTGTAGATCAAAATCAGGCATGAAGGATGAACTTGCCTTGCAGACAAGAAGGAAGTACTGCTTGTGAATCGAAACAAGCATGCAGGAGGCTAATGCTTGTGATTCGATGGATGTATGTAGGAGGCTACTGCTTGTGAATCGAAGGATGTATGTAGAAGGCTACTACTTGTGAATTGAAGGATGCATGTAGAAGTCCACTACTTAAATGAAGCTTGTGGACCAAAACTCGCTCAAAGGGGACCAGATGTTCAATTGAAACCCCTGAACCAAACTTGCTCGAAGGAAGCCAGATGCCTAATAGAAGCTTAAGAATCAAGCCTACTCGAAGGAAGCTAGATGCCTAATCGAAGCTTTAGAATCAAGCCTGCTCGAAGGAGGATAAATGACTAATAGAAGCTTAAGAATTAAAGCAAACTTGCTCTTTTCAATTTGATGCTTGAGAGCCCATTATGACTCATGGAAACTTGTGCAGTCTTGACTCAGTAGAAAATTTGTGAGAAAAATATTTGACAAATGAGAGGGCAAATTTTAGGGTACAACAACTGCCCCTGTTCCATCTTCTTAAACCTGAAAAGTGAGTATGGCACATTGCCATTCGTATCTTGAAGGTAGAATATATGATTGAACACTAGAGTGCCAAAAATTTGCACTCAATGATGTTGTAGTTGATTGTGTGGTGAATGGGCTTAAATATGCCATTTTGGAGAGGTGATGAAGAGTTGTCGGAGATGGGCTTACAGATGCCATCCAAAGATGATTGTTGATAGAAATTAGACTAAGTCTAAGCTTGACTGTATCTTGAAGAATGCTTTTCAGAATGAAGTGCTGAAGGGGAAATGAATTTCAGAACTCCTCTGAAGGAAATGCTCACCAGAACTCGGTCTATGGGGAAAATGCTTTTCAGGATTCCGTATCTGAATGGGAAAAGCTTTTCAGAATAAAGCGCTGAAGGAGATGCTTTTCAGAATGAAGTGCTGAAGGGGAAATGCATTTCATAACTCCTCTGAAGGAAATGCTCTGCAGAACTCGGTCTCTGGGGAAAATTCTTTTCAAGATTCCGTATCTGAAGGGGAAATACTTTTCAGAATGAAGCGCTGAAGGAGATGCTTTTCAGAATAAAACTTCTGAAGGAGATGCTTTTCAGAATGAAGTGCTGAAGGCGAAATGCGTTTCAGAACTCCTCTGAAGGAAATGCTCGCCATGTAGATAGTTGTCCTATATTGTTTCGGGAATTGATCTACTATCAATTTTTTCACAGATAGTTGTCCTGTCTTGTTTCAGGTATTAATCTGGAACTTGCTTTTTGTTGGTCATAGAGATAGTTGCCCTGTCTTGTTTCCGGAATTAATCTCTAAATTATTTGAGAAAGAAAGATAGTTTCCCCGGTTTGTTTCGGGAGTTAATCTTCAATCAGTTCATGTAGATAGTCGTCCTGTCTTGTTTCGGGAATTGATCTACAATTAATTTTTTCACAGATAGTTTTCCTGTCTTGTTTTAGGTATTGTGATGCGGTGGGAGAACTGACTTGAGGTTTTGCGTTTGTATTCGCAAATGTTGAGGTTAGCAAGAGTCGCCACCGACTTTTCTTTTATCCAAAAGGAAAGGTGAAAAAGTACATGAAAGAACTTTAGAGATGTTTTCTTGAGTTCAGGGGGTAGATTATGAAAAGGGAAGGTGTTAGCACCCTTTTCATCCATGGTTTTCCATAGGCTCTTAGTTACTTACTAGATCACTTGCTTTAGTTTGAAAATATGCTTCGTGTGGTTTTTGAAAGTATTTTGAAAAGACGCCATCGTTTAGGCAAACTTTTGTAATGATTCTCGTTCGTAAGAATGTATACAAAGGTGTTGAGCTTTTGAAAATATTTCACGTTTGGAAAGTGTTTTGAAAGTGTTTTGAAACTGTGTGTGATTGTTTTTTTTTTGAAAATAGCAAGGATGTTTGTTTTGAAATTGAGCAAGTAATTAGGAGAAATCTACCTACTCAAAAGGTCTTAGGTGTTATTTTCCTCCTCCTTTAAACGTTGCTATCTTACCATCGTTTTGGTAAGAAGCCCCATCGTTGGATGTGAAGGGACGTGCGTTGGGTCATCGTATAACCATGATAGCAATGTTGTAAGATGACTTAGCATTTTTTAGGGACTAAGATCATTTTGAAAGGCAACTTTGATAGCGTCATCGAGGGACTATGATCTGGTATTTTTCTGATTTTTGTTTGTGCTAAGACATCCCACATGCATAACATGGCCATTTTTCTAAGGTAACAAGTGGAATAACCCTAGGGGTGCTAGTGTGCAAGTGTATTAGATTTCATGCATAATTTTTGTCTTGAATTAGGGTTTTCTAACATTGGTTTTAGTCTTTCCATAGACACCCTAATTATTAACAATATATGAAAGCAATAAAAGTGCAGAAATGTAAAGTCCTACGCTATTACAATATTTAGGGGGATGGGGTGTACAAATTTATGAATGGGGATTTGAAAATTAAATCCTAAGTTACGATTACAACCATATTGAAATGGATAAGAATGTACAGGAAATGTAAAATGCTTATTTATTTAAGAAAAGAAATAAGTTTTGTTTAAGAAAATATTTTTGGTCTTTTTGTGTTGAAAGGAATAAAATATGATATGTGAGTATGAAATATTTTTTGGTATTTATGATTAATGAAAAATAAAAGTGATGGCAAAAAATAAATAATAAAAGGAAAGAAAACAGAATCACCGCAAATGGTGAAACAAAAGAGGTCAGAAGTTCTGACTCTGATGTGCTGCACGAACAGAAACAACGTTAGTAGAAATATGGAAGTTCAGAAGTTCTGGATCTTCTGAGAATTCAGAAGTTTTCAGAAGTTCTGATGCAACTGAGAAAACGTTGCCTCTATTCTCCGTGCTAGTCAGAACATCTGCAACTTAGTCATTTCTTAACAGAACAGAAGTTGCACACATAACAATTATGACAAGTTTCATAATATTTTAGAAACAAGAGATATCAGAGACACAAATCAGAAACATGAATTTTCTAATCCTAATTCCGAGTCCTAATTTCTTTATGAAACTCTGAACTGAAATTCCTTCTACTTAGGCAAACAGATGCATGAAATCTCAGAATATGTACATTATCAGAATCAGAATATCTACATTGTGTTAAAATATGCAAAATCAGACAATGCCTAAATAATATGATGAGAGTCAGCAAAAAGCTTACCTTGCAGCTGGAAAATACTCTGGGAGCTGGAACCTGGTTCTGACCACTTGTGGTATTCTAAACAGCTTCCTCACGTGTTCAGCAGGCTGGAAAATTTCAATTGGGCTGTAAATGATTAGAAAATTCTGGAACAACCAAGGGATAAAGTTTTGACGCTTTGAGGTGGATATTGATGGAGAGGGTATTACAGTTTGTTACATAAGTTAGGATGGCTTATGAATATATATCAGAAACTGTATGGGTGGTTTTGGTCAAAAAAACACTTGAGGAAAAATGGAGTTTTAATGCAAGAATCAAATGCTAAGGTTTTGTATTTTTGTGTTTATAGTTTTTTGGACTCTTGGAATTTTTGCAGGGGGGTTCAAGGCTTTTCTTTATCAAGTTTTTCACTTCTTTCTCAAAATTTCCGACCTCTTTTCAATGGCCAATGGAGTTCTATTTATAGGCAAAGGTTTTGTAGTTTGGAGATGTCAAGTGGCACCAACATCATATGCTAGACGCTGACTTACTCTTGAAGTAAGCTTAAACCAGCATGGTTCAATGCACAAAGTAGGATGGTTAGCAGTGCCTAAGCTGGACTTGTCAACATGAATTAAGGAAAAGTAGAAGCAGCGCATGGGCTTAGCATACTTTTGCACAAAAGTTTGCTTTCCCAAGACCGTAGGAGTACACGTGGGGGAAATCCCTTGGATAAAGACTCAAAAGTGGTTGTGAGCATTAAATGAGCATTAAATGATGATGAGATTTATCAAATCAGAAATCCTGCCATGTGAAACTCTGCATCATTGCTTAATTCTAGATTAGAAGTTCTGCTTCAGCGTAGCATCCAATTTTCTGACCCTCTTATCTTCTGGTTCCAGCACGTTCTGACGAAGCTTTCAGACTTTCTAGAAAGCTTGCAGCATGCTTCTTAACCTTCTTTGAATTACCCTGTAAAACTCTGACTGAACCTTTGTGAAAACTTGCTCAAAAGTTCTGACCAAACTTTGTCTTGAGAATATCCAGAATTTGCTGAGTATTATGGTGATAATCTGGTCAGAAGTTTTGAAATTGTCATATTTCTTAAACACTTAGAAAAATTTCTAAGTATTTAGAATTTGACTTTTCCAAAGTAAAATTTGACTTTTGAGTTCCTTGATGAAACAAACTTTATATTCCAACATGTCTTGATCAAATATGATTTTTGAGATTTGATTTTGACCAAAAGTCAAAGTTAGACTTCTCAATGTGCAAATGACCATTTTGCCCTTGTGAATGATTTGCTTGGAAAAATTGATAATTCAAGGCCTGGAAACTTGATAGAAGCAAATCTGGGATCCAGGGTGATACCTTGTGAAATGAGAGGGCAAATTTGGGGTACAACAGCTGACCCTGTTCAAACTTCTTGAACCTGAAGAGTTAGATTGACGGATCCGCCATTCATGACTTGAAGGTGAAAGATGATTGAACACTAGAGGGCCCAGAAATTTTCACTCGAAGATGGATGGTGAATGGGCTTATAGATGCTATTTGGAGGAATGTTGGTAAATGCTGGAAGAAGTATCATCACAAATCTCTTGTTGATTTATACTAAAACTTGATGTTTTACCTGTGAGAAAAGAGTTAGCAAAATCCAGATACTTGCATGATGTTCACCAGATGTGATATTATGCTAAATGCATATGGTATGTACATGCTATGATGTATGAATGTGAGGTATGTGTTTCCGTCTGGAAAAATAAATCCCTGACTATTGCTGAGGAAATTCTGGGAGGTTGAATCCCTGATTGCCTGTTGGAGATGAAGAATATCCATATCTTTAAATTTTGTTGAAAGGATGCTTTTGCTGGGGAACATCACTCAAATGCCAGCTGTTATCTGGTCGGATCCAGGCTTCACAGTTGCTAAGGATGAAGTAGTCGACTACTATATTGTTGGATCCAGGTTTCACGGCAACTTACTGGAGGAAGAGATGAATAATTGTTATCTGGTCGGATCCAGGCTTTGAAGAAAATTCCTTGAAGTTGAATAGTTATTTGGTCGGATCCAGGCTTGACAACAACTTGCTGGGGATACAAAAGTTAACTGTTATCTGGTAGGATCCAGGTTTCGTAGTAACTTGAAATGGTAACTACTATCCGGTCGGATCCAGGCTTCGCAGTAAATTCCTGAAATTGAATAGTTATCTGGTTGGATCCAGGCTTCATGTTTTTGGCAAGCTGTACTATTATCTGGTCGAGTCCAAGCTTCATAGCGTCTTTCTGGGGATCATAGTTAATTGTTATCTAGTCGGGCTCCAGGTTTCACGATTAATTGTTTGAAAAACTGTTATCTGGTCGGGTCCAGGCTTTGCAGATTTCTTTGATGAGGTCAATTTTCATCTGGTCGGGTCCAGGCTTCACAATAAATTGTTTAGGGATTTAGTTGTTATCTGGTCAGTTTCCAGGTTTCACAATGAATCTCTGAGGATGATTGCTGTCTGGTCGGGTCCAAGTTTCGCAATAAATCATTGGAGAAGATGGAAATGAAAACTTATATCTGGTCGGGTACAAGTTTCTCAGCAATTTGTTGGGGATATGGAGGCAACTAAACTGGGGTAAATAAGTTAAACCTTGGTCAGATTGAGTTCAGGTTCTTCTATATATTTGAAGATTTAAGCTATTATCTGGTCGGGTCCATGTTTCATAGCATTTTGAAATTACGATCAACTATTATCCGGTCGGGTCCAGGCTTCATTAATTGAAGAAGTCAAATTGTTTATCTGGTCGGGTATAGGCTTCAGTAATAACTTGAAAATTATGCTAATATCTGGTCAGATCCAGGCTTCATAACATCTTGGAATTGAGATCAATTGTTATCTGGTCGGATCCAGGTTTCAGATACTCAAACTGTTATCTGGTCGGGTCCAGGTTTCAGTAATTGAAGAAGTCAAAATGTTTATCTCGTCGGGTCCAGGCTTCAATAATAACTTGAAAATTGTGCTAATATCTGGTCGGATCCAGGCTTCATAGCATCTTTTGGAAATAATAAAGGCTTTGTTGACAGCTTTACTGGGGATTAGGGGTTGTGGCCTTGTGATTTGCAGTAATTTGAAAGGGAAATTCAAAATGGAGAGTATAGACTCAGTCGGGTAAGGCAGACTCAACTTGGGGAAGATACACCTAACTGGGGATGATGGGCTCATCTGGTGAGGATAGATTCTGTATGGAGATAATAGCCTTGGTTGGAGAAGATATACCCAGCTGAGGAAGATAGACTCAACTGGGCAATTTGGACTCAACTAGGGATGATGGGCTCAAATGGGAGATAATGGCCTTGGTTGGAGAAGATATACTCAGCTGGGGAAGATAGGCTCAGCCGGGCAATTCGTGGTGTCTTGATTGTTGCATGTTGAGAAATTTGCACTTGGCTGGGGAAATAACTCTGTTGGGGAAATAAACCTTGTTTGATGAAGTGAATTTCCTTTAGGAAGAGATCCCTGAGGCTTTAATCTGTAAAAAAAATGACTCAATTGGGGAGAAAGCGACCAAGAAGTCGAGACTTTAGTCAGGGCTTATCCCATGCAAAGATATATTACGGGTAACTTCGTTGTGGAAAAGGTTTATCGTAGCCGTCCTTGTGGGGATAATGATGATGAGATAACTCTGTGGGGCTATTTCATATACATTAAAGAGATGCTTACTGCTACTGTGCGCTGATGCTCTGTTGTTGATGTTGCTACTTAGCAGGACACATGTGCCAAATAGTTTTAACTATGTTCATATGCATATGTTCATTCAATTTTAGTCATTGGACAAATTTGCATTCGAAACAAAGACAACAAATTTTTCACTTCAAAGTGTATTTGTATTGATATTTTGCCCATGAATAGGCGTTTTTTGTACATAGAGACGGAGATCCTAGTAAGAGGAAATCGTCAAAAAGGAAAACAAAATTGAGAATGAAAACAAATAGCCATGTGAAATGGTCTCATTGCCTTCCAGCTCTACTATTGCCCCAATGTCTTCGAACGTCCCTTGCCGTTGATCAAAATTGATTGGATTGATCCTGGCCCATTTGAACTTGGACCTTGGTGATAGAATTGACTGCGTTGACTCCACGGGACATATTCGTACGCTTTTAATCCTTAATTTTTGCTTGGCCCGCCCTTTTGGCTTTTCGGCCCACCAGGATACCAATTTTGCCCGGGTCTCCCTTTCGGGTTTTCAACTCGCCGGGTGTATAATATTTTGCATATATCCCTAATTTTTGTCCAAACCTTTTGGTTTGCCGGGATGCCCTTATTTTGCTTAGGTGTGTCAACCTAACGGGTCTCTTATGCGTAGTATTTTTTTTAACTATGTCCGTGTTTATAGGATGTGGGAAATTCCCACCATCCATGGTAGCCAACATCATGGCACCGCCAGAGAAATCTCTCTTGACAACAAATGGCCCTTCATAGGTGGGAGTCCATTTTCCTCTGGGGTCATCTTGTGGTCAAATGATGCGTTTTATCACCAAGTCACCAACTTGATATACTCGAGGCTTGACCTTTTTGTTGAAAGCCTTGATCATTCGTTTTTGATACGTCTGACCATGGAAAATAACAGCTAATCATTTTTCATCAATCAAGTTCAGTTGATCTAATCTCGTTTGAATCCAATCGTCTTCGCCTAGGCCTGCCTCAATCATAATTCTCAGCGAGGGAATTTGGACTTCCACTGACAAAAAAACTTCTATACCATAGACTAGAGAGAAGGGAGTTGCCCCAGTTGATGTTCTAGCTGAAGTACAGTAGCCATGTAGAGAAAACGGCAACATCTCATGGAAATCCTTATAGGTTACTACCATTTTCTGCATGATCTTCTTGATATTTTTGTTGTCCGCTTTGACTGCGCCATTCATTTTCGGTCTATACGGAGAAGAATTTTGATGCTTGATCTTAAACTGAGTGCACAACTCCTTGATCATAACATTGTTGAGGTTAGTCCCATTGTCGGTGATAATCCTTTCGGGGATACCATAATGGCAGATGAGGTTGTGTCTGATGAATCTGGCTACCACATTCTTGGTGACTGAGGCAAACGAGGCGGCTTCGACCCATTTGGTAAAATAGTCGATAGCAACAAGAATGAAGCGATGTCCATTGGAGGTGGTAGGTTTGATCTCTCTGATCATGTCAATTCCCCACATTGCAAATGGCCAGGGAGCGGTCAGGACATTCAGAGGAATATGAGGCACATGGACCTTGTCAGCGTAGATTTCACATTTGTGACAAGTCCTTGAATATTGATGGCAATCAGTCTCCATCGTTGACCAGTAGTAACCTGCTCTTAAGATTTTCTTACCCATCGTATGTCCACTTGAGTGAGTACCAAAAAGACCATTGTGCATATATTCCATAATCTCCTATGCCTCCTTCTTGTCCACACATCGGAGTAGAGTTGAATCATGGTTGCGCTTGTATAATATCCCGTTACTTAGGAAGAATTTGGCTGCAAATCTTTGTAAGAACTTTCTGTCATTGATAGATGCCCCTTCTGGATATTCTTGTGCTTCAAGGTATCTCGTTACCTCATGGTACCATGGTTTTTCTGCATCGATGTCGAGCTCATAGCAATGTGCATGCTCATAGAATCTTTCAATTGTTATCATAGGGGCTTTATTATCCCATCTGACTTTGAGCATTGAAGACATGGTTGCCAAAGCGTCAGCCAACTGGTTTTCTTCCATAGGGAAGTGCTCAAAAGTGATCTCTTCGAAGTAAGGAATCAGGGATAGTACAAATTCCCTGTAAGGGATACAATTAGGGTGTTTAGTGTCCCAATATCCTTTTACTTGGCTGATTACCAGGGCGGAGTCCCCAAACAAATTCAAATACTTGATCCTTAAGTCAATAGCAGCTTTCAGACCTAAGATGCATGCTTCGTACTCGGCCATGTTGTTTGTGCAATCGAAACATAGTCTGGAAGTGAAAGGAATGTGGCAACCTTCAGGAGAGATGATCACAACACAAATTCCGTTACGTAAGGCGTTGGAAGCCCCATCGTATACCATAGTCCATCAGGATCCTTGTTCAGGTCCATCATACGGTCTAAGTTTTGCACAGTCGGTTACCAGCATGATGTTCTCATTAGGGAAGTCGAAGTTCATTAACTGATAATCATCCACAGCTTGATGGGCCAAATGATCTGCTAGTACACTTCCTTTGATGGCTTTTTGAGTTGTGTATTAAATGTCGTACTCAGTCAAGATCATTTTCCATCTGGCTATTCGTCCGGAAAGGGCAGGTTTCTCGAAGATGTACTTGATTGGGACCATCTTGGAAATCAACAGAGTGGTATGAGTCAACATATACTATCTTAGCCGGCGAGCAGCCCATGCCAGAGCGCAACAAGTTCTCTCGAGCAGTGAATATTTGGCTTATCAGTCGGTAAACTTTTTGGTCAGGTAATAAATAGCATGCTCTTTTCGGCCAGACTCGTCATGTTGGCCCAAAACACACCCCTTAGAATTCTCTAGTATTGTCAAGTACATGATCAAGGGTCTTCCTTCAACTCGAGGCATGAGAATGAGAGGTTCTTGTAGGTATTCTTTGATTTTGTCAAAAGCAATCTGGCATTCATCGTTCCACCTGACTACCTGATCTTTCTTTAAGAGTTTGAAGAGTGGCTCACAAGTAGAAACTAAGTGTGATATGAAACGGGAAATGTAATTGAGACGACCCAAGAATCCTCTGACCTCTTTTTCAGAATGGGGGACTGGCATTTCTTGGATGGCCTTTACCTTGGCAGGATCAACTTCAATGCCTTTATTGCTGACAACAAAACCTAGAAGCTTTCTAGAGCGTACTCCATATGTGCACTTGTTAGGGTTTAACCTCAGCTTATACCTCTTCAGTCTCTCGAATAGTTTGTGCAGGTGGTCGAGATGTTCTTCTTCGGTTTGTGATATGGAAATCATATCATCCACATATACCTCTATCTCATGATGGATCATGTCATGAAATAAGGCAACCATAGCCCTTTGATATGTTGCCCCTTCATTCTTTAATCCAAACGACATGACCTTGTAGCAGAAGGTGCCCCATTGCATAATGAAAGTAGTCTTTTCCATATCTTCGGGAGCCATCTTTATTTTATTATAGCCTGAGAAGCCATCCATGAATGAGAAGACCTTATGCTGAGCAGTATTATCGACTAAGACGTCAATGTGTGGTAGAGGGAAGTCATCCTTGGGGCTTGCCCTATTCAGATCCCTATAGTCTATGCACATGCGAACTTTCCCGTCTTTCTTTGGCACTGACACTATATTTGCCACCCATTGAGGATAGGATGTTACAACTAGGAACCCTGCATCAAACTGTTTCATTACTTTGGCTTTGATCTTTTCAGACATATCAGGCCTCATGCGACGAACCTTTTGTTTAACGGGATGACAGTCTTCTTTAGTTGGCAGACGATGAACCACGATGTCGGTATCCAACCCAGGAATATCTTCATAAGACCAAGCAAATACTTCCACATAATCACGCAACATCTGAACCAACCTTCTCTTAACACTGATTTCCAAATTAGCGCCGATCCTGATTTCCTTCTTAACTGACTCAATACCCAAGTTGATAACCTCAATTGACTCTTCATGTGGGCGAATAGCTTTTTCCTCTTGTAATAGAAGTCTGGCTAGTTCTCCTGGTATCTCACAATCTTCCTCACCTTCATCTTCGGCTTGGTTGATAGGATATTCAAAGTCATAGTCAGCAATAGTAGAGTTATTGGCAATAGGATCCAAATTGGATGTAGACCTGCAAGAGTGTGTGTGTGTGCATGTAAGATACATGGCTATTTTTTGAAAATGTATTTGAAAGAAAGGAAAGACAATGAACACAGATATTTGAATGCAAAATATTCTAATGTACTGAATGATCATATGATTAGATGAACATAAATAAAACCCTTGACAAATGGACCAAAGTGCCTCGGGCTAGGCACATGGCTTAAAAGTCATTATCAAAATATTACAGACAACAAGTTCTTGAATTGATGGAAAAGTAATAACAAGTAGATTACTCCTCAGTGAAGGAGATGGGCACAAAGTCCTTTGTATGCCAATTCTTCAGCTCCATTGTAGTTGTGTATACCCATTCCTCAAATGCAGCTTCTTCTTCAGAATCACTCACGGCGTTGACTTTGTGGCTTCCAATGCGAAGAGGTGGCTTTCTAGCACGAGCATGCCTCACTTCCTTCTGAGCTTTGATGGTGAAGCCCAAACCAAATTTGTCTTCTTTAAAAGGGATATCAAGGAGTTGCCTCCAAGTACCACAGTTCCCTTCTTCAATTGCCGCACGGGCATCCTTGACTGAAACCATCTTTGGCGTGGCCTTAACAACTTTAGACTCATCAGAAGAACATTTAGTAACATCAATCATCAGTGGTACAACCTCAAAAGCTTGACAAGGGGTTTCAATGAATTCTCCGTCCATCTCTACGTACTTGAAAGAATTAAGGTGGCTTACCATAAACTCTTCTTCCCTGCAGACGGTGACTATTTTGCCTTTGACTGGGTATTTGAGTTTTTGATGGAGGGTTGAGGTCACTGCCCCAGCCTTATGAATCCACAGGCGACCTAACAGAGAAGAATAGGCCGGACAAATATCCATAATATAGAAGGTGGAGTTGAAGGTTTTGGAACCCACTTTGATTGGAAGATCTACTTCCCTGTGAACTATCCTCTTTGATCCATCAAACACCCTTACGATGATATCACTTGGCTTCAAGATTAAATCTTCACAGTCGAGACGATCTAATGCTCCCTTGGGTAATACATTCAGAGAAGATCCAGTGTCGACTAGCACATGTGCTAATGTGGTCCCTTTGCACTCGATTGACACATGTAATGCTTTGTTGTGATTCTTCTCGAGAGGTGTTAGGTCAGCATCTGAAAAACCTAAGCCATTATCAACTGTCAGGCTAGCCACACAATTCTCAAATTGGTCTGTTGTTGTCTCATGGGGGACATGAGCCTTTTTTAGAAACTTGATTAATGTCCGAGCATGGGCATCAGAGCAAAGTAGCAATGACAACATTGAAATCTTAGAGGGGGTTTGCCCTAATTGTTCTACAATTTTGAAGTCGCTTTTCTTGATGATCTTCAAGATCTCGTCCATTTCACGGGTGGAGGGTTCTTCATTAGCTACATCTTTGGGAGGTACCTCAATCACATCAGGATCAACAACCTTCTCCTTCCCTATGGTATTGGTGTTTGGCTTGGTGGCAGTAATGCGGATGGGCATTCTCATAACTACTGGAGGTAAGATATTGGGTGAGATTATTATTCCCATTCTAGTTACCTTTCTTGAGCCAGCTGTGTTGTCAATATCTCCATCTCTTCCCTCTTCAATCCAGGCATCCTGTTTGATCCCATGATAGAATACTTCAGCACCGTAATTCCAGGGTACCGCTTTATTTGAAGAGAAGGGAATTGGTCCAGGATTGGTAATGATTAAAGGAGCAATGGTGGGTTCATTTGAAATCCTAATATGACCTTTGGAGGTGATCCTAATAGGTTTGTTGGAGATGGTAATAATGGAGAGGTCTTCACATTTGTTAACCAAACTCTTGGCAGGCGGAGTCTTCTCAAACAGAAATTCGTGGATGTCCATTAGGCATTGTATACCTTTCTTCAGCTCTTTACACCCATTGGGTTGTCTCATACAGCACACACAGTCTTTTTCACTGCCAGGGAGAATCCCAGCTTTCAACAGATTGTTCTTGATTACATTCAACGAAGTAGTTAATTCTTCAACAGAGTTAATGAAAATTGTATCTTCGACAACATTAACACCTTTGTCATGCTTCGACATTGGAGCGGTAATTACATTTGGCATTGGAGGAGGATAAAATTCAATGGTCTTGTTGTCAATTAAATCCTGGATCTTGTTCTTTAAGGCCCAACACTGATCAGTCTCGTGCCCGGGGCTGTTTGAATGGTAAGCACATTTTGCATTCGGATTATATTTTGGTGACGAGGTGTCAGGGTTGGCGGGAGGATCACCCAATGTCACTAAATTAGCCTTAAGCAAATGTTGAAGGGCTTGAGATAGTGACATGCCTAACCTTGTAAACTGTCTTCTTGGAGCTTCAAAATGTTGATGATTTGTAGATGGTCTTAGAGTAGGAGTCGGATTGGAGATTCGGACAACATTGACAGACGAATGATTATTCTTCTTGGTATGGGCCTTTGCCCCATACATAACATTAACTTCTTTCTTTGCAGTAAAAGGTTTCTTGACAGGATTGGGAGTGGAGGATAGTGTAGGAAACATCTCCTTCGACCACCGGCTCCATGATGACTGGTAAAATGGGAGGATAAGGCATCACAAGTTCCTAAGCACGAGCCCGTACCCACCTAAGGTAAGGCTTGAGAGGGATGGAGTTTTTGTGTCCCAAGGTCCTACTGTCCACCCTGTTCACCATTCTTCAAGCTCGTGTAAACGTCTGGCGGTAGTCTTGGTCTTCTTTGTCATAGTCGAACACCAGACCTTGAATGAGCATCGAATGAGGGCCATCTCTTCGGGCATACCCAAACAGTCGAAGAGATAAACATGGATTGTAGGTGATACCTCCCCTAATACCAAGAAAAGGGACGTTAAGGAATTCCCCCACGGTGATCAATAATAGAGACGTCTTCCAAGGATCTTGAACACCAACGGATGTTAGAATGGGTGAGGGACATTATCCTTTGAGACCAAGTCAGTATTTGCTCGTTCTTTAATGTTGATTGAGGTAGGTGTGAAGTGAACCATTTGGCGAGTAAGGGAATACAACAAAATAGAGTACTTATTTTCTTCATGGTGCGGGTATGAAGGCAATGCAAGATGTCTCCCAATAAAGTAGGTACGGGATTGCAAGAGAGAAATACTTTGATGGCATTAACATCTATGAATTGGTCCGAGTTGGGGAATAAAACCAAACCATAAATGAGTAGATCCAGGACATCTTCGAAAGCTTGGAAATCCATGTCGTCCCAGAATGAACAAGCCTTCTCCAATAGAAACTTGGCTAGGAAGCCTTTGACCCCGCTTCTTGTCTCCCAATTGGTTATGACATCAACTCTTTTCAGATGCAAAGCTTCGGCGATGATTTTAGGTTTTGGAATCCCTTCTAGACCGGTGAACGGTATCTGATCAAGCATAGGCATTCCTAAGAGTAGGGAAAACTCTTCGAGTGTAGGTACCAACTGATAGTCCGGGAAAGTAAAACAATGATGTACGGGATTAAAGAATTGGAACAATACACACATCATCTCTTCTTGGAAACTGGATGTAGCCAAACTGAGGAGTCTACCATATTTCTTGGTAAAAGGAGAATCCCCGGGCACTCTTGAGGCTAACTCTTGAAGCTGAGGGTGTGTTTTTACGAAGCTGATTCAGATGGTGTTTCTTCGGCCGGAATTCATGACCTACAAAACAAAAACAAAGATAAATTTCTAAATCCTTGAAATGGTTAGTGAGTATGCGTATGATGCTTATGATGTTTATGATGTTATGTACAAGTAAATATATACACACAAAACAAATAAATCCCTATGTTTTAGGCTTGCATGAGGTCTTATAGGTAAGTACCCTCTTGAAGTGTAGTTGGATCAACCTGTCCTAGTAATAGTGATTGGGTTCTAAAGTATCTCAATATCACCGACCTTTCTTTTAGGCGTTGTCTCAGCATAATCAATCTTTTCTTGCGGTCGAGATATCCCAAAAGTCCCGCCTCAATGAGTGTAGTATCGAGTATCAACCAATTTTTAGCTCTACACCGAAACCGGTTATCTCACTACGTCCTAATGGCCAAGTTTGTTCAATTAGGGTTCTAAAGTCAGTTAGTGCTTCATGACGCCACTCAGCGGCCCCGTATTCTCCTCGATTCACCATGAGGGATACCAGTACCCATAAATGCGTCACACTAACGTAGCCATTGCTTCAACCATATCGGTCTACGCCGTACAGTTTCCACAATCTATTGCTACTTACCTAAAAGGTGTCCCAGATCCGGGTGGAGGATCAAAACAAGCCCAAACAGAGAACCATAATGTAAAGCATACAAATCTAACAAATAAAGCAAGTAAATGTGATCTAACCCTAAGGTAACCCCACTTTAAAGATATTTTCCCCAGTAGAGTCGCCAGTTCTATGATGAGGTGGGAGAACTTACTTGAGGTTTTGTGTTTGTATTCGCAAATTTTGTGGTTAGCAAGAGTCGCCACCGACTTTTCTTTTATCCAAAAGGAAAGGTGAAAAAGCACAAGATAGACCTTTAGAGGTGTTTTCTTGAGTTCGGGGGGTAGATTATGAAAAAGGAAGGTGTTAGCACCCTTTTCATCCATGGTTTTCCATAGGCTCTTAGTTACTTGCTAGATCACTTGCTTTGGTTTTAAAATATGCTTTGTGTGGTTTTTGAAAGTATTTTGAAAAGGCGCCATCGTTTAGGAAAACTTTTGTAATGATTCTCGTTCGTAAGAATGTATACAAAGGTGTTGAGCTTTTGAAAATATTTCACGTTTGGAAAGTGTTTTGAAAGTGTATGTGATTGTTTTTTTTTTGAAAATAGCAAGGATGTTTGTTTTGGAATTGAGCAATTAATTAGGAGAAATCTACCTACTCAAAAGGTCTTAGGTGTTCTTTTCCTCCTCCTTTAGATGTTGCTATCTTACCATCGTTTTGGTAAGAAGCCCCATCGTTGGATGTGAAGGAACGAGCGTTGGGTCATCGTATAACCATGATAGAAATGTTGTGAGATGACTTAGCATTCTTATTTAGGGACTAAGATCATTTCAAAAGGCAACTTTGATAGCATCATCGAGGGACTATGATCTTGTATTTTTCTGATTTTTGTTTGTGCTAAGACATCCCACATGCATAATATGGCCATTTTTGTAAGGCGACAAGTGGAATAACCCTAGGGGTGCTAGTGTGCAAGTGTATTGAATTGCATGCATAATTTTTGTCTTGAATTAGGGTTTTCTAACATTGGTTTTAGTCTTTCCATACACACCCTAATTATTAACAATATATGAAAGCAATAAAAGTGCAGAAATGTAAAGTCCTACGCTATTACAATATTTAGGGGGATGGGGTGTAAAAATTTATGAATTGGGATTTGCAAATTAAATCCTAAGTTACTATTACAACCACATTGAAATGGATAAGAATATACATGAAATGTAAAATGCTTATTTATTTAAGAAAAGAAATAAGTTTTGTTTAAGAAAATATTTTTGGTCTTTTTGTGCTGAAAGGAATAAAATATGATATGTGAATATGAAATATTTTTTGGTATTTTTGATTAATGAAAAATAAAAGTGATGGAAAAAAAATAATAATAAAAGGAAAGAAAACAGAATCAGCGCAAATGCTGAAACAGAAGAGGTCATAAGTTCTGACTCTGACGTGCTGCACGAACAGAAACAACGTTAGTAGAAATATGGAAGTTCAGAAGTTCTGAATCTTCTGAGAATTCCAAAGTTTTCAGAAGTTCTAATGTAACTGACAAAACTTTGCCTCTCTTCTCCATGCTAGTCAAAACATCTGCAACTTAGTCATTTCTTAACAGAACAGAAGTTACACACATAACAATTATGACAAGTTTCATAATATTTTAGAAACAAGAGATATCAGAGACAAAAATCAGAAACATGAATTTGTTAATCCTAATTCTGAGTCCTAATTTATTTATGAAACTCTGAACTGGAATTCCTTCTACTTAGGCAAACATATGCAAGAAATCTCAGAATATGTACATTATCAGAATCAGAATATCTACATTGTGTTAAAATATGCAAAATTTGACAATTCCTAAATAATATGATGAGAGTCACCAGAAAGCTTACCTTGCAGCTGGAAAATACTCTGGGAGCTGGAACCTACTTCTGAGCACTTGTGGTATTCTAAACAGCTTCCTCACGTGTTCAGCAGGCTGGAAACTTTCAACTTGGGCTGTAAATGATTAGAAAAATCTGGAACAACCAAGGGATAAAGTTCTGACGCTTTGAGGTGGATATTGATGGAGAGGGTATTACAACTTGGTTACAGAAGTTTGGATGACTTTTGAATATATATCACAAACTTTATGGGTGGTTTTGGTCAAAAAACACTTGAGGAAAAATGGAGTTTTAATGCAAGAATCAAATGCTAAGGTTTTGTATTTTTGTGTTTATAGTTTTTTGGACTCTTAGAATTTTTGCAGGGGGATTCAAGGCTTTTCTTTCTCAAATTTTTCACTTCTTTCTCAAATTTTCCGACCTCTTTTCAATGGCCAATGGAGTTCTATTTATAGGCAAAGGTTTTGTAGTTTGGAGATGTCAAGTGGCACCAACGTCATACGCTAGACGCTGACTTACTCTTGAAGTAAGCTTAAACCAGCATGGTCCAATGCACAAAGTAGGATGGTTAGCAGTGCCTAAGCTGGACTTGTCAGCATGAATTAAGGAAAAGTAGAAGCAGCGCATGGGCCTAGCATAATTTTGCACAAAAGTTTTCTTTCCCAATACCGTAGGAGTACACGTGGGGGAAATCCCTTGGATAAAGACTCAAAAGTGGTTGTGAGCATTAAATGATGATGAGATTTATCAAATCAGAAATCCTGCCATGTGAAACTCTGCATCATTGCTTAATTCTGGATTAGAAGTTCTGCTTCGGCGTAGCATCAAATCTTCTGACCCTCTTATCTTCTGGTTCCAGCACGTTCTGACGGAGCTTTCAGACTTTCTAGAAAACTTGCAACACGCTTCTTAACCTTCTTTGGATTACCCTGGCAAACTCTGACTGAACCTTTGTGAAAACTTGCCCAGAAGTTCTGACCAAACCCTGTCTTGAGAATATCCAGAATTTGCTGAGTGTTATGGTGATAATCTGGTCAGAAGTTCTAAAATTGTCATATTTCTTAAACACTTAGAAAAATTTCTAAGTATTTAGAATTTGACTTTTCCAAAGTAAAATTTGACTTTTGAATTCCTTGATGAAACAAACTTCATATTCCAACATGTCTTGATGAAATTTGATTTTTGAGATTTGATTTTGACCAAAAGTCAAAGTTAGACTTCTCAATGTGCAAATGACCATTTTTCCCTTGTGAATGATTTGCTTGAAAAAATTGATAATTCAAGGCCTAGAAACTTGATAGAAGCAAACCTGGGATCCAGGGTGATCCCTTGTGAAATGAGAGGGAAAATTTTGGGATACAACAAGTATTAATCTGGAACTTGTTTTTTTGTTGGTCGTTCAGATATCTGTCCTATCTGGTTTCAGGTATTAATCTCTGACCTTTTTGAAAGAAAGATAGTTTCCACAATTTTTTTCGGGAGTTAATCTTTAATCAGTTCATGTAGATAGTTTTCCTGTCTTGTTTCAGGTATTAATCCATAATCAAGCATTCACAAATAGTTTTCCTATCTTGTTTCCGGTATTAATCTGGAATTGTTGAGAATTTTTGATGATAATCATCTGTTTGATTGATCTTCTCTAAAAAGGTAAAGAGTTAGTTGTATTCAATGCGATGATGTATGAAATTCACTGTGTAATGGTGTTCTCAAAATAAATGAGGTTGTGCTATATGCAATTCGTATGCATATGCTATGAATGTTGTTAAAATGTAACTTTGTCTTGGAAAATAAATCCTTGACAAATGTTGGGGAGCCTTGGGAAATTAAATCCCGAACTACTGTTCAGGAATGAAGAGTATGCACATCTTCAGACCTTGTTTTAGAATGTTTCCACTGGGGATTCTTGTTTTTGTTGTTTTGAGGAGAAATTCGCCGAGGGGCGTTAATTTTGCTTGAGGGAAACTCTACGGAGAGTGTTGATTCCTGCTTGGGGAAAAGAGTTCAGGAGTTTTAGTTGTCTGTTACTCTACTGGGGATTTATCTCTTGATTAGAGAGAAAGGAGTTTAACAACTTGTTGAGGATAAATAAGTTAACTGTTATCTGGTTAGCTTCCAGGCTTTGCAGCAACTCATTGGGGATTGTAGAAAAGTCTACTGGGGAATAGGAGTTGTGGTCCCTTTATTTGTAGTAGTCGAAGAAGAAAACTCAAGCTGGGAAATATTGCCGTTTGTTGGGGAAATAAACAATATTGCCAATCTGCTGAAGAGGGGTTTTCTTTTAGAAGGACTCCTTGAGGATTCTTGAGATCAACTCAGTTGGGGAGAGGTTTTCCGGAGATTGAAACTCTGGTTGGGGATTGCATGAATCCAACTTTGTAGGGATAATTCTGCTGGGATATCCATGAATTTGGCCTTGTTGGACTTGTACCCTTATCCGTGAAGATTATTCTGTGGGGATAACCTTATAGAGATGACTTTGTGGGGACCTGAATAGGGATCACCCTATGAAAAGGACTTTGTGGGAGATTTGTCACTGCCCCTAGTAGTAACTGTTGTAGCACCGCAAAAAAATGTTTGCTTGGCGGTACATAAACCTTTGCTGGAATTCATGTTCAATGCCCCAAGTGATTCAGATGTAGACCTGCCCTGGTTATTCATCACTTCTCAAGAGATTTATTTGGAATCTTGATTTGACTGCCCCAAATGAGTTAGAACAGTAACATGTCATGCTCCCCGAATTTATAAGAGATTTGCCTTTGGAAGTGTTTTCCCATTTTGCAGTGATTCTGTTCTTTGAGAGGGTTTTCGTTCATTGGATATTTGTCGTGTGAATTTCTCCATTGTCAAACAATTAGCCATATGCAAACAACGATATTCAAACAATGCAAAGTTTATGCTTGTCTTGAAGTTTTGAGAATGCAATTTTAACAAATAAGGAGTTTTGTAAGAATATGAATTCAACTCAGGATTTTCAGTAAGCCTTACAGGAGTCAGGATACCTTTTGCAACAATATTCTTTCGAGCTAACCCATGCTTCAATTAGGACTTTTGAAGGGTTGTAGCGTGGCCTAGTTCACGGTTTAAGAAACAAAGGATAAGGCTCAAAGTGTATTTGTACCCA
The DNA here is from genome assembly GCA_948472305.1 of Vicia faba. NCBI lineage: Eukaryota > Viridiplantae > Streptophyta > Magnoliopsida > Fabales > Fabaceae > Vicia > Vicia faba. Next base: position 836,673,876 of record OX451740.1, read on the forward strand.
ACTCATTCTTCATGACATTCTCCAGTCCTAAACTCAGGTAATTGTGCGCTTGGATTCCAATTGAATCTGGAATGACGTTTCAGTGATGGTTCGAAAATTTGGAAGTTTACTTGTGAAAACAATCATTTTTTGAAACATTTTTCATGTTATCGAGGATTTGTAGTGACCTCTTTTTTTGATTTATTGTCCTTGATTTTTTCCTAACTACTTTGAGATTACAGTCAACGGGATGCCCCGATTTTTCCTAAGTTTCCTTTGTAGGTTTTGACTTAGTGGGCTTTTTCTTTTGAGAGATAATGATTGCCTATTTGACAGGGGACCATCAACGTCTTTTGATTCTAGAGGAATGTTTTTGATGTCATTCATTGTGTATTAAGTGAAGGTTTGTGACTGAACGTGCATTTGAATTAACTGAGAAACTACCCTGCCCCAGGTTTTGATTAAGGGTTTCAATTTGTGTGAAAAAGAAAACTCCAACTTCTTTGGCTCAAAGGGGTTGACTAGGGATTATCATCCTTATAACACAAGTGTTTAGGGATGGAAATAAACGCTTGTTCATCTTCAACAAAGTCAGTTCAAAAGCATACTTTATGAGATTATGGCATTGTTTTTCGTCATCCTCCCTCTAAAGGCTTGCAACTTTTAACAAGAGTTGAATATCATAAAGGGAGTAAAAAGCACAGTTTTAAGTATAATGAAAACAAATGGATTAATTCAACACAAACATATGCAATGCATTAATGAAAGTAACCAAAACATGACATACATATAAGTGTTTAAAGAAACAAATAAATTACAATTGAAAATTCGATTAAACAAAAGTTTCTCCGCCTGAACTTCGCACTTTAGATGATGTGCCTCTGAGGGATGATAGAAAAAATCCAGTTGACCATCTTGTGTGAATTCCAACGCGCCTTCATCAATTGGGTCTTGAATTTTGTATTTCAATGTCCAACAGCTATCAGTATCGTGCCCCGGACTGTTGGAGTGATATGCATACCTTTCATTGGGATAGTAACTAGGAGCGGAAGAGTTAGGATTCCGAGGAGGATCCCAATGTAACTAAATTGAAATTCAACACGGGTAGCAAGACTTGCGACATCGACATGTTGAGTTTGGTATATTTACATTTGGGTGTATCCCGCTACGCCGATTACCCTATTGTTGTTGGAGAGGTTGTTGTTGGGCTCGTGATGTAGCAGCAATTTGGAAAGGTGTACTCTCCACCAAGCCGACCTCTTATCTCTTCAGGGGCTGATTAACGACCTGATTCCTAACTTCGACTATTTGTTTCATGCAGTTACATCCGTCTAGATGAAGTTTGCTGATGAGGGCTCTCAGCTCTTCTTGTCCCTGAGCCAAGTTTTGGATAAGAGTTATCGGGCCCACCATTTGTCCCATCATTTGAATCTTCATTGTTGCCATCTCAGTTTGTATCCGTTCCAACTGGTCATCCCTGTTGTCCTCATGATTCTTCATAGTCATGCCCCTAGTGAGGAGTTATTTCACTTCTTCTTGCCCCTTGGATAGGTTCAAGAACATTTCTTGAAGTTGAGAATTTTGAGTCTGAATGTCCTTGATAGTCTGCTCTAAAGCCATCTCTACTGAAATAAATAGTGAGAAGATGAGAAAAACATGTGGGGAAAACCTGTCATGATATGATGCATGGTATGTGGATGCAATGTTTTCAAGGGCTTAGAAGATTTAAATTAGTTTAGACAAAAGGAAAAAAATATCAATTGCATTAATAAGTTTAAATTGATTACAAACATGCCTCTTGGGCTTACAATGGAGAAAAATAAATCAAAATAAACTCCTAAGATAAAAAAGGTCGAGCACATCCTTTTTGGGGCAATGTAGGCATTCAAACTTCACTATTCATGAAGTTGTCTCGTAAGCTCCAAAACCTTCTTTTCACTCGCGTAGAACTGGGCTTCGAAGGTGTCTCACTCTTCCTTTAGCTAAATCCGAGCTTTTTTCAAATTTTCAAGAGAAGTAGGCATGTTAAGATAAAGGACAGTATACGGAACATCTCCTTTGGCAACAGGCTCCATGATGATGGGTAAGATGGCGGGGTATGGCATAACAAGACTTTAAGCACGAGTTCGTACCCACTTAAGATAAGGCTCCAAAGGAATGGAGTTCTTATCCCCCAATGTCTTGCTATCAACCTTGTTTACCATTCTCCAAGCTCGTATGAACCTTTGTCGATAGCCTCGATTGTCAATCTCATAGTCGAATACCAATCCTTAGATGAGTGTATCATGAGGACCATCTCTTCATGCATACCCAAACTGCCGCAATGCAAGAGAAGGATTATAGGTGATACCTCCCCTAATGCCTAAAAGTGGGACATTAGGGAATTCCCCACAACGGTAAATGATGGTAATGTCCTCTAGGGATCGAGAATGCCAATAAATGTCAAAGTGTGTGAGTGACATCATCCTTTGAGACCATGTCAAGCCTTGATTATTCTTCAACGTTGATCGAGGTAGATGTTAAATAAACCACCTAGAGATTAAGGGAATGCAACACAAAAGAGTACCTATTTTCTTCATGGTGTGAGTGTGGAGACAATGTAGATTGTCTCCAAGCAGGGTAGGTACAGGATTGCGAGAGAGAAAGACCTTGATGGAATTCACATCTATGAGTTGGTCCGAATTGGGAAATAGAACCAAACCATATATTATAAGGGCCAAGACATCTTCAAAAGCTTGAAAATCCATATCCTCCAAGAATGAACGAGCCTTCTCCAATAGAAACTTGGCTAGGAAACCCTTGAATCCACTTCTTGTATCCAAATTCGTTATAATGCCGGCTCTCCTCAAATGCAAGGCTTCGGCAATGACTTCAAGCTTTGGAGTCTCCTCTAAACCAGTGAACAATATTTGATCAAGCACATGCACTCCTAACAGTTGAGAGAACTCTTCTAATGTAGGCACCAATTGATAGTCAAGAAAGGTGAAGCAATGATGCATGGGATCAAAGAATTGGAATAGCATACACATCATTTCTTGGTGAAGGGGGAATCTCCAGGCACCCTTGACGCCAATTCTTCGAGATGAGGATGTGCTTTCACGAAGCTGGCTCGGATGGTATTCCTACGAATGGGAATCATGGCCTACAAAACAAAACAAAGATAAATTCCTATATCCTTGCAATGTGTTGTACCCCAAAATTTGCCCTCCCATATTTCTCAAAATATTTCAAGAAAAATTCACAAGTCCAATCCGGCGCGTCATATTCAGGTATTCTTTCGCCAAGATATCTCTGATAACGTATTCTCAAATTCAGGTTCGGCTCAAGAGTCAATTCTTTAAAGAAGGTATCCGAATGTGCGAGTTTTCTTGAAGAAATATGGTGAAAAAGTGTGCTGAAAGTGCAGTTTTTACGCGCTAAAAAATTCATAACTTGAAGATCATGGCTCATTTTGAACCCGTTCGGTGGCCAAAATTCCGTCTTGACATTATCTACGTTTTCATCTCTCACGGCTGGAAGCCAATTTTGATCAGAAGGTCTTCAAAAATGTGGATTTATCAAGTATTTTAGCACAGAAAATTTGTGACAGAAGTTTATTTGCGTCATGTTCAGAAAATCATAACTTGGTCGATTTTCATTGTATCGAGCTGGTTCAAGCGCCAAAATTTCACAAATTGAGTTGGCTACAATTTCAAAGAAGGTATTGAGTTCAAACGGTATTCAAAAGGCCTTCGTTTTTTGCTCAGAGTGCGTGACACGCTGAAAATCCTGAATGCTGAATATTATTTCATCTGGGCCGAAACTTCGAAAATTCATAACTCGGTCAATTTTTATCGGATTGGACTCATATTTTTACACAAGGTCACTGAATCTTAGATCTATAAATTTACTTCAAAAGTCGAGACCGGATTATGCTCCGATCAATACCAGTTTTTTATTGAAGAACGTGTCAGAGTCGACACTGGAGCCCAAAATAAGTTTGTCTGAGCTGAAACTTCAAAAATTCATAACTAATTCACCGTTTATCTGATTGAGCCGATTTTCGAACAAAAGTTAGTTATCGATGTCGGCTACATTTTGTTTTCACATTTCAACTTCAAAAATTGCACTTAAGTCCCTGCGATTTAGCCTGGAAAGTGACGAACTCAAGTGAACATTGGAGGCCCAATTGCACATTCAAAGCCCATTTTCTTTACCCTAATTTCCATTATATAATCACCTTCTTTTCACACAAACCGAAGAGGAAAAGAGAGAAGAGGAAAAGTGAGAGGAGAAAAAGAGAGAAAAAACCTTGCCAGAACACTGTTAGAATATCAAATTCTTTCAAGAACCCTAAAAACCTTGAAATCCTTATTACAAATCCCTCTCTCACTACAAACAAGCCATCACAGTTACAAACCAACACCTCACTACTTCTTCAGTAAGGATAAGGCTGGCTTGATCTCCATGATCCAAAGGGCATAAAAGCATTCAGGTCACTAATTTTCCAGTAAGGGTAAGATTGATTTGATCTCCATGATCAAAAGGGTATAATCATTCATACATGCCATATTGTGCCTAAACATTAAATTTCTTCATATATTGCCTTTATTTGCATTTTATGATTTTATTTAATGTGTTCATGAGATTCAACACTGCAGATTTAGACAGGATTCCATGCAGGTTCATTAAGGAACGTTGAGGCCATAACACAAATGGCCAAAAGCCAAATGGCCAAAAAAGAACAACTTATCCATGACACCAATACAGGGAGAGACAGACATCCTGAGAAGATTAAGGAACGTTGAGGCTAGAACACAAATGGTCAAAAGCCAAAAGTCAAAAGCCAAATGGCCAAAGTAGAACAACTTATGCATGAAACCCAATCCAATGGCCAAAGAATGCAGACCACGGTACTCATGAGTCAATCAACACGCACGTGATGCCAGAAAGTCAAACAATGCTTTTTGTCTAATGGGACAAATTACTCTACAAAAACCTCCAAATTGGGTCAGACACCCCCATTGTTTGTATTCTTTTTTAATTTCCTTTTCTTTTCTTTTAATTATTTTAATTGTTCTCTTTAAATTCCAATAATTAATTTTCATAAATATAAAAAAATCAGAAACTAAAATATATTAATTAATTTATTTATTAAATATTTTTGTAAATAAATGTACATTAATTATTTAGTTAAATTAGGTTTTAAAATTTAAATCTTTTTCTTAACAAATTAAAATATGTAGAAATTAGGATTTTTAACATTCTCATCTTTTCTTTTTTTTAACAAATAATTTTCTCATCATTATTATTATTATTATTAATTACTAAATATTTTGTAAATAAATATGTAAATTATTAATTAGCATAAATTAGGTTTTAAACTTTAACCTTTTCTTTAATAATTAAAAATATTTAGAACTAGGGTTTCCTTCTAATTTTAAATTCTTTTCTTATTTCATTAAATACAAAAAACAAAAAAAACATTTCTTTTCTTTTATAAAATAATTAATTAACTTTTAATTCAATTTAATTTCAAAAGGGTCCAACGCCCTCAGACGTTCAAATTTATTCTTTTCGCGCATTATTTTCTTTATCAAATATTATGTAATTGCTCAAGCCTTGTAATAGTAATTAGGAATTTATTTTACTTTCCGCATTTTTTTATTAAAATGGGTCTTTGTTAATTTGGCGATGTATAGACCCGCGCCTTGTAATAGCATAGGATTTTACTTTCCGCATTTAAATTTCCGAACTTTCAAATTATAATTGCATGAAAGAATGTATGGCCTAAATTAAAAACAAGCGTAGATCACCATGATACATGTACAAGATAAAACATAACATGAAAATAACACACAAATTCACACACCACTCTTAGGGTACGCCTCACTGTTGCCTTGCCTTCAAAACGTGGTCGTCGAGTATAGGACGTTTTAGTAAGTCCTTATGTCCGTTGATCCATATGCCTCAAAACAAGTTGCCTCGGAAAAGTTGCCTCGAATTAAAAAAGGATCAATGGCATAAGGGTAGCTTCTAAGGTGTCCTACTGTTGCTCTGGTGACCACACTGTCCCTAACAAACGAATTGACCCGAACACCTCCAACGGTGGTGCTACCTACCTCTCAATGGTGGGATGGCACTACCTTAAGGACATTTACACAGCCTAATTCTTAGGGTAGGTAGATGACTCATGGATACTTGCTCTATTCAAAAACAAATCAAAAACCTTTTCACACCGACACTTTTCAAAAAGCTTTCAAAACAATTTTTCAAACACTCTTGAGAACTGATACAAGAGTTATTCCGAAACTTTCAAAGAAACTTTTTCAAAACACACTCACACTTTAAAAAGCAAACACTTTTGAAAACACAATGAGCAAGTATCTAAGAGCCCATGGATAACCATGGATAGAAAGGGTGCTAACACCTTCCCTTTCTATAAATTTACCTCCCGAACCGAGAGACAATCTCATAAGGAATTTTGCTGTGCTTTTGTCCTGTCCATGTTGGAGAAAATAAAAGACGGTGGCGACTCTTGCTTCCGCGACATTTCGCGATCCAGCTTTAAAACAGTCAGTTCTATTTCCACCGATCACAGAACTGGCGACTCTGCTGGGGACTATCTTATAAAGTGAGGTGTACCTTCGGACTAAGATCACTTGTGTTTTCAATTGTTGTGCTTGTTTGCTTTATTATTGTGGGGCCTATCTTGGGAGTTACATAGATCCTAACCCGGATCTGGGGATACCCTGTTAGGTAGCATAAGCTGTGAGGGACCTGTCCGGCGTAGACCGACATGGGTGAAGCAGTGGCTACGTTGGTGTGGCACCTCAGTTTGTACCGATATCCCTTGTGTCGCAACGAGGAAAATATGGGTCTTCTGAGGAGTCATTAAGCACCAACCGACCTTAGAACCTTAAATGACCCAACTTGGCCAATAGAACAGTAGCAGTATGCTACGCCCATTGACGCTAAACTCTCGTGATGGTTCTGGCCGCAAGAAAAGATTGCGAAGCTGGAGTTATGACCGATTGAGGGTAGTCAGTGATATTGGGATCCTCTAGAACCCGGTTACTTCTGATAGGACAGGTCTTAACCAACAAACTGAAAGAGGGTAATACCTAGACCCCATGCTGGCCTAAACTCTAAGAGCTTCTCTTGTGTGACTTGTGTGCCTTCCAACTTGACTATTTGCATGCTTGTTATCTGACACTTGAGTTTCTTGCAGGTTTTGTTTACAATCCTTAATTAGGACTCATAACAGGGTTTACCTATATTACTCCATGCATAACATACCATCATACCATTGCATACATCCTGCATAAAGACTAATCCATTTCAAGGATCTCAAGGGCTTGTGATGCAGGTCATGATGAACCAACGGTCCAGCAAGGGGCAAAGGGGATTTATTTTCCTTTAGCCAAGGTTGTCAGGGGCTATGACCCACTGGATATGGTGAGCCTTTGACCCTTGAAGAAGGACTCTCAACAACATGCAGTTCCTTCAGTCAAGCTATCGGATCCCAACTCTAACAATTTTCTTGTTTACCCCGTGAGATCCTTGAAAACATTGCATGCATACATACATATCATTGCATAACAGGTACCCTTTCTCTACAGGTTGCTGACCTTCTTTGCTGTTTATTTCAGCAGTCTCATCATGAATCCTGAAACATCTACTGAGTAATCCATCCAGGCCCTTCAGGCCCAGAATGCCCAGTTCCAGGAGTTGATTAAGAGTCTAGCCCAGGGCCAACAGGATTTGAAGACTCTCTTCTCGAAGAGGAAGAAGAAGAGGACAATGATGTTCAACCCGAGACACAAATCTGGGAATGGATCACTAAATGAAGTTGAGCAGACTACCCCATCTGTTGGAAATGACAGCCCCCATGAGAGAGAGGTTCCTAGTCCCGTGGTCTCCGACAACGAGACTGACTTCAATGAAGAGCAATACCCTCCAGCTGAGGACAGGTATAAACAGTTGGAAGACCGGCTAAATGCCATGGAGATACAAAAAGTGCCCGGCCTGGACTTCGAGGATCTAGGTCTGTCTTCTGGGGTAGTAATCCCGCACAAATTCAAGGCACCTGCCTTTGCAAAGTACGACGGGGCATCCTGTCCTAAGCTGCATCTCAGGTCTTACACAAGGAGGATCCATCCCTACACGGCTGACAAGAATTTATGGATTCACTTCTTCCAGGAGAGTCTTTCAGGGACTCAGCTCGAGTGGTTCTATCAACTGAATGGAGCCAACATCCGTACCTGGGAAGATTTGGCCACTGCATTCTACAAGCAGTACCAGTACAATGTCGACCTTGCTCCCACGCGCACTAGGCTTCAGGGAATGTCTATGGGTGCAGGTGAAGGTTTCAAAGAATATGCTCAAAAATGGAGGGACCTTGCTGGAAGGGTACAACCACCTCTGACTGACCGCGAGCTCGTCGACATGTTCTTGGGGACCCTGTCTGGTCCATTCTTTAACCACCTGATTGGGAATTCTGCTACTGGGTTTACAGATCTGATCTTGACCGGGGAAAGAATAGAAGCTGGCATCAAGTCGGGGAAAATACAGAATGGTGACTCCTCGAACACTGAGAAGAAACCATCCAAGAGAGAATCTAGTGTTGTCTATGGCTCAAGAGGGCAGAATAGGTCCGAACACCGCCAAGACGTCAACGCGATGGTTATTGCAAAACCGGCCGGCGCTCCTCAGCGTCACAATCAGCAAAGGGAAGAGAGACCCAAAAGGCAATTCACTCCCCTCGGCATGACCTTGACACAGATATTGCCACAGTTGCTGGAAACCAAGTTGGTAACTCTCATGGACCCTCCAAAGAATCCCAACAGGACGCCTTCAAGGTATAACCCCAACGTTCGCTGCGCTTATCATTCTGACAGCCCGGGGCATGCTACAGATGATTGTTGGACTTTGAGAAACAAGGTTCAAGATCTGATTGACGCAAAGGAAGTCCAGCTCGACTCTCCAGAGGCTCCCAATGTGACCACTGCTCCCCTGCCCAAACATGGCTTAGATTGGAAACTTTTGTTCATTTGAATGTTCAGATTGTAATTTTCTTTGATTGTTAAAACATTTTATTTCATGTCAAACTTGGTTATTTCATTAATGCATTACACATGTCTGTTTTGAAGTAATTATTTTGTATTCACTATATGCAAATTGTTTTCATATTTTTGTGATGATCAACTCTTGATTGAAAATTCTAAGCCTCTTGAGGGAGGATGACGAAAACGATACCACGATCTTTACAGTATGCTTTTGAACAGACCCCGCTGATGAGGTACATGCATTGTTTCAATTCCTAAACACTGGAGTTATAAGGAAGATAATCCCTCGTCAACCCCTCTGAGCCAAAGAAGTAGGAGTTTTTCTTTTCGAAATTTAAAACCCTTAATCATAACCTGGGGCAGGGTAGTCTCTCAGTTGATCCAAGTGCATAACGAATGGCACCAAAGAGGTCCTTACAAAACAAAAGACAGTGATGGTTCCGAACAATCATACAGACAGGCAGTCATTACTTCTCAAAATAAAAACCCATTAAGTCAAAACCTATGAAGGAGACTTACAAAACTGGGGCATCTCGCTGACTGTAAATCCAAAAAGAAACAGTTCAGGCAAAAAACAGGGATAATGAAAGAAAAAGAAAGAGGTCTTACAAACCCTAAACCAAACAAAAATGACCGCCTATTCAAATAAACGTTCAACATCCGAACCATCACTGGAATTTCAGAGCAAAGACTCAAACAAGGTCTAACGCACGATCAGCTGAGTTTAGGTTTGAAGAACATCACGAAGAGCGGGTGGGTACAAATAATTTGAGCCTTTATCCTTTGTTTCTTAAACCGTGAACCAGGCCACGCTACAACCCTTAAAAGTCCTAGCTGAAGCATGGGTTAGTTCGAAAGCATACTGTTACCAAAGGTATCCTGACTCCTTAAGGCTTGCTATAAAATATTGAGTTGACATCACAGTTTACAAAAAATTCACTTGTTTTTATGAAAAAAATGCATTTTCAACAAAAAAACTTCAAGACAGACATAGGCTTTGCATTCTTGATATGATATTGTTTGCATATGATGATTTGTTTGAACAACATAGAAATTCGTAAGACGAATATCTAGTGAACAAAAGCATTCCCAATCAAGGGGCATGGCATGATCATTGTCCATCATCTGGGGCAGTCCAGTCAAGATTCAGAGAATCTCTCAAATGCCAAATAGCCTGGGGCAAATCTCCGTCTAAATCACTTGGGGCATTGGACGATCAAACGAAGATCTTCTGGTGGCATGGCAACACAACAACAGGGGCACCTCCCTACATTCTGAGAACGTGGACATAGTCGGAAAAAATACTACGCAAAATCAAAGACCCGCTAGGTTGACACACCTAGGCAAAAATAAGGGCTTCCCGGCGAACCAAAAGGGTTCGGGCAAAAATAAGGGATGAAATGAAAAAAATCTGTACACCCGGCAAGTCGAAAACCTGAAAAGGCGGCTTGGGCAAAAATGGGTATCCCGGTGGACTGAAAACCCGAAAGGGCGGTCCAGGCAAAAATTAGGGATCAAAGCGTACGACTATGTCCCGGTATCTCGTCACTTGCCTACTAGAAGAAGATTTGTCAAACGGAAGTCATCAAACACCTTCACAGGTACCTTCCTCTCCAAAAGAAACTGGGGCAATAATGAGTTGTCTAAATGATCCGGTTACCCTGTCCACCGAAGTGCCAAGGTAAGTTCAGCTGAAGAATGCGACCAAGATACCTTCACTCCCTGCAGAGCGAACGCGTCTCCCCAGGTTTTATTCAAAGGTTATTTCTCCACCAGAGCTTATAACTGGGTTATCCTCAACTAAAAGCCACGAAAAGATCGTCCTCGGCAAAGTCTTCCTATCCCCAGCGGAGTTCATCAAATCTCCCAACATAACTTATCAACGGTATCCCCAGCGGAGTTATCTTCATCAACCTCAGCAAAGTACTTCTCTTTCCCCACAAAGTTCACTCCCCGCAGAGTAATCTATTCGCCAAGTTTATTCCCTAACAGATTTATCTTCTCCTACCGGTATTCTTGCAATCATCATCCCCGACAGAAACGAAGAATCTCACTCTTCAACATCAGCCCAGGATTTGACTTCCCGGCATTCGTCAAGGACTTATTTTCCTAGACGGAGATACATTCAAAAACATTACATTATCATAAACATGACACATGCATCATGTCACATAATCTCATTTATGCTAAGAATATCACCGCTTGATCCATACCATGCATTGCGTATGACTGACCTTTACCTTTCAGGAAGGATACAGTTAAAAGATCAGCTATGTAGACGAATACAGTCAAAAGAGACCAACCCAGTCAAAGAATACAAATCCAGTTAAATCAATGCCGAAAGATTTCTCTGATCCAACTCGTCGCTATAGACACTCGTCGTTATAGACACTCGTCGTTATAGACACTCGTCGTTATAGACACTCGTCGTGATAGACACTCATCGTTATAGACACTCGTCGTCATAGACACGCGTCGTTATAGACACTCGTCGTCATAGACACCCGTCGTTATAGACACTCGTCGTTATAGACACCCGTCGTCATAGACACTCGTCGTCATAGACACTCGTCGTTATAGACACTCGTCGTCATAGACACTCGTCGTTATAGACACTCGTCGTTATAGACACTCGTCGTTATAGACACTCGTCGTTATAGACACTCGTCGTTATAGACACTCGTTGTTATAGACACTCGTCGTTATAGACACTCGTCGTTATAGACACTCGTCGTTATAGATACTCGTTGTCATAGACACCCGTCGTCATAGACACTCGTCGTTATAGACACTCGTCGTCATAGACACTCGTCATTAAAGATCATCCGTCCATGGAAATAACCTGTCAGTAGAGACAACTCACCAACCTTTCTGAATTCCAAACTCAATTCCTGTATCCGGCCAGGGCACGTCTGAAGAGTTCGAAGATCCGATTCTTGTATCTCGCCAGGGTGTATCTGTTGACGACTAACATTACCAGACTCGATTCTTGTATCTTGCCAGGGCACGTCTGAAGAGTTCGAAGGTCCGATTCCTGTATCTTGCCAGGGTGTATCTGTTGACGACTAATATTCTCCGGACTCGATTCCTGTATCCTGCTAGGGCACGTCTGAAGAGTTTAAAGATTCGATTCCTGTATCCAGCCAGGGCACATCTACGTAAAGAGTTTGAAGATCAACTCCTGTAACAGGCCAGGTAATTATTTTTCTTTCTCAGGTACGCAAGTTCTCGCTAAGGAATCTCTTACACGATCGACACCTAGGTGGCGTCTATAAGCCCATTCCCGACAAGGTACTATCATACTTCCAGATGGCATCTATAAGCCCATCTCCACATACCTACAGTCTCCAAATGGCATCTGTAAGCCCATTCCCTGCATCACACTGCTGACATTCTACTATGTGAGTGCAAATTTCTGGGCACTCTAGTGTTCAATCATCTTCCACCTTTAGATTACGAAAGGCACGCCAACCAATCTACATCCTCAGGTCTAAGAAGATTGAACAGGGGCAACTGTTGTACCCCAAAATTTGCCCTCCCATATTTCTCAAAATATTTCAAGAAAAATTCACAAGTCCAACCCGGTGCGTCATATTCAGGTATTCTTTCGCCAAGATATCTCTGATAACGTATTCTCAAATTCAGGTTCGGCTCAAGAGTCAATTCTTTAAAGAAGGTATCCGAATGTACGAGTTTTCTTGAAGAAATATGGTGAAAAAGTGTGCTGAAAGTGCAGTTTTTACGCGCTAAAAAATTCATAACTTGAAGATCATGGCTCATTTTGAACCCGTTCCAGTGGCCAAAATTCCGTCTTGACATTATCTACATTTTCATCTCTCACGGCTGGAAGCCAATTTTGATCATAAGGTCTTCAAAAATGTGGATTTATCAAGTATTTTCGCACAGAAAATTTGTGACAAAAGTTTATTTGTGTCATGTTCAGAAAATCATAACTTGGTCGATTTTCATCGTATCGAGCTGGTTCCGGCGCCAACATTTCAGAAATTGAGTTGGCTACATTTTCACAAAAGGTATTAAGTTCAAACGGTATTCAAAAGACCTTCGTTTTGTGCTCAGAGTGCGTGACACGCTGAAAATCCTGAATGCTGAATATTATTTCATCTGGGCCGAAACTTCGAAAATTCATAACTCGGTCAATTTTTATCGGATTGGACTCATATTTTTACACAAGGTCACTAAATCTTAGATCTACAACTTTGCTTCAAAAGTCGAGACCGGATTATGCTCCGATCAATACCAGTTTTTTATTGAAGAACGTGTCAGAGTCGACACTGGAGCCCAAAATAAGTTTGTCTGAGTCGAAACTTCAAAAATTCATAACTAATTCACCGTTTATCTGATTGAGCCGATTTTCGGACAGAAGTTAGTTATCGATGTTGGCTAAATTTTGTTTTCACATTTCAACTTCAAAAATTGCACTTAAGTCCCTGCGATTTAGCCTGGAAAGTGACGAACTCAAGTGAATATTGGAGACCCAATTGCACATTCAAAGCCCATTTTCTTTACCCTAATTTCCATTATATAATCACCTTCTTTTCACACAAACCGAAGAGGAAAAGAGAGAGGAGAAAAAGAGAGAAAAAACCTTGCCACAACACTGTTAGAATATCAAATTCTTTCAAGAACCCTAAAAACCTTGAAATCCTTATTACAAATCCCTCTCTCACTACAAACAAGCTATCACAGTTACAAACCAACACCTCACTACTTCTTCAGTAAGGATAAGGCTGGCTTGATCTCCATGATCCAAAGGGCATAAAAGCATTCAGGTCACTAATTTTCCAGTAAGGGTAAGATTGATTTGATCTCCATGATCAAAAGGGTATAATCATTCATACATGCCATATTGTGCCTAAACATTAAATTTCTTCATATATTGCCTTTATTTGCATTTTATGATTTTATTTAATGTGTTCATGAGATTCAACACTGCAGATTTAGACAGGATCCCATGCAGGTTCATTAAGGAACGTTGAGGCCGGAACACAAATGGCCAAAAGCCAAATGGCCAAAAAAGAACAACTTATGCATGACACCGATACAGGGCGAGACAGACATCCTGAGAAGATTAAGGAACGTTGAGGCCAGAACACAAATGGTCAAAAGCCAAAAGTCAAAAGCCAAATGGCCAAAGTAGAACAACTTATGCATGAAACCCAATCCAATGGCCAAAGAATGTAGACCACGGTACTCAGGAGTCAATCAACACGCACGTGATGCCAGAAAGTCAAACAATGCTTTTTGTCTAATGGGACAAATTACTCTACAAAAACCTCCAAATTGGGTCAGACACCCCCATTATTTGTATTCTTTTTTAATTTCCTTTTCTTTTCTTTTAATTATTTTAATTGTTCTCTTTAAATTCCAATAATTAATTTTCATAAATATAAAAAAATCAGAAACTAAAATATATTAATTAATTTATTTATTAAATATTTTTGTAAATAAATGTACATTAATTATTTAGTTAAATTAGGTTTTAAAATTTAAATCTTTTTCTTAACAAATTAAAATATGTAGAAATTAGGATTTTTAACATTCTCATCTTTTCTTTTTTTTAACAAATAATTTTCTCATCATTATTATTATTATTAATTACTAAATATTTTGTAAATAAATATGTAAATAATTAATTAGCATAAATTAGGTTTTAAACTTTAACCTTTTCTTTAATAATTAAAAATATTTAGAACTAGGGTTTCCTTCTAATTTTAAATTCTTTTCTTATTTCATTAAATACAAAAAACAAAAAAACATTTCTTTTCTTTTATATAATAATTAATTAACTTTTAATTCAATTTAATTTCAAAAGGGTCCAACGCCCTCAGACGTTCCAATTTATTCTTTTCGCGCATTATTTTCTTTATCAAATATTATGTAATTGCTCAAGCCTTGTAATAGTAATTAGGAATTTATTTTATTTTCCACATTTTTTTATTAAAACGGGTCTTTGTTAATTTGGCGATGTATAGACCCGCGCCTTGTAATAGCGTAGGATTTTACTTTCCGCATTTAAATTTCCGCACTTTCAAATTATAATTGCATGAAAGAATATATGGCCTAAATTAAAAACAAGCGTAGATCACCATGATACATGTATAAGATAAAACATAACATGAAAATAACACACAAATTCACACACCACTCTTAGGGTACGCCTCACTGTTGCCTTGCCTTCGAAACGTGGTCGTCGAGTATAGGACGTTTTAGTAAGTCCTTATGTCCGTTGATCCATGTAGGTGTTTAGGTATTGGCTTGCATTTTTGGTAAATCCCAAGTGTATGTGTGAATGTCATGACTGATGTCATAACATTCTAGTTCAGGTTGTACTAACTCATTAGGTACATGTGCAGAAAAATATTGTAATTCAAATACTGATGTTTATAAGTGTGTATCTGAGCATGTTTGCAAAATGATCATATTTTGCTAAATCAGTAGACAGGTTTTCTCAGATGTCATAACAGATGTTATGACATCCTGTTCTGAACTAACAGGATTGCAGGATTGGATAAGTCTGAGTTTTTTCAGGAAATAACTCAGTCCTTTCTGAACAGAATCCTGCGTTTTCTGAGGAGTAACCTAGCTCAATCCTAACCTGTTCAATAAAGTTCTGTGACCTGGTCTTTAGGTCAAACGGAATCAACCCTAGGTTTTTGGAAACCCTAACTGAAGTTGCAGCTGCTATATATTCAACAGAGCTGCTGTTTTCCAACACACCCCTGCTGATTGATTAGAAGATCAATTTTGTAATCTGTATATATTTGTTTATTGTACTCCAAGCAATTATCATTGTGATAAGTGCCTTGGAATAGGTTTCAATTGTAAGGGTTGTGTAGCACTCAAAGCTTTGAAGCAAGAGTGTTTGAATGTTACTTGACTAAAGCTGTGAAGCAGAGTCAAGTTAGTTGTGTACATCACTCAAAGCTGTGAAGCACGAGTGATTGTGTTACTTGATTAAAAAGCTGTGAAGCTTAATCAAGTGTGTGTTTTGAAGAGTGTCTTCATCAATTCTTAAGTCAAATTGGTTTATGTATCACTGCTGTGATTGAGGGGGAGTGAGTAGGAACTCAGGTTTAAGTTGTACTTAGATTAGAATTGCATTGGGTAGGTCTTAAGTGAAGGAGATAAACTGGTTGGTTTATTCCTGAATTAACATCTCTTATAGTGGATTCTCTCCCTGGCTTGGTAGCCCCCAGAGTAGGTGTTGTTGCACACTGAACTGGGTAAACAATTGACTGTGTTATTTACTGCTTTTGTATTTACTATCATATAGTAAGTCAGATACGGTGTCATAACATTGGACGTGACATTGAGTATCTGCAGCAAGAATTTCAATTTGCATCAGAGCAGGCACCCTGCCTGTATTACTGGGTGAGATCTAGGGATATCACTTTCTGGCACTATGGACAAAGAAGGAGTTTTTGGAAATAGACCACCCATTCTGGATGGAACTAATTATGACTACTGGAAACCTCGTATGATTGCCTTCCTAAAATCTCTGGACAAAAAGGCTTGGAGAGCTGCTGACAAAGGATGGATTCATCCCACCATAACTGAGGAAGATGGGACAATCAGTCTGAAGCCTGAGGAAGATTGGAGTAAAGAAGAAGATGAGCTAGCCCTGGGAAATTCCAAAGCTCTAAATGCCTTGTTCAATGGAATTGATAGAAACATTTTCAGATTAGTTCATCAATATGAACTGGCCAAGGAAGTTTGGGACACTCTCAAAACTACTCATGAGGGAACTTCCAAAGTAAAAATGTCAAGGCTTCAGATGTTGACCACTAAGTTTGAGAATCTAAAAATGATGGAAGATGAAACCATTCATGAGTTTCACATGAACATCTTGGAAATTGCCAACACCTCAGGAGCACTGGGAGAAAAAATGTCAGAAGAAAAACTGGTGAGGAAGATTCTCAGATCCTTGCCTAAAAGATTTGCAATGAAGGTGACTGCCATAGAGGAAGCCCAGGACATTAGCAAGTTGAAAGTGGATGAACTTATTGGGTCTCTTCAGACTTTTGAGATGGGAATCACTAATGATGATGTCAAAAAGAACAAGAGCATAGCACTTATGTCCAACACTGATGTTGAAGAAAACATTTCAGAAGCTATAGCCATGCTCGGAAGACAGTTCAACAAACTCATCAAAAGAATAGATCCAAAGTCAAGGTCTAATGTTCATAACATTTCCTCTAACATTGACAGTTCCAGCAGAAGACCAAGGTCAGATGAGAAGGGAGTTCAAGGCAGAGGAATTCAATGCCATGGTTGTGAAGGATATGGGCATATTCGAGCTGAATGTCCTACCTTTCTTAAGAAACAAAAAGGAATGACAGTTACTTGGTCTGACTGTGATTCAGAAAGTAATTCTGAAGAAGAGACTGCCAAACGAGTTACTGCTTTAACTGGTGTTTGTACCTCTGAAAGTGACATCAGTGATGAAGAGGTGACTTTTGAAGAACTGGCTGAAACGTACAAGGAATTGTGTATCAGAAGTACTGAAGTCTGTGTGCAGAATGAGAAACAATCAAAACTCATCATAAAGATGGAGGCTGAAAAACGGGCAAACCTTGAAACTATAAGTCACCTAGAAGGAGAAGTTCAATTCTTAAACTCACAACTGAATCAAATGACCAAATCTGTCAAGATGTTGACAAATGGAACTGACAAATTGGAAGAGATCCTACAGATTGGACAAAATGTGGGAAATAAATCTGGTCTAGGATTTATGAAAGCAACGAAATCTGGTTCTGGTAGGCAAATGTCAAAACAGATGTCTCAACACAACTCTCGACATCAGGAACAGAAACATATGAGGAAAAGGTACCAAAGATGGAAATGTCATCATTGTGGTAGATATGGCCATATAAAGCGCTTCTGCTTCAGATTACATGGATACCCTAATCAGAACTCAGGTGTCAAACCTAAGTCTAAAAAGGTACCACATGCTCCTCAATGGAAGAAAAAGGCTACTGCACTGATAGCTCACACTTCCCTGAGGGTCTCTGCAAAGGAAGACTGGTACTTTGACAGTGGATGTTCCAGACATATGACTGGAATCAAGAACCTCCTCAATAATGTTAAGCCTCACACCACCAGTTTTGTGACCTTTGGAGATGGGGCTAAAGGTGAAATCAAAGGAGTTGGTGATTTGGACTGCCCTGGAGTTCCAAGTCTAAATGAAGTACTGCTGGTGAAAGGACTGACCGCTAATCTCATTAGTATCAGTCAACTGTGTGATCTAGGATTCAAGGTCAATTTCTCAAAATCTGAATGCCTTGTAATCAATGACAAACAAGAGATAGTAATGAAAGGAGTCAGATCCAAAGACAACTGTTACTTGTGGGAGGCTGAGAACACCAATTTCTCATCTGTGTGTTCCATTGCAAAAGAAGAAAAAGAGGTGAAACTGTGGCACCAAAAACTTGGCCATCTTCACCTAAGGGGTATGAAGAGGATTATCTCCTTGGAGGCAGTCAGAGGGATTCCAAAACTGCAAATTGATGAAGGAAGAGTTTGTGGTGAATGTCAGGTGGGTAAGCAGACTAGGATGTCACATCCAAAGTCAAGACATCTGACCACCTCTAAGGTTCTAGAACTCCTCCATATGGATCTGATGGGACCAATGCAAGTAGAGAGTCTTGGTGGTAAAAGATATGCCTATGTGGTTGTGGATGATTTTTCCAGATTCACCTGGATTAATTTCATTAGGGAAAAATCAGATGCATTTGAAGTTTTTAGAGAACTGTGCAAGAGAATTCAAAGAGAAAAGGAAGGATGTATTGTCAGAATCAGAAGTGATCATGGCAAGGAATTTGAAAACAGCAAGTTTGATGACTTCTGTGCTTCAGAAGGAATCAGTCATGAGTTTTCTTCTCCCATAACACCTCAGCAAAATGGAGTTGTGGAAAGAAAAAACAGGACCATACAAGAATCTGCCAGAGCAATGTTACATGCCAAAAGACTTCCTATGTATTTTTGGGCTGAAGCTATGAATACAGCTTGCTATGTTCATAACAGGGTCACCTTGAGAAAGGGAACCTCATCCACCATATATGAACTCTGGAAAGGAAGAAAACCAACTGTGAAGTACTTCCATGTGTTTGGCAGCAAATGCTATATCCTATCTGATCGTGAACAGAGAAGAAAACTGGACTCCAAAAGTGATGAAGGCATATTTCTAGGATACTCCTCAAACAGCAGAGCTTATAGAGTATTCAACTCCAGAACCAAAACCATGATGGAATCAATAAATGTTATAATTGATGACTATCATGAAGAAATAGATGTTCCTTGTACTGTTGAGACATTCTTTGAGACTTCAACCCAACAGGATGATCTACCCAACTCCACCACAACAGAATCTGAATCAAAGGAAGCTAGCAAGACTCCTTCCATCAGAATTCAGAAGGATCATCCAAAAGAGCTCATCATAGGAGATCCCAATAGTGGAGTCATCACAAGATCTAGAGAAATCATCTCAAATTCTTGTTTTGTGTCCAAAATGGAACCAAGAAATGTCAAGGAAACCTTAACTGATGAATATTGGATTGGTGCAATGCAAGATGAACTGAACCAATTCAAGCAACATGAAGTTTGGGAACTGGTTCCTAGACCTGAAGGAACTAACATCATTGGGACAAAATGGATATTCAAGAACAAGTCAGATGCTGAAGGAGTTGTCACCAGAAATAAGGCAAGACTTGTTGCTCAAGGATACACCCAGGTTGAAGGGGTTGACTTTGATGAAACCTTTGCACCTGTAGCCAGGTTGGAGTCAATCAGACTCTTGTTGTCAATTGCTTGTCTTCTGAAGTTCAAGTTATTTCAGATGGATGTGAAAAGTGCCTTTCTAAATGGGTACTTAAATGAGGAAGCTTATGTGGAACAACCTAAAGGTTTTGTGGATCCAACCCATCCTGATCATGTCTACAAATTGAGAAAAGCTCTATATGGGCTGAAACAAGCTCCTAGAGCATGGTATGACAGGTTAACAAAGTTTCTCTCAGACAAAGGCTACAGAAAAGGAGGCTTGGACAAAACTCTATTTGTCAAAACTGAAGGAGGGAAGTTGATGGTTGCCCAAATATATGTTGATGACATAGTGTTTGGCGGAATGTCAGAACATATGGTTAAACACTTTGCTGACCAGATGCAGGCTGAATTTGAAATGAGTCTCATGGGAGAACTAACTTATTTTCTTGGACTACAAGTCTCACAGATGGAGGACTCAATCTTCTTATCTCAAAGCAAGTATGCTAAGAATATTGTAAAGAAGTTTGGTATGGAGAATGCAAGTCACAAAAGGACTCCTGCTCCTACTCATCTAAAGCTCTCCAAAGATTCAAGTGGGGTTAAGGTGGATCAAAGTCTGTACAGAAGCATGATAGGAAGCTTGTTGTACTTAACTGCCAGCAGACCTGATATTGCCTTTGCAGTTGGAGTTTGTGCTAGATACCAAGCTGATCCCAAAGTCAGTCATATCAATCAAGTGAAGAGAATTTTGAAGTATGTAAGTGGTACTTACAACTATGGATTGTTGTATACTCATGGCTGTGAACCGTCTCTGACTGGTTACTGTGATGCTGATTGGGCTGGTAGTGCTGATGATAGAAAAAGCACCTCTGGAGGATGTTTCTTTTTGGGAAGTAATCTGGTTTCCTGGTTCAGCAAGAAACAGAATTGTGTGTCTCTTTCCACTGCTGAAGCTGAATATATTGCAGCTGGTAGTAGCTGCTCTCAAATGATATGGATGAAACAGATGCTCACTGAGTATAATGTCACACAAGATGTTATGACATTGTACTGTGACAATCTAAGTACAATCAACATATCCAAGAATCCCATTCAGCATAGCAGGACCAAACATATTGACATACGACATCACTTTATTAGAGACCTTGTAGAAGAGAAGACAATCAAATTGGAACATGTTGCCACTGAGCTACAACTGGCTGACATTTTTACCAAGGCTTTGGATGCAAACCAATTTGAAAACTTAAGGGGTAAGCTGGGTATTTGCCAACATGAGGAATTGTAGCAATTAATTTTGCTTAAAACAAAGACCAAAGGACTTATGCCTGTTCTGATTGGTTTAAAATTGTATTTTCTCATTTCCTACAATTCTTTTAAGAAGTTGAATAGGCACTCCTTTGCTTCCTTCCTCTCTCGTCTCCTCATCAAAACTCAGTCTCTCAATCAGAAATTTCTTCTCATTTGTTGTTGGTCCTTCAAAACTGACAAAATGTCTCAAACGCCATTGTTATACCCCAAAATTTGCCCTCCCATATTCCTCGAGAAATTGCCAAGCCAAGCTACAAAATTCCCCAAGGGTTGTGCAGTGCAACAGTCTCCCATACAGTCAAAACTAGGGTTTGGGTTCTGATCAAGAAAATGAAGTGTTCAAAGGTTCAATCAAGTCTCATATGCTTACAAACATGGTCAAGCATCCTCATATCAAGTTTCAAGGCATTCAGCTCAAAATTGCACAGTCAAAACCCTAAATTGCACTACAGTCAACTGTAGGGGCAAAATGGTCATTTGACAGTCAAAAGTTCAAATTTTTGGTCAACATATCATTTTGAAGCCACAAACATCATTTGATCAATGCTTGATCATGACTCTCAAAATTTGGCTCAGAAATCATCAAAGATGCAAAAGTTGCTATATTTGGACAGCTGAAAAAGTCAACTGAAATTGACCAGGGCATAACTTTCACATGGATTATCAGAAAAATTCCATCCAAAGCTCATTTTGAAGAGAAAGACATTTCATACAACTCATTTTCATACTTCAAGTCCAAGAAATGCTCTCACAAAAAGTTATCAATTTCAACATTATAGGTCATTTTCAAAAGTCAACAAAAAGGGACTTTAAGTCAAAGACCATAACTTGATATTGGTAAATCAAAATGACATGGGACCAAAGGCATTGGTTAGAGGACTCAAAGACCTTTCCAAAATGTCCAAGAACATGTGAAAAGCTTAAAAATTGAGCAAGTTATGCCTTGTAGAAGTTGGGAAATTTTTGTGAAATGGCAAAAGTCAACTATCCTTGAAACTCCAATTTTTGACAAAAGGGCCCACTTTCTTCCACTTGATTCATCCTTGTCATGCCACACACGTGTCCCATGATTAATTTCAAGACCAAATATTGATTTTTCTATTTTATTTAATTTTTGATAATTTAATTCATTTTAAATCTTTAAAAATTCAAATAAAATTCAAAAACCAATGGAATAGTGTCATTTGAATTTGGACAACTTCCATATATCATGGGCCAACTCAAAAACTCAGGCTAGGGTTAAATTGCACACTAAGTCTTGGTCTTGGCTTAAAAGAAGGAAAATTGGTTAATGGTGAAAAACCCTAGGACTAGTTCTTTCATGAGCATGAATTAAGGCCAACTAACAAGCTAATTCTCTTCCATCATAAGCACTGAGTCAAACCCTAAGCCTTGGACACTATAAGCTGCGCCCAAAAAAGCTATTGCACATTGAAAATTTTCCATACAAACACAAAACTGATTTCAAGGTTAGAGGTGGATTCAAGGCATAAAAATCATCCCATTAGCTTCCTTGGGCAATTCTGAACGTGTATCAATCACAAACAACAAGCCAATCTCCAAGAATTGGTAGTTAGAACTCGAACTGTATAGCAAAATTTCCAAAATCGTGCATCATGATTTAAACATTTTTACAGCATTTTGTCCATTGATTCATGTTTAGCATAATGTTTTGAGACTAACCATCATGTTCAATTGAGTTTTCATTGGCCATGCGCGATTCTACCATTTTCATATTCTAGGTTTTTTCAGAGCTTGATTTAGGGCTTTCACAATACAGTAAAATTAGGGTTCCAGACTTATGCCATTCAAACCATCTCATCAAGATGAGGAGATATGGACCCTCGCGATCAATTTATTGATGTCACAACGCTAGTCTCTATTTTTCATAAACATGCCTAACACAACGCGTTGAAACCGTTGCCTCTGTGTTTTGTATTTCAGGCACGCGAGGAAGATGAGTACATGGCACGCTGTGATTCGTCAGTTCAAAAATTGGCGCGTTGAAGGCCACTAACTCTCTTTTCTTTTTATTATATTCATTAATCATTATATGTTAAAAGTAACTCAAGTGCTTCAGTGGCAGGCGTATTCCTTTGCATTGTCTAAGGCCTGGGTTCGAACCCCAGGTCTGTATAAATTTCAATAATATTTTTCAATACAAGATCTTGTGCAGCGCTAACGTCCAGGGCATACCATACACACTCAAAACTCATCGTCCACACGTCCCAGTAGATCAATCAAAGGGCTCAGATTCAAGGCACATGATACGCTATGGTCAACACATTGGCACGTGAACTGAAAAGTCAAGTGGATTTCAATGTTAATGGGCCAGAATGCTAGGCCTTACCTCCAATTCTGGGGCTACCCCCCCTGGTTTGATTTTCTTTTTATATTTCATTTTCTCAATTGTTATGTTATTTATTTATTTTATTTGTTTTAATTAATTAATTATTTCTACAAAAATATGAAAAATATCATAAAAAATCAGAAAAAGGCAAAAAATATAATTTTTATTTTAATTACTTTTATAAATAAATTACATGTAAATAAATTTAGTAAAATAGGTTTTAACTTTAATTCTTTCTTCCATAAAAAAATCCAAAAATATAGCATTAGGTTAATGACTTTTTTTATTCCTTTTAACTTTCCTTGTTTTTTGCCATAATATTAGTAATTTTCATAATTAAACTTGTAAACTAATTAGGGTTGCATTTAGGTTAGATTTTACTACTTTCTTAATAACTAAAAATCCAAAAATATAGCATTAGGTTTAATGACTTTTTTATACCTTTTAAATTTTCCTTTTTTTTATCACAATATTATTTATTTATTTATTTTATTTTTATAATTAAATGTACATAAGTAAAAATTAGGGTTTAATTTAGATTAATATAACATTTTCACAATAACTAAAAAACATTAGAATTAGGATTTGCATTTCAAATTTCATTCTAAAAAGTTCTTTTTCTTTTAAATCTTAAAAAACACAAAAATACCAAAAAAACATTTAATTTTTAACTTTCATTTTAATTCCTCATTAATTTGATATTTTGCAAAAGGGTCCAACGCCCGTCGCTTTAATTATTTTGTTTCGCGCATTTTACTTTGTCGCTTATTATAATTATGTACATGTCCCAAAGCCTTGTAATAATTTTATTTCTTGCACTTTTATTCGCTTTATTTATTTTTCAGTCCAAATCGGGTCCGGTTTAATTTTGGCGATGTGGACCCGCGCCATTTGTAATAGTTTAGATTTATTTTCTCGCAAGTGTATAACTGTTAACAAAAAGCATGAAAGAATGTATGGCCCTAAAAATAAAATCAAGCGTAGATCACAACAAACATGACAAGACAAAATAACTGAAACATGACGCACAATTCGCACACACCACCCCTAGGGTACGCCTCACCTGTTGCCTTTCGAAAGGTGGTCGTCGAGTAGAGGACGTCTTAGTAAGTCCTCATGATCCGGGAACCTGGCATGAGGGTAGCTTCTAAGGTGTCTTCCCATTACTCCGGTGATCACCATGTCCCTACAAACTCGAATTGACCCGAATACCTCCAACGGTGGTGCTACCTACCTCTCAATGGTGGGATGGCACTACTTTAAAGGACATTTACACAGACGAATTCCTTAGGGTAGGTAGGTTCTCAAGGATACTTGCTCTAATTTCAAACAAATCAAAACATCTTTTCACCAACACATTTTCAAAAGCTTTCAAAAGCAAATTTTTCAAACACTCTGACGTACGAGTCGAACTGAAATTTTTCAAAGAAACTTTTAAAACCCACAATTGAAAAGCAAGCAAACATTTTTGAAAACACATTGAGCAAGTATCTAAGAGCCCATGGATAACCATGGATAGAAAGGGGTGCTAACACCTTCCCTTTCTATAACCTACCTCCCGAACCGAGAGCAATCTCTATAAAGGAATTTTTCTGTGCTTTTGTCCTTTCCATTTGGAGAAAATAAAAGACGGTGGCGACTCTTGCTTCCGCGACATTTCGCGAACCAGCTTTAAAACAGTCAGTTCCAGATCCACCGATCACAGAACTGGCGACTCTGCTGGGGAATTACAAACTTAAAGTGAGGTGTACCTTAGGGTTAGTTCATAACTGTGTTTTCAATTGTATTGCTTTGTTTGCTTTAAATTGTGGGACTGTCTTGGGAGTTCTATAGATCCTAACCCGGATCTGGGGGATACCCTTTTAGAAAGTAGCAACAAGGCTGTGAGGGAACTGTGCGGGGTATACCGACATGGTTGAAACAGTCTGCTACGTTGATGTGGCACTTTGGTGTGTACCGGTAACCCTTGAGTTCAGTCAAGGAGAGTACGGGGCCTCCGCGTGGTGTCGTGAAGCATCAACAGACCTTAGGAACCTTAATTGAACTATCTTGGCCTCTTTAGGGTAGTGAGATAACTGACTTTGGTGCAGTCCGAGGTTGGTTGATACTCGATACTACACTCAATTGAGGGTTGCTTTCCTGGAATATTTCGGTCGCCAGTTCAGTGGCTAAATCGAAACGATGAACAATGAAAGCAATCCCGTGATATTGGGAACCTTAGAACCCGGTTACTTTGATTAGGACAGGTTGAGCCCACCAACTTCAAGAGGGTACTACCCAGACCCCATGCTGGCCTAAACCCTAAGGGTTTCTCTTGTGTGACTTGTGTGCCTTTGTACTTGCCTACTTGCATGCTTGTTAGCTGACACATGAACTACTTACAGGTTTTGTTTATAGTCCTTAACTAGGACTCATGACAAGGTTTACCAAATTTCTTGCAGGTTTTGTTTATAGTCCTTAATTGGGACTCATAACAAAGTATACTGAATTTCTTGCAGGGTCTGTTTATAGTCCTTAATTGGGACTCATAACAGGGTTACTCACATTACCCCATGCATATCATGACATCATACCATTGCATACCATTGCATACATCCTAACCCATTTCAAGGATCTCAAGGGCTTGTGATACAGGTCATATAAATCAAACATCTAGCAAAGGGCAAAGAGGATTTATTTTCCTCTAGCCAATGTTGTCAGAGGCTATGACCCACTTGATATGGTGAGCTCTGACTCCTGAAGAAGGTTCCCTAACCAAGGTTGTTTGGAAATCAAAACCAGACATGATGACTAAAGTCAGGGGCTATGACCCACTGGATATGGTGAGCCTTTGACCCGTGACGAAGGACTCTCAACAACATGAAGTACTTTCAATCAAGTTGCCAGTTTCCAACTCTAACAAGTTTCTTTGTTTACCCCACGAGGTCCTTGAAATCATTGCATGCATATCATACATATCATTACATAACAGGTACCCTTCCTCTGCAGGTTGCTTACCTTCTTCGCTGTTTATTTCAGCAGTCTCGTCATGAATCCTGAATCATCAACCGAGGCATCTATCAAGGCTCTTCAGGCGCAGAACGCCCAATTTCAGGCGCAGAACGCCCAATTTCAGGAGCTGATCAAAGGCTTGGCTCAGGGTCAACAAGATCTGAAGGCTTTGTTTTTGAAGAAGGACAAGAAGAAGAAGAGGATTGTTCTGTTCAGCCCTAGACGCAGATCTGGGAATACACCGCAGGAGGAAACTGAGGGGACAACCCCATCTGTGAGGGAAAGCAGTCACCATGAGAGAGAGGTGCCTAGTCCAGTGGTCTCCGACAGCGAGACAGATTTCAACGACGAACAGTACCCTCCGGCTGAGGACAAGTACAAACAGTTGGAGGATAGGCTGAATGCTATGGAGATCCAACAGGTACCTGGGCTGGATTTTGGAGATCTGGGTTTGTCAACTGGTGTGATTATTCCTCGGAAGTTCAAGGCACCATCCTTTACCAAGTATGACGGGGCGTCTTGTCCCAAGTTGCATCTCAGGTCTTATGTTCGGAAAATCCAACCATACTCAGCAGACAAGAACTTGTGGATCCACTTCTTCCAGGAAAGTCTTTCAGGGACTCACCTCGAATGGTTCTATCAACTGGATGGGACCAAAGTTCGTAACTGGGAGGAGTTGGCGACTGCTTTCTATAAGCAGTACCAGTACAATGCCGACCTTGCTCCCACACGTACCCAACTCCAGGGTATGTCGTTGGGGTCAAGTGAAGGTTTCAAGGAGTACGCACAAAGATGGAGAGACCTTGCTGGAAGGGTGCAACCTCCGTTAACTGACCGGGAACTCGTTGATATGTTCTTGGGGACCCTATCCGGGCCATTCTTCAATCACCTCATTGGTAACTCATCTGCTGGATTTACCGACCTCATCCTGACTGGCGAAAGAATTGAAGCTGGTATCAAGTCGGGGAAGATTCAAGAGGCCACACCTTCTGATATTCATAAAAAACCTTACACGGGAAAGAAGGAATCCAATGCTGTATACAGTCAAAAGAGTCGCCGTGATCAACATGCAGGGGCAGTCATGATCTCTGGTTCTGCACCACACCGTCAACCACAAAGGGGAAACCAGCAAAGGCCGGAAGGGCCTAAAAGGCAATTCACCAACATTAACATGCCTTGGTCACAAGCATTGCAGCATATGGTGAAGATGAACCTGATTGCAGTAATCAACCCTCCTGCCAATCCTAAGACCTCCTCTCCTAGCTACAATCCAGAAGCAAGGTGTGCCTATCATTCTGATAGCCCGGGGCACGATACTGAGGACTGTTGGGCACTGAAGTACAAAATTCAGAACATGATCGATGCCAAAGAGATCGAGTTCGAGCCTGCGGAGACTCCCAACGTGATCACCACTCCATTGCCAAAGCATGGCTAAATTTTTGTTCATTTGATTTCAAGTTGTATTTTTCCTTTTCTTGTTCAGATAAACAATTATTGTGTTAAACTCTTTTATTTCATGAATGCATTACACATGTCTGTCTTGAATTAATTATGTTTACTATGCTTAAAACTGCTTTCATATTTTTTGCGATGGTCAATTCTTAATTGAAAATTCTAAACCTCTTGAGGGAGGATGACGAAAACAATACCACAATTTACAGTATGCTTTTGAACAGACCCCGCTGATGAGGTACAGGCATTGTTTCAATTCCTAAACACTGGAGTTATAAGGATGATAATCCCTCGTCAACCCATCAGAGCCAAAGAAGTAGGAGTTTGTATTTTCGAAAATCAAAACCCTTAATCATAACCTGGGGCAGGGTAGTTCTCTCAGTCGATCCAAGTGCACAATGAATGTCACTAAATGAGTTTTTCAAAAACAAAAGACAGTGATGGTTCCGAACAATCATAAGGACAGGCAGTCATTATCAAAAAAAAATTCATGAATGAAAAGCCCAAAAAGTCAAAACCAATAAAGAAGACTTACCAAACTGGGGCATCCCGCTGACTGTAATCCCAAAAAGGAAACAGTTCAGGCAAAAAAAAAGAAAGGGATAACTAAATCAAAAAAAAAAAGAGGTCTCACAAACCCTCAGCAAAAAAGGGGATGATTGCCTATTCAAATAAACGTTCAATATCTGAATCATCACCGGAAAATCAGAGCAAAGACTCAAACAAGGTCTAACGCACGATCAACGGAGTTTAGGTTTGGAGAACATCACGAAGAGCGGGGGGGTACAAATAATTTGAGCCTTTATCCTTTGTTTCTTAAACCGTGAACCAGGCCACGATATAACTCTTAAAAGTCCTAGCTGAAGCATGGGTTAGTTCGAAAGCATACTGTTACGAAGGTATCCTGACTCCTGAAGGTTTGCTGTAAAATATTGAGTTGACATCGCACTGTATTACAAAAAATGCATTTTCAAAATTCAAGACAGACATAGACTTTTGCATTCTTAAAATAACCTTGTTTGCATATGACTACTTGTTTGAACAAGCAGGGAAATTCGCACGATGAACACCTTGTGAACAGAAGAACCTCCAATCAAGGGGCACATTGCTCATTATCTGGGGCATGGCAAAATACTTCCAACAGGGGCAACTCCCTACATTCTGAGAGCGTGGACATAGTCGAAAAAAATACTGCGCATAATCAAAGACCCGCTAGGATGACATACCTAGGCAAAAATAAGGGCTTCCCGGCGAACTAAAAGGGTTCGGGCAAAATGAAGGGATGAAACGAAAAACATGTACACCCGGCAAGTCGAAAACCTGAAAAGGCGGCTTGGGCAAAAATGGGTATCCCGGTGGACTGAAAACCCGAAAGGGCGGTCCAGGCAAAAGTTAGGGATCGAAGCGTACGACTATGTTCCGGTATCTCGTCACTTGCCTACCCGAAGATTTGTCGATCACCCGCACAGGTATCCTCTTCCCTCACCTCCGAAGCAGGGGAAATAATGAGCTATCCAGGCGATCCAATTGCTCTGTCAACCAAATTACAAAGGACAGATCAACATAAAAATGATTACCATCTACCTTTACAAATTCCAGATCGTGGGCTAACGTCCGAGACCAAACAGGACAATTATCCACTTAATCAAAATCATGCAACCCAACACCGGTTTCTGCTCAACCTTCAGACAAAGTCATACACAGACTCCTCCTCCATAAGATGACCTAACCCCGGTTCATCAAGAAGTTTTACACAAACTTATCCCGAAGCAACCTTACCCCGGTTCCTCCAGAAGTTTTTACACAAACTTATCCAAGTAACCTTACCCCGGTTCCTCCAGAGATTTTTACACAAACTCAACCAAATAACCTTACCCCGGTTCCTCCAGAAGTTTTTACACAAACTTATCCAAGTAACCTTACCCCGGTTCCTCCAGAAATCTTACATGGATTTATCACAAGTAACCTTACCCCGGTTCGTCAAGAAGTTTTACACGAACTTATCTCGAAGTGACCTAACCCCGGTTCCTCCAGAAGTCTTACATGGACCTATCTCAAGATGACCTAACCCCGGTTCATCAAGAAGTTTTACATAAACTTATCCTGCCGTAACCTAACCCCGGTTCCTCCAAGAGTCTCACATGGACCTATCTCAAGATGACCTTACCTCGGTTTGTCAAGAAGTTTTACACGAACTTATCCTGCGGCAACCTAACCCTGGTTCCCCCCAGAAGTCTTACATGGATTTAGCTCAAGATAACCTCACCCCGGTTCATCAAGAAGTTTTACATGAACTTACCTCACCAAGCAACCCTACATCGGTTCCCTCTCTTCAAGATGCAGTTTTACATGGACTCGTCACCCAGAAACCCTACACAGGTTCTCCCTTTCCAAAAAAACGAAGTTTTACACGAACTCATCATCAAAGTAACCCTACCCAGGTTCCTTCTCCATTTCATATACAGTTTTACACAAACTCATCAGCATGCAACCCTACATAGGTTCCCCCTTTCAACTTATAAAATTACATTCCAAAACTCCCCAGAAGAGTCCAATCCAGTTTCCCCAGGAAAATTGGAATTCATCTCTCCAAGCAGTAAGCTTATCCCCAGTAGATCCTGGAAGCTTATCCCCTCGCAGAGCACGAACGCGTCGTCCGGCTTTATTCAAAGAGTTATTTCCTTAACAGGATATAACTGGGTTATCCTCAGCCAAAAGCCACGGAAAGGTCATCGTCAACATAGTTCTTTCCTATCCCCAACGAAGTCCATTAACACTTCCAACAACAAAGACATCCTCAGCAAATTACTGCTATCAACACTCAGCAAAGCATCTCTATCCCCACAGAGTATTGCTTCCCAGCATGATCGCTAGAATATCTTTTCTCCCCGCAGAATCTTCCATTCGCCAAGTTTATTCCGCAACGGAGTCATCTTCTCCTACCGGTATCCTTGCAGTTATCATCCCCAGCGGAAGCAAAATCTATTCTTCGACATCAGCCCAGGATACGACTTCCCGGCACCCGTCAAGGATTCACTTTCCTAGACAAAAATATACATGAAACATCACATACATCATTATAGCATGCATGTACACATCATATCTTACAAATCTCATTTATGTTGAGAACATCATTGCTTGATCCATATCATGCATTGCATATGACTGACTTTTACCTTTCAGGAAAGATCCAGTTAGGTTCTCAAGCTACATTTCAAGACCTAGACCGGTTCAGTTAAATCGTCCCAAGATTTTCCTGATGCTTATCCAGTCAAAGGCCTTCTCTGGTTCAGTCAGATCGACCCTAAGATCTCCCTGATGCTTATCCAGTTGAAGACATTTCAAGACCTAGACCGGTTCAGTTAAATCGTCCCAAGATTTTCCTGATGCTTATCCAGTCAAAGGCCTTCTCTTGGTTCAGTCAGATCGACCCTAAGATCTCCCTGATGCTTATCCAGTTGAAGATATTTCAAGACCTAGACCGGTTCAGTTAAATCGACCCTAAGATTTTCCTGATGCTTATCCAGTCAAAGGCCTTCTCTGGTTCAGTCAGATCGACCCTAAGATCTCCCTGATGCTTATCCAGTTGAAGACATTTCAAGACCTAGACCGGTTCAGTTAAATCGTCCCAAGATTTTCCTGATGCTTATCCAGTCAAAGGCCTTCTCTTGGTTCAGTCAGATCGACCCTAAGATCTCCCTGATGCTTATCCAGTTGAAGATATTTCAAGACCTAGACCGGTTCAGTTAAATCGACCCTAAGATTTTCCTGATGCTTATCCAGTCAAAGGCCTCCTCTGGTTCAGTCAGATCGACCCTAAGATCTCCCTGATTCTTATTCCAGTAGAAGACACCCAAGATTTTTCTCAACGAGCGTTGTTGAAGTTAAAATCGCCCAAGGTTCTCTTACCATCCATGCTGAGGCAGTAACCATCCCTGGTTCATTCATCAGCGTTTGAAGCTCCAGACTCAGCTCCTGTAACCAGTCAGGACACATCTATACCAAGCATCTAAAATCAGCTCCTGCAACGTGTCAGGTACTCATTTTTTCTTTTGCAGGTATGCAGGTTCTCGCTAAGGAATCTCTTACGCGATCAATCTCTAAATGGCATCTATAAGCCCATTCCCACCACACTGCCACTATGTGAGCGCAAATTTCTGGGCACTCTAGTGTCCAATCATCTTTTACCCTCGGATTACGAAAGGCACGTCAGCCAATCTGCATCCTCAGGTCTAAGAAGATTGAACAGGGGCAACTGTTATACCCCAAAATTTGCCCTCCCATATTCCTCGAGAAATTGCCAAGCCAAGCTACAAAATTCCCCAAGGGTTGTGCAGTGCAACAGTCTCCCATACAGTCAAAACTAGGGTTTGGGTTCTGATCAAGAAAATGAAGTGTTCAAAGGTTCAATCAAGTCTCATATGCTTACAAACATGGTCAAGCATCCTCATATCAAGTTTCAAGGCATTCAGCTCAAAATTGCACAGTCAAAACCCTAAATTGCACTACAGTCAACTGTAGGGGCAAAATGGTCATTTGACAGTCAAAAGTTCAAATTTTTGGTCAACATATCATTTTGAAGCCACAAACATCATTTGATCAATGCTTGATCATGACTCTCAAAATTTGGCTCAGAAATCATCAAAGATGCAAAAGTTGCTATATTTGGACAGTTGAAAAAGTCAACTGAAATTGACCAGGGCATAACTTTCACATGGATTATCAGAAAAATTCCATCCAAAGCTCATTTTGAAGAGAAAGACATTTCCTACAACTCATTTTCATACTTCAAGTCCAAGAAATGCTCTCACAAAAAGTTATCAATTTCAACATTATAGGTCATTTTCAAAAGTCAACAAAAAGGGACTTTAAGTCAAAGACCATAACTTGAGATTGGTAAATCAAAATGACATGGGACCAAAGGAATTGGTTATAGGACTCAAAGACCTTTCCAAAATGTCCAAGAACATGTGAAAAGCTTAAAAATTGAGCAAGTTATGCCTTGTAGAAGTTGGGAAATTTTTGTGAAATGGCAAAAGTCAACTATCCTTGAAACTCCAATTTTTGACAAAAGGGCCCACTTTCTTCCACTTGATTCATCCTTGTCATGCCACACACGTGTCCCATGATTAATTTCAAGACCAAATATTGATTTTTCTATTTTATTTAATTTTTGATAATTTAATTCATTTTAAATCTTTAAAAATTCAAATAAAATTCAAAAACCAATGGAATAGTGTCATTTGAATTTGGACAACTTCCATATATCATGGGCCAACTCAAAAACTCAGGCTAGGGTTAAATTGCACACTAAGTCTTGGTCTTGGCTTAAAAGAAGGAAAATTGGTTAATGGTGAAAAACCCTAGGACTAGTTCTTTCATGAGCATGAATTAAGGCCAACTAACAAGCTAATTCTCTTCCATCATAAGCACTGAGTCAAACCCTAAGCCTTGGACACTATAAGCTGCGCCCAAAAAAGCTATTGCACATTGAAAATTTTCCATACAAACACAAAACTGATTTCAAGGTTAGAGGTGGATTCAAGGCATAAAAATCATCCCATTAGCTTCCTTGGGCAATTCTGAACGTGTATCAATCACAAACAACAAGCCAATCTCCAAGAATTGGTAGTTAGAACTCGAACTGTATAGCAAAATTTCCAAAATCGTGCATCATGATTTAAACATTTTTACAGCATTTTGTCCATTGATTCATGTTTAGCATAATGTTTTGAGACTAACCATCATGTTCAATTGAGTTTTCATTGGCCATGCGCGATTCTACCATTTTCATATTCTAGGTTTTTTTAGAGCTTGATTTAGGGCTTTCACAATACAGTAAAATTAGGGTTCCAGACTTATGCCATTCAAACCATCTCATCAAGACGAGGAGATATGGACCCTCGCGATCAATTTATTGATGTCACAACGCTAGTCGCTATTTTTCATAAACATGCCTAACACAACGCGTTGAAACCGTTGCCTCTGTGTTTTGTATTTCAGGCACGCGAGGAAGATGAGTACATGGCACGCTGTGATTCGTCAGTTCAAAAATTGGCGCGTTGAAGGCCACTAACTCTCTTTTCTTTTTATTATATTCATTAATCATTATATGTTAAAAGTAACTCAAGTGCTTCAGTGGCAGGCGTATTCCTTTGCATTGTCTAAGGCCTGGGTTCGAACCCCAGGTCTGTATAAATTTCAATAATATTTTTCAATACAAGATCTTGTGCAGCGCTAACGTCCAGGGCATACCATACACACTCAAAACTCATCGTCCACACGTCCCAGTAGATCAATCAAAGGGCTCAGATTCAAGGCACATGATACGCTATGGTCAACGCATTGGCACGTGAACTGAAAAGTCAAGTGGATTTCAATGTTAATGGGCCAGAATGCTAGGCCTTACCTCCAATTCTGGGGCTACCCCCCCTGGTTTGATTTTCTTTTTATATTTCATTTTCTCAATTGTTATGTTATTTATTTATTTTATTTGTTTTAATTAATTAATTATTTCTACAAAAATATGAAAAATATCATAAAAAATCAGAAAAAGGCAAAAAATATAATTTTTATTTTAATTACTTTTATAAATAAATTACATGTAAATAAATTTAGTAAAATAGGTTTTAACTTTAATTCTTTCTTCCATAAAAAAATCCAAAAATATAGCATTAGGTTAATGACTTTTTTTATTCCTTTTAACTTTCCTTGTTTTTTGCCATAATATTAGTAATTTTCATAATTAAACTTGTAAACTAATTAGGGTTGCATTTAGGTTAGATTTTACTACTTTCTTAATAACTAAAAATCCAAAAATATAGCATTAGGTTTAATGACTTTTTTATACCTTTTAAATTTTCCTTTTTTTTATCACAATATTATTTATTTATTTATTTTATTTTTATAATTAAATGTACATAAGTAAAAATTAGGGTTTAATTTAGATTAATATAACATTTTCACAATAACTAAAAAACATTAGAATTAGGATTTGCATTTCAAATTTCATTCTAAAAAGTTCTTTTTCTTTTAAATCTTAAAAAACACAAAAATACCAAAAAAACATTTAATTTTTAACTTTCATTTTAATTCCTCATTAATTTGATATTTTGCAAAAGGGTCCAACGCCCGTCGCTTTAATTATTTTGTTTCGCGCATTTTACTTTGTCGCTTATTATAATTATGTACATGTCCCAAAGCCTTGTAATAATTTTATTTCTTGCACTTTTATTCGCTTTATTTATTTTTCAGTCCAAATCGGGTCCGGTTTAATTTTGGCGATGTGGACCCGCGCCATTTGTAATAGTTTAGATTTATTTTCTCGCAAGTGTATAACTGTTAACAAAAAGCATGAAAGAATGTATGGCCCTAAAAATAAAATCAAGCGTAGATCACAACAAACATGACAAGACAAAATAACTGAAACATGACGCACAATTCGCACACACCACCCCTAGGGTACGCCTCACCTGTTGCCTTTCGAAAGGTGGTCGTCGAGTAGAGGACGTCTTAGTAAGTCCTCATGATCCGGGAACCTGGCATGAGGGTAGCTTCTAAGGTGTCTTCCCATTACTCCGGTGATCACCATGTCCCTACAAACTCGAATTGACCCGAACACCTCCAACGGTGGTGCTACCTACCTCTCAATGGTGGGATGGCACTACTTTAAAGGACATTTACACAGACGAATTCCTTAGGGTAGGTAGGTTCTCAAGGATACTTGCTCTAATTTCAAACAAATCAAAACATCTTTTCACCAACACATTTTCAAAAGCTTTCAAAAGCAAATTTTTCAAACACTCTGACGTACGAGTCGAACTGAAATTTTTCAAAGAAACTTTTAAAACCCACAATTGAAAAGCAAGCAAACATTTTTGAAAACACATTGAGCAAGTATCTAAGAGCCCATGGATAACCATGGATAGAAAGGGGTGCTAACACCTTCCCTTTCTATAACCTACCTCCCGAACCGAGAGCAATCTCTATAAAGGAATTTTTCTGTGCTTTTGTCCTTTCCATTTGGAGAAAATAAAAGACGGTGGCGACTCTTGCTTCCGCGACATTTCGCGAACCAGCTTTAAAACAGTCAGTTCCAGATCCACCGATCACAGCCATCATCATCCAAGACGACCATCTCAACCTCTTCCTCTGATCAAAATTCTGGGACAATCTCTTCCTGTCTGGACTCGGACGTTCTGGAGATCTGTTCTCATAAAACTAACCCCACCAAGGACAAAGAGTTGAGAACAAGACATGCAGGTAATCCATCTCATCCTTCCTCTTCAGTTCCCCCTGAAATTGCAAATAGGGAAGGGACAGCCTATGTTAATCAAGCAATAGCAAAAATTGTTTCAAGAATTCTGAACGAAAACCACTCAGTTCCTGGCATTTCTGTTCCTCTGAACCAAGATAGATCAAATGCTAAAACAAATCCAGATGTCTCTAAGAATGTTGAGACATCAAACAAAGAGAAGAATGCTGACATTGCTCACAAGAAAAGAAAGAAGCCTGAATCCTCTGGATCTGATGACAGTGCTTGAAGGATGGTTGCTGATTTCTGGTGGAGTTTGGAAGTGTATTCTGGTGCTTTCTGCTGCTGCTCTTATTATTTTGTTTTGGATAACTGTGTAATTTTATGAACATGTATCTTTGGCCCATTTATGGCTAAAGAGGGGGAGAATATTTTGGGTATAGTACTTGACATTATATTTTTCTGCTGTCACTTATTTCTGCTGCTATCTATCTATCTCTGATTGTTTAGGGACTTTAGCCAAAAATCTGCCAAAGGGGGAGTTTGTAGGTGTTTAGGTATTGGCTTGCATTTTTGGTAAATCCCAAGTGTATGTGTGAATGTCATGACTGATGTCATAACATTCTAGTTCAGGTTGTACTAACTCATTAGGTACATGTGCAGAAAAATATTGTAATTCAAATACTGATGTTTATAAGTGTGTATCTGAGCATGTTTGCAAAATGATCACATTTTGCTAAATCAGTAGACAGGTTTTCTCAGATGTCATAACAGATGTTATGACATCCTGTTCTGAACTAACAGGATTGCAGGATTGGATAAGTCTGAGTTTTTTCAGGAAATAACTCAGTCCTTTCTGAACAGAATCCTGCGTTTTCTGAGGAGTAACCTAGCTCAATCCTAACCTGTTCAATAAAGTTCTGTGACCTGGTCTTTAGGTCAAACGGAATCAACCCTAGGTTTTTGGAAACCCTAACTGAAGTTGCAGCTGCTATATATTCAACAGAGCTGCTGTTTTCCAACACACCCCTGCTGATTGATTAGAAGATCAATTTTGTAATCTGTATAGATTTGTTTATTGTACTCCAAGCAATTATCATTGTGATAAGTGCCTTGGAATAGGTTTCAATTGTAAGGGTTGTGTAGCACTCAAAGCTTTGAAGCAAGAGTGTTTGAATGTTACTTGACTAAAGCTGTGAAGCAGAGTCAAGTTAGTTGTGTACATCACTCAAAGCTGTGAAGCACGAGTGATTGTGTTACTTGATTAAAAAGCTGTGAAGCTTAATCAAGTGTGTGTTTTGAAGAGTGTCTTCATCAATTCTTAAGTCAAATTGGTTTATGTATCACTGCTGTGATTGAGGGGGAGTGAGTAGGAACTCAGGTTTAAGTTGTACTTAGATTAGAATTGCATTGGGTAGGTCTTAAGTGAAGGAGATAAACTGGTTGGTTTGTTCCTGAATTAACATCTCTTATAGTGGATTCTCTCCCTGGCTTGGTAGCCCCCAGAGTAGGTGTTGTTGCACACTGAACTGGGTAAACAATTGACTGTGTTATTTACTGCTTTTGTATTTACTATCATATAGTAAGTCAGATACGGTGTCATAACATTGGACGTGACATTGAGTATCTGCAGCCAGAATTTCAATCCATATGCCTCAAAACAAGTTGCCTCGGAAAAGTTGCCTCGAATTAAAAAAGGATCAATGGCATAAGGGTAGCTTCTAAGGTGTCCTACTGTTGCTCTGGTGACCACACTGTCCCTAACAAACGAATTGACCCGAACACCTCCAACGGTGGTGCTACCTACCTCTCAATGGTGGGATGGCACTACCTTAAGGACATTTACACAGCATAATTCCTTAGGGTAGGTAGATGACTCATGGATACTTGCTCTATTCAAAAACAAATCAAAAACCTTTTCACACCGACACTTTTCAAAAATCTTTCAAAACAATTTTTCAAACACTCTTGAGGACTGATACAAGAGTTATTCCGAAACTTTCAAAGAAACTTTTTCAAAACACACTCACACTTTAAAAAGCAAACACTTTTGAAAACACAATGGGCAAGTATCTAAGAGCCCATGGATAACCATGGATAGAAAGGGTGCTAACACCTTCCCTTTCTATAAATTTACCTCCCGAACCGAGAGACAATCTCATAAGGAATTTTGCTGTGCTTTTGTCCTGTCCATGTTGGAGAAAATAAAAGACGGTGGCGACTCTTGCTTCCGCGACATTTCACGATCCAGCTTTAAAACAATCAATTCTATTTCCACCGATCACACAATGGTTAGTGAGAATTCTTATGATGTTATGATGTTTATGATGTTATGCACAAGTAATCATACACAAGCAAAAGCAAACAAGTTGTTATGTACAAACAAAACAAACAAATCCTTAGGTTTAGGCTTGCATGGGGTCATAGGTAAGTACCCTCTTGAAGTTTAGTTAGCTCAATCTGTCCTAGAAAGTAATCAGAGTAATCGGGTTCTAGGGGATCTCAATATCACCGACCTTTCTTTTAGGCATTCCCTCTGCACAATCAATCTTTTTTTGCGGCCGAGATATCCCAAAAGTCCGATCTCAATGAGT
This sequence comes from Vicia faba, assembly GCA_948472305.1. Lineage (NCBI taxonomy): Eukaryota > Viridiplantae > Streptophyta > Magnoliopsida > Fabales > Fabaceae > Vicia > Vicia faba. Next base: position 836,712,630 of record OX451740.1, read on the forward strand.
GTAGCATCGAGTATCAACGAATATTCATCTTTATACCAAATTCGGGTATCTCACTACTTCCTAATGGCAAAATTGTTCAAGTAAGGTTCTAAGGTCAGTTAGTGCTTCATGACACCGCTCAGTGGACCTGTATTCTCCTTGATTCAACACAAGGGATACCAGTACCAACAAATGTGTCACACTATCGTAGCCATTGCTTCAACCATATCAGTGTACACCGTACAGTTTCCATAATCTATTGCTACTTACCTAAAAGGTGCCCCAGATCCGGGTGTAGGATCTTTAACAATAACCCAAACAAGTACCGGTAATGTAAAACTTCTCTCTTCTGACCGTGCCTTTGATTACCTTGTTGAGGTGCTCTCTGATAGGCAACAGTAGTCGGAGCTACATTGACGACTAGAGTCACAAAAGTAACCTATTTTTGATGTTGATGACGTCTTCTTGGAGGGCTAACCCTTCTTTCTTCAACAACAACATTTACTTCACTTTCTTTCTTCTTAGAAAACCCATATGATGATTTCCTTGTTCCAGTAGAACCTTCATCTTTTGTCAACCATCCTTCCCTAACAAATTGCTCTAGACAAACACCCATACTTACCAACTTAGTGAAATCACTTGGCACACTCGCCACCATTCTTTAATAATAAAATGAACCAAGGGTTTTTAGGAAGACCTTAGTCATTTCTTTCTCCCCCATTGAGGGTACCACTTGGTCAGCTACCTCGTGCTAACGTTGTGCATACTCTTTAAATAATTCTTTATCTTTCTGAACCATTGCTCTCAATTGGTCACGGTCAAGTGCCATAAACATGTTGTACTTATAATGTTTTATAAAAGCTTTACCCAAGTCATTGAATATACAAATGTTGCTACTGTCCAATCCCATATACCATTTCAAGGCAACACCGGATAAACTATACGGGAAGAAATGAATAAGCAAGCGTTGGTCATCAGTATGAGTTGATATGCTTATTATATACATCACCAGGTGGTCTCAGGGACAAGAGTTTCCCTTGTACTTCTCAAATCCTGGTACCTTAAACTTTGATGGCACCTTCACATTAGAAACTAAGTAGAGGTCACTAACCTTTTATCCAAATAACTATTACCCTCAGAGAAACTTTACTTGTTTATGCATTTCATTGAATTGATTCTAAAAGTCACCTATTCGGTCCTAAAAGCCCAAACTATCACTTAGTGGAGGAGAAGGATGATAAACTTTATCATTAATAACATGCATAAAATTCTCTGTATGAGGTGCATCACGATGAATCTCAATATTAGCAACTTGAACAGCATGCACTACAAGAGATGAAGAAACAACAACAATTTAAACAAATGGAGCAAATTGAGCAGCATGATTGTAACCTTCTGGCATGAAATTACAAGGCATTCCCCAAAGGTAACCGCGAGGCATACTATATTGAGTAGCAGTAACTGGAGTAACAGAGATGGGAACTGACATAATCTCTAAAATAACGATCGTCTACTGTAGTTTAGTAGCATGAGGAGACAGAAGAGGAGGATGTGGTGGCTATTTCTGAACAGCCACCAATGAATCTACCAAAGTAATCATATTGACCATACCGGCTCTCAAAGTAGTAACTTCTTTGTGCAACTCACGATTCTCTTGTTCAAGATTTTCCATCTTCTTTCTAGAATTAGCCCGAGCATTGTAGCAATGAGATAACTTGCTGACTGAGCGAAGTATGAATTAATAAGTAAGACACTTGGGAATGAACATGAATGCAAAAATATGTGCAAAATGATGCATGATGTAATACAATGGGAGAACTAACTTGGTTGTTTTGCGTTTGATCGCAATTGTTGCAGATACAGAGTCGCACCCTTTTCATCCATAGTTATCTACGGGCTTTTAGTTTCTTGTTAGCTCACTTGCTTTTGTTCAAAAATGTGCTTTGTGGGGTGGGTTTGAAAATATTTTGAAAATTTCTTTGTAATGATTCTCGTCTCTATAAGAATGCGTACAAAGTGTCCTACACTATTACATGTTTTGGGGGATGGGGTATACATATTTACACATGAGGTTTGGAAAGAAATAAAAGTCCTAATTATTACAACTGTATTAAATAGCAAGAAAATGTAAATATATAGAAAGTATAAAGACAAAAATAGTGTAAATGAGAGAAAGAAAAAAAATCCTGGATCGAAGGATGTATCTTTCGATTTCCACATTTTCCTTCTTTCGATTGAGGCCTACAACCAGTGTTGCATCCTTCGATTCATACTCCATGTCCTTTCATTTTGGCCTGCAAATTAATGTGTCTCGAAGCACACCCTTCGATTCACACACCCTCTTTTCTGTTTTCTTTCATTTGGGACATGATAACAGTATGAGTCGAAGCCATGCTATTATGGCCTGTACAGGTTAGTCTCTAACATATATTTGGACAATTAAAGCAGACAAACGAAAGGATAACAATGAAAAATAAGAAAAAGGTTATTTACATGCTTGAAACGAAAGGGTTAAAGTCAGGAAGATTTACCTTGATTATGAAGTTGGTGCTTCTAGACCTTGAGTGATTTACCTGGACTCTCCTGGATTCGAAGGGAGAGAAACAAGTGTGGTGTTTCTTTGACTGGATTCGAAAGCCAAGAAAATTAGAGTTGTGTTGCTTTGATTTTGGGTTCGAAGGAAAAGAAACAAGTGTTGTGTTTCTTTAGTTCTGGATTCGAAAGAACAAAATCAAAGGTGTGGTCTTTTGATTCTAGGTTTGGGAGTGCATTAAGTGTTTTGATGATTTTTTCACACTACTAAAGTTTATCTAGCTACCAAAAAGATACCCTTTAGATGTGTGATGGAACCTCTTATTTATAGATAAGTTTGGCTGAGGTTTGGGAGGGAAAACAAATGAGATTTGAACAAATTGGGTATGCTGTTTTTGTAGCTTTTGAGATGCAGTTTTCGTATACTAATTTGGTGCAAATATGGGAGCGGCATAGCAGGAATGCTTTACAGCAGTTTTGGTGTGTTGTGGCCAGTGCAACAGGCTTGTACTTGGTAGCACAAGCATCTTGAATACTTTACCCTTTCGTTTTAACCACATAGGTTCAACCTTCAACCAGACTCCTCTTCAGACAACAATATTTGTTCCCAATCAATATGTGTCCTTCGAATGGGCCCTATGTATGTGCTTTGAATGGCCCACCAAAGTATGTCCATCGAATGGGACACCCAGGTATGTCTTTAAAATACATCAATGCACGTCCTTCGCATGGGACACCCATGTACGTCCAACAATGCATGTCCTTAGAATGGGACATCAATGGTGTGTCATAGTGTAGAAACTATGTGTATTGAAGGTTTTTAAAGGTGGAATCGAAGCAAGTTGTTCTAATGGGAGATACTGTCCATTCGAAGTTAGTATGAAAATAGCCAATGCCCTGTGGTGTTAGCATGAGGGAAGTTCCTGCCTTGTGAAGCAAGCAGGAAAGAGGCCCTTGCTTCCTGAATCGAAACAAACACTAGAAGAGGCCATTGCTTTGTGAATCAAAGCAAACATGTAAGGGATCATTGCTCAATCGAAGCTTGCATGCAGGAGGCCACTTGCTGTATGGGCGATAGCATGAAAGGAATCCATTGCATTGTGAATTGAAGGTAAGCACAGAGGAAGCCATTTCCTTGTGGGTCGAAAGCAAGCACATATGAGGCACTTGCCTTGTAGATCAAAAGCAGGTATGAAGGATGTACTTGCCTTGCAGGCATGAAGGAAGTACTTATTGTGAATCGAAACAAGCATGAAGGAGGCTAATGCTTGTGAATCGAAGGATGTATGTAAGAGGCTACTACTTGTGAATTGAATGATGTATGTAGGAGGCTACTGCTTATGAATCAAAGGATGCATGTAGGAGGCCACTACTTGAATAAAGCTTGTGGACCAAAACTCGCTTGAAGGGGACCAGATGTTCAATCGAAACCCCTAAACCAAGCTTGCTCGAAGGACGCCAGATGCCTAATCGAAGCTTAAGAATCAAGCCTGCTCGAAGGAAGCTAGATGCCTAAATGAATCTTTAGAATCAAGCCTGCTCGAAGGAAGCTAAATGCCTAATCGTAGCTTAAGAATCAAATCAAACTTTCTCTTCTTCAATTTGATGCTTGAGAGCCCAATATGACCCATGGAAACTTGTGCAGTCTTGACTCAGTAGAAATTTTATGAGAAAAATCTTTGAGAAATTAGAGGGAAAATTTTGGGGTACAACACATGATATGCAATGCATATGATTTATTTTGTTTATTCAAGGAACTCAAAGAAATATAAACAATTTGAAATATTGAATTACTAACATTTTTGGAATACTGAAAGTTCTCATTTTAATAATAATTTTGGAATGGATTACAACTTTTAGTACAAGTTTAAATAATCCTAAGTACAAGAGAATAAATATAGAATCTAAAAATCCTAAGGAGCCAAAGCTGTCAAAGATCTCTCTACACACTAACGTTTTCCCCTGAGTCTTTAAATCTGAGCCTTCAATTGCTTGTTCTATTATGCATACTCATCAGCGACTTCATTCCATCTTCCAGAAACAGAAAATGGGCGTCCAGGACCTGGCTGAGCTCTAGAGGAAAATAAATCCTCTTGCTTCTCCATCATCTCCATAACATGACTCTCAAGAATCTCAATCAAGTTATCCTTCTCTTTTAATTCATTTGAGTAGGAAACCTCCAAAGTCTGGTACTTGTTCTTCCATGCTTCCTTCTCTTTCTGCATCCTAGCCAAGGCAAGCTAAAGTTCTTCCACATCATCTAAGAGAGAAGGAGTAGTCCTGTAAACATATCATGTATAGGTTTTTCATGAGAATAAGGCATCTTCAATTGAATTTCCCATTCTTGTATCTAACGGAGATGAGGCAATGAGGAAATAACTCATTTTGGTCCCAAGTCTTTTCTACCCTTCTTGTGAATATGGCGCCAAGCCTTCTCAATTGCTTCCTTAGCTGCCTTATGATCTTCCCCTTCTTTGAGAAATAAACCACTCAGATTAATTTTGTTTGTCTTATCTCTCATCAAATATCCAAGTTGGCGACGCGCAAGAACAAGATTGTAGTAAATTCCTCCATTTGTACCAAGAAGAGGCACATTGGGGAAACTACCACAACTATCAATAATCTCCACATCATAACAAGCTTGATGATACCAATAAATATCAGAATGAGTGAGATCCATAATCTTCGGGGCCCAACGTGGTTCCTTCTTGATATCCCAAAAAGAAACAGAGCGAGGTAAGTGAGAAATAAACCACTGATATAACAACGGTGTACAACAGGTGACCATCCCTCCCTGATGGAAATTTCGAAGATGGATGGAATAATAGGTATCTCCTAGCAGCGTAGGGACCTATTTCCTAATCAGAAAGATCCTAATGGAGTTATAATCCACAAGTTTGTCGATGTTCAGAAACAAGAACAACCCATAGGCAAGCAAAACAAAGATAGCCTCAAAAGCAATTGTAATGAAGTAACGAGCTTTCTCCAATAGAAACTGAGCAGGTAAACCTATGATTCCTCCTTTGGTAGTCATGTTAGCCTCAATCTCAGACTTCTTCAAGTGAGTCATGGTATCAATTTCATGAGACTTAGGCTCTGTAACACCCCAATTCTACCCGACAATTAATATAAAAATCAGAGTTACAAAATTCTGACAACCGAATCAGGATGCTACATATTCATCTTAAAACAATAACATTCATTACAGATACATAACACATTAAATTGGAATAAACCAAGAACACCATAATTTAATCTTTTAAAAACCAACAACTTTCATAACTACACATATTCAACTTAAAATAATATATCATCTTTGTCCAACTAAAACAACTTCAATAACACGTATTTAACAAACAACAACTTAAAGTTCAATCAACTGAAATAATAATAATAAAATAGAAAGTGTTCATCCCCCGAGTGTTACATATCAGAGGAATGACACCTACTCGACTATTGAAGGTAAGCCACCTTCGCTCTGGATTACCTGCACGGTACCAACATCGGGGTAAAATTCAAACAAAAGGGGTGAGATATCGAATAATATAATCAGATGTATGAAAATATTACATTAAAATTAGTCTATGCCAAATCACCACTTCACAACTTTAAACAACATCAATCACAATGAAAACATCAACGAAATATAATAAATAATTTACCAACACAACAACTCATTATGCAACGTGAAATGCAACTTGTTACTATGCAGATGCATGTCATACCAATGGATCAGAACTCCCAACTTATTAATCTTGGCAATTAATAGAGGCATCGCCAAGGCATAAGCCTTCAACTTGATATTCTACCAATCCAGGCCAACTTAACGAGCATCAGCTCCAACTTGATATGCGATGTATAAGACAACATGATTAAATGCAACAATAACATAACAATATTGGCATAAGCCTACAACTTAATAATTTCCAATCAATAGAGGCAACACAACCAAAATTTATCACATACAAATTCAACAATTAATAACAACAATGCAACTTATACATGCCGATAATATTATTAACACGTTCCTATTAAGGTACTTCCACTAAATTATTATTCCATAAGCCTCATCAATAGTTTCTGTTAACTTAGTGAAAATTCTAAAACTACAACTATACCAGTTATCAATTCTGCAATTTACTAAATATCCTTGCTAAATATCTACTGCAATTACTTTCATAAATCATTGCTACCAACAATTTCCATTACACTGTCTGCTAACTACTAATTTTCTGCTAACCTTCACTAACTCGGTTACTCATTAATATTACCTATTACACTTATGCTACTTTACAAATTGATCACTTATGTTACTTATAAATAACCCTTTATTGTACCCCAATTCTTTCCCCTAAGATTCCTCTATCATCTCATACCATCACAATGCAATCAGATCACAAATTAGGATTTGGGGTTTATCTTCTACTGCATCCTGTCTTATGGTTTTCCTATGGAATAACCAAGCACCTTGAATAGCCTTGAATTGTGTACTTTGTATATGTATGCTTTTAACTAACCTCAAAATATGGGCATTTTGTCCTTTAGAATATTATATTGTAGGTCATGGCACAATTGCCTTCATCTCACCATCTCCTAGCACAGAGGATCAAAACTAGGGTTGGAAGGTTAATCAGGAGATATTTGGATTTTTGGGAAATTCTTGATCCAATACTTCTCTACATAGTCATGAGCATCGATCATTGGAAGTTTGATCATCAACTTTGGCTTGAAAGGGTTCAATTGATGAAAAGGGGTAAAATGGTCATTTTGTTAGAAGACAGTCAAAATCAGTTGTTGAACAAGTGGACTTTTGGTCAACCATCAATTCAATATCCCTATTCTCATATTTCATGGTCAATAGTGAAAAAAATATCAAGAGGAAGTGTGAATTGGAGTTAACTTGTCAAGGAAGTTATTTGAACTTTTGAAATTTTTCTAAGTATCCATAGGGCTGAATTTTGACTGGCTACAACTTTCTCAATTTTTATTGAAAATGTGCAAACTTTATATGCCTAAAAAGAGGATGAAAAACTCTCCAACTTTGTAGGATTTGCCACAAGTCCAAAAAATGAAAGGAAAAAAAGTTATGAAGCTTGGAAGATTTTGACACTGAGTGAAATTTTGATTAAAAATGCAAAAAATTGACTTATTCATGTCCATTTTTGAATGACCATTTGGACTTAAATCAAAACGTTTGCAACATGAAAGTTGTATATTGAAGTTTTCTCTTCATTTTTAATTCAAGAATTATCTCAAATGGTTAAGTGTAGATAAAGATATGATGATTAGGATTTTGAGCTGAAAACTGTATTTTAGCCCAACACAAGGCAAGGCACGTGCTAGGCAGTCATTTTATCAAACATGTTGTGGGCGCGAATTCATCAAAACTTTTCTATGTAAAATATTCAATATTTTGAAAAATGTCCAACATCAAAGTTCAAGCCCTAAATGTGAGGAACAACTTTGCTTCAGAAAGTTTCTCCAAATTCTTCCTATATTTTGAGATATAATTGTAAAAAGTAGGCACAACAGATGCTGAATTTTCTACCCATCAAGGCAAGTCACGCGCGCAGCTAACCCGGGCAGGCAAGGCATTTTGTCAAACAGTTTGTAAGCATGTGTTCATGGCCAAACATCTCATTGATTCATGCTTTATTTTGAAAATTTTTGAATATGAAAGTTGGAGTATGAAGTGTCCTCTACATTCTTGATTCAAAGTTTGTCACATTTCATGCATTGTGGAGAGAGATATAAGGAGGTAAAGAGGTGATCTTGAAATAGAAAATTTGCATGAAAATGCATGAAATTTTTTGTGCCAATATAAACTCCATTTGCTAGCTCACACTCCAGCCCTTGTACACTTATCCAAAGGCACGTGATTTGCACTCTCACTCACTCAAAAATGCAACATACTCTCATTTCCCTCATTTTCTTATTTTTTTCTCACTCTCTTTCCATACTCTATATAAAGCCTCTGCATTCAACAAGCAAAGGGTTGGTTGGAGGACTAAAAATCAGAAGCAAGCAAGCTCTTCTATCTCATTCTCACGAAAATAAGCAAACTCCTCTCTCTCATTGAATTTCCAACCAATTTCCACCATTGTTGTCCAATCAAGCTTCCATAATTTCAAAACTTCTTAGTATATCTCTCTCTACTCATCATCACCGCATCTTCAAAGCAAGCATTTCTGGAGAGCTAGCTCTTTATTTGAGCTCTAACATCATCCAACTCATTGCAAGGTAGTTGATCCAATTTCTCTCTCCTAATGTACCTTGCACTTTTCTTTGATCCACAAGTTTTTTTTGAAAGATCCAATTACATATTCACAATCCTTGCGTTTTTCTGATCAATTTTCATTCTTGGATCGTTTAATTTGGTGGAGAATTGAAGGAGAAAAGTGAATCACAAAAATGTTTGATGTAATGTGTAAATAAAAAAGTGTTCATGTAGCATTCTTCACGCACGATTTTCTCACTCATCCAGACATCATTTCATAAAATTTTTGACCCTAGCATGTTCTACTAATTTCTATCTTGAACTTTGGTGTTGGAACTTTTGAATTTCATCAAGAAATGAGAAACATACCGTGCCATGAAAGTGTTGTGTTGATGCTGAAAAATCTGCATATTATGGCATTTAGTAGGGATGATGATGTGTCTTGTTTTAATTGAACATGGCTTCAGTTCTTTTTACAGCGCGCTTTAGAAAAAACAGGTGTAAAAGGCTTCATATTTTAATTTTCTTTGTTTTTTCTCCAATTTTCTTTTAATATATCTTTCACTTTAAAAATTATGAAAAAAATATTTTAGACTACTTTTTCAATATACTTTCATATTTTGCTTTTTATTTCATTAGTTTTAATAATTTTTCTTGATTAAATAAATTCATGTAAATAATTAGGGTTTTATTATTCTTTTAAAATATTGAATTTTATTTTCCTATTTCTATTAAGTCAAAAAATTTCTAAAAAATATTTTCGGACTCTTCTCTGAGTTTTTTACTTGAAAATATTTTTGTCCAATTTTATAAAATTTTTTGATTACATTTTAAAATCATTTGGTAAAAATATCTTTTATTTGCATTAATTTTTGTTAGATTGTGTAAATAATTTATATTTCCTTTTTCCTTTTAAGATAAAATTCAAGAAAAATATGCTTTCTGATCCTTAGAGTTTTATTGACATTTAGGTTATTTTACATAAAATTTATTTGACATTTGGATCTAATTGATTAATTTGTGAACTTAATTTCCTTTTTTAGGGTTTTTGCTTGACCATGCACATTAATTGATTTAAATTTCTAACTTCCTTACCTATAAAATCAGAGATGAAGTTTTTTGGAGTGCTAGAACATGTTGAGGTCATAAAAATCATTTTTTTGGAATTTTATAATGTGTTTTCATATTTTTCACAAATTATTTTCCAAAACCATCTAGTTTAAGGCTTATACTTGCTAGTTTCCAAGTTTGCATTTCTAAAGAAAATTTCCACCTCAATCCAGGGACTCCAAATTTTATTTCTAACTTTTATAGGACTTTAGGAAGTTAGGGTTTTAATTTCATAAGTTTTCAAGTCATTTTCATATTTTAAAAATATTCTTGACTTAAGTGTGCATCTAGGGTTTTACCTTTGACTAATGTTTGTAAATTGAAAACTTTTGTACATGATTCTTGTTTGATTCTTGAAATAGCATATGGTACTGACTTGAAGCATATCTTGAGACAAATTTTTCAACATAATTGGGTCTTGGGTGTTGATAGGTTGATAAACCAAATCCATTAAAATGGACGAATGATGTTGATGATATTTGAAACTCTAATCCCTTCCCTCATCATCTTATCCCCCTTTCTTATTATATTACATGTTATGGGGTGAATATCTCTATATCATTTATCCAAACATGAAGTACATAGACTTCTATTGACCTGCCTCAAAATAGGTGCGACTTCTACATAAGTCCACTTACCATTGCTTAACAGAGCTCTAAATTTTGTCCTGATTTGAGAAAATAATCATTCGTAGCCCAAACCTATGTTTGAAAGCCCAAGTATGTTAATTTTATCCTTTTGATCCAATAACCTTGAGATTCATTGTCATGAGGCTTTAGTTCTACCAATCCTCCAATGGATCTTAATCATTTTTGGCCAACGTGGATCACTTAAACATCGTTGATCATTAAATATTGCTATGGGGATTCTAAAATTGATGATATACTTGGCAAAAAGAAAATGCAACTTGTTGTTGAGAGGTTTTGGTAATACCAATCTTCTAATGAGTTCCAAATTCCAGTTTCAAGATGGTCATCCAACCAACTATTAACTTCTAACAATTGACTTTATTTTATGATTTTATCTTATGCTCTTTATTTTATGCACTATTTACTTTAGCATTTACATTTCACGTTATTTTCATCTTTGCTCACTTGAGCATTTAATTTTATGTCAGTTTTGTTTTGCTCACTTGAGTTTTTTTTCTTTTGAAGATACTTAATAATCAACATGAACCATAAAAAACATTAATGATACTTGGACTATTTGGTTACTATCCTTGGCATTATGGAATATTGGACTTCTTGGACTTAGGAATAGAAACATTGGCTTATGTTGGAGTCCTTGTGACCTTAATTGATATTTTGTCTGGAGTTCTTTAGGTGTACCTTAAGACATTGGGTTGTTTGTTTATTTTGTGTGCAGGTTATTGTGATTATATACTTTGTTTGTAATATGGAATTCACCCGTATACAACTGTTACTCTGCCCAATTTTTGTGAACACTTAATACACTTGAAGTTTGGTTCTCTCAAGAGGTCTAGTATCTTTGCTTGCTTGGTTTCAATCCAAAGAATGAGAATTCTATCTTGACTCATAATGTCAAGTATTGGCTTCTTGTTGGTTAGATGGTTCTTTTCCTTAGCTTTTACGTTATGCTTTAGGATAGTCTCTTCTTCTTCTTCTCCCATCTTCTTTAATTTCAAAAATATTCTCCCTCCTTTCAAAAACTCTTCTTTTTTTTTAAAACTTGAACCACTTTCATAATAAACTTGGACTTGTCCATGCATTTTAAAAACATTTTCATAAATAAACATCCATCAACTTAATAATACCTTGACATTTTTTTGTGAGAAGACTAAAAGTCAATCAATCTCATTTCAAACCATTTTGCCACTTTGACTTTTATTTTAAAAAAACTTTTTTCTCAAAAGATTGGACTCTTGTCAGTCCTTGTAGTGATGCAAACAACTATACTTCTACAATATGTAGTGAAGTTAGATATTTTCCACTTGGGTGTTGAGTGAGGCATTGTTGATTTTAAAATCCAAGCCATATCTTCCACTTTGAGATGACGCAAATTCTCATTTCTCATGATTGTGGATAGTAAGTATGTTTTCCACATGGACAATGACAATGATGTCTTATCTTATAAAATTAAACAACACACTTGTGTTTTAAGATTTTTAAAGGTGAACTATGTGTGCCCTGATCCCCTATTGAAAGGTGGTACGTAGGCATTAAAGATTCGCAACCGCGGCAGGTGCAAAAATCATAAAAAAGTATTTCTTTTCTCACCTCCTCCATCTATTTTACATACAATATTTTATAGCCAAAATATACAGATTGTACAAAGAGGTTCCTGCGGAGTACCATAGATATTTAGGGTGCTAATACCTTCCTTTTGCATAACCAGCCCCCTTACCTTGAATCTTTCCCCCTCTTTTTGGGTTATTCACTCTTTCCCATTACTTTGGAAACAATAAAGCGCAGTGGCGATTTTTATATGGATCTGTATAAGTCTAGTCAATCCAATGGCTTAGTCTTAAACATTTCTACTGCTACAGAAAAAAATGGTGACTTCACTGGGGAAAGATTGACCTCTTGCTACTCCATCCCTAAGTGGGTTGATCCTACCTTTGTTTATATCTATATATGTGCTATTGTTGTTTATATAATATATAATTGTATATATGTTGACCTGGATTTTTCTGTTTTTCAGGGTGCTTGGTGATTTCTCATGAGTCCTATACCCGGACTTGGGAAAAATTTAAGATAGGATGGGCGGTATAGTCATGCTAACTTTGAGGGAGTAATCCCAAAAAAGGAGGCATGAGATCCCCCACTCAGTGGAGGCCACTTTGACTATAGTAGTGTTCACCGAGTAATCGAGAAGATGTGCTGCTTTCAACCTGGGAGCCTGTTGAAGCTGAGGACCGTAGAATACCTAACCCATCTTGGCCTTTTAGGTTTAGTGTGGAAGCTATGATAGAGTAATCCGGAAATAGTTGTCACACGATACTACACTCAGACGAGTTTTTCTTGAGAATATTACTAATTACCGAGTTAATTAGGAAGTTGGTAATATCCGAAGGAAGGATGTAGATTCTGGGAACCTCTAGAACCTTGTTCGGTAGGTGATAACTTTTAGACCATACCTTATGGGTAGTACCTTCGACTTCATGCTCGTGATGTTGAACCTATGAACCCTATGTTTGTGATTTTATGTGTGCTTGTTCCATCATGAATTCATGCACTCATAAGCATCTTTTGAAGAGATTTTATTTCAAGGGACTTAAAAGTTGACCATTTGTGAATATTGAAACAACGCGTCCGGAAACTGTCATCTGGATGTTAATGAAACATCAATGAAGTCTCCACTGAACGTCTTTTATCCCGTCGAAAGGGAAAGGTAAACATAGAGAAAACCTGGAAAGGAAGAAATCACGGTCTTTCTACCGAGAGATCGGGTAAGGGAGTCTGTTACGTGAGGGGAAGGTATTAGTACCCCACACGCCTGTAGTACTCTATGGTATCCACTCTTGTTGTCTAATTTAATGGGTGTGGTCAAATCCTATGTCTATGGCTTACAACTGAAAATGGAATGCATGCGAAAAAAAGAAAATAATGTAGGGAAAATAAAAATTATGCTCGGTTGGGCCCTACCCCAATGCCTACGTATCCCTTTTAAGGAATCAGAGCAGCCGTAGTTCGGCTTATATGTTTTGGTTGGTTTGTGTTTTTTAGTTAAGACAAACAAAAACAATCAAGATGGCTAAACATCAAATAAAACATCAAACAAATGAAATGATAAGACATCGACTGAATAATGGCAGAATAACATGTCAAAGATGGCGAAACATCAAATGATAAAATAACGCACCTAACAGTGACATTGAGAGTCAAAGTTGGATAAAAACATGTGCGATGATGAAACATCAGCTTCAAGCAAATGTGCGATGGCGAAACATCGGCTGAGAGGTAACAAAGATATCATGGCAAAGATGACGAAACATCAATAAAACATATGACAAAACAAACACACCTAACAATGATATTGAGAATCAAAGTAGGATTAAAAACATGTGCGATGGCGAAACATCAACTTCAAACAAGTGTGCGATGGTGAAACATCAGCTGAAAGATAGCACAATATCATGGCAGAGATGGCAAAACATCAATAGATCGGATGACGAAACTTCACACCTAACAATGATATTGAGAATCAAAGTAGGATAACAAACATGTGCGATGGCGAAACATCGGCTTCAAACAAATATACGATGGCGAAACTCAATTAACCAAGTTTAAAAGCATAGCCAAGAGGCACACAGACAAAGTAAGATTGGTTTGTATCTTTTACTCTGAAGAAGGGTTTGAGTTCATTATAAATGTTTTATGATTTGCCAAGAAAACGATTTTTATTTTAAGATGCAAAATGCGAAGGAAGGAAAAACAACTAAGGGAAACTAGCCTTGCACTATCCCTAGTGTTATCATACAATGATTGATCCTAAGGTTGAGGATAAAGGGGAACCCTACCCTAAGTTACATGTTAAAAGAAGCTTGCCAAAATTATCCTATAGGGAACATGCAATGAGAGCGAAGTCGTGATCTCAATTTCTAAATTGAGTGACTCATCGATCAACAATTAAAAAAGAAAAATAATAAACATCCTATAGGGAACATGCACTGAGAGCGAAGTCGTGATCTCAATTTCTAAACTGAGTGACTCATCGATCAACAATTAAAGAAGAAAAATAATAAACATCCTACAGGGAACATGCACTGAGAGCAAAGTCGTGATCTCAATTCATGAATTGAGTGACTCATCGATCAAAAGAAAACACAACACATGTATCAGACAAAAACCAGAGGGCCTCCTGACATATATTAGCAACAGAGGTCTCGTCATGCAATCAGAGAACTATGCAAAATGAAAATGGAAGAAAGGAAATAGTGTAATACCAAACGGATAACTATCTGTAGAAACTGAGCAAGAATAAAAAGAAATCCAGAGAACTTCGAGCAAGCTGGCATCAGTAGACAAATTGAGTCAGAAATTACACCATCAGGATGTAAGTAATGAGATTATTAGATATGAACAGATCCCATGGGAAATGTGTAACATTCACAATCAAATGTATATATCCTGCATGGAATATCAAACATGCCAAACACAATAGCAGTGCCAACATAATAAGTTGTGTTTCACAAATAAAGTGAAACACAAAAGCCTCAGGTCAAAAGTGGAAACTTTCTCAAAGTACCTCGCACATTCAACAACCAAGTTAGTATTCCATAAGGTGAATGATGAATCATATAAGGGATGGATGTAACATGATGAAGTGAGAACAACATGATAACAATTATCAAACATTAGACATGATAGACAAAAGGAAACATGCATATGCACAATTTGGCCAAATGAATCAGAGGGATGTTGCTCCTTTCTATCACCATATTGAATTGACAATTGAATATCAATCAAGGATCATGGGAGCTTGGAAAGAATACAATCAAGGATCATGGAGGTCAGGGGCAAACACATTTCAACCATATACAATCAATTCAATCACAACTTCACAAACACAATAGAAGATGAAATCTACATAATGCATCAAGAAGGTTGAAACCTTTAGACAAATGGGGACTAAGTGAAAAGACTTGAGTTATCATGGATAATCAGAATCAAGATGATCATTAGGTTCCCAATTATTGGCCTCACTCAAGTTCATTGACCATCAAACAAATTTGTAACAAGATATGCAACATTAACCGGGTACCTTCACTTCAAAATTACATCAAAAATGGAAATAAGGGTTCATAATTCAAACCAAAAAAACATTAGCATCTTTGATAGGTATAGAAGTCAGAATGTAAGCCCTAAGTTCATGAATGATTGAGGAGGGGACCAAATGAAGTCCAAAGTTCAAGACTAGTTGGCAAAACTACCAAACTAGACAAGTTTTCAAAATAATTTGTGGAAAAATGTCAAACCAAGTTGAAAAAAATCAAAATAAATGGTTTTTCAGACCCTCAACACATTCATGAACCCTAATCAAGATTTGAATTCTATTGAAAATCCAGGGCATAGTGGTTTTGGAAATGAAACTTGCACCATAAGCAACAAAACCCTAATTTTTGACTTTTAATCTTAAATATTGATTAAGTAAGATCAAAATTCAAACAATTTAAGCCAAGATCATACAAATCACCAAGAAACCCCAAATGTCAGAAAATATATTTTTTCACATTTTTTGAATAGAAGAAAAGTCAAAAATGAAATTAAATTCAAACAATTAGACAATTAAATAAATAAACACATCTCAAAATATAACTTTAATCAAAAATTCAGAAAAAATGTCCAACCAAAAATATATTCAAATATTAGAATTAAAAATACACATCCCTGATTTTTTGTGGAATTTTTGAATCAATGGAAATATTAAAATAAAAAAATAAACAAACAATTAACAATTAAACTATTATTTAAGGGAAAAAATGTAAACCCTAGCCAAAAATCACAAAAAGGTCAAAAATGAAAATATGTTCAGATCCTATGATTAAAAACAAGCTTACATGATTTTTTTTGAGAATTTTTGAACCAATGGAAGTATTAAAATAAAATTTAAACAAAACAATTAACAATTTAACTTTTGAAATAAAATTCAATATCAAAAATGGAAAAAAAAAACTAAACAAATTTCAGAATCAAATTCCACATGATTTTATGAGTCAAAAATATTTTTTGTGGAATTTTCTAAATCAAAGCAATATTAAAACAAAAATAAACACTAAACAAAAAATTAATTAAACTCATTAATTTTTGGACCAATCAAAACATTTTTAAAAATTATAAAAAAAATGCACAAGGTCAGGAAAATTATTTTGAATTTGTGATATTTTTTCAGAATTTTTCAATCATTTTTGAACAAGAAATAAAATTATGGAAATCAATTTATAAAACAAAATTCAAATGAATTAAAGAAATAAGCCAGCCAACCAGAGGAGGCCACATAATCATCTTCAACCTCTGGCTAGGGAAAAAACATGTGCATGATCCAGTTCATCATCTCATTTTCCAGTCAATATAACATGCTAGATTCTACACCATTTCCATGAAATTTTGTGCAAATTAAAGCCAGCATTTCAAACTTCAATATGCAATTCGAATCACAACAAATAATGAACCATGGATCAAGAACAGATCGTGCAAAAATGTCAAAAACTCACTGAACAGAAAAAATTTAGAAGCATCATTCATGCATATCTCATCAAATTAAAAGCTCTGAAGCTTCAAAAACATTTAATGGACTTCAAACAACCTGATTATGAACTTAAATCACACAATGCACGGCTAGAAATCAAAATCCAAAGTTGAGAATTCAAACCTTTGAGAAAAAATGGATCTACTACCTCCTTCACTCCAGTTGCAAACCAAGCCTCGATCTACAATCCTTATCAATTGGAGAAGAGAATGCAAGAATAATTGACCAAAACTCGCAAGGGAGATGGAAGAATCGAAGAAATTTGCAGAGCAAATAACTATGGAGTTTTCTGATTTCAGGGATGAAATGAAGCACGGACCCCGCTCACTGAGGCTTGCTTCTCAATATATAGAGCATCAGGAGGAGGGTAGGATAGGTTTTTCGCAGTGAAAGCTCTTATAAAGAATGAAATCTTCTCTTTGCCAAAATCAAGTATGCATATGCAGCCCCCTAATCCCTCGTGTGTTGGCTTGCTTTTTACGTGCATTTCAGTCCATTTTACCTCAGGAAGAGATTAGCAACAAAATTAAGACTTAAATCCTTGTATCAAGCAAGTTTGGTGATTGTTGTACCCCAAAATTTGCCCTCCCATATTCTTCAAAGTTTTGACAAGCATCATCTCAATTTGCTCAAGTCTACTCAAGGGTTGCACAGTTCAAACACCCTCCTAAGATAGTCAAATTAGGGTTTTGGTTCTTGCAAGGAAGTTGAGGTTTTCAAGGGCTCAATCAAGTCACATATGCCTATATACATTGTCAAGCATCTACATGTCAAGTTTCAAGGCTCACAAGGTCAAGTTGCACAGTCAAAAACCCTAATTGCCCCACAGTCAACTGCAGGGGCAAAATGGTCATTTGGCAGTCAAAAATTTTTTTTGGTCAACATCTTATTTTGAAGCCACAATCATCATTGGATCAAATCTTGATCATGATTCCACAAGAATGGCTCAAAAATCATCAAGATGCAAAATTTTCTATTTTTGGACAGCTGAAAAGTCAACTGTAACTTGACCAAAGCATAACGTTTTCATGGTTCATCAGAAAAATCCCATCCAATGCTCATTTTGAAGGGGATGACATTTCCTACAACTCATCTTCACATTCCAAGTCCAAGAAATGCTCTCACAAAAAGTTATCAATTTCAACATTATAGGTCATTTTCAAAAGTCAACAAAAAGGCACTTTAAATCAAAGACCATAACTTGAGATTGGTAAATTAAAATGACATGGGACCAAAGGAATTGGTTAGAGGACTTCAAGACCTTTCCAAAATGTCCAAGAACATGTTCATATGATCAAAATTAAGCAAGATATGCATTGGAGAAGTTGGGAAATTTTTGTGAAATGGCAAAAGTCAACTATCCTTGAAACTTCAATTTTTGACAAAAGGGCCCACTTTTTTCCACTTGGTTCAGCCTTGTCATGCCACCCACGTGTCCCATGACCCATTACAAGACCAAACATTTATTTTTTCATTTTTATTTAATTTTTATGGATTTAATTCACTTTAATCCATAATAATTCAAATAAAAATCAAAAAATGAATTAAATGGTATCTTTGAGTTTTGAATGACTTTTATATGTCATGAATCACCTACCAAATTCGTGCCAAGCCTATTATGAGCATGAAATTCAAGTTTTGAACAAAAATGGCATGTTTCTTTAATGATGGTTATTAGAAAATCCAAAGCTTAATGACAATGGTTAAAAGCTCCTTAATGTGACTTATTCTCACTCATTACTATATATACAAGCCTTGCAATCCTCATTCACAAAAAAAAAGTGCACAAACGGCCAGAGCAAAGTTCAAAATTTGTCAAAAAAAAAGTGTGTGATCAAAAGGAGTTTTGCAAGCGTTTCCAGGCCAAAAGGAGAACGTGACTCTCTTCTTTGCCATACCCTGAAGCTAAAGCAACCCTTACAACGTCCTAAGGTCCATTATCAAGCACTGTAAGTATTCCCAGGTCCCCTCAAAATCCCATATTATTTGTTCTTACATACTTGTGTGCAGGCTTCAAAGAAGGCTTATCATGCGCCTCACATATCCAACGCGCCAAGTGTCTCCAAGTGCAAATCCAATGGCCACAAGGGAAGGAGCATCATGTTATCAAGTCAACACGGGCGCAGGCAATCTCCAAAGTCAAACAAAGCTGGCTTCTTGATGGGCTTCAGATTCCAATCAAAACACCCCAATCTGGCCCAAAACCCCCCTTGGGTTTGCAATTTTTATTTTGTCATTTTTATATTTTGTTTGTCTTATTTTATTTTTTCCCTTTTATTAACTATTAACATAACCAAATTTTTTTCCTCATAAAAATTAAAAAAAGAACTAATATTATTATTATCATTAATTTCATTTTATTTTTGTAAATAAATACTAATAAATTGAATTAATTTTAATTAGGCAACTTTAACCTTTTTTCTTAATAACTAAAATAAATTTAGAATTAGATTTTATTAACTTTTAATTTTAATTCCTTTTTATTTTATTAAAAATATAAAAACACAAAAAAATATTTTCTTTTAATAAATTAATTAATTAGTTTAATTATTAGTTATTAATTTCATTTAATCACAAAAAAAGACAAAAAAATTCAATTCATTTCTTAAAAGGGTCAACACCCTTAAGACATTCCCGATTCATTCTTTCGCGCGCACTTTAGTTTTAATTCTTTATTTTGATTATTTCTGTAACTGCCTCCGGATGTAATAGTAATTAGGATTTTACTGCTTTATTTACTATTTCTCGTACTTATTTACCAAAACGGGTCTTTGTATTTTTGGCGATGTATAGACCCGCGCCTTGTAATAGCGTAGGATTTATGTTTCCGCAATTTACTTTCCGCACCCCCTAACTGTTAAATGCATGAAAGAATGTATGGTAAATAAAAACAACTCGTAGCTCACAAATAACATGTACAAAAACATTAACTGAAAAACGACACGCAAAGCACATGCCACTCCTAGGGTACGCTTCACTCGTTGCCTCGAAACGTGGTCATCAAGTATAGGACGTCTTAGAGGTCACCCTTTGTCTAAAGATCCAGTTGCCTCGAAACGGTTGCCTCGGATAAAAGGATCTAGGACGTTAGGGTTACCACTAAGGTGTCCTACCATTGCTTTAGGTGACCACACTGTCCCGATAATCGAATTGACCCGAACAACTCCAACGATGGTGCTACGTACCTCTCAATGGTGGGATAACACTATCTAAAGGATTCTTACACATCCTAATTCCTTAGAGTAGGTAGATTCTCCTGGGTACTTACTCTTTTCAAAAACAAACAAAAACAACTTTTCGCACCCCACACTTTCTAAAAGTTTTCAAACAAATTTTTCACACACTCTTGAGGACTGATACAAGAGTTACTTAGAAATTTTTCAAACGAAACTTTTTCAAAACCCACACACACTTGAAAAGCAAACAAATTTTGAAAACATAAGAGCAAGTACCTAAGAGCCCGTGGATAACCATAGATAGAAAGGGTGCTAACACCTTCCCTTTCTATAAATCTACCTCCCGAACCGAGAAACATTCTCGAATAAGGAATCTTGTTGTGCTTTTGTCCTTTCCATGTTGGAGAACATAAAAGACGGTGGCGAATCTTGCTTACCGCGACATTTCGCGAAACCAGCTTAAAAAACAGTCAGTTCTCATTCCCACCGATCACAGAACTGGCGACTCTGCTGGGGAATATAATAAAGTGAGGTGTACCTTAGGATTATACCACTCTTTGTTTTCAATTGCTTGTCTTGTTTGCTTTAAAATTGTGGGACTTGTCTTGGAGTTTCATAGATCCTAACCCGGATCTGGGGGATACCTTTTAGGTAGCAACAAAACTGTGAGGGAACTGTGCGGGGTATACCGACATGGTTGAAGTAGTTTACTACGTTGATGTGGCACTTTGGTGAGTACCGGTAACCCTTGAGTCAAGTCAAGGAGAGTACGGGGCCGCCGCGTGGTGTCGTGAAGCATCAACTGGCCTTAGGAACCTTACTTGACCATCCTGGCCTCTTTAGGGGTAGTGAGATGACTGACTTTGGTGCAGTCCGAAGTTGGTTGATACTCGATGCTACACTCATTGAGGGTTGTTTTCTTGGAATATTTTGATCGCCAGTCCAGTGGCTAAATCAAAATAATGAACACAGAAAACAACCCAATGATATTGAGATCCTTAGAACCCGGTTACTTTTGATAGGACAGGTTTGAGCCCACCAACTTCAAGAGGGTAGTACCCAAACTTCATGCTGGCCTGAACTCTAAGGGCTGCCTTGTGTGACTTGCGTGCCTTCAAACTTGACTACTTGCATGCTTGTTATCTGACACTTGAGTTTCCTGCAGGTTTTGTTTACAGTCCTTAATCTGGATTCATAACGGGGTTTACCTACATTACTCCATGCATAGCATAACATCATGCCATCATACCATTGCATACATCCTGCAATAAGGGCTAACCCATTTCAAGGATCTCTAGGGTCTGTGATGCAGGTCATGATGAATCAAAATGTCTAGCAAGGGGCAAAGGGGATTTATTTTCTTCCGGCCAAAGTTAATGACTTGAGTCAGGGGCTATGACCCACTCGATATGGTGAGCCTTGACTCTTAAAGAAGGACTCTCAACAACACGAAGTTCCTTCAATCAAGCCACGAAATTCAAATTTTAACAATTTTCTTGTTTACCCCGCGAGATCCTTGAAAACATTGCATGCATATCATACATATCATTGCATTACAGGTACCCTTGTTACAGGTCACTTACCGTCTTCGCTGTTTATTTCAGCAATGGCTTCCCAACAAGACAACCAGGATCTTCACGCTCAAGAGACTCGGCTCGGGGAAATCCTCCTAAATCTATCCAAGGGGCAGGAAGAGCTGAGAACACTCCTCATGGGGACTTTGGTCAGGAACAGTCCTGAAGACGATAAAGACGAACGATTGAAGCGTCTGCAAGCTGAGGTAGATACAATGAGAACCCAGATGCTGGGGCAGATGGCTCTCACCCAAGACTTAGCTCAAAGATAAGAAGAGATCAGGGTTCTCGTCAACCAACTGCTTCGGGATAACCAACTGGGGCAAACATCTAAGGTTGAAGAGCAAGCCATTGTCCAACCACCTGTGGGGAAAAAAGACAAAGGAAAAGCTCCTCAGTTTGCTTCAGGGTCACAAGCCCAGCATCAACCTCACCAGCATCAATAGGGTAGTCGGCGTAAGAAAAATACGTCTGGAAGACATTTCTCGGAGACTGGTATACCATCATCACTAATACTGAAACGCTTGTTGGAGGTCAAACTGATTGCTTTAAAGAATCCTCCTAAGAAACTCAACATAACCTCCCTAAAGTACAATCCTGATGAAAGGTGTGCCTACCATTCTGATAGTCCTGGACATGACACCGACGGCTGTTGGAGCTTGAAGAACAAGATCCAGGACTTGATCGACGGAAGGGTGCTGGAGTTCATGCCGGGTGGCCAAATGAAAATCTTCTGCTGAGAATCTTCCATCTGAGATGACTAGTTCAAACCAGAAAAACTTTTGTTCATTCGAATGTTCAATTTGTATTTTTCTTTAATTGTTCAAACAATGATCATGTCAAACGCTGTTATTTCATTAATGCATCGCATATGTCTATTTTGAATCAATATATTCGCATTCGCTATATTCAAACTGCTTTCATTTTTTGTGATGTTCAAACTCTCAATTAATAATTCTAAGCCTCTTGAGGGAGGATGACAAAAACGATACCACAATCTACAATATGCTTTTGAACAGACCCCGCTGATGAGGTACAGGCATTGTTTCAATTCCTAAACACTGGAGTTATAAGGCAGATAATCCCTCGTCAACCCCTCTGAGCCAAAGAAGTAGGAGTTTTTCTTTTCGAAAATTAAAACCCTTAATTGTAACCTGGGGCAGGGTAGTTCTCTCAGTTGATCCAGGTGCACAATGAATGGCACCTAAGAAGTCCTTACAAAACAAAAGACGATGATGGTTCTGAATAATCATAAAGACATGCAGTCATCATTTCTCAAAAAAAAAACTAAAGCCCAATAAGTCAAAACCTATGAAGGAGACTTACAAAACTGGGGCATCCCGCTGACTGTAATCACAAAAGAAACAGTTCAGGCAAAAATAGGGATAACGCAATCAAAAAGAGAGAGGTCCAACAAACCCTCGACAAAAGGGAATTACTGCCTATTCAAAATAAACTGTCAATATCCGAACCATCATTGGAATATCAGGACAAAGACTCAAACAAGGTCTAATGCACGATCGACTGAGTTTAGGTTTGAAGAACATCACGAAGAACGGGTGGGTACAAATAAAATTTGAGCCTTTATCCTTTGTTTCTTAAACCGTGAACCAGGCCACGCTACAACCTTTAAAAGTCCTAGCTGAAGCATGGGGTAGTTCGAAAGCATACTGTTACGAAAGGTATCCTGACTCCTTAAGGCTTGCGGTAAAATAACGAGTTGAAATCACGTTTTACAAAAATTCATTTGTTTTACAAAACTACATTTTCAAAAAAAAATTCAAGACAGACATACGTTTTGCATTCTTAAAATAATATTGTTTGCATATAACTATTTGTTCAACAGCAGAGAAATTTGCACGAAGAATATCTAGCGAACAAAAGCACCTCCAATCAAGGGGCATGGCATGATCATTGTCCATCATCTAGGGCAGTCCAGTCAAGATTCAGAGAATCTCTCAAATTCCTAATAGCCTGGGGAAAATCTCCGCCTGAGTCACCTGGGGCATTGGACATGAGTTCCAGCTACGAATCTTGCCTGATCAAACATCTTCTGGTCGCATGGCAACACAACAACAGGGGCATCTCCCTACATTCTGAGAGCGTGGACATAGTCGAAAAAATACTACGCATAATCAAAGACCCGCTAGGTTGACACACCTAGGCAAAAATAAGGGCTTCCCGGCGAACCAAAAGGGTTCGGGCAAAAACAAGGGATGAAATGAAAAAATCTGTACACCCGGCAAGTCGAAAACCTGAAAAGGCGGCTTGGGCAAAAAAGGGTATCCCGATGGACTAAAAACCCGAAAGGGCGGTCCAGGCAAAAGTTAGGGATCAAAAGCGTACGACTATGTCCCGTCATCTCGTCACTTGCCTACCAGAAGAAGATTTGTCGAATCGGTAGTTGTCTAACACCTCACAAGGTATCTTCTTCTCTCACATCAGAAACAGGGGCAATAATGAGTTGTCCAAGCGATCTAGTTGCTCTGTCAACCAAGGTACCAAGGTAGGTTCGGCTGAAGAACATAACCAAGAGGCCTCCACTCCCCGGGAGTAAAACATGTTTCAGCAATGCTCTCCCCAAGCAGAGTTGGTCTCTCATCAACCCCGAAGAGGCACAGTATCCCTAGCAAGTCAGCAACGCTCTCCCCAAGCAGAGTTAGGCTACTGTCAGCCCTAAGGAAGTTGGGTACCCCCAGAAAATCTCAATATTCCCCATCGGAGTATACAGATGTTCCTAAGCAAGCATCCCCGACAGTCTTAATATAAGATTGTTCCCCGGCGGAATACAGACACCCCAGTGGAGCCACTTCCCCAGTACAGTCTCAAAAGTTTCCCCAGGAGATTTGAATCAATCTCCCCAGTAGATTCTGGAAGCTTATCCCCTACAGAGTACAAACGCATTTCCCCGGCTCTATTCAAAGGTTATTCCCCACCAGGGTCTAACTGGGTTATCCTCAGCTAATTACCACGGAAAGATCGTCCTCGGTGAAGTTCTTCCTATCCCCAGCGGAATTCATCAAATTCCCCAACAAAATTCATCAACGGGAATCCCCAGCGGAGTTATCATCAAAACCTCAGCGAAGTATCTCTTCCCACAGAGTAATTCCCCGCAGAGTAATATCTTCATCAAGTTTATTCCCCAACGGAGTCATCCTCTCCTACCAGTTTATTCTTGCAACCATCATCCCCAGCGAAAATGAAGAACTCTACTCTTCAACCTTAGCCCAGGATTCAACTTCCCGGCGTTCGTCAAGGATTTATTTTCCTAGACGAAGATACATTCATAGACATTCATCACATTATCATACACCATGACGCATGCATATACGCATCATAACACACAAATCTCATTTATTCTTGAGAACATCTTAATATCATGCAATTCATGCATCATGACACTGCATACAGCTAACGTTTTGCCTTTTCAGGAAAAGGTCAATCAAAAGATGATTACCATCTACCTCTACAGTTCCAGATCAACATTGGTAACAAGCCAGGAAAATTCTGTGGACGACTGATCGTGGGTTAATATCTGAAACCAGACAGGACAATCATCCACTTGATCATCATGAAGCAACCCCACACTGGTTCCTTCTCAACTTCAGATGTAGTTTTACACGAACTCATCATCAGGCAACCCCACACCGGTTCCTTCTCAATTTTCAGACGAAATCTTACACGGACCCATCACAAAGTAACCCTACACCGGTTCCTTTTCTTTCAGAAGAAGTCTTACACGGACTTATCATCAAAGTAACCCTACACCGGTTCCTTTTCTTCCAGAAGAAGTCTTACACGGACTTATCATCAAAGTAACCCTACACCGGTTCCTTTTCTTCCAGAAGAAGTCTTACACGGACTTATCATCAAAGTAACCCTACACCGGTTCCTTTTCTTTCAGAAGAAGTCTTACACGGACTTATCATCAAAGTAACCCTACACCGGTTCCTTTTCTTCCAGAAGAAGTCTTACACGGACTTATCATCAAAGTAACCCTACACCGGTTTCTTTTATTTCAGAAAAAGTCTTACACGGACTTATCTCAAGATGACCTTACCCCGGTTCATCCAGAAGTTTTACACGAACTTATCCTGCAGTAACCTTACCCCGGTTCCTCCAGAAGTCTTACACGGACTTATCTCAAGATGACCATACCCCGGTTCATCCAGAAGTTTTACACGAACTTATCCTGCAGTATCCTTACCCCGGCTCCTCCAGAAGTCTTACACGGACTTATCTCAAGATGACCTTACCCCGGTTCATCAAGAAGTTTTACACGAACTTACCCTGCAGTAACCTTACCCCAGTTCCTCCAAAAGTCTTACACGGACTTATCTCAAGATAACCTTACCCCGGTTCATCAAGAAGTTTTACACGAACTTATCCTACAGTAACCTTACCCCGGTTCCTCTAGAAGTCTTACACGAACTTATCCCGAAGAAACCCTACACAGGTTCTCTCTCTCCAGACGTAGTTTTACACGGGCTCGTCGTCAAAGAAACCCTACACAGGTTCTCTCTTCCCAAAGATGCAGTTTTACACGGACTCGTCATCAGAAACCCTACCCAGGTTTTTACTTCTTCTAGGATGCAGTTTTACACAAGCTCATCATCAAAGTAACCCCACACAGGTTCCCTTCTCAAACTCCAGACGAAGTTTTACACGGACTCGTCATCAGTAAACCCTACACAGGTTTCCTTCTCAGCTCTAGATGCGGTTTTACACGGACTCGTCATCAAAGTAACCCTACACAGGTTCCTTCTCCATTTCAGATGCAGTCTTACACAGACTCATTATCAGTAAACCCTACACAGGTTTCCTTCCTCCAAAGATGCAGTTTTACACGAGCTCATCATCAGTCAACCCTACACAGGTGTTCTTCTTTCCAAGATGCAGCTTTACACGAGCTCAACATCAGGCAACCCTACACAGGTTCCCTCTTTCAACTTACAAAAATTACACCTCCAGATGGCATCTATAAGCCCATCCACCTGTCAACAGTCTCCAAATGGCATCTATAAGCCCATTCCCAACAAGGTTCTGTCACATCTCCTGATGGCATTTATAAGCCCATCCTCCTACCCATCATATCTCCAAATGGCATCTATAAGCCCATTCCCGACAAGGCTCTGTCACGTCTCCAGATGGCATCTATAAGCCCATCCTCTTATCCACCATCTCTCCAAATGGAATCTGTAAGCCCATTCCCGCCATCACCTTGCTGAAATTTTACTATGCGAGTGCAAATTTCTGGGCACTCTAGTGTTCAATCATCTTCCACCCTCGGATCACGAAAGGCACACAAGCCAATCTACATCCTCAGGTCTAAGAAGATTGAACAGGGGCAACTGTTGTACCCCAAAATTTGCCCTCCCATATTCTTCAAAGTTTTGACAAGCATCATCTCAATTTGCTCAAGTATACTCAAGGGTTGCACAGTTCAAACACCCTCCTAAGACAGTCAAATTAGGGTTTTGGTTCTTGCAAGGAAGTTGAGGTTTTCAAGGGCTCAATCAAGTCACATATGCCTATATATATTGTCAAGCATCTACATGTCAAGTTTCAAGGCTCACAAGGTCAAGTTGCACAGTCAAAAACCCTAATTGCCCCACAGTCAACTGTAGGGGCAAAATGGTCATTTGGCAGTCAAAAGTCAAAATTTTTGGTCAACATCTTATTTTGAAGACACAATCATCATTGGATCAAATCTTGATCATGATTCCACAAGAATGGCTCAAAAATCATCAAGATGCAAAAGTTTCTATTTTTGGACAGCTGAAAAGTCAACTATAACTTGACCAAAGCATAACTTTTTCATGGTTCATCAGAAAAATCCCATCAAATGCTCATTTTGAAGGGGATGACATTTCCTACAACTCATCTTCACATTCCAAGTCCAAGAAATGCTCTCACAAAAAGTTACCAATTTCAACATTATAGGTCATTTTCAAAAGTCAACAAAAAGGCACCTTAAATCAAAGACCATAACTTGAGATTGGTAAATTCAAATGACATGGGACCAAAGGAATTGGTTAGAGGACTTCAAGACCTTTCCAAAATGTCCAAGAACATGTTCATATGATCAAAATTGAGCAAGATATGCATTGGAGAAGTTGGGAACTTTTTGTGAAATGGCAAAAGTCAACTATCCTTGAAACTTCAATTTTTGACAAAAGGGCCCACTTTTTTCCACTTGGTTCAGCCTTGTCATGCCACCCACGTGTCCCTTGACCCATTACAAGACCAAACATTTATTTTTTCATTTTTATTTAATTTTTATGGATTTAATTCACTTTAATCCATAATAATTCAAATAAAAATCAAAAAATGAATTAAATGGTATCTTTGAGTTTTAAATGACTTTTATATGTCATGAATCACCTACCAAATTTGTGCCAAGCCTATTATGAGCATGAAATTCAAATTTTGAACAAAAATGGCATGTTTCTTTAATGGTGGTTATGAGAAAATCCAAAGCTTAATGGCAATGGTTAAAAGCTCCTTAATGTGACTTATTCTCACTCATTACTATATATACAATGTGATCGGTGGATCTGGAACTGACTGTTTTAAAGCTGGTTCGCGAAATGTCGCGGAAGCAAGAGTCGCCACCGTCTTTTATTTTCTCCAATTGGAAAGGACAAAAGCACAGAAAAATTCCTTTAAAGAGATTGCTCTCGGTTCGGGAGGTAGGTTATAGAAAGGGAAGGTATTAGCACCCTTTCTATCCATGGTTATCCATGGGCTCTTAGGTACTTGCTCAATGTGTTTTCAAAATTGTTGTTTGCTTTTCAATTGTGGGTTTCAAAAATATTCTTTGAAAAGTTTCAATTTAACTCGTACGTCAGAGTGTTTGAAAAGTTTGTTTTGAAAGTTTTTGAAAGTGTGTGGGTGTGAAAAGTATTTTGATTTGTTTTTGAAGAGAGCAAGTACCTACGAGAACCTACCTACCCTAAGGAATTCGTCTGTGTAAATGTCCTTTAAGGTAGTGCTATCCCACCATTGAGAGGTAGGTGGCACCACCGTTGGAGGTGTTCGGGTCAATTCGAGTTTTAGGGACGTGGTGATCACCGGAGCAATGGGAAAACACCTTAGAAGCTACCCTCATGCCAGGTTCCCGGACCATGAGGACTTACTAAGACGTTTTCTACTCGATGACCACCTTTCGAAAGGCAACAGTGAGGCGTACCCTAGGGGTGGTGTGTGCGAATTGTGTGTCATTTTCAGTTCATTGTTTGTCTTGTCATGCATTGGTGATCTAACGATTCAATTTTATTTTTCGGGCATTCATTCTTTCATGCATATTTATTAACAGTTATATTTGCGAGAAAATAAATCTAACTATTACAACCGGCGCGGGTCCACATCGCCAAAAAAAACCGAACCCGATTTGACTGAAAATAAATAAAGCGAATAAAATAAAAGTGCGAGAAATAAATCTAAACTTATTACAAGGCTTTGGGGCATATACAGAGGTATTTAAACAATGTAAAATAAATGCGCGAAATAAAGACTAAACAAAATTAGGGCGTTGGACCCTTTTACAAATAATTAAAATTAATCAAGGAAATTAAAAATTAAATGAAAAATAATGTTTTTGTGTTTTTTAGGTTTGAAAGAAAAAAGAAAAAATTAATTGAAATTAAAGTCCTAGTTCTATCATTTTTTAAGTTTATTATGAAAAAAGATTTAATTTCTAACCTAATTAAATTCTAAACTAATTTATGTACAATTTTTGATTTATAGAAAATAAATAATAAATAATAATATTGTGAGAAAAAGGGAAAAAATTAAAAAGGATATAAAAAATTAATAATTAACCTAATTCTACATTTTTTGGATTTTTATTATGAAAAAAGAATTAAAATTAAAACTAAGACCTAATTAAACTAAATGAGTTATATTTTAATTTATAAAAAAAAGAATCAAAATTAATTATATATTTTTTTGTCCTTTCTGTATTTTTTAATGTTTTTGCATTTTTGTAAGAATTAATTAAATCAGAAAATAAAACACAAAAAATAATAGAATATAAAGAAAATTAGAAAAAAGAAAAAAAAAAGATATAACCAGGGAGGTGTGGATTTGAATTTGGAGGTGCAAGCCTGAAAGGCCTGGCCCAATTGCTGGCCATTTGTTGACTTTTGAAATCATATGCACGCCTGTTGACTTGTCCTCATGGTATACCTTCAAGCTGGACCCTTGATCAGGTCCCCTGGGACACGTGGATAATGCCTCTTGAACGTGCATGGTGAGTCCTTATGTGGGCGCTGCATGGAACCTTGAAATGAAAAATAATATGAGAAATTGCAAGACCTGGGACTTGAACCCAGGTCATTATGGTCACATGCGCGTGTCTTGGCCAGCTGAGCCATTTGATTTCATTTAACCTATAATAGTTAATAAACAATATAAAATAAAACCAACGCATAATGACTAACACGCGCGCGAATTCAAATTGCCCAGTCTCCGTGTGACAACTCATCGTCTCTTTCATTCTTTCTGAAACATGAGGACAAAGGCAACGTTTTTTTGATCGTTGCTTTAGAGGGCCTAATAGAAAATAGCGACTAGCCCCTCGTCGCTCATAAATTGAGCGCGAGGGTGCCATCTTCTCCGTCTGGATGAGCTGAGCATGATGATGGTACTGGCATGGTCCAATTTTTCCCCTAGTGAGAACCCCCAATTTGAAGCAACCTGTAACCCTAAAAAACGCACATGGTGGATTCTTGTATACAGCAAAATAATGTAATTAAACGTTGTGGTTAGCTTAGAAATAGCAATATGAACATGAATCAACAAAGAAAAATGCAAAAGGATGATGGAATCATGCTATACGATTTCAAAAGTTTCAAGGTTCAGTTTTGATTCTAACTACCAATTCTTGAGGTTTTAGTTGATGTTAATGATTGGCACGCCTTCAGAATTGTCTCAGAATGCTAATGGTATAAAAATTTTGGCTTGAAAAGATCCCTAGCTTTGAAATCAGATTTGCATTTTATGGTTCATTTTTCAAATTGTTCAATGGCCTTTGAACGAGTTTTTTGCTGCACTAGGGTTAGGGTTTGACTCAATGATCATTATGGAATAGACTTGGCTTGCTATTTGACCTTAATCCATGCTTGAGAAAGAATTGGCATTAGGGTTTGTCCATTAACCATTTTTTCCTAATTTCTAGCCAAAACCTAGACCTAGTGTGTAAATGAACCTTGGCCTGATTTTTGAGTTGGTTCATGATACATAGAACTTGTCCAAGTTCATATGACACCATTTCATTGATTTTTAAATTTTATTTGAATTTTCAATGAATTAAAATGAATTAAATCATCAAAAATTAAATAAAATAAAAAAGTCAACATTTGGTCTTGAAATCAACCATGGGCCACGTGTGTGGCATGACAAGGATGGACAAAGTGAGAAAAATGGGGCCCTTTTGTCAAAATTGGACTTTCAAGGATAGTTGACTTTTGCCATTTCACAAAAATTTCCCAACTTCTACAAGGCATAACTTGCTCAATTTTTAAGCTTTTCACATGTTCTTGGACATTTTGGAAAGGTCTTTGAGTCCTTTAACCAATGCCTTTGGTCCCATGTCATTTTGATTTACCAATCTCAAGTTATGGCCTTTGACTTAAAGTCCCTTTTTGTTGACTTTTGAAAATGACCTATAATGTTGAAATTGATAACTTTTTGTGAGAGCATTTCTTGGACTTGAAGTATGAAGATGAGTTGTAGGAAATGTCTTTCTCTTCAAAATGAGCTTTGGATGGAATTTTTCTGATAATCCATGTGAAAGTTATGCCCTGGTCAATTCCAGTTGACTTTTTCAGCTGTCCAAATATAGCAACTTTTGCATCTTTGATGATTTCTGAGCCAAATTTTGAGAATCATGATCAAGCATTGATCAAATGATGTTTGTGGCTTCAAAATGATACATTGACCAAAAATTTGAACTTTTGACTGCCAAATGACCATTTTGCCCCTACAGTTGACTGTAGTGCAATTTAGGGTTTTGACTGTGCAATCTTGAGCTGAATGCCTTGAAACTTGATATGAGGATGCTTGACCATGTTTGTAAGCCTATGAGACTTGATTGAGCCTTTGAAAACTTCCTTTCCTTGATCAGAACCCAAACCCTAATTTTGACTGTATAGGAAACAGTTGATCTGCACAACCCTTGGGGAATTTTGTGACCTTGACTTGGCAATTTCTTGAGGAATATGGGAGGGCAAATTTTGGGGTATAACAGTTGCCCCTGTTCAATCTTCTTAGACCTGAGGATGTAGATTGGCTGACGCGCCTTTCGTAATCCGAGGGTAAAAGATGATTGGACACTAGAGTGCCCGGAAATTTGCGCTCACATGTTGGCAATGAGGGGGAATGGGCTTATAGACGCCATCTGGATGTTTATCGCGCAGGAGATTTCTTGGCGAGAACCTGTATACCTGCAAAACAGAAAATGAGTACCTGACACGTTGCAGGGATGATTACTTCCTTAGCATGAATGGTAAGAGAGCCTTGAGCGACTTTAACTTCAACAACGCTCGTTGAGAAAAATCTGGGGTGTCTTCTGCTGGGATAAGAATCAGGGAGATCTTAAGGTCGATCTGACTGAACCAGAGAGGCCTTTGACAGAATCAGGAAAATCTTGGGACGATTTAACTGAACCGGTCTAGGTCTTGAAATGTCTTCCACTGGATAAGCAATCAGGAAAATCTTGGGACGATTTAACTGAACCAGAGGAGGCCTTTGACTGAATCAGTCTAGGTCTTGAAATGTCTTCAAAGGGATAAGCAATCAGGAAAATCTTGGGACGATTTAACTGAACCAGAGAAGGCCTTTGACTGAACCAGTCTAGGTCTTGAAATGTCTTCAAAGGGATAAGCATCAGGAAAATCTTGGGACGATTTAACTGAACCAGAGAAGGCCTTTGACTGAACCAGTCTAGGTCTTGAAATGTCTTCAAAGGAATAAGCATCAGGAAAATCTTGGGACGATTTAACTGAACCAGAGAAGGCCTTTGACTGAACCAGTCTAGGTCTTGAAATGTCTTCAAAGGGATAAGCATCAGGAAAACCTTGGGACGATTTAACTGAACCAGAGAAGGCCTTTGACTGAACCAGTCTAGGTCTTGAAATGTCTTCAAAGGGATAAGCATCAGGAAAATCTTGGGACGATTTAACTGAACCAGAGAAGGCCTTTGACTGAACCAGTCTAGGTCTTGAAATGTCTTCAAAGGGATAAGCATCAGGAAAATCTTGGGACGATTTAACTGAACCAGAGAAGGCCTTTGACTGAACCAGTCTAGGTCTTGAAATGTAGCTTGAGAACTTAACTGGATCTTCCCTGAAAGGTAAAAGTCAGTCATATGCAATGCATGATATGGATCAAGCAATGATGTTCTCAACATAAATGAGATTTGTATGATGCAGTGCGTTATGCATGCTATAATGCTGTATGTGATGTTTTATGTATGTTTTCGTCTAGGAAAATGAATCCTTGACGGGTGCCGGGAAGTCGTATCCCGGGCTAATGTCGAAGAATAGATTTTGCTTCCGCTGGGGATGATAATTGCAAGGATACCGGTAGGAGAAGATGACTCCGTTGCGGAATAAACTTGGCAAATGGAGGATTCTGCGGGGAGAAAAGATACTCTAGCGACCATGCTGGGAAGCAATACTCTGTGGGAAGAGTGATGCCTTGCTGAATGTTGATAGTAGCTCTGTTGGGGATACCGTTGTTGTGTTGGAAGTGTTAATGGACTTCGCTGGGGATAGGAAAGAACTATGTTGACGATGACCTTTCCGTGGCTTTTGGCCGAGGATAACCCAGTTATATCCTGTTAAGGAAATAGCTCTTTGAATAAAGCCGGACGACGCGTTCGTGCTTTGCGAGGGGATAAGCTTCCAGAATCTACTGGGGATAAGCTTACTGCTTGGGGAGATGAATTCCACCTTTCCTGGGGAACTTGGATGGGACTCTCCCGGGGAAGTTTTGATATGCTGGGGAAGAATGCACTGACTTGCTGTCTCACTCTCTGGGGAATTTAAGATGCCTGGTTAGGTTTTTTAGCTGAACCTACTCTGGTGCCTTGGATAGAACAATTAGACTGCTCCAACAACTCTTTATTGCCCCTGTTTCTAGTGTCACCTGCAATTAGTTCTTTGTCTCGTATGCAAATATTTATGAGCTAGCAAATTATTATCAATGCATATATCACAAATTGAACCTTGGACGTTTTTCGCAAAACCAAAACAGAAAAGAAAAACAGTTGGCACGTTTAACTGAAAAATATATTTGTATTGATTTTGAATAGCCTGTGAATAGGCGTTTTGTGTACAAGAGGCTGACATCCTAGTAAGAGGAACGTCGCCGAATAAGAGAGTTTATACAAGTTTTGTACAAAAGAAAATAAAACAGCTGTGTGAAATATGAATGATCCACTGGGTTTCAACTCTGCTATCGCCTTTATAACTCTGAGCGTCTCATCACTTGATGACCTTGGTTGAAGATGAAGCTGACTGATTGATGCCGTCTTGATGTAGATACCGGATTCTGGATGCAAAGTGATCCAATGAGACATAGTATTACGCTTTTATCCCTAATTTTTGCCTGGACTGCCCTTTCGGGTTTTCAGTCCACCGGGATACCCATTTTTGCCCAAGCCGCCTTTTCAGGTTTTCGACTTGCCGGGTGTACAGATTTTCCATTTTCATCCCTTCATTTTGCCCGAACCCTTTTGATTCGACGGGAAGCCCTAATTTTTGCCTAGACATGTCAGCCTAGCGGGTCATTTTTCATGCGTAGTATTTTTTAACTATGTCTGCATTGGCGGGGTGAGGAAGGTCGTCACCATCCATGTTGGTTAATATCATTGCTCCTCCTGAGAACACATGCTTAACCACAAATGGTCCTTCGTACGTAGGGGTCCATTTGCCCCTTGGATCACTCTGAGGCAGGATGATTCGCTTGATCACCAGATCCCCGACTTGATATTCCTGTGGTCTGACCTTTTTGTTAAATGCCCTGATCATTCGTTTCTGATACGTCTGACCATGACAGATAGCAGCAAGTCTCTTTTCGTCAATAAGGTTGAGCTGATCAAGTCGTGTCTGGATCCAATCATCTTCATTCAGATTTGCATCCTTCATTATCCGGAGAGAAGGAATTTGTACCTCAATCGGCAAGACTGCTTCCATGCCATAAACCAGAGAGAAAGGAGTTGCCCCAGTTGACGTCCTAGCTGAAGTACGATACCCATGCAGAGCGAACGGTAACATCTCGTGCCAATCTTTATACGTTACTGTCATCTTCTGCACAATCTTCTTGATGTTTTTATTAGCTGCTTCTACAGCCCCATTCATCTTCGGTCTGTAAGGAGAAGAATTATGGTGCTGTATCTTGAACTGTTCGCAGAGCTCAGCGATCATCTTATTGTTCAGATTGGTACCGTTGTCTGTAATAATCCGCTCAGGGACGCCGTACCGACAGATCAGGTTGTGCCGAATGAACCGTGCCACAACAGTCTTGGTTACCGTAGCATAGGATGCTGCCTCAACCCACTTCGTAAAATAATCAATCGCCACTAAGATGAAGCGATGTCCATTAGATGCCGTAGGTTTAATCTCACCAATCATGTCTATGCCCCACATTGCAAATGGCCAAGGCGCAGTCAGAACATTCAGGGGAACCGGAGGAACATGCACTTTATCTGCGTAGACCTGGCATTTATGGCATGTCCTAGAATGTTGGTAGCAATCAGCTTCCATGGTAGACCAGTAATACCCTGCCCGTAGGATCTTCTTTGCCATGGTATGTCCACTGGAGTGTGTACCAAAAGTCCCTTCATGCAGCTCTTCCATGATTCTATCTGCTTCAGTCTTATCTACACAACGCAGTAGGGTCGAATCCTGGTTTCGCTTGTACAAGATGCCATTGCTAAGAAAGAACTTGGCTGCAAACCTCCTCAGGAATTTCTTATCATTGACAGATGCTCCCTCAGGGTATTCCTGTGCTTCTAGGTATCTCTTCACTTCATGGTACCAAGGCTTCTCAGTTACCAATTCAGTTTCGAGATCACAACAGTATGCCGGTTCGTCCAGTTTCCAAATGATGATCCGGGGAGCTTCATTATCCCATTTAACCTTGAACATTGAAGACATTGTAGCTAACGCGTCTGCCAGCTGATTCTCTTCTCTTGGAAAGTGCTCAAACGTTATCTCTGTGAAGTGGGGGATCAGGGCCAACACACATTCTCTGTAAGGAATCAAGTTTGGGTGTTTCGTATCCCACTCTCCTTTGATCTGATTGATCACGAGAGCGGAATCTCCGAAGACACTTAGAAATTTGATCCTCAGGTCAATCGCAGCTTGAAGACCCATAATACACGCTTCATACTCCGCCATGTTGTTGGTGCAGTTGAAACACAGCCGGGCGGTGAGTGGAGTATGAGTACCTTGTGGAGATACGATTATGGCGCCGATACCATTTCCCAAAGCATTGGAGGCTCCGTCAAAGTGCATAGACCATCGGGATCCTGGTTCAGGTCCTTCATCCGGTCCGGGTATTTCACAGTCAGTTACTATCATAATGCTTTCGTCTGGAAACTCGAAGTTCATTGATTGGTAGTCATCCACAGCTTGATGTGCTAAGTGGTCTGCCAATACACTTCCCTTGATGGCTTTTTGGGTCGTGTACTGAATGTCGTATTCCGTCAAGATCATCTGCCATCTTGCAATTCTCCCAGACAGAGCAGGCTTTTCGAATATGTACTTTATAGGATCCATTTTTGAGATTAACAAGGTAGTGTGAGTCAGCATATACTGTCTCAGCCGGCGAGCAGCCCATACCAAAGCGCAGCAAGTTTTCTCAAGCAGTGAGTATCGGGTCTCACAGTTGGTAAACTTTTTGCTAAGGTAATAAATGGCATGCTCTTTTCGGCCAGACTCGTCATGCTGCCCCAGCACACACCCCATTGCGTTGTCAAGCACTGTCAGGTAAAGTATCAAAGGTCTCCCTTCAACTGGTGGCATAAGGATGGGTGGTTCTTGGAGATATTCTTTGATTCTGTCAAAAGCAGCCTGACATTCATCGTTCCAACGTACTACCTGATCTTTCTTCAGCAGCTTGAAGATGGGTTCACAGGTAGCAGTCAGATGAGAGATGAATCGAGCAATATAATTCAGACGTCCTAGAAAGCCTCTGACTTCCTTCTCCGTCTTAGGAACTGGCATCTCTTGAATGGCTTTGACCTTAGCAGGGTCCACTTGAATTCCTTTATCACTGACCACGAAGCCTAGCAACTTCCCAGATCTTACCCCGAAGGTGCACTTGTTCGGGTTCAATCTCAGCTTGTACAGTTTCAACCGGTCAAACAATTTCTGCAGATGATCTAGGTGTTCTTCCTCAGTCTGGGACCTAGCGATCATGTCGTCCACATACACTTCGATCTCATGATGGATCATATCATGAAATAAGGTAACCATGGCACGTTGGTAGGTTGCCCCAGCGTTCTTTAACCCGAACGGCATGACCTTGTAACAGAAGGTGCCCCACTGAGTAACAAAGGTAGTCTTTTCCATGTCTTCAGGTGCCATCTTGATTTGATTGTAGCCTGAAAAACCATCCATAAAAGAGAACACTTTATGCTGAGCGGTATTATCAACAAGGACATCAATGTGGGGTAGAGGGAAGTCATCCTTGGGGCTGGCCCTGTTCAGATCCCTGTAATCAACACACATCCTGACCTTGCCGTCCTTCTTAGGTACCGGCACCACATTAGCAACCCACTGAGGGTAAGAAGTTACTGCAAGAAACCCGGCATCAAATTGCTTCATCACCTCGGCTTTAATCTTCTCGGACATCTCTGGACGCATACGGCGGACCTTTTGCTTAACCGGAAGGCAATCTTCTTTAGTTGGTAAATGATGGACCACAATGTCGGTATCTAATCCAGGCATATCTTCGTAGGACCAGGCAAAGATTTCTTTATAATCCTGCAGCATCTGAGTCAACCGTTGCTTCACGCTGAGTTCTAGGTTGGCACCAATCTTCACCTCTTTCTTGTCTTCCTCCGTACCTAAGTTTATTATTTCCACCGGCTCTTCATGGGGTTGAATTGCCCTCTCTTCCTGTTGTAACAGTCTTGCAAGTTCACCAGGCACTTCACAATCATCTTCACCTTCGTCGGCGGCTAAGTTGATCGGATTTTCGAAGTCATAACTGGCAGTAGCAGAGTCGTTACCAGTGAGATCCAGAGTGGATTGAAACCTGTATGAGTGAGTGTGTGTGTAAATACAGCTGTTTTGCAATATGTAAAGAAAGGAAAGAAAAGGAGCGCAAAATTTGAAATGTGAAAAACGTCCAATGCTTTTATTCATGATATATGATAGTGACAAACAAAAAGCCCTCATAAATAAAACCACGGTGTCCCGGGTAAGACACAGGGCCATATAGTCTCAAATTATTGTTTATTACAAATCAAAAACAAAGAAATTCATTACTGGGGAACAAAGGTTATGGGAGTAAAATCTTTAGCAGTCCAATTGGTCAATCCACCGTCGGCCGTCGGGTAGATCCAGCTATCGAACTTTGACTCCTCTACTTCATCTTCTTCTCCAATAGCATTCACTTCAGAGTGAGTGATGAGCAACGGAGGTCTTCCAATTCTTGCCTTGCGCACCGCTTTCTGAGCTTCCGTGGTGAAACCCAGCCCAAACTTGTTAGTCTTAGGAGTAAGATCAGGGAGCTTGCCCCAGTTTGCACATTCGCCTTTTTCGATCACAGCCCGGGCGTCCTTTAAGGAGGCCATCTTCATAGGAGAAACCTCTTCATCTTCTGCTGTTGCCAAGGTTGGTGGTACCTCCTCAAAATGTTGAAAGGGGGTTTCAATGAACTCCCCATCCATTTCCACGTATCTGAAAGAGTTGAGGTGGCTGACCATGTATTCCTCCTCCCCTTGCACTGTTACGATCCTCCCCCTGACCGGGTACTTGAGCTTCTGATGCAATGTGGAGGTCACCGCTCCAGCCTTGTGGATCCATGGGCGACCCAGCAAACAAGAATAGGACGGATGGATGTCCATCACATAAAATTTTGAATCAAATACTTGTGACCCAACCCTGATTGGGATGTCCACTTCACCATGCACCATTCTTTTGGACCCGTCAAAGGCCCGGACAACAATACTACTTGGTTTGAGCTCTAGACCCTCACAATCCAGCCTATCCAGAGCCTTCTTGGGCAGCACATTTAATGAAGAACCTGTGTCAACCAGCACATGAGCAAGAGTAGTGCCCCTGCATTCAATGGAGACATGCAGGGCATCATTATGGTTCTTCCCCTTTGCTGTCAGATCGGCATCAGAGAAACCCAGGCCATTATCAGCAGTTAGGTTGGCCACACAATCGGTGAACTGGTCAGCAGTCGTATCTTGGGGTACATGGGCAGTCTTTAAGAAAGCAATCAGAGCCTTTGCATGGGCCTCTGAACACAGCAGCAGTGACAACATGGAGATTTTAGAGGGGGTGTGCCCCAGCTGTTCCACAACATTGAAATCACTTTTCTTTATTATCTTGAGAATTTCTTCCATTTCCTGCTTGGAATCCTCAACAATGGTCTTTGGTGCCTCCGTCCTGGCAGGCACATCAGCAGTAGTTCCCTTGCCCCGAGTATCAGATGACTCAGCAGCAGGGGTGGATACTTGGTCAGAAGGAGAAACAGGCACTCTGGCAGGTGTGAAGATCAAAGGCCTATGAATTGCTGGAGGAGCAATGTCTGGCGAGAACAGTCTTCCACTACGAGTGACCTTAGCAGGCCCGGTGATGTTGGAGACACCAGTATCAATGTTGCACTCTTGTTTCACACCCAGAACATAAACATCCGCCCCATAGTGCCATGGGACAGCCTTATCAGATTTGTAGGGTATAGGCCCCGGAACAGTAATGGTGATGGGAACATTCTTGTGAACTGACAAAACTTGTATAGGCTTCTTTGAAGGAGCCTCGGAATAGTTGTTGAAGATGGTAACGATGGACACTTCTTCAACAGGAGCAGCAGGAACAACAGTCTTTTCAAACAAAATCTCTCTATTATCTATCAGGTTTTGGATGCCTGACTTCAACAGAGAACAACCAACAGGGGAAGCAACACATAGAGGGCAACTTTCGCTACATCCCGGAAATAAACCGGCTAGCAACAGATTCCTCTTAACCATCAGCAACGGAGTAGCAACATCATCCACCGAAGCTACATACAAATTTTCCTCAACAGCATTCACTCCATGCTGGGGCATGGGAGCATTTACAACATTCGGCTTCTCGGGCGCCTCAAACTGTATCTCCTTGGCATCAATGAGGTCTTGAACCTTATTCCTTAGGGCCCAACAGTCATCTGTGTTATGCCCCGGGCTATCAGAGTGATAAGCACAGCGAGCATTTGGATTGAACTTGGGAGATGCAGTGTTGGGAAACTTTGGAGCTTCCTTGACAGTCACTAAATTGGTGGATAGCAACTGTGGCAGGATCTGTGATAAGGTCATGCTTAACCGAGTAAACTCTCTCCGGGGTCTCTCAAACTTTTGAGGATTAGTTGGCCGAGGAGCGGCAGCAGGTTTGGCAATCATTACCGCACTGACAGATTGGCGGT
The DNA here is from genome assembly GCA_948472305.1 of Vicia faba. Lineage (NCBI taxonomy): Eukaryota > Viridiplantae > Streptophyta > Magnoliopsida > Fabales > Fabaceae > Vicia > Vicia faba. The sequence continues at coordinate 836,753,075 of OX451740.1, forward strand.
GCTCAGGTCGCTCTATTCTCCGGGAGTTATATACAGCACTAGCCTCCTTTTTGAAGGGCTTCTTCTCAGTACTGGAGGAGGCAACTTTCTGTATCTTCCCCGATTTTATACCGGCCTCAATCCTTTCACCAGTCAGGATTAGATCGGTAAACCCAGCAGAGGAATTACCAATGAGATGATTGAAAAATGGACCAGACAGGGTCCCCAAGAACATATCTACCAGCTCCCGATCCGTCAACGGTGGCTGCACCCTGCCAGCCAGGTCTCTCCATTTCTGAGCATACTCCTTAAAACCTTCACCCGACCCTAGCGACATACCCTGGAGTTGGGTACGCGTAGGAGCGAGGTCGGCATTATACTGATACTGCTTGTAAAAAGCAGTGGCCAGATCCTCCCAGTTACGAATGCTGATTCCATCTAGCTGATAGAACCAATCGAGGTGAGTCCCTGAAAGACTCTCCTGGAAGAAGTGGATCCAAAGGTTCTTGTCTGCTGTGTAAGGCTGGATCTTCCTTACATAAGAACGGAGGTGCATCTTGGGACAGGAAGCCCCATCATACTTCACGAAGGCAGGCGTTTTGAACTTGTGGGGGATCACCACTCCAGTAGATAACCCCAAGTCTCCGAAATCCAATCCAGGCACTCGTTGAACTTCCACAGCCTTTAATCTGTCTTCCAACTGTTTGTACCGGTCTTCAGCAGGAGGGTACTGGTCGTCGTTGAAGTCTGTTTCAGTATCAGAGCCCACAGGAGTAGTGACCTCCCTTTCATGGTGACTACCTTCTGTCACAGATGGAGGAGTCCTTTCAGCTTCAACAACCAAAGTGTTCCCGAGTCTGCGCCCAGTGTTAAATAGCACAGTCCTCCTCTTCTTCTTAGTCTTCTTCAACAGCATGGTCTTTAACTCTTGTTGACCCTGAGACAAGCCCTTGATCAGCTCCTGAAATTGGGCGTTTTGCGCCTGAAACTGGACGTTTTGCGCCTGAAGAGCCTTGATAGCCGCATCGGTTGATGATTCAGGAGGATTCATGATGCTGAAATAAACAGCGAAGAACGGTAAACAACCTGAAAAGAAGAGTATTTATGATGCACATGATGAATGATATGTGTTTATGCAATGCATTCAAGAGTTCGAAAATTCAAATTTGTTGTAGACCAAAAGGAACACGCTTTATTATTAAGAAAATCATTGTTTTGCTACATCAAAGCCTCATGGGCAAAAATACAAAAAGATCAAGTCACATCCAAAATATGTTGCGCATCTTCTCTGGAGCTATGTAAGTGTTGAGATTCCTTTCCTCGTGCAACAAGCGAGTGAGCTCCAAGACCTTCTTTTCACTGGCATGCAAACTAGTCTCAAGAGAATTCCGCTCTTCCTTAAGCTGGATCCAACTCTTCTGCATCTCTTCCCAGGATGTGGGCATATCAGGGTGCTGAATAACATGAGACACCTCTCCTTCCAAGGCAGGCTCTTTGATTACTGGAAGCATGTGAGGATAAGGCATCACTAATTTCTGAGAGCGGGCTCGTACCCATTTGAGGTAAGGCTCCAAAGGGATGGAGTTCCTGTGCCCCAGTGTCTTGCTGTCTATCCTACTAGGCATCCTCCAAGCTCTGATAAATCTCTGGCGAAGTCCTTGAGTATCGTTGTCGAAGTCAAAAACTATGTCAGGAATCAACATGTCATGAGGACCATCCCTCCGAGCATAACCAAACTGTCTCCAAGCCAGGCATGGACTATAAGTAATACCCCCTCTGATTCCAAGTAAAGGAACATTAGGATACTCCCCGCAACGATCAATGATAGTGACATCTTCTCTGGACCTAGGGCACCAATGTATATCTGCATGTGTAAGAGTCATCAACCGTTGTGACCATCTCAAACCCCGCTCGTTCTTCAGGACTGATTGTGGAAGGTGCGAAATAAACCACTTTCCCAGGAGAGGAGTGCAACACATAAGGACACCTCTTTTTCTCATGGTTCGAGTGTAACATGAGTGAAGGAGGTCCCCCAGCAACGTAGGTATAGGATTCCTGGACATAAAGATCTGGACAGCACTGATATCAATGAGATGATCTGGGTTAGGGAACAACACCAAACCATAAACAAGGAGGGCCACAACCTCTTCAAAAGCTTGCAAGTCAAGGGAGTTCCAACAATCATAGGCCTTTTCAAACAGAAACCTAGCTAAGAACCCTTTGATACCACTTCTAACTTCCCAATGTCCCTTGAGGTCAGATAACTGTAGGTGCAAGGCTTTAGCAATCTCTTCAAGCTTAGGTTCCTTTTCTGTACCGTTGAAGGGTAGCTGATCAAGGATAGGGATCTTCAGGAGTCGGGAGAACTCCTCCAATGTAGGTACCAACTGATAGTCCAAGAAGGTGAAACAGTGATGCAGAGGGTCAAAGAATTGGAACAGGACTTTTATCATATCTTCCTCAATGTTGGTGTTGACCAAGCTGATGAGGCTTCCATGCCTTTCACTGAATGAAGAGTTCTCGGGAATCCTGGATATAAGCTCCTTAAGCTGAGGAGGGATCCTTACAAGACTGATTGGAATTGTCTTTCTACGAACAGTTTCCATGTCCTACAAAACAAGAACAAAGATGAAAATTCGAACCCCTGAAATGGTTAGTTAATGCATATGATGCTGGATGATGTCATGATGCTATGATTAAACACAGATATTTACAAAGACAAACATGTAAGGCACACAAGGCACACAAGACAGGCCCTTAAGGTTTAAGGCCAGCATGGGGTCTGGGTAGTACCCTCTTGAAGTTGGTGGGTTCATCCTGTCCTAATCAAAGTAACCGGGTTCTAAGGTTCCCAATATCACGGGATTGCTTTCATTGTTCATCGTTTCGATTTAGCCACTGAACTGGCGACCGAAATATTCCAGGAAAGCAACCCTCAATTGAGTGTAGTATCGAGTATCAACCAACCTCGGACTGCACCAAAGTCAGTTATCTCACTACCCTAAAGAGGCCAAGATGGTTCAATTAAGGTTCCTAAGGTCTGTTGATGCTTCATGACACCACATGGAGGCCCCGTACTCTCCTTGACTGACTCAAGGGTTACCGGTACACACCAAAATGCCACATCAACGTAGCAGACTGTTTCAACCATGTCGGTATACCCCGCACAGTTCCCTCACAGCCTTGTTGCTACTTTCTAAGAAGGTATTCCCCAGATCCGGGTTAGGATCTATAGAACTCCCAAGCAACCCACAATTTTAAAGCATACAAGGAAAGCAATTGAAAACACAGTGATCTTAGTCCTAAGGTACACCCCACTTTAAGTTTGTCCCCAGCAGAGTCGCCAGTTCTGTGATCGGTGGATCTGGAACTGACTGTTTTAAAGCTGGTTCGCGAAATGTCGCGGAAGCAAGAGTCGCCACCGTCTTTTATTTTCTCCAATTGGAAAGGACAAAAGCACAGAAAAATTCCTTTAAAGAGATTGCTCTCGGTTCGGGAGGTAGGTTATAGAAAGGGAAGGTATTAGCACCCTTTCTATCCATGGTTATCCATGGGCTCTTAGGTACTTGCTCAATGTGTTTTCAAAATTGTTGTTTGCTTTTCAATTGTGGGTTTCAAAAATATTCTTTGAAAAGTTTCAATTTAACTCGTACGTCAGAGTGTTTGAAAAGTTTGTTTTGAAAGTTTTTGAAAGTGTGTGGGTGTGAAAAGTATTTTGATTTGTTTTTTAAGAGAGCAAGTACCTACGAGAACCTACCTACCCTAAGGAATTCGTCTGTGTAAATGTCCTTTAAGGTAGTGCTATCCCACCATTGAGAGGTAGGTGGCACCACCGTTGGAGGTGTTCGGGTCAATTCGAGTTTTAGGGACGTGGTGATCACCGGAGCAATGGGAAAACACCTTAGAAGCTACCCTCATGCCAGGTTCCCGGACCATGAGGACTTACTAAGACGTTTTCTACTCGATGACCACCTTTCGAAAGGCAACAGTGAGGCGTACCCTAGGGGTGGTGTGTGCGAATTGTGTGTCATTTTCAGTTCATTGTTTGTCTTGTCATGCATTGGTGATCTAACGATTCAATTTTATTTTTCGGGCATTCATTCTTTCATGCATATTTATTAACAGTTATATTTGCGAGAAAATAAATCTAACTATTACAACCGGCGCGGGTCCACATCGCCAAAAAAAACCGAACCCGATTTGACTGAAAATAAATAAAGCGAATAAAATAAAAGTGCGAGAAATAAATCTAAACTTATTACAAGGCTTTGGGGCATATACAGAGGTATTTAAACAATGTAAAATAAATGCGCGAAATAAAGACTAAACAAAATTAGGGCGTTGGACCCTTTTACAAATAATTAAAATTAATCAAGGAAATTAAAAATTAAATGAAAAATAATGTTTTTGTGTTTTTTAGGTTTGAAAGAAAAAAGAAAAAATTAATTGAAATTAAAGTCCTAGTTCTATCATTTTTTAAGTTTATTATGAAAAAAGATTTAATTTCTAACCTAATTAAATTCTAAACTAATTTATGTACAATTTTTGATTTATAGAAAATAAATAATAAATAATAATATTGTGAGAAAAAGGGAAAAAATTAAAAAGGATATAAAAAATTAATAATTAACCTAATTCTACATTTTTTGGATTTTTATTATGAAAAAAGAATTAAAATTAAAACTAAGACCTAATTAAACTAAATGAGTTATATTTTAATTTATAAAAAAAAGAATCAAAATTAATTATATATTTTTTTGTCCTTTCTGTATTTTTTAATGTTTTTGCATTTTTGTAAGAATTAATTAAATCAGAAAATAAAACACAAAAAATAATAGAATATAAAGAAAATTAGAAAAAAGAAAAAAAAAAGATATAACCAGGGAGGTGTGGATTTGAATTTGGAGGTGCAAGCCTGAAAGGCCTGGCCCAATTGCTGGCCATTTGTTGACTTTTGAAATCATATGCACGCCTGTTGACTTGTCCTCATGGTATACCTTCAAGCTGGACCCTTGATCAGGTCCCCTGGGACACGTGGATAATGCCTCTTGAACGTGCATGGTGAGTCCTTATGTGGGCGCTGCATGGAACCTTGAAATGAAAAATAATATGAGAAATTGCAAGACCTGGGACTTGAACCCAGGTCATTATGGTCACATGCGCGTGTCTTGGCCAGCTGAGCCATTTGATTTCATTTAACCTATAATAGTTAATAAACAATATAAAATAAAACCAACGCATAATGACTAACACGCGCGCGAATTCAAATTGCCCAGTCTCCGTGTGACAACTCATCGTCTCTTTCATTCTTTCTGAAACATGAGGACAAAGGCAACGTTTTTTTGATCGTTGCTTTAGAGGGCCTAATAGAAAATAGCGACTAGCCCCTCGTCGCTCATAAATTGAGCGCGAGGGTGCCATCTTCTCCGTCTGGATGAGCTGAGCATGATGATGGTACTGGCATGGTCCAATTTTTCCCCTAGTGAGAACCCCCAATTTGAAGCAACCTGTAACCCTAAAAAACGCACATGGTGGATTCTTGTATACAGCAAAATAATGTAATTAAACGTTGTGGTTAGCTTAGAAATAGCAATATGAACATGAATCAACAAAGAAAAATGCAAAAGGATGATGGAATCATGCTATACGATTTCAAAAGTTTCAAGGTTCAGTTTTGATTCTAACTACCAATTCTTGAGGTTTTAGTTGATGTTAATGATTGGCACGCCTTCAGAATTGTCTCAGAATGCTAATGGTATAAAAATTTTGGCTTGAAAAGATCCCTAGCTTTGAAATCAGATTTGCATTTTATGGTTCATTTTTCAAATTGTCCAATGGCCTTTGAACGAGTTTTTTGCTGCACTAGGGTTAGGGTTTGACTCAATGATCATTATGGAATAGACTTGGCTTGCTATTTGACCTTAATCCATGCTTGAGAAAGAATTGGCATTAGGGTTTGTCCATTAACCATTTTTTCCTAATTTCTAGCCAAAACCTAGACCTAGTGTGTAAATGAACCTTGGCCTGATTTTTGAGTTGGTTCATGATACATAGAACTTGTCCAAGTTCATATGACACCATTTCATTGATTTTTAAATTTTATTTGAATTTTCAATGAATTAAAATGAATTAAATCATCAAAAATTAAATAAAATAAAAAAGTCAACATTTGGTCTTGAAATCAACCATGGGCCACGTGTGTGGCATGACAAGGATGGACAAAGTGAGAAAAATGGGGCCCTTTTGTCAAAATTGGACTTTCAAGGATAGTTGACTTTTGCCATTTCACAAAAATTTCCCAACTTCTACAAGGCATAACTTGCTCAATTTTTAAGCTTTTCACATGTTCTTGGACATTTTGGAAAGGTCTTTGAGTCCTTTAACCAATGCCTTTGGTCCCATGTCATTTTGATTTACCAATCTCAAGTTATGGCCTTTGACTTAAAGTCCCTTTTTGTTGACTTTTGAAAATGACCTATAATGTTGAAATTGATAACTTTTTGTGAGAGCATTTCTTGGACTTGAAGTATGAAGATGAGTTGTAGGAAATGTCTTTCTCTTCAAAATGAGCTTTGGATGGAATTTTTCTGATAATCCATGTGAAAGTTATGCCCTGGTCAATTCTAGTTGACTTTTTCAGCTGTCCAAATATAGCAACTTTTGCATCTTTGATGATTTCTGAGCCAAATTTTGAGAATCATGATCAAGCATTGATCAAATGATGTTTGTGGCTTCAAAATGATACATTGACCAAAAATTTGAACTTTTGACTGCCAAATGACCATTTTGCCCCTACAGTTGACTGTAGTGCAATTTAGGGTTTTGACTGTGCAATCTTGAGCTGAATGCCTTGAAACTTGATATGAGGATGCTTGACCATGTTTGTAAGCCTATGAGACTTGATTGAGCCTTTGAAAACTTCCTTTCCTTGATCAGAACCCAAACCCTAATTTTGACTGTATAGGAAACAGTTGATCTGCACAACCCTTGGGGAATTTTGTGACCTTGACTTGGCAATTTCTTGAGGAATATGGGAGGGCAAATTTTGGGGTATAACATACAAGCCTTGCAATCCTCATTCACAAAAATAAAAAGTGCACAAATGGCCAGAGCAAAGTTCAAAATTTGTCAAAAAAAAAGTGTGAGATCAAAAGGAGTTTTGCAAGCATTTCCAGGCCAAAAGGAGAACGTGACTCTCTTCTTTGCCATACCCTGAAGCTAAAGCAACCCTTACCACGTCCTAAGGTCCATTATCAAGCACTGTAAGTATTCCCAGGTCCCCTCAAAATCCCATATTATTTGTTCTTACATACTTGTGTGCAGGCTTCAAAGAAGGCTTATCATGCGCCTCACATATCCAACGCGCCAAGTGTCTCCAAGTGCAAATCCAATGGCCACAAGGGAAGGAGCATCATGTTCTCAAGTCAACACAGGCGCAGGAAATCTCCAAAGTCAAACAAAGCTGGCTTCTTGATGGGCTTCAGATTCCAATCAAAACACCCCAATCTGGCCCAAAACCCCCCTTGGGTTTGCAATTTTTATTTTGTCATTTTTATATTTTGTTTGTCTTATTTTATTTTTTCCCTTTTATTAACTATTAACATAACTAACTTTTTTTCCTCATAAAAATCAAAAAAAGAACTAATATTATTATTATCATTAATTTCATTTTATTTTTGTAAATAAATACTAATAAATTGAATTAATTTTAATTAGGCAACTTTTACCTTTTTTCTTAATAACTAAAATAAATTTAGAATTAGATTTTATTAACTTTTAATTTTAATTCCTTTTATTTTATTAAAAATATAAAAACACAAAAAAATATTTTCTTTTAATAAATTAATAAATTAATTAATTAGTTTAATTATTAGTTATTAATTTCATTTAATCACAAAAAAAGACAAAAAAATTCAATTCTTTTCTTAAAAGGGTCAACACCCTTAAGACATTCCCGATTCATTCTTTCGCGCGCACTTTAGTTTTAATTCTTTATTTTGATTATTTCTGTAACTGCCTCTGGATGTAATAGTAATTAGCATTTTACTGCTTTATTTACTATTTCTCGTACTTATTTACCAAAACGGGTCTTTGTATTTTTGGCAATGTATAGACCCGCGCCTTGTAATAATGTAGGATTTATGTTTCCGCAATTTACTTTCTGCACCCCCTAACAGTTAAATGCATGAAAGAATGTATGGTAAATAAAAACAACTCGTAGCTCACAAATAACATGTACAAAAACATTAACTGAAAAACGACACACAAAGCACATGCCACTCCTAGGGTACGCTTCACTCGTTGCCTCGAAACATGGTCATCAAGTATAGGATGTCTTAGAGGTCACCCTTTGTCTAAAGATCCAGTTGCCTCAAAACGGTTGCCTCGGATAAAAGGATCTAGGACGTTAGGGTTACCACTAAGGTGTCCTACCATTGCTTTAGGTGACCACACTGTCCCGATAATCGAATTGACCCGAACAACTCCAACGATGGTGCTACGTACCTCTCAATGGTGGGATAGCACTATCTAAAGGATTCTTACACAGCCTAATTCCTTAGAGTAGGTAGATTCTTCTGGGTACTTGCTCTTTTCAAAAACAAACAAAAACAACTTTTCGCACCCCACACTTTCTAAAAGTTTTCAAACAAATTTTTCACACACTCTTGAGGACTGATACAAGAGTTACTTAGAAATTTTTCAAATGAAACTTTTTCAAAACCCACACACACTTGAAAAGCAAACAAATTTTGAAAACATAAGAGCAAGTACCTAAGAGCCTGTGGATAACCACGGATAGAAAGGGTGCTAACACCTTCCCTTTCTATAAATCTACCTCCCGAACCGAGAAACATTCTCGAATAAGGAATTTTGCTGTGCTTTTGTCCTTTCCATGTTGGAGAACATAAAAGACGGTGGCGTCTCTTTCTTACCACAACATTTCGCGAAACCAGCTTAAAAAACAGTCAGTTCTCATTCCCACCGATCACAGTGATTAGGCAACTTCATGCCACTTTTGGCAAAATCACGAGTTCCCCTTGCATTTGCCCATGTGCAGCTCAAACTTTGGCATGATGGGCCTTGGTACATTGCATATTAGTCATGGGCCAAGTTTGAAGTGAAACAAATGGCCACAAATCAAGTTATCAAGAAATTGCAAATTGCATGGTATGCATGAATTCAATGAAATGCCTCCAAATTCTAAGGTCCACAACTTGCTCATACTTTTGAATTTTGACACAAATGAGCATAATTTGGGAAGGTATTGAAAAGATCTACAATCCATTCGTTTTTAGTTTTTGCAATTGAATCCATTAAGGTCCTCAAAATTGAGCTTGAAATTCACTAATTTTGAAAAATGACCTATAATTTTGTGACTTCAAAAGACCATAATTCTTGATTCCTTTCCAATTTGGACATGAGACCAAAAGGAGATGAAAGATTATCCTCTTATCTTTCCAAGCATACTTCATTTGAATTTTCTTGATCAAAGGTGAATAAAATATGAATTTTTGAAATTAAGTCCTTATTTTCCAAAATTAGAAACTTTTAGGGTTTCTTCAAGAACAAGTTTCAACCCAAACCTCAATCTCTTTGATCAAATGACCAAAATGGACTTGAAATATGAAAAGTGCATCCTTGAATTAATGGTTGACCAAAAGTTCACTTGGTCAACCTTGACTTTGACTGATTTTGAGCAAAATGACCATTTTCCCCTCTGAATCAATTGATCAACTTCCCTTCAAAATTGATGATCAAAAACTTCAAACATATGATCTTTCAAACATATAGAGGCCATGTGAAAAGTTTCACTTCAAAATTCTCAAGAAATCCTGATAAAAACTCAAACCCTAATTTGATTAACACCTTAGGAGACTGATGAATCATCTTCAAAACTTCAAATCCTCTGGGCATCATGACCAATTTCTTGTACAAATACTTTTCAAATACCAATGAGATGTTGTGGCTTCCAAATCAAGACTTGTACTTTGATCAATAGCCTTGATCAAACAAAACCCTAATTTGACTGGTGAATCCAAAGGGTGATTCCCCTTGTAATCAAACACAAACTTCAATCCTCTGATAATCCAAAGAGATGAATAAAGCATCCTTCAAAGCTTGAGGAAAACTTGATAACCAAAGTACTTTGGTCCTATCACAATGTATGAATGCAATGCAATATGATGTTCATGATGAAACATAAGCCTAAATCAAGAGGGTAAATTTTGGGGTGCAACAAATATCTTAGGTACTTTTTTGACTATAGATTCTGGAAAAAGAAAGACCAAAAAATATAGTTTCAAAGATCCCAAGATAAATGAGTTAATGAGCCTGATTCCCGAAATTGAGTGTTCTGTAGATTTTCGGAGGAAGTATGGGTCCATCATTTCTCTCATGAAGCTTAGGATGAAGGAGGGTATTCTCTCGACCTTGGTCTAGTTCTATGACCCGATGTATCATTGCTTTACTTTCCCTGACTATCAGTTGATGCCTATACTAGAGGAGTATTCTTATCTGTTGGGTTTACCTATTACCGATCGTATTCCTTTTACTGGTTTGGAGGGTGAGTCAAAGCCACACAAGATTGCTGTTTTGATCCATATGGGGAAGTCTTAGGTTAAATCCCATATAACTACTAAAGGAGGTATTCAAGGATTACCAACTCAATTCTTATTGGAGAAAGCTCGTTACTTTGCCAGGATGAAGAATACAGTCGCTTTTGAGGCCATCTTTGCTCTACTTGCTTACGGGTTGTTTTTATTTCTTAATATGGACAAGTTTGTTGACATTAATGCTATCAGGATCTTCATGATTGGAAACCCAGTTCCTACATTGTTGGGTGATGCTTATTACTCTATCCATCTGCGAGATTCTTATCATTGGGGTATGATTATCTATTGCATGCCTCTTTTGTACCAGTGGTTTACTTCTCATTTTCCTCAGTCTGATGCTTTCTGGGATGTTGGGAAGGAACCTCGTTAGGCTCCTAAGATCATGGAACTTACTCACTCATATATTGTTTGGTATCATTAGGTTTACCATGATGTAGATATTTTTGATAATTATGGTAGTTTCCCTAATGTACCTCTTCTTGATACAAAGGGAGGTATTAGTTACAACCCTGTTCTTGCACGATGACAACTTGGTTATTCGATGAGGGATAAACCAAATAGTATTTATTTGAGTAGTTTCTTCCTGAAGGAGGGAGAAGACCATAAGGAAGTTAGGGAGCAGATTGCGAAAGCCTGGCGTCACATTCATAGAAAGAGTAGGAAGGACTTGGGACCTAGGGGGGCTGTTTCTTTGGAGCCTTATCTTCAGTGGGTACAAGCAAGAGCTATTCAGTTGAAGATGTTATATTCTCAGGAAGCACCTATGACTGATCTGTTTGTGAAGACTTCGCCTCCCCTATTTGATGACGTGGAAGATCTATAGCCTGCTTTAGTCAGGATGCAACAGGAAAAGGAAGCTTGGAAGAACAAGTGCCAAACTTTAGAGATTTCCTATAGAGCAGACTTGAAGGAGAAGGAAGAATTGATTGAGATCCTTGAGAGTTGGGTTGTAGAGATGATGGAGAGGCAAAGGGATTTATTTTCTCCTAAGCCCCAACTAGGTGCTAGTGGCTCTCTTCCTGATTCAGATGATTGGAAGAAAGTCGCCACAAGATATGCGGAAGAAAACCAGAGGTTGAAGGATTAGATTTCCAAACTTACAGGGAGGCGTCAGTGTATCGAGTGATCTCCATCAACTTTACTTCTTAGGGTTTTATACTTTATTTTCATCTTGTACTTGGAATTATTGAAACTTGTAATCCATTTTGAAGTTATTATAATAAAATTTTTCAGTATTTCAAATGTGTTATAACTTTGATATTTGCAATGTGTCTATAAATCTTTAAGTCTCTTGAAATATTAATAATAAAAATAAATCATGTGCATTGCACATCATGCATCATATTGTACATACTTCTTGCATTTTGTTGCATATCTAGGTGTCTTACCAAGCTTCTTTACTTTGTTCAGCAAGCTGTCTCACCGCTACAATACTCGAGCTAATTTCAGAAGGAAGATGGATAACTTATAAGAAGAGAATCGCGAGCTGCGCGAGGAGGTTTCTTCTCTGAAGGCCGCTATGGAAAATCTCACTGCTCTATTGGAATCTTTGGTGGCTACTCAGAATCAGCCATTGATTGCTCAACCTCGACAAACAATGGTTACTACTGAAGCTTCAATTGTTCCTGTGTCTGCTACTCCAACTATTATTTAGAATCGCATGCCTCAAGTTTATCCATGGGGAATGCCAGAGAACTTTGTACCTGAAGGTTTCAATCTTGGTCCTCAAGTTACTCCAATTGTTCAGACTACTGTTACTCCTGCACCTCTTGTGGTGCATGTTACTCCTGTTGCACCTCCTTCGGTGAATATGGTCCCATTTGCTAATGATGATATGTATCATCCTTTTCCTTCGCCAAGTGAAGGCTCTGGTCTCTATGATCGAATGTATGATTTTCAAGATCAGTTTGACAATTTGCAGAGGGAGATGAAGGCCCTCAGGGGAAAGGAATTGTTCGGGAAAAATGTGAACGATTTATGCTTGGTCCAGAATGTCAAGATACCTGTGAAGTTTAAAGTCCCAAAATTCGAGAAGTACAAGGGCAACACTTATCCTCGTGCTCATCTTGTGATGTATGTAAGAAGAATGTCTACCCACACTGATGATCAGTGTCTGCTTATTCACTTTTTTCAGGATAGTTTGACTGCTGCTGCGTTAAAGTGGTATATGAGTTTGGACAGGGTCAATATCCATAATTTGAATGACTTGGGAGAAGCATTTATCAGATAATACAAATACAACATGGACATGGAGCCTGACCGTGATCAACTCAGGGCCATGGTCCAGAAGGACAGGGAATCATTCAAAGAATATGCACAGAGATGGCGTGAGGTAGCCGCCCAAGTGATTCCTCCCATGGAAGAAAAGGAGATGACTAAGTTTTTCCTGAAGACTCTGGGTGCTTTATACTATGAGAGGATGGTAGCGAGTGCGCCAAGTGAGTTTACTAAAATGGTGGGCATGGGTATCCGTTTGGAAGTGGTTGTAAGAGAGGGCCGTCTAACGAAAAGCGAAAGTTCCGTAGGAATGAAGAAGCCATCCTATGGGTTTGCCAAAAAGAAGGAAGGAGATAAAAATGTTGTTATGCAAGAGAGAAGGGTTAATCCCCCTAGAATAAAGTATAAACATCATCAATAAGTCGCCTTAGTAACTCTAGTTGTTGGTGTAGCTCCAACCACCATTGCTTATCAGAGACCATCCCATAAGGGGAATCAAAGGTATAATCAGAGAAGAGATAATTATGAACCTATCCCTATGAGCTATGCAGAATTACTACCGACGTTAATTCAAAAGAAGTTGGTTCATACCAGACCACCTCCTGCTATACCATCACCGTTGCCTTCGTATTACAAGGCTGACCAAACATGTGCTTATCACCAGGGAACAACGTTGAGAACTTCTATCCTTTGAAAACTGAAGTACAAAAATTGGTGAAGACTGGTATCTTATCCTTTAAATATGTTGGGCCAAACTTGAAAGATAATCCTTTGCCAAAGCATGGGGGAACAAATGATGTGAACATGGTGGCTGGTTGTCCAGGCAACTTCTGGATTTTCGATATTAATTTGGTTAGAGAAGATTTGGTAAAAATGCATGCTGACCTCTTCTAGTTTAGTTGCTACACTCATGACCATGCTGGTTGTGGTATCTGTAGTACTAATATAAAAGTTTGTGACAAGATAAGGGCTGATTTGCAAGAGATGATGAATGAGGGTCTCATTCATATAATCAGGCCTAGGGCAGAGTATGAGGAGGAAGTAAACATGGTTTCTAGATGTCCTGGAGAGCTTAGAATCTTTGATGTGGAATATATGAACGATGACTTGGTGCATTTTCATGCTACCTTCTGCCATATGAAGGGTCAAGAGAGGCACCATTTATGATCTTTCCGAATCTGCTGCAAAGATTTGCGCGGTTGTTCCATTGTAAGGAAAGGTATTCAGTTATTATTGGACAATGGTACTTTCAAGGTTTCAGGAAATATGGATGATTATGTTAATATGATTGAAGATTGTTTGGATGGGACTGCGTCAGGTGATGAGTATGCCTCTGCAGATGAGTTCTTCTCCTCAGATGAAGATATGTTTCCTAGAGATGACTCTAATGACTAAATGTGTTGAAGAGGGAGTAAATGTTATTGTGCCTTGTTTTGGTGCACCCACCCCATTTGAAGTTGAATATCATGACAAGCCAGTTATTGCTCCATTGGTGACTAGTTTGTCGGGTCCTGTTCCTTACAAGTCAGACAAGGATGTACCCTACAAGTATAATGCTACAATTTTAGAGGATGATATGGAAGTTCCCATCCAGCCTATGTCTAATGTTGGAAATATTGATGAGACTAGTAGAGTGACCCACAGTGGCCGTGTATTTGCACCAATTGTTCGTGGAAATGATAATGCTGGAAAGAAAACTGTTGAAGATGTTGAACCCAAGAAGGCTGTCGGTGAATCTAGTGGATCTACGCTAGAAAAAGAGGTGGCTGATATTTTGAATATTATAAAATGAGCGACTACATAATTTTAGATCAGTTGTTGCAGACTCCGTCAAAAATATCTGTTCTGGCCTTGCTTATGAACTCCTCTACTCACAAATAATCTTTGATGAGGGTATTGGACCAAGCTTTCATTCAAAGAGATATGCCAATAGACCAATTCAGCAGTGTGGTATGGAATATTACATCATGTAATAACCTGAGTTTCTGCGATAATGAACTGCCCAAGGAAGGAAGGAATCACAACCTGGCCCTCCACATCTCTATGAACTGCAAGAATGATTCATTATCCAATGTGCTGATTGATAATGGACCTGCTTTAAATGTTATACCGAGGAGCACGCTTAAGAAGTTGAAATATCAAGGAACGCCCATGCACCCGAGTGGCATTATTGTGAAAGCGTTTGATGGATCAAGGAAATCTGTTATTGGTGAAGTGGACTTGCCTATTCATATAGGTCCACATTTGTTTCAAATTACTTTCCAGGTCATGGATATTATACCTGCTTATAGCTGTTTGTTGAGACGGTCGTGGATACATGAGGCAGGGGCTGTCACTTCGACTTTACACCAGAAGTTGAAGTTTGTACGTGAAGGAAAAATGGTAATTATAAATGGAGAGCATGCACTATTGATATCTCATTTGTCCTCTTTCGGTATTTTGGAGGCGGATGAAGCCACTGTTGGAACCCAGTTCCAAGCTTTGTCCATTGATAATATAAGAGGAAATGATAATTCTATGGCTTCATTAAAGGATGCACGGAAAGTTGTGCGTAATGGCCATAGTGAAGTATGGGGACAAATTGTTGACCCACCTGTAAACAAGAATAGAGTTGGCTCTGGATTCTCTGTGAAGAATGATAAAGGAAAGAACATGAAGCCGAAGTCTGCTGCAGACAAGCATCAGGATATCTTTCGTAGCACGGGTTATCTTCATCCAACTGTTTCCGGGATTAATGCCATTATGGAAGATGAAGCAGAGCCAGAAATGCCAAATTATATGATGCACAAAGTTAGGGTTCAGAACTAGATCACCATTGATGTTCCCTCTTGCATACATGTTTCAAAGTATTTTGTTTTTTGTTAATCTTTTTGAAAAAATTTCACTCTGCCCAAGGTGAAATTATTGATATTATATGGGCTTATCTATTTGCTTTGATTTTTAAAATCAATAATAAAAGTTGTCTTTATTTCCCAAATTGTTTTTTTATTTTTTGCTTTTTATCTTGGAAAATGGTAATCAGAAAAAAAAAACCTTTCAAAATAAATAATAACTGAAATTCAATATGCATGATCACTTGTTATATGTGTCTGTTTCTAAAAGCAATCATAAATCATATCTGTAGATTAATTAAAAAACCTGTTGAATACAATGACCCTGCACCCTCTCCCAACTTTAAATACCCTGTGTATGGGGCCGAAGAAAAAGACTATGATGATATTCTGGAAGAGGTCTCACGGTTGCTTTGAGCGCGAGGAGAGCGTCATTCGGCCATATAGAGAGCCATTCGAAGTAATCAACTTGGGTTCAGAAGAAGATCCGAAGGAAGTCAAGATCGGAGCATTGTTACATTCTGGTGTGAAGAGTAGGTTAACTGAGATGTTGAAAGAGTATGTGGATATTTTTTCTTGGTCTTACCAAGACATGCCTGGTTTAGATACAAAAATTATAGAGCACCATTTGCCGCTGAAGCCAGAGTACCCTCCAATCAAACAGAAGTTGCGAAGAACTCTCCCAGATATTGTAGTGAATATCAAAGAAGAAGTTATAAAGCAGATTAATGTCGTTTTTCTTGTGACATCAGTGTACCCTCAGTGGATTTCCAATATTGTCCTAGTACCGAATAAAGACGGAAAAGTTCACATGTGCGTAGATTACAGATATCTAAATAAAGCAAGTCCAAAAGATGATTTTCCATTGCCACACATTGATATGTTAGTGGATAGCACCACAAAACTTTAAAGTCTTCTCATTCATGAACGGATTTTCCAGATATAATCAAATAAGGATGGCTCTTGAGGACATGGAAAAAACAACTTTTATCATACCCTAGGGAATATTCTGTTACAGAGTGATGCCCTTCGGGTTGAAGAACGCTGGTGCAACATACCAGAGGGCTATGACAACCCTATTCCATGATCTGATGCACAAGGAAATTGAGGTATATGTTGATGATATGATTTCTAAATCCCATACTGAAGAAGGGCATGTAGAAGATTTGTTGAAGTTGTTTCAGCATTTAAGGAAGTATCGTCTCCGCTTGAATCCAAATAAATGTACCTTCCGTGTTTGGTCAGGGAAATTGTTGGGTTTCATTATTATCCAGAGAGGGATTGAAGTTGACCCTGATAAAGTCAAAGCAATTCAAGAAATGACTAGGCCGAGGACCGAGAAGCAAATTAGAGGGTTCCTCGGGAATTTGAATTATATTTCCAGATTTATTTCCCACGTGACTGCAACGTGTGAACCGATCTTTAAGTTGTTAAAGAAAGATCAAGGTTGTGTGTGGACAGATGTCTGCCAAAGGGCATTCGAAAGTATTAAAGAATATCTTCTTGAACCTCCTATCTTTCTCCCTCTGGTTGAAGGAAGACCATTGATTATGTATCTGACAGTGTTAGATAATTCTAAGGGTTGTATTCTGGGACAACGAGATGAAATAGGGAAGAAAGAGTATTCCATTTATTATCTCAGTAAAAAGTTTACTGATTGTGAGTCACAGTATTCTATTCTAGAAAAGACATGTTGTGCTCTGGCCTGGGCGGAAAAATGTTTGCGGCATTATATGTTGAATCACACTACTTGGTTGATCTCCAAAATGGATCCAATCAAGTACATTTTTGAAAATCCTACTCTTATTGGGATAATTTCCCGTTGGAAGATGTTGTTATTTGAATATGACATCGAATACCGCACTCAAAAAGCTATTAAAAGTATTGTGTTGGCAGATTATCTTGTTCACCAACCAGTTGATGATTATCAGTCTGTGAAGTATGATTTCCCCGATGAGGATGTGATGTTTCTGAAAGTGAAAGATTGTGATGAACCATTGCCTGAGGAAGGTCCTGATCTTGAATATCACTAGAGCATGATATTTAATGGAGCTGTGAATGCTTATGGTAAAGGAATTGGTGCTCTTATTATTACTCCTCGTGGATCACACATTCCTTTTACTGCAAGGTTGGCATTTGATTGTACTAATAATATGGCAGAGTATGAGGCTTGCATCATGGGTCTCGAAGAAGCTATTGATCTCAGAATTAAAATTCTAGATGTATATGGTGATTCGGCTTTAGTAATAAATCAGGTTAAAAGAGAGTGGGATACTCGTCACCCCGGCTTGATCCCTTACAAAGATTATGCTAGAAGATTGTTACCCTTCTTTAATAAAGTTGAATTCTATCACATCCCCGGAGACGAAAATCAAATGGAAGATGCTCTGACAACTATGGATTTTATGTAATAAGTGAATACTTGGAATGATATACCTCGAATTATAGTTCGGCAACTGGATAGGCCTGCTCATGTGTTTACAACAGAAGAGGTAGCAAATGAGAAACCTTGGTATTATGATATCAAGCATTTTCTCCAGACTCAGAAATACTCGATTGGTGCATCAAATAAAGATAGAAAGACATTGAGAAGATTGGCTGGCAGCATCTTCCTCATTGAAAATGTGTTGTACAAGAGAAATTATGACATGGTCTTGCTCAGATGCATGGATACACACAAATCAGACATGTTGATGCATGAGATTCATGAAGGTTCATATGGCACTCATTCCAATGGACATTCGATGGCTTAAAGATACTAAGGGCATGTTACTATTGGCTGACAATGGAATCTGATTTTTACAGATTTGCAAAGAAGTGCCATAAATGCCAGATTTATGCGGACAAAATTCATGTACCTCTGACACTTCTCAATGTTATTTCTTCCCTGTGGCCTTTCTCTATGTGGGGTATTGACATGATTGGAATGATAGAACCCAAAGCTTCAAATGGACACCGTTTTATCTTGGTAGCAATTGATTACTTCACCAAATGGGTGGAAGCTGCTTCATATGCTATTGTTACTAAGCAGGTGGTAGTGTGCTTCATTAAGAATAAAATTATATGTTGGTATGGTGTGACGAGCAGAATTATCACTGACAATGGCTCGAATATGAACAACAAGATGGTGGCAGAGCTTTGTGAAGAACTCAAGATTATCCATCACAATTCATCTCCGTACAGGCCGAAGATGAATGGGGTTGTTGAAGCTGCTAATAATAATATCAAGAAGATCATCCAGAAGATGGTTTCTACTTATAAAGATTGGCATGAAATGCTCCCTTTTTCTTTACATGGATATCAGACATATGTCCACACTTCAACAGGAGCAACCCCGTTCTCCCTTGTGTATGGAATGGAAGCGGTGCTCCCAATCGAGGTTGAGATTCCCTCTTTACGTGTAATAATGGAAACCAAGTTGTCAGAGACTGAATGGGTCCATAACAGGTTGACCAATTGAATTTGATCGAAGAGAAGAGAATTTTGGCCTTGTGTCACGGGCAGTTATATCAGAAGAGAATGAAGAAAGATTTTGATAAGAAGGCCAAGCCTCGTGAATTCAGAGAAGGCGACCTCATGCTCAGGAATATCATGTCTTTCCACACTGATTCTAGGGGCAAGTGGACTCCCAATTTTGAAGGCCCATATGTTGTCAAGAAATCCTTCTCTGGCGGTGCATTAATTTTTGAAACTATGGATGGCGAGGAGTTCCCACGTCCCATGAATGCTGATATAGTCAAGAAATACATCGCCTAAAGAAATAAAAGAAAAACTCGCTAATTTGAAAAATCGAAAGGGCGGTTTAGGCAAAAAAGAGCGTCTCGGTAGGCCGAAAAATAGAAAGGGCGGTCTAGGCAAAAATTAGAGACATAAACAAAATAAATTTTCCCGCTAAGTTGAAAACCCTAAGGGCAGCTTAGGAAAAAGTTAAGGACTTTCTTGGTAAGTGTTGTACCCCAAAATTTCCCTCCCATATTTCTCAAAACATTTCAAGAAAGATCCTCAAGTTTCTCAAGGTAGTCCAACGGTTGGCCAGACAAGCTCTCTCCTTAGGCAGTCTACCTCAAATTATGGTTTCATGTTGCATCAAGATACTTGAGTCCAAGGGATCCTAAATGCTCACAAATGTCTTAATATGTTATCAAGATTATCCATGTCAAGTTTCAAGCCTTGCAGAGAAAGTTTGCTCAGTCAATTGCTCAAAGGCCTGAAAATCGATTGTGCTAGGGCAAAAGTCAATTGTGGCCTACATACAGTCAAACTTCAAGATTTTTGGTCAACATTCTCATTTTGAAGGACATTTCATCATTTGATCAAGTTTTGATCATGATTCATCAAGGATTGCTCATAATTCATCAAGACTCAAAAGTTGCTAAATTAGGGTTTTGCAGGAAAGTCAACTCAACTTTGACCAAACACAACTTTCTCATACTTTATGAGAAATGACCCATCCAAATCTCATTTTTAAGAGTATGCAATTACCTACAATCCATCCTCAGCTCCCAAGTTGAAAATATGCACTCACAAGAAGTTATGAATTTGGACATTATAGGTCATTTTGGAAAGTCAACAAAAACACCTTTTTTGTCAAAGCTTCATACATGAGCATGGAATATCAAATTGAGATGAGACCAAAAGGGTTTATTATAGGACATATCAAGCTTTTTAAAAAGTCCATGAACACTTCCAAAGAGTCAAAATTGAGGAAGTTATGCATTAGTGAAGTTGACCTTTTTTGCAAAATTGCCAAAAGTCAACTATGCCTAAAACTTCAATTTTTGCCAAATGGGCCCAATCTTTTTCACTTGTTTTGAGTTGGCAACATAGTCCACGAGCTCTAGCTCTTGCCAATTGTCATTATCATGTTTTTATTATTCATTTTGATTTTTATTTGATTTAAATCAATTTTAATCAAAATAAATCATATAAAATCCAAAACATTGAAAACACAAGATTTTGTGCTTGTTTCAAGTCTTAAATTACAACTAGCAAGTATTCAAATTTGTATCAAGGAATGGTGTGTACAAAAAGATTGAAATAGGCCAATTTTGGAAAGATTTTTAAGGTGTATCAAATCAAGATCAAATTCAATAATGGAAGAAGATTGAGTACGACCTATCAACCCTAATCCATTCCTTGATACATATAGAGGGCGTGCAGACCCAAAGCTAGGTTAGAAAGAGGCGCAACAAGGAGAACAAAAACTGAAAAAATCAAGAAAAAGTGCAAGATCAAATTCAATGTTCCAGGCATCCTCAAGGCCTTCTAGCTATCTCAATCGCTTCCTGAGATTCCTAACAAGCGAAAGCAATCGAAACCAAGCATTTTCAAGCCTCATATTGCACTGTAAGTCGCCCACGGCATAGCTCTTTTCTTGAAATCGAATAGCATTATCCTTGCATATATAGAATAAAATAATTGTACATTCTTGATCACAATCACATTTGCAAGCTTCCTGTATTGATTAATTGCATTTATATGGCCTGTGGTGGATTTCACCATTGTTAGGGTTTTGGATTCCGTTTTTGGGTTTTTGCTTCCAGGAGAAATTAACTCTCATGAGTGGTACCATCATGTTCAGGAGGACGAGACGAGTCCAACCATGGCATTAGATGTCATTTATATTGATCAAGGAGGATTTTGGAACGAGTCCCGTCAATAGCTACGGACAAACGTCCGTAGGAAAAAGTTTGAAACTTTTACCCACGGAGAGAGGAAGAAGATGACCAGTTGGCGCCCATCCATTGGCCCATTCAAACTCTGGCGCACGTTTTTTTGACACCTTCCACTAATTCTTGTTTTTATATATTATTATTATTCATTATTTATACAACAAACAACAAGTGGTGCAGTGGTGAGCGTAGTGTGGAAATTGCCTCAGGACCTGGGTTCGAATCCCAGGTCCCCCAAATATTTCATGTATTTTTTCCTTTCAGATTCAGATGCGCACCAAGAGCCAAGGTCCATCATGTGACCTTACAATCCAGCTTGCCAAGTGGCTTGAGATCCAGATCTGATGGCCAACAATGGAGGAGCACCATGGAGCCTAGTCAACGCATGGCATGGAATTTTGAGGGTCAACGTGGACCTCTTTGTTATGGCCCCTGGAAGTTGCTTCTCATATCCCCAGAATTGCTTTTACAGGCCCAAGTTTTCTATTTCTTTTCCTTTTTATATTTATTTTAATTTATTTATTTATTTACTAACTAATTAAATCATTTTTCTTTTTTATAAAAAAATCACAAAAATATTTTACTCTTCATAAATTAGGCCTAGATTTTATTTTTATTAAAAAATTAATTAATTTAGTTAGATTTGTTAATTTAGATAACTTTAATTTCTTTTTTTTAATAACTTCAAATTAATTAGAAAATTAGCTTTTTATTCTAAATTTAATTTTTCTTTCTTTTCTTAAAAATAACAAAAAACCCAAAAATAGGCTATGTATTTATTTTTATTAATTAATTTAATCACTAATTAATTTGTAAATTTATTTTTAAAACCTAATATTCTTTTAAAAAATATTAAAAAACAACAAAAACATTTTCTCTTTTAATTAGGATAGAAGGGTCAAAACCCTAGTTCGCGTTCGTTCTTAATTTTTCTCGCGCACTTTATTTTTATTATTTATCATATTGATGTAGCTGCCTACAATTTGTAATAGTTTAATTAGGACATTTATTTACATTTATCGCTTTAATTTCAAAGGGTTTATTTTTGGCTATGTAAATACCCGAAGCCTTGTAATAGCGTAGTTTAATTTCCGCACTTTAAATTCCGCAAATATTTAACTGTTAGATGTTTGATATAGGGATGCATGACAATAATGTACGTTTAATTTTAAAACAGTTAGACAACCCTAAATGTGCAAAGATAAATAATCTGAAAATGAATCACTCGCACATGCGCACTCCTAGGGTACACTCCCACTTGGTTGACTTCGGTAAACGGTCATTGAGTATAGGATGCTTTAGTGGTCGTCCTTTTGTCCAAAGATCAAAGTTGCCTCGGAAAGGTTGCCTCGGATATTGTTACCTCGAATAATTGATCTAAGACATTAGGGTTACTACTAAGATGTCCTAACGTTTCTTTAGTGACCGTACGTCCCTTTCGAATTGACCCTTAAACTCCAATGATGGTGCTACCTACTCACTAATAGCTGGATAGCATTGTCTAAAGGAAACAAATACAAAACGATTCTTTTTTCGAGTAGGTATATTATTTCTTAAGTACTTGCTCAATCAAAACAAACTTTTTTTTCACACTTACACTCCTTTACAAACAAAGTTTTCAAAAACACTACATTACACTCTTGAAGACAGAAGCAAGAGTTAAATTGAAGTCAAAACAAAAACTTTTCAAAGCACACAAACCCAAAGAAAAAAATTTTGAAAATAATGAACAAGTACCTAAGAGCCCGTAGATAACTACGGATACAAAGGGTGCTAATACCTCCCCTTTCTATAATCTACCCCCCGTACTCAGAAATATCTCGAAAAAGGAATTTTTCTGTGCTTTTTTCCTTTCCTTGTTGGATAAAATAAAAGTCGGTGGCGACTCTTGCTTACCGCGATATTCTACGAATACAAACGCAAAACGTAAACCAGCATTCCTTTAAAAAAGGGAAACACGTCCCGGTTCTGGCCACCATATCAAAGAACAGGAGACTCTGCTAGGGACTATTAATAAGTGGGGTGTACCTTAGGAATAGTTCATCATATTGTTTTCAATTGCTTGATTTGTTTGCTTTATCTTTGTGGGCTTTGTCTCGGAGTTACTATAGATCCTAACCTGGATCTGGGGATACCTTTTAGGTAAGTAGCAATAGACTGTGAGGGAACTGTACAGTGTAGACCGATACGGTTGAAGCAGTAGTTACGTTGGTGTGACACATTAGTTGGTACCGATATCCCTTGTGGAGGAACAAGGAGAGTATGGGGATGTTAATGGGTCATTAAGCATCAAGTGACCTTAGAACCTATAATTGACCAACTTGGCCATAGAAAAGTAGCAGAATGCTACACTCATTGAGACCATACTCTCACGATGGTTCCGGCTGCAAGAAAAGATTGCTAAGCTGAAACTATGACTGATCGAGGATGGTCAGTGATATTGAGAACCTCTAGAACCCGGTTACTATTATTAGGATAGGTTGAACCAACTAAACTGCAAGAGGGTAGTACCTAAACTCCATGCCAGCCTGAAATTTAAGGGCTATTGTGTGACTTGTTTGCCCTTACCATGTTTGCTATCTGTGATACCTGTGGTGTGTTTTTATCATGACATCATGCATCATGACATCGCGTGCATATTTCATTAGACTAACCATTTCAAAGACCGAGGGGATTCATCTTTGTTCTGTTTTGCAGATCATGGCTTCTATGCGCAGAAATACCATTCGAATCAGCTTCGTGCAGATACCTGCTCAGCTTAGAGAGTTGGTTTCAAAAGTTCCTGATACTTCTTCCTTTGTTAGAAGACATGGTCATCTCCTCAGCCTGGTCACTTCCAAGTTGGATGAGCAAATGATGAGCGTGTTGTTCCAGTTCTTTGACCCGTTGCACCACTGTTTCACCTTCCCAGACTATCAGTTGGTCCCCACTTTGGAGGAGTTCTCTGATTTACTTGGCATATCTATTCTAGAGCAGACACCCTTTACAGGTTTAGAGATAGATCCTAGGCCAGAGGATATTGCTTCAGCCCTACATCTAACAATGGCTGATGTAATATCTAACTGAGATATTCGGAGTGGGGTTAAAGGCTTTTTGGCTAAGTTCTTGATTGATCAAGCTCAACAGTTCAGGGATATTTTGGACTTTCAAGCATTTGAAGACATCTTGGCTCTCCTCATCTATGGCTTGGTTCTATTCCCAAATTCAGATTCTTTTGTCGATGTGAACGCAGTCAAGATTTTCATGTCTCATAATCCAGTGCCCACTCTTCTAGGTGATATGCTACATGCTCTTTATACCCGTATTGTTCGGAGAAGGGGAACTCTCATGTGCTGTACACCGCTGCTGGCGAGGTGGTTTATTTCTCACCTCCCCAAATCTGTATTGAAGAATGAGGAAGGTATGGGTTGGGCTTATAGAATCATGTCCCTTGCTTACACGGACATCCTTTGGAGTACTAAAGATATGGAAAAAGTAGTTGTCATTGATCGGTGTGGGGAATACCCCAATGTTCCATTGTTGGGAATTAGAGGAGGAATAACCTATAATCCTTGTTTGGCCTTACGACAGTTTGGACGAGCTCGAAGGGACGGTCCTCATGAGCTACTGCTTCCAGACATTGTCTTTGACTTCAAGGGGGGATGTTGAGGGACATCGCTGCCGGTTTATACGAGCTTGGGACAGGGTGAATAGGTCTGATCCACATGAGCTAGGAATGAAGACTTCTCTCCCGATGCAACCATATCTCCAGTGGGTTCGAGCCCATGCTCAAAAGTTGGGAATGCCATATGAAGCTGTTTTTCCGGTAATTGTGGAGCATACTGATGAAGAATGTGTTCCTTATACGATCCTCCATCCCTATATGCCTACTGATCTGGGGGCATTGAAGAGGTCTTGGATCCAGTTAAGGGAAGAAAGGGATACCTATAGAGAGAAGTATCATGAGCAGGAACGGAAGATCCTGAAGCTTACAAGGCAGCTAGAGACTGAGAGGACAATCAACGATTATGTCAGCATGAAAGGAAAACGACCATGGGAATTCTGATGTCTTTTATTGTTTCTAGTTTATATTTGCTTTTCAGTATTTCTTTTGTAACGCCTTAAAGGCATTTGTTAAACATTGTTTCAAGTTTTAATCTAATAAAGTGTGTTTTATTTTGGTTTACAAATTTGAATCTCCCTAAGTGTTTGAAATCATTTCATACGCATTCCATTCCCATGTACCTCATTACAGGTACCCTTACAGGTTTCTCATCTTCTCCGTTGTTTATTTCAGCAATCATGTCTTCTGAAACACCTACTGATCAAGCTATTAAGGCTCTTCAAGCTCAGAATGCTCAGTTCCAGGAGATGTTCCTGAACTTGGCCAAGAGTCAACAAGATCTGAAGACTCTTATCTTAAAGGAAAAGAAGAAGAAGAAGAAGGTGGTCCTCCTGAATATGGGTCACAGGTTTGGGAACAGGTTGAGACAAGAAGTTTATTTATCTCATTCATCAGGAGGAGGAGAGAATCAAGAGGAAAGGAAGGGTCCTAGCCCTGTGGTTTCTGACAATGACACTGATTTTGATGAAGACCAGTATCCTCCTGCTGAGGATAGGTATAAGCAACTTGAAGACCGGTTAAGCGCAATGGAGATCCAGAAAGTCCCTGGTCTGGACTTCGGAGATTTGGGTTTGGCATCTGGGGTGGTGATCCCACACAAGTTTAAAGCTCCTGTCTTTTCTAAGTATGACAGGGTATCCTGCCAAAAGTTACACCTCCGCTCGTATGTCAGAAAGATTAAACCGTATACTGCTGATAGGAACCTCTAGGTTCATTTCTTTCAAGATAGTCTGTCAGGGACTCAACTTAAATGGTTCTATCAACTGGAAAGAGCTAATGTCCACAACTGGGAGGACCTTGCTGCTGCTTTTTACAAGCAATACCAGTATAATGCCGACCTTGCTCCCACACGTACTCAACTTCAGGGTATGTCTATGGGTGCGAGCGAAGGTTTTAAGGATTATGCTCAGAAGTGGAGAGATCTGGCAGGAAGAGTACAACCCCCTCTGGCTAATAGGGAGTTGGTGGATATGTTTCTTGGGACTTTGTCTGGTCCATATTTCAATTATTTGATCAGTAGTTAATCGTCTGGGTTCATTGAATTGATTATGACTGGGGAGAGAGTTGAGGCCGGTATCAAGAGCGGCAAGATACAGAAAGGTGCTTCGTCAAGTACAGAGAAGAATCCTTTCATGAAGGAATCTAGTGCAATTTACAGCTCGAGAAGCCAAAATTGACCTGAGCACCGCCAATCAGTGAATGCGGTGGTAATATTAAGACCCTCTGTTGCCCCACAATGCAACACTCAACAAAGAGTGGAGAGACCGCAAAGGCAGTATACTTGGCTCAGTATGACCCTATCTCAAATTCTTCCGTAATTGTTGAAGACCAACTTGGTGACTCTGAAGGAGGCTCCAAAGAATCCCAGTACTATATCACCGCTATATAATCCAAACGCCCGTTGTGCTTATCACTCCGATAGCCCGGGGCATGATACAAATAACTGTTGGGCTTTGAAGAATAAAGTGCAGGATCTGATTGATGCTAAGGAGATTGAGTTTGAAGCGCCAAAAAAGCCAAATGTCATGACTGCTCCTATGCCCAAGCATGGAGTGAATGCTGTGGATGATGACTCATTTGTGACTTCCGTGAAAGACATTTCTACTCCGTTGATGACAGTAAAGAAGAACTTATTATTGGCCGGTTTATTTCCGGGATATGGCGAAGGTTTCCACCTGTGTTCCATCCTACCTACTGGTTGCCATTTATTAAAGTCAAGTGTTCAACGCCTGATGGATAACAATGAAATCTTGTTCGAGAAAACTTTGGTTCGGTTGATTCATGTTGAAGATGTTTCCGTAATCACCATTTCCGCCAATTCTTCCCAGGCTTCCTCCAAAAAGCCTGTTAGGATTACATCTGTTCCGAGAGTTGCTCCATTGATCATTACTATTCTTGGACCTATCCCTTACACTTCGAATAAGGATGTCCCGTGGCATTATGGGGTTGATGTGTATTATCATGGGATCAAACAAGACTTGAAGGTTGAAGAGGCTGATACTGATGTCAGCAATATTGTTAGGTCTAGCAAAGTCACCCGAAGCGGAAGACTTTTCTCTCCTGAAATCTCCCCCCCAACTGTGTGGAAACCTGTTGCTATTTCACTTGCCAGTACATCTATTATTGTCCTTGTTCATGTTCCAATCATTACCCCTGTCGCCGAATCATCTGACGCTCGGGGCAAAGAGATCACCGGTGAGCCTGCCCGGACGGAGGCACCGAGAAAATTATTGTTGAAACCTCTAGGCAGGAGATAGAGGAAATTTTGAAGATCATCAAAAAGAGCAACTACAACATAGTCGAGAAGCTGGGGAAAACCATGTTGAAGATATCTATGTTATCTTTATTGTTGTGCTCAGAAGCCCATGATAAGGCTTTAATTGCTTTCCTAAAAACTGCGCATGTGCCGTAGGAAACATCTGCTATCAGTTCAAAGACTGTGTGGCTAGTTTGACCGTGGACAACAGGTTGGGTTTCTCCAATGCATATCTGACTGCCAAGGGAAAGAATCACAATGATGCTCTGCACGTCTCGATCGAGTGCAGGGGTACTACTTTGGCCCACGTGCTAGTGGATACTGGGTCCTCGTTAAATGTTTTACCCAAGAAAGCGTTAGACCGGTTGGACTGTGAAGGGTTGGTGCTGAAGCCAAGTAATATTGTGGTTAGGGCCTTTGACGGGTCCAAAAGGATGGTGCACGGGGAGGTGGATGTCCCTGTTAAATTTGGTTCCCAGACTTTTGCATCTACGTTCTATGTGATGGAAATTCGACCATTTTATTCTTGTTTGTTGGGTCACCCGTGGATTCATAAGACTGGTGCAGTAACTTCTACGCTCCATCAGATGTTAAAGTATCCAGTGAAGGGGAAAATTGTTACAGTACAAGGAGAAGAGGAGTACATGGTGAGCCACCTTAACTCTTTTCGGTATGTGGAGATGGACGGGGAGTTCATTGAAACCCCGTGCCAAAACTTTGAAGAAGTCCCCCAGACTCTGGCGTCGACTGAAACTGTTGATGAAGATCCTCCAATGAAGATGGCTTCCTTCAAGGATGCCCAGGTTGTTATTGAGAAAGGTGGGTGTGCGAATTGGGGCCAACTCCCTGACTTTGCATACAAGACTGACAAGTTTGGTTTGGGTTTTACTGCAGAAGCTCAAAGGGTTGTTCGGCGTGCGCGGATTGGAAGACCTCCCCTGTGTATCACTAATCCGTAAGTGAATGCAATTGAAGACGATGATGAAGAGTCTTAGTTTGACAGCTGGATTTACCCGACTACTGGAGGTGGATTAAGAAATTGGACGGTAAAGGACTTCATGCCGATTTCTTTTATTACACAGTAATAAGACTTTTGTTTCGAGTTTTGTAACAGACAATTTAAAACTTTACAGCCTGGTGCCTTGCCCGAGACACCGTGGCTTTGCTTGAGGGCTTATTATATGTCATTTCCATATATCATCAATAAAAGCATTGGACGTTTTTTTTGCATTACAAATTTTGCGCTCCTTGTTTTTCTTTTCTATCTTGCAAAACAACTATTTGTCTTACACACACTCACATATACAGGTCCACATCCACTCTGGATCCTACTGATAACGACTCTACTACTGCCAATTATGACTTCGAAAGTCCAATCAACCAAGCCGAGGACGAAGGTGAGGATGATTGTGAAGTGCCTGGGGAACTTGCTAGATTTTTACTTTAGGAAGAGAGGTCACTACAGCCGCATGAAGAGCTAGTGGAATCAGTGAATCTGGGTACCGAAGAAGACAAGAAAGAGGTCAAGATCGGTGCAAATCTGGAGTCTAGTGTCAAGCGACGGTTGATTTAGATGCTGCGTGACTATTCTGAGATCTTTGCCTGGTCTTATGAAGATATGTCGGGGTTGGATACTGATATTGTGGTTCATCGCTTGCCCACCAAGGAAGACTGTCCTCCAGTTAAACAGAAAGTTTGTCGAATGCACCCAGAGATGTCTGAGAAAATCAAGGCTGAAGTTATGAAATAGTTTGATGTCGGTTTTCTAGCAGTTACTTCTTACCCGCAGTGGGTTGACAACGTGGTTCCAATGCCGACGAAATATGGTAAGGTTCGAATGTGTGTTGACTATAGGGATCTGAACAGGGTGAGCCCCAAGGATGATTTCCCTTTGCCTCATATCGACGTTCTGGTTGACAACACCGCACAGCATAAGGTCTTCTCCTTTATGGATGGTTTCTCTGGTTACAATCAGATTAAAATGGATCCCGAAGACATGGAGAAGACGACATTCGTTACTCAAAGGGGTACCTTTTGCTACAAAGTCATGCCTTTCGGATTGAAGAATGTTGGGGAAACGTATTAGCACACCATGGTCTCCTTGTGTCCATGACATGATTCACCATGAGATTGAGGTATACGTTGACGACATGATTGCAAGATCCCAAACTGATTAAGAACATATTGACCACCTTCAGAAGCTATTTGACAGGTTGAAGTTGTATAAGCTGAGGTTAAACCCGAATAAATGCACCTTCGGAGTGAGGTCTGATAAGCTGCTGGGTTTCGTCATTAGTGATAAAGGTATTCAAGTAGACCCTGCAAAGGTGAATGCAATACAGGAAATTCCAGCTCCCCGAACAGAAAAAGAAGTCAGAGGCTTTTTGGGATGGCTGAATTACATTGCTCGATTCATTTCACATTTGACTGCTACTTGTGAGCCAATCTTCAAGCTGTTGTAGAAATATCAAGTGGTAAGATGGAATGATGAATGTCAAGCCTCTTTCGAAAGGATCAAGGAATATCTCCAAGAGCCACCTATTCTGATGCCTCCAGTTGAAGAGAGACCTTTGATTTTATACTTGACAGTACTCGACAATTCAATGGGGTGCGTGCTGGGGTAGCATGACGAGTCTGGCCGAAAAGAGCATGCTATTTACTACCTTAGCAAAAAGTTTACCGACTTCGAGACCCGATACTTGTTGCTTGAGAAAACTTGTTGCCCTTTGGCATGGGCTGCTTTCCAGCTAAGACAATATATGCTGACTCACACTACTATATTGATATCAAAGATGGACCCAATCAAGTATATCTTCAAAAAGCCTGCCTTGTCCGGAAGAATAGCAAGATGGCAGATGATCTTGACTGAGTATGACATCCAATACACTACCCAAAAAGAAATCAAGGGAAGTGTGTTGGCAGATCATCTGGCACATCAGGCAGTGGATGATTACCAATCCATGAACTTCAAGTTCCCGGATGAGAATATCATGTTGGTCACTGACTGTGAAACACCTGGACCGGATGAAGGACCTGAGGAGGGATCCCGATGGTCTATGTACTTTGATGGAGCTTAAAACGCTTTGGGTAATGGCATTGGCGCCGTGATCATATCTCCTGAAGGCTCTCATACTCCGTTTACCTCCCGGCTATGTTTTAACTGCACCAACAACATGGCGGAGTATGAAGCGTGCATCATGGGCCTTCGAGCAGCTATTGACCTAAGGATTAAGTTTCTGAGTGTATTCGGAGATTCCGCTCTCGTGATCAATCATATTAAAGGCGAGTGGGATACGGAGTACCCAAATATTATTCCTTACAAAGAGTATGTATTGACGTTGCTTCCATGCTTCAAAGAGATAACCTTTAAACACTTCCCTAGAGAGGAGAATCAGTTAGCAGACGCACTAGCTACGATGTATTCTATGTTCAAGGTCAGGTGGGACAATGAAGCTCCCCAGATTACCATTGAAAGGTTGGATGAACCTGCACATTGCTATGACATTGAGACTGAAGAGGTAGCAGATAAACCCTGGTTTCACGAGGTAAAGAGGTATCTTGAGGCCCAAGAGTACCCCGAGGTATCGCAGAGAAGTTCTTCATTAGTAATGACATCCTTTACAAGCGTAACCATTATTCGACCTTACTGCGTTGTGTGGATAAGAACGAGGCAGAAAGAATTATGGTAGAGTTACATGAAGGTACTTTCGGGACTCATTCCAATGGACACACCATGGCAAAGAAAATCCTTCGGGCAGGATATTATTGGTCCATAATGGAACTCGATTGTTATCAGCATTCTCAGACCTGTCACAAGTGCCAAGTCTATGCTGATAAGGTGCATATACCTCCAGTTCCTCTGAATGTTTTGACGGCTCCGTGGCCTTTTGCAATGTGGGGCATCGACATGATCGGCGAGATCAGACCTACAACATCTAACGGGCATCGTTTCATCCTGGTAGCAATTGATTACTTTACGAAGTGGGTTGAAGCAGCTTCCTTTTCTAATGTAACCAAGAACGTCGTGGCACGGTTTATTCGGCACAATCTGATCTGTCTATATGGTGTACCAGAGAGGATCATTACGGACAATGGTACAAATCTCAACAATAAGATGATCACCGAGCTCTGCAAACAGTTCAACATACAGCATCACAATCCTCCTCCCTACCGGCCGAAGATGAATGGGGTTGTTGAAGCGGCTAATAAGAACATCAAGAAGATTGTGCAGAAGACGACGGTAACATACAAAGACTGGTACGAGATGTTACCATTTGCTCTTCATGGGTACTGTACCTCAACATGGACGTCAACAGGGGAAACACCTTATTCCTTGGTATATAGTATGGAGGCCGTATTGCCCATTAAAGTTCAGATAACCTCTCTTCGGATTATGAAGGATGCAGGTTTGAGCGAAGATGACTGGATTCATACCCGGCTTGATCAGCTGAACTTAATCGACGAAAAGAGACTTACTGCTATTTTTCATGGTCAAATGTATCAAAAACTGATGATCAAGACATTTAACAAGAAAGTTAGACGACAAGAGTATCAAGTTGGGGATCTGGTGATCAAACGCATCATCCTACCTCAAGGTGATCCCAGGGGCAAATGAACCCCTACGTATGAAGGGCCATTTGTGGTTAAGAACATTTTCTCAGGAGGGGCTATGATTCTAACCACCATGGATGGTGACGACCTTGCTCACCCCGTCAATGCAGACATAGTGAAAAAATACTACGCATAATCAAAGACCCGCTAGGTTGACTGGCCTAGGCAAAAATAAGGGCTTCCCGGCGAACCAAAAGGGTTCGGGAAAAAATAAGGGATGAAAATAAAAAAGAAATTATACACCCAGCAAGTCGAAAACCTGAAAAGGCGGCTTGGGCAAAAAAGGGTATCCTAGTGGACTGAAAACCCGAAAGGGCGGTCCAGGCAAAAATTAGGGATTAAAGTGTAACACTATGTCTCATTGGATCATCTTGCAACTAGACTTCAGTATTGACTATCAAGCTCGGACGACACTAATCAATCTGATCTACCTTCAACCAAGTAGCAAAGTGATGAGATGCTCGAGGAATAAAGGCAATAGCAGAGTTGGAACCCAGTGGGATTATTCACATAACTATTTTTCTTTATTTTTACAAATTGTATAAATTCGATTTGTTCGGCGGCGTTCTCTTACTAGGACGTCAACCTCTTGTATAAAAACGCCTATTTACGGGCCAGTCTTCAAAGTCAATACAATTCATTTTCACAAATAAATTTCAAACTGTTTTCCTTTTTCTGTTTTGTTTTGCAAGAACATCCAATGTTCATTTTTGATATATGCATTTGACAATAATTACTGCTCATAAATATTTACATGGGAAACAAAAGACGATTACTCGTAATATCAGGAACAGGGGCAAATAAGAATTGTCCAGCCCTTACAGTTACTCTATCCACCAGGTACAAGGATAGATTTAGCTGAAGAATATGGCTAAGGTACATTCACTCCCCGCAGAGTAAGGAAAAGACAATAGTGTTAACTCTCCCCAGTTGAGGCTCGTAACCGCGAATGAGTCAATAAAATTCTCCCCAAGCAGAGTTTATTTATCATCAGCATTGGAAAATTATCCCTAGTAGAGCCTAAAAGGTTATCCCCAGTGGAGTTTGGAGAATCATCCCCAATGGAGTCTAGAGAATTATCCCCAGTAGAGCCTACAAGGTTATCCCCAGTGAAGTCGCAACTGGAAAATCATCCCCAACAGATTTCATTCCTTTCATAAACAGAAACTCAATCCCCGACAGGTTTCATTATCGCCAACAACGGTAATTCATCCCCGATTGAGGTTATTCTTCAAATTCAACAGACCCTCCGGCAAAATAGTCCTCCCCACAGAGTCATTTCCTCATCAGTTTATTCCCCAGCGGAGTTATCCTCTCCCGTAGGTTTATTCTCACAATCATCTTCATTCACTATCCCCAGCGAAAACGAAGAATTCAACTCTTTTCTCCAGCAGCAATCTGGGATTTATTTTCCCCAGCTAAAAAACATCACATTTCCATACATCATGACATGCATACGCATCATACAACACAATCTCATTTATTTTAAGAACATCATTGCTTGATACATATCATGCATTACATACAGCTAATCTTTACCTTTCAGGAAAGATACAATCAAATTCTCACAAAATTCAAGCTATGAAGCCTTTACCTCAGTTGAATAAAGGACGACCGAAGTTCCTAAATGTCAATAGAGATGATTCCCCAGTTGAATACGGACGACCGAAATTCCTAAAATTCAACTTTCCTCTTCAATAGAGATGATTCCTCAGTAGAATACGGACAATTGAAGTTCCTAAAATTCAACAAAGATGTTTCCTCAGTAGAATACGGACGACTGAAGTTCCTAAAATTCAAAAGAGATGTTTCCTCAGTATAATACAGACGACTGAAGTTCCTAAAATTCAACAGAGATGATTCATCAATAGAATACGGACGATCGAAGTTCCTAAAATTCAACCGAGATGTGTTCCTCAGTAGAATACGGACGTCCGAAGTTCCTAAAATTCGACAGAGATGATTCCTCAGTAGAATACGGATGATCGAAGTTCCTAAAATTCAACAGAGATGATTCCTCAGCAAAATAATGGACGACCGAAATTCCTAAAATTCCACCGAGATGTTTCCTCAGTAGAATACGGACGACCGAAGTTCCTAAAATTCAACAGAGATATTTCCTTAGTAGAATATGGACGATCGAAATTCCTAAAATTCGACAGAGATGTTTCCTCAGTAGAATACGGACAACCGAAGTTCTTAAAATTCAACAAAGATGTTTCCTCAATAGAATACAGATGACCAAAGTTCCTAAAATTCAACAAAGATGTTTCCTCAATAGAATACGGACGACCGAACTTCCTAAAATTCAACAAAGATGATTCCTCAGTAGAATATGGACGACCGAAGTTCCTAAAAATCAACAAAGATGATTCCTCAGTAGAATAAAGACGACCGAAGTTCCTAAAATTCAATAGAGATGATTCCTCAGTAGAATAACAGACGACCAAAATTCCTAAAAATAAAACAGAGACGACTCATCAGTAGAATAACGGACGACCGAAGCTCCTAAAATTCTACTTCTCTCAACGAAGATCAGCCTTCCCCAGCGGCATCTTCCTCAATGACAGGTATACAAGCTCTCACTAAGGAATATCTTATGCGATCGACACTCCTTGAGATGGCATCTTTAAGCCCATCCCCTCATCAGCAATTTCCAAATGGCATCTGTAAGCCCATTCCCGACATCACAAGATAATTACCACTTCACGCGAGTGCAAATTTCTGGGCACTCTAGTGTTCAACCATCTTTAACCTTCCGATCACGAAAGGCAGACAACCCAAAATTTTCCCTCCCGTATTTGTCAAAACATTTCAAGAAAGATCCTCAAGTTGCTCAAGGTAGTCCAATGGTTGGCCAAACAAGCTCTCTCCTAAGGCAGTCGACCTCAAATTAGGGTTTCATGTTGCATCAAGATACTTGAGTCTAAGGGATCCCAAATGCTCACCAATGTCTTAATATGTTATCAAGATTATCCATGTCAAGTTTTATGCCTTGCAGAGAAAGTTTGCTCAGTCAATTGCTCAAAGGCCTGAAAATCGATTGTGCTAGGGCAAAAGTCAACTATGGCCTACATACAGTCAAACTTCAAGATTTTTTGGTTAACATTCTCATTTTGAAGGATATTTCATCATTTGATCAAGTTTTGATCATGATTCATCAAGGATTGCTCATAATTCATCAAGACTCAAAAGTTGCAAAATTAGGGTTTTGCGGGAAAAGTCAACTCAACTTTGACCAAGCATAACTTTCTCATACTTTATGAGAAATGACCCATCCAAAGATAATTTTGAAGAGGATGCAATTCCCTACAATCCATATTCATCTCCCAAGTTAAAACTATGCACTCACAAGAAGTTATGAATTTGGACATTATAAGTCATTTTGGAAAGTCAACAAAAACACCTTTTTTGTCAAAGCTTCATACATGAGCCTGGAATATCAAATTGAGATGAGACTAAAAGGTTTGATTAGAGGACATCTCAAGATTTCTAAAAAGTCCAAGAACACTTCCAAAGAGTCAAAATTGAGGAAGTTAGGCATTGGTGAAGTTGACCTTTCTTGCAAAATTGCGAAAAGTCAACTATGCCTAAAACTTCAAATTTTGCCAAATGGGCCCAATCTTTTTCACTTGTTTTGAGTTGGAAACATAGTCCACGAGCTCTAGCCC
Source organism: Vicia faba (assembly GCA_948472305.1). Lineage (NCBI taxonomy): Eukaryota > Viridiplantae > Streptophyta > Magnoliopsida > Fabales > Fabaceae > Vicia > Vicia faba. The sequence continues at coordinate 836,789,028 of OX451740.1, forward strand.
TTTCCACTTGTCATTATCATATTTTTATTATTTATTTTGATTTTTATTTCATTTAAATCAATTTTAATCAAAATAAATCATATAAAATCCAAAACATTGAAAACACAAGATTTTGTGCTTGTTTCAAGTCTTAAATTACAACTAGAAAGTATTCAAATTCGTATCAAGGCATGGTGTGTATAAAAAGATTGAAATAGGCCAATTTTGGAAAGATTTTTAAGGTGTATCAAATCAAGATCAAATTCAATAATGGAAGAAGATTGAGTACATCCTATCAACCCTAACCCATTCCTTGATACATATAGAGGGCGTGCACACCCAAAGCTAGGTTAGAAAGAGGCGCAGCAAGGAGAACAAAAACTGAAAAAATCAAGAAAAAGTGTAAGATCGAATTCAGTGTTCCAGGCATCCTCCAGGCCTTCCAGCTATCTCAATCGCTTCCTGAGTCTCCCAGCAAGCGAAAGCAATCGAAACCAAGAATTTTCAAGCCTCATATCACACTGTAAGTCGCCCACGACATAGCTCTTTTCTTGAAATCGAATAGCATTATCCTTGCACATATAGCATAAAATAATTGTACATTCTTGATCATAATCAAATTTTCAAGCTTCCTGTATTGATTAATTGCATTTATATGGCCTGTGGTGGAGTTCACCATTGTTAGGGTTTTGGATTCCGTTTTAGGGTTTTTGCTTGCAGGCGAAATTAGCTCACATGAGTGGTACCATCATGTTCAGGAGGACGAGACTAGTCAAACCATGGCATTAGATGTCATTTATATGGCTCAAGGAGGATTTTGGAACGAGCCATGTCAATAGCTACGGACAAACGTCCGTAGGTAAAAGTTTGAAACTTTTACCCATAGAGAGAGGAAGAAGATGACCAGTTGGCGCCCATCCATTGGCCCATTCAAACTCTGGCGCACGTTTTTTTTGGCACCTTCCACTAATTCTTGTTTTTATATATTATTATTATTATTCATTATTTATACAACAAACAGCAAGTGGTGCAGTGGTGAGCGTAGTGTGGAAATTGCCTCAGGACTTGGGTTCGAATCCCAGGTCCCCCAAATATTTCATGTATTTTTTCCTTTCAGATTCAGATGTGCACCAAGAGCCAAGGTCCATCATGTGACCTTACAATCCAGCTTGCCAAGTGGCTTGAGATCCAGATCTGATGGCCAACAATGGAGGAGCACCATGGAGCCTAGTCAACGCATGGCATGGAATTCTGAGGGTCAACGTGGACCTCTTTGTTCTGGGCCTAGGAAGTTGCTTCTCATACCCCCAGAATTGCTTTTACAGGCCCAAGTTTTCTATTTCTTTTCCTTTTTATATTTAATTTAATTTATTTATTTATTTACTAACCAATTAAATCATTTTCCTTTTTTATCAAAAAATCACAAAAATATTTTACTCTTCATAAATTAGGCCTAGATTTTATTTTTATTAAAAAATTAATTAACTTAATTAGATTTGTTAATTTAGATAACTTTAATTTCTTTTTTTAAATAACTTAAAATTAATTAGAAAATTAGGTTTTTATTCCTAATTTAATTTTTCTTTCTTTTCTTAAAAATAACAAAAAACCCAAAAATAGGCTATGTATTTATTTTTACTAATTAATTTAATCACTAATTAATTTGTACATTTATTTTTAAAACCTAATCTTCTTTTCTTAAAAAATATTAAAAAACAACAAAAACATTTTCTCTTTTAATTAGGATAGAAGGGTCAAAACCCTAGTTCGCATTCGTTCTTAATTTTTCTCGCGCGCTTTATTTTTATTATTTATCTTATTGATGTAACTGCCTACAGTTTATAATAGTTTAATTAGGACGTTTATTTACATTTATCGCTTTAATTTCAAAGGGTTTGTTTTTGGCTATGTAAATACCCGAAGCCTTGTAATAGCATAGTATAATTTTCGCACTTTAAATTCCGCAAATATTTAACTGTTAGATGTTTGATATAGGGATGCATGACAAGAATGTACGTTTAATTTTAAAACAGTTAGACAACCCTAAATATGCAAAGATAAATTATCTGAAAATGAATCACTCGCACATGTGCTCTCCTAGGGTACACTCCCACTTGGTTTCCTTCGGTAAACGATCATTGAGTATAGGATGCTTTAGTGGTCGTCCTTTTGTCCAAAGATCTAAGTTGCCTCAAAAAGGTTGCCTCGGATATTGTTGCCCTAGATAATTGATCTAAGACATTAGGGTTACTACTAAGACGTCCTAACGTTGCTTTAGTGATCGTACGTCCCTTTAGAATTGACCCTCAAACTCCAACGATGGTGCTACCTACTCACTAATAGTGGGATAACATTGTCTAAACGAAACGAATACATAACGATTCTTTTTTCGAGTAGGTAGATTAGTTCTTAAGTACTTGCTCAATCAAAACAAACTTTTTTTTTCACACTTACACTCATTTACAAACAAAGTTTTCAAAAACACTTCATTACACTCTTGAAGACAGAAGCAAGAGTTAAATCGAAGTCAAAACAAAAACTTTTCAAAGCACAAAAACACAAAGAAAACAATTTTGAAAATGATGAGCAAGTACCTAAGAGCCCGTAGATAACTACGGATAGAAAGGATGTTAATAACTTCCCTTTCTATAATCTACCCCCCGTACTCAGAAATATCTCGAAAAAGGAATTTTTCTGTGCTTTTTTCCTTTCCTTGTTGGATAAAATAAAAGTCGGCGGTGACTCTTGCTTACCGCGACATTTTGCAAACACAAATGCAAAGCGCAAACCAGCATTCCTATTAAAAAGGGAAACACGTCCCGATTCTGGCCACCGTATCACAGTAAGTAACAACATCAGACAAGACTTGATCATTGAAGCAACAATCTTCTTAGATCCTCACCATACTTTAACAGAATTTGTTGCTCATAATTTTAAAGTTGTTAGAGGGAATAGTGGTCATTGTATTTCAATGTATCTCTTCCATTATATATTACCATTTTCCCAAACTTTGTAATCATCTGTGGAGTCTCGCCACTCGCAGACTACCATTCTATCAATAAAGTTTGAGCTTTTACCCAATTCTTTGAAATTCTTATTTTATTCTGCTTACAAAGACTCCATTTATTATTGATAATAATTTTCAAAGCAAAAAGATTAAATAACAAAATTGGTTTTTCGAAAATGATTTACAACTTACTTTTACTTTAGATTTTGTGATTCAAGAGGAAAACAAAAGTGGTGATCCCAGGAATGGACGACCTCTAGTAATTTTGGGAAGTTTTGTTTCCCCCAGGAAGGTTTTCTCAGGTCATATTCACTGGTATGCGCGTGATTTTTGTATATTAAAGACGATACCAATTGGCGTAAGGTGTGGTATTGGGTTTGTGATCCCATTTTCCCCAGTTAAATCTTGGTTAATTTTTTTTTATTTTGGGTTTTCATGGTCTGAGGCCTCTATCCCAGATTCCCCAACGAAGTCTTCCCTCATATGATGAAAGGTCTTGTTCTCTTGGTGTGCTGAGATAGAACTATTTGCAAAATATCGCTCTTTTTGGCAGTGTTGGCATTATTGTTGGTATTTATTCCCCAAGAAGGCTATCCTAGGGCATTTTTGTTGGAATAAGTGTGCATGATATGAAGACTCAATCCAAGATTCCCCAGTGAAGGCTTCACTTATTTGATAAAAGTCTTTTCTCCCCGTGTATGTTGAGTTGGACTCATTTGTGAAGCATATCCCTTTCGACAGTACTTTAATTTTATTTGATTTCCTGATATTCAGGCAAGGGCAATGTTTTATTTAAGAAGTATTGAGACATTTGTCGACTTTTTGGGTTTTCACCCGCCAGGTGCTGAGTTTGATTTAAAATCCCTATAATTTTGATTTATTGCTGTTATGTTTGACTTCTTAACTCTCCAAGTTGTTATTCCCATGAGTTTTCATACTTTCTCCCCAAAGAAGTTGGTGAAAAACTCATGCTCAACATTGAAGAATGTATCTTGGTTTCCCCTCGATGATGTGGTGTTATCCTCCCCAGTGAAGTCAGCACGGGGTCTCTAGTTGATATCTTGATGATGAGGCACTATCTCCCCTAGTGAGGTCTGTATGATATTTCCCCAATGAAGTCAGCACGAGATCCTCAGTTGATATTTTGGCGATATGGTTTTCATCCGCTTTATTGAAATCAATATTGCAATTCCCAATAGAAGTACAAACCGTGTAACATTTGTTTTCCCCATTGAAGTCTGTGTGTTATTCCCTAGTGAAGCTTGGAGGAGGATGTTATATCCCTGTACCTATACTGATGTATTGATATGATTTGATTATTTCTGGATTATGTTCCTTCCCAATGAAGTTAAGTCGTGCAGTAGGAATCTGTTCCTCAGTTGGTGGTTACTTTTTTATGGAATTTTCATTTTAGATGTGATTTACCCAAGTATTGGTTGTACCCATGTTGGTTTTATCTGGTTATCCCCAGTGTTATATGTCTATTTTGTCAGCATAAACATGATAACACTCAAACATTCATACATACATCAAGCATAGTTGAATTTAGCAAATCATTTCTCATTCGCATTCATTAATATTTTGTTGACATATTACCCTGTTTTGTAGAGTTGTGTTGTTCTCTCTCCAATAGAGTGCCAACCTTAAGCAGAAAGTGTATATTCTTTTATTTTCCCCACTGAGCTATCCCTCGTGGAATATTTTGCTTTAGCTTTCCTGTACAACTCTTTGTCTGGATGATTTGGATTTCTCTCTTAAGTTTATTTCTCAAAGGATGTATTTTGGTTGACTGTTTCATTCCAGTTTATTTTTGGTTTGAATCTTTGGATCCATAACAATATTATTACTTATGATCTCTGCAAACTTCGAGCCTTGGTTTAAGAATGTACATTTATTTTGCACGAGAAAACTTTATCTCCTCAGCAGGAATATATTGACATTTCCCCAGGAAGTCATGATTCATTCCCCAGGAAGTCACATTTCTTTCCCTAGGAAGTCATATTTCATTCCCCAGGAAGTCATATTTCTTTCCCCGGGAAGCCATATTGCTTTCCCCAAGAAGTCATTTTTACAATCCTTCCCATAACAACAAGTAGCAGGTCTCTTTATTTGAGCAACTTATACTTCCCCGTAAAAGTCGACGTTATTTTTTTGCTATCTTCTCTATGAATGGATAGTTTGCAGTTCGTTGTCAAATCACTCCAGTGGATGGCAAGTCTTTCAATATGGCAGAGAGAGTTCGTTGTGAAATCTTTACAAGTGGTAGTCTCTTTATTTAAGACAGCTTATATACTACCCTTTCTAGGCGGAATTCCTTGGTTAAATAAGAAGTTGAGACCCGTTCTAGGTGAAAGGCCATGGTTTTTGGAAACTTGTTATTGTCAATATATCTTTTTTTCTACCTTCAGTGAACGTTGGTAGTTCACCATCAGTGAACGTCGGTGCTATATTCTTCTCTTTCTACCTTCAGTGAACGTTGGTAGGTCACCTTCAGTGAACGTTGGTGTCATCTTTTTTCTATCTTCAGTGAACATTGGTAGTTCACCGTCAGTGAATGTCGGTGTTATATTCTTCTCTTTCTACCTTCAGTGAACGTTGGTGCCATATTTTTCTACCATCAATGAATGTTAGTAGTTCATCGTCAGTGAACGTCGGTGCTATATTCTTCTATTTCTACCTTCAGTGAACGTTGGTAGGTCACCTTCAGTGAACGTTGGTGTCTTCTTTTTTCTACCATCAGTGAACGTTGGTAGTTCACCGTCAGTGAACCTCGCATCTATATTTCTTTTCTCTCTACCTTCAGTGAATGTTGGTAGTTCACCGCCAGTGAACGCCGATGCTATATTTCTTTTCTCTCTACCTTAAGTGAAAGTTAGTAGTTCATCGTCAGTGAACGTTGATGTTATTCTCTTACTACCTTCAGTGAACGTTGGTAGTTCACCTTCAGTGAACGTGGGTGTTATCTTTTTGCTACCTTCAGTGGATGTTGGTAGTTCACCGTCAATGAACATCGGTGCTATATTTCTTTTCTCTCTACCTTCAGTGAAAGTTGGTAGTTCATCGTCAGTGAACGTCAGTGTTATTATCTTACTACCTTCAGTGAACGTTGGTAGTTCACCTTCAGTGAACATTGGTATTTCACCGTCAGTGAATCTTGGTGCTATATTATTTTCTCTCTACCTTCAGTGAAAGTTGGTAGTTCATCGTCAGTGAACGTCGATGTTATTCTCTTACTACCTTTCGTGAACGTTGGTAGTTCACTTTCAGTGAACATGGGTGTTATCTTTTTTCCACCTTCAGTGAACGTTGGTAGTTCACCATCAGTGAACGTCGGTGTTATTCTTTTTTCTACCATCAGTGAACATTGGTAGCTCACTGTTAGTGAACTTCGGTGTTTTTTTTCCTTCTACCTTCAGTGAACGTTGGTAGTTTCACCTTCAGTAAACGTTGGTGTCATGTTTTTTTATCTTCTACCTTTGACCATTGAGTTGGTAGTTCACAATTAGCTGTCAATCATTTCTATCCTGTACTATTTCCTCTTTAGCTGAGTTGATGCTACCTTATCTCTTCTTTGGGTTTTACACCAATAGAGTTGGGTCTTTTGGTCATTGTTATCCTGTACAAAATTCCGACAACCGAATCAGGATGCTACACATTCATCTTAAAACAAAGACATTCATTACATATACATAACACGTTAAACTTGAATAAACCAACAACACCATAATTTAATCTTTTAAAAACCAACAACTTTCATAACTACGCGGCGGAGTCAAATACTCAACTTAAAAGAATATATCATGTTTGTCCAACTGAAACAACTTCGATAACAAGTATTCAATGAACAACAACTTAAAGTTCAATCAACTGAAATAATAACAATAAAATAACAAGCGTTCATCCCTCGAGTGTTACATATCTGAGCAATGACACCGACTCGACTATTGAAGGTAAAGCACCTTCACTCTGGATTACCTGCACATTACCAACATCGAGGTAACTTTCAAACAAAAGGGGTGAGATAACAAATAATATAATCAAATGTACGTTAATATTAAATTAGAATTATAATAACGTCAATCACAACGAAAACATCAACGAAATATAATAAATAATTTACCAACATAACAACACATTATGCAACGTGAAATGCAACTTGTTACTATGCACATGCATGTGGTACCAATGGAGAAGAACTCCAAACTTATAAATATTGCCAATTAATAGAGGCATCCCCAAGGCATAAGCCTTCAACTTAATATTTTTCCAATCCAGGCCAACTTAACGAGCATCAGCTCCAACTTGATATGCGATGTATGCGACAACATTATTAAATGCAACATAAACAACAACAACATAACAATATTGGCATAAGCCTACAACTTAATAATTGCCAATCAATAGAGGCAACACAACCAAAATTCATCACCTACAACTTAATAATTGCCAATCAATAGAGGCAACACAACCAAAATTCATCACCTACAACTTCAACAATTAATAACAACAACGCAAATTATACATGCCGATAATATTACTAACACGTTCCTACTAAGGTACTTCCACTAAATTATTCTTCCATAAGCCTCATCAATAGTTTTCTGTTAACTTAGTGAAACTATTATTTTCCTGCTACTTAGGTTATCTCTATTACTAATATATTTTGGGTAATAATACTAATGTTATTTAATGCAAATTCTACAACTAAAACTATACTAGTTATTAATTCTGCAATTTAATAATTATCCTTGCTAAATATCTACTGCTATTACTTTCATAAATCACTGCTACCAACAATTTTCATTACACTGTCTGCTAACTACTAATTTTCTGCTAACCTTCACTAACTCGGTTACTCATTAATATTACCTACTACACTTATGCTAATTTACAAATTGATCACTTTTGTTACTAATAAATAACCCTTTGTTGTACCCCAATTTTCCCCCCTAAGATTACTCTATCATCTCATACCATCACAATGCAATCAGATCACAAATTAGGGTTTGAGGTTTATCTTCTACTGCATCTTGTCTTAGGGTTTGCCTATGGAATCACCAAGAACCTTAAAGAGCCTTGAATTGTGTACTTTATATATGTATGCTTTTAACTAACTTCAAAGTATGGGCATTTTGTCCTTTGGAATATTATATTGTAGGTCATGGCACAATTACCTTCATCTCACCATCTCCTAGCACAGAGGATCAAGACTAGGGTTTGAAGTTTAATCAGGATATCTTTGGATTTTTGGGAAATTCGTAATCCAATACTTCTCTACATAGTCATGAGCATCTATCATTGGAAGTTTGATCATAAACTTTGGCTTGAAAAGGTTCAATTGATGAAAAGGGGTAAAATGGTCATTTTGTCAAAAGACAGTCAAAATCAGTTGTTGACCAAGCGGACCTTTGGTCAACCATCAATTCAATATCCCTATTCTCATATTTCATGGTCAATAGTGCAAAAATATCAAGAGGAAGTGTGAATTGGAGTTAACTTGTCAAGGAAGTTATTTGATGTTTTGAAATTTTCTAAGTATCCATAGGGCTGGATTTTGACTAGCTACAACTTTCTCAATTTTTATTGAAAATGTGCAAACTTTATATGCCTAGATAGAGGATGAAAAATTCTCCAACTTTGTAAGAGTGGCCACAAGTCCAGAAAATGAAAGGAAAAAAAGTTATGAAGCTTGGAAGATTTTGACACTGAGTGAAATTTTGATTAAAAATGCAAAAATTTGACTTCTTCATGTCCATTTTTGAATGATCATTTGGACTGAAATCAAAAAGTTGGCAATATTAAAGTTGTATATTGAAGTTTTCTCTTCATTTTTCATTCAAGATTCATCTCAAATGGTTAAGTGTAGTGAAATATATGATGATTAGGATTTTGAGCTGAAAACTGAATTTTTGCCTAGTACAGGGCAAGGCACGCACGCTAGGCAGTCATTTCATCAAACATGTTGTGGGTGCAAATTCATCATCACTTTTCTATGTGAAATATTCGTTATATTGAAAAATGTCAACCATCAAAGTTCAATCCCTAAATGTGAGGAACAACTTTGCTTCAGAAAGTTTCTCCAAATTATTCCTATATTTTGAGATATAATTGTGAGAAGTAGACACCACACATGCTGAATTTTCTGCCCAGCAAGGCAAGTCGTGCATGCAGCTAGCCCAGGCAGGCAAGGCATTTTGTCAAACAATTTGTAAGAACGTGTTCATGGCCAAATATCTCATTGATTCAAGCTTCATTTTGAAAAATTTTGAACATGAAAGTTGGAGTATGAAGTGTCCTCTACATTTTTGATTCAAAGTTTGTCACATTTAATGCATTGTAGAGAGAGATATAAGGAGGTAAAGAGGTGATCTTGAAATAGAAAAGTTGCATGAAAATGCATGAAATTTTTTGTGCCAATACAAACTCCATTTTCCAGCTCACACTCCGTCCCTTGTTCACTTATCCAAAGGCACGTGATTTACACTCTCACTCACTCAAAAACGCAACATACTCTCATTTTCTTATTTTTCCTCACTCTCTTTCCACACTCTATATAAAGCCTATGCATTCAACAAGCAAAGGGTTGGTTGGAGGATTACAAATTAGAAGAAAGAAAGCTCTTCTCTCTCATTTTCATGAAAATAAGCAAGCTCTTATCTCTCATTGAATTTCCAACCAATTTCCACCATTATTGTCCAAGCAAGCTTCCATAATTTCAAAACTTCTTCGCATCTCTCTCTCTCTCTACTCATCATCACCGCATCTTCAAAGCAAGCATTTATAGAGAGCTAGCTCTTTATTTGAGCTCCAACATCATCCAACATCATCCAACTCATTGCAAGGTAGTTGATCCAATTTCTCTCTCCTGCTGCACCTTGTGCTTTTCTTTGATCCACGAGTTTTTTTTTGAAATATCCAATTACATATTCATAATCCTTGCATTTTTATGATCAATTTTCATTCTTGGATCGTTTAATTTGGTGGAGAATTGAAGGAGAAAAGTGAATCACAAAACTGTTTGATGTAATGTGTAAATAAAAAAAGTGTTCATGTAGAATTCTTCACGCGCGAATTTCTCACTCATCCAGGCATCATTTCATAAATTTTTTGATCCTAGCATGTTCAATTAATTTTTGTCTTGAACTTTGGTGTTGGAACTTTTGAATTTCATAAAGAAATGAGCAAGATATCGTGCCATGAAAGTGTTGTGTTGAAGCTGAAAAATCTGCATATTATGGCATTAGGTAGGGATGATGATATGTCTTGTTTTAATAGAACATGGCTTCAGTTCTTTTTACAGTGCGTTTTAGCAAAAACAGTTGTAAAAGGCTTTATATTTTAATTTTCTTTGTTTTTTCACCAATTTTCTTTTAATATTTCGTTCAATTCAAAAATTATGAAAAAAATATTTTAGACTAATTTTTCAATATAATTTCATATTTTGATTTTTATTTCATTTTTTTAATCATTTTTATTGATTAAATAAATTTATGTAAATAATTAGGGTTTTATTATTCTTTTAAAACATTGAATTTTATTTTCCTATTTCTATTAAGTCAAAAAATTTCTAAAAAATATTTTTGGACTCCTTTCTGAGTTTGTTCATTGAAAATATTTTTTGTCCAATTTTATAAAAATTTTGGGTTACATTTTAAAATCATTTGGACATAATATCTTTTATTTGCATTAATTTTTGTTAGATTGTATAAATAATTTCTATTTCCTTTTTCCTTTTAAGATAAAATTAAAGAAAAATATGCTTTCTGATCCTTAGAGTTTTATTGACATTTAGGTTATTTTACATCAAATTTATTTGACCTTTGGATATAATTGATTAATTTGTGAACTTAATTTCCTTTTTTAGGGTTTTTGCTTGATCATGCACATTAATTGATTTAAATTACTAACTTCCTATACCTATAAAATCAGAGGTGAATTATTTTGGAGTGCTTGAACATGTTGAGGTCATAAAAATCATTTTTTTGGAATTTTATAATGTGATTTCATATTTTTCACAAATTATTTCCCAAAACCATCTAGTTTGAGGCTTATACTTGCTAGTTTCCAAGTTTGCATTTCTAAATCCAATTTCCACCTCAATCCAGGTAATCCAAATTTTACTTCTGACTTTTATAGGACTTTAGGAAGTTTGGGTTTTAATTTTATAATTTTTCAAGTCATTTTCATATTTTAAAACTATTCTTGACTTAAGTGTGCATCTAGGGTTTTACCTTTGACTGATGTTAGTAAATTGAAAATTTTTGTACATGATTCTTGTTTGATTCTTGAAATAACATGTGGTACTGAATTGAAGCATATCTTGAGACAAATTCTTCAACATCATTGGGTCTTAGGTGTTGATAGGTTGATAAACCAAATCCATTAAAATGGACGAATGATGTTGATGATATTTGAAACTCTAATCCCTTCCCTCTTCATCTTATACCCCTTTCTTATTTTATTACATGTTATGGGATGATGATCTCTATATCATTTATCCAAACATGGATCTTCATCAATTTTGGTCAACGCGGATCACTTAAACATCGTTGATCATTAAATTTTGCTTTGAGGATTCTAAAATGGATGATATACTTGGCAAAAAGCAAATGCAACTTGTTGTTAAGAGGCTCTGGTTCTACCAATCTTCTAATGAGTTTCAAACGCAAATTTCAAGATGGTCATCCAACTAACCATTAACTTCTAATAATTTAATTTATTTTATGTTTTTATCTTATGCTCTTTATTTTATACATTATTTACTTTAGCATTTACATTTCATGTTATTTTCATCTTTGCTCACTTGAGCATATACTTTTATGTCATTTCTGTTTTGCTCACTTGAGCTTTTCTTTTCTTTTGAAGATACTTAATAATCAACATGGACCATAAAAAAAAACATTAATGATACTTGGACTATTTGGTTACTATCCTTGGCATTATGGAGTATTGGACTTCTTGGACTTAGGAATAGAAACCTTGGCTTATCTTGGAGACCTTGTGACTTTAATTGATATTTTGTCTGGAGTTCTTGAGGTTTACCTTAAGACATTGGGTTGTTTGTTTTTTTGTGTGCAGGTTATTATGATTACATACTTTGTTTGTAATATGGAATTCACCTGTATACAGCCGTTACTCTGCCCAATTTTTGCAAAGACTTAATACACTTGAAGTTTGGTTCTCTCTAGAGGTCTAGCATATTTGCTTGCTTGGTTTCAATCCAAAGAATGGGAATTCTATCTTGACTCATAATGTCAAGTATTTTCTTCTTGTTGGTTAGATGGTTCTTCTCCTTAGCTTTTACCTTATGCTTTAGGATAGTCTCTTCTTCTCTTCCCATCTTCTTTAATTTCAAAAATCTTCTCCCTCCTTTTGAAAACTCTTCTTATTTTTTAAACTTGAACCACTTTCATAATAAACTTGGACTTATGTCCATGCATTTTCAAAACATTTTCATAAATAAACTTCCATGAACTTAATAATACCTTGAAATTTTTTGTGAGAAGACTAAAAGTCAATTTATCTCATTTAAAACCATTTTTCCACTTTGGCTTTTATTTTAAAAAACTTTTTTCTCAAAAGATTGGACTCTTGTCAATCCTTGTAGTGATGCAAACAACTATACTTCTACAATATGTAGTGAAGTGAGATATTTTCCACTTGGGTGTTGAGTGAGGAATTATTGATTTTAAAATCCAAGCCATATCCTTCACTTTGATATGATACAAATTCTCCTTTCTCATGATTTGGGGTAGTAAGTATGTTTTCCACACGGACAATGACAAGGATGTCTTATCTCATGAAATTAACCAACAAACTTGTATTTTAAGATTTTTAAAGGTGAACTACGTGTACCCTGATCCCGTATTGCTCGAAAGGTGGTATGTAGGCACTAAAGGTTCGCAACCGCGGTGGGTGCAAAAATCATAAAAAAATATTTCTTTTCTCACCTCACCATCTATTTTACATACAACAATTTATAGCCAAAATATATAGATTTTACAAAGAGGTTCCTGCAGAGTACTGTAGATATTTAGGGTGCTAATACCTTCCCTTTGCATAACCAACCCCCTTACCTTTAATCTTTACCCCTATTTTTGGGTTATTCGCTCTTTTCCCATTCCTCTGGAAACAATAAAGCGCGATGGTGATTTTTATTTTGATCTGTATAAGTCTAGTCAATCCAATGGCTTAGTCTTGAAATGAAAAAATGGCGACTTCACTGGGGAAAGATTAACCTCTTGCTAGTCCATCCCTAATTGGGTTGATCCTATCTTTGTTTATATCTATATATGTGCTATTGTTGTTTATATATTACATGATTGTATATATGTTGGCCTGGATTTTTCAGGTTTTCAGGGTGCTTGGAGATTTCACATGAGTCCTATACCCGGACTTGGGCAAAATTTAATATAGGACGGGCGGTATAATCATGCTAACTTTGAGGGAGTAATCCCAAAAAAGGAGGCATGAGATCCCCCACTCAATGGAGGCCCCTATGACTGTAGTGTCGTTCACCGAGTAATCGGGAAGACGTACTGCTTTCGACCTGGGAGCCTGCTGAAGCTGAGGACCATAGAATACCTAACCCATATTGGCCTTTTAGGTGTAGTGCGGAACATATGACAGAGTAATCTGGAAATAGTTGTCACGCGATACTACACTCGGACGAGTTTTTCTTGAGAATATTACTAATTATCGAGTTAATTGGGAAGTTGGTAATATCCGAAGGAAGGATGTAGATTTTGGGAACTTCTAGAACCTTTTTCAGAAGTTGATAACTTTTAAACCATACCTTATGGGTAGTACCTATGACCTCATGCTCGTGACGTTGAACCTATGAACCCTGTGTTTGTGATTTTATGTATGATTGTTGCATCATGCATTCATACAATCATAAGCATCTTTCGAAGAGATTTTATTTCAAGGGACTTAAAAGTTGACCATTTGTGAATATCTTAGGTACTTTTTTGACTATGGATTCTGGAAAAAGAAAGACCTGAAAATACAGTTTCAAAGATCCCAAGATAGATGAGTTAATGAGCCTGATTCCTAAGTTTGAGTGTTCTGCAGATTTTTGGAGGAAGTATGGGTCCATCATTTCTCTCATGAAGCTTAGGATGAAGGAGGGTATTCTCTCGACCTTGGTCCAGTTCTATGACCCGATGTATCATTACTTTACTTTACCTTACTATCAATTAATGCCTACACTAGAGAAGTATTCTTATCTGTTTGGTTTACCTATTACTGACCGTGTTCCTTTTACTGGTTTGGAGGGTGAGCCAAAGCCACACGAGATTGCTGCTTTAATCCATCTGGTGAAGTATGAGGTTGAAGCCCATATGACTACTAAAGGAGGGATTAGAGGATTACCAAATTAGTTCTTATTGGAGAAAGTTTGTTACTTTTCCAGGATGAAAAGTACAATCACTTTTGAGGCCATCTTTGCTCTACTTGCTTACAGGTTGTTTTTATTTCCTAATGTGGACAAGTTTGTTGATATTAATGCTATCAGGATCTTCATGATTGGAAACCCAATCCTACATTGTTGGGTGATGCTTATTACTCTATCCATCTGCGAGATTCTTATCATGGGGGTATGATTATCTATTGCATGCCTCTTTTGTACCGGTGGTTTACTTCTCATTTGCCTCAGTCTGATGGTTTTTGGGATGTCAGGAAGGAACCCCGTTAGGCTCCTAAGATCATGGCACTTACTCACTCAGATATTGTTTGGTATCACCAGGTTTACCATGATGTAGAGATTGTCGATAGTTGTGGTAGTTTCCCTAATGTACCTCTTCTTGGTACAAAGGGGGGAATTAGTTACAACCCTGTTATTGCACGACGACAGCTTGGTTATCCGATGAGGGATAAACCAAATAGTATTCTGTGATATGGTGGGAGAACTGACTTGAGGTTTTTGTGTTTTATCGCAAATGTTGCGGTTAGCAAGAGTCGCCACCAACTTTTCTTTTATCCAAAAGGAAAGGTGAAAAAGCACAGGAAAGGCCTTTGAGATTATTTCTTGAGTTCGGGGGGTAGATTATGAAAAGGGAAGGTATTAACACCCTTTTCATCCATGGTTTTCCATGGGCTCTTAGTTACTTGCTAGATCACTTGCTTTTGTTTGAAATTGTGCTTTGTGTGTGGTTTTTGAAAGTATTTTTGAAAATGGAACTTTGTAATGGTTCTCGTTTCTATAAGAACGCATACAAGGTGTTTGTTTCGAAAATAGTTCAAAGATATGTTTGTGAGATGTGTTCTTGAAAGTATTTTTAAAAATGGAACTTCGTAATGCTTCTCGTCTCTATAAGAACGCATACAAAGTGTTTGTTTCGAAAATAGTTCAAAGAGGTGTTTGTGAGATGTGTTCTTGAAAGTATTTTTGAAAATGGAACTTCGTAATGGTTCTCGTCTCTATAAGAACGCATACAAAGTGTTTGTTTCAAAAATAGTTCAAAGAGGTGTTTGTGAGATGTGTTCTTGAAAGTATTTTTGAAAATGGAACTTCGTAATGGTTCTCGTCTCTTTAAGAACGCATACAAAGTGTTTGTTTCGAAAATAGTTCAAAGAGGTGTTTGTGAGATGTATAAAATGTTTTTGTTGTGAGCAAGAGAGTAACCGAGAGTGAACATACCTAATCGAAAAGGTCTTAAGTGTACTTTTCCTTCTCCTTTAGATGTGGCTATCTTACCATTGATTTGGTAAGAAGCCCCATCGTTGGATGTGAAGGGACGGGTGTGGGACGTTTGTATAGTCATAGAAGGCAACTCATGGAACATTTTAGCAATGTTGTTTTAGGGACTAGATCGTTTACCGAAGGTAACATCGAGGGTCATTGAGGGACTACGATCTTTTATCGAGGGTCTTTGCTAAAACACCCATATTCGAGGGACATGACTATTTTTCTGATAGGCAACAAGTGAGATTACCCTAAGGGTTCATGTGTGAATAGTGTGTTTGATTTGCATGCGTTTTGTCTTTGATTAGGGTTGTCTATTTTGTTGTTTTTATCTTTCCATACACACCCTAATTACTAACAATTATATTAAAGCGATAAGTTGCAGAAATTAAAATCCTACGCTATTACATCACTATAGGGGGATAGGGGTGCAATTTAACAATGGGGGGTGAAGTAGAAACTAAAATATTACAACCATATCGAATGTTAATGAAAAGAATATGAAAACAGTGTAAAATAAAGGAAAAATTCATTTTTGAACTGCTATGTGTCGACCCATGTTGCTATGCATCGACACATAGCTTCTCCTTGCTCCTGTAAAATGAAATATGTCTAGTATGAGTCGACCTATGATGGGATGTATCGACTCATACACCTTTTTGCATCGACGCGAAACGCGTATGTATCGACTCACAGGCCTTTCCAGCTTCTGTTTAGTGACCTGAACTCAGTATAGGTCGATGCATGAGGGTTATGTGTCGACTCATACCCTGTATTTTCACTAAGATGGGTCAACACATGTGGATATGTGTCGATACATACTTCCTTTTTCTGCCTTAAACAACATTCTTTGCATACGTCAGTTAGTTTTTAACATATAAATGAATAACATGAACAACAAATAAATGATTAACTTCAAAAACAGTGATTGCTACATCCTATAAACAGAAAAGTTGATGTATGGAAAAGGCAAGGTAAAGATGACTTACCTTGAAACTGCACTTTAAGTTTTGAGTCCAAATGCCCTTCAAGATGTTGTATGAACCTTTAGGAAGCTCCAACAAGCTACTAGACTTTCCTTTTTTTGTTGAAGGTTACTCGAACGACCTCTGTGTGGTATGAAATGTTTGGATGGTTTTTTAGATGGAACTTGCAAAGTATGAGAGGTTTAAAGGTTTAGACTTCAAAACTCAAGAGTGGAGGTTTTATGGACTATTATAAGATTTTGAAGGTTTATCAATAAAACTTCTGGTTTTTTCTCTCTATCATTTTTCTAAACCTCTTTTCCCAACCTCATCTCTCTTGCAACTGGCCTCTCTATTTATAGAGAAGGTTTGAGACTTCAAACAATTCAGATTTTTAATCACATGTTATGGCTAGGTTAAATTGTACATGAAGCAAGCTTGAAGATTATAGTTCCAATGCTTTGTACTTTTTTGCATAGAGATGTTGGATGCTTTAAGCATGCCCTTCTAATTTTTGCATGTTGAGTATGATTAGAACAGTAAGTTAGAGGCTCGAGAAATTGACTTTATGATTAAAGTGAACTTTGCAAGAATGGCAATGGTGCCTTTGTGCCAAAAATGGAAAGATCACTTGGACAATGCTTAAACCCAATGGACCATAGCTTAAAAGTTTATGTAAGCATTAAATTATGGTAAGATTTGCAAGTCACAAGGCCTGCAAAGTGGAGATTATGCAGCATGGGTTAAGATTTTTGTTCCTTGTTCATCACAAATCTGCCTTGTAAATTAAGAATGAATATCCAACTTCAGATCCTTGTATCTCCTAACTCAAATAAGATAAATTCATGTTCTTTGATGTTTTGGAAAGCTTGGAACACCCTCTATAACTTTCATGTTGGCCACTTTTGTTAAATAAAACTGGAACTTGATGAAAAATGAGTAAGAAGTTGGGATAAAAACCTGACCAAAACTGCTGCAAATTTCTCTAAGTGTTAAATGAAAATGTCATGACTTCATGAATTTATAACCTGAAATCCAAGCCTGTTTAGGAGAAGTTGTGTAAATAAATGTTGTAGATATTATGGAGATCTACAACTTTCATGTTGGAAGCTTCTCTTGAATCATCTTGCATCAAGGTGAAAAGTTGGCATGAAGAAATGAGATTACCATGTATAAAAAACACTTAGAAAATTTCCATGTCTTGGAAACCTTGACTTTTCAAGTTGACTTTTGACTTTCTTAAATTCTTGATGATCAAGCTTGATATTTTTGAATGTCTTTATGAATTGTGATATTTGAAACTAAATGTTGACCAAAAAGTCGAAGTTTGACTTTCCAGTATGAATTTGACCATTTTTCCCTTTTGCCAATTTCAAGCCTAAATTGATGTATCAATGCTGCAAACTTGACGTTGTAGAATATCTTGTGAGCAAATACTTGACAAATGAGAGGGAAAATTTTGGGGTACAAGATATTTATTTGAGTAGTTTCTTTTAGAAGAAGGGAGAAGACCATAAGGAAGTTAGGGAGCAGATTACAAAGGCCTGGCGTCACATTCATAGAAAGAGTAGGAAGGACTTGGGACCTAGGGGGGTTGTTTCTTTGGAGCCTTATCTTCAATGGGTACAAGCGAGAGCTATTCAGTTAAAGATGTCGTATTCTCGGGAAGTAGCTATGCCTGATCTGTTTGTGAAGACTACTCCTCCTCTATTTGATGACGTGGAAGATCTACAACCTGCTTTAGTCTGGATACAATAGGAAAAGGAAGCTTGGAAGAACAAGTGCCAAACTTTATTTCCTATAGAGCAGACTTGAAGGAGAAGGACGACTTGATTGAGATCCTTAAGAGTCGGGTTATAGAGATGATGGAGAAGCAAGGGGATTTATTTTCTCCTAAGCCCCAGTCAGGTGCTAGTGGCTCAATTCCTGATTCACATGATTGGAAGGAAGTATCCACCAGATATATGGAAGAAAACCAGAGGTTGGAGGCTCAGATTGTCGGACTTACATGGAAGCGTCAGCGTATAGAGTGGTCTCCATCACCTTTACTTCTTATGGTTTTAGAATTTATTTTCATCTTTGTAATAGGAATTAAATGATCCGACTTTGTAAGCCTATCAACAATCACTCAAATCGAATCATGTCCTCTTGAGGTATTATGTAATCCCGTCACAAAGTCCATCGAAATGCTATCCCATTTCCATTCTGGAACTTCTAACGTTTGCATCAACCCTGAAGGCTTCTGATGTTCAACTTTTGACTTCTGACAAGTTAAACATGCATACAAAAACCGAGCCACATCACTTTTCATCCCAGGCCACCAAAAACAAATTCTTCAAATCTTTATACCTTTAGTTGGTATCGGAGCAAGTCGATCAGTCCGACCAAGTTGTCTAACGTTGTTTATTTCTTTGTACACGACAAGTGTGGGAAACATTGTTGGTGCTGGCTTACTTTTCTAATCGCTTGTATGTAGGAGTTGGTTTGAAGATATGTGGGGGAGAAGATTTGCTTTTAGGGTATGTTTCGGTTGTAAGATGTTAGTTCAGTATGCTGTTGATGGCGACAGTGCGAGTATTGTTGAAGTTTTGTTGTTTCCCGAATCTGAAGGTGACATGGATTAAAGATTTTGTTTGTTAATCAAGTTTGGACGTCTTGAGGGAGAATGATCATACATTGTTTTTGTTTACGTCTCAAAGGATGAGGAGCAATGTAACAGTTGTTGATATACGAGTAGAGTGTAAATCCCTGATGTTTTTAAAGGTGATTGTTCAGTAACAAGGATAATTTTTAGAAGATGGAAGTTAGAAAGTTGCGATGTTTCAGTGCTGCTGGTGGACTATGAAGTTGTCAGTTTGAGTAGCCCTTGCGTAAGATATTGGTGTTTGAACAGTGATAGAGTGACAGATTGTTATAGACCTTGTCATGGGATCCTTGTAAGTGATTAAAAAATTTGTTGAAGTTGTTAGAATATTTTGAATCGTGAGTCGTAGTCCGAAATGTGAGGAGATGAGTACGATTTCAAGAAATAAGAATGGAAAGTGTTGGTACTGGTGCAAAGTAATTTTGTTATGATTTTATCGTGAGGTGTGTATTAGTCTGTCGCTGCATGATGTCAGTGTTTGCATTTCGGGATAACTTTGGAATTCATATATTGTGTTTCGAGTATCAGATTGGTGTTCCGTTTGAACCTATGAGGAGATATAAATATAATCTATCATATGAAAGGGTTTTCAAATATGGTTGATGCATTCCCATATGGAGGAACTCTGAAGTTGTTTATGAAACTAGAGGCTTTTTGGGCATAAATGATTATTATCGCAGTTGTTCGAGACGAGGTCAAGCATAATATGTTGTTGGAGAATAAGTTGAGAAATGAGATGTTCGGCATTAAAAGGATAATTGTTCATCATTTCAAGTATGTGATGTTGCAAGTGAAGAAAGTTTTGTAGAACTATAGAAAAGATTGACGATTCCTCCGATATTGGTTTTGCCTAATCCGAGTGAGTCACTTGTAGTGTATTATGAATGTATCTAAGATGGGACTTAGTGGTGTGCTAATTCTGAATGGACAGGTTGTTGCCTATGCTTCTAGACGACTCATAGTTCATGAGAAGAATTATCCTACGCATGACTTAGAATTAGCAACGGTGGACTTTATGTTGAAGATTAGGAGACATTATATTTTTGGTTCTAGATTTGAAGTATTTAGCGACCATAAGAGTTTAAAGTATTTATTTGATTAAAAGGAATTAAATATGAGACAACGAAGATGGGTGGAGTTGTTGAAAGATTATGATTTCGGTTTGAATTGTCATCCAGGTAAAGCTAATGTCGTGGTTGATGCTTTAAGTCGAAAGAATTTACATATATCGATAATGATGGTTAAAGAATTTGAGGTAATTGAACACTTCAGAGATATGAGTTTAGTTTGTGAAGTGACACCGAAGAGTGTTATGTTGGGGATGTTGAATATTAACAATGATTTTCTAGACAATATCAAAGAAGCTCGGAAGTTAGATGTGAAATTAGTAGATTCGGTGGTTGGACTCGATAAGTCTGAGAATTATGATTTCAAGTTAGATGTGCAGGGTGTGTTGAGATTCAGTAATCGAAATTGTATTCTTGATGATACATAGATCAAGAAAGTATTTCTTGAGTTCAGGGATACTTTACCTTCGTGTGAGGCTAAGTGAGTGTAATACGGACCGTGTAATATGTTAAGCGTTGGTGTCCCATCGATAAAATCGAATGAGAGGGAATTTTTGGAAGTATTTGTAAACCTCATTGGAAATTATTAGATTATGGTGCTTTAGGTGACTTGAGCACAAGTTCTAAAGGAACACAATTATAGTTTGGTAGCGATGGTTTATACTCCATCATGGTTGTCGGCTATCTATTGACAAATTAAGGAACTGATCACCCTTAATATCTTGTTTATAGTAGACGAGATCGTGTTGGATGGCATAGACTTTTCTTGCTATCTTAACAGTGTGTAAGTGATTGATGTTATATCGTGATGATAGCTGCTCACCAGTTTATATGAATTAATAGAATATTAATACATAACAGAATTGGTTTATAACAGAGATGGTTAGTATGAAAATCGTAGAGTTTATATTTAACAGCGCTAATTTGTTGGATACTTTAGCAGTGGTAATAGAGAATTAATTATAGCAGAGTTAATTTAAGGAGTTGGTATATGTATACAACAAAATTGAATAGCAATGTAGTATTAAGTTGGCAGAAAACTAATAAGAAATATTAGTATAAAGTAGAAATAATATAACTTTTAGCCAATAAGTAATTAGCAAGATTTAGTGAATTTGTTCGAACAACTATACGAAACAATTGTTGTATATTTTAGTCGATACGGTGTATTGAATACTTTGCTGAAAAATATGAATTGCAGGTGGTATTGAATTGGTAGGCTTATGGCAAATGTTATTTTCCTTTTGATGTTGTTGTTGGATTATTATTGTTGATATGTTATTGTTGTTGTGACGTGCTAAGTTGTAGGCTTATGTAAACGTTGCATTAATTGTTGTTGTTGAAATACCAAGTTGTAGGCCTTTGGCCAGAGTTGAATTATTATTAAGTTGTAGGGTTATGCCAATGTTGTTATGTTGTTGTTGTTGTTTCTAGAATCATGTTATGTAGCATACATCGCATATCAAGTCGGAGGTGATGCTCGTTAAGTTGAAGGCTTATGCCTTGTTGCTTTCTCTATTATCTGGCAATGTTTCTAAGTTCAGAGTTCTGCTCCATTTTTAAGTTGGGAGCTCTGCTCCGCTGGTACCACATGCATGTGCGTAGTAATGAGTTTCATTTCACGTTGAATATTCGAGTTGTTATGTTGATGAGTTATTTGTTATATTTTGTTGATGTTTTGTTGTGATTGATGTTGTTTAAAGTTATAAAGTGGAGATTTTGCATAGACTAATTCTAATGTAATGTTTATCATATATTCTATTATATTGTACGATATCTCACCCCTTTTGTTTGAATGTTACCCCGATGTTGGTAACGTGCAGGTAACCCTGAGTGAAGGTGACTTACCTTCAGTAGTTCGAGTCAGTGTCATTGCTTTGATACGTAACACTCGGGGGGATGGACACTTGTTGTTTTATTGTTAATTATTTCAGTTGACAGAACTTTAAGTTGTTCTTCGTTAAATACTTATTATTTGAAGTTGTTTAAGTTGGACAAATATGATATATTCTTTAAAGTTGAATATTTGATTCCGCTGCGAAGTTATGAAAGTTTTTGTTTTTAAAAAGATTAATTTATGTTGTTGTTGGTTCATCCAAGTTAATGTGTTATGTATATGTAATGAATGTCGTTGTTTTAAGTTGAAATTGTAGCATCCTGATTTAGTCGTTGAATTTTTATAACTTTGATTTCATAAATACTGTCGGGTAGAATTAGGGTGTTACAGGCCCTCCTTCTAAATCAGTGAACAGAACATGATAAGTAATAGGTAAACTAAGTAAGTAAAAATACTACTCCAATATGGGAATCAACTAATAATCAGGAAAAGTTAAACATCGGTATAACAGATCAAAGAATCGGACTAATGTAGAAAGAATACCCTCATTCATCTTGAGCTTCAAAAGACACACAATGGCTCCACACTTTTTCCAGAAATCTATAGAACGCTCAATCTCAGGAATCAAACTCATCAGTTCCTCTATCTTAGGATCTTTGAAATTGTACTTAGTCTTTCTCTTTCCAAAATCCATGGTTAAAAAAGTACATGAGATATTTACAAAAGTCAACTTTAAGTTCCTTGAATCAAATGTTTAAAGAATGCTTATGTGTTCATGAATGCATGATGCAACAATCACACACAGGATCACAAACACGGGGATTCATAGCTTTGGCGTTACGAACATGAAGTCAAAGGTACTATCCACAAGGTAAGGACTAATGCCGAACAAGGTTCTAAAAAGGTTCCCAAAGTATACATTTTTCCTTCGAATATTATCGAC
Organism: Vicia faba; assembly: GCA_948472305.1. Taxonomy (NCBI): domain Eukaryota; kingdom Viridiplantae; phylum Streptophyta; class Magnoliopsida; order Fabales; family Fabaceae; genus Vicia; species Vicia faba. Next base: position 836,812,155 of record OX451740.1, read on the forward strand.
GTTCCGATTAGCTCTGTAATTAGTAATATTCTTAGAAAAAGCTTTTCTTAGTGTAGCATCGCGTAACAACCATTTTCAGATTGCTCTGTCATAGTCCCCGCACTACACCTAAAAGGCCAAAATAGGTTAAGGGTTCTACGGTCCTCAGCTTCAGCAGGCTCCTAGGTCGAAAGCAGCATGTCGTACCGATTGCTTGGTAAATAAATACGACAGTCAAAGGGGCCTCCATTGAGTGGGGGATCTCATGTCTCCTTTTTTAGGATTCCTCCCGCAAATTTAACATCACTACACCGCCCGTCCTATCTTATGTTTGCCCAAGTCCGGGTAGAGGACTTATAAGAAACCACCAAGCACCCTGAAAACCAGTAAAATCCATACATACATATATACAACACGTAATATACAACAAATAATAGCACATACACAAAAAAACAAAGATAGGCTCAACCCACTTAGAGATCATAAGTCCCCAGTTAAGTCGCCATTTTTCTATAGCGGTATAAATATTGAGACTAAGCCATGAGATTGACTTAACTCGCACAGAGAAAATAAAAATTGCCACCACACTTTATTATTTCCAAAGGAAATGGAAAAATAGAGAATAAACCGAAAAAAGAGATGGGAGAATCTAGGTACGGTGGTTAGTTATGCAAAGGAAGGTATTAGCACCCTAAACATCTACGGTACTCCGCAAGAACCTCTTTGAAAATATGTGTATTTTGACTATAAAAGTTGTGTAAAAAAATAGAATGGTGGAGATGAGAAAAGAAACATTTTTATAAAATTTTGCACCCGCCCCGATTGCGAACCTTTAGTGCCTACGTACCACCTTACATGCAATAGGGGATTAGGGTACTCGTAGTTTACCTTAAAAATTTTAAAACACGTGTATGTTGGTTAATTTTAAGAGAAGAGACATCATATTCATATCCTAGTGGAAAACATACTTACTACCCACAATTATGAGAATGGATAATTTGCACCATGTCAATGTGGAGGATATAGCTTGGATTTTAAAATCAACAAAGCCTCACTCAACACCCAAGTGGAAATATCTCACTTTACTACATATCGTAGAAGTATAGTAGCTCGCACCACTATAAGAATCGACAAGATTCTAATCTTTTGAGAAAAAAGTTTTTAAAAATAAAAAGCCAAAGTGGAAAAATGGTTTAAATGAGGTTAATTGACTTTTAGTATTGAGAAAGATGTCAAAGTATGGTTAAATTTTATTAATGTTTTATTTAAAAAATGGTTTTTGAAAATGCATGGACCTAAGTCCAAGTTTATTATAAAAGAAAAGAAAAGAAAAGAAAAGAAAAGCTCAAATGAGCAAAGATAAAGGCACAAAAAATAAAGGCATGAAGTAAAAGCATAAAGTAAAGTCATTTGTTAGTGAATTAGAAGTTAGAGGTTAATTGAATGACCATTTTGAAGCTTGAATTTGAAAACTCATTATAAGATTGATAAAATTAAAGCTTCTCAACAAAAAGTTTCATTTGCTTTTTGTCAAGTATATCATTCATTTCAAGTTTCAAGGCAACCACATATGATCAACGATGTTTAAATGATTCACTTAGACCAAAATTCTTGAAGTTCGTCAGAGGATTGATAGAAATAAAGCCTCCTAACAATGAACTTCTATGTTATTGGTTCAAAGGTTTCAAATTAAATATACTTGGCCTTGCAAACATATGTTTGGGAATGATCATTTTTTCGAACCGGGACAAATTTAGTGCTGTGTTAAGCAATCATAAGTGGACTTATATAGAAGTCACACCCATTTTGAGGTCGGTTAATAGAAATCTATGTACCAACATGTTAGAGAAATGATATGTAGATCATTCTCCAAGAACATGTAGCACAAGTAAAAACAAGAAAGAGATAAGATGAATAGGGAAATGATGTATCAGATGAAATTAGGGTTTCAAATATCATCAACATCATTCATCCACTTTGGTGTATTTGGTTTTTCAACCTATCAACACCCAAGATCCAATGAGGTTGAGGAATTTATCCCATAAATAATACTCAAATCAGGACCAAACAAAAATAATAAAATATATTTAATAAAACAATATTTAAGTGATTAATAAAAGGGAAATAATTGGTAAAATACACAAAATGTATTAAAACACCAAATAAAAATCCTAAAAAAATATCAGAAGACAAACATGAGTCAACAAGTGTAGATAAATTTATTTTGAATTTTTTAAACTCAGAAACTATTTTTTCAAATTTAAAGAAATAAGAAAAATAAGAAAAAATTTGAAAAAAAATAGTAAATATCAAAAATAAAAATAAAATGAGGTCACCAATATTTGTCAAGAAGTCATTGGATCCTTCCATAGTTTTTTTAGAATTTAAAAATCAAGAAAAGTATTTTTTAAACAATTAAAACAACTCGAATAAAGTGAAAAATCATAAAAAAATATCAAATCACAAAATAAAATTTTGAAAAAATAAAATCAGAAAGAGAAAAATTAAAAGCATTTTTTTATAATTTTTTCACGTAATGAATTTTTTTAATGAATTTTTGAAGTTTAAAACAATTAAAATATAAAATCAGAAAATAACAGTAAAGGCAAAAAGATGTAGACCATTAGATCAATGTCAAAACACGTTAGTAATCAAATCCAAGGGATCTGGTGAGCTGTGCATATCATGGTCATTAGTGAATAACACACATGATCCTTTATTTTAAAAACAGATAAAACAAGCCACGCGTGGAGCTCTGATTGGTTGAGGATGTCAATGTCATCGTCTTTAACCTTCAGATCATTGACAAAGTCAACCGAAACACGCTATTTACAGGTCTCTTGAACCAAAATATTAGAGGTTCGGACCGGTGCCATTGGATTCATCTCATCAAGACGAAGACAATTGTACCCTGGCAAAAAATTTATTTAACTTGTAGCTCAGTCAATTTGAGAAAACCCAGAGAGTTTTGAAATTTTTTGAAATCGAAATCAGATGCATCAAATGCATCAATTGATCAAAATTAAATAATTAATAAGCATCAGTGGACATCATAGACCATTCTAGTAATTTAAATTAGAAGAATTGATGCTAATTACTACCTGAATAAAGTATGAAGAAATTGTTCTGAAACTTGACTTGGCTAGCACGACTTAGAGCACCTCGAGACTTAGTTCTTCTTCTGTTAGCTTCAGTGAAGTTCAAGGATTAAAAATCAATCAAGAAATAAGAGCTGGAAGTGCTTTAGAATTGAATTCGAAGTTGCAGAATTGAGAGACATAGAGGAAGTTTGACAGAGGTTTTTTAGATCTCTAAAGCTTGTAAAATGAAGTAGAGGAGGTCTCTATTTAAAGGAGATGTGAATTGAATCAAGAGGAGGGGTGAATGATGCAATTTGAGTGGAAATCATGCACACCTGCCTCATAAACAAAGTGTGAGCACATGTGCATCAAAAATCATTCAAATGATGTGTTTTGACACTCTAATTGATTAAAACATCTTTGCTAATCATGTTTAAGTTGAAAACACATGGTAATTTGGTGATTAGAAGCCATATTATGGAAATTTTAAACTGACTGCAACTGATTTTCAGTTTCAAAGCATCAACTTTATAACCATTGTGCAAACAACTAACAGACCTTTATGATACAATCTTGGATTCTTTAGAAATCTGAATAATCAAGCTTGGCAATATGCTTTGAAAGTTTCCATTTGGTTATTTGAGTTGGAAGTTAAGATCAATTGAAATTGGAAAAAACACACGGATTTGGGTCAATGAAGATGGTATGAAGTAGGCTTCTTAAATAGCATTTTGAAACTTGAATCATTCCAAAAATTTGAAAAATGAGATAGTTATGACCTTGTGAAGTTGATGAAAATCCATGAAACGTCCTTTAAACTTTTGAGCTCTTAAGGCATCTTCTAACCATTTTCAAGCTTAGAAAATAAAAGAAGAGGTGAAGTTCACATCTGTAATATCATTGTGGAAATATAATGAGATCAAGGTCATAAAAATTGACCAAGTTATGACTTCTTGAAGTTGAACAACCCTAAATGTTCAAAATACAAGATGACCTATAATCTTCGTCAACTTTTGATGATCTTCTTTACACAATTGGTGCTTGTCATGTGAAGAAGAACTAATGGGGATGATGACAAGAATCCATATAAAAAATAACTAACTGAAGATGTTGAAAATTGAGAGAGTTATGCAATTGTGATCAAAGAATCAATGACTTGTCCAAATTAGGTCAAAACTTTTGAATCAATCTTACATATTGGATCTTTCTTGGAAAAATAGAGCATGATGAATCATATTAGGTCTTGAAATGATATTATCTTGAAGTTCATTCAAAGATGAAGCTTGAATCTTAATAAAGCTTATTTAAGAAGGCTTGGAAGTAAACTCATGAACCTATGAATCATCTTTTGTCATCACCTATAATATAAACATTCATAGAATAAATGTACACATATTTTTATGTTAGCTAAGATTTAATCAAGCATAAAATACACATGTACAAGATACACAAATTAAGGTGCTTGGTGATCCCTTTAGGGAAAACCCAAAGATAGGAGTGGGTAGAAGTCACACAAAAATGCTAATGTGTGATCTTAATGTATTGATGACATGAGATGATAGGTGATTTTAGGGGCAAAATTTGGGGTATAACATTCCTCATTTTTTTTTGTGTTATCTCTTGATGAACCTTGATGGTGTTTTTAATGCCATGCCATTGATCATGCATTGATTAATATCTCATGTTACTTTGTTTGACTGTTGGATGATTAATGCATTGTTTTAATTGATTTTAGATCATTCCTTTGCCATGTACTTGTTGCCTTGCCATGATTATTGATGAGTTTATTTTGAGGAATTGATATCTTGATCCTAATGCATCAAATATATATTCAAATTAGAGTTTTCTTATATGCTCTTATGAAATCATGTGTTGATTGTTAGATCATTTCTTTTGCATGCCCTAGATGATTTCGTTGTGTATCCTTTGATGCCTTGAGATTGTTGATTAGTATTTAGGTGTTCATATGCTTTCTTGATTCATGTTTGAATGCATTTATTTGGTATGCTTTTTCCTTGATGCTTGATGCTTACATGACTTGATTTTGACTTTTCTTGTTGAGTTGTAACTTAATGATTATTGTGCTTGAGTCTTGATTTATGCTTGATGCTTAATGATTATGCTTGAGTTGTATCTTGTTGTATGCTAGTTGTGTGCTCACATGTTCCATTAGGATTCTAAATTAAACTTAATCTTGATTAATATTGAATTAGGAGAGACATTAGGGTTGATATCCAAGAATGACAACTTAATTAGGGTTTCCCTTTGATCCTTTCCTTAGGGTCATTGAATCATGCCAAATTTAGGTTAGATATTCCCTTACAATATCAACCTTAAGTCCATTTTGCATGACAAAAATTAGGATCAAATTTTCTATTAAAATTTGATCACTTTTTTTGCATCCTTTTTTTTATAAGATAAAAAACTTATTTTCTTAATCAAACTTACAAAACACTGTACAAATAAGATGCAAATTGTACGTCATTAAGCCTTAAGAAATGGAAAGGAATGATAGGATGTATTCCAGACCTTGTTCTTCTTCCATTCATAGACTTTAGTATGATTCAATTCATAAAAAATTTCAAAATTAAAGGTGGAAAAGTAGCTATGTGCCCTTGTATTTGGAGTCATTTACTATTATCCCAAAACAAAACTTCAACAAATTCAAACTCTTTTTACCTTAGGGAATTTCCCTTTAAAACCTTTTCATAACGTAAATGTTATTTATGTTCTACCATAAATATGTAATTGCAAGCTCCTCAAGTCATACTTAAAGCATTTGTTTTGATGAAGACAACATGGATATCAACATTCAAAGGATGTGCAAAAAGCTTATCAACATCATATAAAAGTCTTGAAGATTATAGAAGAATTATTGAAGAATCATCAAATGTCAAAATGGTATAAATAATTCTTAGTCTTGAATATACATGTTCACAAAAATATGCATTCATCAACATATACATATCCCATAATTTTAACATCAAGAAAAACTTTGTTTGAAATATTTTGCAAAAAGAATTTTTGAAAATAACCTTTTAGGAACCGGTTCCTCCCTAACAGGGAACCGGGTCCCAGACTTATTCAAAAAACATGTCCCTGGTTTTTGTACCAAGAACCGGGTTGTACCAATAGGGGAACCGGTTCCTGCGTGATATTTTTGAAATCTGACTTATAACGTTCACTAAGAACCGGGTTCTGTCAGTGTCGGAACCGGTTCCTAGCGAACCAGTGCAGCTTTTCTTTTGGTTTTTGAACATTTTTCAAGTGGTATCTTTTCATGAATGCATTGCAACTTTTCATATGAATTGGCATGAATGAAGAGGTTCTTGTGACTTTATAAAATGCTGCAGATTTTCTTATTTCAAAAAACATACAAGAATGCTTCAATTTTCAAATTAAAAAATATACTTCTTCAATAAACAATTTTTCATCATTCACATTTGAATTCATATTTTCATGTGTTCATAATTTTGTGAAACTTTCCATATACACTTTCATTATCATTACAAGTTTCATACATACATTGTGAACATTTATATACATTGTTTGAAAATTGTTTATATCTTGAAGAAGAAGATCAATTGAAGATTGATAAAGCTCTCCATATATTTCAAATCAATCATTGTATTACTTAAAGAATTTATTCCCTTACTATCCAGGATTGTTGGAAGTAAGTGTTGTGATTTGAAGAGGATTGTTCTTCATTCACATTAGTGTTTGTTTGGTCTTAAAGGTGTTAAGAACCTTTGATCACCCTATAGGTTAGACAGTAAGCATAGGCTGTACAATCATTCTAACTATAGTGAAATCTCTTTCGTGTTGGAAAGGGGACTGGAGTACTCTTGGATTGTGAGGGGAACCAGGATATATCACCGTGTTCTTTACTTTTCCGCATTTATCGCTTTCATCACCATAATCAGGAAAAGATAAAGATATAATCAAAACCTTCAAACACTTAACCAAAAAGTTCTACAAATATTCTCATAAAACCGAATAAATTTTATAAGACCTAATTCACCCCCCCCCCCCCCTCTTAGGCACTCTGAGACTTAAAATTGGCATCAGAGCAAGTTATAGGTAACTTGTTCCTAAAGATTCAGAATGGCTTCCGCAAATCCAAATCAAAATTCAGTTTTCAAAGATGGTGGTAGTAACAACAAGCCTCCATTGTTTTGTGGTGAATACTTCGACTTTTGGAAAATTCGCATGAAGGCTCATCTTGAAGCGCAAGGAGAAGAAATATGGAATGCTGTTGATAATGGTCCATTTACTCCGGTGTGTGTTGTCAATGGTGTTGGGTCATCAAAGCCTAAAACATCATGGGATGACGATGACAAGAAAAAAGTTCTCTTTGTCAAAAAGGCAATCAATATTCTCCAAAGTGCTCTTAGTATGGATGAATTTTTCCGAGTATCGGCATGTACAACGGCAAAGGAAATTTGGGATACTCTTGTAGAAACTCATGAAGGAACCGCCGAAGTAAAAAGGTCTAGATTGAACACTTTGAGTCAAGAATATGAATTATTCAGAATGCTGCCCGGAGAATCCATCCTTGACTTGCAAAAGAGATTCGTTCACTTGACAAACCATTTGAAGGCACTTGGTAAGACTTTAACAAACGATGAATTAAATCTTAAAGTGCTTAGATCTTTAACAAGGGAATGGCAACCAAAAGTGACGGCAATATCCGAAAAGAAAAGCCTAGCAACTATGACTTCCGCAACACTTTTCGGAAAGCTTCAAGAATATGAGACGGAACTTGGAAGACTTGAAAAACATGAGAATAATGAGAAGAAATCCAAAGGCATTGCCTTGAAAGTTGATTCAAAAGAAAGTCAAGATAAAGATGCATCGGAGGAAGATGAAAATATCTTGCTTCTTGTAAAAAGGTTAGGAAAATATTTTGGTCATAAAAATAATCTTCATAATGCTAACTTTGTCAAAAGAAAGAAATTCTATAAGCATAAAGACAAAGAAGCCTCCACATCAACACAAGATGTCACATGCTATGAATGTGGAAAGCAAGGTCACATAAAGCCAGATTTTCCAAAACTCTCCAAGAAAAATGGATTCAAAGGCAAAAAGGAGTTCAAGAACAAAAAGGCTTATGTTGCATGGGAAGATAATGAGATAAGTTCTTCATCCGATTCGGAAAGCGACGAATGTGCAAATCTAGCATTGATGGCTTCACATCACTCCGACGATGAAGAAGAGGTTAGTAATGAATTTAATCTTTTTGATGATGATGTTAAAGGTGCAATTGATGAACTCTTAAAAGAATGCAAAAGTTTATACAAAAAGGTGTCAAATAAAGAAAGAGAACTCTTAATTTGTCTAGAAAAAATTGACACCATGACTAAAGATTTTGATCTTCAAAAACAATATTTTATTAAAGAAAAATAAAACTTTGCATGCTCCAAGTGTGAATCAAATGTCTTTCAAATTGTTCAATTGAAAAGAGTCATTGGACGATATGAAAAAGGACAAATAGGATTGGAAGGATTACTAAGCCAACAACGTTATCCAAATGATAAAAGAGGTCTTGGTTATGTGAATACTAAGAAACCAAGTAACAATCCCACTGTTTTTGTAAAGGCTAGTAATAGTTCCAATCCCAAGAAAGTAGAAAAGAAGCAAGTTGTTCATAATCATCAAAAGAAAAAGACTAATGTATCGAAAAAGAAAACATTTCCTAAAAAGAAATCTTATCCTTCTAGATATAGAAGTAACTTTGAACCTACTTGTTTTTATTGTGGTATTAAAGGCCATACACCTAATGCTTGCTATGTTAGAAACTTTAGTATAGCAAGTGGGCATTATGTGTAGGTGAAAAAGGGAACTAACTATGAAGGACCCAAGGCAACTTGGGTACCTAACAAAGAATAATTTGTTTTTGTAGGTATGCTTGAAATCCATATCAATTGTTTGGTATCTTGATAGTGGATGTTCAAAGCATATGACAGGAGATGTACACCAATTTTCATATCTAGTACATAAAGCCAAAGGGTATGTCACCTATGGAGACAACACCAAAGGAAATATTCTTGGCGTTGGAATAGTTGGCACACCTCCATCCATTCAAATTGAGGATGTTCTCTATGTTGAAGGTTTAAAGCACAATCTTCTTAGCATAAGTCAACTTTGTGATAGAGGGTTCAAGATCAAATTCAACAAAGATGAATGCCTTATTATGGATGAGGCAACCAATGAGGTAAAACTCAAAGGTATAAGAACTAACAATATTTTTATGATTACTTTAGATGATTTGTCTATGAAGGTACAATGTCTTATGGTAAACAAAAATGACGCTTGGTTATGGCACAAGAGGATTGCTCACATTCACATGGAGCACTTGAACAAATTGGTTAAGCATGACTTAGTTATTGGTCTACCAAAGATGAAGTTCATCAAAGATAAATTATGTAATGCATGCCAAAAGGGCAAACAGACCAAAATAACTTTCAAATATAAGAATGTGGTGTCTACTACAAGGCCACTACAATTGTTGCACATGGATCTCTTTGGTCCATCAAGAACAAAAAGCTTCGGAGGTAATGTATACGCATTGGTTATTATTGATGATTTTTCTAGATATTCTTGGACTTTGTTTCTTGTGCAGAAAAGTGATGCTTTTAAAGCTTTTAAGAAGTATGCTAAGCAAATCCAAAATGAAAAATCACTAAAGATTGTATCCATAAGAAGTGATCATGGTGCAGAATTCCAAAATTCACAATTTGAAGAATTTTGTGAAGAACATGGTATCTCTCATAATTTTTCAGCACCAAGAACTCCACAACAAAATGCAGTAGTTGAGAGAAAGAATAGGCTTCTAGTGGAACTTGAAAGAACAATGCTTAGTGATGCAAATCTTCCTAAATATTTTTGGGCGGATGCGGTTAGTATGGCTTGTTATGTTGGAAATCGAGTTATCATTAGACCTATAATAAAGAAGACTCCATATGAACTCTTCAAAGGAAGAAAGCCAAACATTGCTTACTTTCACATTTTTGGATGCACGTGCTTTGTTCTTAACAATAACAAAGACAATCTCGGTAAGTTTGACGAGAAATCCGACGAAGGTATATTTCTTGGTTATTCGCTTTCTAGTAAAGCATATAGAATTTGTAATAAAAAACTTTAACTATTGAAGAATCTATGCATGTATATTTTGATGAAACTAACCCCTCCAAGGAGGAAGTAGTTTTTTGTGATGATGATGATCCTATAGATTTACCCCCGGAAGATCTTTCAATTGATCAAGTTGTGAAATCACCGGAAAATCAAGAAAACATTGTTCAACAAGATTCAAACATCAATTATCTACCAAAAGAATGGAGAACTCATAGATACCATTCTATTGAAAAAATTATTGGTGACATTAGCCAAGGAGTATCAACAAGATTGAATCTAAAAGATGCTTGCTTAAACATGGCATTTGTTTCTCAAATTGAACCTATCAAAGTTGATGAAGCCTTAGGAGATGATCAATGAATTATTGCTATGCAAGAAGAATTAAATCAATTCGAGAGAAATCAAGTTTGGGAGCTTGTTCCTAGACCAAGTGGTAAACACATCATAGGTACCCGATGGGTGTTTAAGAACAAACTTGATGAGAATGGTCTAATTGTTCGAAACAAAGCAAGGTTGGTTGCCCAAGGTTACAATCAAGAGGAAGGAATCGACTTTGAAGAAACATTTGCTCCGGTTGCAAGGTTAGAAGCTATACGTCTTTTACTTGCTTATGCTTGTTCATTAAACTTTCAGCTTTTTCAAATGGACGTCAAAAGCGCATTCTTGAATGGATACATCAATGAAGAAGTCTATGTCAAACAACCTCCGGGATTTGAAGACTTCAAACATCCTACACATGTCTTTAAGTTGAGAAAGGCTCTTTATGGCTTAAAACAAGCACCAAGAGCATGGTATGATAGACTTAGCAATTTTTTGTGTGAAAAAGGTTTCGAAAAGGGTAATGTTGATAAAACTTTGTTCATTAAGAAAATCCAAAGTAACACTTTATTGGTTCAAGTCTATGTTGATGATATCATTTTTGGATCGACTAACAAAGAAATGTGTGAGGAATTCTCATTAATGATGCAAGGAGAATTCGAGATGTCTATGATGGGAAAGATGAACTACTTTCTTGGACTACAAATTAAGCAACTAGAAGATGGAATCTTCATCAATCAATCTAAGTATTGCAAAGAACTATTGAAAAAGTTTGATATGGAACATTGTAAAGCAATGAATACTCCAATGGGCTCCGGTACATATGTTGATCAAGATGAATCCGGTACTCCAATTGATATTACAAAATACAGAGGTATGATTGGCTCTTTATTGTATTTGACAGCAAGCCGTCCTGACATCATGTTTAGTGTTTGTCTTTGCGCTCGCTTTCAAGAAAATCCAAAGGAATCACACCTCATGGCAGTTAAAAGGATCATGAAGTATCTTAAAGGAACAATCAATGTCGGCTTATGGTATCCAAAAGGTAGTATTTGCACTTTAATTGGTTATTCTGACGCGGATTATGCAGGTTGTAAAACTGATCGTAAAAGCACAAGTGGAACTTGTCACATTATTGGAAATTCATTAGTATCATGGGCTTGTAAAAAGCAAGCATGTGTTGCTCTTAGAACGGCCGAAGCAGAATACATAGCAGCAGGTAGTTGTTGTGCACAAATTCTTTGGCTCAAGCAACAACTCCGTGATTACGGACTTGATCTCGGATGCATTCCTCTTCGATGCGACAATACAAGTGCTATCAATATTACAAAGAATCCGGTCATGCATTCAAGAACCAAACATATAGATATTCGACATCATTTTCTCCGTGATCATGTTCTTAAAGGAGATGTCGAAGTCACTTTTGTGGATACTCATAACCAACTCGCAGATATCTTCATAAAACCGCTTGCTCGAGAACCTTTCTTCAAAATCCGAAGAGAACTTGGTATTTTGGATGAAGGTGATATCTAAAGGTTTCTCATAAGGTGCACGTCTTAATTCTTCAACAAGAATTTTTATGTTTCAGTACACTCTGCTTCTACTCCTTCTTTTATATGTTTTTATCGTTATTTTTAAATATGTATTTGTTTCACTCTTTTTCCCCATCCTTTTTTATGTTAACAAAGGGGGAGAAGAATATGCATATATGTTGTTTTGTTTTCAAAGAAATTGCAGGCCCAAATATCTATTATACTCACTCCAAAATTCAAGAAATCATGGACTTAGGGGGAGCATACAATTTAGGGGGAGCCTTGCATTTGCTCAACATATTTTGCTACTCAAAACAACATAAACAATTCAAGAATCGTTTTCAAGATTTGGTTGTCATCATCAAAAAGGGGGAGAATGTAATTGCAAGCTCCTCAAGTCATACTTAAAACATTTGTTTTGATGAAGACAACATGGATATCAACATTCAAAGGATGTGCAAAAAGCTTATCAACATCATATAAAAGTCTTGAAGATTATAGAAGAATTATTGAAGAATCATCAAATGTCAAAATGGTATAAATAATTTTTAGTCTTGAATAAACATGTTCACAAAAATATGCATTCATCAACATATACATATCCCATAATTTTAACATCAAGAAAAACTTTGTTTGAAATAATTTTCAAAAAGAATTTTTGAAAATAACCTTTTAGGAACCGGTTCCTCCCTAACAGGGAACCGGGTTCCAGACTTATTCGAAAAACATGTCCCTGGTTTTTGTACCAGGAACCTGGTTGTACCAATAGGGGAACCAGTTCCTGTGTGATATTTTTGAAACTGACTTATAACGTTCACTAAGAACCGGGTTCTGTCAGTGTCGGAACCGGTTCCTAGCGAACCAGTGCAGCTTTTCTTTTGGTTTTTGAACATTTTTCAAGTGGTATCTTTTCATGAATGCATTGCAACTTTTCATATGAATTGGCATGAATGAAGAGGTTCTTGTGACTTTATAAAATGCTGCAGATTTTCTTATTTCAAAAAACATACAAGAATGCTTCAATTTTCAAATTAAAAAATATACTTCTTCAATAAACAATTTTTCATCATTCACATTTGAATTCATATTTTCATGTGTTCATAATTTTGTGAAACTTGTCATATACACTTTCATTATCATTACAAGTTTCATACATACATTGTGAACATTTATATACATTGATTGAGAATTGTTTATATCTTGAAGAAGAAGATCAATTGAAGATTGATAAAGCTCTCCATATATTTCAAATCAATCATTGTATTATTTAAAGAATTTATTCCCTTACTATCCAGGATTGTTGGAAGTAAGTGTTGTGATTTGAAGAGGATTATTCTTCATTCACATTAGTGTTTGTTTGGTCTTAAAGGTGTTAAGAACCTTTGATCACCCTATAGGTTAGATAGTAAGCATAGGCTGTACAATCATTCTAACTATAGTGAAATCTCTTTCGTGTTGGAAAGGGGATTGGAGTACTCTCGGATTGTGAGGGGAACCAGGATATATCACCGTGTTCTTTACTTTTCCGCATTTATCGCTTTCATCACCATAATCAGGAAAAGATAAATATATAATCAAAACCTTCAAACACTTAACCAAAAAGTTCTACAAATATTCTCATAAAACCGAATAAATTTTATAAGACCTAATTCACCCCCCCCCCCCCCCCGTCTTAGGCACTCTGAGACTTACAAAATAGACATTGTCTAAATTTCTTGAATGCAATCTTAGAATCGATCATAAAAAACACCGAAGAAACAAATATTTTCAACAAGAACTATAGAGTTTTGATTCCCTTTGGGATACGTAGGCACTGGGTTATAAACCTTGGATGAAATCAATAATAAAAACCTTTTGTTTTTCCATAAATAATTTATTCATGCATTCCTTATAAAGTTAGTCTTTAGATATACATACCCTTTGATTAGAACAACTAGAGTGGAACCCGTTGAGTATAGTAGATTTGGGTTTTTTTGTTGGTATTTTGGCTCTCTAAAGCTTGTAAAATGAAGTAGATGAGGTCTATATTTATAGGAGAAGTTAATGGAATCAATAGGAATGGTCAATGATGCAATATGAGTGGAAGTCATGCACACCTACCTCATGAACAAAGTGTGAGCACATTTACATCAAAACTCATCCAAATTATTGGTTTTAACACTCTAAATGATTCAAACATCTTTGCTTTTCATTTTTAAGTGGAAAAACCGTGGTAATTTGGTGATTAGAAGAAATATTATGGAAATTGTAAACTGACTGCAAGTGATTTTTCAGTTTCGAAGCATCAACTTTACAACCATGGTGCAAACAACTCAGGGACCTTTATGATATAATCTTGGATTCTTTTGAAAGTTGAATAATCATGCTTGACAATGTGATTTGAAATTTTCCATTTGGTGATTTGAGTCGGAAGTTATGATCATTTAATTTGGAAAAAACACACGGATTTACGGACTAAGAAAAATTTCTATGTTTTGAGTTCAAAAGTGACTTATAATCTCTTGCCGTCTGTTGTACCCAAATGTTTGTCCCTAAGATCCCTTCATCATACCATATTGATTCAATCACAACAAGATCACATTGGGCTTTTTGGTTCTCCTCCCTATCTTTATCTTTTATCTTTGAGGAATCACCAAGCACCTTGACTTGTTTTTCTTGTGTGATCATTCATGTTTTGTTTTGACTTTCCTTTTAATTAATAAAATGCAATTTTGGTTTGTGTTACTTGTTAATAATGCAGGTAAAGGAAATTAAGTTTGAGAAATCCAAAGTCATTTTAGAAGAAATGGAATGGCAAGTTTTATTTTGGTTCACTATATTTCAAAGTTATCAAAATTGATTCAAAAGTACAAGTTTGTTGATGGAAGAAGTTGTCAAGATTGGACAAGGTCTTGTTCCAATTGGTCACAAGTGCATATTTCTCTCAATTCTAAAGATATGGAAGTGGTTTTTGTTGCTATGGGTTCTCATTTTCATCCTCAACAACTTCTATTTACAAAGTAAGAGTGTTGGTACAAGAAGGTTGTTCAAAATTGTCAAAGTTCCTTAAAGCATTTTCTTGATCTAGGAGCTAGGGTTTTGAACTTCAAAGAAGTATATCTTGTTCATATTTTGGTATTTGTGAGTGATTCTAAATACATCCTTCTCTTCATAGGTTTATTAACAAATCACTTCAAAAGTTTCAAGGAGTTTTCATGTGGAAGAAACTTAATGATGAAGAAAAATTTCAAGTCCTCCAGATGAACCCCCAATTTCTCATGCGTGACTTCAAATAATCATAACTTGGTCAATTCTTATCAACTTGAGCCCACTCTTTTTCCAAAATGATCTTGAGGATGTGAAACTTATTCCTTCTTTTATATGAAAAGTGAGAAAATGGATGGAAGATTCCCTAAGGATACAAATGATTATAGGTCATTTCATGATATTTTTCCAACTTCAACAATTCACAACTCTCTCAATTTTTGGATATTTTGAATGGTTCAAGTCTCAAAATGTCATTCAAGAGGTCTATTTCATGCCATCTTTTTTGTTCAAGATAA
This sequence comes from Vicia faba, assembly GCA_948472305.1. Taxonomy (NCBI): domain Eukaryota; kingdom Viridiplantae; phylum Streptophyta; class Magnoliopsida; order Fabales; family Fabaceae; genus Vicia; species Vicia faba. Next base: position 836,827,740 of record OX451740.1, read on the forward strand.
AATTCCAAGTGGAAGACCATGTTTGGATGCAAAATGTTATAGGTCACTTTTGAAGAAAACTTTGAAATATTTCTAAGTATGGAAAGTCAACCTTTTTTCCCCAACTTTGACTCAATGAAACTTTCAGCTCAAGCATCCATTTAATTCTATTATTTTTCCATTGTAAATCTTGTAACCACATATTTTTAAAGCATCAAGAATCATGCCCAAATACCCCTTGAGTTGAAAATGGCATTATTTTGAAATTGGTAACTTGGAACTGAATTTCTCACCAAGTCAGAATTTTGAAATCCATAATGTGGCCTCTAATCACAAGATTTATGTGTGTTTTTGATTTAAACTTGATTAACAAACTTGCCAAAAGTGTTTAGCACTTCAAAACGCAAATATTGGATGAGTTTTGGTGAAAATAAGATCACACTTCACTCGTGCATCAGATTCACATGAATTCCCTCCAAAATGCATCATTCACTCTTCCTTTTGATCCCATTTTCTTCTCCTATAAATACACGAGCTATCCCATTCATTTTCTCAAGCTTGAATAGCCAGAATTGCCTTGCCAAACTTGCTCCATAACTCAATTTTCTGTAACTTTGAAATCAGTGTTCAAACCTTTTTCAATTTAATTTTTCTATCAATTAAACTTCCTTGATCTTCCCTGAAGCTAACCATACAGTTACTTTCAAGAATCGTGCCCTATATTGCTCCATAGAAGTCCAGTTTTAGAGCTCTACAACTCAAACTTCAATAGGTAGATTTCTCCATCAATTATTCAAAACTTTGATATCATTCTGATACTCTCATTGCCATGGTTCTAGTCGCAACACTTGCTTTTATCTAGAAACACGTTATGACCATGAAACTTCAAATCCCTTTTCAAAACTTTCCTTCCAAATTGCTTGAGCTATAATTTATATAAATTTGTCGCGAAGGTGTGGTTGTCTTCGTCTTGAAGAGACGAAGAGAATGGCATAGGTCTGAACTTCTTATTTTACATTTTAGGAGACCTGCAATTCACGTTGGCTGGAGGTTGAAGATGAACAATGTGTCATCTTCCAACCAATGATGGTGCGCCACTTATTTTTTTGAATTTCTGATTTAATAAGTGATCCAGTGTTTTATTCACTAATGACCATGATATGCACAGTGCGCCAAATCCCTTGGATTTGATTACTAACCCGTTTTGACTCTCATCCATTGGTCCACATCTTTTTGGTTTTATTTTATTTTCTAGTTTTTATATTTAATTGTTTTAAACTTCAAAAAATCATAGGAAATTCATTTTTAGTCCAAAAAATCTGAAAAAGTTATGAAAAATATTTTTGATTTTTCTCTTTCTGACTTTTATTTTTTCATAATTTTATTTTGAGTTTTGATATTTTTTTATAAATTTTCACTTTATTTGAATTGTTTTAAATGTTTAAAAAATACTTTTATGCATTTTTAAATTCTGAAAAAAATTATGGAATGATCCAATGATATTGTGACAAATATTGGTGACCTCATTTATTTTTTATTTCTGACTTTGTTATTTTTTTAATCATTTTTGGTGTATTTCACCCATTTCTTAAACTTTAAAAATAGTTTCTGAGTTTAAAAAATTACCAAAAATTTTATAAAAATATTTGAGTCCTTTTCTAATTTTATAAAAATATTTGAGTCCATTTCTATTTTAAAACATTTTAAAACCTTTTTAATGTATATATTAAATGCATTATTATTTTGTGATTATTTTCTGGTTGATCTTGGGTTGAATTTTTGATTATGAACTTTGTTAACATTATTGGATCCATGGTGTTGAGTTTAACTCCATAAAAATGTATGAAGGATTTTAATAATAGTTTAATTAAAATTTAATTCAAATGTGGTTTGTATTCTTTCCAACCCCTCTTCATCTCATCCCTTTCTTATTGCACTAAGTGTTATTGGAGCATGATCTCTATATCATGTCTCAAAACAAATGGTGCATAGATTTCTATTGACCAGCCTCAAAATAGGTGCGACTTCTATATAAGTCCACTTACAATTGCTTAACATAGCGCTAAATTTTGTCGCGATCTGAATAAATGATTATTCGTAGCCCAAACCTAAGTTTGTAAGCCTAAGTATGTTAATTTGATCCCTTTGATCCAATAACTTTGAGATTCATTGTGTGGAGGTTTTGGTTCTACCAATCCTCTAATGGATCTACAACACTTTTGGTCAACGCGGATCACTTAAACATCGTTGATCATTAAATAGTACTTGTGAGGATTCCAAATGGATGATATACTTGACAAAAAGAAAATGCAACTTGTTGTGTGGAGGCTTTGGTTATACCAATCCTCTAATGAGTTCCAAATGCAAGTTTCAAGATGGTCATCCAACTAACCACTAATTATTAATTTGTTTCACTTTATGCTTTTTATTTTTTTATTCTTTATGTACCATTTACTTTAAGCATTACATTTCATGTTATTTGTATTTTGCTCACTTGAGCATTTATATCCTTGTTATCTTTTTTTTGCTCACTTGAGCCTTTCTTTTCTTTTTCAAGACACCTAATAATCAACATGAACCCTAAAAAAGCTTTAATGACACTTGGACTATTTGGTTACTATCCTTGGCATTATGGAGCATTGGACTTCTTGGACTTAGGATTAGAAACCTTGGCTTATGTTGGAGACCTTGTGACCTTAATTGATATTTTGTCTGGAGCTCTTGAGGTTTACCTCAAGACATTGGGTTGTTTGTTTGTTTTGTGTGCAGGTTATTGTGATTACATTCTTTGTTTATAATCTGGAATTCACCCGTATACAGCCGTTACTCTGCCCAATTTTCCTAAAGAATTAATGCATTTGAAGTTTGGTTCCCTCAAGGGGTATGGTATCTTTGCTTGTTTGGTTTCAATCAAAGAATGGGAATTCTATCTTGATTCATAATGTCAAGTATTGGCATCTTGTTGGTTAGATGGTTCTTATCCCTAGATTTACCTTATGATTTAGGACAATCTCTTCTTCTCCTCCCACCTTCTTTAATTTTAAAATTCTTCTTCCTCCTTTTGAAAACTTTTCTTGTTTTGAAACTCGAATCATTTTCATGATAAACTTGGACTTAGGTCCATGCATTTTAAAAATATTTTCATAAATAAACTTCAATCAACTTAATAATACCTTGACTTTTTTTTTCTGAGAAGACTAAAAGTCAATCAATCTCATTTCAAACCATTTTTCCATTTTGGATTTTTACTTTAAAAAAACTTTTCTCAAAAGGTTGGACTCTTGTCAATCCTTGTAGTGATGCAAAAAACTATACTTCTACAATATGTAGTGAAGAGAGATATTTTCCACTTGGGTGTTGAGTGAGGCATTATTGATTTTAAAATCCAAGCCATATCCTCCACTTTGAAATGATGCTAATTCTTCTTTCTCATGATTGTGGGTAGTAAGTATGTATTCGACACGGACAATAACGATGATGTCTTACCTCATAAAATTAATCAACACACTTGTGTTTTAAAATTTTTAAAAAGATGAACTATGTGTACCCTGATTCCCTATTGCATGAAAGGTGGTACGTAGGCACTAAAGGTTCTCAACCGCAGCGGGTGAAAAAATCATAAAAAATATACTTCTTCTCTCACCTCCACCATCCATTTTTCGTACAACATTTTATAGCCAAAATATACCGATTTTTACAAAGAGGTTCCTGCAGAGTACTGTAGATGTTTAGGGTGTTAATACCTTCCCTTTGCATAACCAACCCCCTTACCTTGAATCTTTCCCCCTCTTTTTTGGGTTACTCTCTCTTTTCCCATTCCTTTGGAAACAATAAAGCGCGGTGGTGATTTTTATTTTTGATCGGTATAAGTCTAGTCAATCCAATGGCTTAGTCTTGAACATTTCTACCGCTACACCGTCATACATGGCCTTCCACTCAAAATTAGGTTTTGGTAAATGAATATGGTATGAATTAGGCTTCTTAAATAGCATTTTGAAACTTGAATCATTCAAAAGCTTTAAAAAATGAGATAGTTATGACCTTGTGAAGTTGATGAAAATCCATGCAACGACCTATAATCATTTGAGCTCTTAAGGCATCTCCTAAACATTTTAAAGCTTTGCACATAAAATAATAGGTGAGTTTCACACCCGTAAGATCATTGTGGAAATAGAATGAGACCAAGGTCATAAAAATTGACCAAGTTATGACTTCTTAAAGTTTGACAACCCTAAATCTTCAAAATACAAGATGGCCTATAATCTTCTTCAACTTTTGATGATCTTCTTTACTCAATTGGTTCTTGTCATGTAATGAAGAACTAATGGGGATGATAATAAGAATCCATATAAAAAAGAACCAACTCAAGATTTTGAAAATTGAGAGAGTTATGCACTTGTGATCAAAGAATCATGGACTTGTCCAAATTATGTCAAAACTTTTGAATCAATCTTACATATTTGATCTTTCTTGGCAAAAATAGAGCATGATGAATCATATTAGGTCTTGAAATGAGATTATCTTGAAGCTCATTCAAAGATGAAGCTTGAACCTCAATAAAGCTTATTGAATAAGGCATGTGTTGTACCCCAAAATTTGCCCTCCCATATTCTTCAAGAATTGCAAAGTCAAGCTTCAAAATCTCCCCAAAGGTTGCACAGTTCAAGGGCCTCCTAAGCAGTCAAAATTAGGGTTTTGATTCTGATCAAGAAAGTGAAGTTTCCAAGGGTCCAATCAAGTCCCACATACCTATAAATATGGTCAAGCATCCTCATACCAAGTTTCAATACTTACAGCACAAAATTGCACAGTCAGAAACCCTAATTGCCCTACAGTCAACTGCAGGGGCAAAATGGTCATTTGACAGTCAAAAGTCCAAATTTTTGGTCAACATCTCATTTTGAAGCCACAAACATCATTTGATCAATGCTTGATCATGATTCTCAAAGCTAGGCTCAAAAATCATCAAGATGCAAAAGTTTCCTTATTTGGACAGTTGAAAAAGTCAACTGTAAATTGACCAGGGCATAACTTTCACATGGATTATCAGAAAAATTCAATCCAAAGCTCATTTTGAAGATAAAGACATTTCCTACAACTCCTCTTCATACTTCAAGTCCAAAAAATGCTCTCACAAAAAGTTATCAATTTCAACATTATAGGTCATTTTCAAAAGTCAACAAAAGGGACTTTAAGTCAAAGGCCATAACTTGATATTGGTAAATCAAAATGACATGGGACAAAAGACATTAGTTAGAGGACTTAAAGACCTTTCCAAAATGTCCAAGAACATGAGCAAAGCTTAAAAATTGAGCAAGTTATGCCTTGTGGAAGTTGGGAAATTGTTGGGTATTTTGAAAAGTCAACATTGCTTCAAATGACCTAAAATTGCTAATGGGCCTCTTTTTCTTCCACAATTCTTTATCCAAGGCATGTGCACGACCATTTGGCCCAAAGGGAAGTTTTTCTTCATTATTTATTTATTTATTTGGATTTTTATTATTAATAATTCATTTAAATCAATTAAAATACATGAAAAATGTTAAACTTACTATTTCAAATCTTTTTGTGCATATAATAGCTTCAATATTTCGTGCAAATCAAATTAGGGAAGAATTGGAATTGATTGGATATGATTGAGAGCTAAAAAGCATGAAAAAAGATTGAAAAATTATGGTTTGCAAATCAAATCTTTTTCACATCAATGCATGGATTTTGATCAAGTTTCTTAACCTAAATCACTCTCCTATACATACACAAGCAAGACCTAATGCTCATCACCTAAAAGCTGCGTCAGAAATCCTTACACAAACTTGAAATTTTTCAAAGAAAACTCAAATCTGAAAACACATTTGCAGGTCGATTGAAGCCAAGAAATTCATTCCATTGCATCCCTGGGACATCAAGCAACGTACCTGGATCAAGAACACCAACCCTACAGCCTTAAATCATTGTACAGAAATCGAATTTTTCTCATAAAAATGCATATTCGTATTTTAATTTTGAGGCATTTTCATGGCATTTTGTTTATGTATTCTTACTAAATGATGCATTCTGAAGCTAACCACATGGATTAATTGCGTTTTTATACACTGTATGCGAATCTACCATTGTTGCTTTTTAGGGTTCTTAAGTTTTCAAATTAGGGGTTCTTGAATATGGAAAAATTGGAGCTTGAAACCTAGACCATCCAACTCAGTGCGCTTGGACGAAGAGAATGAGACCATCGCGCCTAATTTATGAAGCCCCAGGGGCTATTCGCTATTTTTCAGAAAGGTGCCTATGGGAACGTTTAGAAAACCGTTGCTAATTGTTCTTATGTTTCAGGAAAAATAAAACAAAGGAAGAAGAAGATGAGGTGGCCATCAGCAATTGGGTGATTCAAATTCTTCGCGCGAGAATAACACTAACTCATGTTTTCTTTTATATTGATTGTTAACTATTATATAAACAAAAGCGTGTGAATGGCCTAGCGGTGGAGAAAGCGTTTGATGATCAATAGGACCTGGGTTCGATCCCAGGTCCCCCTCATATTCCCTTATTTTTTTTCTTTGAAACGTGATCAGGTACTTTGGCCTTTCTATGGTCTATCATGCGCTATTCAATCCAGTGCGCCACATGTCCCAAGGCGTTCAATCCAGGGCCAGGATCCAGAGACTATGGTGAACTCTAGTCAACGCGTATACATCCTGGCATGAAAGTCAAACAGGCCAAGGTCTTGATGGGCCTAAAATGCTAAGTCTTACCTCCAAATTAGGGGCAGAACCCCATGGTTTGCACTCTTAAATTCCTTTTTTATATTTTTCTATCTTTTGTTTTAATTAGTTTTCTTGATTTAATTCTTTAATTAATTATTTTCACAAAAATATAAAAAACACAAAAAATCAGAAAAGAGACAAAAAGATTAATATTTTTATTTCATGTTATTTATTTTTGTAAATAAGAAATTCATTAATTAATTAGTTCTAATTTAGGTTTAAATCTTAACTCTTTTTAATAAAATCTAAAATTGGTAGAATTAGGATTTAATTAATTTTTTATCCCTTTTTATTTTCTTTCATAATAATTAAATATTTACTATTACTTATTTTTGTAATTAAATTGCATGTAAAATAATTAGGGTTAATTTTAGGTTAAACTTTAATATGTTTTCATAATAAAATAAAAAATTGTAGAATTAGGTTTAATTGCATTAAAATCATAAAATACCAAAAAATACCAAAAAAAAATTCCTTTTCTCTTTTAATTAATTAATTTCATCATTTAATTTAATTTTGCAAAAAAGGGTCCAACGCCCTCGTTTTTAATTCTTATTTAATTCGCGTGTTTATTTCTTTCTCGTGTAATATTTATGTACCTCTCCCAAGGCCTTGTAAATTAATCTGTCGCACTTTTAATTCTTTATTTTTCTTTATTCCTTTATTTTTCTGTCAAATCGGGTCCTGGAAATTTTGGCGATGTGGACCCGCGCCTTTGTAATAGTTTAGGAATTTTATATTTCCCGCAACTTTTAACTGTTAATCAAGGCATGCAAGAATGAATGGACAAAAATAAAAACAAACACATAGATCACTCATAACATGACAAGATAAAATATCTGAATCTGACACATAAATCACACACCACCCCTAGGGTACGCCTCATTGTTGCCTTGCCTCGAAAAGTGATCGTCGAATAGAGGATGTCTTAGTAAGTCCTCATGATCCGGGAACCTGGCATGAGGGTAGCTTCTAAGGTGTCTTCCCATTGCTCTGGTGATCACCATGTCCCGAACCTCGAATGGACCCGAACACCTCCAACGGTGGTGCTACCTACCTCTCAATGGTGGGATGGCACTACTTTAAAGGACATTTACACAGACGAATTCCTTAGGGTAGGTAGGTTCTCGTAGATACTTGCTCCAAATTTCAAAACAAATCAAAAATACTTTTCACACCAACATATTTTCAAAAAGCTTTCGAAAGCAATTTTTCAAACACTCTTGAGGACCGATACAAGAGTCGAAATGGAATTTTCAAAGAAACTTTTTAAAACTCACATTGAAAAGCAAACAAACCTTTTTGAAAACACAATGAGCAAGTATCTAAGAGCCCATGGATAACCATGGATAGAAAGGGTGCTAACACCTTCCCTTTCTATAATCTACCTCCCGAACCGAGAGCAATCTCTATAAGGAATTTTTCTGTGCTTTTGTCCTTTCCATTTGGAGAAAATAAAAGACGGTGGCGACTCTTGCTTCCGCGACATTTCGCGAACCAGCGTTAAACAGTCAGTTCCAGATCCACCGATCACAGAACTGGCGACTCTGCTGGGGACTTAACTTAAAGTGAGGTGTACCTTAGGGTTAGTTCATAACTGTGTTTTCAATTGCTTTCCTTGTTTGCTTTAAATTGTGGGACTGTCGTGGGAGTTCTATAGATCCTAACCCGGATCTGGGGATACCTTCTTAGAAAGTAGCAACAAGGCTGTGAGGGAACTGTGCAGGGTATACCGACATGGTTGAAACAGTCTGCTACATTGATGTGGCACTTTGGTGTGTACCGGTAACCCTTGAGTTCAGTCAAGGAGAGTACGGGGCCTCCGCGTGGTGTCGTGAAGCATCAACAGACCTTAGGAACCTTAATTGAACTATCTTGGCCTCTTTAGGGTAGTGAGATAACTTACTTTGGTGCAGTCCGAGGTTGGTTGATACTCGATACTACACTCAGTTGAGGGTTGCTTTCCTGGAATATTTCGGTCGCCAGTTCAGTGGCTAAATCGAAACGATGAACAATGAAAGCAATCCCGTGATATTGGGACCCTTAGAACCCGGTTACTTCTAATAGGACAGGTTGAGCCCACCAACTTCAAGAGGGTACTACCCAGACCCCATGCTGGCCTTAAACCTTAAGGGCTTGTCTTGTGTGCCTTGTGTGCCTTACATGTTTGTCTTTGTAAATATCTGTGGTGTGTTTAATCATAGCATCATGACATCATCCAGCATCATACGCATTGACTAACCATTTCAGGGGTTCGAATCTTCATCTTTGTTCTTTGTTTTGTAGGACATGGAAACGGTTCGTAGAAAGACAATTCAAATCAGTCTTGTAAAGGTTCCCCCTCAACTTAAGGAACTTATATCCAGGATTCCCGAGAGTTCTTCATTCAGTGAAAGACATGGAAGACTCATCAGCTTGGTCAACACCAACATTGAGGAAGATATGATAAAGGTCCTATTCCAGTTCTTTGACCCCCTGCATCACTGTTTCACCTTCTTGGATTATCAGCTGGTACCTACATTGGAGGAGTTCTCCCGGCTCCTGAAGATCCCTATCCTTGATCAACTACCCTACAACGGTACGGAAAAGGAACCCAAGCTTGAAGAGATTGCTAAAGCCTTGCACCTACAGTCATCTGACCTCAAGGGACATTGGGAAGTTAGAAGTGGTATCAAAGGGTTCTTAGCCAGGTTTCTGTTTGAAAAGGCCCATGAATGTTGGAACTCCCTTGACTTACAAGCTTTTGAAGAAGTTGTGGCTCTCCTTGTCTATGGTTTGGTGTTGTTCCCTAACCCAGATCAGCTTATAGATATCAGTGATGTCCAGATCTTTATGTCCAAGAATCCTATACCTACGATGCTGGGGGACATCCTCCACTCATGTTACACTCGAACCATGAGAAAAAGAGGTGTCCTTATGTGTTGCACTCCTCTCCTGGGAAGGTGGTTTATTTCGCACCTTCCACAATCAGTTTTGAAGAACGAGCGGGGTTTGAGGTGGTCACAACGGTTGATGACTCTCACACATGCAGATATACATTGGTGCCCTAGGTCCAGAGAAGATGTCACTATCATTGATCGTTGCGGGGAGTACCCTAATGTTCCTTTACTTGGAATCAGAGGAGGTATTACTTACAACCCATGCCTGGCTTGGAGACAGTTTGGTTATGCTCGGAGGGATGGTCCTCATGACATGTTAATTCCTGACATAGTTTTTGACTTCGACAACGATACTCAAGGACTTCGCCAGAGATTTATCAGAGCCTGGAGGATGCCAAGTAGGATAGACAGCAAGACACTGGGGCACAGGAACTCCATCCCGTTGGAACCTTATCTCAAGTGGGTACGCGCCCGCTCCCAGAAGTTAGTGATGCCTTATCCTCACATGCTCCCAGTAATCAAAGAACCGGTCTTGGAAGGAGAAGTGTCCTACACTATTCAGCACCCGGATATGCCCACATCCTGGGAAGAGATGCAGAAGAGCTGGATCCAGCTTAAGGAAGAACGGAATTCTCTTGAGACCAGTTTACATGCTAGTGAAAAGAAGGTCTTGGAGCTCACCCTCCTGTTGCATGAGGAGAGGAATCTCAACACTTACATAGCTCCAAAGAGGATGCGCAGTGTATTTTGGGATTGATTTACTTTTGTAATTTATGCCCATGAGGCTTCGATGTACTGAACAGTTATTTCCTTAATGATAACGTGTGTTCCTTTTTGTCTACAACAAATTTGAACTTTCGAACCCTTGAATGCATTGGATAAACACATATCATTCATCATGTGCATAGCAGGTTTTCCTCTTTTCAGGTTGCTTACCGTTCTTCGCTGTTTATTTCAGCATCATGAATCCTGACTCTTCATCAACTGAGATGTCCATCAAGGCTCTTCAGGCGCAGAATGCGCAATTTCAGGAACTAATCATGGGTTTGGCTCAGGGCCAAGAAGAGCTGAAGGCTCTGCTCTTGAAGAAGGAAAAGAAGAAGAAGAGAAGGACTGTTATGTTCAGCTCGGGCCGAAGGTTTGGCAATACTCTGCAGAATGAAGAGGCTGGTTCTTCTATTGGCAAGAGTACTCCTCAAGCAGAAAAAGGTCCTAGTCCGGTAGTCTCCGACAACGAGACTGATTTTGATGAAGAGCAATATCCTCCGGCAGAAGACCGTTACAAGCAGCTGGAAGACAGGCTGAATGCTATGGAAATACAACAGGTACCTGGGCTGGATTTTGGAGATCTGGGTTTGTCTACTGGTGTGATCATTCCTCGGAAGTTCAAAGCACCATCTTTCACTAAATATGACGGGGCGTCTTGTCCCAAGCTACATCTCAGGTCCTATGTTCGGAAAATCCAACCGTACTCAGCGGATAAGAATTTGTGGATCCACTTCTTCCAGGAGAGTCTTTCAGGGACTCATCTCGAATGGTTCTATCAGCTGGATGGGACCAAGGTTCGTAACTGGGAGGAGTTGGCTACTGCTTTCTATAAGCAGTATCAATATAATGTCGACCTTGCCCCTACACGTACCCAACTCCAGGGTATGTCGTTAGGTTCAAGTGAAGGTTTTAAGGAGTACGCTCAGAAGTGGAGGGATCTGGCTGGCAGGGTGCAGCCTCCGTTGACTGATCGGGAGTTGGTAGACATGTTCTTGGGGACCCTATCTGGGCCATTTTTCAACCATCTTATCGGGAATTCATCTGCAGGGTTCACTGATCTGATTCTGACTGGAGAGAGAATTGAGGCTGGGTTGAAGTCTAGAAAGATTCCGAAGGGTGCATCGTCTAGTTCTGAAAAGAAACCCTTCAAGAAGGAGGCTAGTGCTGTATATGGCTCCCGGAGACCAGAGAGATCTGAGCGCCGCCAATCTGTCAGTGCGATAATGATTGCCAAGCCTGCTGCCGCTCCTCGGCCGACCAATCCTCAAAGGGCTGAAAGACCCCGGAGAGAGTTTACCCGTTTGAGCATGACCTTATCGCAGATCCTGCCACTGTTGCTGTCCACCAACCTAGTGACTGTTAGAGAGGCACCCAAAGGGGTAAACACTGCCTCCCCCAAGTACAACCCGAATGCCCGCTGTGCGTACCATTCTGATAGCCCGGGGCATTCTACTGATGACTGTTGGGCATTAAAGAATAAGGTGCAAGACCTTATTGACGCAAAAGAGATACAGTTCAAAGCACCTGAGAGGCTGAATGTGGTTACTGCTCCTATGTCTCAGCATGGGGTAAATGCTGTTGATGAAGAAGTGTACGCTGTCTCTGTGGATGATCTAGCCACTCCTCTGAAGACTGTCAAGAAGAACCTACTGCTGGCCGGTTTATTTCCGGGTTGCAGTGAGGGTTGCCTGTTCTGTGCTGTTTCCCTATCTGGTTGTCCCTTGCTGAAGTTAGGCATCCAAAGCCTAATGGATAGCAAGGAGATTCTGTTTAAGAAGTATGCTGTTCAATTGGTTCCGGTAGAAGAAGTTTCTGTGGTTACCATCTTCAATAATCCGATCAAGGCTCTCCCGAAAAAGCCTGTTCAAATCATGACTGTCGCACCTGTTGTTATCACTGTTCCGGGGCCTCTTCCCTATGTATCTGATAAAGCTGTCCCCTGGCACTATGGGGCGGATGTGTATGTGAACGGGATCAAACAAGAGTTCAACACTGGCGCCAGTATCTGTGATATCACTGGCCCAGCCAAGGTTACCCGCAGTGGCAGGCTCTTCTCGCCCGACATTGCACCGCCCGCTACTCGAAGACCTCTCCTCATAACACCTACAAGTGTACCTGTTCCTGTTGCTGATCAAGTTGTTTCCCCTGCTGCCGAGTCATCCAATACTCGGGGCAAAGGGATTGAAGTTGAGCCTGTCCGGACGGAGGCACCGATACCGATAAATGCTGAGGCCTCCCAACAAGAAATGGAGGAGATTTTAAAAATAATAAAGAAGAACGACTTCAACGTCGTCGAACAGCTGGGGCATACGCCCTCCAAAATCTCCATGCTCTCTTTATTGCTGTGCTCCGAGGCCCATGCTAAGGCCTTAATCTCGTTCCTCAAGACGGCCCATGTGCCACAGGAGACATCTGCAGTCCAGTTCACTGATTGCGTAGCAAATCTGACAGCGGACAATGGCTTAGGTTTCTCAGATGCTGACCTGACTACAAAAGGAAGAGACCACAATGACGCCCTGCATGTCTCTATCGAATGCAGGGGCACTACTCTGGCACATGTATTGGTGGATACTGGTTCGTCCTTAAATGTGCTACCCAAGAAGGCTTTAGACCGTTTAGATTGTGAAGGCCTGGAACTGAAACCTAGCAATATCATCGTCAGGGCCTTTGACGGTTCAAAAAGGATGGTTCATGGAGAGGTTGACATTCCTATTCGTGTGGGCTCTCAGGTGTTTGACTCTACTTTTTATGTGATGGATATCCGTCCATCGTACTCTTGTCTACTGGGTCGACCTTGGATCCATAAAGCTGGGGCAGTGACCTCTACCTTGCACCAGAAGCTGAAGTACCCCGTCAGAGGGAAGATCGTCACTGTGCAAGGAGAGGAGGAGTATATGGTAAGCCACCTGAATTCCTTCAGATACATTGAGATGGACGGGGAGTTTATTGAAACCCCCTTTCAGCATTTCGAGGAGGTGCTTCCAATTTCAGCGGCAGCAGAAACAGCAGTAGAAGAGAATGTTCCTTTGAAGATGGCTTCCCTGAAGGATGCCCGGGCTGTGGTTCAGAAAGGTGAATGTGCTAACTGGGGCAGGCTTCCCGACTTTACACAGAAAACTGACAAATTTGGACTGGGTTTTACTGCAGAGGGTCAGAAAGCTATGCGGAAGGCGAAGACCAGAAGACCTCCTGTGTGCATTACAAATCCAGGGGTGAATGCTGTTGGGGAAGACAATGAAGTGGACGAAGCTGAATTCAATAGCTGGATCTACCCGACAACTGATGGCGGATTGACCAATTGGATTGCTAAGGACCATACTCCTGTTACTTTCGTTACGCAGTAATAAACTTCCTTGTTTTGTTATTTTGTAATAAACAATAATAAACTCTATGGCCCGGTGTCTTACCCGGGGCACCGTGGTTTCATTTGTGAGGGCATATAAATTGTCATTTCATATATCATAAATGAAAATCTTGGACGTTTTCTCGCATTGCAAATCTTATGCTCCTTTTCTGTCTTTCTTTCCTTTACATATATTTCAAAACAGCTGTATTTACACACACACTCACTCATACAGGTTTCAATCCACTCTGGATCTCACTGATAACGACTCTGCTACCGCCCGTTATGACTTCGAAAATCCGATCAACTTAGCCGAAGACGAAGGTGAAGATGATTGCGAAGTGCCTTGCGAGCTTGCAAGACTGTTACTTCAGGAAGAGAGGGAAATTCAACCACATGAAGAGCCAGTGGAAACAATAAACTTGGGTACTGAAGAAGACAGGAAAGAGGTAAAGATTGGTGCCAACCTAGAGCTCAGCGTGAAGCAACGGTTGAATCAGATGCTACATGATTATATGGAGATCTTTGCCTGGTCCTACGAAGACATGCCCGGGTTGGATACCGATATTGTGGTCCATCACTTGCCAACTAAGGAAGATTGCCCTCCAGTTAAGCAAAAGGTCCTCCGTATGCGTCCAGAGATGTCTGAAAAGATTAAAGCCGAGGTTATGAAACAGTTTGACGCAGGGTTCCTTGCAGTGACTTCTTACCCTCAGTGGGTTGCTAATGTGGTGCCGGTACCAAAGAAAGACGGTAAGGTCAGAATGTGTGTCGATTACAGGGATCTGAACAGGGCCAGCCCCAAAGATGACTTCCCTCTACCTCACATTGATGTCCTTGTTGATAATACAGCTCAACATAAGGTGTTCTCTTTCATGGATGGTTTTTCAGGTTACAATCAGATCAAGATGGCACCTGAAGACATGGAAAAGACTACATTTGTTACTCAGTGGGGCACCTTCTGTTACAAGGTCATGCCATTCGGGTTGAAGAACGCTGGGGCAACCTACCAACGTGCCATGGTTGCTTTATTTCATGACATGATCCATCATGAGATAGAAGTGTATGTTGACGACATGATCGCAAGGTCCCAGACTGAGGAAGAGCACCTAGATCATCTGCAGAAGTTGTTTGACCGGTTGAAACTATACAAGCTGAGGTTGAACCCGAACAAGTGCACCTTCGGGGTAAGATCTGGAAAGTTGCTAGGCTTCGTTGTAAGTGATAAGGGTATTCAAGTGGACCCCGCTAAGGTCAAAGCTATTCAAGAGATGCCAGTTCCTAGGACAGAGAAAGAGGTCAGAGGCTTTCTAGGACGCCTGAATTACATTGCTCGCTTCATCTCACACCTGACTGCTACCTGTGAGCCAATCTTCAAACTGCTGAAGAAAGATCAGGTAGTACGTTGGAATGATGGATGTCAGGCTGCTTTTGACAGAATCAAGGAGTATCTCCAAGAACCACCCATCCTTATGCCACCGGTTAAAGGGAGACCTCTGATACTATATCTGACAGTGCTTGACAACTCAATGGGGTGTGTGCTGGGGCAGCATGACGAGTCTGGCCGAAAAGAGCATGCCATTTATTACCTTAGCAAAAAGTTTACCGACTGTGAGACCCGATACTCACTGCTCGAGAAAACTTGCTGCTCTTTGGTATGGGCTGCTCGCCGGCTGAGACAGTATATGCTGACTCACACTACCTTGTTGATCTCAAAGATGGATCCTATAAAGTACATATTCGAAAAGCCCGCTCTGTCTGGGAGGATAGCAAGATGGAAAATGATCTTGACGGAATACGACATTCAGTACACGACCCAGAAAGCCATCAAGGGAAGTGTATTAGCAGATCACTTGGCACATCAGGCCGTAGATGACTATCAGTCAAAGAACTTCGAGTTTCCGGATGAAAGCATCATGATAGTGACTGATTGTGAAGTACCGGGACCGGATGAAGGACCTGAGGAAGGATCCCGATGGTCTATGCACTTTGACGGAGCCTCTAATGCTTTGGGAAACGGTATCGGCGCTATAATCATATCACCGCAAGGCACTCATACTCCGCTCACTGCCCGACTATGTTTCAACTGTACCAACAACATGACAGAGTATGAGGCGTGCATCATGGGTCTTCAAGTTGCGATCGACCTAAGGATCAAGTTTCTGAGTGTCTTCGGAGATTCGGCTCTGGTGATCAATCAGATCAAAGGAGAGTGGGATACGAAACATCTGAACCTTATTCCTTACAGAGAATGTGTGTTGACCTTGATCCCCCACTTCACGGAGATAACCTTTGAACACTTTCTAAGAGAGGAGAATCAGCTGGCGGACACGTTAGCTACAATGTCTTCTATGTTCAAGGTCAAATGGGATAATGAGGCTCCCCGGATCATCATCTGGAAACTGGACGAACCGGCATACTGTTGTGATCTCGAGACTGAATTGGTGACTGAGAAGCCTTGGTACCATGAGGTGAAGAGATATTTGGAAGCTCAGGAATACCCTGAAGGTGCATCTGTCAATGATAAGAAGTTCCTGAGAAGGTTCGCGGCAAAGTTCTTCCTTAGCAACGGCATCTTGTACAAGCGAAACCATGATTCAACCTTACTGCGTTGTGTGGATAAGACTGAAGCAGAAAGGATCATGGAAGAGCTACATGAAGGGACCTTTGGTACACATTCCAGTGGACACACTATGGCTAAGAAAATCCTACGGGCAGGATATTACTGGTCCACAATGGAAGCTGACTGCTATCAACATTCTCGAACATGCCATAAATGCCAGATTTATGCAGACAAGGTGCATGTTCCTCCAGTTCCTCTGAATGTTCTGACTGCGCCTTGGCCGTTTGCAATTTGGGGCATAGACATGATCGGTGAGATTAAACCTACGGCATCTAATGGGCATCGCTTCATCCTAGTGGCGATTGATTATTTTACGAAGTGGGTTGAAGCAGCTTCCTATGCTACGGTAACCAAGACTGTTGTGGCACGGTTCATTCGGCATAACCTGATCTGTCGATACGGTGTCCCTGAAAGAATCATTACAGACAACGGTAATAATCTGAATAATAAGATGATCACTGAGCTCTGCGAGCAGTTCAAGATACAACACCACAATTCTTCTCCTTACAGACCGAAGATGAATGGGGCTGTCGAAGTAGCAAATAAAAATATTAAGAAAATCGTGCAGAAGATGACAGTGACTTATAAAGATTGGCACGAGATGTTACCGTTCGCTCTACATGGGTACCGTACCTCAGCTAGGACATCAACCGGGGGCAACTCCTTTCTCCTTGGTTTATGGTATGGAGGCAGTCTTACCGATCGAAGTGCAAATACCCTCTCTCCGGATAATGAAGGATGCAAATCTGAATGAAGATGATTGGATCCAGACACGACTTGATCAGCTCAACCTTATTGATGAAAAGAGACTTGCTGCTATCTGTCATGGTCAGACGTACCAGAAACGAATGATCTGGGCATTTAACAAAAAGGTCAGACCACAAGAATATCAAGTTGGGGATCTGGTAATCAAGCGAATCATCCTTCCTCAGAGTGATCCAAGGGGCAAATGGACCCCTACGTACGAAGGGCCATTTGTGGTTAAACATGTGTTCTCAGGAGGAGCCATGATTCTAACCAACATGGATGGTGACGACCTTCCTCACCCCGCCAATGCAGACATAGTAAAAAGATACTACGCATGAAAAAAGACCCGCTAGGCTGACATGCCTAGGCAAAAATTAGGGCTTCCCGGCGAACCAAAAGGGTTCGGGCAAAATGAAGGGATGAAAATGAAAAAAATCTGTACACCCGGCAAGTCGAAAACCTGAAAAGGCGGCTTGGGCAAAAATGGGTATCCCGGTGGACTGAAAACCCGAAAGGGCGGTCCAGGAAAAAGTTAGGGATAAAAGCGTAATACTATGTCTCATTGGATCACCTTGCATCCAGAATCCGGTATCTACATCAAGTTTAGACGGCATCGATCAGTCAAGCTTCATCTTCGTTTAGGTCATCAAGTGATGAGACACTCGGAGTTATAAAGGCAATAGCAGAGTTGAAACCCAGTGGGATCATTCATTTCACACAGCTGTTTTATTTTCTTTTGTACAAAATTTGTATAAACTCTTTTGTTCGGCGGCGTTCTCTTACTAGGACGTCAGCCTCTTGTACACAAAACGCCTATTTTCAGGCCATTCGAAAAATCAATACAAATATACTTTTCAGTTAAAAATGCCAATTGTTTTTCTTTTTCTGTTTTGTTTTGCGAAGAACGTCCAAGGTTCAATTTGTGATATATGCATTGACGATGATTTGCTAACTCATAAATATTTGCATACGAAACAAAGGATTAATTACAGGTGACATTAGAAACAGGGGCAATGAAGAGTTGTCTGAGCAATCTAATTGATCTATCCACTAAGGTACCAAGGTAGGTTCAGCTAAAAAACATAACCAGTACATCTTAATTCCCCAGAGAGTGAGCCAGCAAGTCAGTGCACTCTTCACCAAGCAAAGTTATCAAATCTTAAGGAAGTTGGGTATCCTCCATCAGATATCAACATTCCCCAGCAGCATATATATCCTTAACAAGCATCCCCGGCAGTCTTGGTCTAAAGATTGTTCCCCGGCGGCATACCAACATTCAAAGGAATCACTTCCCCCGCAGTTCAAAACTTCCCCAAGAGAATCCAATCCTGTTTCCCCAGGAAAAGTTGGAGTCCATCTCCCCAAGCAGTAAGCTTATCCCCAGTAGATTCTGGAAGCTTATCCTCGCAGAGCACGAACACACTTCCCGACTTTATTCAAAGAGTTATTTCCTTAATAGGATATAACTGGGTTATCCTCAGCCAAAAGCCACGGAAAGAGCGTCCTCGACGAAGTCATCTTATCCCCAACAAAGTCTATTCACACTTCCGATACAACAATGGTATCCCCAGCAAGTTATTATCGACACTCAACAAAGTCTCTCTCCCCACCGAGTATTGCTTCCCAGCAAGATCGCTAGAGTACTTTTCTCCCCGCAAAATATTCCATTCGCCAAGTTTATCCCCCAACGGAGTTATCTTCTCCTACCGGTATTCTTGCAGCTATCATCCCCAGCGGAAGCGAAATCTATTCTTCAACATCAGCCCAGGATATGACTTCCCGGCACCCGTCAAGGATTTACTTTCCTAGACAAAAACATACATTCCTAAACATCACATACATCATTATAGCATGCATAGACGCATCATACAAATCTCATTTATGTTGAGAACATCATCGCTTGATCCATATCATGCATCGCATATGACTGACCTCTATCTTTCAGGAAAGATTCAGTTAAATTCTCAATCATATTTCAAGACTGAGACCGGTTCAGTTAATCGACTCCAAAGATTTCTTATCCAGTCCAAGGCCTTCTCTAGTCCAGCTAAATCGACCCCAAACAGATTTTTCTGATGAAGACTCAGTAGAAGTTATCAAAGGTTTTTCTCAATGTTTGCTATTGAGATTATAATTGCCTATGGTTCTCTCCCCGATCCTGCGGAGACGATAATTCCATTCCAGGTTTTTCTCAATGTTTGCTATTGAGATTATAATTGCCTATGGTTCTCTCCCCGATCCTGCGGAGGCGATAATTCCATGCCAGGTTTTTCTCAATGTTTGCTATTGAATAATTTCCTATGGTTCTCTCCCCGATCCTGCGGAGACGATAATTCCATTCCAGGTTTTTCTCAATGTTTGCTATTGAGATTATAATTGCCTATGGTTCTCTCCCCGATCCTGCGGAGACGATAATTCCATTCCAGGTTTTTCTCAATGTTTGCTATTGAGATTATAATTGCCTATGGTTCTCTCCCCGATCCTGCGGAGACGATAATTCCATTCCAGGTTTTTCTCAATGTTTGCTATTGAGATTATAATTGCCTATGGTTCTCTCCCCGATCCTGCGGAGGCGATAATTCCATGCCAGGTTTTTCTCAATGTTTGCTATTGAATAATTTCCTATGGTTCTCTCCCCGATCCTGCGGAGACGATAATTCCATTCCAGGTTTTTCTCAATGTTTGCTATTGAGATTATAATTGCCTATGGTTCTCTCCCCGATCCTGCGGAGACGATAATTCCATTCCAGGTTTTTCTCAATGTTTGCTATTGAGATTATAATTGCCTATGGTTCTCTCCCCGATCCTGCGGAGACGATAATTCCATTCCAGGTTTTTCTCAATGTTTGCTATTGAGATTATAATTGCCTATGGTTCTCTCCCCGATCCTGCGGAGATGATAATTCCATTTCAGGTTTTCTCAATGATTGCTATTGAGATTTTAATCGCCTATGGTGCTCTCCCCGATACTGCGGAGATGGTAATTCCCACCAAGATTTTGCTCAATGATTGCTGTTGAAGCTGAAGTTATCCAAGGTTCTCTCACCGTTCCTGTTGAGGTAGTAACCATCCCTGGTTCATTCATCACCGTTTGAAGCTCCAGATCCAGCTCCTGTAACCAGTCGGGACATATCTACACAAAGCATCTGAAGACCAGCTCCTGTAACGGGTCAGGTAATCATTTTCTTTTTTACAGGTATGCAAGTTCTCGCTAAGGAATCTCTTATGCGATCAACATCCAGATGGCATCTATAAGCCCGTCCACCTTCCATCACCTCTTAGCATGGAATCTATAAGCCCATCATCCTATCCATCAATCTCCAAATGGCATCTATAAGCCCATTCCCATCATCACACTACTTCTATGTGAGCGCAAATTTCTGGGCACTCTAGTGTTCAATCATCTTCTACCCTCGGATTACGAAAGGCACGTCAGCCAATCTGCATCCCCAGGTCTAAGAAGATTGAACAGGGGCAACTGTTGTACCCCAAAATTTTCCCTCCCATATTCTTCAAGAATTGCAAAGTCAAGCTTCAAAATCTCCCCAAAGGTTGCACAGTTCAAGGGCCTCCTAAGCAGTCAAAATTAGGGTTTTGGTTCTGATCAAGAAAATGAAGTTTCCAAGGGTCCAATCAAGTCCCACATACCTATAAATATGGTCAAGCATCCTCATACCAAGTTTCAAGACTTACAGCACAAAATTGCACAGTCAGAAACCCTAATTGCCCTACAGTCAACTGCAGGGGCAAAATGGTCATTTGACAGTCAAAAGTCCAAATTTTTGGTCAACATCTCATTTTGAAGCCACAAACATCATTTGATCAATGCTTTATCATGATTCTCAAAGCTAGGCTCAAAAATCATCAAGATGCAAAAGTTTCCTTATTTGGACAACTGAAAAAGTCAACTGTAAATTGACCAGGGCATAACTTTCACATGGATTATCAGAAAAATTCCATCCAAATCTCATTTTGAAGATAAAGACATTTCCTACAACTCCTCTTCATACTTCAAGTCCAAAAAATGCTCTCACAAAAAGTTATCAATTTCAACATCATAGGTCATTTTCAAAAGTCAACAAAAAGGGACTTTAAGTCAAAGGCCATAACTTGAGATTGGTAAATCAAAATGACATGGGACCAATGACATTGGTTAGAGTACTCAAAGACCTTTCCAAAATGTCCAAGAACATGAGCAAAGCTTAAAAATTGAGCAAGTTATGCCTTGTGGAAGTTGGAAAATGTTTGGGTATTTTGAAAAGTCAACATTGCTTCAAATGACCTAAAATTGCTAATGGGCCTCTTTTTCTTCCACAATTCATTATCCAAGGCATGTGCACGACCATTTGGCCCAAAGGGAAGTTTTTCTTCATTATTTATTTATTTATTTGGATTTTTATTATTAATAATTCATTTAAATCAATTAAAATACATGAAAAATGTTAAACTTACTATTTCAAATCTTTTTGTGCATATAATAGCTTCAATATTTCGTGCAAATCAAATTAGGGAAGAATTGGAATTGATTGGATATGATTGAGAGCTAAAAAGCATGAAAAAAGATTGAAAAATTATGGTTTGCAAATCAAATCTTTTTCACATCAATGCATGGATTTTGATCAAGTTTCTTAACCTAAATCACTCTCCTATACATACACAAGCAAGACCTAATGCTCATCACCTAAAAGCTGCGTCAGAAATCCTTACACAAACTTGAAATTTTTCAAAGAAAACTCAAATCTGAAAACACATTTGCAGGTCGATTGAAGCCAAGAAATTCATTCCATTGCATCCCTGGGACATCAAGCAACGTACCTGGATCAAGAACACCAACCCTACAGCCTTAAATCATTGTACAGAAATCGAATTTTTCTCATAAAAATGCATATTCGTATTTTAATTTTGAGGCATTTTCATGGCATTTTGTTTATGTATTCTTACTAAATGATGCATTCTGAAGCTAACCACATGGATTAATTGCGTTTTTATACACTGTATGCGAATCTACCATTGTTGCTTTTTAGGGTTCTTAAGTTTTCAAATTAGGGGTTCTTGAATATGGAAAAATTGGAGCTTGAAACCTAGACCATCCAACTCAGTGCGCTTGGACGAAGAGAATGAGACCATCGCGCCTAATTTATGAAGCCCCAGGGGCTATTCGCTATTTTTCAGAAAGGTGCCTATGGGAACGTTTAGAAAACCGTTGCTAATTGTTCTTATGTTTTAGGAAAAATAAAACAAAGGAAGAAGAAGATGAGGTGGCCATCAGCAATTTGGTGATTCAAATTCTTCGCGCGAGAATAGCACTAACTCATGTTTTCTTTTATATTGATTGTTAACTATTATATAAACAAAAGCGTGTGAATGGCCTAGCGGTGGAGAAAGCGTTTGATGATCAATAGGACCTGGGTTCGATCCCAGGTCCCCCTCATATTCCCTTATTTTTTTTCTTTGAAACGTGATCAGGTACTTTGGCCCTTCTATGGTCTATCATGCGCTATTCAATCCAGTGCGCCACATGTCCCAAGGCGTTCAATCCAGGGCCAGGATCCAGAGACTATGGTGAACTCTAGTCAACGCGTATACATGCTGGCATGAAAGTCAAACAGGACAAGGTCTTGATGGGCCTAAAATGCTAAGTCTTACCTCCAAATTAGGGGCAGAACCCCATGGTTTGCACTCTTAAATTCCTTTTTTATATTTTTCTATCTTTTGTTTTAATTAGTTTTCTTGATTTAATTCTTTAATTAATTATTTTCACAAAAATATAAAAAACACAAAAAATCAGAAAAGAGACAAAAAAATTAATATTTTTATTTGATGTTATTTATTTTTGTAAATAATAAATTCATTAATTAATTAGTTCTAATTTAGGTTTAAATCTTAACTCTTTTTAATAAAATCTAAAATTGGTAGAATTAGGATTTAATTAATTTTTTATCCCTTTTTATTTTCTTTCATAATAATTAAATATTTACTATTACTTATTTTTGTAATTAAATTGCATGTAAAATAATTAGGGTTAATTTTAGGTTAAACTTTAATATGTTTTCATAATAAAATAAAAAATTGTAGAATTAGGTTTAATTGCATTAAAATCATAAAATACCAAAAAATACCAAAAAACAATTTCTTTTCTCTTTTAGTTAGTTAATTTCATCATTTAATTTAATTTTGCAAAAAAGGGTCCAACGCCCTCGTTTTTAATTCTTATTTAATTCGCGTGTTTATTTCTTTCTCGTGTAATATTTATGTACCTCTCCCAAGGCCTTGTAAATTAATCTGTCGCACTTTTAATTCTTTATTTTTCTTTATTCCTTTATTTTTCTGTCAAATCGGGTCTTGGAAATTTTGGCGATGTGGACCCGCGCCTTTGTAATAGTTTAGGAATTTTATATTTCCCGCAACTTTTAACTGTTAATCAAGGCATGCAAGAATGAATGGACAAAAATAAAAACAAACGCATAGATCACTCATAACATGACAAGATAAAATATCTGAATCTGACACACAAATCACACACCACCCCTAGGGTACGCCTCACTGTTGCCTTGCCTCGAAAAGTGATCGTCGAGTAGAGGATGTCTTAGTAAGTCCTCATGATCCGGGAACCTGGCATGAGGGTAGCTTCTAAGGTGTCTTCCCATTGCTCTGGTGATCACCATGTCCCGAACCTCGAATGGACCCGAACACCTCCAACGGTGGTGCTACCTACCTCTCAATGGTGGGATGGCACTACTTTAAAGGACATTTACACAGACGAATTCCTTAGGGTAGGTAGGTTCTCGTAGATACTTGCTCTAAATCTCAAAACAAATCAAAAATACTTTTCACACCAACATATTTTCAAAAAGCTTTCGAAAGCAATTTTTCAAACACTCTTGAGGACCGATACAAGAGTCTAACTTGAATTTTCAAAGAAACTTTTTAAAACCCACATTGAAAAGCAAACAAACCTTTTTGAAAACACAATGAGCAAGTATCTAAGAGCCCATGGATAACCATGGATAGAAAGGGTGCTAACACCTTCCCTTTCTATAATCTACCTCCCGAACCGAGAGCAATCTCTATAAGGAATTTTTCTGTGCTTTTGTCCTTTCCATTTGGAGAAAATAAAAGACGGTGGCGACTCTTGCTTCCGCGACATTTCGCGAACCAGCGTTAAACAATCAGTTCCAGATCCACCGATCACAGCATAGAAATAAACTCATGAACCTATGAATCATCTTGTGTCATCACCTACAATATAAAAATTCATAGAACAAATGTACACATATTTTGATGGTAGCTAAGATTTAATCAAGCATAAAATATAAATGTACAAGATACCAAACTCAAGGTGCTTGGTGATCCCTTTAGGGCAAACCCAAAGATAGAGGGTAGAAGTCACAACCAAACCCTAATGTGTGATCTTAATGTATTGATGACATGAGATGATAAGAGATATTAGGGGGGAAATTGGGGTATAACAGTCCTCATTTATTTTTTTGATATCTCTTGATGAACCTTGATGATGTTTTTGATGTCATGCCATTGATCATGCCTTGATTAATTTCTCATGTCACTTTGTTTGATTGTTGGATGATTGGTGCATTGTTGGGTTGAGGTTAGATCATTCGGTATGTTTTTCTTGTCTTTTTCAAGAGTGTAAATTTTCGAGTTCTTTCGTATTCAATCATCTTTAACTCTGAATGCTCGAAAGCTATCACTTTTCTCCCTTATCATGTTTAAGACGATTGAATAGGGGCAGTTGTTGCACCCCAAAATTTACCCACTTAATTTAGGCTTATATTCCATCATAATCATCATATTGCATTGCATTAATTTCTTTATGATGGGATCAAAGTGTTTTGTCTATCAAGTTCTCCTCAAGCTGTGAAAGTTGATTATATTGACAAGCTGTTCAAGGAGAGCCTCATTATCTTAATCTCTGGATTCTTTTTAAGTCCCAAAGATTTCTCATGTCTCATAACATTTTACTTGCCTTATTGGTTTATTAAGAGTTAGAGTTTTGCAAAAGAGTGAAGATAAGTTCATCTATCACTTTCATCTGATGAATTTAGAGTTTTGCCCTATTGTGTAATTTAAAGCTTGTCCAAGCCATTTTCTTGAAGCACCATATTCATCATGTCATACAAAGAAGGATTCAGAAAACACGGTTCGAGCTTGAATACTTACTCTTGATCTAGTTTATTTTGAGGTATTTTTCAAGTGCATGCTAAATTTAGAAAGATGGTTTACATGGTTTTCTTGTTCTTCAAGTTACAAGATTAAAACATTTATGATGGTCATTCAACATCCATCACAATACAGTATCATGCTTCATTCTTTCAAATCTTGTGCCCTTAAGTCAAGGCATACTTGGTTGTGGTTCATACAAGAAAATAAAAATAGATTTATCTTACCAATTAAGGTTCTGGACATTATTATGAGAAGTACTCCGCGTAGCCAATTCTGTCACTTATGGATCTCATTTCAAATGCCTTAAATTCAAAATCTACTTTCTTGTGAAAGAGGGAGGGTTTTGAAGTGAAGATCAAAAGAATTCAAGACATTCTTGAGTTTAGGAAGAAAGTGGAAAATTGAATATGTTTTCAAGCAATTCAAAATCTAAATGCACATCCAAAGTTTCTAAACTTGATTACAACTCTTTCAAATCCTACAAGTTTCACAATACTTTTCTAAGGCATATTCATTCAAAAATTCAAGTCAATTCAAGTGTCAAGCAACTAGAAATTTCATGAACCATCATAATTTTTATACAACTTTCATCCAATTTGTAAATGTGATACAAGTGAAATTCATTTATTTTATCCAAATACAGAAGTTCATTCAATGATATAAATTTTACAAGTTCGCACTACAGGATTGAAATTACAATGATACATTTTAGACACATGTTTGTTCTAAAGCTACAAAAAAGAGAGCTCTTCTTCAAATCTTTAAGCCCTCCAAGGTCATTGCTTCAGCTTCATCTTCAAGAACTTTTTATTTATCTTCCTCTCATCCATGAAACATAAGAGAGAACGGTTAGAAAAGAAAACTCAACATAAATCAGAGCAAAGAGATTTCAAGCAAGTTTCTCAAAACTTCATCGTTAGGGTTCGTGCAAGGAATAAGTTTATTTAGGGAATTTAATCATGTGCTAAAAGCCTCATACATTGATTTCACATGGAAATCAGAATTCAAAGTTCAATCATAGGCCTTATCTCCTATTGGAAATCATCAAAACAATTTTGGTTCATAATAAGAGGTATAAATTGTAAACTCAGCAAAGGCCAACAACATCACAAATCCAACAATAAAGCCTCATATCCATTTGTTTCAAACAAAAATCAGAATTCAAAGTTCAATCATGGGCCAAATTCCATCTACTACAAATCACAAAAACAAGTTTTGGTTCACAATAGAGTTCAAAACGAGCAAGCTTACTACACAAGTTTCACAAAAATAGCATCAAGGTTCACCAAGTATGCAAAGATCACGGTTCTATCAATACAAAATGCAAACAGAAATTGGATTTCCAGCCCAACAAGCATGTTTTCATATCAGGAAAATTTCCAAAAGCTCGATGAAGAATTCACGCGAGCCGGATATTAAAAATCTGCAAAAAGTTCACATAGCAGAATGGAAACAGAACACAAAAAAAGTTATGTCAAGGATAAGTCAGAAACGAAAATAAGCAGGCCACTTGTTATAAAAAACACAGAATAAAAATTCTGTTGATATTCTGGCTCAGCAAAACTTCTCAAGCAAGCTTCATTGCAAATAAGATCCTCACCCTCCAATCATTGTAACAAACTTTTAGAACGAACAACCAAGATTGTTTCAATACCTAACTGTATTTTTCTTCAGAATAACAGATATAAAAACAAAATTTTACACGGTTAAGCCTGATTCTCCAATCATTGGGAGAATCACAGAAAAATTCTCTCTGCTTTCTCAAACTTTAATATTCGTTCTCATCATTTTAAAAATAAAATTCTAGACAAAATATGAGAAATTATCATAGAAAGAAAATGATCAAAATCTAGAGAGTTATCAAGCAACAACAATAAAACCATAAACAACATCTCATCCTCATTTTCCCTATACACTAACCCTTCAGATTTTCAGATCAAGAGAGAAATGAGGAAAAGAAGTTTTCTTAAAAAATCAGAAAGATATTACCGGGAGAGTCGTCACCGTTAAAACCTTTGATCTCGCTTTAGAGAGGTTGTTTTAATGTTCCAGAACTCAAATCATTTATCATCGCCCCATTCAAGCCGGAAATGACAAATCTGAGCCGCTAGGGTTTCATAACCCTCTCCAAGATCTACGCGAAACAGTTGATCATCTGCAAAATCAAACTCAAGATTAGAGATCAGATGAAGGAGACGAAGCGAACGAGGCAAGAAAATTTGAGATTGGAGCATCTCTGCCGTGTGACCACCGTAAGGCGATTTCCGACGATGATGAGATGAAGAGAATATGAGAGTTTGAGGCTGAGAGAGAGGATTATATCTTCATTTGTTTAATTCTTTAATTATTAGTGTATTTTTCTAAATAAAAAAAGATTAAGGGGCTAATAGGGTGTGACATTTGTCACCACCAGTTTTATTAACTTTCAGATTTTGTGCATGCAACTTCAGTGGACCACTATGCACCTTTTAATGATGGCTTTCTGATCATCATCTCATCACTGTTTCTCGGCATCAATAGGTGAATATGCATCCTCATGTTGCACCCCCTGGAGCTAAACACACGGAACCAAATTGATCCTCTGTATTGGGCATGCACCGAGACTTCCTTAAATTGAGCCCAATACATCATTTTTTGCACTCAAAATTTCCTTGGCACAAAAATCTGGTTGGACCTTGTTGTTGATGGGCCTAGAACCCAGATTCCTTCAACATGCCAACCATGCATTTAGTTTGCACCCCTTGGGCTTTGTTTTGTTGTTTATTATTTTTACAATTCCTTTTAAATAATTTTGATAATTGTTTAGTTTTAATATTTTCTTTTAAATAATTTGGATAACTTTTTAGTTTTAATATTTTCTTTTAAATAATTTTGATAATTGTTTAGTTTTAGTATTCCTTTTAAATAATTTTGATAATTTTTTAGTATTAATATTTTCTTTTAAATAATTTTGACAATTGTTTAGTTTTAATATTTTCTTTTAAATAATTTTGATAATTGTTTAGTTTTAATGTTTTCTTTTAAATAATTTTGATAATTGTTTATTTTTAATATTCCTTTTAAATAATTTTGATAATTATTTAGTATTAATATTTTCTTTTAAATAATTTTGACAATTATTTAGTTTTAATATTTTCTTGTAAATAATTTTGTTAATTGTTTAGACTTGTTTGAATTTTCTTCACATGATAAAGATAATAAAATCAAATATAAAAATTGTTAGATTTATTTTATTTGATTTTAGGAATTGAATCCCGATCATCCGATTACTCGAGATTTGCGATACACCTTTGCTTATTGAGATGTGAGTGTTATGCTAGCTTATTGTATAATATGCGGATATGCTCGAGATTTCGATTGTGATTTATTTTCACATCAATGACGCTTCGACGCTTATTCCGAGCATTTGATTTCTAACTCTTTTCCTTGATTAGTGAAGCTTTTGCAAAGATCGTTGGGTTTCTTTGTTTCGATATGCTTTGCTACAATTTAATATATGTTTCGTATTTTTTCTCATTTACCTCAGTTCAGCATTACCGTTTTTTAGAGATTATGAGAAGTAGGGTTTCTATCGCTTTTCTTGCCATGTCAAGCAAGAGTAGAGATGTATGATGTGGATTTCCGTTGCTGATCATGTCAGGAATCCCTCTGGTTTATTTAAAGACCTATTTAAGGCAATTCCGCATATGTGACTTATTTTCTACTTGTGTTTGTTTAAAACCCTACCTTTGAAGTAAGTATTTCACACATGTGTTTACATTTTTTCCTGCATTATATTACATATGATAAGTCCTCAAAAGGAGGTGAACGAAGAGGCTTAGCAATCGACCCTCGCACATTCTAGTTCGTGTCATCCTTAGCTCAGGTTGTACGTCGATGCTTCGGAGTCGTGCAGATCTTGTTATCGAGTCCGTCAAGTGGAGTAGGGTTTTACCATCAAACCCCCACGCTTTGTCAGGAGTTCGCATTGGAAGATGCTGAAACTCCGTGATCGTTTATATTGTATTATGTCGCCTACTTCGATCTTCTATATCTTGGATAAGTGTTCAATTACTTTGGATGTCACATTTTTCTTCTTCTATCCCCTCCCCGCTTTTTTCCTTGGTTAATATGACCACTTGGCTAAAGCATCCCTATTGTATTCTGTACTTACCTCAATCAACTATATCTTGGTTAGGCATTTACCTGAGATAGTGTGCGCTACTCGTGGCATGTGTGTGCTATTTTGAGCTTGCTTTCTTTTATCCTTGTACATACCATGCTCCCTTAGAATAGGAATTTGTATGCTCCCTTAGGGTCGCTCGATTAGAGTAGCTTGCGAGCTAGACATTAGGATTGTAATCCATGCATGTCAACATAGGGTAGAGATTCCACTTTTCATCCTCAACCTTAGGGCCATCATTGCATGATTACACTAGGGCTAGAGATTAGAATAGTCCCCATTGGTTGTTTTCTTTTCTTTGAATATTGGATCTTAAAAAGAAAACTTTCTTTTTCTTGGTAAATCATAAAACATCTTTGATGAAATTAAATCCTTCTTCAAGGTAAAAAAATACAAACCAATCTTAATCGTTTGTGCGCCTTTAGGCTTTATTTAAATCTTGTTAAGTTGACATTTTGTCATCTTTCCCATGATATTTTTCTATCTTTTAGTCGATGTTTCATCGTTGCATATGTTTGTTATCCAACTTTGATTTTCAATATCATTGTTAGGTGTGATGTTTTATCATCTAAGTTTTTATGTATTGTCATCCTTTCCATGATATTTTACTATCTTTTTGCCGATGCTTCATCATCTCTTATGTTTGTTATCCTACTTTGATTTTCTATATCGTTGTTAGGTGTGATGTTTTATCATCTTATCCGATATTTTACTATTATGCTGATGTTTTATCATCTTATCTGTTATTTTGCTATCATGCTAATGTGTTATCATCTTATCTGAGTTTGTGTTGCAATATGATATCTTGTCGTCCTTGTTTTGATGTTTTATCATCGTTTCTAATGTTTTGTCATTTTGTCCGATGTTTTGCCATCTTGGTTATCGCTTTTGTCTTTTTAAATTAAAAAACACAAACCAACCAAAATACGTGAGCCGAACTACGACTACTCTGATTTCTTAAAAGGGATATGTAGGCATTGGGGTAGGGTCCAAACGAGCACAACTTTTATTTTCCCTACATTATTTTCTCTTTTGGCATACATTCCCCTTTCGCCTCTTTCTTTTTTTAGCTCTTAAGCTTTAGACATAGATTTTATACACCCTTAGATTAGAACAACACGAGAGGATACCGTAGAGTACTACGGGCGTGTGGGGTGCTAATAGCTTCCCCTCACATAACATACTCCATTACCTGATCTCTATGGTCGCAAGGCCATGATTTTATCCCCTCAAGTTTTCTCAATGTTTACCTTTCCCTTTCGATGGGATAAAAGATGTTCGATGGCGACTTTATTGATTTTATATCAGTTAACTGTTTAGCCGATTGTTTCAGACAATATGCTTTGAAATTTTCCATTTGGTAATTTGATTTGGAAGTTATGATAAGTTGAAATTGGAAAAAACACAAGAATTTGTGGACTTAGAAAAATTTCTATGTTTTGAGTTCAAAAGTGACCTATAATCTCTTACCTTCATACATGGCCTTCCACTTAAAATTAGGTTTTGGTCAATGAAGATGGTATGGAATAGGCTTCTTAAAGAGAATTTTGAAACTTTAATCATTCATAAACTTTAAAAAATGAGAGAGGTATGACCTTGTGAAGTTGATGAAAATCCATGAAATGACCTATAATCTTTTGAGCTCTTAAGACATCTTCTATCTATTTTCAAGTTTTGCACATAAAATAAGAGGTGAAATTCGCATTTGTAAGATCATTGTTGAAAAAGAATTAGATCAAGGTCATAAATATTGACCAAGTTATGACTTCTTGAAGTTGAACAACACTAAATCTTCAAAATACAAGATGACCTATAATCTTCTTCAACTTTTGATGATCTTCTTTACACAATTGGTTCTTGTCATGTGAAGAAGAACCAATGGGGATGATGATAAGAATCCATATAAAAAATATACAATTAAAGATGTTTAAATTGAGAGATTTATGCACTTTTGATCAAAGAATCAAGGACTTGTCCAAATTAGGTCAAAACTTTTGAATCAATCTTGCATATTTGATCTTTCTTGGCAAAAATAGAGCATGAGGAATCATACTGGGTCTTGAAATTAGATTATCTTGAATTTAATTCAAAGATGAAGCTTGAATCTCAATAAAGATTATTGAAGAAGGCATGGAAAAAATTCATGAACCTATGAATCATCTTGTGTCATCACCTACTATATAAACATTCATAGGACAAATGTACACATATTTTGATGTTAGCTAAGATTTAATCAAGAATAAAACACACATGTACAGGTTACACAAATCAGGTGCTTGGTTATCCCTTTTTGGAAAAACCAAAGATAGGAGAGGGTAGAAGTCACAACCAAACCATAATGTGTGATCTTCATGTATTGATGACATGAGACGATAAGAGATATTAGGGGCAAAATTTGCGGTAAAACAATCCTCATTTATTTTTCTGTTATCTCTTGATGAACCTTGATTATGTTTTTGATGCCTTGACATTTATCATGCCTTGATTAATTTCTCATGTCACTTTGTTTGATTTTTGGATGATTGGTGCATTATTTTGATTGATTTTAGATCATTCGTTTACCATGTACTTGTTTCCTAGCCATGATGATTTATGAGTTTGTTTTGAGGAATTAATAGGTTGATCCTAATGCATGAAAAATGAATTCAAATTAGAGTTTTCTTATATGATCTTATGAAATCATGTGTTGATTATTGGATGATTTCTTTTGCATGCGTTAGAAGATTTCTTTGTGTGTCCTTTGATGCCTTGAGATTGTTGATAAGTATTGAGGTGTTCTTATGCTTTCTTGATTTATGTTTGAATGCATTTCTTTGGTATGCTTTTGCCTTTATGCTTGAAGCTTACGTGACTTGATTTTGACTTTTCTTGTTGATTTGTAACTTAATGATTTTGTGCTTGACTCTTAATTGGTGCTTGATGCTTGATGATGATAATTGAGTTTTATTTGGTTGTATGCTAGTTGTGTGTATACATGTTCCATTAGGATTCTTAATTAAACTTAATCTTGATTAAGATTTAATTAAGATAGACATTAGGGTTGATATCCAATCATGATAATCTTGGATTCTTTAGAAAGCTGAATAATCAAGATTGAAAATGTGCTTTGAAAGTTTACATTTGGTGATTTGAGTTGAAAGTTATTATCAATTGAAATTGGAAAAAACACACGAATTTGTGGACTTAGAAAAATTCCTAAGTTTTGAGTACAAAAGTGACCTATAATCTCCCGCCTTCATACATGGCTTTCGACTCAAAATTAGGTTTTGGTCAATGAAGTTGGTATTAAGTAGGCTTCTAAAAGAGAATTTTAAAACATGAATCATTCAAAAAATTTAAAAAATGAGAGAGGTATGACCTTGTAAAGTTGATGACCTATAATAAAACTCTAAAATAAAAAATTACCTATAATCTTCTTCAACTTTTAATGATATTATTTACATAATTGGTTCTTGTCATGTGAAGTAGTACTAATGGGGATGATGATAATAATCCATATCATAAAGAACCAAATCAAGTTGTTTAAAATTGAGAGAGTTATGCACTTATTATCAAAGAATCAAGGACTTGTCCAAATTATGTCAAAACTTTTGAATCAATATTACATATTTGATCTTGGAAAAAATAGAGCATGATGAATCACATTAGGTCTTGAAATGAGATTATGTTGAAGTTTATTCAAAGGTGAAGCTTGAATCTCAATAAAGCTTATTGAAGATGTAATGGAAATGAACTCGTGAACCTATGAATCATCTTATGTCATCACCTACAATGTAAACATTCATAGAACAAATGTACACATATTTTGATGTTAGATAAGATTTAATCAAGCATAAAATACACATGTACAAGATATACAAATCAAGGTGCTTCGTGATCCCTTTAGGGCAAAATCAGAGATAGGAGAGGGTAGATGTCACAACCAAACCCTAATGTGTGATCTTAATGAATTGATGACATGAGATGATAAGAGATCTTAGGGTCAAAATTGGGGAATAACAGTCCTAATTTTTTTGTGTTATCTCTTGATGAACCTTGATGATGTTTTAGATGGCATGCCATTGATCATGCCTTGATTAATTTCTCATGTCACTTTGTTTGATTGTTGGATGATTGGTGCATTGTTTTGATTTATTTTTTAGATAATTCATTTTCCATGTACTTGTTGCCTTGCCATGATGCTTGATGAGTTTGTTTGGAGAATTTGATATGTTGATCCTAATACATGAGATATGTATTCAAATTAGACTTTGCTTATATTCTCTTATGAAATCATGTGTTGATTATTGGATGATTCCTTTTTCATGCCTTAAATGATTTCTTTATGTGTCCTTTGTGTTGTACCCCAATTTTTTCCCCTAAGATTCCTCTATCATATCATATCAACTCATTCATAACAAGATCACACACTAGGGTTTGACTCTTCTCCTTATCTTTAGCTTTTCCCATGGGGAATCACCAAGCACCTTGATTTGTATCTTGTTGTCATATATGTTTTGATTAAATTTAAACTAATAAATATAATATATGTTTGTCCTAATTTTTGATATCATAGGTGAAAGCATAACACATTCTAGCAAGTTGATCGATAAGTTCATGAGTTTATTTCCATGCCTTCTTCAACAAAGCTTCATTAATATTCAAGCTTCAATATTGAATATATTTTTAGGTAACATCATTACAAAGTCTATTATGATTCATCATGTCTCAAGTTGTCAAAAATAGTTCAAAGGTACAAGGGTTGATTGAAGAAGTTTGAACTAATTGGACAAGTTCTTGATTCATTGATCACAAGTGCATATTTCCCTCAATTCTCAATATTTGGAAGTGGTTATGGTTGTTATGGTTCATCATTATAAACCTCAACAAACTCTATTTATATGACAAAATTATTTGTGCAATAAAGTGGATCAACATTGTAAAAGGATTTATAAGGTATCTTGTTGCTCTAAGAGCTAGGGTTTTGAACTTTAAAGGGGTATATATTGCTCATCTTTTGTTATTTTTGAGTGTTTCCAAAGACATACTTCTCTTCAAAGGTTTATCAAGAAATCACTTCAAAAGTTTCAAGGAAATTTTGTGTGGAAGGTACCTAATGATGAAGAAAATTACAAGTCCTCTAGATGAATCATCAAATTCCCTTATGTGACTTCGCAAGATTATAACTTGGTCAATTTTTATCTCCTTGATCCCATTATTTTTCCAAAATGATCTTAAAGATATGGACATCAAGCCTTCTTTTAAGTTCAAAGTGTGAAAATGAATGTAAGATTCCCTAAGGATGCAAAAGATTATAGGCCATTTCATGAATTTTTGCCAACTTCAACAAGTCATAACTCTCTCAATTTTTAGAGTTTTTAAATGGTTCAAGTCTTAAAATTCCATTCAAGAGATATATTTCATGCAATATTTTTTGGTCAAGAGAAAATTTCAAGTGGAAGGCCATGTTTGGATGCAAGACATTGTAAGTCATTTTTGATGAAAAAACTTAGAAATTTTCTAAGTATAGAAAGTCAATATCTTTTTCTCAACTTTGACTCATTACAATTTTCAGCTCAAGCATCCATTTAATGCCATTATTTGAACATTGTAAAGCTTGTAATCTCATCTTTCTTGAGATGAGAATGACATTGATTTGAATTTGGTAACTTGAAACTGAAGTTTCTTCATAAGTCAGAATTTGAAATTCATGTTTTGGCTTCTAAACATAAAATTAGCACGCGTTTTTGGTGTAAAAATGTTTAACCAACTTTCCAAAGTGGATTAGAGCCTTAAAACACAAGGATTGGATGAGTTTTGATGCAAAACAAGTCACACCTTACTCGTGTATCAGGTCCACGCAATTTCCCTCCAAACTTCATCATTTCACACGCTTGAACATTCAATCAGCTTCCCTATAAATAGAGGGTCATACCTCATTCATTTTCTCAAGCTTAGAGAGCCAGGATCACCCTGGCAAACTCCCTCTTGAACCAAATTTTCTACAACTTTGAATTTGCTCTTACAGCCTTTCTCAATCACTTTTATTTGTCAATCAATCTTCCTTGAAGCTCACTGAAGCTAACAGAAGAATAATTAAGCTCTAAAACTCCCAAAGTCGTTCTAGCCAAGTCAAGTTTCAGAGCTCTGCAACTTAACTTCAATAGGTAGATTCCTTCACCAATTCTCTCGAACTTTGATACTATTATAAAGCTCTCAGCATCCTGATTCTAGTCGCAACAATTGTTTTCAACTAGAAGTACATTTTGACCATGAAATTTCAAATCACTTTTCAAAACTTCTCTACCAAAACGACTGAGCTACAACTTATATAAATCTTTCGCGAAGGTACCATTGGAATCGTCTTGAAGAGACGAAG
Organism: Vicia faba; assembly: GCA_948472305.1. Classification (NCBI taxonomy): domain Eukaryota; kingdom Viridiplantae; phylum Streptophyta; class Magnoliopsida; order Fabales; family Fabaceae; genus Vicia; species Vicia faba. Next base: position 836,863,538 of record OX451740.1, read on the forward strand.
CGAATGGTAACGGCCCCGTATTCTAATTTTACAGTTTCTGAAACCTGCAGATTTCGTTGGCTCGAGGTTGAAGATGACCAACGTATCATCTATCAACCAATGAAAGTGTGCCACACTTATTTTTCAAAAATCTGATTTACTTAATGATCTTGTGTTTATTCCACTAAAGACCATGACAGGCACTGCACGTCTGGTCCATTGAATTTGCTTACTAACGCGTTTTGACTCTCATCCATTGGTCCACGTTTTTTTGACTTTATTTTTTATTTCTGATTTTTATATTTAAATTGTTTTAAACTTCAAAAACTCATAGAAAATTCATTTCCGATTCAAAAATTATGAAAAAATTCACAAAAATATTTTCAAATATTCTCTTTCTGAATATTAATTTTTCATAATTTTATTTTTGGATTTGATATTTTTTATAATTTTTCTTTGTTTTGGTTTGTTTTCAATTACTTCAAAAATACTTTTGAACATTTTTAAATTCTGAAAAAATTCATCAACATCATTTACATTATTTCTGACCTTCTGAACATTTTTTTTTAGAATTTTATTTTGACTTCTACTATTTTTGATATTTTTTAATTTATTTAAGAAATTTTAATTAGTTTAAAAATAGTTTCTGACTTTAAAAAATTACCAAAAATTTTATATATAAATTTGAGTATATTTCTGAATTTTCTAAGGCCTCATTTTATTTTTCTTGGTTGATTTGAATATAATTTCCATTTTCCCCTCTTATTTTCATTTAAAAAAAAACCTTTTTCTTTATTTTAAATACAATTTTATTTTTTGTATATATTCTGGCTGATGTTGGACTATGAAATTTTGATCATGAGCTTTATTAAAATCATTGGATCCATGGTGTTGAGTCAAACTCCATAAAAATCGATGAATAATGTTAATAATAGTTTGATTATTTTTTTTGGTTCAAATGTGGTTTAATTCTTCTCCCATTCCTCTTAATCTTGTCCCCCTTCTTATTGTGTCATATGTTGTTAGAGGATGATGTATATATCATCTCTCCAAGCATAGGACACATAAATTGCTATTGACATACCTCAAAATAGGTGCGACTTCTATATAAGTCCACTTTACAATTGCTTAACATAGCGCTACATTTTGTCCTGATTCGAGAAATGATCATTTGTGGCCCAAACCCATGTTTGTAAGCCCAAGTATGTTGATTTGAATCCTTTGATCCAATAACTTTGAGATTCATTGTTAGGAGGCTTTGGTCTTATCAATCCTCTAATGAATCATCATAAACTTTGGTCAAAGTGAATCACTTAAACATCATTGATCATTTATTGTTGCCTTGAGAATTTTGAATGGATGATATACTTGACAAAAAGCAAATGAAACTTGTTGTTGAGAGGCTTTGATTTTATCAATTTTCTAATGAGTTTCAAATGCAAATTTCAAGATGGTCATTCAACTAACCTCTAATTTCTAACAATTGACTTTATTTTATGCTTTCTATTTTATGCTTTTACTTTAAGCACATTTATTTTAGCATTTACATTTTGTGTTATTTTCATCTTTGCTCATTTGAGTATTTTTCTTTTATGTCATTTTTATTTTACTCATTTGAGATTTTTTATTTATTTATTTTTTGAAGGTCTTTAATAATCAACTAGAACCCTAAAAAAATTTAATGTTACTTGGACTAGTTGGTTACTATCCTTGGCATTATGGAGATGATGGACTTCTTGGACTTAGGAGTAGAGACCTTAACCTACCTTGAGACCTTGTGACCTCAACTATTATTTTGTCTGGAGTTCTTGGGGTTTACCTCAAGACATTGGGTTGTTTGTTTGTTTTGTGTGCAGGTTATTGTGATTACATGCTATGTCCGTAATCTGGAATTCATCTGTATATAACTGTTAGTCTGCCAAATTTTTGTGAAGACTTAATGCAATTGAAGCTTGGTTTCTTAATAGGTTTAGTATATTTGCTTACTCAGTTTCAATATAAAGGATGGGAATTCTACATTGACTCATTATGTCAAGTGTTGGCTTCTTGTTGGATAGGCGGTTCTTTTCCCCTAGCTTTTACTTTATGCCTTAGGATAATCCCTTCATCTCCTCCCATATTCTTCAATTTCAAAAATCTTCTCCATCCTTTGGAAAACTCTTCTTGTTTTTGAACTTGAACCGCTTTCCTAATAAACTTGGACTTATGTACATGTATTTTCAAAATATTTTCTTAATCAAACTTTAATCAACTTAATAATACCTTGACATTTTTGTGAGAAGACTAAAAGTCAATCAATCTCATTCAAACCATTTTATCACTTTGGCTTTTTTACTTTAACATTTTCTCAAAATATTAGACTCTTTTCAATCCATATAGTGATGCAAAATACTATACTTCTATGATATATAGTGAAGTGAGATATTTTCCACCTGGGTGTGGAGCAAAGCTTTGTTGATTTTTAAAATCCAAGCCATATCCTCCACTTTGAGATGAAGCAAATTCTCCTTTCACATAATTGTGGGTAGTAAGTATGTTTTCCACTCGGATAAGACAATGATGTCTTGTCTCTTAAAACTATACCAACACGCTTGTGTTTTAAAAAATTTAAAGGTGCACTACGTGTATCCTGATCCCCTATTGCATGGAAGGTGGTACGTAGGCACTAAAGGTTCGCAACCACGGCGGGTGCAAAAATTGTAAAAAAATATTTCTTTTCTCATCCCCACAATTTATTTTTTATTCAACTCTTATAGCCAAAATAAACAAATTTTCAAAGAGGTTCCTGCGGAGTATCGTAGATGTTTAAGGTGCCAATACCTTCCCTTTGTATAACCTACATCTAAACATATATTTTATCCCCCTCTTTTTGGGTTATTCGCTCTTTTCCCATTCCTTTGGAAACAATAAAGCGCGGTGGCGATTTTTATTTGATCTGTGTGAGTCAAGTCAATCCAATGGCTTAGTCTCAACATTTCTACTGCTACAAAAAATGGAGACTTCACCGGGTAAAGATTGACCTCCTGCTGGTCCATCCCTAAGTGGGTTAAGCCTATCTTTGTTTATATTTGTGTATGTGCTATTATTTTTTGTATAATATGCGTTTTATATATGTTTGTCTAGATTTTCCAAGTTCTAAGGGTCCTTGGTGATTTCTCATAAGTCCTATACCCAGAATTGGGAAAACTTAAGATAGGACGGGCGGTATAGTCATGTTAACTTTGAGGGAGTAATCCCAAAAAAGGAGGCATGAGATCCCCTACTCAGTGGAGGCCCCTTTGACTGTAGTGTCATTTACCGAGTAATCGGGAAGACATGTTGCTTTCGATCTGGGAGCTTGCTGAAACTGAGGATCGTAAAACCTTTAACCCATCTTGGCCTTTTAGGTGTAGTGCAGAAGTTATGATGGAGTAATTCGGAAATTGTTGGCACGCGGTACTACGCTTGGACGAGTTTTTCTTGAAAATATTACTAATTACCGAGTCAATTGGGACGTTGGTAATATCCGAAGCAAAGATGTAGACTATGGGAACCTCTAGAACCTTGTAAGGTAGGTGATAAACTTTTAGATCATACCTTATGGGTAGTACCTTCAACCTCATGCTCATGACATTGAACCTATGAACCCTATGTTTGTGATTTTTTGTGTGATTGTTGCATCATGCATTCATGCACCCATGAGCATCTTCTAAAGACTTTCTATTTCAAGGGACTTAAAAGTTGACTCTTTGTGAATATCTCAGGTACTTTTGACCATGGATTGGAAAAAGAAAGACTCGAAAGTACAGTTTCAAAGATCCCAAGATAGATAAGCTGATGAGTCTGATGCCCGAGATCGAGAGTTCTACAGATTTTCGGAGGAAGTATGGGTCCATCATTTCTCTTATGAAGCTCAGGAATAAGTAGGGTGTTCTCTTAACTTTGGTCCAGTTCTATGATCCGATGTATTGATGCTTTACTTTCCCTGATTATCAATTGATTCCTACATTAGAGGAGTATTCTTATCTGCTGAGTTTACTTATTACCGATCGTGTTCCTTTTACTAGTTTGAAGGGGGAGGAAAAATCCCATGAGGTTGTTGATTTGATCCATTTGGGGAAGTCTGAGGTTGAAGCCCACATGATTACCAAAGGAGGGATTAGAGGATTACCAACTCAGTTCTTATTGGAGAAAGCTCTCTATTTTGCCAGAATGAAGAGTATGATTGCTTTTGATGCCATCTTTGCTCTACTTGCTTATGGGTTGTTCTTATTTCCCAATGTCGACAAATTTATGGATATAAATACCATCAGAATCTTCATGATTGGGAACCCAGTCCCAACATTTTTGGGTGATGCTTATTACTATATTCATCTTCGAGATTCTTATCATGGAGGGATGATAATATGTTGCACACCTTTGTTGTATCAGTGGTTTATTTCTCACTTGCCTCGATCTGATGCTTTCTGGGATGTCTGGAAGGAACCTCGTTGGGCTCCAAAGATTAAGGGTCTCACTCATTCAGATATTTTTTGGTATCATCGGGCATACCATGATGTAAAGATTGTCAATAGTTGTGGTAGTTTCCCCAATGTACCTCTTCTTAATATAAAGGGAGGAATTAACTACAACCCTATTCTTGCATGATGACAACTTAGATATCCGATGAGGAATAAGCCAAATAGTATTCATCTTAGTGGTTTCTTCCTTAAAGGGGGAGACTTTCATAAGGAAGCTAAAGAGGAGATTGTGAAGGCTTGGCGTCATATTCACAGGAAGAGTAGGAAGTACTTGGGACCTAGAGGGGTTGTTTCTTTGGAGCCTTATCTTCAGTGGGTACAAGCAAGAGCCATCCACTTGAAGATTCCATATTCTCGTGAAGCACATATGCCTGATATGTTTGTGAAGACCACTCCTCCACTATTGGATGATGTGGAAGAGCTCTAGCATGCCTTAGTCAGGATGCAGCAAGAAAAGGAAGCTTGGAAGAATAAGTGTCATACTTTAGAGGTGTCTTACCGAGCAGACCTAAAGGAGAAATATGACCTGGTCAAGATTCTTCAGAGTCATGCTATAGAGGCAATGGAAAGGCAAGAAGATTTAATTTCCTCTAAGCCTCAGTCGGGCCTTATTTGCTCACCTCCTGACTCTGATGATTGGAAAGAGGTCGCCAACAGATATATGGAAGAGAACCAGAGGTTGAAGACTCAGATTGCAAGACTCACAGGAAAGCGTCAGCGTGAAGAGTGATATCCATCAACTTTTCTTTTATAGGGTTTTTAGGCTTTATCTTCATCTTGTACTTAGGATTATTGAAACTTGTACTAAAAGGTTGTAATTTGTTTTGAAGTTATTATAATGGTATTTTCAGTATTTCAAATGTGTTAGTACTTTGATATTTGCAAAATTGTCTATAAATCTTTGAGTTACTTGAAATATTAATAATAAAATAAATCATGTGCATTGCATATCATGCATCATATTGTACATACTTCTTTCATTTTTGTGCATATTCAGGTGTCTTACTGAGCTTCTTTACTTCATATAATAAGCTGTCTCATCAATACAATACTCAGGCCAATTTCGAAGGAAGATGGATTATCTATAACAAGAGAATCACAAGCTGCGCGAAGAAGTTTCAGCTCCGAAGGCCGGTATGGCCAATCTAACTGCTCTGATGGAATCTTTGGTGGCTGCTCAGAATCAACCACCACTTGCTCAACCTCAACAGAAAATAGTTACTACTGAAGCTCTGATTATTCCTGTTTCTGCTACTCCAGCTATTGTTGTTCAGAATCGTTTGCCTCAAAGTTATCCCTTGGGAATTCCAAAGAACTTTATGCTGGAAGGTTTTAATCAGGATGCTCAATTTTCTCCACTTGCTCATGCTACTGCTGCTCCTGCACCTCTTGTGGTGCATATTACCCCTGTTGCTAGAAATGAGATTCACTATGCTGCACCTCCCACGGCGAATGTTGTACCATTTGCTAATGATAAAGTGTATCGCCTTATTCCTGCACCAAGTGAAAGCTTGGATTTCTATGATCGGATGGATGATTTTCAGGTACGGTTTGATAAGATACAGAAAGAGTTGAAGTCATTCAGAGAAAAATAACTGTTTGGGCAAAATGTGAATGATATGTGTTTGGTTCCAAATGTGAAAATACCTGCAAAGTTCAAAGTACCAGAGTACGAAAAGTACAAGGGGAACACTTTCCCTCGTGCTCAAATAGTGATGTATGTGAGGAGAATGTCTACTCATACTATTGATCAACACTTGTTAATTCATTTCTTTCAAGACAGTTTGACTGGTGTAACATTGAAATAATACATGAGCCTGGACAGTGCCAATATTCATTCTTTCAATGACTTGGGTGAAGCATTTATTGGACAATACAAATACAATATGGACATGGTGTCTGGCCGTGATCAACTCAGGGCCATGGTCCAGAAGGACAAGGAGTCATTTAAGGAATATGTACAGAGATGGCGTGAAGCATCCTCCCAAGTGATTCCTCTGATGGAAGAAAAAGAGATGACAAATATTTTTATAAAGACCCTTGTTGTACCCCAATTTTCCCCCCTAAGATCCCTTCATCATACCATGTTGATTCAATCACAACAAGATCACATTAGGGCTTTTGGTCCTCCTCCCTAGCTTTAGCTTTGATCTTTGAGAGATCATCAAGCACCTTGAATTGTTTTTCTTTTGTGATTATGCATGTTTTGTTTTGACTTTCTTTCTAGTTAACAAAATACAATTTAGGTTTGTCTTACTTGTTAATAATGTAGTTAAAGGCAATGTGGCTTAGCAAGTTATTTCATAGGTGCATGCGTTTATTTCCATGCCATAGTCATTAAAGCTTGAGAAATTCAAACCTCACCATTGAAGTTATTTTTTAAGAAATGGAATGGAAAGGTTCATTTTGGTTCACCACATTTCAAAGTTATCAAGATTGATTCAAAAGTACAAGGGGTTGATTGAAGAAGTTGTCATGGTTGGACAAGGCCTTGTTCCCATTGGTCACAAGTGCACATTTCTCTCAATTCTCAAGATATGGGAGTGGTTTTGGTTGCTATGAGTTCTCACTATCATCCTCAACAACTTCTATCTACAAAGAAAAAGTGTTGGTACAATAAGTTTGTTCAAAATTGTCAAAGTTCCTCAAAGCATTTTCTTGATCTAGGAGCTAGGGTTTTCAACTTCAAAGAAGTATATCTTTCTCATATTTTGGTATTTTTGAATGATTCCAAAGAAATCCTTCTCTTCAAAGTGTTATCAACAAATCACTTCAAAATTTTCAAGGAGTTTTCATGTGGAAGAAACTTAATGTTGAAGAAAGATTACAACTCATCTAGATGAACCCCCAATTTCTCATGTGTGACTTTAAATGATCATAACTTGGTCAATGTTTGTCACCTTGAGCCCACTCTTTTTAAAAATTGATCTTGAGGATGTGAACTTTATGACTTCTTTTATGTGTAAAGTGATAAAATGGATGGAAGATTCCCTAAGGATACAAAATATTATAGGTCATTTCATGATTTTTTGCCAACTTCAACAATTCATAACTCTCTCAATTGTTGGATATTTTGAATGTTTAAAGTCTCAAAATGTCATTTAAGAGGTCTATTTCATGCCATATCTTTTGGTCAAGAGAAAATTCCAAGTGGAAGGCCATGTTTGGATGTAAAACATTATAGGTCACTTTTGAAGAAAAATTTGAAATATTTCTAAGTATGGAAAGTTAACTCTTTTTCCCCAACTTTGACTCATTGCAACATTCAGCTCAAACATCCATTTCATTCCATTCTTTTTTCCATTTCAAAGCTTGTAATATCATCTTTCTAAAGCATCAAGAATCATTCCTTAAGACCCCCTGAGCTGAGAATGCCATTGGATTGAACTTGGTAACTTGTAACTAGAGTTTCTTCATAAGTCAGAATTTGAAATTCATGTTATGGCTTCTAAACACCAAATTAGAATGCGTTTATGATCTAAACATGTTAACCAAGTTTCCAAAGTGGATTAGAACCTTAAAACACAAGGATTGGATGAGTTTTGATACAAAATAGATCACACCTTGCTCGTGTATCAGGTTCACACGATTTCCCTCCAAACTTCATCATTTCACACGCTTGAACATTCCATTTGATTCCCTATAAATAGAGGGTAATTCCTAATTCATTTCCTCAAGCTTTGAGAGTCAAATACACTCTTTCCAAACCTCACACGGACTTCAAATTTTTTAAATTATTTTTTTAGATTCAAGCCTTTTATTCCAAATCTTTTTTCACATTCATCATCCTTCAGCATCATACAAACTCTCCAGCACTTAAACTAAGAAAAACGAGCCATAATTCAAGCTACAGAAGTCCAGTTTCAGAGCTTTTTTCTTGAACTTCGAAAAGGTAGAATTGTCCACCATTTGGATCAAAATAAAGCACAAACTTATTATACTCTTTCTCCTAATTCTTGTGCGTCTTACAATTTTTAAATCCATTGAGAATTGAGAGAGAAATCTCAAATTGAAGGTGCTCTTTATTTTCTGGGTTTTTGATTCATATCTCTTTGCATACCTTATAAAAATTTGGCGCGATGGTAGTATTAGGATCGTCTTGAAGAGAAGAATCCAATGATACTAGTCCAGGATCCTAATTTTTCCATTTGAAGGATCTCACAAAATCTCCATTGCAGGGTGTATGGAGATTGAAGATGATGATATGTCTCGTCTCAGCCAATGATAGTGTGCCAAACGTTTTAATTTCATTGGTTGCCTTTTTTCTGATCCTATGCATATCTCACTAAGGTCCATATCAAGCACAGCGCATCTGATCCATTGGATCAGCTTACTAACGCGTTTTGACTATGATCTGATGGCCCATATCTTTTTGGTTTTATTTTATTTTCTGATTTTATATTTTAATTGATTTAATTTTATTCATAACTCTTTTATTTTTTATCCAAAAATTATGAAAACATTCACAAAAATAATTTGAATTATTTCTGATCTCATGACGATTTTTTCACATTTTTATATTGAAATTTGATATTTTTTATATTTTTTGCATTATTTGCTTTCTTTTAATTACTTTAAAAATATTTTATGACATTTTTTAATTCTAAAAAAATTCACAAATACCATTTTACATATTTCTTACTTTTTAAAATTTTTTACGTGATTTTATATTAATGTTTTACTATTTTTGATCTATTTTCTATTTGTTTGAGCAATTTTAATTAGTTTAAAAATAGTTTCTGACTTTAAAAAATTACAAAAAAAATTTATAAAAATATTTGAGTCCTTTTCTGATTTTTCTATGGTCTTACATTTTATTTCTTGATTAATTTGAATATAGTTGATATTTTTCTCTTTTATTTGTATTTTAAAACATTTTAAAAAACATTTTAAATATGTAAGTATTATTATTTTGTGATTATTTTCTGGCTAATCTTGGGTTGACTTTTTGATAATGAACTTTGTTAACATCATTGGATCCATGGTGTTGAGATTAACTCCATAAAAATGGCTGAATAATTTAAATAATAGTTTGATTAAAATTTAATTCAAATGTGGTTTGTATATTTTCCCCCACCCTTCTTTATCTCATCCCTTTCTCATTGCACTAAGTGTTATTTGAGCATGATATCTATATCATGTCTCAAAACTAATGATGCATAGATTGCTATTGACCGTCCTCAAAATAGGTGCGATTTCTATATAAGTCCACTTACGATTGCTTAACATAGCGCTAAATTTTGTCCCGATTCGAATAAATGATCATTCATGGCCCAAACCTATGTTTTCAAGCCCAAGTATGTTAATTTGATCTCTTTGATCCAATAACCTTGATATTCATTGTGTGGAGGCTTTGGTTCTACCAATCCTCTAATGGATCTACATCACTTTTGGTCAACGCGGATCACTTAAACATCATTGATCATTAAATGGTACTTGTGAGAATTTCCAAATGGATGATATACTTGACAAAAAGAAAATGAAACTTGTTGTATGGAGGCTTTGGTTCTACCAATCCTCTAATGGGTTCCAAATGCAAGTTTCAAGATGGTCATCCAACTAACCACTAATTACTAATAATTGACTTTATCTTTTGTTTTTACTATATGCCCTTTTATTTTATGCACCATTTACTTTTAGCATTTACATTTCATGCTATTTTCATCTTTGCTCATTTGAGCATTTACATTCTTGTCATTTTTATTTTTTACTCACTTGAGCTTGTCTTTCCTTTTTGAAGATGCCTAATAATCAACATAAACCATAAATTAAAACTTTAATGATACTTGGACTATTTGGTTACTATCCTTGTATGGAGTATTGTACTTCTTGGACTTAGGATTAGAAACCTTGGCCTATGTTGAAGACCTTGTGATCTTAATTGATATTTTTTCTGGAGTTCTTGAGGTTTACATCAAGACATTGAATTGTTTGTTTGTTTTGTGTTCAGGTTATTGTAATTACATATTTTTTTTGTAATCTGGAATTCACCTGTATACAGCCGTTACTCTGCCCAATTTTTGTGAAGACTTAATACATTTGAAGTTTGGTTCTCTCAAGAGGTCTAGTATCTCTGCTTGCTTGGTTTCAATCCAAGGAATGGGGATTCTATCTTGACTCATAATGTCAAGTATTGGCTTCTTGTTTGTTAGATAGTTCTTATCCCTAGCTTTTACCTTATGCTTTAGGATAGTCCCTTCTTCTCTTCCCATCTTCTTTAATTTCAAAAATCTTCATCCTCCTTTTGAAAACTCTTTTTGTTTAGAAACTTGAACCACTTTCATAATAAACTTGGACTTAGGTCCATGCATTTTCAAAACCTTTTCATAAATAAACTTTAATAAACTTAATAATACTTTGACATTTTTTGTGAGAAGACTAAAAGTCAATCAATCTCATTTCAAACCATTTTGCCCCTTTGGCTTTTATCTTTAAACTTTTCTCAAAAGATTGGTCTCTTGTCAATCCTTATAGTGATGCGAACAACTATACTTCTACAATATGTAGTGAAGAGAGATATTTTCCACTTAGGTGTTGAGTGAGGCATTGTTGATTTTAAAATCCAAGCCATATCCTCCACTTTGATATGATCCAAATTCTCCTTTCTCATGATTGTGAGTAGTAAGTATGTTTTCCACACGGACAATGATGATGATGTCTTATCTCATAAAATTAACCAACACACTTGTGTTTTAAATTTTTTTAAAGGTGAACTACGAGTACCCTGATCCTCTATTGCATGAAAGGTGGTACGTAGGCACTAAAGGCTCGCAACCGCGGCGGGTGCAAAAATCATAAAAAATATTTCTTTTCTAACCTCCACCATCTATTTTTTATACAACATTTTAAAGCCAAAATATACAGATTTTTTCAAAGAGGTTCCTGCGGAGTACCGTAGATGTTTAGGGTGCTAATACCTTCCCTTTGCATAACCAACCTCCTTACCTAGTATCTTTCCCCCTCTTTCGGGTTATTCTCTCTTTTCCCATTCCTTTGGAAACAATAAAGCACAGTGGCGATTTTTATTTTGATTTGTATAAGTCTAGTCAATCCAATGGCTTAGTCTTAAACATTTCTACCGCTACAGGAAAAAATGGCGACTTCACTGGGGAGAGATTGACCTCTTGCTGGTCCATCCCTAAGTGGGTTGAGCCTATCTTTGTTTATATCAGTATATGTGCTATTGTTGTTTATGTGTTATATGTTGTATATATGTTTTCCAGGTTTTTTCGGTTTTCAGGGTGCTTAGCGATTACTCATGAGTCCTATACCCGGACTTGGGCAAACTTTAAGATAGTATGGGCGGTATAGTCATGTTAACTTTGAGAGAATAATCCCAAAAAAAGGAGGCATGAGATTCCCCACTCAGTGGAGGACCCTTTGACTGTAGTGTCGTTTACTGAGTAATCAAGAAGACATACTGCTTTCGACTTGGGAGCCTGCTAAAGCTGAGGACCGTAGAATACCTAACCCATCTTGGCCTTTTAGGTGTAGTGCAGAAGTTGTGACAGAGTAATCCGGAAATAGTTGTCACACGATACTATGCTCATACGAGTTTTTCTTGAGAATACTACTAATTACCGAGTTTATCGGGAAGTTGGTAATATCCGAAGGAAGGATGTAGACTCTGGGAACCTCTAGAACCTTGTTCGGCAGGTGATAACTTTTAAACCATACATTATGGGTAGTACCTTCGACCTCATGCTCGTGACGTTGAACCTATGAACCTTATGTTTGCGATCTTGTGTGTGATTGTTGCATCATGCATCCATGCACTCATAAGCATATTTTGAAGAAATCTTATTTAAAGTGACTTTAAAGTTGACCATTTGTGAATATCTCAGGTACCTTTTGACAATGGATTATGGAAAAAGAAAGACCAAAAAATACAATTTCAAAGATCCCATGATAGATGAGTTGATTAGTCTAATTCCTGAGATAGAGTGTTCGGCAGATTTTTGGAAGAAGTATGGATCCATCATTCCTCTCATGAAGCTTAGGATGAAGGAGGGTATTCTCTCGACCTTGGTCCAGTACTATGATCCGATGTATCATTGCTTTACTTTCCATAATTATCAGTTGATGCCTACACTAGAGGAGTATTCTTATCTGTTGGATTTACCAGTTATCGGTCGTGTTCCTTTTACTGGTTTGGAGGGTGAGCCAAAACCACATGAGATTGCTGCTTTGATCCATCTGGGGAAGTCTAAGGTTGAAGCCCATATGACTACTAAAGGAGGGATTAGAGGATTACCAACTCAGTTTTTATTGGAGAAAGCTCGTTACTTTGCCAGGATGAAGAGTACAATCGCTTTTGAGGCCATCTTTGCTCTACTTACTTACGGGTTGTTTTTATTTCCTAATATGGACAAGTTTTTTGACATTAATGCTATCAGGATCTTCATGATTTGAAACCCAGTTCCTACATTGTTGGGTGATGCTTATTACTCTATTCATCTTCGGAATTCTTATCATGGGGGGTGATTATCTGTTGCACGCCTCTATTGTACCTGTGGTTTATTTCTCATATGCCTTAGTCTGATGCTTTCTGGAATGTCAAGAAGTAACCCCGTTGGGCTCCTAAGGTCATGGCACTTACTCATTCAGATATTGATTGGTATCATCGGGCTTATCAGGATGTAGAGATTATCGACAGTTATGGTAGTTTCCCCAATGTACCTCTTCTCTGTATAAATGGAGGAATTAACTATAACTCTGTTCTTGCACGACGACAGCTTGGTTATTCGATGAGGGATAAACCAAATAGTATTCATTTGAGTAGTTTCTTTCTGAAGGAGGGAGAAGACCATAAGGAAGATAGGGAGTAGATTGTGAAGGCCTGGCGTCACATTCATAGGAAGAGTAGGAAAGACTTGGGACCTAGAGGGGTTGTTTCTTTGGAGCCATATCTTCAGTGGGTCCAAATGAGAGTTATTCAGTTGAAGATGTTATATTCCCTGGAAGCACCTATGCCTGATTTATTTGTGAAGACCACTCCTCCCTTATTATATGATATAGAAGAACTGCATCTTGCTTTGGTCAGGATGCAGCAGTAAAAGGATGCTTGGAAGAATAAGTGCCAAACTTTAGAGATTTCCTATAGAGCAGACTTGAAGGAGAAAGACGACTTGATTGAGATTCTCGAGAGTCGGGCTATAGAGACCATGGAGAGGCAAGGGGATTTATTTTCTCCTAAGCCTTAGTCAGATTCTAGTTGCTCACTTCCTGATTCATTGGATTGGAAGGAGGTTGCCACCAGATATGCGGAAGAAAACCAGAGGTTGAAGGCTCAGATTGCCAGGCTTACAGGGAAGCGCCAGCGTATAGAGTAATCTCCACCATCTTTACTTCTTAGGGTTTTAGACTTTATTTTCATCTTGTACTTGGGATTATTGAAACATGTAATCCATTTTGAAGTTATTATAATAAAAAATTTCAGTATTTCAAATGTTTTATTACTTTGGTATTTGCAATGTGTCTATAAATCTTTAAGTCCCTTGAAATATTTATAAAATAAATCATGTGCATTGCACATCATGCATCATATTGCACATATTTCTTGCATTTATTTTCATATTCAGGTGTATTACCAAGCTTCTTTACTTTGTTCAACAAGTTGTCTCACCACTACGACACTCGAGCTAATTTCAGAAGGAAGATGGATAACTTAGAACAAGAGAATTGCGAGCTGCACGAGGGAGTTTCTGCTTTGAAATCCGGAACGGCTAATCTTACTGCTCTGATGGAATCTCTGGTGGCTGCTCAGAATCAGCCACTGAGTGTTCAACCTCAACAAGCAAGGGTTACTACTAAAGCTTCGACTATTCTGGTGTATGCTACTCCAGTTGTTATTCAGAATCTCATGCCTCAAGGTTATCCATGGGGAATGCCAGAGAATTTTGCGCCTTAAGGATTCAATCTTGGTCCTCAAGATTCTCTAGTTGTTCAGAATACTATTACTCTTGCACCTCCTGTGGTGCATGTTGCTCCTGCTGGACCTCCTTCGGTGAATATGGTTCCAGTTTCTAATGATGATATGTGTCGTCCTTTTCTTCCACCAAGTGAAGACTTGGGTCTCTATGATAGAATAGATGATTTTTAAGAACAATTTGACAAGATGCAGAGGGAGATGAAGGCCCTCAGGGGAAAGGAATTGTTCGGGCAAAATGTGAATGATTTGTGGTTGGTCCCGAATGTTAAGATACCTGCGAAGTTTAAGGTCCTGCAATTCGAGAAGTACAAGGGAAACACTTGTCCTCGTGCTCATCTTGTGATATATGTAAGAAGGATGTCTACCCGTACTGATGATTAGCGTCTTCCGATTCACTTTTTTTAGGGTAGTTTGACTGGTGCTGCGCTGAAGTGGTATATGAGTTTGGACAACGTCAATATCCATACTTTCAATGACTTGGGAGAATCATTTATCAGACAATACAAATACAACATGGACATGGCGCTTGACTATGATCAACTCAGGGCCATGGTCCAGAAGGATAGGGAATCATTCAAAGAATATGCACAGAGATGGCGTGAGGTAGCCGCCCAAGTGATTCCTCCCATGGAAGAGAAGAAGATGACTAAGATTTTTTTGAAGACTCTGGGTGCTTTCTACTATGAGAGGATGGTAGCGAGTGCGCCATGTGACTTTATTGAAATGGTAGGCATTTGTATCCGTTTAAAAGAGGCTGTAAGAGAGGGTCCTCTCACAAAAAGTGAAAGTTCCAGAAGTGCGAAGAAGCCATCCTATGGGTTTACCAAGAAGAAGGAAGGAGATACAAATGCTGTTATGCAAGAGAGGAGGGTTAAAATTCCTAGAAGAAATTATTAGCGTCATCAGTAAGTCGCATCAGTAACTCCAGTTGTTGGTGTAGCTCCAATTACTGTTGCTTATCAGAGACCATCACATCAGGGGAATCAAGGGTATAATCAGAGAAGGGAGAGTTATGATCCTATCCCTATGAGTTATACAGAATTACTCCCGATGTTAATTCAGAAGAAGTTGGTTCAGACCCAATCACCTCCCGTTGTACCATCACCATTTCCTTGGTATTACAAAGTAGACCAAACATGTGCTTTTCATCAGGGAGCACCAAGGCATAATGTTGAGAACTGCTATCCTTTGAAGACTGAAGTACAAAAATTGGTGAAGTATACTATCCTTTGAAGACTGAAGTACAAAAATTGGTGAAGTCTGGTATCCTATTATGATCGGTGGATCTGGAACTGACTGTTTAACGCTGGTTCGCGAAATGTCGCAGAAGCAAGAGTCGCCACCGTCTTTTATTTTCTCCAAAGGGAAAGGACAAAAGCACAGAAAAATTCCTTATAGAGATTGCTCTCGGTTCGGGAGGTAGATTATAGAAAGGGAAGGTGTTAGCACCCTTTCTATCCATGGTTATCCATGGGCTCTTAGATACTTGCTCATTGTGTTTTCAAAAAATGTTTTGTTTGCTTTTCAACTGTGGGTTTTAAAAAAGTTTCTTTGTAAATTCCAGTTCGACTCTTGTATCGGTCCTCAAGAGTGTTTGAAAAATTGCTTTCGAAAGCTTTTTGAAAAGGTGTCGGTGTGAAAAGTATTTTTTGATTTGTTTTGAAATTAGAGCAAGTATCTAGAATCGTCTACCTACCCTAAGGAATTCGTCTGTGTAAATGTCCTTAAAGTAGTGCCATCCCACCATTGAGAGGTAGGTAGCACCACCGTTGGAGGTGTTCGGGTCAATTCGAGGGTTCGGGACATGGTGATCACCGAAGCAATAGGAAGATACCTTAGAAGCTACCCTCATGCCAGGTTCCCGGATCATGAGGACTTACTAAAACATCCTCTACTCGACGATCACCTTTCGAGGGGCAAGGCAACAGTGAGGCGTACCCTAGGGGTGGTGTGTGATTTGTGTGTCGTTTTCGGATATTTTGTCTTGTCATGTATTGGTGATCTACGCTTTTGTTTTTATTTTAACATTCATTCTTGCATGCAAATTTATTAACAGTTAAAAAGTGCGGAATTTAAAAGTTCTACGCTATTACAAAGGCGCGGGTCCAAATCGCCAAATTTAATCCAGGACCCGATTTGAAAATAAAATAAAGTGCGAGAAATATAAATGTCTAATTTACATGGCTTCGGGAGAATTACATGAATATTATAAGAAAGGAAATAAATGCGCGAAACGAACTAATAATCGAAAGCGAGGGCGTCGGACCCTTTTTAATGAAATTAAAGTACGATTAACAAATTAATTAAATTAAAATAAAAAGAAAAGATTTTTTTGGAGTTTTTTTGTATTTATGGATTTTTAATAAGAATTAAGGGAATTTAAAACCTAGTTCTAGCTATTTTTAATTTATTAAAAAAAATGTTAAAATTAAACCTAAAGTTAACATAATTAATTAATATAATTTGATTTACAAAAATAAATAATTAATTATTGGTGATGATAAAAGAAAAGGAAAAAAAAGATAAAAGTAATTAAAACCCTAATTCTACAATTTTTAAGTTTATAAAAAAAACATTAAGATTTAAACCTAAAATTAAGACTAAATTAATTAATAAGATTTTTTTTGCAAAGAAAATATTTAATAAAAAATATATTTTTATTTTGTGACTTCCTGATTTTTATTATTATTTTTATGTCATGAAAAATTAATTCAAAGAATTAGATTAAAATTAGATAAAACAAACAAAAATAGAAAAAAAAATAAAAAAAAAAAGGAAAGGAAGCAAACCCATGGGGTGTTGACCCCAATTTGGAGGTCTTTGGCTAGCAATCAGGCCCAATGTTTGAAAGCTTTATTTGACTTTTCTGGGCGCGCGTACATGCATTGACTGACGAATACGATGTTCATCAGATCTGGGCCCTTGGATTGCCCTCAGTGGCCATGTGGCACGTTTGGATTATGGGTGTATCATGAACCCCTGGAGTATGCGCTGCATAGGAAGATGGAAAAGAAAATAATATGAGAAAGGGAGGGGACCTGGGAATCGAACCCAGGTCCCAGAGGTTACCAACTCAACGCCTTGCCACTTGATCCACTTACGCGCTTTGTATGTAATATAACAAATAAACAATATCAGTCAAAACAATGGTTAGTCATATTTTTCCGTGCAAAATTCAAACGCACCACTCATTGGCCTACACATCACCATCTTCTCCAATTATTTGCTGTACCTGAAACAAAAACAAACTGAATAGCGGGGGTTTTAAACCCCCACTAAATAGGAAGCACAAAAATAGCGATTAGGCCGTCTTTGATCGGAAATTGGGCGCGATAGGATGGTTGGATTCGTGTGAAGCTTCTCGTTCCAATGGTACAAGTCTTGTTTCCTGATTTTTCCTTAAACGTAAAGCGCCAACTTTACAGTTTTGAAACCCTAGCAAGCTTTAATGGTGATTTCACGTATAGGCCAGAAAAACTCAATTAAACAATATGGTTAGCTTCAGAATGATAAGACTAGCATAAAACAATCATTAGAACTCAAAATTATGGCATTAATGATGAAATACGATTATGCAAAAAAGATGAAACAGTTTGACTGCTAGGTACCAATTCTGGGTGCGTGAGGATTGTAAAAGAACGCGGTTAGGTTTAGTGAAGCATTGGCAAGCTAATGGTGTGGTTATTTTCCTTTGAATCGTGCTAGAAGACAGTTTTCAGTTTTTGATTTTTTTGACAAAATGCAAACTTGGTTCTTTAGATGGGGCGCAGCTTTTAGGTCCTTTGCTTTAGGGTTTGCTTCTGACTTATATGAGTGATGGATTAGGGTTGAAAAATATGTCCAAAACCTTTTGCATTGATGGAAAGAATATTTGATTTTCATGCATATTGTTTCAAATATTTTTCACATGTTTTTGATTCCAATCATGGCCAATCTTTCCAATTTTGGTATGCACGAAATCTTGAGTATCCAATGAGTGATTACACTGCATAAAAAGATTCAAATGCATTGGTTTAGTATTTTTTCCATATTTTATTTTATTAAATGAATTAATAGTAATTAAAAATTCAAATAAATAAATAAAAATGATGAAATAAATCCCCTTTGGGCCAAATGGTCGTGCATAGTCTTTGGATGATGGATCTTGGAAGAAAATGTGGCCCATTAACAATTTTAAGGCATTTGAAGCAAAGTTGACTTTTCAAATGCCCAAAAATTTCCCAACTTCCACAAGGCATATCTTGCTCAATGTTTAAGCTTTGATCATGTTCTTGGACATTTTGGAAAGGTACTGAAGTCCTCTAACCAATGTCTTTGGTCCCATGTCATTTTGATTTACCAATCTCAAGTTATGGCCTTTGACTTAAAGTCCCTTTTTGTTGACTTTTGAAAATGACCTATAATGTTGAAATTGATAACGTTTTGTGAGAGCATTTCTTGGACTTGAAGTGTGAAGATGAGTTGTAGTAAATGTCATTCTCTTCAAAATGAGCTTTGGATGGAATTTGTATGATAAACCATGTGGAAGTTATGCCCTGGTCAAGTTACAGTTGACTTTTTCAACTGTCCAAATATGGAAACTTTTGCATCTTGAGACTTTTTGAGCCATGCCTTAAAAATCATGATCAAGAATTGATCAAATGATGTTTGTAGCTTCAAAATGAGATGTTGACCAAAAATTTGAACTTTTGACTGTCAAATGACCATTTTGCCCCTACAGTTGACTGCTGAGCAATTAGGGTTTTTGAGTGTGCAATTTTGTGTTGTAAGTCTTGAAACTTGGCATGAGGATGCTTGACCATGTTTGTAGGCATGTGGGACTTGTTTGGACCCTTGGAAACTTCAATTACTTTGCCAGAACCAAAACCCTAATTTTTGACTGTTAGGAGGCCCTTGAACTATGCAACCCTTGGGGAGATTTTGAAGCATGCTCTTTGCAATTCTTGAAAAATATGGGAGGGCAAATTTTGGGGTACAACAGTTGCCCCTGTTCAATCTTCTTAGACCTGAGGATGCAGATTGGCTGACGTGCCTTTCGTAATCCGAAGGTGGAAGATGATTGAACACTAGAGTGCCTAGAAATTTGCGCTCACATAGTAGTGTGATGGTGGGAATGAGCTTATAGATGCCATTTGGAGATTGATGGATAGGATGATGGGCTTACAGATGCCATGCTAAGAAGTGATGGATAGGTGGATGGGCTTATAGATGCCATCTGGGTGTCGATCGAGTAAGAGATTCCTTAGCGAGAACTTGCGTACCTGAAAAAGAAAATGAGTACCTGGCATGTTACAGGAGCTGGTCTTCAAACTCTTTGTATAGATGCGCCCTGACTGGTTACAGGAATTGAATCTGGAGCTTCCAAAGGTGATGAATGAACCAGGGATGGTTACTACCTCAACGGGACGGTGAGAGAACCTTGGATGACTACTACCTCAACAGTAACGCTGAGAGAATCTTGGGGCGATTACTACCTCAACAGGGACGCTGAGAGAATCCTGGGCGACTTCAACCTCAACAGTAACGCTGAGAGAATCTTGGGGCGATTACTACCTCAACAGGGACGCTGAGAGAATCATAGGCGACTACTACCTCAACAGTAA
Source organism: Vicia faba (assembly GCA_948472305.1). Taxonomy (NCBI): domain Eukaryota; kingdom Viridiplantae; phylum Streptophyta; class Magnoliopsida; order Fabales; family Fabaceae; genus Vicia; species Vicia faba. The sequence goes on from OX451740.1 coordinate 836,883,550, forward strand.
CAGTGAGAGAATCTTGGGCGATTACTACCTCAACAGTAACGCTGAGAGAATCTTGGATGTCTTCTACTGAGTCTTCATCAGGAAAATCTGTTAGGGATCGATTTAACTGGACTAGAGAAGGCCTTTGACTGGATAAGAAACAGAAAAATCTTAGGGTCGATTTAACTGAACCGGTCTAGGTCTTGAAATCTTCAACTGGATAAGAAACAGAGAGATCTTAGGGTCGATCTGACTGAACCAGAGAAGGCCTTTGACTGGATAAGAAACAGAAAAATCTTAGGGTCGATTTAACTGAACCGGTCTAGGTCTTGAATATAGCTGAGAACTCAACTGGATCTTTCCTGAAAGGTAAAGGTCAGTCATATGCAATGCATGATATGGATCAAGCAATGATGTTCTCAACATAAATGAGATTTACAAGATATGATGTGTATATGCATGCTATAATGTATGGAAGTGCGATGTTTATGAATGTATCTTTTCGTCCTAGGAAAATAAATCCTTGACGGGTGCCGGGAAGTCACTCCTGGGCTGATGTTGAAGAATAGATTTTTGCTTCCGCTGGGGATGATAGTTGCAAGAATACCGGTAGGAGAAGATAACTTCGTTGGGGAATAAACTTGGCGAATAGATTACTTTGCAGGGAGAAAAGCATTCTAACGATCTTGCTGGGAAACCATACTCTGTGGGGAGAGAGGTACTTTGCTAGAATGTTGATGGTAACTTCGCTGGGGATACCATTGTTGTGTTGGAAGTGTTAATGGACTTCGCTGGGGATAAGAAGACTTTGTTGAAGACGATCTGTCCGTGGCTTTTGGCTGAGGATAACCCCGTTATACCCTGGTAGGGAAATAACTCTTTGAATAAAGCCGGGGGATGCGTTCGTGCTCTGCGGGGGTAAGCTTCCAGAATCTACTGGGGATAAGCTTAGTGCTTGGGGAGATGGATCCCAACTTTCCTGGGGAAACTGGATTGGACTCTCCTGGGGAATTTTGAACTGTGACGGGGAAGTGACTTCACTGAATGTTTGATATACCTCCGGGGAACAATCTTTAGGTCAAGACTGCCAGGGATGCTTGTTAAGAGTGTCTGTATATTGCTGGGGAACGTTGAGATATACGGGAGGATACCCAACTTCCTTAAGTTTGATAGTAGCTCTGCTTGGGGAGAGTGCGCTGACTTGCTGGCTCACTCTCTGGGGAATTAAGATATCTGGTTATGTTCTTTAGCTGAACCTACCTTGGTACCTTGGAGGACAGAACAATTAGATTGCTTAGACAACTCTTTATTGCCCCTGCTTCTAATGTTACCTGTAATTAACCCTTTGTTTCGTATGCAAATATTCATGAGTTAGCAAATTATTGTCAATGCATATATCACAAATTGAACCTTGGACGTTCTTTGCAAAACAAAACAGAAAAGGAAAAACAATTGGCAATTTTAACTGAAAAGTGATTTTTGTATTGATTTTTGAATTTGCCTGTAAATAGGCGTTTATATACAAGAGGCTGACGTCCTAGTAAGAGAACGCCTCCGAACAAAAGAGTTTATACAAATTTGTACAAGAGAAAATAAAACAGCTGTGTAAAATGAATGATCCCACTGGGTTTCAACTCTGCTATTGCCTTTATATCTCCGAGCGTCTCATCACTTGATGACCTTGGTTGAAGATGAAGCTGATTGATTGATGCCGTCTGAACTTGATGTAGATACCAGATTTTGGATGCAAAGTGACCAATGAGACATAGTATTATGCTTTATCCCTAACTTTTGCCTGGACCGCCCTTTCGGGTTTTCAGTCCACCGGGATACCCATTTTTGCCCAAGCCGCCTTTTCAAGTTTTCGACTTGCCGGGTGTACAGATTTTTCATTTCATCCCTTCATTTTGCCCGAACCCTTTTGGTTCGCCGGGAAGCCCTAATTTTTTCCTAGGCATGTCAGCCTAGCGGGTCTTTTTCATGCGTAGTATCTTTTTACTATGTCTACATTGGCGGGGTGAGGAAGGTCGTCACCATCCATGTTGGTTAAAATCATGGCTCCTCCTGAGAACACATGTTTAACCACAAATGGCCCTTCGTACGTAGGGGTCCATTTGCCCCTTGGATCACTCTGAGGAAGGATGATTCGCTTGATTACCAGATCCCCAACTTGATATTCCTGTGGTCTGACCTTTTTGTTAAATGCCCTGATCATCCGTTTCTGATATGTCTGATCATGACAGATAGCAACAAGTCTCTTTTCATCAATAAGGTTTAATTGATCAAGTCGTGTCTGGATCCAATCATCTTCGTTCAGATTTGCATCCTTCATTATCCGGAGAGAGGGTATCTGCACTTCAATCGGTAAGACTGCCTCCATACCATAAACCAAGGAGAAAGGAGTTGCCCCGGTTGACGTCCTGGATGAGGTACGGTATCCATGTAGAGCGAACGGTAACATCTCGTGCCAATCTTTATAAGTCACTGTCATCTTCTGCACTATTTTCTTAATGTTCTTATTTGCTGCTTCTACAGCCCCATTCATCTTCGGTCTGTAAGGAGAAGAGTTGTGGTGCTGTATCTTGAACTGCTCGCAGAGCTCAGTGATCATCTTGTTATTAAGATTGGTACCGTTGTCTGTAGTAATTCTTTCTGGGACGCCGTATCGACAGATCAAGTTATGCCGAATGAACCGTGCCACAACAGTCTTGGTTACCGTAGCGTAGGAAGCTGCTTCAACCCACTTCGTGAAGTAATCAATCGCTACCAGGATGAAGCGATGCCCGTTAGATGCCGTAGGTTTAATCTCACCGATCATGTCTATGCCCCACATTGCAAACGGCCAAGGCGCAGTCAGAACATTTAGAGGAACTGGAGGAACATGCACCTTGTCTGCATATATCTGGCATTTATGGCATGTCCGGGAATGTTGGTAGCAGTCAGCTTCCATGGTGGACCAGAAATACCTTGCCCGAAGGATCTTCTTTTCCATAGTGTGTCCACTAGAATGTGTTCCGAAGGTCCCTTCATGTAACTCTTCCATGATCCTTTCTGCTTCTGTCTTATCCACACAACGCAGTAAAGTCGAATCATGGTTTCGCTTATACAGGATGCCGTTGCTAAGGAAGAACTTCGCTGCGAACCTTCTCAGAAACTTCTTATCATTGACAGAGGCACCTTCAGGATACTCCTGGGCTTCCAAGTATCTCTTCACCTCATGGTACCAAGGCTTCTCAGTTACCAACTCAGTCTCAAGATCACAACAGTATGCCGGTTCGTCCAGCTTCCAGATGATGATTCGGGGAGCCTCATTGTCCCATTTGACTTTGAACATGGAAGACATCGTAGCCAACGCGTCCGCCAGCTGATTCTCCTCTCTTGGGAAATGTTCAAAGGTTATCTTCGTGAAGTGGGGGATCAATGTCAACATGCATTCTCTGTAAGGAATAAGATTCAGATGTTTCGTATCCCACTCTCCTTTGATCTGATTGATCACGAGAGAGGAATCTCCGAAGACACTCAGAAACTTGATCCTTAAGTCGATCGCATCTTGGAGACCCATGATGCACGCCTCATACTCCGCCAGGTTGTTGGTACAGTTGAAACATAGCCGGGCAGTGAGTGGAGTATGAGTGCCTTGAGGGGATACGATTACAGCGCCGATACCGTTACCCAAAGCATTGGAGGCTCCGTCGAATTGCATAGACCATCGGGATCCTTCCTCAGGTCCTTCATCCGGTCCAAGTATTTCACAATCAGTCACTATCATGATGCTCTCGTCTGGAAACTCGAAGTTCATTGACTGATAGTCATCTACTGCCTGATGTGCCAAGTGGTCTGCCAATACGCTTCCCTTGATGGCTTTCTGGGTTGTGTACTGGATGTCGTATTCTGTCAAGATCATTTGCCATCTTGCTATTCTCCCAGACAGAGTAGGCTTTTCAAATATGTACTTTATAGGATCCATCTTTGAGATCAACAAGGTAGTGTGAGTCAGCATATATTATCTCAGCCGGCGAGCAGCCCATACCAAAGCACAACAAGTTTTCTCAAGCAGTGAGTATCGGGTCTCACAGTCGGTAAACTTTTTGCTAAGGTAATAAATGGCATGCTCTTTTCGGCCAGACTCGTCATGCTGCCCCAGCACACACCCCATTGAGTTATCAAGTACTGTCAGGTATAGTATCAGAGGTCTCCCTTCAATCGGCGGCATAAGGATGGGTGGTTCTTGGAGATACTCCTTGATTCTGTCAAAAGCGGCCTGACATTCATCATTCCAACGTACTACCTGATCTTTCTTCAGCAGCTTGAAGATTGGCTCACAAGTAGCAGTTAGATGCGAGATGAACCGAGCAATGTAATTCAGGCGTCCTAAAAAGCCTCTGACCTCTTTCTCTGTCTTAGGAACTGGCATCTCTTGAATAGCTTTAACCTTGGCAGGGTCCACTTGAATACCCTTATCACTTACAACGAAGCCTAGCAACTTCCCAGATCTTACCCCGAAGGTGCACTTGTTCGGGTTCAACCTTAGCTTGTACAGTTTCAGACGGTCAAACAGTTTCTGCAGATGATCTAGGTGCTCTTCCTCAGTTTGGGACCTTGCGATCATGTCGTCAACATACACTTCTATCTCATGATGGATCATGTCATGAAATAAAGCAACCATGGCACGTTGGTAGGTTTCCCCAGCGTTCTTCAGTCCAAAAGGCATGACCTTGTAGCAGAAGGTGCCCCACTGAGTAACAAAGGTATTTTTTTCCATGTCTTCAGGTGCCATCTTGATCTGATTGTAACCTGAAAAAACATCCATGAAAGAGAACACCTTATGCTGAGCTGTATTGTCAACAAGGACATCAATGTGAGGTAGGGGGAAGTCATCTTTGGGGCTGTCCCTGTTCAGATCCCTGTAGTCGACACACATTCTGACCTTACCATCCTTTTTTGGTACCAGCACCACATTAGCAACCCACTGAGGGTAAGAAGTCACTGCAAGGAACCCGGCATCAAACTGTTTCATAACTTCGGCTTTGATCTTCTCAGACATCTCTGGACGCATACGACGGACCTTTTGCTTAACCGGAGGGCAGTCTTCCTTGGTAGGCAAATGATGGACCACAATATCAGTATCCAACCCGGGCATGTCTTCGTAGGACCAGGCAAAGATCTCCACATAATCATGTAGCATCTGAGTCAACCGTTGCTTCACGGTGAGCTCTAGGTTGGCACCAATCTTTACCTCCTTCCTGTCTGTCTTAGTACCCAGATTTATTGTTTCCACTGGCTCTTCGTGTGGTTGAATTGCCTTCTCTTCCTGAAGTAACAGTCTTGCAAGCTCGCCAGGCACTTCGCAATCATCTTCACCTTCGTCTTCGGCTAAGTTGATCGGATTTTCGAAGTCATAACTGGCAGTAGCAGAGTCGTTACCAGTGAGATCCAGAGTGGATTGAAACCTGTATGAGTGAGTGTGTGTAAATACAGCTGTTTTGCAATATGTAAAGAAAGGAAAGAAAGAAAAGGAGCATAAGATTTGAAATGCGAGAAAACGTCCAAGATCTTTATTCATGATATATGAAATGACAATTTATATACCCTCACAAATGAAGCCAACGGTGCCTCGGGTAAGACACCGGGCCATAGAGTTTTAATTGTTTATTACAAATAACAAAACATAGGAGTTTATTACTGTGTGACAAAAGTAACAGGAGTATGATCTTTAGCAATCCAATTGGTCAATACGCCATCAGTCGTCGGGTAGATCCAGCTATTGAACTCTGACTCTCCCACTTCATCTTCGTCCCCAACAGCATTCACCCCTGGATTGGTAATGAGCACAGGAGGTCTTCTGATCTTTGCCTTCCGCATAACCTTCTGACCCTCTACAGTAAAACCCAGTCCGAACTTGTCAGTTTTTTGTGTAAAGTCAGGGAGCCTGCCCCAGTTAGCACATTCACCTTTCTTGACCACAGCCTGGGCATCCTTCAAGGAAGCCATCCTCAAAGGAATATCCTCTTCGACCACTGTTTCCGCTGCTGCCAATGTTGGAGGTACCTCTTCGAAATGCTGAAAGGGGGTTTCAATAAACTCCCCGTCCATCTCAATATACCTGAAGGATTTCAAATGGCTCACCATATACTCCTCCTCTCCCTGCATAGTGACAATCTTCCCTCTGACGGGGTACTTGAGCTTCTGGTGCAAGGTAGAGGTTACTGCCCCAGCTTTGTGGATCCAAGGTCGACCCAGTGGACAAGAATACGATGGACGGATATCCATCACATAGAAAGTAGAGTCGAATACTTGAGAACCCACACGAATAGGAATGTCCACCTCTCCATGAACCATCCTCTTGGAACCGTCAAAGGCTCTGACGATAATATTGCTAGGTTTCAGCTCCAGGCCTTCACAATCCAAACGGTCTAAGGCTTTCTTGGGTAGCACATTTAGGGAAGAACCAGTGTCCACCAACATGTGTGCAAGAGTAGTGCCCCTGCATTCAATAGAGACATGCAGGGCGTCATTGTGGTCCTTTCCCTTAGCAGTAAGGTCAGCATCTGAGAAACCCAAACCATTGTCCGCCGTCAGATTTGCTATGCAATCAGTAAACTGGACTGCAGATGTCTCTTGTGGCACATGGGCCGTCTTGAGGAATGAAATCAGGGCCTTAGCATGGGCCTCTGAGCACAGTAGTAAGGAGAGCATTGAGATCTTGGAGTGGGTATGCCCCAGCTGCTCAACAACGTTAAAGTCGCTCTTCTTGATTATTTTCAGAATTTCCTCCATCTCTTGTTGGGAGGCCTCAGCAGTCACAGATTTTGGTGCCTCCATCCGGGCAGGCTCGTCTTCAATCCCTTTACCCCGAGCATTAGATGACTCGGCCGCAGGGGAAACAACTTGATCAGAAACGGGAACAGGTACACTTGCAGGTGTTAGAGTGAGGGGTCTTCGAATAGCTGGCGGCGCAATGTCAGGCGAGAAGAGCCTGCCACTGCGGGTAACTTTTGCTGGACCAGTGATATTGCTGATGTTGGTGCCAGTGTTGAACTCTTGCTTGATTCCATGTACATACACGTCTGCCCCATAGTGCTAGGGGACAGCCTTATCAGATTCGTAGGGGAGAGGCCCCGGAACAGTAATAACAACAGGTGCGACAGTCATGATTTGAACAGGCTTCCTTGGGAGAGCCTTGATTGGATTATTAAAGATTGTAACAACAGAAACTTCTTCTACCGGAACAAACTGAACAACAGTCTTCTTGAACAGAATCTCTTTGCTGTCCATTAGGCTTTGGATGCCCAACTTCAGCAAAGGACAACCAGATGGGGAAACAGCACAGAAAAGGCAACCTTCACTACAACCCGGAAATAAACCGGCCATCAGTAGGTTCCTCTTAACATTCATCAGAGGAGTAGCTACATCATTCACAGAAACAACATATACATCTTCATCAACGGCATTTACTCCATGTTGGGGCATAGGAGCAGTCACCACATTCAGCCTCTCAGGCGCTTCAAACTGTATCTCTTTTGCGTCAATAAGGTCTTGTACCTTATTCCTTAAGGCCCAACAATCATCAGTGGAATGCCCCGGGCTATCGGAGTGATAAGCACAGCGAGCATTTGGGTTGTACTTGGGAGAGGCAGTGTTTACAACCTTCGGGGCCTCTCTAACAGTCACTAGGTTGGTGGATAGCAACTGCGGCAAGATTTGTGATAAGGTCATGCTCAAACGGGTAAACTCTCTCCTGGGTCTTTCAGCCCTTTGAGGATTGGTTTTCCGAGGAGCGGCAGCAGGCTTAGCAATCATCACCGTGTTGACAGATTGGCGGCGCTCAGGTTTCTCTTGTCTTCTAGACCCGTATACAGCACTGGCCTCCTTTTTGAAGGGTTTCTTCTCAGAACTTGCAGATGCACCCTTCTGAATTTTACCAGACTTCATCCCAGCCTTTATTCTCTCTCCAGTCAGGATAAGATCAGTAAACCCTGCAGACGAGTTACCGATAAGATGGTTGAAAAACGGCCCAGAGAGGGTCCCCAAAAACATGTCTACCAACTCCCGGTCAGTTAACGGAGGCTGCACCCTGCCAGCCAGATCCCTCCACTTCTGTGCATACTCTTTAAAACCTTCGCTTGACCCTAGCGACATACCCTGGAGTTGGGTACGTGTAGGAGCAAGGTCGGCATTATATTGATACTGCTTATAAAAAGCAGTAGCCAACTCCTCCCAGTTACGAACTTTGGTCCCATCCAGCTGATAGAACCATTCGAGATGAGTCCCTGAAAGACTCTCCTGGAAGAAGTGGATCCACAAATTCTTGTCCACTGAGTACGGTTGAATCTTCCGCATATAAGACCTGAGGTGTAGCTTGGGATAAGACGCCCCGTCATATTTGGTGAAAGATGGTGCTTTGAACTTATGAGGAATGATCACACTAGTGGACAAACCCAAGTCTCCGAAATCCAGCCCAGGCACTTGTTGGATCTCCATTGCATTCAGTCTGTCCTCCAACTGCTTGTATTTGTCTTCAGCCGGAGGATACTGTTCCTCATCAAAATCAGTCTCGTTGTCAGAGACTACCAGACTAGGACCTTTTCCCCCTTGGGGACTGCTCTTGCCTATAGAAGAACCAGCCTCTTCATTCTGCAGAGTGTTGCCAAACCTTCAGCCCGAGTTGAAAAGAACAGTTCTCTTCTTCTTCTTCTTCTCCTTCTTCAGGAGCAGAGCCTTCAGCTCTTCTTGACCCTGAGCCAAACCCATGATTAGTTCCTGAAATTGCGCATTCTGCGCCTGAAGAGCCTTGATGGACATCTCGGTTGATGATGAGTCAGGATTCATGATGCTGAAATAAACAGCGAAGAACGGTAAGCAACCTGAAAAGAAGAAAACCTGCTATGCACATGATGAATGATATGTGTTTATGCAATGCATTCAAGGGTTCAAAAGTTCAAATTTGTTGTAGACAAAAAGGAACACACGTTATCATTAAGGAAATAATTGTTCAGTACATCAAAGACTCATGGGCACATATTACAAAAGCAAATCAAACCCAAAAGACACTATGCATCCTCTTTAGAGCTATGTAGGTGTTGAGATTCCTCTCCTCATGCAATAGGCGGGTGAGCTCCAAGACCTTCTTTTCACTAGCATGTAGACTGGTCTCAAGAGAATTCCGTTCTTCTTTAAGCTGGATCCAGCTCTTCTGCATCTCTTCCCAGGACGTGGGCATGTCAGGATGCTGAATGGTGTAGGACACTTCTCCTTCCAAGACTGGCTCTTTGATCACATGGAGCATATGAGGATATGGCATCACTAACTTCTGGGAGCGGGTCCGTACCCACTTGAGATAAGGTTCCAATGGGATGGAGTTCATGTGCCCCAGTGTCTTACTGTCTATCCTACTTGGCATCCTCCAAGCTCTGATAAATCTCTGGCGAAGTCCTTGTGCATCATTGTCGAAGTCAAAAACTATGTCAGGAATTAACATGTCATGAGGGTCATCCCTTCGAGCATAACTAAACTGTCTCCAAGCCAGGCACGGGTTGTAAGTAATACCTCCTCTGATTCCAAGTAAAGGAACATTAGGGTACTCCCCGCAACGATCAATGATAGTGACATCCTCTCTGGACCGAGGGCACCAATGTATGTCTGCATGTGTAAGAGTCATCAACCGTTATGACCATCTCAAACCCCGCTCGTTCTTCAAAACTGATTGTGGAAGGTGCGAAATAAACCACCTTCCCAGGAGAGGAGTGCAGCACATAAGAACACCTCTTTTTCTCATGGTTCGAGTGTAACATGATTGAAGGATGTCCCCCAGCAACGTAGGTGTGATCGGTGGATCTGGAACTGACTGTTTAACGCTGGTTCGCGAAATGTCGCGGAAGCAAGAGTCGCCACCGTCTTTTATTTTCTCCAAATGGAAAGGACAAAAGCACAGAAAAATTCCTTAAAGAGATTGCTCTCGGTTCGGGAGGTAGGTTATAGAAAGGGAAGGTGTTAGCACCCTTTCTATCCATGGTTATCCATGGGCTCTTAGATACTTGCTCAATGTGTTTTCAAAATGTTTGCTTGCTTTTCAATGTGGGTTAAAAAAGTTTCTTTGAAAAATTTCAGATCGACTCGTACGTCAGAGTGTTTGAAAAATTGCTTTCGAAAGCTTTTTTGAAAATGTGTTGGTGTGAAAAGTATTTTTGATTTGTTTTGAAATAGAGCAAGTATCTAGAGTCGTCTACCTACCCTAAGGAATTCGTCTGTGTAAATGTCCTTTAAAGTAGTGCCATCCCACCATTGAGGGGTAGGTAGCACCACCGTTGGAGGTGTTCGGGTCAATTCGAGGTTCGGGACATGGTGATCACCAGAGCAATGGGAAGACACCTTAGAAGCTACCCTCATGCCAGGTTCCCGGATCATGAGGACTTACTAAGACATCCTCTACTCGACGATCACCTTTCGAGGCAAGGCAACAGTGAGGCGTGCCCTAGGGGTGGTGTGTGCGAATTGTGTGTCATGTTTCAGTTATTTGTCTTGTCATGTTTGTTGTGATCTACGCTTGATTTTAAATAAGGCCATTCATTCTTGCATGCATATTTGTTAACAGTTAATATTTGCGAGGAAGATAAATCTAAGGTTATTACAAATGGCGCGGGTCCACATCGCCAAAATTAAACCGGACCCGATTTAGCAGAAAAGTAAATAATGCGAAATAAATAAAGATGCGAAAAATAAAATTACATGGCTTTGGGAGATTTACATAATTATAATTAAACGACATAAGATAAATGCGCAAATTAAATAATTAAAACGACGGGCGTTGGACCCTTTTGCAAAATATTAAAAGTTAATGAGAATTAAAAATTAAATGATTAAATGAAAATGGTATTTTGGTGTTTTTTAGATTTAATGAGAAAAAGGAGTTAATTGAAATTAAATTAAACGGCAAACCTTAATTCTAATATTTTTATTTATTATGAAAGAATTAAAATATAATCTACATTAAACCCTAATTTATTTATGTACAATTTTTAATTATGAAAATAAAATAATAAATAAATAGTATTGTGAGAAAAAAAATGAAAATTAAAAAAGATATTAAAATTACCAATTAACCTAATTCTACATTTTTTGGATTTTTATTAAAAAAGGAATTAAAATTAAAACCTAATTAAACTAAATAATTTACATTCTAATTTATGAAAATAATTATAATATAAATATTTATTAATTTTTGGCTTTTTCTGATTTTTTGAATGTTTTTATATTTTGTAAAAAAATAAATTAATTAAATTAAGACAATAAAATAAATAAAACAATAAAAATAAAGATAAGAAGAAAAATATTAAAAAAATGCAAACCAGGGTGGGGTGTAGCCCCAATTTAGGAGGGATGGACTTGAAAAGCCTGGCCCATCATGCCTTGAATTCGCTGACTTTTCTAATCATGTGTGATGCAATTGACCTGATGTATGATGCACCTTGAATCTTAGCCATGGATCTGATGCCCTTTGGACGCGTGGAGGTTGGATGAGGATGGACCATGGTAGTCCTGGACGTTAGCAAAGCATTGGATCTCATATTGAAAAATAGCATTGAAATTTTGCCAGACCTGGGATTTGAACCCAGGTCTTTGATGTCATATGCATAACGCGTTACCACTGAGCCAATGAACGTTAATTGATATATCATAATAAACAAATAATGAAAAAAGCAAAACCAACGCCTAGTGACTAAAACGCGCGCAAATTCAAATAGACGAATCATTGGCTGCCACGACTTCTTCTTCTTCACCACCCCTGCAAAATAGAACACAGAGGCAACGGTTTTGTGTTTGTTTCCTTAGGGCCTCTATCAGAAAATAGCGAATAGCCCATATCCAAATATAAATTAGGCGCGATGGTCTAGATTGCTTCGTCCAGATGCGTTGATTGCAATGGCATAGGTTTGGAATCCTAATTTTACTTGGTTTGGGAAACCCCAATTTTGTAACCTGCAAACCCTAAGATTTCAAACATGGCATAATCTTGTATGATCAATAAAAACGCAATTAAACACCACAGTTAGCTTTAGAACTTCACAAGGAATAAGAATCAACAAATAAAAATGCAAAAAGATGATGGAATCATGCTGTACGATTTCAAAAATTTCAAGGTATAGTCCGGATTCTTGATACCAATTCAGGGCGTCTGAGTTGATGCTAATGGTTGGAATATGTCCAGGAAGTGCCAAGGAATCTATTGAGACAAGAATGGAGCCTTGAATCGCCCTATAACCTTGATTTCAGATTTCAGTTTTAAGGCAATTTTCTCAAGTTTGTATGTTGGTTTTCTGCGCAGCTTGCAGTCTCCTTTTCATTAGGGTTTGATCCTGAGTATGTATAGAGGCTTTTAGGTCAAGAAAGTTGTACAAAATCTCATGCCATAATGGATTTCAATATTTGATTTTACAAGATCTTTTCCAAATCTTTTCCATGTGCATTTTGGTTCAAATCTGATCAATTCTCATCAAAACTTGCCTAATTAAGAAGTGCACGAAATAGTGACCTTGGAATATGCATAAAAAGATTTTTTTAGGTTAGGTTTATATTTTTCATGTATTAAAATGATTTAAATGAATATAAATTAATATAAATTCAAATAAGTAATTAAAAAATATGAAAATACTTCCCTTTGGGCCTAGTGGTCGTGCATAGGCTTGGCATGAAGAAACTTGGAAGAAAAATGGGCCCATTTGCATTTTTAGGTCATTTGAACCATTGTTGACTTTTCAAAATTCCCAAAAATTTCCCAACTTTCACAAGGCATAACTTGCTCAATTTTTACGCTTTTCACATGTTCTTGGACATTTTGGAAAGGTCTTTGAGTCCTTTAACCAATGCCTTTGGTCCCATGTCATTTTGATTTACCAATCTCAAGTTATGGTCTTTGACTTAAAGTCACTTTTTGTTGACTTTTGAAGATGACCTATAATGTTGAAATTGATAACTTTTTGTGAGAGCATTTCTTGGACTTGGAACATGAAGATGAATTGTAGGAAATGTCTTTCTCTTCAAAATGAGATTTGGATGGAATTTTTCTGATAATCCATGTGAAAGTTATGCCCTGGTCAATTTCAGTTGACTTTTTCAGCTGTCCAAATATAGCAACTTTTGCATCTTTGATGATTTCTGAGCCAAATTTTGAGAATCATGATCAAGCATTGATCAAATGATGTTTGTGGCTTCAAAATGATATATTAACCAAAAATTTGAACTTTTGACTGTCAAATGACCATTTTGCCCCTACAGTTGACTGTAGTGCAATCTAGGGTTTTGACTGTGCAATTTTGAGCTGAATGCCTTGAAACTTGACATGAGGATACTTGACCATCTTTGTAAGCATATGAGACTTGATTGGGCCTTTGAAAAGTTCATTTGCTTGACCAGAACTCAAACCCTAGTTTTGACTGTATAGGAGCCAGTTGAGCTGCACAACCCTGGGGGAATTTTGTGACCTTGACTTGGCAATTTCTTGATGAATATGGGAGGGCAAATTTTGGGGTACAACAGTTGCCCCTGTTCAATCTTCTTAGACCTGAGGATGCAGATTGGCTGACGCGCCTTTCGTAATCCGAGGGTAGAAGATGATTGGACACTAGAGTGCCCAGAAATTTGCGCTCACATAGTAGCAATGATGATGAGGGAATGGGCTTATAGATGCCATTTGGATGTTGCTTGGATAGGATGATGGGCTTATAGATGCCATCTGGACGTTGATCGCGTAGGAGATTCCTTAGCGAGAACCTGCATACCTGCAAAACAGAAAAATGAGTACCTGACACGTCGCAGGAGCTGATTCTAGATGCTTGATATAGATATGTCCTGACTGGTTACAGGAGCTGGGTCTGGAGCTTCAAACGCTGATGAATGAACCAGGGATGGTTACTGCCTTAGCATGGATGGTAAGAGAATCCTGAATGATTTCAACCTCAACAACGCTCGTTGAGAAAATCTTGGTGAGAATTACCATCTTCGTAGTGTCAGGAAGAGAACCGAAGGACATTATAATCTCAAAGGGAGTCACCTCACTCACCGTTGGAGAGGGAACCATAAGAAATTATAATCTGGAAGGAAATATCACCTCACTCGCCGTTGGAGAGGGGACCATAAGAGAATATCACCTCACGCTCATGCCGGAGAGGGAAACATCTGAAGAAGGAATTACCACCTCACTCGCCGTTGGAGAGGGGACCATAAGAGAATATCACCTCACGCTCATGCCGGAGAGGGAAACATCTGAAGAAGGAATTACCACCTCACTCGCCGTTGGAGAGGGGACCATAAGAGAATATCACCTCACGCTCATGCCGGAGAGGGAAACATCTGAAGAAGGGATTACCACCTCACTCGCCGTTGGAGAGGGGACCATAAGAGAATATCACCTCACGCTCATGCCAGAGAGGGAAACATCTGAAGAAGGAATTACCACCTCACTCGCCGTTGGAGAGGGGACCATAAGAGAACTTCTACTGAGTCTTTATCAGAAAAATCTGTTTGGAGTCGATTTAACTGGACTAGAGAAGTCCTTGAAATATGTTTGAGAATTTCAACTGCATCTTTCCTGCAAGGTAAAGGTCAGTTATATGCAATGCATGATATGGATCAAGCAATGATGTTCTCGATATGGATGCGATTTGTATGATATGATGCGTACATGCATACTATAATGATGTATGTGATGATTCATGTATGTTTTTGTCTAGGAAAATAAATCCTTGACGGGTGCCGGGAAGTCATATCCTGGGCTGATGTTGAGGAAGAGATTTTGCTTTCGCTGTGGATGATCGTTGCAAGAATACCGGTAGGAGAGGATGACTCCGTTGCGGAATAAACTTGGCAAATGGAGGATTCTGCGGGGAGAAAAGATACTCTAGCGACCATGCCGGGAAGCAATACTCTGTGGGGATAGAGACGCTTTGCTGAATTGTTGATAATAGTTTGCTGGGGATAGGAAGGCTTTGTCGACGACGCTCTTTCCATGGCTTTTGGCTGAGGATAACCCAGATATATCCTGTTGAGGAAATAACTCTTTAAATAAAGTCGGGCGACGCGTTCGTGCTCTGCGAAGGATAAGCTTCCAAAATTTACTGGGGATAAGCTTACTGTTTGGGGATATGAATTCCAACTTTCCTGGGAAAACTGGATGGGATTCTTCTGGGGAGTTTTGAACTATGTCGGGGAAGGGATTCCTTTGAATGTTGATATACCGCCGGGGAACAATCTTTAGACCAAGACTGCCGGGGATGCTTGTTTAAGAATATATGTATTGCTGCTGGGGAATGTTGAGCTCTACGGGAAGGTACCCAACTTCCTTGAGGTTTGACAATAGCCTGGAGAAGAATGTATTGACCTGCTGATTTACTCTCTGGGGAATTAAGATGTACTGGTCGTGTTCTTTAGCTGAACCTACCTTGGTACCTTGGAGGATAGAACAATTAGACTGCTCAGACAACTCTTTATTGCCCCTGTTTCTAGTGTCACCTGTAATTAATCCCTTTGTTTCGTATGCAAATATTTATGAGTTAGCAAATTATTGTCAATGCATACATCACAAATTGAACCTTGGACGTTCTTCGTAAAACAAAACAGAAAAAGGAAAAATACTTGGGCACGTTTAACTGGAAATATATTTTTATTGATTTTTGAATGGCCTGAATAGGCGTTTTGTATACAAGAGGCTGACGTCCTAGTAAGAGGTACGTCGCCGATCAAAAGAGTTTATACAAGTTTTGTTCAAAAGAAAATAAAGCAGCTGTGTGAAAGATGAATGATCCACTGGGTTTCAACTCTGCTATTGCCTTTATAGCTCCGAGCGTCTCATCACTTGACGACCTTGGTTGAAGGTGAAGCTGACTGATCGATGCCGTTTGAGCTTGATGTAGATACCGGATTCTGGATGCAAAGTGATCCAATGAGACATAGTATTACGCTTTTATCCCTAATTTTTGCCTGGACCGCCCTTTCGGGTTTTCGGCCCACCGGGATACCCATTTTTGCCCAAGCCGCCTTTTCAGGTTTTCGACTTGCCGGGTGTACAGATTTTTTTCATTTTCATCCCTTCATTTTGCTCGAACCCTTTTGGTTCGACGGGAAGCCCTAATTTTTGCCTAGGCATGTCAGCCTAGCGGGTCTCTTTTCATGCGTAGTATTTTTTAACTATGTCTGCATTGGCGGGGTGAGGAAGGTCGTCACCATCCATGTTGGTTAAGATCATTGCTCCTCCTGAGAACACATGCTTAACCACAAATGGCCCTTCATATGTAGGGGTCCATTTGCCCCTTGGATCACTCTGAGGAAGGATGATTCTTTTGATAACCAGATCCCCGACTTGGTATTCCTGTGGCCTGACCTTTTTGTTAAATGCCCTGATCATCCGTTTCTGATACGTCTGACCATGGCAGATAGCAGCAAGTCTCTTCTCGTCAATGAGGTTGAGTTGGTCAAGTCGTGTCTGGATCCAATCATCTTCGTTCAGATTTGCATCCTTCATTATCCGGAGAGAGGGAATTTGCACTTCGATCGGCAAGACTGCCTCCATACCATAAACCAGAGAGAAAGGAGTTGCCCCGGTTGATGTCCTAGCTGAGGTACGATACCCATGCAGAGCGAACGGTAACATCTCGTGCCAATCTTTGTACGTCACTGTCATTTTCTGCACGATCTTCTTGATGTTCTTATTCGCTGCTTCTACAGCCCCATTCATCTTCGGTCTGTAAGGAGAAGAATTGTGGTGCTGTATTTTGAACTGTTCGCAGAGCTCAGCGATCATCTTATTGTTCAGATTGGTACCGTTGTCTGTAATGATCCGCTCAGGGACGCCGTATCGACAGATCAGGTTGTGCCGAATGAACCGTGCCACAACAGTCTTGGTTACTGTAGCATAGGATGCTGCCTCAACCCACTTTGTAAAATAATCAATCGCCACTAGGATGAAGCGATGTCCATTGGATGCCGTAGGTTTAATCTCGCCGATCATGTCTATGCCCCACATCGCAAACGGCCAAGGAGCAGTCAGAACATTCAGGGGAACCGGAGGAACATGCACTTTATCTGCGTAGATCTGGCACTTGTGGCATGTCCTGGAGTGTTGGTAACAGTCAGCTTCCATTGTGGACCAGTAATATCCTGCCCGTAGGATCTTCTTAGCCATGGTATGTCCACTAGAATGTGTACCAAAGGTCCCTTCATGTAGCTCTTCCATGATTCTTTCCGCTTCAGTCTTATCCACGCAACGCAGTAAGGTTGAATCATGGTTTCGCTTGTACAAGATGCCGTTGCTTAGGAAGAACTTGGCTGCGAACCGCCTCAGGAATTTCTTATCATTGATAGAGGCACCTTCAGGGTATTCCTGAGCTTCCAGATATCTCTTCACTTCATGGTACCAAGGCTTCTCAGTCACCAATTCAGTTTCGAGATCACAACAGTATGCCGGTTCGTCCAGTTTCCAAATGATGATCCGGGGAGCTTCATTATCCCATTTAACCTTGAACATTGAAGACATTGTAGCTAACGCGTCCGCTAACTGATTCTCTTCTCTTGGAAAGTGCTCAAAGGTTATCTCCGTGAAATGGGGAATCATGGTCAACACACATTCTCTGTAAGGGATCAAGTTTGGATGTTTCGTATCCCACTCTCCTTTGATCTGATTGATCACAAGAGCGGAATCTCCGAAGACACTTAGAAATTTGATCCTTAGGTCGATCGCAGCTTGAAGACCCATGATACACGCCTCATACTCCGCCATGTTGTTGGTACAGTTGAAACACAGCCGGGCAGTGAGTGGAGTGTGAGTACCTTGAGGGGATATGATGATGGCGCCGATACCATTTCCTAAAGCATTGGAAGCTCCGTCAAAGTGCATAGACCATCGGGATCCTGGTTCAGGTCCTTCATCCGGTCCAGGTACTTCACAATCTGTTACTATCATAATGCTTTCATCCGGAAACTCGAAGTTCATTGATTGGTAGTCACCTACAGCTTGATGAGCTAAGTGGTCTGCCAATACACTCCCCTTGATGGCTTTCTGGGTTGTGTACTGAATGTCGTATTCCGTCAAGATCATTTGCCATCTTGCAATTCTTCCAGACAGAGCAGGCTTTTCGAATATGTACTTTATAGGATCCATTTTTGAGATCAACAAAGTAGTGTGAGTCAGCATATACTGTCTCAGCCGGCGAGCAGCCCATGCCAAAGCGCAGCAAGTTTTCTCAAGCAGTGAGTATCGGGTCTCACAGTCGGTAAACTTTTTGCTAAGGTAATAAATGGCATGCTCTTTTCGGCCAGACTCGTCATGCTGCCCCAGCACACACCCCATTGAGTTGTCTAGCACTGTCAGATATAGGATCAGAGGTCTCCCTTCCACCGGTGGCATAAGGATGGGTGGTTCTTGGAGATACTCTTTGATTTTGTCGAAAGCAGCCTGACATTCATCGTTCCAACGTACTACCTGATCTTTCTTCAGCAGCTTGAAGATTGGCTCACAGGTAGCAGTCAAATGAGATATGAATCGAGCGATGTAATTCAGGCGTCCTAAAAAGCCTCTGACTTCCTTCTCTGTCTTAGGAACTGGCATTTCTTGAATAGCTTTGACCTTAGCAGGGTCCACTTGAATACCTTTATCACTGACCACGAAGCCTAGTAACTTTCCCGATCTTACCCCGAAGGTGCACTTGTTCGGGTTCAATCTCAGCTTGTACAGTTTCAACCGGTCGAACAACTTCTGTAGATGATCTAGATGCTCTTCCTCAGTCTGGGACCTAGCGATCATGTCGTCAACATACACCTCTATTTCGTGGTGGATCATATCATGAAATAAGGCAACCATGGCACGTTGGTAGGTTGCCCCAGCATTCTTTAACCCGAACGGCATGACCTTGTAACAGAAGGTGCCCCACTGAGTAACGAATGTAGTCTTTTCCATGTCTTCAGGTGCCATCTTTATCTGGTTGTAACCTGAAAAGCCATCCATGAAAGAGAACACCTTGTGCTGAGCTGTATTATCAACAAGGACATCAATGTGAGGTAAGGGGAAGTCATCCTTGGGGCTGGCCCTGTTCAGATCCCTGTAATCGACACACATTCTGACCTTACCGTCCTTCTTAGGTACCGGCACCACGTTAGCAACCCACTGAGGGTAAGAAGTCACTGCAAGGAACCCGGCATCAAACTGTTTCATCACCTCGGCTTTAATCTTCTCGGACATCTCTGGACGCATCCGACGGACCTTTTGCTTAACTGGAGGGCAGTCTTCCCTAGTCGGCAAATGATGGACAACAATATCGGTATCCAGCACGGGCATGTCTTCGTAGGACCAGGCAAAGATCTCCATATAGTCATGTAACATCTTGGTTAACCGTTGCTTCACGCTGAGCTCTAGGTTGGCACCAATCTTTACCTCTTTCCTGACTGCCTCAGTACCCAGGTTTATTGTTTCCACTGGCTCTTCATGGGGTTGAATTGCCCTCTCTTCCTGAAGCAACAATCTCGCAAGCTCGCCAGGCACTTCGCAATCATCTTCACCTTCGTCTTCGGCTAAGTTGATCGGACTTTCGAAGTCATAATTGACATTAGCAGAGTTGTTGTCAGTAAGATCCAGAGTGGATTGAAACCTGTATGAGTGAGTGTGTGTGTAAATACAGCTGTTTTTGAAAATTATGTAAAGGAAAAGAAAGATAGAAAAGGAACACAATATTTGCAATGCGAAAAATACGTCCAAGATTTTCATTCATGATGTATAAAATGACAGTTCGTATGCCCTCACAAATAGAACCACGGTGCCTCGGGTAAGACACCGGGCCATAGAGTTTATCATTGTTTATTACAAAATAACAAAACATGGGAATTCATTACTGTGTCACAAAGGTAACAGGGGTATGATCCTTTGCACTCCAATTGTTCAATCCTTCTTCGGCCGTCGGATAAATCCAGCTGTTGAATTCGGCTTCGTCCACTTCAAGGTCTTCCCCGACAGCATTCGCTTCTGAACCTTTAATAAATACCGGAGGCCTTCCGACCTTCTCTTTCCTCATAGCTCTCTGCCCTTCTGAGGTGAAACCCAGCCCAAGTTTATCAGTCTTCTGGGTGAAGTCTGGCAGTCTGCCCCAGTTGGCACCTTCACCCCTCTGCACTACAGCCCTGGCATCCTTCAGAGAAGCCATCTTCAAAGGACCACCTGCTTCTGCTGTTTCTGCCGCGATTGGAAACACCTCCTCGAAATGCTGAAAGGGGGTCTCAATAAACTCCCCATCCATCTCAATGTACCTGAAGGAGTTCAAGTGGCTCACCATGTATTCTTCCTCTCCTTGCACGGTGACAATCTTCCCTCTGACGGGGTACTTTAGCTTCTGATGCAAGGTAGAGGTCACTGCCCCAGCCTTATGTATCCAGGGTCGACCCAGCAGACAAGAGTAAGATGGACGGATGTCCATCACATAAAAAGTGGAGTCGAACACCTGAGAGCCCACACGAATCGGAATGTCCACCTCCCCATGGACCATCCTCTTTGAACCATCAAAGGCCCTGACAATGATGTTGCTGGGTTTCAAATCCAGGCCTTCACAATCTAGACGATCCAGAGCCTTCTTGGGTAGCACATTCAAAGATGACCCAGTATCAACCAACACATGTGCCAAGGTGGTGCCTCTGCATTCGATTGAGACATGCAGAGCATCATTATGATCTTTCCCCTTTGCGGTCAAATCAGCATCGGAGAAACCCAAGCCATTGTCTGCCGTTAGACTTGCCACGCAATCGGTGAACTGGACTGCAGAGGTTTCATGTGGCACATGGGCCATCTTGAGGAATGAGATGAGGGCCTTTGCATGGGCCTCAGAGCACAGCAGTAAAGAGAGCATGGAGATCTTGGAGGGCGTATGCCCCAATTGTTCCACAACGTTAAAATCGCTCTTCTTTATAATCTTCAAAATCTCCTCCATCTCTTGTGGGGAGGCCTCAGCAGCTATGGGTATGGGTGCCTCCATCTGGGCAGGCTCAGCTTCAACTCCCTTGCCCCGAGCATTGGATGACTCGGCAGCAGGAGAAACAATCGGATCAGCAACAGGAACAACAACTTGGTCAGCAACGGGAGTAGGTGTACTTGCAGGAATTATCAGGAGCGGTCTTCGGGCAGCAGGTGGCGCAATGTCAGGCGAGAAGAGCCTGCCACTGCGGGTAACTTTGGCCGGGCCAGTGATGTCACAGATGCTGGCGCCAGCGTTGAGCTCTTGTTTAATCCCGTTTATATATACATCTGCCCCATAGTGCCAAGGGACAGCTTTATTAGATACATAGGGCAGGGGCCCAGGAACAGTGATAGTAACAGGTGCAACGGTCAGAATTTGAACGGGCTTCTTCTGGAGAGCCGGGATCGGATTATTGAAGATAGTCACCACAGAGACTTCTTCTATTGGAACCAAACGAACAGCAGACTTCTTGAATAGAATCTCCTTGCTATCCATTAAGCTTTGGATGCCTAACTTTAGCAAGGGACAACCAGATGGGGACACGGCACAGAATAGGCAACCCTCACTACAACCCGGAAATAAACCGGCCTGCAGTAGGTTCTTCTTAACGATCTTTAGAGGAGTGGCTAGATCATCCACAGAAACAGCATAAACGTCTTCATCAACAGCATTTACCCCGTGTTGAGGCATAGGGGCAGTAACTACATTCGGTTTTGCAGGCGCTTCGAATTGTATCTCTTTAGCATCGATAAGGTCTTGCACCTTATTCTTTAACGCCCAACAGTCATCAGTGGCATGCCCCGGGCTGTCTGAATGGTAAGCACAACGGGCATTCGGGTTGTACTTAGGAGAGGTAGTGTTTGAGAACTTTGGCGCCTCCTTGACAGTCACCAAATTGGTGGATAGCAACTGTGGCAGGATTTGCGATAGGGTCATGCTTAACCGGGTAAACTCTCTCCGGGGTCTATCAGCCCTTTGAGGATTGTTTGGCCGGGGAGCGGCAGCAGGCTTAGCGATCATTACCGCGCTGACAGATTGGCGGCGATCAGGTCTTTCTGATTTCCTGGAGCCATACACGGCACTAGACTCCTTTTTGAAGGGTTTCTTCTCTGCACTAGATGATGCACCCTTTGCAATCTTCCCAGATTTCAGCCCAGCTTCGATTCTCTCTCCAGTCAAGATTAAATCAGTGAAACCAGCAGAAGAATTCCCAATGAGATGGTTAAAGAATGGCCCAGACAGGGTCCCCAAGAACATGTCCACTAACTCTCGATCAGTCAAAGGTGGCTGCACCCTGCCAGCCAGGTCTCTCCACTTCTGCGCGTACTCTTTAAAACCTTCACTTGCACCTAACGACATACCCTGGAGTTGAGTACGTGTAGGGGCAAGGTCGGCATTATACTGATACTGCTTATAGAAAGCAGTAGCCAGCTCCTCCCAGTTACGAACTTTGGTCCCATCCAGCTGATAGAACCATTCGAGATGAGTCCCTGAAAGACTCTCCTGGAAGAAGTGGATCCATAAATTCTTATCCGCGGTATACGGCTGAATTTTCCGAACGTAGGACCTCAAATGCAGCTTGGGACAGGATGCCCCGTCATACTTGGAGAAGGTGGGTGCTTTGAATTTGTGTGGGATAATCACACCAGTGGACAAACCCAGATCTCCAAAATCCAGCCCAGATACCTGTTGAACTTCCATGGCCTTCAACCTGTCTTCCAGTTGTTTGTACCTGTCATCTGCAGGAGGATACTGTTCCTCATCAAAATCTGTCTCGTTGTCGGAGACCACTGGAGTAGGAACCTTTACTTCTGCCTGAGAAGGACTCTTGCCAACAGAAGAAACAACCTCTTCATGTTGCAGAGTATTGCCCAACCTTCGGCCCGAGTTGAATAGAACAGTTCTTCTCTTTTTCTTCTTCTCCTTTTTCAGGAGCATAGTCTTTAATTCTTCTTGGCCTTTAGCTAGACCCATGATTAGTTCTTGAAACTGCGCATTCTGCGCCTGGAGAGCCTTGATTGATGTCTCTGTAGATTCAGATCCGGGATTCATGATGCTGAAATAAACAGCGAAGAACTGTAAGCAACCTGAAAAAGGGGAAAAACCTGCTATGCACATGATGTATGAAATGCGTATGAATTATGTTTTCAAAGACAATCGGGAATCAACTTTGTAAACAAAAAAGGAACACACTTTATTAGATTCAACTTTGCAACTGAGATTATTCAACAAGTTGCCCTTAGGCGTTTACATGAAATGAAACAACTGGAAAGGAAATAAAAACTGTAAAGGCACATTCAGAATTCCTCATTGATCCCATGGTCTCCTCTTCTCAGTACGGAGGTAGGCATTCAGAGCTCTTTCATTCTCCAACTGCTTTGTCAGCTTCTGGATCTTTGATTCCTGCTCGTTGAACTTTTCCCGGTAAGAATCCCGCTCTTCTTGCAGTTGCGACCAAGATCTCTTCAATGTCTCATAATCAGTAGGTATCTGAGGAGGAAGGACAGTTGGAGGAACACCATCTTTATCAGGACACTCAAGAATGACGGGTCTGACAGCTTCATACGGCATACCTAACTTCTGGGCACGGATGCGGACCCATTTGTAGTAGGCTTCCATAGGTAGAGAAGTCTTTGGCCCTAGCTCTTGTGGGTCAGCTTTATGAACCTTCTCCCAAGCCTTGATGAACCTACGACGTAGCTCGTCACTATCCACCTGAAACTCGAAACTGATGTGAGGCACCAACATCTCATGGGGGCCTGTTCTTCTTGCTCTTCCAAACTGACGGAGTGCTAGACATGGATTGTAAGAGATCCCTCCTTGAATACCAATCAGAGGAACATTAGGATACTCCCCGCATCGATCAATAATAACTATCTCATCCAAACCTCTGCAAGTCCAAATGATGTCTTTATCGGTGAGAGACATTAACCTGTGAGCCCAACCTCTTCCTTCTTGGTTCTTCAGTACGAACTTAGGGAGGTGCGAAATAAACCACCTCACCAACAAAGGGATACAACACCATAGGGTTCCTCGTCTTCGGGTAGTACGGGCATGAAGTTGTTGCAAGATGTCACCCAAGAGAGTGGGCACAGGGTTCTGAGACATAAAGATCCTAATGGAAGTGACATTGATGAAGTTGTCAGGATTAGGAAACAGGACTAACCCATAGATTAGGAGAGCCAAGATGTCTTCATATGCCCTAAAGTCCAAGTCATTCCAGAAGCTGTTAGCTTTACCAATCAGAAACTTGGCCAAGAAACCCTTAACTCCGCTTCTAGTTACCCAGTTGTCTGTTACTTCTTGATGGGTCAAAGGAAGAGCTGCAGCAATGTCCTCAAGCCTGAGGGTCTTTTCCCAACCAGTAAAGGGAGTCTGATCCAAGATAGGGATACCAAGCAGATTAGAGAACTCTTCCAGGGTAGGGACCAGCTGGAAGTCTTGAAAGGTGAAGCACTGGTACTGAGGGTCATAGAATTGGGTCAGAACACTCATCAACTGTTGATCCCGCTTTGCAGTGACTAAACTGAGAAGAGAACCATGCCTCTGAATGAAGGAAGTGGTGTTTGGAATTCTGCTAACCAACTCATCAATCAACTCAGGTGAACGAACAAAGTTGAACCGGATAGTATTCCTTCGCACAGGCATCATAATGTCCTACAAAACAGAGCAAAGATGAAACCCTCTTGTCTTTGAAATGGTCAGTTCTTATGCAGGATGCATGCAATGCTCATGATGCTATGATGTTATGATAAAGCACACCACATACAGATACAAAGGCAAACATAGTAAGGCACACAAGTCACACAAGGCAAGCCCCTAAAGTTTAGGCCAGCATGAGGTCTAGGTACTACCCTCTTTCAGTTTGTTGGTTCATACCTGTCCTAATCAAAAGTAACCGGGTTCTTAGAGGATCCCAATATCATTGACTACCCTCAATCGGTCATAACTCCAGCATTGCAATCTTTTCTTGCGGCCAGAACCATCACGAGAGTTTAGCCTCAATGGGCGTAGCATACTGCTACTGTTCTAAAGGCCAAGTTGTGTCAATTAAGGTTCTAAGGTTGTTGGTGCTTAATGACTCCTTAGAAGACCCATATTCTCCTCGTTGCGACACAAGGGATATCGGTACAGACTAAG
Source organism: Vicia faba (assembly GCA_948472305.1). NCBI lineage: Eukaryota > Viridiplantae > Streptophyta > Magnoliopsida > Fabales > Fabaceae > Vicia > Vicia faba. The sequence continues at coordinate 836,908,653 of OX451740.1, forward strand.
GTGCCACACCAACGTAGCCACTGCTTCACCTGTGTCGGTCTACGCCGGACAGGTCCCTCACAGCTTATGCTACCTAAACAGGGTCTCCCCAGATCCGGGTTAGGATCTATGTATCTCCGATGCAACCCACAATAGTAAAGCAAGCAAAACAATACAAGTGAAAACACAGTTATGACTTAGCCCTAAGGTACACCTCACTTTATAAAGGGTCCCCAGCAGAGTCGCCAGTTCTGTGATCGGTGGATCTGGAACTGACTGTTTAACGCTGGTTCGCGAAATGTCGCGGAAGCAAGAGTCGCCACCGTCTTTTATTTTCTCCAAATGGAAAGGACAAAAGCACAGAAAAATTCCTTAAAGAGATTGCTCTCGGTTCGGGAGGTAGGTTATAGAAAGGGAAGGTGTTAGCACCCTTTCTATCCATGGTTATCCATGGGCTCTTAGATACTTGCTCAATGTGTTTTCAAAATGTTTGCTTGCTTTTCAATGTGGGTTAAAAAAGTTTCTTTGAAAAATTTCAGATCGACTCGTACGTCAGAGTGTTTGAAAAATTGCTTTCGAAAGCTTTTTTGAAAATGTGTTGGTGTGAAAAGTATTTTTGATTTGTTTTGAAATAGAGCAAGTATCTAGAGTCGTCTACCTACCCTAAGGAATTCGTCTGTGTAAATGTCCTTTAAAGTAGTGCCATCCCACCATTGAGGGGTAGGTAGCACCACCGTTGGAGGTGTTCGGGTCAATTCGAGGTTCGGGACATGGTGATCACCAGAGCAATGGGAAGACACCTTAGAAGCTACCCTCATGCCAGGTTCCCGGATCATGAGGACTTACTAAGACATCCTCTACTCGACGATCACCTTTCGAGGCAAGGCAACAGTGAGGCGTGCCCTAGGGGTGGTGTGTGCGAATTGTGTGTCATGTTTCAGTTATTTGTCTTGTCATGTTTGTTGTGATCTACGCTTGATTTTAATTAAGGCCATTCATTCTTGCATGCATATTTGTTAACAGTTAATATTTGCGAGGAAGATAAATCTAAGGTTATTACAAATGGCGCGGGTCCACATCGCCAAAATTAAACCGGACCCGATTTAGCAGAAAAGTAAATAATGCGAAATAAATAAAGATGCGAAAAATAAAATTACATGGCTTTGGGAGATTTATATAATTATAATTAAACGACATAAGATAAATGCGCAAATTAAATAATTAAAACGACGGGCGTTGGACCCTTTTGCAAAATATTAAAAGTTAATGAGAATTAAAAATTAAATGATTAAATGAAAATGGTATTTTGGTGTTTTTTAGATTTAATGAGAAAAAGGAGTTAATTGAAATTAAATTAAACGGCAAACCCTAATTCTAATATTTTTATTTATTATGAAAGAATTAAAATATAATCTACATTAAACCCTAATTTATTTATGTACAATTTTTAATTATGAAAATAAAATAATAAATAAATAGTATTGTGAGAAAAAAAATGAAAATTAAAAAAGATATTAAAATTACCAATTAACCTAATTCTACATTTTTTGGATTTTTATTAAAAAAGGAATTAAAATTAAAACCTAATTAAACTAAATAATTTACATTTTAATTTATGAAAATAATTATAATATAAATATTTATTAATTTTTGTCTTTTTCTGATTTTTTGAATGTTTTTATATTTTGTAAAAAAATAAATTAATTAAATTAAGACAATAAAATAAATAAAACAATAAAAATAAAGATAAGAAGAAAAATATAAAAAAAATGCAAACCAGGGTGGGGTGTAGCCCCAATTTAGGAGGGATGGACTTGAAAAGCCTGGCCCATCATGCCTTGAATTCGCTGACTTTTCTAATCATGTGTGATGCAATTGACCTGATGTATGATGCACCTTGAATCTTAGCCATGGATCTGATGCCCTTTGGACGCGTGGAGGTTGGATGAGGATGGACCATGGTAGTCCTGGACGTTAGCAAAGCATTGGATCTCATATTGAAAAATAGCATTGAAATTTTGCCAGACCTGGGATTTGAACCCAGGTCTTTGATGTCATATGCATAACGCGTTACCACTGAGCCAATGAACGTTAATTGATATATCATAATAAACAAATAATGAAAAAAGCAAAACCAACGCCTAGTGACTAAAACGCGCGCAAATTCAAATAGACGAATCATTGGCTGCCACGACTTCTTCTTCTTCACCACCCCTGCAAAATAGAACACAGAGGCAACGGTTTTGTGTTTGTTTCCTTAGGGCCTCTATCAGAAAATAGCGAATAGCCCATATCCAAATATAAATTAGGCGCGATGGTCTAGATTGCTTCGTCCAGATGCGTTGATTGCAATGGCATAGGTTTGGAATCCTAATTTTACTTGGTTTGGGAAACCCCAATTTTGTAACCTGCAAACCCTAAGATTTCAAACATGGCATAATCTTGTATGATCAATAAAAACGCAATTAAACACCACAGTTAGCTTTAGAACTTCACAAGGAATAAGAATCAACAAATAAAAATGCAAAAAGATGATGGAATCATGCTGTACGATTTCAAAAATTTCAAGGTATAGTCCGGATTCTTGATACCAATTCAGGGCGTCTGAGTTGATGCTAATGGTTGGAATATGTCCAGGAAGTGCCAAGGAATCTATTGAGACAAGAATGGAGCCTTGAATCGCCCTATAACCTTGATTTCAGATTTCAGTTTTAAGGCAATTTTCTCAAGTTTGTATGTTGGTTTTCTACGCAGCTTGCAGTCTCCTTTTCATTAGGGTTTGATCCTGAGTATGTATAGAGGCTTTTAGGTCAAGAAAGTTGTACAAAATCTCATGCCATAATGGATTTCAATATTTGATTTTACAAGATCTTTTCCAAATCTTTTCCATGTGCATTTTGGTTCAAATCTGATCAATTCTCATCAAAACTTGCCTAATTAAGAAGTGCACGAAATAGTGACCTTGGAATATGCATAAAAAGATTTTTTTAGGTTAGGTTTATATTTTTCATGTATTAAAATGATTTAAATGAATATAAATTAATATAAATTCAAATAAGTAATTAAAAAATATGAAAATACTTCCCTTTGGGCCTAGTGGTCGTGCATAGGCTTGGCATGAAGAAACTTGGAAGAAAAATGGGCCCATTTGCATTTTTAGGTCATTTGAACCATTGTTGACTTTTCAAAATTCCCAAAAATTTCCCAACTTTCACAAGGCATAACTTGCTCAATTTTTAAGATTTTCACATGTTCTTGGACATTTTGGAAAGGTCTTTGAGTCCTTTAACCAATGCCTTTGGTCCCATGTCATTTTGATTTACCAATCTCAAGTTATGGTCTTTGACTTAAAGTCACTTTTTGTTGACTTTTGAAGATGACCTATAATGTTGAAATTGATAACTTTTTGTGAGAGCATTTCTTGGACTTGGAACATGAAGATGAATTGTAGGAAATGTCTTTCTCTTCAAAATGAGATTTGGATGGAATTTTTCTGATAATCCATGTGAAAGTTATGCCCTGGTCAATTTCAGTTGACTTTTTCAGCTGTCCAAATATAGCAACTTTTGCATCTTTGATGATTTCTGAGCCAAATTTTGAGAATCATGATCAAGCATTGATCAAATGATGTTTGTGGCTTCAAAATGATATATTGACCAAAAATTTGAACTTTTGACTGTCAAATGACCATTTTGCCCCTACAGTTGACTGTAGTGCAATCTAGGGTTTTGACTGTGCAATTTTGAGCTGAATGCCTTGAAACTTGACATGAGGATACTTGACCATCTTTGTAAGCATATGAGACTTGATTGGGCCTTTGAAAAGTTCATTTGCTTGACCAGAACTCAAACCCTAGTTTTGACTGTATAGGAGCCAGTTGAGCTGCACAACCCTGGGGGAATTTTGTGACCTTGACTTGGCAATTTCTTGATGAATATGGGAGGGAAAATTTTGGGGTACAACAGTAGGTATAGGATTCCTGGACATGAAGATCTGGACAGCACTGATATCTATAAGCTGATCTGGGTTAGGGAACAACACCAAACCATAGACAAGGAGGGCCACAACTTCTTCAAAAGCTTGTAAGTCAAGGGAGTTCCAACATTCATGGGCCTTTTCAAACAGAAACCTGGCTAAGAACCCTTTGATACCACTTCTAACTTCCCAACGTCCCTTGAGGTCAGATGATTGTAGGTGCAAGGCTTTAGCAATCTCTTCAAGCTTGGGTTCCTTTTCTGTACCGTTGTAGGGTAGTTGATCAAGGATAGGGATCTTTAGGAGCCGGGAGAACTCCTCCAATGTAGGTACCAGCTGATAATCCGGGAAAGTGAAACAGTGATGCAGAGGGTCAAAGAACTGGAACAGGACCTTTATCATATCTTCCTCAATGTTGGTGTTGACCAAGCTGATGAGTCTTCCATGTATTTCACTGAATGAAGAACTCTCGGGAATCCTGGACATAAGCTCCTTAAGCTGAGGAGGGATCCTTACAAGGCTGATTTGAATTATCTTTCTGCGAACAGTTTCCATGTCCTACAAAACAAAAACAAAGATGAAGATTCGAACCCCTGAAATGGTTAGTCAATGCATATGATGCTGGATGATGTCATGATGCTATGATTAAACACAACACAGATATTTACAAAGGCAAACTTGTAAGGCACACAAGTCACACAAGACAAGCTCTTAGGGTTTAGGCCAGCATGGGGTCTGGGTATTACCCTTTTGAAGTTGGTGGGCTCAACCTGTCCTATTAGAAGTAACCGGGTTCTAAGGGTCCCAATATCACCGGATTGCTTTCATTGTTCATCGTTTCGATTTAGCCACTGAACTGGCGACCGAAATATTCCAGGAAAGCAACCCTCAATTGAGTGTAGTATCGAGTATCAACCAACCTCGGACTGCACCAAAGTCAGTTATCTCACTACCCTAAAGAGGCCAAGATAGTTCAATTAAGGTTCCTAAGGTCTGTCGATGCTTCACGACACCACGCGGAGGCCCCGTACTCTCCTTAACTGAACTCAAGGGTTACCGGTACACACCAAAGTGCCACATCAACATAGCAGACTGTTTCAACCATGTCGGTATACCCCACACAGTTCCCTCACAGCCTTGTTTCTACTTTCTAAGAAGGTATCCCCAGATCCGGGTTAGGATCTATAGAACTCCCAAGACAGTACCCACAATTATAAAGCAAGCAATTCAGACAATTGAAAACACAAGTGATCTTAGTCCTAAGGTACACCTCACTTTTAAAGTATCCCCAGCAGAGTCGCCAGTTCTGTGATCGGTGGATCTGGAACTGACTGTTTAACGCTGGTTCGCGAAATTTCGCGGAAGCAAGAGTCGCCACCGTCTTTTATTTTCTCCAAAGGGAAAGGACAAAAGCACAGAAAAATTCCTTATAGAGATTGCTCTCGGTTCGGGAGGTAGATTATAGAAAGGGAAGGTGTTAGCACCCTTTCTATCCATGGTTATCCATGGGCTCTTAGATACTTGCTCATTGTGTTTTCAAAAAATGGTTTGTTTGCTTTTCAACTGTGGGTTTTAAAAAAGTTTCTTTGAAAATTCCAGTTCGACTCTTGTATCGGTCCTCAAGAGTGTTTGAAAAATTGCTTTCCAAAGCTTTTTGAAAGGTGTCGGTGTGAAAAGTATTTTTTGATTTATTTTGAAATTAGAGCAAGTATCTAGAGTCGTCTACCTACCCTAAGGAATTCGTCTGTGTAAATGTCCTTAAAGTAGTGCCATCCCACCATTGAGAGGTAGGTAGCACCACCGTTGGAGGTGTTCGGGTCAATTCAAGGGTTCGGGACATGGTGATCACCGGAGCAATAGGAAGATACCTTAGAAGCTACCCTCATGCCAGGTTCCCGGATCATGAGGACTTACTAAAACATCCTCTACTCGACGATCACCTTTCGAGGGGCAAGGCAACAGTGAGGCGTACCCTAGGGGTGGTGTGTGATTTGTGTGTCGTTTTCGGATATTTTGTCTTGTCATGTATTGGTGATCTACGCTTTTGTTTTTATTTTAACATTCTTTCTTGCATGCAAATTTATTAACAGTTAAAAAGTGCGGAATTTAAAAGTTCTACGCTATTACAAAGGCGCGGGTCCACATCGCCAAATTTAATCCAGGACCCGATTTGAAAATAAAATAAAGTGCGAGAAATATAAATGTCTAATTTACATGGCTTCGGGAGAATTACATGAATATTATAATAAAGGAAATAAATGCGCGAAACAAACTAATAATCGAAAACGAGGGCGTTGGACCCTTTTTAATGAAATTAAAGTACGATTAACAAATTAATTAAATTAAAATAAAAAGAAAAGATTTTTTTGGAGTTTTTTTGTATTTATGGATTTTTAATAAGAATTAAGGGAATTTAAAACCTAGTTCTAGCTATTTTTAATTTATTAAAAAAAATGTTAAAATTAAACCTAAAGTTAACCTAATTAATTAATATAATTTGATTTACAAAAATAAATAATTAATTATTGGTGATGATAAAAGAAAAGGAAAAAAAAAAGATAAAAGTAATTAAAACCCTAATTCTACAATTTTTAAGTTTATAAAAAAAACATTAAGATTTAAACCTAAAATTAAGACTAAATTAATTAATAAGATTTTTTTTGCAAAGAAAATATTTAAGAAAAAATATATTTTTATTTTGTGACTTCCTGATTTTTATTATTTTTTTTATGTCATGAAAAATTAATTCAAAGAATTAGATTAAAATTAGATAAAACAAACAAAAATAGAAAAAAAATAAAAAAAGAAAGGAAAGGAAGCAAACCCATGGGGTGTTGACCCCAATTTGGAGGTCTTTGGCTAGCAATCAGGCCCAATGTTTGAAAGCTTTATTTGACTTTTCTGGGCGCGCGTACATGCATTGACTGACGAATACGATGTTCATCAGATCTGGGCCCTTGGATTGCCCTCAGTGGCCATGTGGCACGTTTGGATTATGGGTGTATCATGAACCCCTGGAGTATGCGCTGCATAGGAAGATGGAAAAGAAAATAATATGAGAAAGGGAGGGGACCTGGGAATCGAACCCAGGTCCCAGAGGTTACCAACTCAACGCCTTGCCACTTGATCCACTTACGCGCTTTGTATGTAATATAACAAATAAACAATATCAGTCAAAATAATGGTTAGTCATATTTTTCCGTGCAAAATTCAAACGCACCACTCATTGGCCTACACATCACCATCTTCTCCAATTATTTGCTGTACCTGAAACAAAAACAAACTGAATAGCGGGGGTTTTAAACCCCCACTAAATAGGAAGCACAAAAATAGCGATTAGGCCGTCTTTGATCGGAAATTGGGCGCGATAGGATGGTTGGATTCGTGTGAAGCTTCTCGTTCCAATGGTACAAGTCTTGTTTCCTGATTTTTCCTTAAACGTAAAGCCCCAACTTTACAGTTTTGTAACCCTAGCAAGCTTTAATGGTGATTTCACGTATAGGCCAGAAAAACTCAATTAAACAATATGGTTAGCTTCAGAATGATAAGACTAGCACAAAACAATCATTAGAACTCAAAATTATGGCATTAATGATGAAATACGATTATGCAAAAAAGATGAAACAGTTTGACTGCTAGGTACCAATTCTGGGTGCGTGAGGATTGTAAAAGAACGCGGTTAGGTTTAGTGAAGCATTGGCAAGCTAATGGTGTGGTTATTTTCCTTTGAATCGTGCTAGAAGACAGTTTTCAGTTTTTGATTTTTTTGACAAAATGCAAACTTGGTTCTTTAGATGGGGCGCAGCTTTTAGGTCCTTTGCTTTAGGGTTTGCTTCTGACTTATATGAGTGATGGATTAGGGTTGAAAAATATGTCCAAAACCTTTTGCATTGATGGAAAGAATATTTGATTTTCATGCATATTGTTTCAAATATTTTTCACATGTTTTTGATTCCAATCATGGCCAATCTTTCCAATTTTGGTATGCACGAAATCTTGAGTATCCAATGAGTGATTACACTGCATAAAAAGATTCAAATGCATTGGTTTAGTATTTTTTCCATATTTTATTTTATTAAATGAATTAATAGTAATTAAAAATTCAAATAAATAAATAAAAATGATGAAATAAATCCCCTTTGGGCCAAATGGTCGTGCATAGTCTTTGGATGATGGATCTTGGAAGAAAATGTGGCCCATTAACAATTTTAAGGCATTTGAAGCAAAGTTGACTTTTCAAAATGCCCAAAAATTTCCCAACTTCCACAAGGCATATCTTGCTCAATGTTTAAGCTTTGATCATGTTCTTGGACATTTTGGAAAGGTCTTGAAGTCCTCTAACCAATGTATTTGATCCCATGTCATTTTGATTTACCAATCTCAAGTTATGGCCTTTGACTTAAAGTCCCTTTTTGTTGACTTTTGAAAATGACCTATAATGTTGAAATTGATAACTTTTTGTGAGAGCATTTCTGGGAATTGAATTGTGAAGAAGAGTTGTAGGAAATGTCATTATCTTCAAAATGAGCTCTGGATGGAATTTTTCTGATAAACCATGTGGAAGTTATGCCCTGGTCAAGTTACAGTTGACTTTTTCAACTGTCCAAATATGGAAACTTTTGCATCTTGAGACTTTTTGAGCCATGCCTTAAAAATCATGATCAAGAATTGATCAAATGATGTTTGTGGCTTCAAAATGAGATGTTGACCAAAAATTTGAACTTTTGACTGTCAAATGACCATTTTGCCCTTGCAGTTGACTGCTGAGCAATTAGGGTTTTTGACTGTGCAATTTTGTGTTGTAAGTCTTGAAACTTGGCATGAGGATGCTTGACCATGTTTGTAGGCATTTGGGACTTGTTTGGACCCTTGGAAACTTCAATTACTTTGCCAGAACCAAAACCCTAATTTTTGACTGTTAGGAGGCCCTTGAACTATGCAACCCTTGGGGAGATTTTAAAGCATGCTCTTTGCAATTCTTGAAAAATATGGGAGGGAAAATTTTGGGGTACAACACCTATCTTTCAAAGATGTGGGCCCTAATATGAAATATAATCCTCTACCAAAGCATGGAGGAGCAAATGCTATGAACATGGTGGCCGGTTGTCCAGGCGACTTCCAGATTTTTGATATTAATTTGGTTAGAGGAGATTTGGTAAAAATGCATGCAGACCTTTGTGAATTTAGCTACTATTAGCATGACCATGCCGGTTGTGCTATTTACAGTACAAATATACAGGGTTGTGACAAGATAAAGTCTGATTTGCAGGAGATGATGGACGAGGGCCTCATCCATATAATCAGGCCTAGGGCAGAGTATGAAGAGGAAGTAAACATGGTTTCTGGATGTCCTAGGGAGTTCAGAATCTTTGATGTGGAATACATGAATGAGGATCTGGTACAATTGCATGCTACTTTCTTCAACATGGATGGTCAGGTAGAACATCAGTACTAATCTTGCCAAATTTGCTTCCGAGACTCTCAAGGATATTCGGTTGTAAGGAAAGGTGTTCAGTTGTTGTTGGATAATGGAACTATCAAGGTTAAAGGCCAAAGGCATGATTACCATGAAGTTGATGTGATTAAAGTCTATTTGGATGAAGAGGAGTCAGATGATGAGTATGCCTCTGCAGATAAGTATTTCTCCTCAGATGAGGATTTGGTTTCCATAGATGACTCTGTAATGACTGATCATGTTGAAGAGGGAGTAAATGTTATTGTGCCTTGTTTTGGTGCACCCTCCCATTTTGAAGTTGAATATCATAGCAAGCCAACTATTACTCCATTGGTGATTAGTTTGTCGGGTCCTGTCCCCTACAAGTTAGATAAGGTTGTACCCTACAAATATAATGCTACAATTTTGGAGGATGGTGTGGAAGTTCCCATCCAGCCAATGCCTAATGTTGGAAATATTGCTGAGACTAGTAGAGTGAACCACAACGGTCGTGTATTCGCACCAGTTGTTCGTGGAGATGTTAGTACTGGAAAGAAAATTGTTGAAAATGTTGAACCCAAGAAGGCTACGGGTGAATCTAGTAGAGTTGCGCTAGAAAAAGAGGTAGATGATATTTTGAAGATAATCAAGATGAGCGACTACAGAATTGTGGATCAATTACTACAGACTCCTTCAAAAATATCCATCTTGGCTTTATTGATGAACTCCTCTGCTCATAGAGAATCTTTGATGAGGGTATTGGACCAAGCTTTTATAGAAAGTGACATGCCTGTAGACCAATTCAGCAGTGTAGTAGGGAATATTACTTCATGTAATAACCTGAGTTTCTGCGATGATGAGTTGCCCGATGAAGGAAGGAATCACAACCTGGCCCTCCACATCTCTATGAACTGCAAGAATGATTCGTTATCCAATGTGTTGATTGATAATGGATCCACATTGAACGTTATACTGAGGAACACGCTTATGAAGTTGAAATATCAAGGAACGCCCATGCGCCCAAGTGGCATTATTGTGAATGCGTTTGATGGATCAAGGAAATATGTATTTCGTGAAGTGGACTTGCCTATTCATATATGCCCACATTTGTTTTAGATGACTTTCCAGGTCATGGATATTGTACCCTCTTATAGATGCTTGTTGGGATGGCCGTGGATACATGAGGCATGGACTGTCACTTCGACTTTACACCAGAAGCTGAAGTTTATACGTGAAGGAAAAGTGGTAATTACAAATAGAGAACAAGCATTATTGATATCTAATTTGTCCTCTTTCCGCATTGTTGAGGCGAATGAAGTTGCTGTTAGAACCCAGTTCCAAGCTTTATCCATTGATAACATAAGAGGGAATGATAATTCTATGGTTTCCCTTAGGTATGCGCAACAGGTGGTGCGTAATGGCTGTAGTGAAGTATGGGGACAGATTATTGATCCACCTGTAAACAAGAATAGAGCTGGCTTGGGATTCTCTGTGAAGAATGATAAGGGTAAGAGCATGAAACTAAAGGCTGCTGCAGGCAAGTATCAAGACATCTTTCATAGCGGGGGTTATCTTCATCCAACTGTTTCCGGGATTAATGCCATTATGGAAGAAGAGCAGAGCCAGAAATGCCAAATTATGTGACGCACAAAGTTAAGGTTCAGAACTAGATCACCATTGATGTTCCCTCTTGCATACATGTTTCAAAGTAATTTGTTTTTGTTAATCTTTTTGAAAAAGCTTTCACTCTGCCCAAGCTGAAAGTATTAATATTGTATGGGCTTATCTGTTTGCTGTGATTTTTAAAATCAATAATAAAAGTTGTCTTTGTTTCCCAAATTGTGTTTTTATATTTTGCTTTTTTCTTGGAAAATGGTAATCAGAAAAACCTTTCAAAATAAATAATAACTGAAAATTCAATCTGCATGATCACTTGTTATATGTGTCAGTTTCTAAAAGCAATCATAAATCATATGTGCAGATTAATTAAAAAACCCGTTGAATACAATGACCTTGCACCCTCTCCCAACTTTGAATGTCCTGTGTCTGGGGCCTAAGAAGAAGACTATGATGAGATTCCAAAGAGGTCTCACAGTTTCTTGAGCGCGGAGAGAATTTCATTCGTCCATATAAAGAGCCATTGGAAGTAATCAATTTGGGTTCAGAAGAAGATCCAAAGGAAGCCAAGATCGGAGCTTTGTTACATCCTGATGTGAAAAGCAGGTTGATTGAGATGTTGAAATAGTATATGGATATTTTTTCTTGGTCTTACCAAGATATGCCTGGTCTAGATATAGATATTGTAGAGCACCGTTTGCCACTGAAGCCAGATTGTCCTCCAATCAAACAGAAGTTGCGAAGAACTCACCCAGATATGGAAGTGAAGATCAAAGAAGAAGTTCTAAAGCAGATTAATGCCAGTTTTCTTGTGACATCAGTGTACCCTCAGTGGATTGCCAATATTGTCCCAGTACTGAAGAAAGATAGAAAAGTTCGCATGTGCATAGATTACGGAGATCTAAATAAAGCTAGTCCAAAAGATGATTTTCCATTGCCACACATTGATATGTTATTAGATAGCACAACAAAAATCAAAGTTTTCTCGTTCATGGACTGATTTTCCGGGTATAATCAAATAAGGATGGCTCCTGAGGACATGGAAAAAACAACGTTTATCACATCCTAGGGAACATTCTGTTACAGAGTGATGCCCTTCGGGTTGAAGAACACTGATGGAACGTACCAGAGGGCTATGAAAACCCTATTCCATGATCTGATGCACAAGGAAATTGAGGTATATGTTCATGATATGATTTCTAAATCCCAGACTAGATAGAGGCATGTAGAAGATTTGTTGAAGTTATTTCAGTGTTTGAGGAAGTATCGTCTCCGCTTGAATCCAAATAAATGTACCTTCGGTGTTCGGTCAGGGAAATTATTGGGTTTTATTGTTATCCAGAGAAGCATTGAAGTTGACCCTGATAAAGTCAAAGCAATTTAAGAAATGCCAGCGTCAAGAATTGAAAATCAAGTATGAGGGTTCCTCGGGAATTTGAATTATATTTCCTTATTCATTTCCCACATGACTGCAACGTGCGAACCGATCTTTAAGTTATTAAAGAAAGGTCAAGGTTGTGTGTGGGCGGATAACTGCCAAAGGGCATTTGAAAGTATTAAAGAATATCTACTTGAACCTCCCATCTTGCCCTCTCATGTTGAAGGAAAACCATTAATTATGTATCTGACAATGTTAGATAATTCCATGGGCTGTATTTTGGGACAACAACATGAAATAGGGGAGAAGGAGTACGCCATTTATTATCTCAGTAAAAAGTTTACTGATTGTGAGTCGCGGTATTCCATGCTGGAAAAGACATGTTGTGCTCTGGCTTGGGCGGAAAAACGTTTACGGCAGTATATGTTGAATCACACCACTTGGTTGATTTCCAAAATGGATCCAATCAAGTACATTTTTGAAAAGCCTGCTCTTACTGGGAGAACTGCCCGCTGGCAGATGCTGTTATCTGAATATGACATCGAATACCGCACTTAAAAGGCTATTAAGAGCAGCGTGTTGGAAGATTATCTTGCTCACCAACCAGTTGATGATCATCAGTCTGTGAAGCATGACTTTCCCGGTGAGGATGTGATGTGTCTGAAAGTGAAAGATTGTGTTGAACCATTACCTAAGGAAGGTCCTGATCCTGAATCTCGCTGGAGTATGATATTTGATGGAGCTGTGAATGCTTATGCTAACAGAATTGGTGCTCTGATTATCACTCCACATGGATCACACATCCCTTTTACTTCAAGGTTGACATTTGATTGTACTAATAATATGGCAAAATATGAGGCTTGCATCATGGGTCTCGAGGAAGCTATTGATCTCATAATTAAAATTCTAGATGTGTATGGCGATTCAGCTTTGGTAATAAATCAGATTAAAGGAGAGTGGGATACTCGTCACCCCAGCTTGATCCCTTACAAAGATTATGCTAGAAGATTGTTACCCTTCTTTAATAAAGTTGAATTCCATCACATCCCCAGAGATGAAAATTAAATGGTGGATGCTCTAGCAACTCTGGCTTCTATGTATCAAGTGAATACTTGGAATGATATACCTCGAATTATAGTTCGACGATTGGATAGGCCCACTCATGTGTTTACAACAGAGGAGGTAGCAGATGAGAAACCTTGGTATTATGATATCAAGCATTTTCTCCAGACTCAGGAGTACCCAATTGCTGCTTCGAATAAAGATAGAAAGACGTTGAGAAGATTGGTTGGCAGTTTCTTAATGAAAATGTGTTGTACAAGAGAAATTATGACATGGCCTTGCTCAGATGCATGGATAGAAACGAAGAAGACATGTTGATGCATGAGATTCATGAAGGTTCCTTTGGAACTCATGCCAACAGACATTCGATGGCTAAAAAGATGTAAGGGAAGGTTACTATTGGTTGACAATGGAATCCGATTGTTACAAATTTGCAAAGAAGTGCCATAAATGCCAGATTTATACGAACAAGATTCATGTGCCTCTGACACTTCTCAATGTGATCTCTTCCCAATGGCCTTTCTCTATGTGGGGTATTGACATGATTGGGATGATAGAACCCAAAGCTTCAAATGGACACCGTTTTATCTTGGTAGCAATTAAATACTTCACCAAGTGGGTGAAGGCTGCTTCATATGCTAATGTCACCAAGCAGGTGGTTGTGCGCTTCTTTAAGAATAATCTCATATATCAGTGTGGTGTGCCAAGCAGAATTATCACCGACAATGGCTCGAATATGAACAACAAGATGATGACAGAACTGTGTGAAGAATTCGAGATTGTCCATCACAATTCATCTCCATACAGGCCAAAGATGAATGAGGCTATTGAAGCTGCTAATAAGAATATCAAGAATATTATCCAGAAAATGGTTGTTACTTATAAGGATTGCCATGAAATTCTCCCTTTTGCTTTGCATGGATATCGAACATCTGTCTGCACTTCAACAAGAGCAACCTCATTCTCCCTTGTGTATGGAATGGAAGCGGTACTCCCAATTAAGGTTGAGATTCCCTCTTTGCGTGTGATAATGGAATCGAAGCTGTTAGAGGCTGAATGGGTCCATAACCGGTTTGACCAATTGAATTTGATTGAAGAGAAGAGAATGACGGCTTTGTGTCATGGCCAGTTATATAAGAGGAGAATGAAGAAAGCTTTTGATAAAAAGGTCAAACCTCGTGAATTCATAGAAGGTGATCTCGTGCTCAAGAAGATCATGTCTTTTAACGCTGATTCTAGGGGCAAGTGGACTCCCAATTTTGAAGGTCTGTATGTTGTCAAGAAAGCCTTCTCTGGCGGTGAATTAATTCTTGAAACTATGGATGGCGAGGAGTTCCCACGTCCCGTGAATGCTGATGCAGTCAAGAAATACTTCGCCTAAAGAAATAAAAGAACAACTCACTAAGTTGAAAACCCGAAAGGGCGGCTTAGGAAAAAAAAGAGCATCTCGGTAGGCTGAAAACTCGAAAGGGCGGTCCAGGAAAAAATTAAAGACATAAACAGAATAAAATTTCCCGCTAAGTTGAAAACCCGCAAGGGCAGCTTAGGAAAAAGTTAGGGACTTTCTTGGCAAGTAACTACATCAGACAAGACTTGATTGTTGGAGAAACAATCTTCTCGGATCCTCATACTTCAACAGAAGCTGCTGCTCAGGATTTCAAATTTTGTTAGAGGGGATAGTGGTCATTGTATCTCAATGTATCTTTTCCATTATATATTACCATTTTCTGAACTTTGTAATCATCCATGGAGTCTCACCATTCGCAGACTACCATTCTATTAATGAAATTTGAGCTTTTACCCAATTCTTTGTATTTCTTATTTTATTTAGCTTGCAAATAATCCATTTATTATTGATAATAACTTTCAAAGCGAAAAGATTAAATAGCAAAATTGATTTTCAAAAAGAATTTACAATTTGCTTTTACTTTAAAATTTGTGACGCAAGAGAAAAAAAACACAAGTGGTAATCCCAGAAATGGACGAAGTCCAGTTGTTTTAAGAAGTTTTATTTCTCGGGGAAGTTTTTCTCAAGATGTTTTCGTTGTATTAGGTTTGTGACTCCAGTGCCCCCGGTCAAGTTTTGGTTCATTTCTCCTATTTTCTGAGTTTGCATGATATGAAGATTCAATCCAAGATTTCTCCAGTGAAGGTTTCGTTTGTTTAATAGAAGTTCTTTCTTCCTAGAGAAGTTGGTACAATAATTAATCTCGAAGAACACGGGCCTCTGTTTTCTCCAATGAAGAATGTATACTAGTTTTCACTTTGTGAATATGGTGTTGACCTCCCCAATGAAGTTGGCACGAATTCCCCAGTGAATGTTTTGATGATTTGATGTCCGTTTGCTCTATTTGAAATTGATTTTTCATATCCCCAGTAGAAGTGTTACTTTTGAAAATATTGGATTCCCCGTTGAAGTCTGAGTGCTATTCCCTGGTAAAGCCTAGGAGAGGATATTGTATCTCTGTATCTGTACTGTTTGGTCGTTATGATTTGTTTACTTCCGAATTACGTTTCTCCCCAGTAAAGTTAAGCCATACAGTAGGTTTTGTTTCCTCAGTTGGCGCCTACTTTTTTTCTTATGGAATGTTCATCTTGGATGTGATTTAGCCGGGTGTTGATTGTGCCCGAGTTGGTTTTGCCTGGTTACTCCTAGTGTTATAAATCTGTTTTGTCAGCAAATGCATGATAACGCTCATACATTCATACATACATCATGCATAGCTAAAATTGGCAAATCATTTCTCATTCACATTCATTAATATTTTGTTGACATATTACCTTGTTTTGCAGAAATGTGTTGTCCTCTCTCCAATAGAGTGTCGGCCTTAAGTAGAAAGCGTATATTCTTTCAATTTCCCCACTGAGTTATCCCTCATGGAAGATTTTTGCTTTAGCCTTCCTGTACAGCTCTTTGTTTGGATAGATTGGATTTCCCTCTTGAGTTTATTTCTCAAATAATGTATTTTGGTAGACTATTTTACTACAGTTTATTTCTGGATTGAATATTTGTTGCCCAACAATATTATTACTTTGGATTTCCGCAAGCTTCGAGTTTTGGTTTGAGAATATGCATTTATTTTGCACGAGAAGACCTTTATCTCCTCAGCAAGAATATATTGGCATTTCCCCAGGAAGTCATATTGCTTTCCCCGAAAATCATTTTTTTTCAATCCTTCCTATAACAACAAGTAGCAGGTCTCTTTATTTGAGCAACTTATACTTCCCTGTAAAAGTCGACGTAACTTTTTTAATATCTTTTCTATGAGTGGATACTTTACAGTCCGTTGTCAAATTACTCCAGTGCATGGCAAGACCATCAATACCGCAGAGACAGTTCATTGTGAAGTCATTGCAAGTGGTAGTCTCTTTCTTTGAGACAACTTATATATTACCCTTTCCAGGCGGAGTGCCTTGGTTAAAGAAGTTGAGAACCGTTCTAGGTGAAACGCCAGAATTTTGGGGAAACTTATATTATCTTTCTACCTTCAGTGAAAGTTGGTAGGTCACCATCAGTGAAAGTTGGTGATCGTTATCTTTTTGCTACCTTCAGTGAATGTTGGTAGTTCATCGTCAGTGAACGACGAAGCTTTGATATTTTCTCTTTCTACCTTCAGTGAAAGTTAATAGGTCACCATCAGTGAAAGTTGGTGATTGTTATCTTTTTGCTACCTTCAGTGAATGTTGGTAGTTCATCGTCAGTGAACGGATATGCTATGATATTTTCTCTTTCTTCTTTAGTGAATATTGGTAGGTTACCATCAGTGAAAGTTGGTGATTATTATCTTTTTGCTACCTTTAGTGAAAATTGGTAGTTCATCATCAGTGAACGGAGATGCTATGATATTTTATCTTTCTACCTTCAGTGAAAGTTGGTAGGTCACCATCAGTGAAAGTTGGTGATTGTATCTTTTTGCTACCTTCAGTGAATGTTGGTAGTTCATCGTTAGTGAACGACAATGCTATGATATTTTCTCTCTCTACCTTCACTGAAAGTTGGTAGGTCACATTCAGTGAAAGTTTGTGATTGTTATCTTTTTCTACCCTCAGTGAACGTTGGTAGTTCATCGTTAGTGAATGCCGATGCTATGATATTTTCTCTCTCTACCTTCAGTGAAAGTTGGTAGGTCACCTTCAATGAAAGTTGGCGATTGTTATCTTTTTTCTACACTCAGTGAATGTTGGTAGTTCATCATCCGTGAACGGCGATGCTATGATATTTTCTCTCTACCTTCAGTGAAATTTGGTAGGTCACCTTTAGTGAAAGTTTGTGATTGTTATCTTTTTGCTACCCTCAGTGAACGTCGGTAGTTCATCATCAGTGAATGGCGGTGCCATGATATTTCTTTTCTCTCTAACTTTAGTGAAAGTTGGTTGGTCACCATCAGTGAAAGTTAGTGATTGTTATCTTTTTGCTACCCTCTGTAAAAATTGGCAACTCATCGTCAGTGAACGTCGGTGTTGTTATTTCTTTCCTCTTTCTACCTTCAGTGAATGTTGGCAGCTTCGCCTTAAGTAGAAGTTGGTGTATCCTTTGGTTTTTTTATCATCCTCTATAAGTCAGGTCTTTTGATCCACCAGTGATTTATTTTCCTAGTTGGGTTTCTCTCTTGTTTCTTTATTTTGTTACATCCCCAGTGGTGTTTTGCATCCCTTTGAAGTTGTCCATGTGCACTCATATTCGTAAGCATTGCATGGCATCTGAGGGCCAAAAATAGGGTTTGTTTAATATTTAAGTATCTTTGATCGCGTCGACATGAAGATTTTTAACCTTCGTATCTCCCGATAGAAGAAACTTAAATAAGGGCAATTGTTGTACCCCAATTGTTTCCCCTAAGATCCTTTCATCATACCATATTAATTCAACCACAACAAGATCGCATTACGGTTCTTGGTTCTCCTCCCTACCTTTAGCTTTGCTCTTTGAGGAATCACCAAGAACCTTGACTTGTTTTCTTTTGTGATCATGAATATTTTGTCTTGATTTTTCCTTTTAATTAATAAAATTCAATGTTTGTTTGTATTGCTTGTTACTAATGTAGGTAAAGGCAATGAGATTTAGCAAGTTGCTCCATGGGTTCATGAGTTTATTTCCATGCCCTAGGAAATAAATCTTGAGAAGTCCAAACTTCACCATTGAATTTGTTTTGGAAGGTATGGCATGGCAACGTTTATTTTGGTTCACTACATTCCCAACATATCAAGATTGATTCAAAAGTGCAAGGGATTGATTGAAGAAGTTGTCATGGTTTGACAAAGTCTTGTTCCCATTGATCACAAGTTCATATTTCTCTCAATTCTCAAGATATGGAAGTGTTTTTGGTGGATATGAGTTCTAATTTTCATCCTCAACAACTTATATTTACAAAGCAATTGCGTTGGTACAAGAAGTTTGTTTAAAATTGTCAAAGTTCTTCAAAGCATTTTCTTGATCTAGGAGCTAGAGTTTTGAACTTCAAAGAAGCATATCTTGCTCATCTTTTGGTATATTTGAGTGATTCCAAATACATACTTATCTTCAAAGGGTTATCAACAAATCAATTAAAAATTTTCAAGGAGTTTTCATATAGAAGAAACTTGATGATGAAGAAAGATTACAAGTCCTCCAGATGAACCCCTATTTCCCCATGTGTGACTTTAAATTATCATAACTTGGTCAATTTTTATCACCTTGAGCCCACTCTTTTTCCACAATGATATTTAGGATGTGAACTTTATGCCTTCTTTTATGTGAAAAGTGAGAAAATGGATGGAAGATGCCCTAAGGATACAAAAGATTATAGGTCATTTCATGATTGTTTGCCAACTTCAACAATTCATAACTCTCTCAATTTTTGGTTATTTTAAATGGTTCAAGTTTCAAAATGTCATCCAAGAGGTCTATTTCATGCCATATTTTTTGGTCAAGAGCAAATTCCAAGTGGAAGGCCATGTTTGGATGCAAAACATTATAGGTCACTTTTGAAGAAATATTTGAAATATTTCTAAGTATGGAAAGTCAACCTTTTTTCCCAAACTTTGACTCAATGCAACTTTCAGCTAAAGCATCCATTTGATTCCATTCTTTTTCCATTGCAAAGCTTGTAACCTCATATTTCTAAAGCATCAAGAATCATGCCTTAAGACCCCTTGAGCTGAGAATGCCATTGGATTGAACTTGGTAACTTGGAGATAAAGTTTCTTCATAAGTCAGAATTTGAAATTCATGTTTTGGCCTTTAAACATCAAATTAGCACGCGTTTGTGATCTAAATATGTTTATCTAAGTTGCCAAAGTGGATTAGAGCCTTAAATCGCAAGGATAGGATGAGTTTTGATGGAAATCAGATCACACTTTGCTCGTGCATCAGGTTCACATGATTTCCCTCCAAACTTCATCATTTCACATGCTTGAACATTCCATTTGATTCCCTATAAATAGAGGGTCATCCCCCATTCATTTCCTCAAGCTTTGAGAGCCAAAAACACTTTGTTAAAACCTCACACGAACTACTAATTTTTGAAATCAGTTTCTTAGATTCCAGCCTTTTCTTCCAAAATTCTTTGCACATTCATCTTCCTTAAGCATCATACAAACTCTTCAGCACTTAAACCAAGTAAAACGAGCTATAACCCAAGCTACAGTCCAGTTTCAAAGCTTCTTTCTTGAAATTCGAAAAGGTAGAATTCTCCACCATTTGGATCCAAATAAAGCATTAACATGTTCTACTCCTTCTCCTGATTCTAGTGCTTCTTACAATTTTTAAATCCATTGAGAATTGAGAGAGAAATCTCAAATTGAAGGTGCTCGCTATTTTTTGGGTTTTTGATTCATATCTCTTTGTATACTTTACATGAATTTAGCGCGATGGTGTTAAGGATCCTATTGAAGAGACGAATTCAATGATAATGGTATGAGATCCTAATTTTACCGTTTGAAAGATCTCACAAAATCTCCATTGCAGGGTGGCTGGAGGTTGGAGACAATGGCATGTCTCGTCTCAGCCAATGATAGCGTGCCAAACATTTTAATTTCATTGATTGCCTTTTTTCTGATTCCCTGCACATCTTACTAAGGTCCATATCAAGCACTGCACGTTTGGTCCATTGGATTAACTTACTAACGCGTTTTGACTATGATCTGATAGCCCACATCTTTTTGGTTTTATTTTAGTTTTTGATTTTATATTTTAATTGGTTTAATTTTCAAAACTTACTAAACTCTTTTATTTTTTATCCAAAAATTATGAAAAAATTCACAAAAATAATTTGAATTATTTCAGATTTCATGAATATTTTTTCCTATTTTTATTCTGGAAATTGATATTTTTTATATTTTTTACATTGTTTGCTTTGTTTTAATTACCTTAAAAATACTTTCTGACATTTCTTAATTCTAAAAACTTTCATAAATATCATTTTGCATATTTATGACTTTTTGAAAATTTTATGGAGTTTTATTTTGATGTTTATTATTTTTGATCTATTTTCTATGTGTTTGAACAATTTTAATTAATTTTAAAATAGTTTCTGACTAATAAAAATAGCCAAAAATTTTATGAAAATATTTGAGTCCTTTTCTGATTTTTTCTATGGTCTTACTTATTTTTCTTGATTAATTTGAATATAGTTGATATTTTTCTTTCTTATTTCCATTTTAAAACATTTTTAAAACCTTTTTTATGTATATACTAAATGCAATACTATTTTGTGATTATTTTCTGGCTGAACTTGGGTTGAATTTTGATCATGAACTTTATTAACATCATTGGATCCATTGTGTTGAATCTAACTCCATAAAAATGGATGAATAATTTTAATAATAGTTTGATTTAAATTTAATTCAAATGTGGTTTGTGTATTCTTTCCCACCCCTCTTCATCTTGTACCGTTCTTATTGCACTAAGTGTCGTTGGAGCATGATCTCTATATCATGTGTTAAAACAAATGGTGCATATATTGCTATTGACCGACCTCAAAATAGGTGCGACTTTTATATAAGTCCACTTACGATTGCTTAAAATAGCGCAAAATTTTGTCCCGATTCGAATAAATGATCATTCAGGGTCCAAACCTATGTTTGCAAGCCCAAGTATGTTAATTTGATCCCTTTGATCCAATAACTTTAATATTCATTGTGTGGAGGCTTTGGTTCTACCAATCCTCTAATGAATCTACAACACTTTTGGTTAACGCGGATCACTTAAACATCATTGATTATTAAATGGTGCTTTTGAGGATTCTAAATGGATGATATACTTGACAAAAATCAAATGCAACTTGTTGTGTGGAGGCTTTGGTTCTACCAATCCTCTAATGAGTTCCAAATGCAAGTTTCAAGATGGTCATCCAACTAACCACTAATTATTAAATTGTTTTTACTTTATGTCCTTTTATTTTTTATTTTTCATTTTTATGCTTTATGTACCATTTACTTTAAGAATTACATTTCATGTCATTTTTATTTTGCTGACTTGAGCCCTTTCTTTTCTCTCCTAAGACACCTAATAATCAATATGAATCATAAAAACCTTTAAAATACTTGGACTATTTGGTTACTATCCTTGGCATTATGGAGTATTTGACTTCTTGGACTTAGGAATAGAAATCTTGGTCTATATTAGAGACCTTGTGACCTTAATTGATATTTTTTCTGGAGTTCTTGAGGTTTACCTCAAGAAATTGGGTTGTTTGTTTGTTTTGTATGCAGGTTATTGTGATTACATACTTTGTTTGTAATCTAGAATTCACCCGTATACAACCGTTACTCTGCCCCATTTTTTTGAAGACTTAATACACTTGAAGTTTGGTTCTCACAAGAGGTCTAGTATCTTTGCTTACTTGGTTTCAATCTAAAGAATGATAATTCTATCTTGACTCATAATGTCAAGTATTGACTTCTTGTTGGTTAGATGGTTCTTATCCCTAGCTTTTAACTTATGCTTTAGGATAGTCCCTTCTTCTCCTCCCATCTTCTTTAATTTCAAAAATCTTCTCCCTCCTTTTGAAAAACTCTTCTTGTTTTTTTTTTTAAAACTTAAACCACTTTCATGATAAACTTAGACTTAGGTCCATGCATTTTTAAAACATCTTTCACAAATAAACTTCAATCAACTTAATAATACCTTGACATTTTTTGTGAGAAGACTAAAAATCAATCAATCTAATTCAAACCATTTTTCCATCTTGGCTTTCATCTTAAACTTTTCTCAAAAGATTCGACTCTTGTCAATCTTTGTAGTGATGCAAACAACTATACTTCTACGATATGTAGGGAAGTGTGATATTTTCCACTTGGGTGTTGAGTAAGGCATTGTTGATTTTAAAATCCAAGCCATATCCTCCATTTTGAGATGATGCAAGTTCTCCTTTCTCATGATTGTGGGTAGTAAGTATGTTTCCCACACGGACAATTCCGACGATGTCTTATCTCTTAAAATCAACCAACATACTTGTGTTTTAAAAATCTTTAAAAGAGGAACTACGTGTACCCTGATCCCCTATTGCACGAAAAGGTGGTACGTAGGCACTAAAGATTCACAACCACGGCAGGTGTAAAAACCATAAAAATATATTTCTTTTCTCACCTCCAACATCCATTTTTATACAACATTTTATAGCCAAAATATACAGATTTTACAAAGAGGTTACTGTGGAGTACTATAGATGTTTAGGGTGCTAATACCTTCCCTTTGCATAACCAACCCCCTTACCTTGAATCTTTCTCCCTCTTTTTTTTGGGTTACTCGCTCTTTTCCCATTCCTTTGGAAATAATAAAGCGTGGTGGTGATTTTTATTTTTGATTTGTATAAGTCTAGTCAATCCAATGGCTTAGTCTTAAACATTTCTAGTGCTACACTACCCTCAGTGAACGTTGGTAGTTCATCGTCAGTGAACGACGATGCTATGATATATTTTCTCTCTACCTTCAATGAAAGTTGGTAGGTCACCTTCAGTGAAAGTTGGTGATTGTTATATTTTTGCTACCTTCAGTGGTCGTTGGTAGTTCATCATTAGTGAACAACGATGCTATGATATATTTTCTCTCTACCTTCAGTGAAAGTTGGTAGGTCACCTTCAGTGAAAGTTGGTGATTGTTTTCTCTTTTTACCCTCAGTGAACGTTGGTAGTTCATTGTCAGTGAACTGAGGTGCTATGATATTTCTTTTTTCTCTACCTTCAGTGAAAGTTGGTAGATCACCATCAGTGGAAGTTGTTGATTGTTATCTTTTTGCTACCTTCAGTGAACGTTGGTAGTTCATCGTCAGTGAACAGCGATGCTATGATATATTTTCTCTCTACCTTCAGTGAAATTTGGTAGGTTACCTTCAGTGAAAGTTGGTGATTGTTATCTTTTTGCTACCCTCAGTGAACGTTGGTAGTTCATCGGCAGTGAACAACGATGCTATGATATATTTTCTCTCTACCTTCAGTGAAAGTTGGTAGGTCACCTTCAGTGAAAGTTGGTGATTGTTATCTTTTTGCTACCTTCAGTGAACGTTGGTAGTTCATCGTCAGTGAACAGTGATGATATGATATATTTTCTCTCTATCATCAATGAAAGTTTGAAGTTCACCATCAGTGAAAGTTGGTGATTGTTATCTTTTTGCTACCTTCAGTGAACATTGGTAGTTCATCTTCAGTGAACGACGATGCTATGATATATTTTCTCTCTACCTTCAGTGAAAGTTGGTAGGTTACTATCAGTGAAAGTTGGTGATTGTTATCTTTTTGCTACCTTCAGTGAACGTTGGTAGTTCATCGTCATTGAACGGGGATGCTATGATATATTTTCTCTCTACCTTCAGTGAAAGTTAGTAGGTCACCTTCAGTTCAAGTTGGTGATTGTTATCTTTTTTCTACCCTCAGTGAACGTTGGTAGTTCATCGTCAATGAACGGCGATGCTATGATATATTTTCTCTCTACCTTCAGTGAAAGTTGGTAGGTCACCTTCAATGAAAGGTGGTGATTGTTATCTTTTTGCTACCCTCAGTGAACGTTGGTAGTTCATCTTCAGTGAACGGTGATGCTATGACATATTTTCTCTCTACCTTCAGTGAAAGTTGGTAGGTCACCTTTAGGGAAAGTTGGTGATTGTTATCTTTTTTCTACCCTCAATGAACGTTGGTAGTTCATCGTCAATGAACAGTGATGCTATGATATTTTCCCTCTACCTTCAATGAAAGTTGGTAGTTCATCATTAGTGAATGACGATGATTTTTCTTTTCTCTTTACTTTCAATAAATGTTTATATATCACCGTCAGTGAACATCGGTGCTATTATTTCGTTCCTCTTTCTACCTTCAGTGAATGTTGTAAGTATCGCCTTCAGTAAAAGTTGGTGTATCCCTTGACCTTTTACCATCCTCTATGAGTCGGGTCTTTTTGATTCACCAGTGATTTATTTTCCTGGTTGGGTTTCTTTTTTGATCCATATTTCCTTTAGTACATCCCCAATGGTGTTTTGCGTCTCTTTGAATTTGTTCGTATGCATTCATGCTCATAAGTATTGCATGGAATCTTAGGGCCAAAAATAGGGTTTGTTTTATATTTAAGTATCTTCGATCGCTTCGACACAAACATTTTTTAACCTTCGTATCTCCGGATAGAAGAAACTTAAATAAGGGTAGCTGTTGTACCCCAATTTTCCCCCCTAAGATCCCTTCATCATACCATGTCGATTCAATCATAACAAGATCAAATTAGGGCTTTTGGTCCTCCTCCCTAGCTTTAGCTTTGCTCTTTGAGAGATCACCAAGCACCTTGACTTGTTTTTCTTTTGTGATTATGCATGTTTTGTTTTGACTTTCTTTCTAGTTTACCAAATAAAATTTTGGTTTGTCTTACTTGTTAATAATGTAGGTAAAGGCATTGTGGCTTAGCAAGTTGATCCATAGGTGCATGAGTTTATTTCCATGCCCTAGTCATTAAAGCTTGAGAAATTCAAACCTCATCATTGAAGTTATTTTTGAAGAAATGGCATGGTGTGGTTCATTTTGGTTCACCACATTTCAAAGTTATGAAGATTGATTCAAAAGTACAAGGGGTTGATTGAAGAAGTTGTCTTGGTTGGACAAGACCTTGTTTCCATTGGTCACAAGTGCGAATTTCTCTCAATTCTCGAGATATGGAAGTGTTTTTAGTTACTATGAGTTCTCATTATCATCCTCAACAACTTCTATCTACAAAGCAAAAGTGTTGGCACAAGAAGTTTGTTCAAAATTGTCAAAGTTCCTCAAAGCATTTTCTTGATCTATGAGCTAGGGTTTTGAACTTCAAAGAAGTATATCTTGCTCATATTTTGGTATTTTTGAATTATTCCAAAGACGTCCTTCTCTTAAAATGGTTATAAATAAATCACTTCAAAATTTTCAAGGAGGTTTCATGTGGAATAAACTTGATGTTGAAGAAATATTACAAGTCCTCTAGATGAACCTCCAATTTCTCATGTGTGACTTCAAATGATCATAACTTGGTCAATTTTTATCACCTTGAGCCAACTCTTTTTCCATATTGATCTTGAGGATGTGAACTTTATGCCTTCTTTCATGTTCAAAGTGAGAAAATGTATGGAAGATGCCCTAAGGATACAAAAGATTATAGGTCATTTCATGATTTTTTGCCAACTTCAACAATTCATAAATCTCTCAATTTTTGGATATTTTGAATGGTTCAAGTCTCAAAATGTCATTCAAGAGGTCTATTTCGTGCCATATTTTTTAGTCAAGAGTAAATTCCAAGTGGAAGGCCATGTTTGGATGCAAAACATTATAGGTCACTTTTGAAGCAAAACATTTCCCGACTTTGACTCATTGCAACTTTCAGCTCAAACATCCATTTGATTCCATTCTTTTTCCATTGCAAAGCTTTTAATATCACCTTTCTAAAGCCTCAACAATCATGCCTTAAGACCCCCTAGCTGAGAATTCCATTGGATTGAACATGGTAACTTGGAACTGAAGTTTCTTCATAAGTCAGAATTTGAAATTCATGTTTTGGCTTCTAAACACAAAATTAGCACGTGTTTGTGATCTAAACATG
Source organism: Vicia faba (assembly GCA_948472305.1). Lineage (NCBI taxonomy): Eukaryota > Viridiplantae > Streptophyta > Magnoliopsida > Fabales > Fabaceae > Vicia > Vicia faba. Next base: position 836,935,119 of record OX451740.1, read on the forward strand.
TTTAACCAAGTTACCAAAGTGGATTAGAGCCTTAAAACACAAGGATTGGATGGGTTTTGATTCACAACAGATCACACCTTGCTCGTGTATCAGGTTCACATGATTTCCCTCCAAACTTCATCATTTCACACGCTTGAACATTTCATTTGATTCCCTATAAATAGAGGGTCATCACTCATTCATTTCCTCAAGCTTTGAGAGCCAAATACACTCTGTCAAAACATCACACGAACTTCAAATTTTTTAAATCAGTTTGAGATTCAAGCCTTTTCTTCCAAAATTCTTTTCACATTCATCATCCTTCGGCATCATACAAACTCTCCAGTACTTAAACCAAGCAAAACGAGCCATAATTCAAGCTATATAAGTACAATTTCAGAGCTTCTTTCTTGAACTTCAAAAAGGTAGAATTATCCACCATTTGGATCCAAATAAAGCACAAACCTATTCTACTCTTTCTCCCGATTCTTGTGCTTCTTATAATTTTTAAATCCATTGAGAATTAAGAGAGAAATCTCAAATTGAAGGTGCTCGCTATTTTATGGGTTTTTGATTCATATCTCTTTGCATACCTTATATAAATTTGGTGCGATGGTGGTGTTAGGATCGTCTTGAAGAGACGAATCCAATGATACTAGTCTGGGATCCTAATTTTTCCATTTGAAGGATCTCATAAAATCACCATTGCAGGGTGTTTGGAGGTTGAAGACGATGACATGTCTCGTCTCAGCTAATGATAGCGTGCCAAACGTTTTAGTTTCATTGGTTGCCTTTTTTTTAATCCTATGCGTATCTCACTAAGGTCCATATCAAGTACAGCGTGTCTGGTCCATTGGATCAGCTTACTAACATGTTTTGACTATGATCTGATGGCCCACATCTTTTTGGTTTTATTTTATTTTTTGATTTTATATTTTAATTGATTTAATTTTCAAAACTTCACAAGTCTTTTATTTTTTATCCAAAAAATTATGAAAAAATTCACAAAAATACTTTGAATTATTTCTGATCTCATGACTATTTTTTCACTTTTTTATTTTGACATTTGATATTTTTTATATTTTTTGCATTATTTGCTTCCTTTTAATTACTTTAAATATTTATTGACATTTTTTAATTCTAAAAAAATTCACAAATACCATTTTACATATTTCTAACTTTTTTGAAAATTTTATGGAATTTTATATTGATATTTACTATTTTTGATCTATTTTCTATTTGTTTGAGCAATTTTAATTAGTTTAAAAATAATTTCTAACTTTAAAATATTACCAAAAATTTTATAAAAATATTTGAGTCCTTTTCTGATTTTTCTATAGTCTTACTTTTTATTTCTTGATTAATTTGAATATAGTTGATATTTTTCTCTTTTATTTCTATTTTAAAACATTTTAAGAAACTTTTTAAATATGTAATGTATTATTATTTTGTGATTATTTTCTGGCTGATCTTGTGTTGAATTTTTGATCATGAACTCTGTTAACATCATTGGATCCATGGTGTTGAGTTTAACTCCATAAAAATGGATGAATGATTTTAATAATAGTTTGATTAAAATTTAATTCAAATGTGGTTTGTATATTTCCCGCCACCCTTCTTCGTCTCATCCCTTTCTCATTGCACTAAGTGTTATTGGAGCATAATCTCTATATATGTCTCAAAACAAATGGTGCATAGATTACTATTGACCTACCTCAAAATAGGTGCGACTTCTATATAAGTCCACTTACGATTGCATAACATAGTGCTAAATTTTGTCCTGATTCGAATAAATGATCATTCGTGGCCCAAACCTATGATTACAAGCCCGGGTATGCTAATTTTATCTCTTTGATCTGATAACCTTGAGATTTATTGTGTGGAGGCTTTGGTTTTACCAATCCTCTAATGGATCTACATCACTTTTGGTCAATACGGATCACTTAAACATCGTTGATCATTAAATGATACTTGTGAGAATTCCCAAATGGATGATATACTTGACAAAAAGCAAATGCAACTTGTTGTGTGGAGGTTTTGGTTCTACCAATCCTCTAATGAGTTCCAAATGCAAGTTTCAAGATGGTCATCCAACTAACCACTAATTACTAATAATTGACTTTATCTTGTGTTTTTACTATATGCCCTTTTATTTTATGCACCATTTACTTTTAGCATTTACATTTCATGTTATTTTAATCATTTCTAATTTGAGCATTTACTTTCTTGTCATTTTTATTTTTTGCTCACTTGAGCTTGTCTTTCCTTTTTGAAGATACCTAATAATCAACATAAACCATAAAAAAAATTTAATGATACTTGGACTATTTGGTTACTATCCTTGACATTATGGAGTATTGGACTTCTTGGACTTAGGATTAGAAACCTTTGCCTATGTTGAAGACCTTGTGACCTTAATTGATATTTTGTCTGGAGTTCTTAAGGTTTACCTCAAGACATTGGATTGTTTGTTTGTTTTATATGCAGGTTATTGTGATTACATACTTTGTTTGTAATCTGGAATTCACCCGTATACAACTGTTACTTTGCCCAATTTTTGTGTAGACTTAATACTTTTGAAGTTTAGTTCTCTCAAGAGGTCTAGTAACTCTGCTTGCTTGGTTTCAATCCAAGGGATGGGAATTCTATCTTGACTCATAATGTCAAGTATTGGCTTCTTGTTGGTTAGATGGCTCTTATCCCTAGCTTTTACCTTATGCTTTAGGATAGTCCCTTCTTCTCCTCCCATCTTCTTTAATTTCAAAAATCTTCTTCCTCCTTTTGAAAACTCTTCTTGTTTTGAAACTTTAACCACTTTCATAATAAACATGGACTTAGGTCCATGCATTTTCAAAACCTTTTCATAAATAAACTTCAACAAACTTAATAATACTTTGACATTTTTTGTGAGAAGACTAAAAGTCAATCAATCTCATTTCAAACCATTTTTCCACTTTGGCTTTTATCTTTAAACTTTTCTCAAAAGATTGGACTCTTGTCAATCCTTGTAGTGATGCAAACAACTATACTTCTACAATATGTGGTGAAGAGAGATATTTTCCACTTGGGTGTTGAGTGAGGCATTGTTGATTTTAAAATCCAAGCCATATCCTCCACTTTGAGATGATGCAAATTATCCTTTCTCATGATTGTGGTTAGTAAGTATGTTTTCCACACGGACAATGACGATGATGCCTTATCTCATAAAATTAACCAACACACTTGTGCTTTAAAATTTTTTATAGGTGAACTACGAGTACCCTGATCCCCTATTGCATGAAAGGTGGTACGTAGGCACTAAAGGTTTGCAACCACGGCGGGTGCAAAAATCATAAAAAATATTTCTTTTCTCACCTCCACCATCTATTTTTTATACAACATTTTATAGCCAAAATATACAGATTTTCTCAAAGAGGTCCCTGTGGAGTACCGTAGATGTTTAGGATGCTAATACCTTCCCTTTGCATAACCAATATGGCGATTTTTATTTTGATCTGTATAAGTCTAGTCAATCCAATGGCTTAGTCTTAAACATTTATACCTCTACAACCCTAGGTGAATTCTATTATGAAAGAATGTCGGCAAGTGCACCAAGTGATTTTACCGATATGGTGGGAATGGGCGTCCGTTTGGAAGAAGCTGTAAGAGAAGGTCGTCTGTCTAGAAGTGAAAATTCTGGCAGTGTGAAGAAACCATCATATGGATTTGCTAAAAATAAAGAAGGAGAGACAAATTCTATTATTCAATAGAGAAGGGTTAATCCTCCTAGGAGAAATCATCAGAGGAGAGAGGCTTTTGACTATATCTATATGAGTTATGCAGAGTTATTCCCAGCATTGATCCAGAAAAAGTTGGTCCAGACTAGACCACCCCCTTGTTATACCCTTCACCTTTGCCTTGGTACTATAAGGCAGATCAAACATGCGCTTTCCATCAGGGTGCACCAGGGTATAATATGGAAAACTATTATCCCCTGAAATAGGAAGTACTTAAAATGGTGAGGTATGGCCTTTTGTCCTTTAAGGATTTCATCCCTAATGTCAAAGATAATCCTCTGCCAAAGCATGAAGGAGCAAATATTGTCAACATGGTTGCTGGTTATCCAGGGGAATTCCACATTTATGATATCAAAATGGTCAGAAGAGACTTGGTAAATATGCATGCAGACCTTTGCGAGTTTAGTTACTATAATCATGACCATGATGGTTGTGGTATTTGTAGTATTGATATATAAGGTTGCGATAAGATAAAGGCTGATTTGCAGGAGATAATGGATAATGGCCTCATCCATATAATCAGGCCTAGGGAAAAATATGAGAAAGAAGTGAACATGGTCTTTGGATGTCCCAGAGAGTTTCAGATATTTGATGTAGACCATATGAATGATGATCTCGTGCAATTGCATGCTACTTTCTGCCACATGACTGGTCAGGTAGAGCACCACTATGAATCTTGTCGGGTTTGCTGTAGGGATTCCCGAGGATGTTCCATTGTAATAAGAGGTATTCATTTGTTATTGGATAATGGAACTATCAAGGTTTCAAGTGAAAGAGATGATCACCATGATGTTAATAAGATTGAAGTTTTCCTGGCTGAGGTTGAATCGGATGATAAATATGCTTTTGCAGATGAATTCTTTTCCTCAGATGAGGATATGTTCTCTGGCGATGATTCTTTGGTACCCAAATTTTCTGAAGAAGGTGTGAACGTAATTGCGCCTTATTTTAATGATTTTTCCCCTGTTGAGATTGGATACTGTAGCAAGCCAGTTGTTGCCCCAATGGTGATTTTCTTGTCAGGGCCTGTTCCTTACAAATCAGACGAAGTTGTATCGTACAATTACAATACTACTATTTTAGAGGATGGTGTGGAAGTTCCCATCCAGCCTTTGTCTAATATCGAGAATATTACAGATACTAGTAGAGTGACCCCCAGTGGTCGTGTATTTGCACCGGTTGTTCGAGGAAACGATAATACTGGTAAGAAAGTTATGGAAAGTGTTGAGAATAAGAAAGTTGTAGGGGAGTCTAGTGGTGCTACCCTGGAGAATGATGTGGATGATATTTTGAAGATTATCAAAGTGAGAGACTATAGAATTGTAGATCAGCTATTGTAGACTCCTTCAAAGATATCTATCCTAGTATTGTTGATGAATTCTGATGCCCATAGAGAATCTTTAATGCGGGTGTTGGATCAAGCCTTCGTGGAATGTAATATGCCGTTAGATCAATTCAACAATGTGGTAGGTAATATTATGTCCTGTAATAACCTAAGCTTTTGTGATGATGAATTTCCTTATGAAGGGAGGAATCACAATTTGGCTCTCCATATATCCATGAACTATAAAAATTATTCATTGTCAAATGTGCTGGTTGATAATGGGTCCGTCTTAAATGTTATATCGAGGAGCACACTAATAAAGATGAAGTATCAAGGGGCTCCCATGCACCCAAGTGGTATTATTGTAAAAGCTTTTGATGGATATATGAAGTATGTTATTAGGGAAGTGGATCTGCCTATCCACATAGGCCCACACCTTTTCTAGATTACTTTCTAAGTCATGGATATTGTACCCGCATATAGCTGCTTATTGGGACGACCATGGATACATGAGGCAGGGGCTGTCACTTTAACTCTACACCAAAAGTTGAAGTTTGTGCATGAAGGAAAGGAAAGGTGGTTATTATAAATGGATAACAAACATTGGTAATCTCTCATTTATCTTCTTTCAGTGTTGTACAAGCAGATGAAGCTACTGTTGGAACGCATTTCCAATCTTTATATGTTGATAACATAAGAGAGAATAAGAATTCTATGGTTTCATTCAAAGATGCTCAACAGGTTATGCGCAATGGCCCAAGTAATGTATGGGAGTATATTGTTAACCCGCATGTGAACAAGAACAAGGTTGGGTTGGGATTTTCTGCAAAGAATGACAAAGGTGAAAACTTGAAGCCGAAGTCTACTGTGAGCAGCTATCAGAATATTTTCCACAGTGGAAGATACCTTCATCCAACAGTTTCTGGAGTTAATTCTATTGTGGAGGATGAAGAAGAACATGAGATGCTGAACTATGTGACGCCTGGAGTCAGAATCCAGAACTGGGTCACTTTTGATGTTCCCTCTTGCATCCATGTCTCAAATTAATTTGTTTTGTTTATCTTTTCAAAAATATTTCACTCTACCCAAGGTGAAAGTTAATATTGTATAGGCTTATCTGTTTGCTTTGATCATTAAAATCATAAATAAAAGTTTTCTTTGACTCTTAAATTATGTTTTTATTTTATGCTTTTTCTTGGAAAATGGTAATAAAAAACCATTTCTTTTTGAATAAATAATAATTGTAAATAAATCTCCATAATCACTTGATATATGTGTCAGTTTCTAAAAGCAATAATAAATCACATGTGCAAATTAATTAAAAAACTTGTTGAATACAATGACCCTGCACCCTCTCCCAACTTTGAATATCCTGTGTATGGGACCAAAGAAGAAATATTATGAGATTCTAGAAGAGGTTTCATGGTTTCTTGAGCCTGGGGAAAATGCCATTCAGCCGTATAAAGAGTCATTAGAGACAATAAATTTGGGTTCAAAGGAAGAGCCAAATGAAGTCAAAATTGGAGCATTGTTGCATCCTGATATGAAGAGAAGGTTAACTGAATCATTGAAAGAGTATGTGGACATCTTTGCATGTTCATACCAATATATTCCTGGTCTAGATACTGATATTGTGGAGCATCATTTACCTTTGAAGCTAGAGTGCCCTCCAGTCAAGCAGAAGTTGAGAAGAACTCACTCTGATATGGCAATAAAAATCAAAGAAGAAGTGTTAAACCAAATAAATTCCGTTTTTCTTGTGACATCAGTGTACCCTCAATGGATTGCCAATATTGTACCTATACAAAATAAAGATGGAAAAGTTTGCATGTGCGTAGATTATAGAGATCTAAATAAATCTAGTCCAGAAGATGATTTTCCATTGCCACATATTGATATGTTGGTTGATAGTACATCAAAATTCAAGTATTCTCGTTCATGGACTAATTTTCCGGATATAATCAAATAAGAATGCCTCCTGAGGAGATGGAAAAAACAATGTTTATCATACACTGGGGAATATTCTGTTACAGATTGATGCCCTTCGGGTTGAAGAACGCTGGCGCAACGTACCATAGGGTTATGACAACCCTATTCCATGATCTGATGCACAAGGAAATCGAGGTATATATTGATGACATGATTGCCAAATAATAGACCGAAGAAGGGCATGTGGAAGATTTGTTAAAGTTGTTTTAGCATTTGAGGAAGTATCATCTCCCCTTAAATCTAAACAAATGTACCTTTGGTACCTGATTAAGGAAATTTCTAAGTTTCATTATCAGCCAGAAAGGAACTCAAGTTGACCCTGATACAAGATACACAAATCAAGTTTCTCGGTGATCCCTTTAGGGTAAACCCAAATATAGGAGAGGGTAGAAGTCACAACCAACCCTTATTGTGTGATCTAAATGTATTGATGACATGAGATGATAAGAGATCTTAGGTGCAAAAATTGGGGTATAACAGTCCTTATTTATTTTTGTGTTGTCTCTTAATGAACATTGATGATTTTTTTGATGCCATGCCATTGATAATGCCTTTATTAATTTCTCATGTCACTTTGTTTGATTGTTGGATGATTGATGCATTGTTCTGATAGATTATAGATCATTGGTTTGCCGTATACTTGTTGCCTTTCCATAATGATTGATGAGTTTGTTTTGAGGAATTGATATGTTCATCCTAATGCATGAAATATGTATTCAAATTATAGTTTGCTTATGCGCTCTTATGAAATCATGTGTTGATTGTTGGATGATTTCTTTTGCATGCCTTAGATGATTTCTTTATGTGTCCTTTGATGCCTTGAGAATGTTGATTAGTATTGAGGTGTTCATATGCTTTCTTGATTCATGTTTGAATGCATTTCTTTGGTATGCTTTTTCCTTGATGCTTGAGGCTTACATGACTTGATTTTGACTTTTCTTGTTGAGTTATAACTTAATGACTACTGTGCTTGAGTATTGATTGGTGCTTGATGCTTGATGATGATGCTTTATATGTATCTGGTTGTATGCAAGTTGTGTGTTCACATGTTCCATAAGGATTCTCAATTAAACTCAATCTTGATTAAGATTGAATTAATACAAACATTAGGGTTGATATTCAAGCATGATAACTTGATTAGGGTTTCCCTTTGATCCTTAACTCAGGGCCATTGAAGCATGCCAGCTTTAGGTTAGATATTCTCTTTCAATCTCAACTTTAATTCCATTTTGCATGACAACAATTAGGATCAAATTTCCTATTAGAATTTGATTTCTTCATTTGCATTGCGTCCTTTTTCTTTTAAAAGACAAAAAATTTATTTTCTTAATCAAACTCAAAAACCACTTAACAAATAAGATGCAAATCGTACGTCATTAAGCCTTAAGAAGTGTAAAAGAATTAGAGGGTGTATTCCTGACCTTGTTCTTCTTCCATTTATAGACTTTAGTATGATTTAATTCATAAAAACTTTCAAAATTAGAGGTGGAGAAGTAGTTATGTGCCCCTGTATTTGGAGTCATTTACTATTATCCCCAACAAAACACTTCAACAAATTCAAAGTCTCTTTTCCTTAGGGATTTTCCATTTAAAAACCTTTTCAGAAAGGACATGTTATTTATGTTCTACCACAAATAGACATTTCCTAAACTTCTATAATGCAAACTTAGAATGATCCATAAAAAACACCAAACAAACAAATTTTTTTAACAAGAACTACAGAGTTCTGATTCCCTTTAGGATACGTAGGAACTGGGTTGTGAAACTCAAATGAACTCAATAATAAAAACCTTTTGTTTTTCCCAAAATAATTTATTCATGCATTCCTTAGAAAGTTAGTCTTTATATATACACACCCTTTGATTATAACAACTAGAGTGGAACCCATTGAGTACAATAGATGTGTTTTTTTTTTTGTTTTTTGGCTCTTAAAGCTTGTAAAATGAAGTAGATGAGGTCTTTATTTATAGAAGAAGTGAATGTAATCAAGAGGAGGGGTGAATGATGCAATTTGAGTGGAAATCATGCACACCTGCCTCATGAACAAAGTGTGATCACATGTGCATCAAAACACATCGAAATGATGCGTTTTGACACAATAAATGATTCAAATATATTTTATAATCATGTTTAAGTGGAAAACCCGTGGTAATTTTGTGATTATAAGCCATATTATGGAAATTTCAAATTGACTGCAGGTGATTTTTCAGTTTCAAAACATCAACTTTACAACCATGGAGCAAACAACTCAGGGACCTTTATGATACAATCTTGGATTCTTTAGAAAGCTGAATAATCAAGCTTGACAATGTGCTTTGAAAGTTTCCATTTAGTAATTTGAGTTGGAAGTTATGATCAATTTGAATTGGAAAAAAAACATGGATTCGTGGACTTAGAAAAATGTATAACTTTTGAGTTCAAAAGTGACCTATAATCTCTTGCCTTCATACGTTGTCTTCCACTGATAATTAGGTTTTGGTCAATGAAGATGGTATGATGTAGGATTCTTAAATAACATTTTGAAACTTGAATCATTCAAACAATTTAAAAAATGAGAGAGGTACCGCCTTGTGAATTTGATGAAAATCCATGAAACGACCTATAATCTTTTGAGCTCTTAAGGCATCTTCTAACCATTTTCAAAATTTGAACTAAAAGAAGAGGTTAAGTTCACATACGTAAGATAATTTTGAAAAAAAGAATGAGATCAAGGTCATAAAAATTGACCAACTTATGACTTCTTGAAGTTGAACAACCCTAATTCTTCAAAATACAAGATGACCTATAATCTTCTTCAACTTTTGATGATCTTTTTTACATAATTCGTTCTTTTCACTTAAGGAAGAAATAATGGGGATGATGATAATAATCCATATCAGAAATAACCAATTAAATATGTTTAAAATTGAGAGAGTTATCCACTTGTGATCAAAGAATCAAGGACTTGTCCAAATTAGGTCAAATTTTTTGAATAAATCTTAAATATTTGATATTTCTTGTCAAAAATAGAGCATGATGAATCAAATTAAGTCTTGAAATGAGATTATGTTGAAGTTCATTCAAAGATAAAGCTTGAATCTCAATAAAGCTTATTGAAGAAGGCATGGAAAAAACTCATGAACCTATGAATCATCTTGTGTCATCACCAACAATATAAACATTCATAGAACAAATGTACATATATTTTGATGTTAGCTAAATTTTAATGAAGCATAAAAGACACATGTACAAGATAAACAAATAATGGTGCTTGGTGATCCCTTTAGGGTAATCCCGAAGATAGAAGAGGGTAGAAGTCACAACCAAATCCTATTGTGTGATCTTAATGTATTGATGACATGAGATGCAAAGAGATCTTAGGGGTAAAAATTGGGGTTAACAATCCATATTTATTTTTGTGTTATCTCTTGATGAACCTTGATGATTTTTTTATGCCATTCCATTGATAATTCCTTTATTAATTTCTCATGTCACTTTGTTTTATTGTTGGATGATTGATGCATTGTTCTTATTTATTATAGATCATTGGTTTGCCATGTACTTGTTACCTTGCCATGATGATTGATGAGTTTGTTTTGAGGAATTGATATGTTGATCCTAATGCATGAAATATGTATTCAAATTAGAGTTTGCTTATACGCTCTTATGAAATCATGTGTTGATTGTTGGATGATTTCTTTTGCATGCCTTACATGATTTCTTTATGTGTCCTTTGATGCCTTGAGATTTTTGATGGTGTTCATATACTTTCTTGAATCATGTTTGAATGCATTTCTTTGGTATGCTTTTTCCTTGATTCTTGACGCTTACATGACTTGATTTTGACTTTTCTTGTTGAGTTGTAACTTAATGATTATTGTGCTTGAGTCTTGATTGGTGCTTGATGCTTGATGATGAGGCTTGAGTTGTATCTAATTGTATGTTAGTTGTGTGTTCACATGTTCCATTAGAATTATCAATTAAACTTAATCTCTATTAAGATTGAATTAAGACAGACATTAGGTTTGATATTCAAGCATGACAACTTGATTAGGGTTTCCCTTTGATCCATACCTCAGGTCCATTGAAGCATGCCAGGTTTAGGTTAAATATTACCTTTCAATCTTAACCTTAAGTCCATTTTACATGACAACAATTAGGATCAAATTTCCTATTAGAATTTTATTTCTTCATTTGCATTGCATCCTTTTCTTTTAAAAGACAAAAAAAACTTATTTTCTTAATCAAACTCAAAAACCACTTAACAAATAAGATGAAAATCGTACGTCATTAAGCCTTAAGAACTGTAAAATAATTAGAGGGTGTATTCCTGACCTTGTTATTTTTCCATTTATAGACTTTAGTATGATTTAATTCATATAAAATCTAAAAATTAGAGGTGAAAAAGTAGCTACGCGCCCCTGTATTTGAAGTCATTTACTATTATCCCAAACAAAACACTTCAACAAATTCAAATTATTTTTTCCTTAGGGATTTTCCCTTTAAAAACCTTTTCATAAAGGACATGTTATTTCCGTCCTACCACAAATAGACATTTTCTAAACTTCTACAATGCAAACTTAGAATCGTCCATAAAAAACACCAAAGAAACAAACTTTATCAACAAGAACTACAGAGTTATGATTCCCTTTAGGATACGTAGGCACTGGGTTGTAAAATTCGAATAAACTCAATAATAAAAACCTTTTGTTTTTCCCTAATTAATATATTCATGCATTCATTAGAAAGTTAGTCTTTAGATATGCATACCCTTTGATTATAACAACTAGAGTGAAACCCATTGATTATAATAGATGTGGTTTTTTTGTGTGGTTTTTTGGCTCTCTAAAGCTTGTAAAATGAATTAGATGAGGTCTATATTTATAGGAGAAGTTAATGGAATCAAGAGGAGGGGTGAATGATGCAATTTGAGTGGAAATCATGCACACCTGCCTCATGAAAAAAATGTGATTACATGTGCATCAAAACTCATATAAATGATACGTTTTGACACTCTAAATGATTCAAACATATTTTCTAATCATGTTTAAGTGTAAAACCCGTGGTAATTTGGTGATTAGAAACCATATTATGGAAATTGCAAACTGAATGCAAGTGATTTTTCAGTTTCAAAGCATCAACTTTACAACCTTGGTGCAAATAACTCAGGGACCTTTATGATACAATCTTGGATTCTTTAGAAAGCTGAATAATCAAGCTTGACAATGTGCTTTGAAAGTTTCCATTTAGTGATTTGAGTTGGAAGTTATGATCAATTTAAATTGGAAAAATCACATGGATTCGTGGACTTAGAAAAAATTGGTGACTACAAACACTAAGACATAAGGGTGGTTTCTATTCCGAAAGCCTCTTTGTTTCCTTAACCGTCACAAAATCCTTTTGAGAGATGAACGCTCATGTTGAATTAACTGAACATAGGGTTGGAGAACATCATGAAGAATGGATGGGCACCAAATATTTTGAGCCTTAAAATCTTTTTTCTAAAAACCGTGAACTAAGCCACGTTACGACCTTCAAAAGTCCTAATTGAAGCAAGGTTATTTTGAAAGCATACTTCAATGAGATAGTGTTCCTGACTCCCATGAATGTTTGTTAAATACTTATGTTGGTATCACATACTTTGTATATAGAAAAATAAATGTTGCTCTAACTTGCAAAATTTGTGCGATATCTTTTCAAAATCTTCAAGACTTACATAACTGTTGCATTAGAATTTTCATTCTCATAATAAACTTTTTCTAATTGCAAAACATTTGTTTGATATCAAGGAAGCTCACATATAAGCACTGGTGATGAGTTTATTCTTTTAAGGCCTGAAACTATATTGAGTAATTGGCGAATCATTTCAAGAAAAATCATATCCAGGGGCATGTCACCTGAAGACCTTGAGCACAGACATGTTGCTTCTCCCAGTTAATGCTTTCCCAACTTGTTTACTCTTTTGGGGCAAAATTTGAAGACTTTGTTGTGCCAACTACAGTCAATCCGGGGCAATCACGTCAAGATTTGATGAATCTCTCTACGAGTTTGAAGACACCAGAGCATGGTGAATGCCAGGTCTTTTATAAAATCCTCTTGAGACGATTTCTCCTCATCAACCAGATAGCTTGGGGGCATGTTAGAAGTGAAGTTATTCGCAAGAATTGTCGTGCATCACGCAGCTTCTCAGCAGTAAACTTGGGGCATCCAAAATTAGTCCCAGGGGCAATCCAGATTTGTTAAGATATGTGATATGTTTTGCACACATTATCAGAGGGTGGTGTTCCCAGTATCTCCAGCTAAGCAAGACTTCTTTCCAGCTGAAACATTGTTTGTGTTGTTATCCTTTCAATGGATTGTTTGCAATAGAAGACTGGACTTTGGGTTTTCTACCTGAAAATATCTTCCCCTCCATAGATATTTAAGCCTTGTAAAAGGACCTTGCTCCAATGATGGCTTTTGTTCTATCTCCAGTAATGTTACCATCTGGTTGAGATTAGCCGAGTGTCGAGTTGTACTGGGACGTCTTATCATCTTCAGTCTATCTCCCCTGTCTGTTTTGTCAGCATATACATGACATTCATTCATTCGTTCATACTTTCATCATGCACACACATTGATATTTGTTGATGTTCTTGATCTTTATACTTTGGTTATCAAATTTCATCTTTCCAAATAGAATGTCGACTTAAGCAGAAAGTGTGCCTTCATTCTAATTCCCCATTGAGTTAACTCTCGTGGAAGAATCTTGCTTCAACTTTCCTTTTCCATCTCTGGATAGGATAAATCCCCGTTTGAGTTGTTTCCTCATTGGGTGGAGTCTTGTTTGACTGTTTTCTCTCCAGTTTATTCCTGGATTGAGCTTTGTCTCTTGTGAATGATACCTTGTGGATATCTCTAGGCTGTGAAACCTAGATGAAGAGTGCATCTATTTTTCAATTTAAATACTTGGTCTTCTCAGGAAGAATCTATTCATGGTTCCACATTGAAGATGAACTTTATTCCCTAGTAGTGTTGTCACAACCTTCTTCTGGAACATCGACATGACAACAAGCGACTGACTCTTTATTTGAGCAGTTTGATTATTTCTGATTTTTCTTCATGTTATGACAAATGGCCGTCTCTTCATGAGCAGTTTGTCCATCCCAGATGAAATTATTGATTCTCACCTCCAGCAATATCTTCACGATATGTTATGGATACTCTTGACAAACAGCAAGCGGCGGTCTCTTCATGGACAACTTGTACGTTATCAACACTTTTTGAAAACGGCAAGTGGCAGCTCTTCATGAGCAGCTTGTATGGAAAATGGAAAGTGGCGGCTCTTCAAGAGGAGCTTGTACGTAAAATGGCAAGTGGAAGCTCTTGATGAGCAGCTTGTACAGAAAATGGCAAGTGGCAGCTCTTCATGAGCAGCTTGTACGGAAAATGGCAAGTGGCAGCTCTTCATGAGCAGCTTGTACGGAAAATGGCAAGTGGCAGCTCTTCATGAGCAGCTTGTGGGTCATAAGCAACAAGTGGCGGACTCTTCATGAGTAGCTTGTGTGCTTAAATATTCTTTGAAGACGGCTAGTGGCAACTCTTCATGAGCAGCTTGTGGGTTATAAGCAACAAGTGGCGGACTCTTCATGAGTAGCTTGTGTGCTTTAATATTCTTTGAATACGGCAAGTGGCAGCTCTTCATGAGCAGCTTGTGGGTTATAAGCAACAAGTGGAGGACACTTCATGAGTAGCTTGTGTGCTTTAATATCCTTTGAAGACGACAAGTGGCAGCTCTTCATGAGCAGCTTGTGGGTTATAAGAAACAAGTGGCGGACTCTTCATGAGTAGCTTGTGTGCTTTAATATTCTTTGAAGAAGGCAAGTGGTAGCTCTTCATGAGCAGCTTATGGGTTATAAGCAACAACTGGCGGACTCTTCATGAGTAGCTTGTGTGCTTTAATATCCTTTGAAGACGGAAAGTGGCAGCTCTTCATGAGCAGCTTGTGGGTTATAAGCAACAAGTGGCGGACTCTTCATGAGTAGCTTGTGTGCTTTAATATCCTTTGAAGACAGCAAGTGGCAGCTCTTCATGGGCAGCTTGTGGGTTATAAGCAACAAGTGGCAGACTCTTCATGAGTAGCTTGTGTGCTTTGATATTCTTTAAAGACAACAAGTGGCAGCTTCTTTATTTGAGCAGCTTGTATGTCATAGTATTTTTTGGAAGGAAGCAAGTGGCGGCCTCTTTATTTGAGCAGCTTGTATATCCCCAACAATAATGTCTACTCAGCAAATGGCATCCCTTCGAAAAAGTCCCGTGGGGAAGTTTTCATTTTATCATTTCTTTCTCCAGTCTCCGTACTGATGTAAATCATTTCTTTTCCAGCCACAGTGCAGATGTAAATCATTTTGTTTTCCAACCACAGTGCTGATGTCAATCATTTTGTTTTCCAACCACAGTGTTGATGTCAATCATTTCTGTTTCCAGTCACAGTGCTGATGTAAATCATTTCCTTTTCCACTCACAGTACTGACGTAAATCATTCAAGAGTCTCTCATTTGAAGCATATGACTTTGTTTCCCCAGTGGAGTTATCACCTCTTCCCCTGTGGGATTACTGTATAATGTTCTTGGTTTCTCCAGCATAGTTTGTCTCACATGGCGTCATTCCCCATAAAATTCAGAGCATTGCGTTCATATCATGTCATAAACATAATTGCGGTATCTTAAGGCCAAAAATTGTGTATTCTATATTTAAGTCCCTTCAATCTCGTCAGATAGAAGAAACTTAAATAGGGGCAGCTGTTGTACCCCAATTTTTGACCTAAGATCCCATTTGCATTTTTGCATTTTTATACAAAAGGTCAAGGTCACTAAATACAGTTGGTTTTAACCTCTCACCTTTGAGCATTGATTATGCAGAAATTGTCAAGTGTTTTGAACATTTTTTTGCTTATGTATCACTAACTTCTAATCAAGCACGAAATGTGTGTTTGTGTTTCTTTGATTTCATGTGCTGACAGGTCTCCTTCGAATGCAAGTTTAGGCCTATTTCGATTTGGACAAATTTGCTGCCTGCAAGCCCGCTTCGATTGGACAAGTACTGCCTGCATGCCTCTTTCGAATCTGGACAAGTTCACTGTCTGCCAGCCTACTTTGACCTAGACAAAATTTGCTGACTGCAAACATGTTTCGATTGGGCAACATTGCTTCCTTCGAGCACAAACTTTCGATTGGGCAATATGTTTCCTTCGATCCACAAGCTTCGATAGGAAATACAGTCTCCCTTCGATCCACAAGCTTTGATGGGCAATACAGTCTCCCTTCGATCCACAGCCTTCGATTGGGCAACATTGCTTCTTTCAATCAACAGCCTTCGATTGGGCAATACAGCCTCCTTCGATTCACAAGTTGGACAACTGTACTGCCATGCAACAAACACTACTACGCTGCTATGCAGCAGTCTTGCACAAACCTGCCACTACGCTCCAAAACACTGCTGAGCCTGCTACAACAGTCTTGTACTTTCCCAAAAAGGAGTGCACAAGAGCTGCGTAGAAGAAAGGATCGAAACAGCATTCCCAAAATGTTCAAATCATTTTGTTTTCCCCCCAAAACTTCAGCAAATCTGCCTATAAATAAAGAGGTTACAACACATTTTTCAGGAGAAAAAAAGGACTTTGGGCCAGAAGAATCTCTCCCCAATTTTCTCCAACCCAGAAAAATTCTCAAACATAAAAATCTCTCAAGTCCCTTCAATACTTATGAGAACAAACCCAGGATCCCCAAACACTTACTTCCTTCGATTCTGAAGAACAACCACACTTCAGTCTCCTTCGAATCAAAGAAGCACACTTTCTTTTTCTTTACTTCGAATCCAGCGCTCCAAGAACATCCTGTGACCCCTCTTTCGAATCCAGCACCCAGGGCCACCACTCCAAGCCCAGCACACGTTCCAGCCTGAAGCAATGTAAGTCATTCTTACCTTTGAATTTTTTCGTTTCATGGCATGTAAATAATTTTCTTTCATTCGTTTCAAACATGTACATAACACTTTGAACTTTTCGTTTCATAACATGTAAATACAATTTCTTTTCGTTTCCACCCTATTAACATGTTTTAAAAGTTAACCCTTTCGTTTTGCTTTAATTGTTAAACTGTTACTAGCATGGCCTCAGGGCATGTTTCCATTTAATGTTTGAAATGAAAGATACAGGAAACAGGAAACAGGAAACGAAGCTTCTGGCTTCTACCCTCACTCTCCAGGTCGAACGAAAGAGAGAAACAGGAGGAAAACCATGTCCAATCGAAAGACAGAACCTCACTGGTGACAGCCCCCAGTCGAAGGATACAACTCATTGGCGCCAGCCCCCAGTCGAAAGATACAACTTGCTGCTGCCTTTGCCCCAATCGAAGGACAAGACCTTGCTGCTGCCTTTGCCCCAATCGAAGGACAGGACCTTGCTGCTGCCTTTGCCCAAATCGAAAGGCGTGACTTCACCCTTGCCAGCCCCAATCAAAAGAGGCCAACAGAATGCTAGTCGAAGTGTGCTACTGCCTGGGTCGAAATGCACTCAGTTTTCTTACTTTTTTCTTTTCCTTCATATTTTTTATGCTTTTGATATGTTTGTAATAGCGTAGGTTTTATCTTTCTGCATTTTATTTATTTTGTACACATGCTAGTAATTAGGAAAGATAAAACCCACAAATAAACAAACCAAAAGTCCAAAAAAACATTCTTTAATCATTACCCGAATATATCTTAAAACATGCAAAAACACTCAACAAATCAAAACTCCCCCAAGGGCATGTTATCCTCGTTCTACCGCGATACCGGCCATGCCTATTGCTAGAATGTGTGCATTAATGTCGCCCATTAAAAAACACAAAACAAATCAACTTTTTTTCTAGAGGAACTACGGTGTTTTGATTACTTCATTGGATACGTAGGCAAAGGGTCGCGAAACCCTCACGAATGCAATAATAAAAACTCATTTTTTCCCTTAAACAAACATAGTTGTAGATAAATACACCCGTGTATATAACAAACAATTTTAAACCAAAAAACAGATATTTCAAAAGGTTCCTGCGGAGTACCGCAGATGCATTGGGTGCTAATACCTTCCCATTGCATAACCAACCCCCGAACTCTTAGATCTCTTTCCAAAATGCATTGTATTTTCATTACTTTTAAATATGACTTTACATTGCATGTTTTTAGGGTTTTATTTCACTCTTTTCCCTTTTCCCTTGGAAATAATAAAGCGCGGTGGCGACTCTTGCTTTTGTGGGTCAAGTTAATCAATAGCTTGATCTCCAATTTTCACCGCTACAAGCTTATCGAAGAAGGCATGGAAAAAACTCATGAACCTATAATATAAACATTCATAGAACAAATGTACATATATTTTGATGTTAGCTAAGATTTAATCAAGCATAAAACACACATGTACAAGATACACAAATCAAGGTGCTTGGTGATACCTTTAGGGTAAACCCAAAGATAGGAGAGGGTAGAAGTCACAACTAAAACCTATTGTGTGATCTTAATGTATTGATGACATGAGATGATAAGAGATCTTAGGGGCAAAAATTGGGGTATAACAGTCCTTATTTATTTTTGTGTTATATCTTGATGAACCTCGATGATGTTTTTGAATCCATGACATTGATCATTCCTTTATTAATTTCGCATGTCACATTGTTTATTTGTTGGATGATTGATGCATTGTTTTGATTGATTTTAGATCATTCGTTTGCCATGTACTTGTTGCCTTGCCATGATGACTCATGAGTTTGTTTCGAGGAATTGATATGTTGATCCTAATGCATGAAATATGTATTCAAATTAGAGTTTGCTTATACGCTCTTATGAAATCATGTATTTATTGTTGGATGATTTGTTTTGCATGCCTTAGATGATTTCTTTATGTGTCCTGTGATGCCTTGAGATTGTTGATTAGTATTGAGGTGTTCATATGCTTTCTAGATTCATGTTTGAATGCATTTCTTTTGTATGCTTTTGCCTTGATGCTTGATGCTTACATGACTTGATTTTGACTTTTCTTTTTGAGTTGTAACTTAATGATTATTGTGCTTGAGTCTTGATTGGTGCTTGATGCTTAATGATGATGCTTGAGTTGTATCTGGTTGTATGCTAGTTGTGTGTTCACATGTCCCATTAGCATTCTTAATTAAAATTAATCTCGATTAAGATTGAATTAAGAAAAACGTTAGGGTTGATATTCAAGCATGGCAACTTGATTAGGGTTTCCCTTTGATCCTTACCTCAGGGCCATCGAAGCATGCCAACTTTAGGTTAGATATTCCCTTCCAATCCAATCTTAAGTCCATTTTGCATGACAACAATTAGGATCAAATTTCCTATTAGAATTTTATTTCTTCATTTGCATTGCATGCTTTACTTTTAAAAGACAAAAAACTTATTTTCTTAATTAAACTCAAAAACCACTTAAAAAATAAGATGCAAATCGTACGTCATTAAGACTTAAGAAGTGTAAAAGAATTAGAGGGTGTATTCCTGACCTTGTTCTTCTTCCATTTATAGAATTTAGTATGATTCAATTCATAAAAAAATTCAAAATTAGAGGTGGAAAAGTAGCTATGCGCCCTTGTATTTGGAGTCACTTACTATTATCCCCAACAAAGCACTTCAACAAATTCAAACTCTTTTTGCGTTAGGGATTTTCCCTTTAAAAACTTTTTCATAAAGTACATTTTATTTCCGTTCTACCACAAATAGACATTTTCTAAACTTCTAGATGGCAAACTTAGAATCGTCCATAAAACACCAAACAAACAAAAATTTTCAACAGGAACTACAGAGTTCTGATTCGCTTTAGGATAAGTAGGCACTGGGTTGTAAAACTAGAATGAACTCAATAGTAAAAACCTTTTGTTTTTTCCTAAATAATTTATTGATGCATTCCTTAGAAAGTTAGTCTTTAGATATACATACCCTTTGATTATAACAACTAAATTGGAACTCATTGAGTATAATAGATGTGGTTTTTTTGTTTTGTTTTGCTCTCTAAAGGTTGTAAAATGAAGTAGATGAGGTCTATATCTATAGGAGAAGTTAATGGAATCAAGAGGAGGGGTGAACGATGCAATTTGAGTGGAAATCATGCACACCTGCCTCATGAACAAAGTGTGATAACATGTGCATCAAAACTCAACCAAATGATGCATGTTTACACTCTAAATGATTCAAACATACTTTCTAATCATCTTTAAGTTGGAAACCCATGGTAATTTGGTGATTAGAAGCCATATAATGGAAATTGCAAACTGACTTCAAGTGATTTTTTAGTTTCAAAGCATCAACTTTACAACCATGGTGCAAACAACTCAGGGACCTTTATGATATAATCTTGGATTCTTTAGAAAGCTGAATAATCAAGCATGACAGTGTGCTTTAAAGGTTACCATTTAGTGATATTAGGTTGAAGTTATGATCAACTTAAATTGGAAAAAACACATAGATTTGTGGACTTCGAAAAATTTCTAAGTTTTGAGTTCAAAAGTGACTTATAATCTCTTGCCTTCATACATGTCCTTCCATTCATAATTAGGTTTTGGTCAATGAAGATGATATGACGTAGGCTTCTTAAAGAACATTTTGAAACTTGAAACATTCAAAAAATTTAAAAAATGAGAGAGGTATGACCTTGTGAATTTGATGAAAATCCATGAAACGACCTATAATCTTTTGAGCTCTTAAGGCATCTTCTAACCATTTTCGAAATTTGAACATAAAAGAAGAGGTCAAGTTCATATACGTAAGATAATTTTGAAAAAAGAATGAGATCAAGGTCATAAAAATTGACCAACTTATGACTTCTTGAAGTTGAACAACCCTAATTCTTCAAAATACAAGATGACCTATAATCTTCTTCAACTTTTGATGATCTTCTTTACATAATTCGTTCTTTTCACGTAAGGAAGAAATAATGGGGATGATGATAATAATCCATATAAAAAATAACAAATTTAATATGTTTTAAATTCATAGAGTTATCCACTTGTGATCAAAGAATCAAGGACTTGTCCAAATTAGGTCAAAACTTTTGAATCAATCTTAAATATTTGATATTTCTTGTCAAAAATAAAGCATGATGAATCAAATTAAGTCTTGAAATGAGATTATGTTGAAGTTCATTCAAATATGGAGCTTGAATCTCAATAAAGCTTATTGAAGAAGGCATGGAAAAAACTCATGAACCTATGAATCATCTTGTGTCATCACCAACAATATAAACATTCATAGAACAAATGTACATATATTTTGATGTTAGCTAATATTTAATCAAGCATAAGTGACACATGTACAAGATAAAACAAATAAAGGTGCTTGGTGATCCCTTTAGGGTAATCCCGAAGATAGAAGAGGGTAGAAGTCACAACCAAATCCTATTGTGTAATCTTAATGTATTGATGACATGAGATGATAAGAGATCTTAGGGGTAAAAATTATGGTATAACAGTCCATATTTATTTTTGTGTTATCTCTTGATGAAACTTGATGATTTTTTTGATGCCATGCCATTGATAATGCCTTTATTAATTTCTCATGTCACTTTGTTTGATTGTTGGATGATTGATGCATTGTTCTGATTGATTATAGATCATTGGTTTGCCATGTACTTGTTACCTTGCCATGATGATTGATGAGTTTGTTTTGAGGAATTGATATGTTGATCCTAATGCATGAAATATGTATTCAAATTAGATTTTGCTTATGCGCTCTTATGAAATCATGTGTTGATTTTTGGATGATTTCTTTTGCATGCCTTAGATGATTTCTTTATGTGTCCTTTGATGCCTTGAGATTGTTGATTAGTATTGAGGTGTTCATATACTTTCTTGATTCATGTTTGAATGCATTTCTTTGGTATGACTTTTCCTTGATTCTTGATGCTTACATGACTTGATTTTGACTTTTCTTGTTGAGTTGTAACTTAATGATTATTGTGCTTGAGTCTTGATTGGTGCTTGATGCTTGATGATGAGGCTTGAGTTGTATCTGGTTGTATGCTAGTTGTGTGTTCACTTGTTCCATTAGAATTCTCAATTAAACTTAATCTCTAATAAGATTTAATTAAGACAGACATTATGTTTGATATTCAAGCATGACAACTTGATTAGGGTTTCCCTTTGATCCATACCTCAGGTCCATTGAAGCATGCCAGGTTTAGGTTAGATATTACCTTTCAATCTTAACCTTAAGTCCATTTTACATGAAAACAATTAGGATCAAATTTCCTATTAGAATTTTATTTCTTCATTTGCATTGCATCCTTTTCTTTTAAAAGACAAAAAAAACTTATTTTCTTAATCAAACTCAAAAACCACTTAACAAATAAGATGAAAATCGTACGTCATTAAGCCTTAAGAACTGTAAAATAATTAGAGGGTGTATTCCTGACCTTGTTCTTTTTCCATTTATAGACTTTAGTATGATTTAATTCATATAAAATCTAAAAATTAGAGGTGAAAAAGTAGCTACGCGCCCCTGTATTTGAAGTCATTTACTATTATCCCAAACAAAACACTTCAAGAAATTCAAATTATTTTTTCCTTAGGGATTTTCCCTTTAAAAACCTTTTCATAAAGGACATGTTATTTCCGTCCTACCACAAATAGACATTTTCTAAACTTCTACAATGCAAACTTAGAATCGTCCATAAAAAACACCAAAGAAACAAACTTTATCAATAAGAACTACAGAGTTATGATTCCCTTTAGGATACGTAGGCACTGGGTTGTAAAACTCGAATGAACTCAATAACAAAAACCTTTTGTTTTCCCCTAATTAATATATTCATGCATTCATTAGAATGTTAGTCTTTAGATATGAATACCATTTAATTCTAACAACTAGAGTGAAACCCATTGATTATAATAAATGTGGTTTTTTTGTGTGGTTTTTTGGCTCTCTAAAGCTTGTAAAATGAAGTAGATGAGGTCTATATTTATAGGATAAGTTATTGGAATCAAGAGGAGGGGTGAATGATGCAATTTGGGTGGAAATCATGCACACCTGCCTCATGAAAAAAGTGTGATTACATGTGCATCAAAACTCATCTAAATGATACGTTTTAACACTCTAAATGATTCAAACATATTTTCTAATCATGTTTAAGTGTAAAACCCATGGTAATTTGGTGATTAGAAACCATATTATGGAAATTGCAAACTGATTGCAAGTGGTTTTTCAGTTTCAAAGCATCAACTTTACAACCTTGGTGCAAATAACTCAGGGACCTTTATGATACAATCTTGGATTCTTTAGAAAGCTGAATAATCAAGCTTGACAATGTGCTTTGAAAGATTCCATTTAGTGATTTGAGTTGGAAGTTATGATCAATTTAAATTGGAAAAAACACATGGATTTGTGGACTTAAGAAAATTTCTAAGTTTTGAGTTTAAAAGTGACCTATAATCTCTTGCCTTCATACATAGCCTTCCACTCAAAATTAGGTTTTGTTCAATGAAGATTGTATGATGTAGGCCTCTTAAGGAACATTTTGAAAATTGAATCATTCAAAAAATTTAAAAATGAGAGAGGTATGACCTAGTGAAGTTGATGAAAATCCATGAAACGACCTATAATCTTTTGGACTCTTAAGGAATTTTCTAACCATTTTCAAGCTTTGCACATAAAAGAAGAGGTGAAGTTCACATCCGTAAGATCATTTTGAAAATAGAATGAGATCAAGGTCATAAAAAATGACAAACTTGTGACTTCTTGAAGTTGAACAACCCTAAATCTTCAAAATACAAGATGACCTATAATCTTCTAAAACTTTTGATGATCTTCTTTACATAATTAGTTCTTTTCATGTGAAGAAGAACTAATGGGGATGATTATAATAATCCATATAAAAAATAACCAATTAAAGATTTTTAAAATTGAGAGAGTTATGCAATTCTGATCAAAGAATCAAGGACTTGTCTAAATTAGGTCAAAACTTTTGAATCAATCTTACATATTTGATATTTCTTGGCAAAAATAGAGCATGATGAATCAAATTAGGTCTTGAAATGCGATTATCTTGAAGTTCATTCAAAGATGGAGCTTGAATCTCAATAAAGCTTATCGAAGAAGGCATGGAAAAAACTCATGAACCTACAATATAAACATTCATAGAACAAATGTACATATATTTTGATGTTAGCTAAGATTTAATCAAGCATAAAACACACATGTACATGATACACAAATCAAGGTGCTTGGTGATCCCTTTAGGGTAATCAAGTCACCACTAAACCATATTGTGTGATCTTAATGTATTGAAGACATGAGATGATAAGAGATCTTAGGGGGAAAAATTGGGGTATAACAGTCCTTATTTATTTTTGTGTTATATCTTGATGAACCTCGATGATGTTTTTGAATCCATGACATTGATCATTCCTTTATTAATTTCGCATGTCACATTGTTTATTTGTTGGATGATTGATGCATTGTTTTGATTGATTTTAGATCATTCGTTTGCCATGTACTTGTTGCCTTGCCATGATGATTCATGAGTTTGTTTCGAGGAATTGATATGTTGATCCTAATGCGTGAAATATGTATCCAAATTAGAGTTTGCTTATACGCTCTTATGAAATCATGTATTTAATGTTGGGTTATTTCTTTTGCATGCCTTAGATGATTTCTTTATGTGTGCTTTGATGCCTTGAGATTGTTGATTAGTATTGAGGTGTTCATATGCTTTCTAGATTCATGTTTGAATGCATTTCTTTTGTATGCTTTTGCCTTGATGCTTGATTCTTACATGACTTGATTTTGACTTTTCTTTTTGAGTTGTAACTTAATGATTATTGTTCTTGAGTCTTGATTGGTGCTTGATGCTTGATGATTATGCTTGAGCTGTACCTGGTTGTATGCTAGTTGTGTGTTCACATGTCCCATTAGCATTCTTAATTAATCCTAATCTCGATTAAGATTGAATTAAGAAAGACGTTAGGGTTGATATTCAAGCATGAAAACTTGATTAGGGTTTGCCTTTGATCCTTACCTCAGGGACATCGAAGCATGCCAACTTTAGGTTAGATATTCCCTTCCAATCCAATCTTAAGTCCATTTTTCATGACAACAATTAGGATCAAATTTCCTATTAGAATTTGATTTCTTCATTTGCATTGCATGCTTTTCTTTTAAAAGACAAAAAACTTATTTTCTTAATCAAACTCAAAAACCACTTAAAAAATAAGATGCAAATCGTACGTCATTAAGCCTTAAGAAGTGTAAAAGAATTAGAGGGTGTATTCCTGACCTTGTTCTTCTTCCATTTATAGACTTTAGTATGATTCAATTCATAAAAAAATTCAAAATTAGAGGTGGAGAAGTAGCTACGCGCCCCTGTATTTGGAGTCACTTACTATTATCCCCAACAAAACACTTCAACAAATTCAAACTCTTTTTGCCTTAGGGATTTTCCCTTTAAAAACCTTTTCATGAAGTACATTTTATTTCCGTTCTACCACAAATAGACATTTTCTAAACTTCTAGATGGCAAACTTAGAATTGTCCATAAAAACACCAAACAAACAAAAAATTTCAACAGGAACTACAAAGTTTTGATTCGCTTAAGGATAAGTAGGCACTGGGTTGTAAAACTTGAATGAACTCAATAGTAAAAACCTTTAGTTTTTCCATAATTAATTTATTCATGCATTCCTTAGAAAGTTAGTCTTTAGATATACATACCCTTTGATTATAACAACTAAAGTGGAACCCATTGAGTATAATAAATATGGTTTTTTTTTTGTTTTTTTTGCTCTCTAAAGGTTGTAAAATGAAGTAGATGATGTCTCTATCTATAGGAGAAGTGAATGGAATCAAGAGGAGGGGTGAATGATGCAATTTGAGTGGAAATCATGCACACCTGCCTCATGAACAAAGTGTGATAATATGTGCATCAAAACTCAACCAAATGATGCATTTTTACACTCTAAATGATTCAAACATATTTTCTAATCATCTTTAAGTTGAAAACCCATGGTAATTTGGTGATTAGAAGCCATATAATGGAAATTGCAAACTGACTTCAAGTGATTTTTCAATTTCAAAGCATCAACTTTACAACCATGGTGCAAACAACTCAGGGACCTTTATGATACAATCTTGGAATCTTTAGAAAGTTGAATAATCAAGCTTGACAATGTGATTTAAAAGTTCCCATTTAGTGATTTTAGTTGGAAGTTATGATCAACTTAAATTGGAAAAAACACATGGATTTGTGGACTTAGAAAAATTTCTAAGTTTTGAGTTCAAAAGTGACTTATAATCTCTTGCCTTCATACATGTCCTTCCACTCATAATTAGGTTTTGGTCAATGAAGATGATATGATGTAGGCTTCTTAAAAAACATTTTGAAAGTTGAATCATTCAAAAAATTTAAAAAATGAGAGAGGTATGACCTTGTGAATTTGATGAAAATCCATGAAACGACTTATAATCTTTTGAGCTCTTAAGGAATATTCTAACCATTTTCAAGCTTTTCACATGAAAGAAGAGGTGAAGTTCACATCTGTAATATCATTTTGAAAATAGCACATCATTGTATAGAAACATCATAATCAACATCATGTTTATCATTAAAATAACACATCATTGTATAGAAACATGTAATAAATAAATCTCATAAACATATAGATATTGGAATCATGCATTAAAACACTCATTTAATTTAATCTTAATATAGTACATCACGTTAGCTCTCCAGCGCTTTGAACGACGCGTAAAACAGACTCATGAAACTCAAGTTACGGAGTTTTGAAGATTTCTGCTGCATCGCTTATGCCATTCGTCGCCCGACATAACCTTTGCATCAACCGGTGACGCTTGAATCACCTTTGCGTTGCCTCTGCATCGCCCGACGATGCTAACCAGACAATACATATCCTCTCTGCGATTTTCCATGGTTGGAGGCCTTCCGGAACTCCGAATTCGATTCCGTAAAAAGTTCCGGTTTCAGGATTCAAAATCCTATAATTATACAATATTCTTAACAGCTTATAAAACTTATTTAAAGGTCCTAACATAACACATTTATCAAGGATTCATTCATTCATTCATTCAATACTTGGTTTTCCCCAATTTAATCAATCCTCATCAAAATCAACACACAGAACACAACCTACCAACACTTTAACTTGATATCCATTATAATAAACGCGATTAAACCCCTTACCTTAGAAATTGTTGCTAACAATCGAATCCTCTTTGTTCTCTACCTAAACTCCTATGCTCCTTCTTGCCTCTTTGTTCCCTAGCCCTTCCTCTGCCTCTTTCTCCCAAAAACTATCGTGCATAATGAGAGACCAAAATTCTCAAACCTTCCTTATACCAAAATTAAACTTTGGACCCCTAATATTGGTCTTCCCATCATGTCCTCACTTATTCCACATTACTTTACAATTTAGCCCTTCTTGTTTCTACAGCATAATTTCCTTTATAATAATAATTCTAAATTTTATTATTAAATCCAATAAATCCCAAATCATTATTTAAATTCTAAATAATTATAAAATAATCAAATACTCCTCAAATATTATTATTCCAACACTACCCCACAACATACCATCACCAAACATCGTGATGCATCATATAAATCATAATAATTCCCAAATAATCACAAATAACTAATAAAATAATTGATTATGATTTTTGGCGTGTTATAACTCTCCCCCACTTAAATAATTTTTGTCCTCGAAAATTTACTTGGTGTACACAACTCTTGATACGACTATCACATCTTCCTCTCCAACTCCCGCATCACGTTTGGCAACATTTCGATCATCACTAATCAACACTACATGTTGTTAACCATAATAATCTAAAATGATGCAAGACTACCGAGTTATGAATGCATAGCTTCATTCACTCCTTGTCCCATCATCCTAGGATCTCGTTCACTCTTGAATATGAGGTACTCGAACTCTAACCCCCAACAATGAGGTAACAACATGATTTAAGAACATATAATTTTAGGACAAGAACATCGTCTTTATCATTTCATCACATAACAACATCGTCATAAGAGCATAAACATAACCATAACATTGACAAAATTGGCACACAACATTAGTACAATGATTCTACAATTTATCAATTGAACATGTAACTCGATACATTTATTGACGTGGCAGTGACTCGAATATTATATATACCTCTCACTTATCACTTCCATTCTGAATTGCCTAATGGTTTGCATCATTCTCGTAAGCTTCATATGTTTAACCCTTACGTCATAACAAGTCACACCCGCATAACGAACTGCACCATATCATGCTTCAGCTACGCTACTCTGATTATCTACCTTAAAGTCATTGTCCTCATTTTGATTTCCATTAATAATCAGATCCACAAGTTTCACCTGTAACCTCTGTCTCTCTTTAATAGCCACTAGAAAATCATTGTTCACTTTTGATAACCTCAACTTTCCACTTTGCGACATTAGCTTGCATACAACCTCAAGTCTCTGAAATGCTCCATAAGTCCCAACTCTCTTACAATCACTTATTCATTAGTTTCACTCAAAATGATGACCGAATATCCTCTTGATAGAACGTCAAACACTTTACACACTATTAATATAATAAGATAAGTCTATCCCATCCAACACTATCTTATCTACTATCAACAAGAGATTAAGGGTCATCAATTCCTCAATTTGTCAATAGGTAGCCGACAACCATGATGGCACATAAACCATCATTACCAAACTATAATAGCATTTTATTTAGAACTTATGCTCAAATTTACCTACAACACCATGGTCCAGTTAATCTTTGTTACTCAAATAATTCTTATTCAGCATAAGTTGCATCTCCATGCGCTTCTCTAATATCTTCACATCCTTCCTAGTACCAAACATCCCATTCCCTTAATTCTTTCATTTAAAACATTTCATACTTGACCTCGCCTCAAACAAGTTGCGATAATAACTAGTTAAGCCCGAGAAGCTTCTTGTCTCCTTAATCGACTTGGGAGGCTTTAAATGTAGAACTGCATCTACTTGGGATGGATCCACAAATATCATCACCTGAAATATCATGCTCAAGAAAACTCACCTTCTCAAACCATGATCTACACCTTGACAACTTAGCATAAAGTTTCTTCCCTTTCAACATTGTAATTTAAATCACAATGTTCAACATTCCCTTATTCTAACTTAGATTAACTCATTATATCCTCAATAAACACCACAACAAACTAATCCAAATATTCTTAATGCTTTCACAAGTTCTAAAATATGTCCTCTAACTCTCTCAGAGAAGCAAAAGCTTCTCCCTCACTTATTTCAAACCAACTCCTGTAGACAAACAATTAGAAAAATAAGCAAGTATCGACAGTGTTGCACACACATGTCACATACTAAGGAGCAAACAACATTAGACAACCTGGTCAGATGGACTGACCTGCTCTAATACCGATTGTAACACCCCACTTTCCCATATAAATAATTATAATATAATATATGAAAATATATTAGAGTACACAAGTAGGATGTCACATCTTCAAAAATATATAAAATTTCAAATTAATTTATTACTTCATTTCTCATAAATGAATCAGTTACACAGCGGAAATATCCAATTATTCGTTTTCATAGCACCACGACTTTAATAACAATATTCTCCATAAAATTCGTGATTCAACATAAGCTTGAATTAAGATACGTAACAATAAAACAATGCAAAAACATAGCAAGTTCCCAAATCCCGTGTTACGTATTAGAGCAAGACCCTCTCTATCCAAAAGAAACACACTAAATACTCCAAGCTATCCTCACGCTTCTACGAACTATTCTCGGTCACCTGCGCGTTACCCACATGGAGGCAACATTCAAACAAAAAGGGTGAGTAATCACAATCCATTACAAAAATTATATGGAAAATATATAGTAGTTATAAACAAAACCAATCATGAAATATATACATCATCATTTACCAAGTATTATACTCACACCTTTGTACCATAATAACATATTCACATTTTCATCATAAATCATTGAAAACACATTCTTCATTCATACAACACGACATCAAATCAAGGCAGTGCAATGAAATGCAACCGACAACAAATAAATACATGTGGTACCAACTGTGCATAAGCCCCAAACATAGTGCCAATTGAGCAACACCAGAGCATAAGCCCTTAACACAACGCCATTCCAGGCTAACAATAGAGCATAAGCCCTGACCAATGAATGCATGCAACATCAACATGCAATAATACAATTATACAACCACAAGGCATAAGCCTTAAACACTATGCCAATTTAGGACATCAACATCATTATCACCATAACATCATCAAAACAATCATATCATCATCACAACATCATTATCATCATATCATCATAGCATCATATCACCATAAAAACATTCATATCATCATAACAACATCATTATAATCAAATAATCATCATAGTATCCAAGAATCATTATAACATATAACTCATCATCATGTCCTCATATTATATAAGGTATCATCATTATTATCTTCTATTCATATTTTATAAACTATCATTATCATAATCCAACACAGGGAACCTAACTTCATTCTAATATAGATATTAGGGATATACTTCATATTCTTCACTTTACTATGCCTAAATAAAGTTCATCGCGTTAGCTATCCAACACTTTGAATGATACCTCAAACTGAGTTTCAAAACTTAAGTTACGACTCTTCTAAGAAAGTCCAACTCAACGTCTCAATTTTGGACACCATCGCCCGACAAAGACTCTTGCTCGCTCGGCGAAACTCCTTTTGCTCCTACCTCGACCGAAGAAGGTGAGAGCGAAGCACTCCATTATCCATCCTCTTATGTGCCTTCCATCGCCTCCTACTTTTTCCTGGCGGCGCCCTAGCAAAGTTCTATCGCCCGACGACGCATTCTTCATCGCCCGACGATGCACACTAGAAAACAATTACCAATTGAGATCCTACACCTGTTCATTCACAAATGCTCTTACGATCTTACACCAAAACAGTCTCAATCCTCATAGTTTTCAACATAGAATCACTATACAATAACTACACTATATTATAAACATTATATACACCAGTTCAGGGCAATTCAACATAGTACATTCATCAATTTCAACACGAGTTCTTCACTACACAACATATCACCAAAACCATCATAAAATCACCAAAATTTTATGTATTATATTTGCACGCGCATATCACCAAATTATCATCATGAATCTCATCATTTACGTCACAAAAACATCATCAACAAATAACCACGGTAAAACATCATAATCAACATCACATTTATCATTAAAATAATATATCATGGTATAGCAACATCTAATAAATCAATCTCATAAGCATATGTATAATGGAATCATGCATCAAAACACTCATGTAATTCAATCTTAATATAGTACATCACATTATCTCTCCAGCGCTTCAAACGACGCGTAAAACTAACTCCTAAAACTCAAGTTACGGTGTTTTAAAGATTTTTGTTGTGTCGCTTCTACCATTCGTCGCCCGATGTAGCCTTTGTGTTTCCGGGAGACGCTTGAGTTTCCTTTGTGATGCCTCTGCATGGCCCAGCGATGCTAACCAGACAACACTTCTCCTCCCTGCGATTTTCCATGGTTAGAGGCCTTCCGAACTTTCGAATTCGATTCTGTAAAAAGTCCCAGTTTCAGGATTCGAAATCCTATGATTATAAAATATTCTTAACAGTCTATAACACTTATTTAAAGGTCATAACATCACACATTTATCAAGTATTCATTCATTCAACACATGGTTTTCCCCAATTTCATCAATCCTCATCAAAATCAACACACAAAACACAACCTACCAACACTTTAACCCGATATCAATTATAATAAATGCGATTAAACCTCTAACCTTAGAAATTGTTTCCAGTAATTGAATCCTCTTTGTGCTCTACCGAAACTCCTATGCTCCTTCTCGCCTCTTTGTGCCCTAGCTATGCCTCTGCCTCTTTCTCCCAAAAACTATCATACAAAATGAGCGATTAAAACTCTCAAACCTTTCTTATACAAAACTTAACCTTTGGACCCCTAATATTGGTCTTACCATCATGTCCTCACTTATTCCATATTACATTACCATTTATCCCTTCTTGTTTCTACACCATAATTTCCTTTATAATAATAATTCTAAATATTATTATTAAATCCTATAAATCCCAAATAATTATTTAAATTCTAAATAATTATAAAATAATCAAATGCTCCTCATATATTATTATTCCAACACTACCCCGTAATACCATCACCAAACACCGTGATGCATCATATAAATCATAATAATTTCCAAATAATCACAAATAACTAATTAAATATTTGGTTTTTATTTTTGGGGTGTTACACCATGCGCACTCTTGCAACTTTGAATTCCATGTATTTGAAGTTGAAGAATAGAGTGAGGTAGACAATGATATCCTTGAAGAAATTACTCGGCTGCTTGAGCACGAAGACCAAACTATGCAAGCGTATAAGGAGCATGTCAAACTGATCAACTTGGGTTCTAAGGAGAACAAGAGAGAAGTCTGAATTGTGGCACTGCTTGGTGAAGATATCAAAAGAAGGATAACAGAGCTACTGAAAGAGTATGTTGACGTATTTGCTTAGTTGTATCAAGATATGCTAGGATTGGATACTGATATTGTAGAGCACCATTTGCCGCTAAAGCCAGAATTTCCACTAGTAAAGAAAAAGTTTAGAAGAACTCATCCTGATATGGCTGTCAAAATCAAGGAAGAAGTGTTGAAGCAGATTGATAACAATTTACTTGTTACATACCTTTATCATCAATGGGTATCCAATATTATGTCAGTTTCGAAAGATGATTTTCCACTGCAACATATAGATATGCTGGTAGACAATACGACCAAATTCAATATTTTCTCCTTTATGGATGGATTTTTCGATTACAATTAGATTAAGATGGCACATGAGAACATAGAAAAAACAAAGTTTATCACCCTATGGGGAACATTCTGTTACAGAGTGATACTCTTCGGCTTGAAGAACGCTGATGCTACGTACCAGAGAGTTATGACTTCATCATTCCATGATATGATACACAATAAAATTGAGGCATATGTTGATGATATGATTTCCAAGTCGAAGACTGAGGAGGATCACATAGAATACTTTTTAAAGTTTTTTTGGCGTTTGAGGAAGTATAGACTCCACTTGAATCTAAACAGGTGCACTTTTGGTGTCCATTTAGGGAAGCTTTTGGATTTCACTATCAAACTGAGAGGTATAGAGGTGGATCCAGATAAAGTTAGAGTTGAGATATGCTTGCACCTAAACAGAAAAATCAAGTTAGAGGGTTCTTCAAACGCTTAAATTACATCTTCAGGTTTATATCTCACATGACTTCCACCTATGAGCCAATCTTGAAGCTACTCTATAAAGATCAAGGTTGTGTATAGAGTAAAGATTTCCTGAAAGCTTTTGATAATATCAAAGAGTATTTTTTTGAGACTACTATTTTTATTCCTCTAGTGGAAGAAGGCCTTTGATTATATACTTAACAGTGTTAGAAGGATCAATGGTTTGTGTTATTGGAAAACAGGATGAGACAGGTAAAAAAGAGAATGGTATCTACTACCTGAGTAAAAAGTTAAAAGATTGTGAGTCTCAATATTCTTTACTTGAAAAAACTTGTTGTGCTTTAGCATGGGCTGCTCATTGTCTTCCGCAATATATCTTGAATAATAATACTTGGTTGATATCCAAAATGGATTCTATCAAGTACATCTTTGAGAAAGATGCGTTGACAAGAAGAATTTCTCGTTGGCATATGTTGTTATCTGAATATAATATTGAATATCATACTCAAAAAGCTATCAAAGGAAGTATTTTGGTAGAGCACTTGGCTCATCAACCAATTGAAGAGTATCAACCTATTCAACTTCATTTTCCTGATGAGGATGTCATGTACCTTAAAGCTAAAGATTATGATGAGCCGGGTTTTGAGGAAGGACCAGAGCCAGAAACCTGGTAGGGTTTGATATTTGATGGAGCTGTTAATGCTTATAGTCATGGAATTAGAGCAATTATATAAGAGTAATTATGACATGGTTTTTCTCAGAAGCGTGGATACACACGAAACAGGCATGTTAATGCAAGAAGTTTATGAAGGATCCTTTGGTACTCATGCTAATGGATATTCTATGGCTAAGAAAATGCTTTGGGCATGTTACTATTGGGAGACAATGAAATCTGATTGCTGTCAATTTTTTAAGAAATGTAATAAATGTTAGATTTACGCATACAACATTCATGTTCCTCCGACTCCAATCAATGTTGTTTCATCTCTGTGGCCATTCTATATGAGAGGAATTGACACGATTGGTATGATTGGGCCCAAAGCTTCAAACAAACATCGTTTCATTATGATAGCTATTGATTATTTCACCAAATGGGTTGAAGCAACTTCATGTGCCAATGTGACCAAGCAGATGGTGGTCAAATTTATCAAGACGGTACATTATTCCGAGTAAGATCATTATTGACAATGGTTCGAACTTGAACAATAAGATGATGAAAGATCTATGTGAAAATTTCAAGATTTAACATCACAATTCTTCACCTTACAGACCCAAGATGAATGGGACTGTTGAAGTAGCAAATAAGAATATTAAGAAAATCCTGTAGAAGATCGTTGTAACCTACAAGGATTGGCATGAGATGTTGCCTTTTGCTTTGCATGGATACTTAACATTTGTATGCACTTCAACAGGGGCAACCACTTTCTCTTTAGTATTGGTATGGAAGTTGTGCTCCCCGTAGAGGTTAAGATCCCATCAATGCGAGTCTTGATAGAGGCCAAGTTGATAGACGTTGAATAATGTCAAAATAGATATGATCAGCTGAATATGATTGAAGAAAAGAAAATGGCAGCCCTATGTCATGATCAGTTGTACCACAAAAGAATGAAATAAGCATTTAATAAGAAGGTTTGTCCTTGTGAATTCAGAGAAGGTGACCTCGTGCTCAAAAAGATCTTGCCTCCTCATAATTATTCTTATGTCATGTGGACTCCTAATTATGAAGGCCCATATGTTATCAAGAAAGGCTTCTCTAGTGGTGCTATGACTCTTATAATTATGGATGGTGAGGAGCTCCCACATCCCATGAATGAAAATGCAGTCAAGAAATACTTTGCGTAAATACATAAATAAACAACTTGCTAAGTTGAAAACCCAAAGAGGTGGCTTAGGAAAAAATTAGTGACTCGGAGATTGAAAACCTGAAATAGGTGTCCAGGCTAAAATTAGAGACGTAAACAAAAACAATTCATCCTGATAGATTGAAAACCCGAAAGGGCAATCTAGGAAAATGTTAGGGATTTATGGCAAGTAACTGCATCATGCAAGGCTTGATCACTTGAAGAAACATCATCATTATTTCTCTGTTCAACCGCTCTCAACAGAAGTTTAATTACATGAATTCAATTTTTTTAGGGAGAATAGTGGTCATCGTATTTCAATGTAGCCTTTCCATTTACCATTTTCCAAACATTGTATTCATCCATGGAGTTATGCCCTTTGCAGACTACCATTCTATTAATGAAATGTTGACCTTTTGTTCAATTGATTTCAGCTCTTATGTCTATTTCATTTGGAAAATGTCTTTTATTTTTTATTGTAATTTTTGAAACAAAGGTTTTAATGATAATCAGGCTTTTTGAAAATTGCAAAACATTTCCCTTTGATTTATTAATAAACTAAAAGGAATGCTTACATTTGTTCAGGAATGATAAAAATCTCGAAATGAAAAACATAAATCGCCTTAACATGTTGAATTTGTAGTGTCCCTCTGCAAATGTTCTTGGAGTAATAATCCAAATTTCTTAGTTGGGTCATGTTTGATTTGTGGCAGTCGGGGCTAACTTTATTTTGGTTTTCACAACAGAGTTTCTCCATTGGATATTATTGGCGGATGATCTTTTGTCTTTGAAGGTATTTCATAAGACAAGCTTTTTGGCGTGATCTCCTTCTATTTGAGAATTGATCGAGTATTTAGTTTGTTATTTGCCTCACTTAAGTCTGTTTTTTGGTTTGTCACCATGAGCATGACATTTCATTCATTTTTTAACATGCATATAAACATTACCATGCATAGTCGAAGGCCATTTCGTGCTCATTGGCATTCCCCGTGTGTGTCTAAATACACCACCTATGGTGTTGTGTTTTCCCAAGAAGAAGTTATACTCTCTCTATCTCCCCATTGAGTTTGTTCCTCGTGGAAGAAAATTTGTTTTAGTTTTTTCCCCAGTTCATCATCTGGTTTAGAATAAAACCCTGGTCGAGCTCGTTCCTCAACAGGAGGATCTTGTTTGAACGTTTATTTCTAGTTCTTTCTTGGATTGAACTTTGTTCTCCCGCATCAATTTGTTAATGGAAATCTGGATGATGAAGAAGGTAGTATTGTATATTCATGTGGATCTTTTTCTCCTCAGTAGAAAACTAATCATGCTTGCATCCCCGGTAATGATATATGATGTAATGATGTGTACATTGTAGGTTGTTGTTGCATCCTAAAATTTCCCCTCCTAATTTATTTTATCTGGCTTAGACTTTTGCATTAGTCTGCATACATTCCATTAGGATACTAACATAGAATGCATCACATTCAATAAATACCCTGAGGTTTAAAAGATCAGCTGATTGTGCAAGTTAGGATTTTTAGTCACTAAGGTGTATATATTCAATAAAGCCTATTTCTTCTTGTTATTCTTCGAGCAGTAAATTATAGAATTAGGTTTTGGTATCTATGGTTATTGAGGGTTCCATTCTCTTCAAGCTACGGGGCTATTACTCATTCAGATGCATTCAAGGAAAAAGTTAGAGTTTTTCTCTACCAAGTTGGTGTTTGTCAGCATTTTATCAACTAAAGTTTCATTGGATTTTCATACAAGGCTATTCTTCTGAGCATGTGGTTGACCGGTGGCACGCGCTTTCGTTAGGACTCCATTCCAAATGCCTTGAGTGTAAAACCTAGTGTTATCTTGTGGAACATTAAGGTTTTGGATTAAAGGTAAGCAATCCTATTCAGTCACTTAAGGATACTTAAGGGTGGTGATTCATTCCATTGTTCAAAATACATGGCATGGAAAGGAATAATGATATATTCAAATTCAATTAGAATATAAGGTGTTAAGAATCATTTAAATTTGGAAGATAAAAGTATCTTGAAGAAAGGTATCATTGGAATTCAAGGGTCCATAATGTTATACTTATTCTACAAGATCAAGTATCATGTTTATTATGACTTCAAGATTAATTCACTATTGAGAAGTTCATTCCATCATCATTCCATCATCATTCCATCTATACCATTTCAAAATCAAAGGCATATGATGATTAAAGTTCTTAAAATTCACGAGTGAAGGAAGATACTTTGAAAGACAATTGAAGCATATGAAATTAAAGAAAAGTTTGGGAATATTTAAATTTAAAATAGAAATAAAATCTTTTCATTCAAAGTCAATATTCAATGTAAAATTACAAAACAAGACTACTCAAGAAGATTTAATTTCACATGTTCTTCCAATGATTGTGAACAAGAACAATGCATAAAAACAAGGATACAGGTCGTGAAAGCTGCAAATAAAAACTGCAAAATTTTCAAAAAAGTGGTATATCGTTTTCCAACTTAGAGGCCAATTCAAAGCATTCTAAGACTACTAATAAACTCTTGGAAATCTCCAAAACGTGTTTCAATCCATTGCAAGCATCCTCACACCCAGAATCATGAGTTACAGACCCACAATTTGCATATCCAAACTTGAACTTGATTTTACAATTTACGCATGATTAATTACTTTTGAGAATAACATGGTGTTTGTATTGACATTTGAAGTGTTTTGGTTTAAGTAGTTTTGCATTTTGATTCTTGTATTCACGACTGCCATTATTAGGGTTTATCTTGTCGTTTTATGGTTTTTTGATACAGGGAAAATTAGGGAAAAAGAAGGATACCTTGATGCTCGTGGCGTCAAGACGAGTTGATTAGTATAATTGGAATTAATTTATCTTGCTTGTTTAAGATTTTTGAAGCATGCAGGGTTTTAGCTATGGAGACCTGGATGTAGGTAAAAGTATTTAGCCTAATACGACGGACAAGGAAGAAGAAGATAATGTGGCTGATGACCATTGGTCCATTTGAATCTGGCGCGCGTTTTTCTTATTAACCACTTTGTTGTATATATTATTCATTGGTTTTATTATTATAACAAATAAGAACAGGTGGCCCAGTGGTGAAGCGTGCGTTTGGAAATGTATAGGACCTGGGTTCGATCCCAGGTCCCAGCATTTTCTTTGTTTTCTAACTTTGTCCGAGCAGATCATGTGCATACACGTCCCAGGAGTCCAACATGCACCGCAATATCCAGCCAATAGATTCCTCATCAATCAAATCTAGCGTCCCACACGTCAAGGACCATGGTACACTCTCCAGGCCAGACCACCACAGGATCACGCGCATTGACAGGGCTCAACAACTATTAGGCCTAACATTTCAAACCTACACCACCTTTTTCAGCTTCAATACAGGCACATCTCTAATTCTTTTATTTTATTTCTTATTTTTTATTGTTTACTTAATTTATTTATTTTTCTTTTACAAAATAACAAAATCATTTTTTTATTAAATAAAAAAATCACAAAAACCTAAACAAAATCTTTTCTTTCATAAATAAATATTTTGTTTCTTTAATTAATGAATTATTTTAATTATTTAGGGAAATTTAATTGTTATTTCTATATAATTTAAATCAATTAGAAATTAGGGTTTTAGTTTGTACATAACATAATTCAATTTTTTCTCTCAAAAATAACCTAATTGATTTTTTCTCAAAAGATAATAATAACCTAAATATTTTTCAATTAAATTTTTAGGGTTCTTTAATCCTCGCATTTAAATCGCCGCGCGCATTTTAATTATTTTTTCTATTATTGTATCTGCTTCGGGTTGTAATAGATTTATTTAGGGTTTTAAATTCCAGCATTTTTATTTTCAGTCAAGATAATTATGTATCTGCAAAAGCCCTGTAATAGCTAGGACCTTTAAACTTTCGGCACTTTTAATTTCCACAAATTATAAACTGCTTAGATGTATGTTAATAGGATTGTATGGAAAGACTAACTGAAAATTAAAACAGTAGATCACCTTAATTGTGCAAAGATTAAATAACTGAAATTTAACACATGCACATGCTCACTCCTAGGGTTTGCCTCACTTGGTTGCCTCGGAAATAATGGTCATGTCCCTCGAACGTAGGGATACCTTAGTAATGACCCGCGTTTCAAAGTCTTCACAAAGATCATAGTCCCTACTTGTCCCTCGAGTTGCCTATGAATTGATCTTATGACGATAGTCCATTCGAAACTCTAAGGTATCCTTACTTGTTGCCTTCAGTGACCATTTCGTCCCTTTGAACGTCCCTTTAAAACTCCAACGACATTGCTACCTATTCCTTAATAATAGGATAATGTTGTCTAAAGGAAAACGAACAATCTTTTTCGAGTAAGTAGATTAGTTCCTAGGTACTTGCTCAAAAAAAACAATCATTTTCACACCAAACACTTTTCAAACAAAGTTTTCAAAAAACAACTTCGTAATGCTCTTGAGGACAGAAACAAGGGTTAAAATGAAGTAAAATAAAACTTTTCAAAACAAGCACACACAAGCAATTTCAAAATGAGCAAGTACCTAAGAGCCCATGGAAAACCACAGATAGAAAGGTTGCTAACACCTTCCCTTTCTATAATCTACCCCTCGTACTCAGATACATTCTCTAAAAAGTATTTTTCTGTTCTTTTTCCCTTTCGTTGTTGGATAAAATAAAAGTCGGTGGCGACTCTTGCTTACCGCGACATTTTGTGAACAAAAAACGCAAACAAGTATTAACAGTCGGTTCTGCCACCGTATCGCAGAACTGGCGACTCTGCTGGGGATAATTATAAAGTGGGGTTTATTTTAGGATTTAGGTCATCTTTAAATTTCTTTCCTGTTTTCTTTGCTTGCTTTATCTTTATGGTTTTTTTTTGGGTATTATTAAAGATCCTACACCCGGATCTGGGAACACTTTTAGGTAAACAACAATAGATCATGGAGATTGTACGGTGTAGACCGATGTGGTTTAAGCGATGGCTGTGTTGGTGTGACACTTTGGTTGGTACCGGTATCCTTCGTGTGGAAACGAGGAGAATACGGGGCCGCCGCATGGTGTCGTGAAGCACCAACGTACCTTAGAACCTTAGTTGAACAAAATTGGCCATTAGAAAGTAGTGAGATAGTCGGCCTTGGTATAAATCTGAGGATTGGTTGATACTCGATGCTACACTCATTGAGATCATACTTTTGGGATATTTCCGCCGCAAGAAAAGATTGCTTGAGCTGAAACAATGCCCGATAAAGGATGGTCAGTGATATTGAGAATCTTTAGAACCCGGTTACTTTTCTAAGACAGGTTTGAAACCAACTAAACTTCAAGAGGGTACTTACCTTTAACCTCATGAAAGCCTTTTAACCTAAGGTCTATTGTGTGTTTTGCTTATATGTGATTTATCTTGTTTGAACATGACATCATGCATCATAACATAGCATCCATCTTATTGCACTAACCATTTCAAGGATTGAGGGAATTTATCTTTGTTCTGTTTTGCAGATCATGGATTCCGCTCATAGAAACACTATCCGAATCAGCTTTGTGAAAGTACCTTCCCAACTCAAAAAGCTAGTATCAAAGGTCCCTGAAACTTCTGCATTCACTAAGATACATGGTCGACTTCTCAATCTGGTTACTTCAAACTTTGATGAAAATATGATGAGTGTACTCTTTCAGTTCCTTGATCCTAAGCACCACTGCTTCACCTTTCCAGACTATCAGTCGGTGCCTACCATGGAAGAGTTCTCTCAGTTATTGGATATAACCATTCTTGAACAATTGCCTTTCACAGGTCTGGAAGAAGTTCCTAAGCCAGAAGTCATTGCCTCAGCCTTGCATCTGAAATGGGTCGACGTGGTATCCAATTGGGAAACAAGAAGCAGAGTCAAGGGTTTTCTAGCCAAGTTCCTAATAGACAAGGCCCAGCTGTTTTGGGATGACATGGATTTTTAGGCTTTTAAGGAGGTCTTGGCTCTTCTAATCTATGGGTTAGTACTATTCCCTAATCCATACTTATTCATAGATGTGAATGCTATCAAGATCTTCCTCTCTCGCAACCACATGCCTACCTTGCTCGGAGATATTTTGCACGCTCTCTATACTCGTACCATGAAGAGAAGAGGGGTTCTATGTGCTGTATGCAATTGATGTTGAGGTGGTTTATTTCTCACCTCCCTAAGTCTGTACGGAAGAATGAAGAAGGTTTGGGTTGGTCTCAAAGGATTATGTCACTCGCTCACACGGATATTCTCTGGTGTTCCCGTGCTATGGAAAACACTGCTATTATTGACCGCTGTAGGGAGTACCCTAATGTCCCATTACTTGGAATCAGAGGGGGCATAACCTACAATCCTTGTTTAGCTCTATGACAATTTGGTTACACTCGAAGGGATGGTCCCCATAAGTTACTTATCGAGGGCATTGTATTCAACTATGAGGATGATGTTCAAGGGTATCGCCAAAGGTTCATACGAGCTTGGAGCATGGTACACAGATTTGGCGCCAAGGCTTTGGGGCCAAAGGCTTCCATTCCTATGGAACCTTATCTCCAATGGGTACGAGCTCGCACCAAGAAACTTATGATTCCCTACATGTCCGTTCTACCAGTGATTGTTGAACCCACTACTGAAGGGGGTATTCCTTACACGATTCTCCATCCTGATATGGCCACTGATCTTGGAGAACTACAGAGGTCTTGGATTTAGTTGAAGAAAGAGCGGGATACCTACAGGGGTCAGTTATATGACCAGGAGAGGAAGGTTTTAGAGCTCACAAAGCAGCTCCATGAGGAAAGAGGACTTAATGTCTATCTCGGCACAAAGAGGAAGCATCCATGGGAATTTTGATTTTTTTTTCTAGTTTTTAGATTTGTTTTTAATTGTAATTCCTAAAAGGCATTTGAACTTTGAATTCTACTAATAAAAGCTTTGTTTCATTTTGGTTCGCAAATTTAAATTTCCCAAAGTCTTTGAAAACATTGCATACATATCATACATATCATTGCATAACAGGATTCATAACAGGTTTCTCATCTCCTCCGTTATTTATTTCAGCAATGGCTCTTGAACAAACTGTGAAAGATCTTCAGACTCAGAACATGCAGTTCCAGCAAATGATTGTGGCTATGGCCAAAGGACAAGAAGAGCTTAAGGCTCTAATTGTTAAGAAGAACAAGAAGAACAAGAAGAACAAGAGGATAGCCGGTGTGGCACATATGAGCAGAATTTTCAGAGGGCCGCCAAGACGGGTTGTTGATTTAGCTTCTTCATATAAAGAGGGAGAGAACCAAGAGGGTGAAGCCAGAGAAGAGGACCCTAGTCCTAAAGAGTCTGACAATGAAACTGATTACAATGAGGAGCAGTACCCTCTGGCTGATGAAAGGTATAAGCAATTAGAATAGTGTCTGAGCGCTATGGAAATCCAGAAGGTTCCTGGGATGGATTTTGAAGAGTTGGGTCTGGTCTCCGGGGTTGTCATCCCCCAAAAGTTTAAGGCACCGGTATATCCTAAGTATGATGGGGTCTCTTGTCCCAAAATGCATCTCCGTTCTTATGTGAGGAAGATACAACCTCATACTACTGATAAAGACTTATGGGTTCACTTCTTCCAAGATAATCTGTCTGGAACGCAACTGGATTGGTTCTATCAGCTGGAAAGAGCCAATGTTCGTAACTAGGAAGACCTTGTTGCTGCATTTTATAAGCAATATCAGTATAATACAGACCTTGCTCCCACCCGTACACAACTCCAAAATCTATCTATGGGATCGAAGGAGGGTTTCAAGGATTATGCTCAGAAGTGGAGAGATTTGGCTGGAAGAGTTCAACCTCCCTTGGCTGACATGGAGCTCGTGGATATGTTTCTGGGGACTTTGACTGGGCCATTCTTCAACCATTTGATTGGAAGTTCATCGGCGGGTTTTACTGAAATGATCTTAACAGGGGAAAGAGTGGAAGCTTGAATCCGAAGTGGAAAAATTCAGAAGGATGCCCTCTTCTAGTGCTGCAAGGAATCTGTTTGCAGGTAAAAAAGAAGTCAGTGATGTCTACAACCAAAAGAATCAGAAATGAACTGAGCGCCGTCTGACGGTAGGGGCTGTTATGATTCCCAACCCTGCACCTGCACAACAAAGAAACAATCAGCCAAAAGCAGAAAGGCCAACTAGACAGTTCACTCGAATCAACATGACATTGTCTTAGGTTTTACCTCAGTTGCTGAAGTCTAATCTAGTTACTCTGAGGGAAGCTCCGAAGAATCCGAACACCACCTCTCCCTACTATAAACCGAATGCTCATTGTGCTTACCATTCGGAGAGTCCAGGCCATGACACCAATGACTGCTGCACTTTGAAGAACAAAGTACAGGATCTGATTGTCGCTAAGGATATTGAATTTGATCCCCCAGAGACTCCTAACATTATCACTGCTCCTATGCCGAAACATGGTCGGGGTGTTAATGTTGTTGAAGAAGATGTGTTTGTGACCTCTGTGGAAGAATTGGTGACCCCACTCATGACTATGAAAGAGAGTTTGTTGAAGGCCGATTTATTTTCGGGTTATGGTGAAGGATGCCACTTTTTTTCATTCCTACCGACTGGTTGTCCTTTGTTGAAGGCAGGTGTTCAGCGCCTGATGGATGACAAAGATATCCTATTTGAGAAGAATCTTGTTCCGACTGTTTCCTGTAAAGACATTCCAATCATAACCATTTCCGCCAATCCTCTCGGGGCCTCCGCTAAGAGAGCCATCAGGATTACATCAATTCCAAAGGTGACTCCATTGATCTTAACCATGCCAGGGCCAATCCCATACTCCTCGGACAAAGATGTTCGTTGGAACTATGGGTCCGACGTCTATTACTACGGCATAAAGCAGGACATACTAGCCATTGAAGTTAAGATTGCTGAAAATACTGATTCCGACATCGTCAATATTGCCGAAACCAGTAAAACAAAAAGGAGTGGAAGAGTGTTCTCCCCTGAGATTTCTCCTCCAAAGACTGCTATCGGTCCTGTTATTATTCCTACTGTGGTTCCACCAAAGACTACTAATACAATTCCAATAATCACTCCTGTTGACCCTCCCATCACCGAGTCGACCGAGACTCGAGGCAAAGACATACTGATTGAGCCTGTCTTGACAAGGGCTAATTCGGTAACCATACCAGAAGCTTCCAAGAAAGAAATGGA
Source organism: Vicia faba (assembly GCA_948472305.1). NCBI lineage: Eukaryota > Viridiplantae > Streptophyta > Magnoliopsida > Fabales > Fabaceae > Vicia > Vicia faba. The sequence continues at coordinate 836,979,559 of OX451740.1, forward strand.
AGAAATTTCAAAGATAATAAAGAAAAACGACTAGAATGTTGTCGAGCAGCTGGGGCAGACCCCATCCAAAATTTCTATGCTAGCTTTGTTGTTGTGTTCTGAGGCCTATGCGAAGGATTTGGTTAAGTTTCTGAAGACGAATCATGTGCCACAAGAGACACCTGCTGATCAGTTTAAAGATTGTGTGGCTAGTCTGAATGCTGACAATGGTTTGGGTTTTTCTGACGCGGATCTGACACCAAAAGGGAGAAAGCATAATGATGCTCTTCATGTCTCCGTTGAATGCAGGGGCACGACTCTGGCCCATGTTTTGGTAGATATTGGCTCCTTGTTGAATGTGCTACCTAAAAAAGCTCTAGACAGATTGGACTACGAACGCTTGACCTTGAAGTCTAGCAATATAGTAGTGAGAGCTTTCGATGGTTCGAAGAGGATGGTGCACGGGGAAGTGGATGTCCCTATCAAAGTTGGTTCCCAGACCTTCGACTCCACTTTCTACGTGATGGATATCAAACCATCATATTCTTGTTTGTTGGGACTCCCTTGGATACATGGGGCTGGGGCTGTTACTTCTACCCTCCACCAAATGTTGAAGTACCAAGTAAGAGGAAAGATTGTCACCGTGTGTGGTGAAGAGGAGTACATGATCAGTCACTTGAACTCCTTCAGGTACGTAAAGATAGATGGCGAGTTCATCGAGACTCCTTGCCAGAACTTCGAAGAGGTACCTCTGATTATGGCTACAGCAGAAGCTACCACCAGTCTTCCGAAGGTCACCAAACCTCCCTTGAAGATGGCTTCTCTCAAGGATGCACGAGCAGTGGTTGAAGAAGGTTGGTCTACCATTTGGGGTCAGCTCCCGGTTATTCATTACAAGTCTGACAAATCTGGTTTGGGCTTTACTACAGGTGCTCAAAGGGCTATTCGTCGTGCTCGGGCTGGAGGACCTCCCCTACGCATCAGCAATCCTAGGGTCAATGCACTTGAAGACAGTGATGGTGATTCCGACATTGACAACTGGATCTTCCCGACTACCAATGGTGGACTCAGTAACTGGACTCCCAAGGACTTTGTACCGATTACCTTTGTTCAGAAGTAATTGTCTTTTTGATTTTTTTGGATATGCAATTTAAAAACAATATAAACTCTATAGCCATGTGTCTTACCTAGGGAACAAGGGTTCTATTTGTGAGGGTTATCATGTTTCATTTTCATATGACATTAATAAAACATTGGACGTTTGCATACAAATTTTGCGCTCTTTGTCTTTCTTTTCTTTTATTCTATCTATATAGCTATGCTCTTACACACACTCACATATCCAAATGCAGATCCATATCCACTCTGGATCCCATTGATAACAGTTCTGCTACTTCTTATTATGACTTTGAAAATCCAATCAACCAAGTCGAGGACAAAGGTGAGGAAGATTGTGAGGTACCCAAAGAAATTGCTAGACTATTATAGCCGGAAGAAAGGGCCATACAGCCTCATGAAGAGCCGGTTGAAAAAGTGAAATTGGGTACAGAGGAAGACAAAAAAGAGGTTAAGATAGGTGCAAATCTGGAGCCTAGTGTCAAACAGCGGTTGGTACAGATGTTGCATGAGTATGTTGAAATCTTCGCCTGGTCATATGAAGACATGCTAGGACTAGTCACGGATATAGTGGTTCATTGTCTACCAACTAAAGAATACGGCCCTTTGGTAAAGCAAAAGGTCTGTCGTATGCTCCCTGAGATGTCAAAGAAGATTAAAGCAGAGGTTATGAAGCAGTTCAACGTCGGGTTCTTAGTTGTCACCTCCTATCTGCAGTGGGTTGCTAATGTGGTTCCAGTACCTAAGAAAGATGGTAAAGTACGAATGTGTGTGGACAGTTTCTCTATCTACAATTAGATCAAGACGGCACATGAAGACATGGAGAATACAACCTTTGCTACACAGTGGGGCACTTTCTTCTACAAGGTGATGCCGTTTGGGTTGAAGAATGCTGGGGAAACTTATCAGCGAGCTATGGTAGCTCTGTTCCATGACATGATTCACCATGAGATAGAGGTTTACGTCAATGACATGATAGCCATGTCTCAAACTGAAGAAGAACACCTTGATCATCTACAAAATATGTTTGATAGGTTGAAGACGTATAAGTTGAGGTTAAATCCGAACAAGTGCACCTTCGGTGTAAGGTCTGGTAAGCTTATGGGATTCGTCGTCATTGACAACGATATTCAAGTAGACCCTGCAAAGGTGAAGGCCATAGAAGAGATGTCGGCTCCCCGTACTGAGAAGGAAGTTAGAGGTTTCTTGGGACGCCTGAATTACATTGCCCTATTCATTTCACATCTGACTGCTACTTGTGAGCCGATCTTCAAGCTTCTGAAGAAAGATCAAGTGGTAAAGTGGAATGACGAATCTAGGTAGCCTTTGACAGAATCAAACAATATCTCCAAGAGCCTCCTATTTTGAAGCCTCTGACTGAAGGAAAACCTTTGATAATGTTCTTAACAATGCTAGATAATTCAATGGGGTGTGTGCTGGGGCAGCATGACGAGTCTGGTCGAAAAGAGCATGAAATATACTACCTTAGAAAAAAGTTTACCGACTGTGAAACACGATACTCAATGCTCGAGAAAACTTGCTGCACTTTGGCATGGGCTGCTCGCCGAATGAGACAGTATATGTTGAGCCACACTACTTTGTTGATATCTAAGATGGATCCAATCAAGTATAATTTCGAGAAGCCCGCTCTTTCCTGAAGGATAGCAAGGTGGCAAATGATCTTAACCGAGTACGACATCCAATACACAACCCAAAAGGAAATCAAGGGAGGTGTGTTAGCTGATCATTTGGAACATCAGGTTGTGGACGACTACCAGTCCATGAATTTCGAGTTCCCGGATAAGAATATCATGTTGGTAACCGACTGTGAAGAACCTGGACCAGATGAAGGACCTGAGGAAGGATCCCGATGGTCTACATTTTTTGATGGAGCCTCAAACGCACTAGGTAACAACATTGACACTGTAATCTTATCTATTGAGGGTTGTCATACTCCGTTCACTTCCCGATTATGTTTCAATTGTACCAACAACATGGCGAAGTATGAAGCGTGCATCATGGGTCTTAGAGCTGCTATTGACCTAAGGATCAAGTTCTTGAGTGTATTCGGGGATTCCGCTTTGGTGATAAGTCAGATCAAAGGTGAGTGGGATACGAAGCACCCGGACCTTATTCCTTATAAAGAGTATGTATTGATATTGCTGCGCATTTTGAAGAGATCACCTTTAAACATTTCCCACGAGAAGAGAATCAGTTAGCGGACGCGTTAGATACTATGTCATCAATGTTCAAGGTCAGGTGAGACAATGAAGCTCCCCTAATCACTATTGAGAGGTTGGATGAACCGGCATACTACTGTGAGATTGATACTAAAGAGGTAGCTGACAAACCTTGGTTTCATGAGGTGAAAAGGTATCTCGAGGCTCAAGAATACCCCAAGGGGGAATCTGCCAATGACAAGAAATTTTTGAGAAGGTTTGCTGCAAAGTTCTTCCTCAGCAATGGAATCCTATATAAGCGCAATCATGACTCTACCTTACTGCGGTGTGTAGACAAGAGCGAAGTAGAGAGCATCATGGCAGACCTACACGAAGGTACCTTTGGCACTTATTCCAGTGGACATACCATGGAAAAGAAGATCCTACGAGCAGGATACTATTTATCCACTACGGAAGCCGACTATTATCAGCATTCTCGAACCTGTCACAAGTGCCAAATCTATGCTGATAAGGTGCATGTACCTCCAGTTCCCTTGAATGTTTTGACGACTACCCGGCCCTTTGCAATGTGGGATATTGACATGATCGGCGAGATCAGACCTACCGCGTCCAACGGGTATCGCTTCATCCTAGTGGCCATTGATTACTTTACGAAGTGGGTTGAGGCTGCCTCCTTTGCTACAGTTACCAAGAATGTGGTGGCACAGTTCACCAAACATAATTTGGTTTGTCGTTATGGTATCCTTGAGAGAATCATCATGGACAATGGTACTAATCTCAACAACTCGATGATCACTGAACTCTGTAAACAGTTCAAGATTCAGCATCACAACTCTTCTCCTTACTGGACAAAGATGAATGGGACTGTTGAAGCTGCTAACAAGAATATCAAAAAGATCATACAGAAGATGACGATGACATACAAAGACTGGAACGAGATGTTACCATTTTCTCTTCACGGGTATCGTACTTCAGCATGTACGTTGACAGAGGCAACACCTTATTCTTTGGTATATGGCATGGAGGTTGTCCTACCCATAGAGGTCCATATCCCTTCTCTACGGATTATGAAAGATGTGGGTTTGAGCGAAGACGATTGGATCCAGACTCGACTTGATCAATTAAACTTAATCAACGAGAAAAGACTTATTGTTGTCTGCCATGGTCAAATGTATCAGAAACAGATGATCAAGGCCTTCAACAAGAAAGTCATACAATAAGTGTATCAAGTAGGGGATCTGGTAGTCAAGCTTATTATACAGCTGCAAGGTGATCCCAGGGGAAAATGGACTCCCATCTATGAGGGACCATTTATAGTAAAAAAAAATATTTTCCAGTGGGGCCATGATTTTGGCCACCATGGATGGTGATGACCTTCCACACCCTGTCAATGCGGACATAGTGAAAAGATACTACGTATAACAAAGACCCGCTAGGTTCACATACCTAGGAAAAAATAAGGGCATCCCGGCGAACCAAAAGGGTTCAGGCAAAAAGTAGGGATAAAAAATAAAAATATTTGTACACCCGGCAAGTCGAAAACCCGAAAGGGCGGCTTGGGAAAAAAAGGGTATCCCGGTGGACTGAAATCCCGAAATGGCGGTCCAGGCAAAAGTTAGGGATTAAAGCGTATCACTATGTCCCATTGGATCACCTTGCGATCAGACTTCAGTAATCAGATACCAAGCTCAAACGGTACCGATCAATCCAGTCAACTTCGGACAAGAAGCAATGTGATGATATGCTCGAATACATAGGGGAAATAGTAGAATTGAAACCCAATGGGATCATTACACATAGCTTTTTTCCTTTTATACACAATTTCTGTAATAATTTCCATCTTCACGGCGGTGTTCTCTTACTAGAGCGTCAACCTCTTTGTAAAAAATGCCTATTATAGGAAAATTTCAAATCAATACAAATCATATTTTGAGTACAAAACTTTGTGTTTGTTTTTTTCCATTTTCTGTTTTGTTTGCAAAAACGTCCAATGTTTTATTCTTGACATATGCATTTGAATATGATTACTATTCACAAATATCTGCATATAAAACAGAAAGACAATAACTAAGAACTCAAAGAAACTGGTACACAACCTTAAAATCGACAGTTACCTCGTCCATCATGGTACAAGGGGTAGAGTCAATTGAAAGTGAAGTTGTTATCACATATAAGCCAGTGATACCTATATTCCCCACAGAGCCGAGACAATCAAGGTCTGAGCTCCGTGTCCCCAAGCAGGAATTCCTTCCCCAGCAGGTTCCTTCAGAAAGCTAATGTCTGCATTCCCCAGCCGAGCTTTATAACCATAAACAATTTATAAAGTTTTTTTTCTCCCGAGCAGAGTTTATTTCTCTGACGGCAGAAGCTCAATCTCCAACAGAGCTCTTCTCTCCAGCAATGTAAGTTCATCCCCAACTGAGTTTATTTCTCTAGATCAGCAGATCTTCCAACAAAGTATCTCTCTTCCCCCGCAGAGTCATTCCCCTGCAGGATTATTCTCAGACAGAGTCTCTACCGACAGAATATTCTCGAGTATAGCGGATGCAAATCTCCAGCTAACCATCTTCGTTCACTATCCCCAGCGGAAACGAGGAACTCAACTCCTTATAATGTCCAGCAGCAGTCAGGATTTATTTTTCCCAGTTAGAGAATATCATAATAGCATTGCATTTCCATACATCATGGCATGCACATACATATTATATAACACAGTCTCATATATTTTGAGAACATCATTACTCAATGCATTTCATACATCATGACATTGCATACGACTAACTCTTTACCTTTCATGGAAAATGCAATCAAGATCTCACGAGTTCTCTCTGGTTCATTCAAACTGACACCAAGGTTTCATTTCCAGTTGAAGATATCCCAACATGTTTTCTGGTTCAGTCAAAGCGACACTAAGGTTTCTATTCTAGTAGAAGATGTTTTAAGACTTTCGTATGGGTCATCCGAATCGCCGCTAAGATTCCCCTGATTTCTATGCCAGTCAAAGTTAATCCGAGACCTCTCCCGGAATCAGTCAAATCGATACTAAGATTTCTCTCCTAGTTGAATTTCTCACAAGTTTTCTCTGGTTCAGTCAAACCGACACGAAGGTTTCTACTCTAGTTGAAGATGTTAAGACTTTCGTCTGGGTCAGTCGAATCGCCGCTAAGATTTCCCCGATTTCTATGCCAGTCAAAGTTAATCCGAGACCTCTCCCGGGATCAGTCAAATCGATACTAAGATTTCTCTCCCAGTTGAAGTTCTCACAAGTTTTCCCTGGTTCAGTCAAATCGATACTAAGATTTCTATTCCAGTTCAAGCTATGAAGCCTGGAAATCGACCGAATAATATCTTGATTTCTCCAAAAATACTACGAAGCCTTGAATCGACCAGATAGTGGTATATCTTAAATTCAAGCTATGAAGCCCGGAAATCGATCGGATAACATCTTAATTTCCCCATCATATTGTGAACCCTGGAAATCAACCGAATTACAGTACAAGATACTATGAAGCCTGGAATCAACCAGATAATGGTATATCTCGGATTCAAGCTATGAAGCCCGGAAATCGACCGGATAATATCTTGATTTCTCCAAATACTATGAAGCCTGGAATCTACCAGATAGTGGTATAAGACACCGTGAAGCCTGGCGCATGACTAGATAACGGTATAAGACGCTGTGAAGACTGGAGCACGACCAGATAGCGGCAAGAAACACTTTGAAACCTGGAGCACGACCAGATAACAATATAAGGTACTGTGAAGCTTGGAATTCGAACAAATAGCAGTTTACTCGGCCAATTACTATGAAGCTCGGAAATCGCCGAATATTAGTATGCCTTAAATTCAAGTTGAAACCCGGATGCGACCGGATAACAACTTAATTCCTACTAAAGCCTGTTACACGACCAGATAAGAATTGAGAAATTGCTAAGCCTAGAGCACGACCGAATAAAAAGTTTAATCTCATCTCCCTAGTAAGTCACTGTAAAACCTAGAGCACGACCAGATAACAGTCAGTCTTATTATCCTCAGCAAATCACTATAAAGCCTGAAGTACGACCATATAACAGTTCACTTTCACCTCCTCAACTAAGAGATGATTCCCCCAGTAGAGTAACGGACAACCGAAGCTCCTAAAATTGTATTTCTCCCAAGATAGAGACCAACATTCCTCAGCAGATTCCTCCTCAACGACAGGAACGAGAATTCTCATCAAAAGAATATCTCGGGAAATCGACATCCTCTAGATGGCATCTTTAAGCCCATCTCCGATGATTCTCCGTCATATCTTCCAGATGGCATCTTTAAGCCCATCTCCGGTGACCTTCCGTCGTCTCCTCCAAATGGCATCTATAAGCCTATTCCCGATACTACCTACACAGTCCGGCACCATCTCAGACGAGTGCAAATTTCTGGGCACTCTAGTGTTCAATCATCTTTCACCTTCAGATTACGAAAGGCAGACAACCAATCTACATCCTCAGGTTTAAGAAGATTGAACAGGGGCAGATTTTGTACCCCAAAATTTGCCCTCTCATTTTACTCGACACATGCCCATTGAGGTTTTCAACTTGCTCAAGGATGCCCAAGAGTTAAACAGACAAATTCTCTCCTAATGCAATGTACCTCAAACTAGGGTTTCCATTTTTATCAAGAAGGTTGAAGTCCAAGGGTCCCAAATTCCTTCCATGGTCCCAATATGTTCTCAATAGCATCCATGTCAAGTTTCATGCCTTGCACAAGAAGTTTGCTCAGTCAATTGCTCAGATGCCTGAAAATCAACTATACTAGGTAAAAAGTCAATTGTGGCCCACAAACTGGCAAAATTTAAGATTTTTGGTCAACATCAACATTTTGAAGTTATATCCATCATTTGATCAAGGGTTGATCATGATTCCTCAAGGGATGCCTCAAATTCATCAAAACCCAAAAGTTGCTAAATTAGGGTTTCTCAGGAAAAGTCAACCAAACTTTGACCAAACATAACTTCTTCATACTTTATCAGAAATTTTCCATCCATGGCTCATTTTGAAGAGGATGCAATTCCCTACAATTCATCTCCAGTCTGCAAGTTTAGAATATGCACTCATCAAAAGATATGAATTTCCACATTAAAGGTCCTTTTGAAAAGTCAACAAAAACACCTTTTGGGTCAAAGATTCTTACATGAATACGGAAGACCCAATTGAGATGAGACAAAAAGGATTGTTTAGGGGACATCCTAAGCTTTCTAAAAAGTCCAAGAACACCTCTCTAGGGTTAAAATTGGAGGAGATGTGCCTTGTCAAAGTTGACCATTTTTGCAAAATTGCCAAAAGTCAAATGTGCTCAAAAATACATTTTTTGTCAAATAGGCCTAGTTTTTCATGATTGAATCTTGCTTGTGACATGGTCCACGACCCAAATTAGCATCTACACTTTATTTGCTTCATTATTTATTTTATTTTGATTTTTTATATTTAAAATTCAAATTAAATCAAATAAATTGCAAAAAATACAAAAGATTGACTTTTGATCTGATTTTTATAGGAATCAAATCCAATCAAGTTAGCATATCATATCCAAATATTGAAAGGGTTGATTGAAGCAAAAATAGCATGATTTTGGTTGTTTTGGAAAGATATAATACAAAAACTAAATCAAATCCAATTTCCATGATTGACAAAGATTCAACTCGTTTTTGTTAACCTAATTTGTTCTAATATATATGTTGAACAAGAACAATGCATAAAAACCAGGATAGAGGTCGTGAAAGCTGCAAACAAAAACTACAAAATTATAAAAAAAGTGGTGGATCATTTTCCAAATTAGAGGCCAATTCAAAGTATTCTAAGACTACCAATAGACTCCTGGACATCTCCATAACGTGTTTCAATCCATTGCAAGCATCCTCATGCCCAGAATCATGAGTTATAGACCCACAGTTTGCATATCCAAACTTGAACTTGATTTTACAATTTATGCATGATTAATTAATTTTGAGCATATCATGGTGTTTGTATTGACATTTGGATTGTTTTGGTTTAAGTAATTTTACTTTTTGATGCATGTATTCACGACTGCCATTATTAGGGTTTATCTTGTCGTTTTAGGGTTTTTGATACAGGGAAAATTAGGGAAAAAGAAGGATACCTTGATGCTCTTGGCGTCAAGACGAGTTGATTGGTATACTTAGAATTAATTTATCTTGCTTGTTTAAGATTTTTGAAGCTTGCAGGGTTTTAGCTATGGAGTACTAGCCGTAGGTAAAAGTATTTAGCCTAATACGACGGACAAGGAAGAAGAAGATAACGTGGATGATGGCCATTGGTCCATTTGAATCTGGCGCGCATTTTTTTTCTTAGCCACTTTGTTTTATATATTATTCATTGGTTTTATTATTATAACAAATAAGAACATGTGGCCTAGTGGTGAAGCGTGCGTTTGGAAATGTAGAGGACCTGGGTTCGATCCCAGGTCCCAGCATTTTCTTTGTTTTCTAACTTTGTCCCAACAGATCATGTGCGTACACGTCCCAGGAGTCCACCATGCACCACAATATCCAGCCAATGGATTCCTTATCAATCCAATCTAGTGTCCCACACGTCAAGGACCATGGTACACTCTCAAGGCCTGACCAGCACAGGATCACGCGCATTGACTGGGCTCAGCAACTATTGGGCCTAACAATTCAGACCTACACCCTATTTTTCAGCTTCAATACAGGCCCATCTCTAATTCTTTTATTTTAGTTCTTATTTTTCATTTTTTACTTAATTTCGTTTTTTTCTTTTACAAAATAACAAAATCATTTTTTTATTAAATCAAAAAATCACAAAAACCTAAAAAATTCTTTTTTTTCATAAAATAATATTTGGTTTCTTTAATTAATTAATTAGTTTAATTATTTAGGGAAATTTAATTGTTATATCTATATAATTTAAATCAATTAGAAATTAGGGTTTTAGTTTGTACATAACATAATTCAATTTTTTTCTCTCAAAAATAACCTAATTAATTTTTTCTCAAAAGATAATGATAACCTAAATATTTTTCAATTAAATTTTTAGGATTCTTTAATCCTCGCATTTAAATCGTCGCGCGCATTTTAATTCTTTTTTCTATTATTGTATCTACTTCGGGATGTAATAGATTTGATTAGGGTTTTAAATTCCCGCATTTTTATTTTCAGTCAAGATAATTATGTATCTGCAAAAGCCCTGTAATAGATAGGACCTTTAAGCTTTCCGCACATTTAATTTCTGCAAATTATAAACTGCTTAGATGTATGTTAATAGGATTGTATGGAAAGACTAACTGAAAATTAAAACAGTAGATCACCTTAATTGTGCAAAGATTTAATAACTGAAATCAAACACATGCACATGCTCACTCCTAGGGTTTGCCTTACTTGGTTCCCTCGGAAATAATGGTCGTGTCCCTCGAACATAGGGATACCTTAGCAATGACCCGCGATTCAAAGTCGTCACAAAGATCAGAGTCCCTAGTTGTCCCTCGAGTTGCCTACGAATTGATCTTATGATGATAGTCCCTTCGAAATGCTAAGGTATCCTTACTTGTTTCCTTCAGTGACCATTTCTTCCCTTCGAACGTCCCTTTAAAACTCCAACGACGGTGCTACCTATTCCTTAATAATAGGATAATGCTGTCTAAAGGAAAACAAATAGTCTTTTTCGAGTATGTAGATTAGTTCCTAGGTACTTGCTCAAAACAAACAATCTTTTTCACACCAAACACTTTTCAAACAAAGTTTTCAAAAACAATTTCGTAACGCTCTTTAGGACAGAAACAAGGGTTAAAAAGAAGTAAAACAAAAGTTTTCAAAACAAGCACACACAAGCAATTTTAAAATGAGCAAGTACCTAACAGCCTGTGTAAAACCATGTAGAGAAAGGGTGCTAACACCTTCCCTTTCTTTAATCTACCCCCCGTACTCAGAGACATTCTCGAAAAAGTTTTTTTCTGTTATTTTTCCTTTTCCTTGTTGGATAAAATAAAATTTGGTGGCGACTCTTGCTTACCGTGACATTTTACAAACAAAAAACGCAAACCAGTATAACAGTCGGTTCTGCCACAGTATCACATAATGCATGTAAGATGCCTTAGCAAAAATGATCAAAAAATAGAAGATCATAGTCCCTCGAAGATGCTCTGAATGTTACCTTACAAATGATCTTAGTCCCTCAATAGAAATTCTAAGATATCTCACAACATTGTTATTCATGACCATACAAAGACCCACGCCCGTCCCTTCACATCCAAAGATAGAGCTTCTTACCAATCAATGGTAAGATGGCAATGTCAAAGGAAGAGAGAAATTAAAAAAAGACTTTTGAGTTGGTAGAACGTTCTTAGTTGCTTGCTCACAATCCATATTCAAAAACAAACATCTTTTCAAACACACCAAACACTTTCAAAACATGAAATATTTTTAAAAAGTCCAACACTTTGTATGCATTCTAATAGAGACGAGAATCATTACAAAGTTTGCCTAAACGAAGGTGATTTTCAAAAATACTTTAAAAAACCACCACAAACACATTTCAAACAAAGCAATTTCAAAAGTGATCTAGCAAGAAACTAAGAGCCCATAGATAACTATGGATGAAAAGGGTGCTAACACCTTCCCTTTTCATAACCTACCCCCCGAACCCAAGAAAATATCTCAAAGGTATTTCTTGTTCTTTTCACCCTTTCCTTAATGGATAAAAGAAAAGTCGGTGGCGACTCTTGCTATCCGCAACAATTGCGATAAAATGCAAAACAACCAAGTCAGTTCTCCCACCGTATTACAGAACTGGCGACTCTGATGGGGACATTTAAAAGTGGGGTTACCTTAGAGATAGATTACATTTTCTTTCTTTCATTGTTTGATTTTTTTCCTTTACATTTTATGAGTCCTTGTTTGGGTTTGTATTGATCCTCTACCCGGATCTGGGTACACCATTAGGTAAATAGCAAAGATTATGGAGACTGTACAGTGTAGACTATGGTTGAGACAATAGCTATGTTAGTGTGACATATTTGTGGGTACCGGTATTCCTTATGGAGAATTGAGGAGAATATGGGGCTGCTGAGTGATGTCATGAAGCACTAACGAACTTTAGATCCTTTAATGGAACAACTTAGCCATTAGGAAGTAGTGAGATAGCCGGTTTCATTGGAAAGCTAAAAATTGGTTGATACTCGATACTATGCTCATTGAGATCATACTTTTGGGATATTTTGGCTGAAAGAAAAGTTTGATTATCCTAAAACAATGCCCAATGAAGAAAGATCAGTGATATTGAGATTCCCTAGAACCCGATTACTTTCTAGGACATGTTGAACCAACTAAACTTTAAGATGGTACTTACCTATGAACTCCATGCAAGTCTAAACCTAAGTTCTTTATATGCTTTGTTTGTGATTATTATTCATGTCATCATAAACATCATAACATCATAAAGCATTCTCACTAACCATTTCAAGGATTTAGGAAATTATCTTTGTTCTGTTTTGTAGGTCACGACTTATACTCATAGGAATACCATCCGAGTCAACTTCGTGAAAGTGCATCCTCAAATTCAAGAGTTAGCATCAAGAGTTCCTAGAGATTCTTGTTTCACCAAGAAATATGGTCAACTTCTCAACTTGGCTACCTCATACTTCCAAGAAGAAATGATGTGTGTGCTTTTCCAATTCTTTGATCCTACGCATCATTGCTTCACCTTTCTCGACTACCAATTAGTGCCTACATTAGAAGAATTATCTCAATTGTTAGGAGTGCTTGATCAAATACCATTCACCATTTTAGAAGAGACTCAAAAACCTGAAGTTATTACCAAAGCTTTGCATTTGAAGAGATATGACATTGTGGAAAATTAGGAGACAAGAAGTGAAGTTAAAGGTTTCTTATCCAAATTTCTGTTGGAGAAAGCTCATTTTTTCTGGGAAGATATGGATTTTCAAGCTTTTGAGGATGTCTTGGACCTCTTAATCTATGGTTTGGTTCTATTTCTCAATCTGGAACAACTCATAGATGTGAATGCCATCAAGGTTTTTCTCTCTTGTAATCCCATACCTACTTTGCTTGGAGACATTCTACATTGTTTCCACACTCGCACAATGAAGAAAAGGGGTACTCTTTTGTGTTGCATTCCATTACTCTCTAGGTGGTTTATTTCACACCTAACTCGATCAAAATTGAAGAATGAGCAAGGCTTGACATCGTCTCAAAGGTTAATGTCACTCACACATTCTGATATTTATTGGTGTGCTCGATCTATGGAAGATATTACTATTATTGACCGTTGTGGGGAATTCCCTAACGTCCCTCTACATGTAATTAGGGGAGGTATTACCTATAATCCTTGTTTGGCTTTGCGACATTTTGGATATGCTAGGAGGGATGGCTCTCATGATGCACTTGTCCAAGGAATTGCATTTGACTATGAGAGCGATGTGCAAGATTATTGTCAGAGATTCATACAAGCTTGGGGCATGGTTAACAAGGTTGATAGCAAGATACTGGGGTATAAGAACTCCATTACTTTGGAGCCTTATCTCAAGTGGGTACAAGCTCGCGCCCAAAACCTTATGATGCCTTATGAAGCCATCCTACCTATCATCATGGAGCTTGTTTCCGAAGGAGATGTTCCATATACTGTCTTTTATCCAAACATGCCTACTTCTCTTCAAGATTTGCAAAGAGATTGGATTCAGCTAAAGGAAGAGCGAGAAACCTTCAAAACCAAGTTCTACGCAAGTGAAAATAAGGTTTTGGAGCGTAAAAGGTAGCTTCATAAAGAGCGAAGTTTGAATGCCTAGATTGCACCGAAGAGGATGTGCTCGACCTTTTTGTCTTAGGAGTTTATTTTGTATTTATTTTCTCCATTGTAAGCCCAAGAGGCATGTTTGTAATCAATTTGATCTTATTAATGAAATTGATATTTGTTCCTTTTGTCTAAACAAATTTAAATCTTCTAATTCCTCGAAAGCATTTGCATACGCATTTTCATGCATCATAATATAAATAGGTTTTCCACAACAGGTTTCATTATCTTTCTACTGTTTATTTCAGTAAGATGGATATCGAACAAACAGTGAAGGACTTGCAAGCACAGAATTCCCAGTTCCAAGCAACCTTATTGACTCTAGCCAAGGGACAACAAGAGTTGATGACACTGCTAGAAACCAAAAAGAAGACTAAGAAGAAGGCCCTCGTCAACATGGGGAAAAGGTTTAAAGGCCCAGTCCGTCAGGTGTATTTAGTTGAAGGGTCATCCGAGGAAGACGAGAACTAGGTGGAAGAGGAAAAGAGCACCTATGTTGGGGGTGCAGATGATCAATCTTCCGAATACGAAGATTATTTTGATGATCAATATCCTCCGACCGAGCATAAATACAAGCAGTTAGAGGATAAACTGAAAGCTGTTGAAATTCAAGTTATACCTGGTTTGGACTTTGGTGATTTGGGCTTAGTACCTGGGGTCGTCATCCCCTATAAGTTAAAAATACCGGTCTTCGCTAAGTATGATAGGGTTTCCTGGCCAAAACTTCATCTAAGGTCTTACGTGCGCAAGATGCAGCCACACACTACCGACAAAAAGCTCTGGATCCATTTCTTTCAAGAGAGTCTGGATGAGACTCAACTAGAATGGTTCTATCAATTGGAGGGTTCCCGCATCCACACATGGGAAGATCTAGCCACTTATTTTTATCATTAGTATCAATACAATGTCGATCTAGAGCCTACTAGAGTCAAACTTCAAAGTATGACCATGGGTACTAATGAGGGGTTCAAGGAGTATGCACAAAAATGGAGGGATGTTGCTGGTAGGGTCCAACCACAACTAACTGACAGAGAACTAGTTGACATGTTCATGGGTACATTAGTTGGCCCATTTTTCAACTTATTGATTGGTAGTTCTTTGTCTGGTTTCATAGAGTTGATCCTAACTAGTAAAAGGGTCGAAAGTGGCATTAAGAGAAGAAAAATCCCCATGACATCTGCTTCCGCATCCAACGCTGTAAAGAAGCCTTTCACTGGAAAGAAGGAAACAAATGTTGTGTATGGGGCAAGGGACCATACCAAGAAGGATCATCGACCTTCCATTAATGGTGTGTTAATCTCCAACCCTCCATCTGCTCAAAGTCAATCATCTAACAATAAACGATCCAAAGTTCCTCGAAGACAGTTCACAAGGATAAGCATGTCATTGTCCCAAGCCTTACAACATCTGTTGAAGGCCAACTTAGTGACATTGCGCAATCCACCATCCAATCCATATATTTCATCACCTAAGTACAATCTGAATGCCAAGTGCGCGTATCATTCCAACAGTCCTGGGCATGAAACTGATCAGCGTTGGGCTTTGAAGAATAAGATTCAAGATCTGATAGATAATAAAACAATTGAATTTGATCCACCTTCTGCTCCAAATGTGATAAGTGCACCAATGTCGAACCATGGCAAAGGTGTTAATGCAATTGATGATACTACTTTTGTTTCCTCCATTGAAGATTTAACAACCCCATTAACTACTGTGAAGGTTAATTTGTTGAGAGCCAGGGTGTTCCCTGGCTGTTCTAAAGATTGTGTTTGTTGTGATCAACAAGTAAATGGGTGCAAGAAGCTAAAGGAAGGTGTGCAACGCCTGATAAATAGCTGCGAGATTCTGTTTGAGAAGATTCCTACCATCAAGAGTTTGACCAATAAAGCTGAAGACCTGTCCATAAAACAATTTCCAACAAGCCTTTTAGGATCCCCTCAAATGGTCCTATTAGAATTTCAAATGAACTAACCATTGCTCCTTTAATAATCACTGCCGATGGGCCTATCCCTTACTCATCTGACAAAGCAGTTCCATGGAACTATATTGCCGAGGTTTATTATCATGGGACAAAACAAGATTCTTGGATCAACAAAATGTCATTAATATTGAAGGTTCTAGTAAAGTGACAAGAACAGGGAGGATCTTTTCCCTTGATATTTCACCACCCACTACTATAACAACTCTCGTCCGCATAACCAATGACAATTCTAGTACCAACACTAGAGGTAAAGAAAAAGAAGGTGAGCCTGCTGGGATAGAGGAACCTACTAAAGATATTGATGCTGAAGAGCCCTCCACTCGAGAGATGGAGGAAATCCTGAAAATCATAAAAAGATCAACTTCAAAATAGTGGAGCAACTAGGGAAAACCACCTCCAAAATTTCCATGCTATCATTATACTCTGTTCGGACGTTCAATCTCAGGCTCTAATCAAGTTCTTTAAGAAAGCGCATGTGCCCCAAGAAACCACTGCTAACTAGTTCGAGAATTGTGTAGCAAGTTTAACGGCTGGCAATGGATTAGGGTTCTCCGACGTTGATTTTACTCCTATGGGAAGGAACCACAACAAAGCCTTGCATATCTCTATTGAGTGCAAAGGGACCACCATGGCCTATGTCCTAATTGATACTAGCTCATCTTTAAATGTATTACCCAAAGGTGCTTTAGACTGGCTAGATTATGAAGGACTGGTATTAAAGCCAAGCAATATTGTTGAAAGGGCTTTTGATGGGTCTAAAAGGATGGTTCATGGAGAGGTGGATCTCTCAATAAAGTTTTCTCACAGATTTTCAACTCTATCTTTTATATAATGGACATACGTCCCTCCTACTCTTGTTTGCTTGGACACCCTTGGATCCATGGGGCAGGGGCAGTAGCATCCAACCTTCATCAAAAATTAAAATATACGGTCAAAGGGAAGATCGTTACTATTTGCAGCGAAGAAGAATTTATGGTGAGCCACCTCAATTCCTTCAAATATGTGGAAATGGATGGTGAACTCATAGAGACTCCGTTCCAGGCCTTCGAAATTGTTCCTCCTATGATTGTCACCACCAAAATCTCCTCCGACATATCAAAAGATGATAAAGTTGTACCAAGAATGGTTTCGTTTAAAGATGCTTGTGTCATGGTCGAAGATGGTGTAATACCCCAAATTTGTCCTACCCCCTTTTACTTTTATCTGGCTTACGCATCTCGCATTTTACTCATATACATAACTCCCATTAGGTCATTTAACAACACCGTTCATTCATTAATCAATAATTTGGCATGGGATCAGAGATCTTGAAGGATTAGAGTTTTACAGTGGTTAAGGTGTTAATATCCAATAAAGGTCGATTCCTTTTGCAAAGGCATTAAGGTTGTGATCTGTGGTTATTGAGATTTCTTTCTCCTTAAGCTACAAAGCTATTATTTCCATATCAACAGCAGGTCGCAGGGTTTTCCTCTTTAGAGTTATAAATCTAGGGTTTATATCTTATTTTACTCGGGTTTGCCAACATTTTTACTGGATGTTTGATGGATAGAAAAACATGATAAAAGGAGGGTGTTGTGAATTCATTGTGATCAAGGCATTATTGTCCTCTCAATTGCTTATTGCTTGTATATCAATATAATATGGATTTGAGATCGAGGTTAGGAGTTTTGACAAGAAGGCAAGTTGATTTAGGTTTTTATTTGTTAAGAATTAAAGTCAATTTGGATTCATTGAAACTACTAACTGTGCTCAAGATTAATATTAGCTCAAGGTCTCAATTTCATGATTTGGCAATGGTTAATTCAAGATAAAGTTAGAAGATTCGTTCATGTGATTCTCTTGGTGTACAAGTTACGAATTTGAAAAGAATTACAAGTCATAACATCATTCAAGGTTATTCATTTAGTTTTGTTTATCAAAACACATCAAGATCCAAGGGTTCACGTTCATTCAATGATATGATCTTTACAAGTTATAAACATAACGCATGATTTGTCAAAGGGTTATCCAACTTCTTTCTCGTTCATTCAAGGTCATAACCATGCAGTTTACAAGCTATGTTATTGGAGCATTACAAGAGAAAATTACAAAGGCCATTTACATCAAAAATTACTAAATCAAAACTAAAATTTACACTAAATCTTCAAGTGGCCTAAACCTAAAGAGTCCCAAATTCCAGGTCTCCATCATCCATTTCTAAGCTTATTCATTTTCAAGCCATTATCTTCCAAGACTGCTTTATGCCCACTTGGTTATGTCCAAGCCTTAGTCCCTGTTTCGTGCCAAAAGAAAACCTGCAAAAACAGTCATAAACAAAAGCAATTAAGCATCACAAATCTATGACCGAATTCCAAATCTGCATTCATCAATAACCAAAGAAAAACAGAAAAAATAAGAGAAGAGTCAAAGTATTACCGAGCCTACCCTGTCTAAGTCAGCTACATACTCCATTCTTCCTACACTTTCACTTCATTTTTTTCCATTTAGACTCATACTAACAGTAACAGAAAAACAGATTACAGCCCATTCAAAACCACCCTGCATAATAGAACTTTTAACTTCCTAACTGTTTCTAACTTCCAAAACTGCCTAACAAACTTTTTTACCAACTGTAACAGCCATGTCCAAGAACCTGCTCTAACTGCTAACTAATTTCTAACAACTTTCCAATTCCCACTTTCCTAATAGCTCATAACAGTTAACTAAACAATTACAAAAAAACTAACAGTTAACTAACCAATTACAGGAAAAACTAACTCTCACTCTTCTAACAGAAACTAACCATCCTAACAACTTCCTAACCACCTCTAAAAAACTTCTGGCATAGAAGAACAGATAAGAGAAGAGAAGAAGGTTCGTATTTCAGATATAACAAAAATCAGAAAAGGAAAACGGAAAAGGGAATGGCTCACCTCTTTTAGATCATCCTTCAACCTGTAGAAGAATCACTACCAGAAAATCCTCCAAAGTGGCTCCTCTCTCTCTGCACACGATTCTTCATCATCTTCACCATTCTTCAACAACTCAGAAGAATCACAAAAAACCAAGACTCCTAGATCTCTCTGCAAAATCACCTTCAATTCATCTATCTTTGAATCTTCAATCAACAACCTCACCATTGTTCTCCAACCTACATCAATTCTCTACAACACCTATACCACTGAACTTCAAGAATCACCGTTGATTTTCACCTCTTTGCACATATTTAATCATCATCACCACCTTGCCTTAGTAAAAAATTACAGGTCCTCTGCATCCATCAATGGCATCATCATCTTCAACATTATGAATCTTCAACGAACAATAACAATTTCTTAGAACAACAATTTCAGAATCAACACATTATAGAGAACACACTGATTCAGAGAAGTGAAGACAGAGAAGAAGATGAAGACAAATTGAAAAAAGAAGTGATAAACAAAATACCTGACATCAAATACTCTGCCATCGCCGATTCAAGGTAAAACCGTTCATCACTGATTTATCGCTTTCTCAGCGCCTTAGCATGACCTTCATCGCGTGGACTTCTTCTCCTATGGTCGTAACTCGAGTAGATGTGTCAACACCATCCGATTGAATCTTCAAGATTTCTAGGTTTCTTTGATTTGGGGAGAGATTGCAAAGTGTTTGGAAGAATCTGAGGCCGAATTCATGTGCCGCTGTGGTTTCTTTCAAACAGAGAAAGACGGAGGCAACGATTAGAAGAGAGATCAGCGACACCGCGAGAGAGGAAGGGAAGTGAGAAGCTCAAACTTCGCAATTCTCTACCCTAATCCCTTTTCATTTTTTTAGTGTAATTATTATTTTTTATTTGTTTTTAATATATGCTAAATAAAATGTTGAATTGAGAATGTTGTTGGGATGACTAACAAAACATCTCCCTTGGCCCACAAATCTTTTTTGATAGCCTGAAATTCAAATACAAAAAAAATTGGCTTGCTGGATGACAAATTGGATGGGCCTAGCGCCCTGTTTTAGCAAATCATCAAATTTCGGCCTGTACCTCCCTCCTAAGCCCAATGGCATTGTTTTTGGTTAGTTGAAGCCATGTGCAACAAAAACAGTTTGTGGAACAATTCAATGGGCCTATCTCCCTAATCTTTTGCTTCACTATGTCCCTGGATTCCAGTTAACACCCCCTGAATCCTCTAACTTCTTTTATTATTTCATTTTTTTATTCTAGTTTAAGTTTTCTCCTAATTGATAATAAAAATGATACAAAAATATTAGAACGTTTTATAATTCTTTAGGACTCCTCTTTAGAATTTTCATTATATTTTCATGTTCGATAATCATTTTCATTGTCATTTTTTAGCTAAGATTTTATGATATTATATCGATGTAACCTTCGCAATGGAGAATGCTCGGGGATTAATTCTTTGATCACTCGCACGGAGCAGCTTTTGGTAGAGTTTTCTTATGGCTTGCATGGTGTTGAAGAGGCAACGGACTTTCTCTGTTCGGTATCATCTCCACTTTATTTTATTCCTCATTTCCGCATATTACCGCTTTCTAGATATCATGAGAAGTAGAAAATAAAGAGCATGTGCTCGAAGTCGTTGTTTAAATACATGTAGCAGGCATTCCGCACTTCATTTTCTATGTGTTGTGATTGTGTTTGTTTACTTTCTTGTTGCTCGATGAGTCACTCAATTTAGAAATTGAGATCACGACTTCGCTCTCAGTGCATGCTCCCTATAGGATTTTATCGCTTTCCTTTATTTCTTGATTGATCGATGAGTCACTCAATTTAGAAATTGAGATCACGATTTTTCACTCTCATTGCATGTTCCCTATAGGATAGTTTTATTTTCTTTGGCATTCTAAGTTAGATAGGATCTCTCTAGGCGTGCTCTCTTGATCTTATTCACTTGTTTTCTTTATCCCTATACACCATGTTCCCTTAGGATGCGCTTGCTCCATTCAGACGCAAGTTAGACCATAGGTTGTAAACCATGCATGCTAGCAGTAGGTAGAAATTTCCCCTTTCATCCTTGACGTAGTGCTACCATTGTATGATAACATTAGGTTATAAACATGCTAGTCTCCCTTAGACTCTTTTCTTTCCATTTTTTCATCCTTGCACCTAAAACCAACTTCTTTTCTTAGCAAATCAAAAACATGTTAAGCATACATAAACCCTTTTTCAAGGTAATAAAACACAAAACTAATTCAAATCCTTTTGTGCGCTCAAGCACCTTTCTCTAAAACCCTTTTCAGGTAAGGACATGATTAATTTACTTATGTGCCAACGCATAAGTCTCCAAAGGTCGAGCTGCGGCAGAAGGCGGAATTAACTTTGTCCATAAAAAACACAAACAAACAAAAACATGTGAGCCGAACTACGGTAGCTCTGATTCCTCAAAACAGATACGTAGGCATTGGGGTAGGGCCCAAGCGAGCACAATTTTATTTTCCTTACATTATTTTCTCATTTCTTTTGCATGCATTCCTCCTTCAGTAGTATAGTAAACAATAAGCATAGATTAAACACACCCATAAGATAGACAACAAGAGTAGATACCGTAGAGTACTACGGGCGTGTGGGGTGCTAATACCTTCCCCTCACGTAACAGACTCCCTTACCCGATTTCTCGGTCGCAAGACCGTGACTTCTCCCTTCTCAGGTTTTCTCGATGTTTAAATTTCCCTACATGTGGGATAAAAGACGTTTAATGGCGACTTCATTGTTTGATTATTTTCAGCCGGTTGTTTCATATGGTAATTGTACTATCTTGGGACAACTTCCTGACATTCCATTTAAAGTAGACAAATTTAGATTGGGTTTCACCATTAAAGCTCAGAAAGAAGTAAGGCGTGCTTGTATGGGAAATCCACCTCTCCGTATTGGGAATCATGAAGCGAATGTTGTTGAAGACTCTGAGGATGAAAATACTTTTGAAGATTGGATCTACCCTACTGTCAAAGGAAAGCTCAACAATTGGAATGCAAAGGATTTCACTCCCATCTCCTTCATTGAGGAGTAATTACTGTTTACTATTTTCTGTTAATTCAAGAACTTTTTTCTGTAATCTTAAATTCCAAACAATGAATTTTAAGCCATGTGCCTTGCCCAGGGCACTATGGTCCATTTGTTAAGGGTTTTGTTCATATTCATTTATCATATGATCATTTAATATAAACCATTAGACCTTTTGCATTCAAATTTTTGTGCTCGCTGTTTTTATTTTCCTTTATTACATTTTTTCCAAGAGCCATGTATCTTGCATGCACACACACACACACACACTTGCAGATCTTCATCCATCCCGGATCTCATTGCCAATGAATCTACTATTTCCAGTTATGATTTCGAACATCCAGTCAACCAAGTTGAAGACGAAGGAGATGAAGACTGTGAAATACCAGGAGAATTAGCCAGACTTCTAATGCAAGAGGAGAAAGCTATTCAACCTCATAAATGCTTAGCCATTTGAGTTTCTTGGATCATGGTGCGAGCCATTTCTTATAAAGTTCTATTTTTCCTTTCTACAACCCCATTTTATTGTGGAGTTCTAGGGCAAGAAAAATCATGTACTATTCCATTTGAATCAAAAAGTTTTTCAAAATGTTTATTTTCAAATTCTCCATCATGATCACTTTGAACTCTGACTATAATTTAACCTTTTTTATTTTGCACTTGGGAACATAAGGAAGCGAATACAATGTATGACTCATCCTTGTGTTTCAAGAATTTTACCCATGTCCACCTGCTGCAATCTTCAACGATGACAAGTCCATATTTCTTATCATTGACAAAAGCGGTTTTCACTGGTCCAAATAAGGCAATGTGTAGAAGTACTAATGTCCTACAAGTAGAAACAATCTTTTTAGCCTTGAAAGAGGTTTTTGAAAATTTGCCTTTCTGACAAGCTTCACAAAGAGCATCTGAATATACTTCAGATTGGGCAAGCCGGTAACTAATCCAAGTTTATTTAGTTGAGAAATCTTTCTCAAGCTAACATGACCCAGACATCGATGCCAGGCCCACTGCTCTTCTTGAACAGTTAGAAGACATTTTACATTTTGATTTTTCAAATCTGATAATATTATTTTGTAAATGTTGTTCTTCCTCTTTCCATTGAACAAAACTGAGCCATCCTTCTGACTAAGGGCTTTACAGGATGTTTACTTAAAGATGACATCATAACCATTGTCACTAAGTTGACTGATTGATAATAAGTTATGCATCACACCCTTGACTAAAATATAATTGTTAATAGAAGTAAACTTACCATTACCAATCATTCTAGAACCAATGATCTTTCTCTTTTGATTACCTCTGAAGCCAACGACACCTTCAGACTTTAGTTCCAAATCTTGGAACATATGCCATTCGCCCGCCATGTGTCGCGAGCATCCACTGTCCAGGTACCATGACTGGTGTTTTAGTGGCGCCATTAAGGAGATCTGCAATGTATATTATCTGATGCTTAGGTACCCAATTTATGGGTCCTCTTTTTTTAAAAGGTCTAGAGGTTCTTACCCCTTTGGATTTTTATGCAACAAAATAATCATGTAAAATTTGTGCATGATACTTTGGTTTAAAAGTTTTCTTCTGTGTCTAGGTTCGTGCTACAGAAGTATCTGCACTTTCTTGTTTAGGACATTTCAAATCTGTGTTGTAGCGGTAGAAATGTTGAGACTAAGCCATCAGATTAACATAACTCGCACAGATCAAATTAAAAATTTCCACCATGCTTTATTGTTTCCAAAGGAATGGGAAAAGAGTGAATAACCCAAAAAGAGGGGGAGAGAATCTAAGTTGTGGGGTTGGTTATATAAAGGGAATGTATTAGCACCCTAAACATCTATGGTACTCCACAGGAACCTCTTTGAAAATCTGTGTAATTTTGCTATAAATGTTGTATACAAAAATAGATGGTGAGGATGAGAAAAGAAGTATTTTTTACAACTTTTTTTGCACCCGCCGCGGTTGCGAACCTTTAGTGCCTACGTACCATCTTTCGTATAATAGGGGATCATGGTACTCGTAGTTCACCTTTAAAAATTTAAAAACACAAGGGTGTTGGTTAATTTTAAGAGGCGAGACATCATCATCTTATCCGAGTGGAAGAATATACTTACTACCCATAATTATGAGAAAGGAGAATTTGCATCATCTCAAAGTGGAGGATATAGCTTGGAGTTTAAAACTAACAAAGCCTCACTCAACACCCAAGTGGAAAATATCTCACTTCACTACATATCATAGAAGTATAGTAGTTTGCATCACTTCAAGGATTTACAATGGTATTATTAAGTTGATTAAAGTTTGATCAAGAAAATATTTTGAAAATGCATGGACCTAAGTCCAAGTTTATTATGAAAGTGGTTCAAGTTTAAAACAAGAATAGTTTTCAAAAGGAGGGAGAAGAATTTTGAAATTAAAGAAGGTGGGGAGGAGATAAAGAGACTAACCTAAAGAATAAAGTAAAAGCTAGAGAAAAGAATCGTCTAACCAACAAGGAGCCAACACTTGACATTATGAGTCAGTGTATAACTTCCATTCTTTTGATTGAAACCAAATGAGCAAGGACAATGTAACCTCTTGAGAGTCAAACTTCAAGTGCATTAAGTCTTCACACAAAAAATTGGGCAGATTAACGATTGTATACAAATGAATTCCCAATCACAGACAAAGCATATAATCAGAATAACCTACATACAAAGAAAACAAGCAACCCAATGTCTTGGGGGTAAACCCCAAGAACTCCAGACAATGTTGTAGTAAAAGTCACAAGGTCTCAAGGTAGGTCAAGGTCTGTAATCCTATGTCCAAGAAGTCCATCACTCTATAATTCCAAGGATAGTAACCAAATAGTCTAAGTAACATTAAAGTTTTTTTATGGTTCAAGTCGATTATTAGGTATCTTCAAAAAGAAATGAGAAGATCAAGTGAGCAAAATAAAAATGACATAAAAGTAAATGCTCAAGTGAGAAAAGATAAAAATAGCATGAAATGTAAATGCTAAAATAAAATGGTGCATAAAGTAAAGGCATAAAATAAAAGCATAAAATAAAGGGTATAAAAAAAAGTCAAATGTTAATGAATTAGTAATTAGAGGTTAGTTGAATGACCATCTTGAAACTTGCATTTGAAACTCATTAGAGGATTGATAAAATCAAATCCTCTCAACAAAAAGTTTCATTTGATTTTTGTCAAGTAAATCATTCATTTTCAAAATCTCAAGGCAACAATAAATGATCAATGATGTTTAAGTGATTTACTTTGACCAAAGCTTATAAAGATTCATTAGAGGATTGATAAGACCAAAGCCTCCTAATAATGAGTCTCAAGATTATTGGATCAAATGTTTCAAATTAACATACTTGGGCTTGAAAACACAGGTTTGGGCCACGACTGATCATTTCTCAAATCAGGAAAAAATTTAGCACTATGTTAAGCAATCATAAGTGGACTTATATAGAAGTCACGCCTATTTTGAGACAGGTCAATAGAAATTTATGTGCCATATGTTTGGAGAGATGATATGTATATCATCCTCTAACAATATATAATACAATAAGAAAAATATGAGATGAAGAGGGAAAGCATATGTTTGAAATAAAAATTTAATCAAAGTATCATTAAAATCATTCATCCATTTTGGTGGAGTAAAACTCAACACCCAAGATCCAATGATGTTAATGAAGTACATGATCAAAATTCAAAAGGTCAGAATATATACAAAAAATAAGATTGTATTTAATGAATAAAATAAAATAAAATGATTTTTAAAATGTTTTTTAAAAATGAAAATAAAAGGGAGAATAGCAAACTATACTCAAAATATCAAAGAAAAATTAAAAGAGACCATGGAAAAATCATAAATTACCTCAAATATTTTTACAAAATTCTTGGTAATTTTTCAAATCAGAAATTTTTTTTTAAAACTAATTAAAAATACTCAAATAAGTGAAAAAACGATCAAAAATAGTAAATGTCAAAATAAAATTCTAAAAAAAAATTCAGAAGGTCAGAAATAAGAGAAATAATTTTGATGAATTTTTTTCAGAATTTAAAAATGTCAAAAAGTATTTTTAAGCAAATAAACACAAACCAAAACAAAGAAAAAAATAATGAAAAATACAAAATCTGAAAATAAAATTATGAAAAAATAAAAATCATGAAAGAGAATATTTGAAAATATTATTTTGAATTTTTTCATAATTTTTGAGTCAGAAATGAATTTTCTATGATTTTTTGAAGTTTAAAACAATTAAATATAAAAATCAGAAATAAAAAAAAAGTCAAAAAATATAGACCATTGGATGAGACTCAAAATGCGTTAGTAAGCCAATCCAATGGATCAGATGCGTTGTGCATATCATGGTCCTTAATGAATAAAATATGTGAGCAACTATTAACTCAGATTTGAAAAAATGTGTGGCAAATTCCCATTGGTTGAAGATGGACACGTAGGTCGTCTTCAACCTTTGTCTACGCGATTTTCAGGTTCATGAAATGGAAAAATTAGAGCTCGAGATTGGTACCATTCACTTTGTCTTTTCAAGACGATTCCAATGGTACCCTCGAGAAAAATTCATGTAAGGTGTAGCTCAGTCGTTTCAGAAATAAAGATTTGAAAAGGGATTTGAAAATTCGTGGCAAAAACTCACTTCCAGTTGAAAACAAATTTTGCGACTAGAATCAGAATGATGAGAGCTTCATTACACTATCAAAGATTGAGAGAATTGATGAAGGAATCTACCTATTGAAGTTCAAATTCAGAGCTCTGAAATATGACTTGGCTAGCATGATTTAGGAAGTCTTAGAGCTTGGTTCTTCTTCTGTTAGCTTCAGTGAAGTTCGAGGATGAAGAATTGACAAAGAAAATGGATCGAGGAAAGCTATAAAACCAAATTCTGAGTTGCAGAAAAGTGGGTTGAAAAGAGAGTTTGGAAGAGTGGTTCTGGATATCTAAACTTGAGAAAATGAATGAGGTATGACCCTCTATTTATAGAGAAGCTAATGTGATGCTTAAGCGTGTGAAATGATGAAGTTTGGAGGGAAATCGTGTGAAGTTGCAAACATGAAAAGTGTGACTTCTATTTTGCTCAGAACTCAACCAAAACTCGCGTTACAAGGTGCTAATCACTTCTGGAAGATTTCTAAACATGATTTGAAGTGAAAATGCGCATACATTTTGTGTTTAGATGCCAAATCATGAATTTCAAATTATGACTTTGGAGGAAACTTCAGTCTCAAGGTACCATCTTTGAATCAATGGTTTGCATGATTTAGGGAACCTTAGTACTTGATTATTAATTCCTTAGAAATATGAGATCACAAACTTTACAATGTGAAAAGAATGGAATCAAATGGATGGTTGAGCTGAAAGTTGTGATGAGTCAAAGTAGGAAAAAAATGCTGACTTTTTATACTTCGAAAAATTCTAAATTTTTCTTCAAAAATGACCTATAATGTCTTCTATCCAAACATGGCCTTCCATTTAAAATTTTCTCTTGACACAAAAATATGGAATGAAGTAGACCTCTTGAATGACATTTTGAGACTTGAAACATTTAAAAACTCCAAAAATTGAGAAAGTTATGACTTTGTGAAGTTGGTGAAAATTCATAAGATGACCTATAATCTTTTGCATCCTTAGGGCATCTTCTATACATTTTCAAGAATTTCACATAAATAAGAGTTGAACTTTTCACCTTTAATATCATTATGGAAAAATAATGGGCTCAAGGAGATAAAAATTGACCAAGTTATGATCTTTTTAAGTCACACAAGGGAATTTGATGGCCTATCTAGAGGACTTGTAATATTTATCTATCTTTAGGCATCTTCCACATAACATTTTCTTGAAACTTTTGAATTTATTTATGTATAACCCTTTAAAGAGAAGCATGTCTTTTGAATCACTCAAAAATACCAAAATATGAGCAAGATATAGCACTTAGAAGTTCAAAACCCTAGCTCCTAGAGTAACAAAATAATTTGGAAACCCTTTTCAATTTTGACAAACTTTATTTCACAAATACTTTTGTCATGTAAATAGAAGTTGTTGAGGATGATAATGGAAAACCATAGCAACCATAACCACTTCCAAATATTAAGAATTGAGGGGAAAATGCACTTGTGACCAAGAAATCAAGAACTTGTCCAATTAGGTCAAATTTCTTCAATCAACCCTTATATCTTTGAACTATCTTTGACAACTTGAGGCATGATGAATCATAATAGAATTTGTCATTATATTACTTCAAAATATCTTCAATTATGAGGCTTGAATATCAATGAAGCTTTGTTGAAGAAGGCATGGAAATAAACTCATGAACCTATAGATCAACTTGATGGAATGTGTTGTGCTTTCACCTATAATATCATCAATTAGGGCAAACATTCATTGTATTTATTAGCTAAAAGTTAATCAATACAAAACATATATGATCAAAATATACAAGTCAGGGTACTTGGTGATTCCCCATGAGCAAAGGTAAAGATAAGGAGAAAACCTAAACCCTAATGTGATTTGTTTGTGATTGAATTGACATGAGGTGATAGAGGGATCTTAGGGGGGAATTTTGGGTACAACATGGGCCACCAGGAACAAAATTTTCAGAAAGAGGTTTTGGTTTGACATTCAGATTCTCGTCTATTTCCTTTGATGGTTCTGAATGCCCCAAGCCTCTGCTTCCATTTCCACTAACACCATAGATCATTGAATCCATTTTTCTTCTATTTATGCTTTTAGCATGGAAGTGTTGAAAAGCTCTATCATATTTGATTACTTCTTCAGTAACAGAAGTGTTAGAGAGACTCTCTTCTTCTAATCTAGACACTTTAATTTTCAGATCAATGTTTGATTTTTGTAAAACAAATAGTTTTTCATTTAAAACATAAATATTTTTCTCATCTATAGTCGTGTTCTCTGAAGTAGCCACAACATTCTTTTTCAAGATTTTGTGTTTACTTAGAAGAGATGTATACCTTTTCATTAATTCAGTTAAGCCAATTTCAAGTTCAGAACGAGATAAAGAAGAAAGTTCCTCTTTGTCGTCATCAGAATCTTACTCATAATTAATTGTCAGATCTTCTTTTGATGTTGTTTCTCCCCTGCTGGTGTTGGCCATGAATGTCATGTTTGCCCGTTCTTCATCAGAATCTTCATCTTCGGATTCTGAATCATCCCATGTTGCCAGAGACCATTCTTAGATTTGTAATCCTTTTTAGGATTTTTGTCTTTCTTAAGCTTTGGACAATCATTTTTGTAATGTCCAGGCTCTTTGCATTCAAAAAAAGTGACTTCATTTCCAGGAGCATTTCTCTAACCAGAAGTGGATTCACCTCTTCCATACATCCTTCGTTGACCTCTGAACTTGCTTTGTTTGTGCTTCTAGATTTGACTTATTCTTATAGATATTAAGGAGAGTTCATCATCATCTAAACCATCTTAAGATTCTTCTGATTCTTCCTTAGCTTGGTAAGACTTGGTTTTACCAAAAGTAGACTTTAGAGCAACTGATTTTACCTTCTTCTGAGGTTCATCTTGTTCCAACTCTATTTCATGGCTTCTTAAAGAGCTAATTTGCTCCTCAAGAGAGGTGTTGTTCAGATCCTTTGCCAATTTTAAGGAAGTTACCATTGGTTTCCATTTAACAGGTAAAATTTTGATAATCTTTTTAACATGATCTGCAGTGGAGTAACCTTTGTTCAGAACCTTAAGTCTTGTCACAAGAGTCTGAAATCTTGAAAACATTATTTCCACAGATTTGTTGTCTTCCATATTGAAGGCTTCATACTTTTGATTTAAGTCTAGAACCTTTGTTTCTTTAACATGTGCGTTGCCTTCATGTGTCATCTAAATAGAATAAAAAATAGACTTTGCAGTCTCTTTATCTCTGATACTAATTAAAGGTGTGAAAAACACAAGAAAATGGGGGTTTCAATTGGGTTTTTAAAACAAAACTATTCTTTTAAAAATATTCCCCTTTTAGTTAAAATGATTTTTCCTCCACTCTTGATAATAACAATAAGTAAGAACAGGAAGTAAATAATAATGTATGTTTATACAAGTTCACTTGAAAATTATCAAGTTAGTCTAGTCCACCTGCCAAGGTGATTTCGCCGCACTCAATCGAGGACTTAATCCACTATAACCAAATTGATTACAATTTGGACAAATTTCCCGCA
This sequence comes from Vicia faba, assembly GCA_948472305.1. NCBI lineage: Eukaryota > Viridiplantae > Streptophyta > Magnoliopsida > Fabales > Fabaceae > Vicia > Vicia faba. Next base: position 837,009,784 of record OX451740.1, read on the forward strand.
AGTGACTAAAAACCTCTAGACTCGTAAGCCATAGACTTCTTAAGGATTCATACCTAACCGGTCCCTTAAGGAATATCAACTAATAATCAACTTGATTATTACAATGCACAAGCTACTCGCAAGTCACGAACAACTTCTAAAACTCGCAAGCTCTATACTTCTTAAGTATTCAGACCTACCCGGTCCCTTAAGGAATATCAAACAATATTTTGAATACAAGTTTTGTTTACAATATTATTGCTTCTAAAAAGCTAACTATGTAAACTGTTTTATGAACAATGACTTAAGAATGTGAAAGCAATGAACAACATTTTCACATGAATTTTACAGTAGTTGTCCACTTTCTTTCTTAGCCTTCTAGCCTTTATATAGAAATTAAGATAATGTATCCGTTAAGGGATACTCTTGGAATTTCAAGAAACATTGGCAGCTTGAACAATAACGTGGGCGATAAGATCGTGCGACGCGTCCGTCCTTTCATGATAGTGGAATGAAATGTTGATTGTACCTTGTACTATTTGTACCACGTTAACATTATCTTCTTTCCTTCGGAACTTCACAGGACTCTGTGAGCATGAGTATAGAAGCGAGAACATAACATCAAGGTATTAGAACTTCAAGTCTTCAAAGTCTTTAGATCTGCGTCTTTAGAGTCTTCAGCACTTGGTTGTGAGAACCTTTTCTTCGAACCTTGGGTCTTTAGAACTTCAAGTATTTAGAATCTTTAGACCTTCTGTCTTTTAGAGTCTTCCGCACTTGGTCTTCAGAACCCTTATCTTTAGAACTTTATTAATAAAAACACAAGCTTTAAGCATCTGGACTTCAGTAGAAACTTTGTCTTTAGACCTTCTAACTTTGTTTCTTGAAACACACTGTCTTTTAGAAATGTGAGTCTTCAGCATCTGGACGTTAGTAATAACTTCTATCTTCAGATATTCTGATTGGTTTCCTTAGAACACATTGTCTTTAAAAGCTTGAGTATTCATCATCTGGACATAAGTAATAACTTTTGTCTTCATATATTTTGATTGGTTTCTTCAGACAAATATCAGAGTTTACACTTTAGAGCCTTCTGGTGTGTCTTTCTACTGTTCAACATAACTTGTGTAGCATAGAAGCGGAATCATTTCTCTTCTAATGTCTTGGCCACGCCATCCATCAGAAGCAGAACCTATTTGTTAAGCACTCAACAATAAGAAATATGAGTACAAAAAAATTGTACATACAATCATACTAATTTTTTATCATCAAAACTCATAAATAATATTGCAAAACCAAATCTTGTTCTTAGACATTCTACTTTGAGAAGATGGTGGCCAGTTCTCCAAATGATCTTACTAAATGGTAGGAATGGGAATTCATTTAGAAGAAGTTGTTCGTGAGGGGCGAATGACCAGAGATGAAGGTTCTAGCAATGGTACTAAGAATCCTTGTTATGGTTTTGCTAAAAATAAAGAACAAGACTCTAATCCTATCTCCCAAGGAAGGCCAAGAAGGTCTCATAGCAAAAATCATCATCAGCAATAGCATGTCGCTTCAGTGGCTCCCGTTGTTAATGTAGTTCCAACAATTGTTTCTTATCAACCTTAAAGGACTTATCAATAGTCAAATAAGCATAGGAATCAAGTGCAAGCGATAAAGAAGGAACCATTTGATCCAATTCGAATGAGTTACACTGACTTGTTCCCATCTTTGATTCAAAAGGATCTAGTGAAAACCAGGTCTCTTCCTCTAGTTCCTAAGAAGCTGCCATGGTGGTACAAAGCTAATGCTACATGTGCTTTTCATCAAGATGCTCCAAGACATGACATAGATAACCATTACCCTTTGAAAGTTGAGGTTCATAGGTCGACAAGGGCAGATATCTTATCTTTCAAGGATATTGGTTTGAATGTTCAGTAGAATCCACTACCTCAACATGGGAATGCTACTGTTAATATGGTATACGGATGTCCTGGTGAATATAGGGTATATGATATGTGTTGAATAAGAGGAAGTTGGGTTGATATGTATGCTACTTTTTGTGAACTCAGTGATTATCACCATGATCACGATGCTTGTAGAATTTGTGTGAGAAATCCTCGTGGTTGTTACGTTGTAAAGAGAGATCTACAGGACATGTTTGATAAGGGTCTTATCCATGTAACTAGAAGAAGAGATGAGGACCATGGAGTACATATGGTTGATTATAATTATAGAACTTATCAGGTTTCTGATGTGAATACAATCAAGAGATCATTGGTTGAGCTTCATGTTAGATTGTGTAAGCTAAGGTATTTTGAACACAACCATGCATCCTGCCAAGTATGTTCTAAAGATCCAAGAGGATGTGATATTGTTAAGAATGACCTCCAAGATATGTTGAATCAGGGATCTATTTATGTTAGTAGAAAGATAAAGATTTATGATAATCATGATGTGAATGTTGTGGTGCCTCATTTTGAGGTGCATAAACCTATAGAAGTTGGGTATCATAGCAAGCCTGCTATAACTCCTTTTGTGATTTATCTACCCGGACCTATTCTGTATAAGTTGGATAGGGATGTGTAGTACAAATATAACTCCACCATGTTGGAGGATGGAAAAGAAGTAGCGATCAAGCATATACCTTATATTATGAACATTGAAGAGGCTAGTGGTGTGACCTTTAAAGGTCAAGTTTTTGCTCAGGCACCTCATAGAATTGTAGATGTAAGGAAGAATGTTGGAAAACAACATGTGGATTTTAATGTTGAGCCTAACTTTGTGAAGATTCATACTATTGGTTTTTCTCAAGATAAAGACGCTGATGATTTACGGAAGATCATAAAGATGGGTGATTACAAAATCAACTGTATTGGGCAAAAAGTCAATTGTATTGGGCAAAAAGTCAACTTTAACCAATTTAAAGTCAAACATCAAGATTTTTGGTCAACATCAACATTTTAAATTCACATTTATCATTTGATCAAAGGTTGATCATGATTCATCAAGAAAACTCAAGATTCATCAAAAGTCAAAAGTTACTAAATTAGGGTTTTCTTAAGGAGAGGTCAACTGATCTTTGACCAAGCATAACTTTCACGTACTTCAACATAAATTTCTCAACCAATTCTTATATTAATGTAAATTCAATTCTCTACAACTTTGTCTCTCTAAGCTCAAGGCCAAAAATGCTTCATTTGAGAGATATGAGCCAAAACATTACAAGTCTTTTTAAAAGTCAACAAAAAGACACTTTTTTCAAAGCAATTTACATTAAGTTAAATCATAAAATGAAAAAATGACCAACATAAAGATTGTAGGGGACATCTTGAGGTTTCCAAAAAGTCCAAGATCATCTTCATATAATAAAAATTGAGTGAGATATGATCTGTGAAAGTTGGGCAATTTTGAGAAAATGCATGAAGATCAATGTGAGTAAACTTGATTTTTTGGACCAATGATCCTATCTTTTAAAGTCCAAACGTGTTCTTGACCTTATAATTGATGTCTAAGTCCATTCATGCATCATTTTAATTTTAATTTCATTTATTTTTATTTTTAATCATTTAAATTCAAAATAAAATTAAATAAATATTAAGTGAAGGTGTAAGGCATAAAAGGCTTCAGATCTAAATATTTTGGAGGCCCAAGGTCACATTACAAACCATGTAGAACTATTATTGAATCAAATCTTCATGGTTTTGTATCATTTAAATTTATTTTCAAACAAAATCAAAAGATATGTTTTACATGATGTCCAAGCCCACCTCTTAACCTAATCTTTTCTCCTATAAGTACATTGCATATTCAGACCAAAAAAGGACACGAAAGTTGCTCAAGAAACAAGGGTTTTGAGATTGAAATTTGCAAGGAAGAGGGTGAATTCAAAATCCTTCATTCACCCATCCTCAATACAATCCATCCATTCAAGTCGATCCCTGAGGTATCATAAAGTAAGTTTTGATCATTCTTGATGATCAAAGTTGCCTAAAATGTGCATTTCATACATAGCCAGTTTTGCATATTTTATGAAATTTGTATTTTAATATTCATGATACTTTGATTGAAACTAACAACTTTAATGTGTTCCTGAGACAAAATAGTGCAGGTTTGATCCCTTGCATGAGGCCTAAGATGCTAGAATGGTCCATCACCATTATTAAACTGTTTTGCTTTATTTTAATCGTATCTCATTGTACAGGTCAAATTATCTAAAAATAATGCCACCATTGGATTCCTAAGGGTCGATTTAGGGGGATAGGGTCTTTTTTTATCTCTAACGTGCACTATTCTTGCAAGTATAAAAACGAGCTCACCGGAGAAGATGACCAGAGCTAGGGTTCCGGCACCTCTCTAGCCCACTGGTTTACATTATATTTATTTGTTTGTATCATCTAACCGAATGGAAATGTAGAGCAGTTGGTTAAGGCAAAGGCATGTAACGTTAAGGGCGTGGGTTCCATCTCCACGTCTTGCAATATTTTTTTGCTATTTTTCAAACTAACGCATGTTTTATATATATATATATTGTGAAATTCCTATTTCCATACACCAATAGGCGCTTGGCTTAATGGCAAGCAGGGCAGTTTGTGAAGCTAGGAGGGCATGGGTTCAACACCCACCCCCTTGCAGTTTATTTTTACCCTATTTTCTTTTAACCTAATTTCTTTTCTTTTTAATTTCTAACCCTACATTAATTAATTAATCAACTTTATTTTTTTAAATATTAAAATCAATTAGAATTTAGGTTATTAATTATTATCACTTAAATTATTTTCCACAAAAAAAAATCATAAAAAACATTTTAATATTCTTTTTCAATCTTATTTTATTTTTTAAATTCATAGAAAATTGTATAGGTCGCACTCTTTAATGTAATAGCTTAGATTTATCTTCTCACATGCTTTTCCCATTATGTAACTACTCACAGGATGTAATAGCTTAGGTTTAATTTTATGCACTTTATATTTCGCACTTTATCTTTCTGTACATATTTAACTGCTATTAACTAGGGTTTGTATGGAAAGACTAATAATTGAACTTAGAAAACCCTAATTCTCAAGATAACATAAACTGAAAACAAACACTCTTCACATTTGCACCTTTAGGGTAACCTCCCTTGTTGCCTTACAAAATATTGGTCATGTCCCTCGAAAGTGGGGATACTTTAGAAAAAGAACCTCGGTACAATCATCATAGTCCCTACGATACAAAAGATCATAGTCCCTTTATGTCCTTCAAGTTGCCTATGAAAATATGATCTAGTCCATCGATGAACCTACGAATAATATGATGATATTTCCTTCGATACAATTGATAAAGTATCCTTACTTGTTGCCTTCGATGATCATATTATTACCCTATGGATGTCCCTTCACATCCAATAGATAGGGCTAACTACCAAATAATTATATGGATAGTACTATCTCTAAAGGAGAAGGAAAAGATTAAGAAAGACTTTAGTGGGTAAGAAAGAATAAGAAAGACTTTAGTGGGTAAGAAACTTTTCTCAATCTTACATTGGCAATTTCAAAAAAATTTAAATGAATCACACACACAAAGCACGAATTTTAAAAAGTGAGCTAAGTAATTAAGAGGTCGTAGATAACTACAGATGAAAAGGGTGCTAATATCTTCCCTTTTCATATCTTAATCCACCCCCCCCCCCCCCCCGAACTCAAAATCTATCAAAGGTCTTTCCTGTTCTTTTCACATTTCCTAAATATTGGAGAAAAGAAAAGTTGGTGGCGACTCTAGCTATCCACATATTTGGATAAAACCAAAAAGTCAGTTCTCCCACCGTATTACAAATGTCTCCGCTTGAATCCAAACAAATGCATATTTGGTGTCCGATTAAGAAAACTGTTGGGTTTCATTGTCAGCCAGAAAGGTATTGAAGTTGAATAGGATAAAGTGAACGCCATCCGGGAAATGCCCGCTCCAAAAATAGAAAATCAAGTCAGAGGTTTTCTAATATGTTTGAATTATATTTCTTGACTTATTTCACATATGACATCTACTTATGAGTCGATCTTCAAGCTGTTGAAGAAAGTCAGGGTTGTGTGTGGTCTGATGATTTTCAGAAAGCGTTTGATAATATGAAAGAGTATCTTCTTGAGCCTCATATTCTACTCCCTCCTATTTAAGGAATACCTTTGATCATGTCTTTGACTGTGTTGGATAATTCCATGGTTTGTATCCTTGGCCACCAAGATGATACTGGTAGAAAAGAATATGCCATTTACCATCTAAGTAAGAAATTTAATGATTATAAGTCTCTGTATTCTATGCTAGAAAAAAAAACATGTTATGCTTTAGCCTAGGCAGTGAAGCGTCTTCATCAGTATATGATTAATCAAACTACTTAGTTGATATGCAAAAGGGATCCAATTAAATACATCTTTGAGAAGCTTGATCTTACTAGAAGAATCGCCCATTGGCAATTGTTGTTATCATAATATGATATTAAATATAGTACTTAGGAAGCTATTAAAGGAAGTATGTTAGCTGACCACTCGGCTCACCAAGAAATTGAATATTACTAGTCTATTACGTTTTATTTCCTCGATGAAGATGTTATACATTTGAAAGTGAAAGATGAAACAATCGGCTGAACAAATCATCGATATGAAATCAATGAAGTCACCATCAAACATTTTTCTCCCACGGGAATGGAAAGGTAAACATCGAGTTAACTTGAGAAGGATGAAATCAAGGCAAACGACCGAGAGATCGGGTAAGGGAGTCTGTTACGCAAGGGGAAGGTATTAGCACCCCCACACGCTAGCAATACTCTATGATATCCACTATTGTTGTTCTAATCAAAGAGTGTGTAAGAATCTATATCTAAGATGTACATGGAATGCATGCAAAAGAAAAGAGAAAATAATGCAGGGAAAATAAAGTTATGCTCGTTCAGGCCCTACCCCAATGCCTACGCATCCCTTTTAAGGAATCATAGCAGTCGTAGTTTGGCTCAAATGTTTCTGTTGGTTTGTATTTTTTAATGAATGATATTATTTTTTCCTTCTGCCACAACTCGACCCTGGGAGACCCACACATCAGCACATAAGTAATTAACATGTTCTTTTGAAAAAGTTTCAAAGAAAGTCCCGAAGACAAAAATAATTTATATTGGTTGATGTTTTTACCTCGAAAAATGATTTGATAGTTGTTAGATGTTTTATGCTTTTTCAAGAAAAAAGAGTTATAGTCTTAATGCAAGGATGCAAAAGAAAGAAAAAAATATCTAAGGGAAACTAGCTTAAATCTATCCCTAATGTTATCATACAATGATTTATCCTAAGGTTGGGTTTTTAAAGGGAAATCTCTACCCTATGTTAGCCTGCATGGATACCTATCCTAATGTCTAGCTTTAAAGATACTCTAATCGAGCGATCCTAAGGGAAGCATGGTGTGATACAGTGGCAGAACTGACTGTTTAATACTAGTTTGCGTTTTGCGTTTTTTATTCGCAAAATGTCACGGTAAGCAAGAGTCACCACCGACTTTTATTTCATCCAACCGGAAAGGAAAAAAGTACAGAAAAAAATCCTTTTTCGAGATATTTTGAGTACGGGGGGTAGATTATAGAAAGGGAAGGTGTTAGCACCCTTTCTATAAATGGTTTTCCATGGGCTCTTAGGTACTTGCTCATCTTTTTTTAAAATTGCATGTGTATGTGCTTTGTTTTGAAAATGTTTTACTTCGTGATAACCCTTGTATCAGTCCTCAAAGGTGTGACGAAGTTGAAAGTTTGTTTTGAAAAGTGTAAGTGTGAAAAGTTTTGATTTGAGCAAGTACCTACTAGTATCTACTTACACGAAAAAAGATCGTTTCTATTTTTGTTTCCTTTAGACAGCGCTATCTTACTATTGAGAAATAGGTAGCACCGTCGTTGGAGTTGTAAGGGTCAATTCGAAAGGGAAGTACGATCACTAAAGAAATATTAGGACATCTTAGTAATAACCCTAGAGTCTTAAGATCATACTCGAGGCAACATTTCCGAGGCAACATTTCTGAGGCAACATTCGAATGGAACATTTTGATCTTTTTATACAGGAGGGCAACCACTAAGACACCCTACGCTTAATGATTGTTTACCGAAGGCAACCGAAGTGAGAGTATACCCCTAAGAGTGATATGTTCGAGTGATTTATTTTCAGTTATTTATCTTTGCATATTAGGGTTTTCTAACCGTATTAATTTGTCATGCATTCTTGTCATACAATCCTATTAGCATACATCTAGACAGTTAAATATTTGCGGGAATTAAGAATGAGAGAAAGTAAATCTATGCTATTACAAGACTTCGGGGAAGGGGATTAATTACATATCCAAAAACCCGGGAAAAAGCGATAAGTAAAAGCCCTAAATTAACTATTACAAACCAGGAAGCAGTTACAAAAATATTGGCAAAAATAATTAACAAGCGCGCGATGAATTAAATACGAAGCGATTAGGGTTTTGACCCTTGACTAAACTTATTTGTGATTGATTAAAAAAAAGATGTTTTGCCATGTTTTTGTTATTTAAGAAAATAATGAAATAAAAAAGAAAATCCTAAGTTCTAATTAATCTTAAATTAAGAAAAATAAATTAATTTATTCTAAAAAACCTATTTTTGTATTTTATTTATTTGAGGAAAAATAAAAATAATTAAATCAAGAGTTTAACCTAATTTTCTAATTAGATTTAATTATAAAAAACAAGTTAAAGTTGCCCTAAGTCAAACTAAATTAAATTAAATTAACAAAATTAATTTTGATGAAAAAAAGTCTAATCCTAATTTTTGATTTTTCTTGATTTTATGATTTTTTATGAAAAAACAATTAATTTGTGAATTAAAATGATTAAAAGAAAAATTAGAAGAATTAAAGGAAAGAAATAAAAAAACAAGTTAGAGATGGGCCTAATAGCAATGCTGGAGAGGGGGGTATGAAGTTGAAATTCTGGGCCCAAACAAATCCAAGCCCTTTTTGACTTCGCCTGATCTGGTGTGTATGTTGACTTGAGGAGCATGGTAGGCCTCCAAGGATGGCATATTGGATCTTGGCTGGAGACGTGTTTGATGGCCAGATGTTGATGGCATATGGTGGACATCCTGATAAGAAGCGCACTAGATCATATGAAGCAAAATTATATGAAACAAATATTGGGACCTGGGGATCGAACCCAGGTCCTCATGCTCACTTCCAATACCATGCTACCATTTGTGCTATGCGCTCCATTTGTTCATAGAATAACAATAAAGTAATATAATTAAAACAAAGAAATATATTCAGAAAATGCGCGAAAATTCAAACGGGCCAACCATGGACTGCCACGCCTCATCTTCTTCCCCGACATGTTGTTTTAGGCAACGAGACCTTTACCTACAGACAGGACTCCGTAGCTAAAACCCTGTCAACTTCAAAAATGCATCCAAAATGATATAAATTTCATTGAAGGCCGTGAATCAACTGGGCTTGAAGCCCTGATCATCATGGTATCCATATCCGTTCCTAATTTGGTATGTACTAAGAAACCCCAAAAATGAGCTTGGAACCCTAATCATGGCATATCGTGATTCCTATATTGAAAACGCAATTAAATGATACAAATAGCTTGCAAACTCAATGATGAACAAGAATATATAATCAAAACATGCATATGATGAGTAAATCAATGAAATCGAAATCGATTTTTAAGGCAAACCGTGTGACTGCTACGCGCTGATTCTGGACCTGAGGCGGCTTGTAATTGATTGGGATATGTTCCTGGGATGTCCAACAACCTGTTGGCAATGTTAGAATGGCTTGGATTGGCCTCTAGGATGGGAATTGAATCACCACTTTTCTTTGAAATTTTGAAGTTCCGTTCTAGCTTTTCCACGACTGTAAACCCTCTTTCTTATTTTGGCTGCGTTCTCTATATGTACTAGAGTGAATTAGGGTTGTAAAAACCACTAGTCTCTTTACAAATCTTGAAGATTTGATTTGGTCTTCATGGTATATGATATCCTTCCAAATTTGGCCTAATCATGCTCTTTTTGTTCCAGTTACCATTTATTTGAATTGATCTTGGAAGCTCAGCATATCTTGGTTGCTAACCTGTCAAAAAAACAATCAAATCAAATCTTTAATAATTTTCATCATTTATTTGATTTAATTCACTTTTTAATTAATTAAAAATCAAAATAAATTGAAAAATAAAGCAAACAATTGGTGGATAAGTATTTGAGTCGTGGACCACATTATAATTGAGGTTCAAGCATAAAAAGTTGGGCCCATTTAGCAAAAAAATGCAAATTTGAGCACATTTGACTTTTGGCAATTTTGCAAAAATGGTCAACTTGGCCAATGCATAACTCTCTCAATTTTGACCCTAGAGAGGAGTTCTTGGACTTTTTAGAAAGATTAGGATGTCCTATAAGAAACCCTTCGGTCTCATCTCAGTTGAGTCTTCCATGTTCATGTATTAAGCTTTGACCCAAAAGGTGTTTTTGTTGACTTTCCAAAATGACCAATAATGTCAAAATTCATATCTTTTTGTGAGTGCATATTTTCAACTTGGGAGATGAATATGAATTGTAGGGAATTGCATCCTTTTTAAAATTAGCTTTGGATGGGTCATTTCTGATAAAGTATGAGAAAGTTATGCTTGGTCAAATTTGAGTTGACCTTTCCTGCAAAACCCTAATTTAGCAACTTTTGGATTTTGATGAATTATGAGCAATCCTTTAGGAATCATGATCAACCCTTGATCAAATGATAAATAATACTTCAAAATTAGGATTTTGACCAAAAAAATTGATGTTTGACTGTATGTGACCAACAGTTGACTTTTGACCCAGCACAATTGATTTTTAGGCATTTGAGCAATTGACTGAGCAAACTTCCTCTACAAGGCTTGAAACTTGACATGGATGATCTTGAGAACATATTAGGACAATGGTAAGCATTTCAGTCCTTTGTGGTCCACACATATTGATGAAAATAGAAACCCTAATTTGAGGTATACTGCCTTAAGAGAGAGTTTGTCTGGTCAACTCTTGAACTTCCTTGAGCAATTTGGGGACCTTACTTGACATTTGTTGAGAAATATGGGAGGGGAAATTTTGAAGTAAAACAGCTGCCCCTGTTCAATCTTCTTACACCTGAGGATGTAGATTGGCTCGTCTGCCTTTCGTGATCTAAAGGTGGAAGATGATTGAACACTAGAGTGCCCAGAAATTTGTACTCGCATGAGGCAATACTTGACTTATGATATCGGGAATGGGCCTATAGATGCCATTTGGTAGTTGCTAGAGAATTGTTGGAGATGGGCTTAAAGATGCCATCTGAATAAGTGTTGATCGCAGAAGATATTCCTTGGCAAGAACTCGTATACCTACTGTTGAGGGACTTCGCTGGGGAATATTGGTCTCTGTCTTGAGAGAAATAGAGTTTTAGCAGCTTCAGTTGTTTGTTACTCTACTGGGGAATAACTCCGGTTTTGGAAGCGGAAATGAACTGCGTATCTGGTCGGGGTATATGCCGCACCACGATTTTCTGGGGAAATGTGAAATCAATTGTGCTTGATCAGGTCCCAGTCTTACAGTGTTGTGGACTGTTGTCTGGGGATAAGAGAGGAAGAACCTGGATAGTAGGGTTATGAGAAGGAAGTTGGATAGTAGGGTTGCCTTGATATGAAAGCCTGGATAGTAGGGTTGTGAGAAGGAACCTGGATAGTAGGGTTACTTTGATATGAAAGCCTGGATTGTAGGGTTGTGAGAAGGAACCTGGATAGTAGGGTTACTTCGATATGAAAGCCTAGATAGTAGGGCTGTGATAAGGAACCTGGATATTAGGGTTAGTTCGATATGAAATCCTAGATAGTAGGGCCGTGAGAAGGAACCTGGATAGTAGGGTTACTTCGATAGAAAGCCTGGATGGTAGGGCTGTGAGAAGGAACCTGGATAGTAGGGTTACTTCGATATGAAAGCCTGGATAGTAGGGTTATGAGAAGGAACCTGGATAGTAGGGTTACTTCGATATGAAAGCCTAGATAGTAGGGTTGTGAGAAGGAACCTGGATAGTAGGGTTACTTCGATATGAAAGTCTAGATAGTAGGGCTGTGAGAAGGAACCTGGATAGTAGGGTTACTTCGATATGAAAGCCTGGATAGTAGAATTGTGAGAAGGAACCTGGATAGTAGGGTTACTTCGATATGAAATCTTGGATAGTAGGGCTGTGAGAAGGAACCTGGATAGTAGGGCTGCTTCAATTTGAAAGCCTGGATGGTAGGGCTTCTTTGGAATGTGTTTGGGTAAAACTGCAGAGGGAACCTGGGTATGTTTGTTCTTGTCGCGTTGATGATTTCTTTGTTTAGCTTCGAGTGTTGATCACGGACCTGTTGGAAATTATTGATAATCACTGCCTTTCCTGAAAGAAATACAGGGTTAGTTATGTGCGATGCATGAGATGCATTGTGATGAAGTTCTAAAAATAACTGAGATTATGTTATATGTAATTGTGATACGGTGGGAGAACTGACTTGGGTTTTGCGTTTGTTTTCGCAAATGTTTCGGTTGAGCAAGAGTCGCCACCGACTTTTTATTTTATCCTAAGGAAAGGTTAAAAAGCACAGGAAAAACCTTTGAGATGTTTTCTTGGGTTCGGGGAGTAGATTATAGAAAGGTAAGGTATTAGCATCCTTTCTATCCATGGTTATCCATGGGCTCTTAGTTACTTGCTTAGATCACTTGCCTTTCATTTTCGATTGTTTGAAATGATGCTTTCAATTATTTGAAATGGTGCTTTGTGTGTGGGTTTGAAAATGTTTTGAAAAGAGGCCATTTGTTGTGGCAACCTTTGTAATGATCCATGTTTGAATGTATACAAAGGTGTACTTGTCTTTTGAAAAGTTTTCAATGTTTTTGAAAGTTGTTTTGAAAGTGTGTTGTGATGTGTGTTTTGAAAAATGGCAAGGATTGTTTTGCAAGATTGGTCAAGTAACCAAGAGCTATCTATCCTAAATTTCTCAAAGATTTTTCCTATGTCTTAACCCTTTTAACAGTATTGTTCCACCATTGTATTTGGTGGACAATCTTGTGTTAGGATGTTAACGGGACGGGCGCGGGTCATCGTTTAGACCATGATTGCAATAGTGCCAAGTGTCTTTGGCAAGTTTTCCTTTAAGGGACTTGATCATTTTTAGGCAACTTTTTGAAAGCGTCATCGAGGGACTATGATCATTTGAATTGTTTTGTTTTGCCAAAGAAACTCAACATGCAACATGGCCCATTATTGAAGGCAACAAGTGGAGTAACCCTAGGGGTGCAAGTGTGATTAGTGTTGTCCATTTTCATGCTTTTTTGTCTTTTGTTTAGTCAAGCTATTTGTTATTTTTTTGATTTGCATACAAAACCCTAAGTCTATCATGGCATTTTTAGAAAGCTTTAAAGTGCGGAATTTAAAGTCCTAAATTATTACAACATAACTATGGGATGGGGGGTACAAATGTTCAAATGAGGATATTTAGCAAGAAATTTAAATCTAAGCTATTACAATCCAAATTGGATATACAAGTTATTTAATTGTACAATAATTGAAGAAATACAATAAATATGCAAGATGCAAAAAAAATGATTTTCATATGTATGTAAAAGTATTCTTCATGTGACAAATAAACAAAAATAAAAAGGTTAATTTGGGTATTTTCATGGTTTAGGGCAAAAACCCTAATTTGCTAAATAAAAAGGTATTTATTATGTATTATACAGCATTTATTAATTATATACAAAAAATAAATAAAAAGGAAGTATATTGTAAAAAAGTGATTTTTGAGGTCAAATATAAATAAAAATAAAAATGTATTATTTTTGTATTTTTATCCTAAATATTCTAAATATATAAGTATTTATATTATATATTAAATATATTAAATATACACAAAAATAAAAATATTTATTATTTACAAAAAAAAGTATATTTTTTAGAAAATGTTTTCAAAAAGATAAAATAAAATAAAATCAGAAAATAAAATGTATTTGTATTATTTTTTAGTATTTTAAGTAAAAGTATATATATGTTATTTATAATGTATAAATTCAAATAAAACAAATAAAATCCAAATAAAATGCAAAAATGGTTGAAAAAAAGTTTTTAATATTTTTTATATTTTGACAAAAAATAATAAGTCAGAAACAAAAAGAAAAAATCAAAAATGATAAAAATAACACACAATGGGCCAAGGGGGTGTAAGTGAAAAAGTGAGGGTGCAAACAGAAAAATGAATCAGGCCCAGCTCAAAGGACTTTGTCTTCAAACTCCAGCCATTTTCAAACAAAAACCTGCGCCTTCTTGTTCATCATACTAACTTCTGATTCTTTGATCCTTTGACAAATCTTAAAACATGAAACTTGTAAAGCTTGAAGCCACAATTTCAAATATATAAAAAAGTTGTTCTAACTCTCAGAAATGAGAGAGAATTTCTCCTCCCCCAATTCCTGACCTAACTTTTTTTCAATGTTCAGGTTCAAAATTCTCTTAGTACACACAACATAAATGAAAAGTAATGACATGGGTAGCTTCAGGGCCATGAGTAGGACATAACTTCTTCACAAACCTAAGCCTAGATATGCCTGGATAGAGAGATAGAAGTTCAAACTTTTACCTGTTCAGCTTGAATCGTGTACAACAATGGAGGCACTTTCAATGCAGTGTGAGGACTTGTACAGCTTGCTTGAGGTCCAGGGATGCTTCCTCTATGCTTGGCTTGCTTTAAATCTTACTGAATCGAGCTATAGAAGTTAACCTGCAAGAGAGAAAAGTGAAAATGGCAAACTTGGTTAGAGGTGTTACAGTCTGTTTCCAAGGCTTGGGATAGTTTGTATGGATGTTTTGGAGTGTGTATGAAGTGGTTTTGGCCAAGGCGCACGAATGGATTGAGCTGACCAAATCAAAATGCAGAATGCCCTGTTTTGTGCAGCAAAATGGTGATTTTCTGTATGAGGAGGGATCAAGGGTACTTTGGTCGTGTTTTAGGTCTGTTAGGGAGTATGAAATGTGTTGACAAAGTTTGTTTAAGTTCTTGCTTGTAGGAAGTGAATGTTGGACCAGTTTTGCAAAGTTACTTCTTTGATAAGTAAGGAAGTGCGTATTGATAATGCAGGCCCCTACTCCCTCAATCTATGCTGCATAAATCACTCTTGATCAGTGGAATTTGTTCACAAACTTGTGCCTCAAAGATCTACTTGTACTTCCAAGATATGGACTTTGACATAAAGCATTGCTTTTTCAAAATGGCAAACTTGCTTTTTTCCATTTAAAGGTTAATTCTTTGTGTAATGACTATATGAACAAAATAATGCTAGAACCCAATGGATTGGCATTTAATTATTGAGTGTGAATGGGTTTAGAGGCCTGTAATCTAGATTGAACCATGCTGAGTTTGAAAATGCAAAGTTTATGAACATGCCTTGGTCAAGAACAAAAGTGGATTTTGCCCAACTTTGCAAATTCGATTCTCCATAACCACAAGGGTGTTTGAGAAGTTCTTGGACAATTTGGAAAGCTTGGAATGTGTACTACAATCCATATTTGTAATGCAAGTTGAAATTCCAAGTGGAAGCATGTGAAAAGTGGCCATGAAGTTGGGCAAAAATCCTTCCTAGAATAAGTCAAAAAATTTCTAAGTTAAGAATCTTTTGCACCTTTGTTCCAAAAATCATAACTTGAGCTACAAGCTTCTTTTGAGAAAACTTTGTGAATCAAAGTTGTAGATTTTGCAATGGACTATAACTTTCATGTTTTGAGTTTTGTTTGAATCCAAATGTATCTTGATGAAAAAATGGGACAAAGTTAGAAAAAAAATAAGGATGTTTCATAACTTAGAAAAATTCTAAGTTATGAAATTTTCTCATTCTAAACCCTAATTTGTAATTTTTGATTTCTTGATGAACAAGTTTCATAATTTGACATGTCTTGATGAAAAATGAATCTTGGCACTTGATTTTGACCAAAAAGTCAAAGTTTGACTTTTCAGTATACAGTCAAATTTGATCAGTTGATTGGAAAATTCATCTGTCAATCTTGTGCATTTGGGATCTTTTGAATTTGTTGAACATGTCAAGACAATTCCATTGGGTCCTTGAGTCCATATGTGAGCTTGGCTTGCCATTGGCCAGGTCAAACAGTCAAAAATTGCCTTTGTGCAGTCAAAACCCTAAAAATGACCATTTTGCCCTTTTGGTGATCTGATCAAATTTCTTGTGGAATTATGATCCAAACTTGATCAAATGGTCCAAATGAGTTCATAATGTTGATGTGGGTCAAAAATCATGAGGTTTGACGGTCAATTGACCACAGTTGACCTTTTCCCCAATACAGTTGATTTCTAGGTCAACTGTCCAATTGACTGGGCAAAGATTGGAATCAAGGCTTGAAACTTGGTATGGATAAACTTGTGAGTCCAACATGAAGCATGAAAGTCATTTTGGAAATTTTAGGTCAAAACATCTTTGTGCAAACTCAAACCCTAATTTGGGTCAACAGTGCAAGGAGGAGTCTTGAGCAGAGCAAATCCTAACTTGTTCTTGAACTCCAAGGGTCTAGTGGTGAGGAAATGTTGAGGAAATGGGAGGGCAAATTTTGGGGTACAACAGTTGCCCCTGTTCAATCTTCTTAGACCTGAGGATGTAGATTGGCTTGCGTGCCTTTCGTGATCCGAAGGTGGAAGATGATTGAACCCTAGAGTGCCCAGAAATTTGCACTCGCATGCTGGAGTATCAGCAATGTGATGTCGGGAATGGGCTTATAGATGCCATTTGGAGAGATGGTGGATAGGAGGATGGGCTTATAGATGCCATCTGGAAGTGTTGATCGCGTAAGAGATTCCTTAGCGAGAACTTGCTTACTTTGAGAAAGGAAGATGGTTTCCTTGCCTGTTACAGGTGTTGATCTTCAAACTCTTCATGCATATATGCCCTGGCTAGGTACAGGTATCGAATCTACAATCAATTGCTCACAGATATGCCCTGGATAGATACAGGAATCAAATCCGGAACTTCAAAAGGTTGCTTACAGACGTGCCCTGGCTGGATACAGGTATCGAATCTCTAAACTATTCATGCAGATATGCCCTGGCTAGATACAGGTGTCGAATCCATAATCAAAAACTCACAGATATGCCCTGGCTGGATACAGGAATCGAATCTGGAATTGGTCGACTACAGATATGCCCTGGCTAGATGCAGGTATCGAATCTGGAATTTGTCGTCTACAGATATGCCCTGGCTGGATACAGGTATCGAATCTCTAAACTCTTCATGCAGATATGCCCTGGCTGGATACAGGTATCGAATCTACAATCAATCATCCACAGATATGCCCTGGCTAGATACAGGAATCGAATCTGGAATTGTGACAGTTGATAGTAATCATCTTTGGATTGACCTTTTCCTGAAAAGGCAAGACATCAGTTGTATGCAATGTTATGATGTATGAAATGCATGATGTCATGATGTTTTTCAAGAATAAATGAGATTGTGTGATATGATGCGTATATGCATGCGTCATGGTGTATGATAATGTGATGAATGTATTTTTGTCTAGGAAAATAAATCCTTGACGACTGCCGGGAGTTCAAATCCTGGGCTGATGTTGAAGAGTAGAGTTCTTCGCTTCCGCTGGGGATGATGGTTGCAAGAATAAACCGGTAGGAGAGGATGACTCCGTTGGGGAATAAACTTGTTGGAGAGATTACTCTGCGGGGAATTACTCTGTGGGAAGAGATACTTCGTTGAGGTTTTGATGAGAGCTCTGCTGGGGATTCCACTGATAAGTTATGTTGGGGAATTTGATGAACTCCGCTGGGGAATAGGAAGAACTTCGCCGAGGACGATCTTTCCGTGGTAATTAGCTGAGGATAACCCAGTTATACCCTAGTGGGGAAATAACCTTTGAATGAAGTCGGGGAGAGACGTATGTACTCTGCAGGTGATAAGCTTCCAGAATCTACTGGGGATAAGCTTCCAGGATCTACTGGGGATATGGATTCCACTGGGATGTCTGGTATTCGGCCAGGGAACAATCTTATATTAAGACTGCCGGGGATGCTTGCTGAGGAATGTCTATACTCTGCTGGGGAATGTTGAGATCTTCTGGGGATACCCAACTTCCTCAAGGCTAACAGTAGACTAACTCTGCTTGGGGAGAGTATCGCTGACTTGCTGGAGATATTGTGCCTTTTCAGGGCTGATGGGGGACCAAATCTGCCTGGGGAGAGTATTGCTGAACCTTGTCTTACTCAACGGGGAGTGAAGGTATCCTGGTTACGTTTTTCAGCCGAACCTACCTTGGTACCTTGATGGACAGAGCAACTAGATCGCTTAGACAACTCTTTATTGCCCCTGTTTCTGATGTCATCTGTAATTAGTCCTTTGTTTCGCATGCAAATATTCATGATTAGCAATTAATGTCAAATGCATATATCAAAAATGAACATTGGACATTCTTTGCAAAACAAAACAGAAAAAGAAAAAACGATGGGTAATTTGTCTGAAAAATTGAACTTTTATTGATTTTGAAATTTTCCTGTAAATAGGCGTTTTGTGTACAGGAGGCTGACGTCCTAGTAAGAGAACGCCGCCGAGCAAAATAGAGTTTATACAATTTTGTGAAAAGGAAACAAAACAGCTATATGAAAAATAATCCCACTGGGTTCCAACTCTGCTATCGCCTTTATGTCTTCAAGCGTCTCATCACTCTGCTGCTTAGTTGAAGATGAAGCTGATTGATTGGAGTCATCTGAGCCCGATAGTTGATGCCGAATTCTGGATGCAAGGTGATCCAATGAGACATAGTATTACGCTTTATCCCTAACTTTTGCCTGGACCGCCCTTTCGGGTTTTCAGTCCACCGGGATACCCATTTTTGCCCAAGCCGCCTTTTCAGGTTTTCGACTTGCCGGGTGTACAGATTTTTTTCATTTCGTCCCTTATTTTTGCCCGAACCCTTTTGGTTCACCGGGAAGCCCTTATTTTTTCCTAGGTGTGTCAACCTAGCGGGTCTTTAATTCATGCGTAGTATCTTTTTACTATGTCTGCATTGGCGGGGTGAGGAAGGTCGTCACCATCCATGGTGGTTAGAATCATAGCTCCTCCTGAGAAGATATGTTTAACCACAAATGGCCCTTCGTACATAGGGGTCCATTTTCCTCTGGGATCACTTTGAGGAAGAATGATGCGCTTGATTACCAGATCTCCGACTTGATACTCTTGTCGTCTGACCTTCTTGTTAAATGCCCTGATCATCCGTTTTTGGTACGTCTGACCATGACAAATAGCAGTGAGTCTTTTTTCGTCAATTAGGTTTAATTGATCAAGCCGAGTCTGGATCCAGTCATCTTCGCTCAAACCTGCATCCTTCATTATCCGGAGAGAGGGTATCTGGACTTCAATAGGCAAGACTGCCTCCATGCCATAGACCAAGGAAAAGGGAGTTGCCCCTGTCGACGTCCGTGCTGAGGTACGGTACCCATGAAGAGCAAATGGTAACATTTTGTGCCAATCTTTGTAGGTCACTGTCATCTTCTGCACAATCTTCTTAATGTTCTTATTAGCTGCTTCTACAGCCCCATTCATCTTCGGCCGGTAGGGAGAAGAGTTGTGGTGCTGTATCTTGAATTGCTCGCAGAGCTCAGTGATCATTTTGTTGTTAAGATTGGTACCATTATCCGTAATGATCCTTTCTGGTACGCCGTATCGACAGATCAGGTTATGCCAAATGAACTGTGCCACGACATTCTTGGTTACTGTAGCATAGGAAGCTGCTTCAACCCACTTTGTAAAGTAATCAATCGCTACCAAGATGAAGCGATGTCCGTTGGATGCTGTAGGTCTGATCTCACCGATCATATCAATGCCCCACATTGAACAAGGCCAGGGTGTTGTCAAGACGTTCAGAGGAACCGGAGGAATGTGCACCTTATCAGCATAGATCTGGCATTTATGACAAGTTCGAGAATGCTGATAACAGTCGGCTTCCATTGTGGACCAGAAATATCCTGCCCGAAGGATTTTCTTTGCCATGGTATGTCCACTAGAATATGTTCTGAAGGTACCTTCATGTAGTTCTACCATGATCTTTTCCGCTTCAGTCTTATCCACACAACGCAGTAAGGTTGAATCATGGTTTCGCTTGTAGAGAATGCCATTGCTGAGGAAGAACTTTGCCACAAACCTTCTCAGGAACTTCTTGTCATTAACAGATGCGCCTTTGGGGTATTCTTGAGCTTCAAGGTACCTCTTCACTTTATAATACCATGGTTTTTCTGTTACCTCTTCGGTCTCGAGATCGCAGCAATGTGCAGGTTCGTCTAACTTCCAAATAATGATCCGAGGCGCCTCGTTGTCCCATTTGACTTTGAACATAGAAGACATCGTAGCCAACGCGTCCGCTAACTGATTCTCCTCTCTTGGGAAGTGTTCAAAGGTTATATCCTTGAAGTGGGGAATCAACGTCAACACATACTCTTTGTAAGGAATAAGATTTGGGTGTTTCGTATCCCACTCGCCTTTGATCTGATTGACCACGAGAGCGGAATCTCCAAAGACACTCAGAAACTTGATCCTTAAGTCAATGGAAGCTTGAAGACCCATGATACATGCTTCATACTCTGCCATGTTGTTGGTGCAGTTGAAACATAACCGGGCGGTGAGTGGAGTATGAGTGCCTTTAGGGGATATGATCACAGCGCTGATACCATTACCCAAAGCGTTCGAGGCTCCGTCAAAGTGCATAGACCATCGGGATCCTTCCTCAGGTCCTTCATCCGGTCCAGGTACTTCACAATCAGTCACTACCATGATATCCTCGTCTGGAAATTCAAAGTTCATCGACTGGTAATCGTCCACTGCCTAGTGTGCCAAATGGTCTACCAATACACTTCCCTTGATTGCTTTCTGAGTCGTGTACTGGATGTCGTATTCTGTCAAGATCATCTGCCATCTTGCTATTCTTCCGGACAAGGCAGGCTTTTCGAAGATGTACTTTATTGGATCCATTTTTGAAATCAACAGAGTAGTGTGAGTCAACATATACTGTCTCAGCCGGCGAGCAGCCCATACCAAAGCGCATCAAGTTTTCTCGAGCAGTGAGTATCGGGTCTCACAGTCGGTAAACTTTTTGCTAAGGTAATAAATGGCGTGTTCTTTTTGGCCAGACTCGTCATGCTGCCCCAGCACACACCCCATTGAGTTGTCCAGTACTGTCAAGTATAAGATTAGAGGTCTCCCTTCAACCGGCGGCATAAGAATGGGTGGTTCTTGGAGATACTCTTTGATTCTTTCGAAAGAGGCCTGACATTCATCGTTCCAACGTACTACTTGATCTTTCTTTAGCAGCTTGAAGATTGGTTCACAGGTAGCAGTTAGATGCGAGATGAATCGGGTAATGTAGTTCAACCGTCCTAGAAAGCCTCTGAATTCTTTCTCTGTCTTGGGAGTTGGCATCTCTTGTATGGCTTTCACTTTGGCAGGGTCCACTTGAATGCCTTTGTCGCTTACGACGAAGCCTAGCAATTTTCCAGATCTCACCCCAAAGGTGCACTTGTTTGGGTTCAACCTCAGCTTGTACAACTTCAGACGGTCAAACAGCTTCCGTAGATGGTCAAGGTGTTCCTCCTCAGTTTGGGACCTTGCAATAATATCATCGACGTATACTTCTATCTCGTGATGGATCATGTCATGAAATAAAGCAACCATGGCACGTTGGTAGGTTGCCCCAACATTTTTCAACCCAAAAGGCATAACCTTGTAGCAAAAGGTGCCCCACTGAGTAACAAAAGTGGTCTTCTCCATGTCTTCAGGAGCCATCTTGATCTGATTATAACCGGAGAAGCCGTCCATGAAGGAGAATACTTTATGTTGAGCAGTATTTTCAACCAGAACGTCGATGTGAGGCAGAGGGAAGTCATCCTTAGGGCTCGCCCTGTTCAAATCCCTGTAAGCAACACACATTCGGACCTTACCATCCTTCTTCGGCACTGGAACCACGTTGGCAACCCACTGAGGGTAAGAAGTCACTGCTAGAAACCCGACATCAAATTGTTTCATAACCTCAGCTTTGATTTTCTCGGACATTTCTGGACGCATACGGCGGACCTTTTGTTTTACCGGAGGGCATTCTTCCTTGGTAGGAAGGTGATGAACCACAATGTCGGTATCCAACCCAGGCATGTCTTCGTAAGACCAGGCAAAGATTTCCACATAGTCATGCAGCATCTGAATCAACCGTTGTTTCACACTGAGCTCTAGATTGGCACCAATCTTGACTTCCTTCCTGTCTGTCTCAGTACCCAGATTTACCGTTTCCACTGGCTCTTCATGTGGCTGAATGGCCCTCTCTTCCTGGAGTAACAGTCTTGCGAGCTCACCAGGCACTTCGCAATCATCTTCACCTTCGTCTTCGGCTAAGTTGATCGGAATTTCGAAGTCATAACTGGCAGTAGCAGAGTCGTTACCAGTGAGATCCAGAGTGGATTGGAACCTGTATAGGTGAGTGTGTGTAAATATAGCTGTTTTGCGATATATAATAAAGAAAGAAAAGGAGCGCAAGATTTTGAAATGCAACAAACGTCCAATGTTTTTATTAATGATATATGAAAATGACACACAAAAGCCCTCACAAATGAAGCCACGGTGCCCCGGGTAAGACACCGAGCCATAAAAGTTTCAAAATATTGTCTGTTACAAATTAAAAAACGAAGGAGTTCATTACTGAGTGACAAAAGTAATAGGTGTGAAGTCTTTGGCAGTCCAGTTGCTTGGTCCACTGTCGGTTGTTGGGTAGATCCAACTGTCGAATTCAGATTCCTCCACGTCGTCTTCAATAGCATTCACTCCCGGGTTGGTGATGAACACAGGAGGTATTCCAATCCTTGCCTTACGAACAGCCCTCTGAGCTTCTACAGTGAAACCCAAACCAAACTTGTCGGTCTTTGGAGTGAAATCAGGAAGTCGGCCCCAGTTTGTGCACTCACCCTTCTCAATCACAGCCGGAGTGAAACCAAACTTCTTCAGTTACAGACTCTGATGACGCCAATGTCTGAGGAACCTCTTCAAAATGTTGGAAGGGGGTCTCAATGAACTCCCCGTCCATTTCTATGTACCGGAACGAGTTGAGGTGGCTGACCATGTATTCTTCTTCCCCCTGAACTGTAACAATCTTCCCTCTGACCGGGTACTTAAGCTTCTGATGTAGTATGGAGGTCACAGCTCCAGCCTTGTGGATCCATGGACGACCCAGCAAACAAGAATAGGATGGTCGGATGTCCATCACATAGAAAGTAGAATCAAAAACTTGGGCGCCAACCCTGATTGGAATGTCAACTTCCCCATGTACCATTCTTTTCGAACCGTCAAAAGCCCGGACAACAATGTTACTAGGCTTGAGCTCCAAACCCTCACAATCCAACCTGTCTAGGGCCTTCTTGGGTAATACATTCAATGAAGAACCGGTGTCTACCAACACATGGGCAAGAGTAGTGCCCCTGCATTCAATGGAGACATGCAGGGCGTCGTTATGGTTATTTCCTTTGGCAGTCAGATCGGCGTCAGAGAAGCCCAACCCATTATCAGCAGTCAAGTTGGCCACACAATCGGTAAATTGATCAGCAGACGTTTCTTGTGGCACATGGGTCGTCTTTAGGAAGGAAATCAGGGCCTTGGCATGGGCCTCTGAACACAACAACAGTGATAGCATAGAAATCTTTGATGGGGTGTGTCCCAACTGCTCAACTACATTGAAATCACTCTTCTTAATGATCTTGAGAATCTCTTCCATCTCTTGCTGGGAAGCTTCAACATTGGTTGTCTTTGGTGCCTCCGTCAGGGCAGGCAAATCAGTAGAAATCCCTTTGCCCCGAGCGTCAGATGACTCGGCAGCAGGGGTAGAAATAGGAACTTGATCAGGAAGGGAAGCAGGCACACTTGCAGGTGTGATGACAAGAGGTCTCTGAATAGCTGGTGGCGCAATATCTGGTGAGAACAGCCTACCACTGCGAGTAACTTTGGCAGGCCCGGTGATGTTATTGACGCTGGTACTAGTATCAAACTCTTGCTTAACTCCAAGAACATAAACATCTTCCCCATAGTGCCAGGGGACAGCTTTGTCGGATGTATAGGGGAGGGGCCCCGGAACAGTGATGATGATAGGAGCAATCTTCTGAGTGGACATGACTTTAACAGGCTTCTTCGAAGGAGCCTTAGGAGGGTTGTTGAAAATAGTAACAATAGACTCTTCTTCAGCAGGGACAGCAGGAACAACAATCTTCTCGAATAAGATCTCTTTGCTATCCATCAGGTTTTGGACGCCTGACTTCAGCAAGGGACAACCAGCAGGTGAAACAGCACATAAATGGCAACCTTTACTACATCCCAGAAATAAACCGGCTAGCAACAGATTCCTTTTGACGGTCAATAACGGAGTAACAATATCATCTACAGAGGCCACATACAGGTCTTCTTCCACAGCATTCACTCCATGCTGGGGCATGGGAGCAGTCACAACATTGGGCCTTTCGGGCGCCTCAAACTGTATTTCCTTAGCATCAATAAGGTCCTGAACCTTATTCCTCAGAGCCCAGCAATCGTTCTTAGTATGCCCCGGGATATCAGAGTGATAAGCGCAACGGGCGTTGGGGTTGTACTTTGGAGAAGCTGTGTTCACTACCTTCGGAGCTTCTTTGACAGTTACCAGATTGGTTGACAGTAGTTGCGGCAAAATCTGAGACAGGGTCATGCTGAGTCGAGTGTACTGTCTTTTGGGTCTCTCACCCCTTGGTTGGTTATACTGTTGAGGAGAAGCAGTAGGTTTTGAAATTACCAACGCGTTGACAGCTTGGCGGCGTTCCGGTTTAATTTGTCTTTTGGGACCATAAACAGCACTGGCTTCCTTCTTGAAGGGCTTCTTTTCAGTACTCGCGGAGGCACCTTTCTGTATTTTCCTCGACTTGATACCAGCTTCTATCCTCTCAGCGGTTAAGATCAGGTCTCTGAACCCAGTAGAAGAATTACCAATCAGGTGGTTGAAGAATGGACCGAATAGGGTCCCTAAGAACATGTCGACAAGCTCACGGTCCATCAAAGGTGGCTGCACCCTACCAGTAAGGTCTCTCCACTTTTGCGCATACTCCTTGAATCCTTCGCCCGTCCCCAGTGACATACCCTGGAGTTGGGTACGCGTGGGAGCGAGGTCGGAATTGTACTGATACTGCTTATAAAATGCAGTAGCCAAGTCTTCCCAGTTTCGAATACTGGCTCCATCCAGCTGATAGAACCATTCGAGTTGAGCCCCTGAAAGGCTATCCTGGAAGAAATGGATCCACAGGTTCTTGTCTGCGGTGTAAGGTTGTATCTTCCTTACATATGATCTGAGATGCATCTTCGGGCAGGACAGCCCGTCATATCTTGCAAAAATTGGCACTTTGAACTTCGGGGGGATCACAATTCTAGCAACTAATCCCAAATCTTCGAAATCTAAGCCGGGAACTCTATGCAGCTCCATAGCTGCCAACCTGTCTTCTAAGCTTTTGTACTTATCATCGGCGGGCGGGTATTGTTGCTCTGAGTAGTCTTCGTCTTCTTCAGCCTCTTCTTCTTCAGCTTCGGATTTAGAAGGTACCGCAGCCCCTTTTCCTTTACTGGTTCCCTCTTCAGAAGTAGGGGGAAATTCAAGAACTCTTCTGGCTTCACCCTCAAACCTTCTTCCTAGGGTAGCCACCCCGACTCTTTTCTTCTTCTTTTTCACTTGCTCTTTGTTCCCAAGCAAGGCTTTTAGATCCTCCTGACCCTTTGCCAAGGTCATCAGGAGATGTTGAAACTGTGAGTTTTGAGACTGCAAGTCCTTGACCGTCTGTTCGAGATCCATCTTACTGAAATAAACAGCAGAAAGATAAGGAAACCTGGTGCGGAGACCTGCTTATGCGCATGATGAATGATATGCTTATTTATGCAATGCATTCAAGGATTTAGAAATTCACAATTGTTGCAGACAAAAAGAACGCACGTCATATTAATAAGAAGAAATTTGTCAGTACATAAATGCCCCATGGGCCAAATATTACAAAAACTTCTCAAGGTAAAAAGACGTTGCGCATCCTCTTTGGTGAGATGTAGGTGTTGAGGGTCTCTTCCTCATGGAGTCGGCGGGTAAGCTCCAAAGCCTTCTTCTCACTGGCGTAGAAGCTGGCTTCAAAAGTGTTCTGTTCCTCCTTGAGTTGGATCCAACTCTTCTGCATCTCCTCCCACGATGTTGGCATGTCAGGATATAGGATGGTGTAGGGAATCTCTCCTTCCTTAACGGGCTCTTTAATCACAGGGAGAACATGAGGGTAAGGCATCATTAGACTCTGGGCTCGGGTTCGTACCCACTTGAGATAAGGCTCAAGAGGGATGGAGTTCTTGTGCCCCAGTGTCTTGCTGTCTACCTTGTTAGGCATCCTCCAAGCTCTGATGAATCTTTGGCGAAGTCCTTGCGCATCGTTGTCGAAGTCAAAAACTAAGTCAGGAATCAACATGTCATGAGGGCCATCCCTCCGTGCATATCCAAATTGTCTCAAAGCTAGACAAGGGTTGTAAGTAATGCCTCCTCTAATGCCAAGTAATGGAACATTAGGGAACTCTCCACAACGATCGACGATGATGACATTTTCTCTGGACCGAGAACACCAATGTACATCAGAGTGAGTGAGGGTCATCAACTGTTGTGACCACCTTAAGCCTTGGTCATTCTTCAAGACAGATTGTGGAAGGTGCGAAATAAACCACCTTGCAAGGAGAGGAGTACAGAACATGAGAACACCCCTCTTTCTCATTGTTCGGGTGTAAAAAGAGTGAAGAATGTCCCCAAGCAATGTTGGTATTGGATTTCTGGATAAGAAGATCTTGACGGCATTGACATCTATAAGCTGGTCAGGATTTGGGAACAGGACCAACCCATAAATGAGGAGTGCCACAATTTCTTCAAAGGCTTGTAGATCCAATGAATTCCAACACTCTTGTGCCTTCTCAAACAAGAATTTTTCCAAGAAGCCTTTGACATCGCTTCTAGTTTCCCAATGCCCCTTGATGTCAGATGGTTGCAAGTGTAGTGCTTGAGCAACATCTTCAGGCTTTGGTTCTTTTTCCGTACCGTTGTAGGGTAGTTAATTAAGAATAGGAATTCTCAGGAGTTGAGAAAATTCCTCCAAAGTGGGCACCAATTGGTAGTCGGGGAATGTGAAACAATGGTGAAGGGGGTCAAAGAACTGGAACAACCCCTTTACCATGTCCTCTTAAATGCTGGTGTTGACTAGGCTGAGCAGTCCACCATGTCTTTCACTGAAGGGAGAGCTTTCCGGAATTCTGGATGTGAGCTCCTTGAGTTGAGGAGGGATTCTCACAAGGTTGACTTGGATAGTTTTCCTGCGAAGAATTTCCATGACCTACAAAACAAGAACAAAGATGAAGATCCAAACCCTTGAAATGGTTAGTGTGTGCATATGATGCTTTATGATGTTCATGATGTATGCACAAAACACATGTACAAGCAATTCACACAAAACCCTAGTTTTAGGCTTGTATGGGGTTTCATAGGTAAGTACCCTCTTGAGTGAAGTTGGCTTAAAAACCTGTCCTATCAATAGTAACCGGGTTCTAAGGAGCTCAATATCATTGGATTGTTTTCCATGTTCATTGTTTTGGTTTAGCCACTTAACTAGCGACCAAAATATTCCAAGAAAACAACCCTCAATGAGTGTAGTATCGAGTATCTACCAACTTCAGACTGCACCAAAGCCGGTCATCTCACTACCCCTAATAAAAGGCCAAGATGGTCAAGTAAGGTTCTAGGTCATTAGTGCTTAGTGACATCACTCAGCGGCCCTGTACTCTCCTTGATTGAACTCAAGGGTTACCGGTAATCACAAATATGTCGCACTAATATAGCTATTGCTTCAACCGTGTCGGTATACCCCGCACAGTTTCCACAATGTATTGCTATCTATGAATGTTTCCCCAAATCCGGGTGTAGGATTTCAAGCCCAAACAAGAGAACCAAGATATAAAGCAATCAAAGCAAACAATTAGTCATGCAAGAGGGTGATCTAAGCCCTAAGGTTACTCCACTTTTAAAATTTTCCCCAGCAGAGTCGCCAGTTCTGTGATACAGTGGGAGAACTGACTTGGGTTTTGCGTTTGTTTTCGCAAATGTTTCGGTTGAGCAAGAGTCGCCACCGACTTTTTATTTTATCCTAAGGAAAGGTTAAAAAGCATAGCAAAAACCTTTGAGATGTTTTCTTGGGTTCGGGGAGTAGATTATAGAAAGGGAAGGTATTAGCACCCTTTCTATCCATGGTTATCCATGGGCTCTTAGTTACTTGCTTAGATCACTTGCCTTGCATTTTCAATTGTTTGAAATGATGCTTTCAATTGTTTGAAATGGTGCTTTGTGTGTGGGTTTGAAAATGTTTTGAAAAGAGGCCATTTGTTGTGGCAACCTTTGTAATGATCCATGTTTGAATGTATACAAAGGTGTACTTGTCTTTTGAAAAGTTTTCAATGTTTTTGAAAGTTGTTTTGAAAGTGTGTTGTGATGTGTGTTTTGAAAAATGGCAAGGATTGTTTTGCAAGATTGGTCAAGTAACCAAGAGCTATCTACCCTAAATTTCTCAAAGATTTTTCCTATGTCTTAACCCTTTTAACAGTATTGTTCCACCATTGTATTTGGTGGACAATCTTGTTTTAGGATGTTAACGGGACGGGCGCGGGTCATCGTTTAGACCATGATTGCAATAGTGCCAAGTGTCTTTGGCAATTTTTCCTTTAAGGGACTTGATCATTTTTAGGCAACTTTTTGAAAGCGTCATCGAGGGACTATGATCATTTGAATTGTTTTGTTTTGCCAAAGAAACTCAACATGCAACATGGCCCATTATTGAAGGCAACAAGTGGAGTAACTCTAGGGGTGCAAGTGTGATTAGTGTTGTCCATTTTCATGCTTTTTTTGTCTTTTGTTTAGTCAAGCTATTTGTTATTTTTTTGATTTGCATACAAAACCCTAAGTCTATCATGGCATTTTTAGAAAGCTTTAAAGTGCGGAATTTAAAGTCCTAAATTATTACAACATAATTATGGGATGGGGGGTACAAATGTTCAAATGGGGATATTTAGCAAGAAATTTAAATCTAAGCTATTACAATCCAAATTGGATATACAAGTTATTTAATTGTACAATAATTGAAGAAATACAATAAATATGCAAGATGCAAAAAAAATGATTTTTATATGTATGTAAAAGTATTCTTCATGTGACAAATAAACAAAAATAAAAAGGATAATTTGGGTATTTTCATGGTTTAGGGCAAAAACCCTAATTTGCTAAATAAAAAGGTATTTATTATGTATTATACATCATTTATTAATTATATACAAAAAATAAATAAAAAGGAAGTATATTGTAAAAAAATGATTTTTGAGGTCAAATATTAATAAAAATAAAAATGTATTATTCTTGTATTTTTATCTTAAATATTCTAAATATATAAGTATTTATATTATATATTAAATATATTAAATATACACAAAAATAAAAATATTTATTATTTACAAAAAAAAAGTATATTTTTTAGAAAATGTTTTCAAAAAGATAAAATAAAATAAAATCAGAAAATAAAATGTATTTGTATTAGTTTTTAGTATTTTAAGTAAAAGTATATATATGTTATTTATAATGTATAAATTCAAATAAAACAAATAAAATCCAAATAAAATGCAAAAATGGTTGAAAAAAAGTTTTTAATATTTTTTATATTTTGACAAAAAATAATAAGTCAGAAACAAAAAGAAAAAATAAAAAATGATAAAAATAACACACAATGGGCCAAGGGGGTGTAATTGAAAAAGTGAGGGTGCAAACAGAAAAATGAATCAGGCCCAGCCCAAAGGACTTTGTCTTCAACCTCCAGCAATTTTCAAACAAAAACGCGCGCCTTCTTGTTCATCATACTAACTTCTGATTCTTTGATCCTTTGACAAATCTTAAAACATGAAACATGTAGAGCTTGAAGCCACGATTTCAAATATATAAAAAAGTTGTTCTAACTCTCAGAAATGATAGAGAATTTCTCCTCCCCCAATTCCTGACCTAACTTTTTTTCAATGTTCAGGTTCAAAATTCTCTTAGTACACACAACATAAATGAAAAGTAATGACATGGGTAGCTTCAGGGCCATGAGTAGGACATAACTTCTTCACAAACCTAAGCCTAGATATGCCTGGATAGAGAGATAGAAGTTCAAACTTTTACCTGTTCAGCTTGAATCGTGTACAACAATGGAGGCACTTTTAATGCAGTGTGAGGACTTGTACAGCTTGCTTGAGGTCCAGGGATGCTTCCTCTATGCTTGGCTTACTTTGAATCTTACTGAATCGAGCTATAGAAGTTAACCTGCAAGAGAGAAAAGTGAAAATTGAAAACTTGGTTAGAGGTGTTACAGTCTGTTTCCAAGGCTTGGGATAGTTTGTATGGATGTTATGGAGTGTGTATGAAGTGGTTTTGGCCAAGGCGCACGAATGGATAGAGTTGACCAAATCAAAATGCAGAATGCCCTGTTTTGTGCAGCAAAATGGTGATTTTCTGTATGAGGAGGGATCAAGGGTACTTTAGTCGTGTTTTAGGTCTGTTAGGGAGTATGAAATGTGTGGACAAAGTTTGTTTAAGTTCTTGCTTGCAGTAAGTGAATGTTGGACCAGTTTTGCAAAGTTACTTCTTTGATAAGTAAGGAAGTGTGTATTGATAATGCAGGCCCCTACTCCCTCAATCTATGCTACATAAATCACTCTTGATCAGTGGAATTTGTTCACAAACTTGTGCCTCAAAGATCTGCTTGTACTTCTAAGATATGGACTTTGACATAAAGCATTGCTTTTTCAAAATGGCAAACTTGCTTTTTTCCATTTAAAGGTTAATTCTTTGTGTAATGACTATATGAACAAAATAATTCTAGAACACAATGGATTGTCATTTAATTATTGAGTGTGAATGGGATTAGAGGCCTGTAATCTAGCTTGAACCATGCTGAGTTTGAAAATGCAAAGTTTATGAACATGCCTTGGTCAAGAACAAAAGTGGATTTTGCCCAACTTTGAAAATTCGATTCTCCCTAACCACAAGGGTGTTTGAGAAGTTCTTGGACAATTTGGAAAGCTTGGAATGTGTACTACAATCCATCTTTGTAATGCAAGTTGAAATTCCAATTGGAAGCATGTGAAAAGTGGCCATGAAGTTCGGCAAAAATCTTGCCTAGAATAGGTCAAAAAATTTCTAAGTTAAGAATGTTTTGCACCCTTGTTCCAAAAATCATAACTTGAGCTACAAGCTTCTTTTGAGAAAGTTGTAGATTTTGCAATGGACTATAACTTTCATGTTTTGAGTTTTGTTTGAATCCAAATGTATCTTGATGAAAAAATGGGACAAAGTTAGAAAAAAAATAAGGAAGTTTCATAACTTAGAAAAATTCTAAGTTATGAAATTTTCTCATTCTAAACCCTAATTTGTAATTTTTGATTTCTTGATGAACAAGTTTCATAATTTGACATGTCTTGATGAAAAATGAATCTTGGCACTTGATTTTGACCAAAAAGTCAAAGTTTGACTTTTCAGTATACAGTCAAATTTGATCAGTTGATTGGAAAATTCATCTGTCAATCTTGTGCATTTGGGATCTTTTGAATTTGTTGAACATGTCAAGACAATTCCATTGGGTCCTTGAGTCCATATGTGAGCTTGGTTTGCCATTGGCCAGGTCAAACAGTCAAAAATTGCCTTTGTGCAGTCAAAACCCTAAAAATGACCATTTTGCCCTTTTGGTGATCTGATCAAATTTCTTGTGGAATTGTGATCCAAAGAGACCCTGTCTGAGGATAACTCTGCGGGGAATAACTCTGTTGGAGAGGAGATACTCTGTTGATAGATCTGCTGACTTGGAGAAATAACTCAGCTGGGGATGAATTTTCGTTGCTGGTGATAATGAATTTTGTTGGAGACTGAATTTTTTTCTTGTGAGAGGAATAAACTCTGCTTGGGGAAAAATCTACCAACTCACTCTCGATTGTGAACCTCAATTGGGGAGAGTTATATCCTGTTCGGGGAAGCTAACATCACTGTCTTTGGATACTTTTACTCTATGGGGAGTGTAGGTATCATTTCTTATGTTCTCAAGTCGGATCTATCCCGATACCTGATGGGCAGAGTAACTGTAAGGTTTGTGAACTTCTTGTTTGTCCCTATTCCTGGAATTATGAGTAATCGTCTTTTGTTTCTTATGTAAATATTTATGAGCAACAATTATTTTCAAATGCACATATCAAAAATAAATCATTGGACGTTCTTGCAAAACAAAACAGGAAAAAGAAAACAAATTAAAGTTTGTGAAAATGACTTGTATTGATTTTGAAGTTGGCCTGTAATAGGCATTTCGTACAAGGAGGCTGACGTCCTAGTAAGAGAACACCACCGAAAAACAGAAATTATACAACTTGTGTAAAAGAAAGAAAAACAACTATGTGAAACAATCCCATTGGGTTCCAACTCTGCTATTGCCTTTATATCTTCAAGCATCTCATCACTTTGCTGCTTGGTCGAAGATGGATCAGATTGATTGGCGTCGTCTGAGCTTGATAGTCGGTATCGAATTCTGGTTGCGAGATGATCCAATGAGACATAGTGTTACGCTTTAATCCCTAATTTTTTCCTGGACCGCCCTTTCGGGTTTTCAGTCCACCGGGATACCCTTTTTTGCCCAAGTCACCTTTTCAGGTTTTCAACTTGCCGGGTGTACAATTTTTTTTCATTTTCATCCCTTAATTTTGCCTGAACCCTTTTGGTTCGCCAGGAAGCCCTTATTTTTGCCTAGGCCAGTCAACCTAGCGGGTCTTTGATTATGCGTAGTATCTTTTCACTATGTCTGCATTGACGGGGTGAGGAAGGTCGTCACCATCCATGGTGGTTAGAATCATAGCTCCTCCTAAGAAAATGTTCTTAACCACAAATGGCCCTTCGTACGTGGGGGTCCATTTGCCCTTGGGATCACCTTGCAGTAGTATGATGCATTTGATCACTAGATCCCTGACTTGATATTCTTGACGTCTGACTTTCTTGTTAAAAGCCTTGATCATTCGCTTTTGATACGTCTGACCATGACAAATAGCAGTAAGTCTCTTATCATCGATTAGATTCAGCTGATCAAGTCGGGTTTGGATCCAATCTTCTTCGTTCAAACCCGCATCCTTCATAATCCTGAGAGAGGGTATCTGGACTTCGATGGGTAGGACTGCCTCCATGCCATATACCAAAGAGTAGGATGTTTCCCCTGTCGACTTCCGTGCTGAGGTACGGTACTTATGAAGAGCAAATGGTAAATCTCGTGCCAGTCTTTATATGTCACCGTCATCTTCTGCACAATCTTCTTAATGTTCTTGTTAGCCGCTTCAACAGCTCCATTCATCTTCGAACGGTAGGGAGAAGAGTTATGGTGTTGTATCTTGAACTGTTTGCAGAGCTCGGTAATCATCGTGTTGTTGAGATTTGTACCATTGTCAGTAATAATCCTATCTGGTACACCATATCGACAAATCATACTGTGTCGGATAAACCGCGCCACGACATTCTTGGTTACTGTAGCAAAGGAAGCTGCCTCAACCCACTTTGTAAAATAATCAATTGCTACCAGAATTAAACGATTCCCGTT
Organism: Vicia faba; assembly: GCA_948472305.1. Classification (NCBI taxonomy): domain Eukaryota; kingdom Viridiplantae; phylum Streptophyta; class Magnoliopsida; order Fabales; family Fabaceae; genus Vicia; species Vicia faba. Next base: position 837,043,498 of record OX451740.1, read on the forward strand.
AGACGCAGTAGGCATGTCGATGCCCCACATTGCAAAGGGACAAGGAGCTGTCAAGACATTCAGGGGAACCAGAGGTACATGCACCTTATCAGCATAGACTTGGCACTTATGACAGGTTCAAGAGTGCTGATAACAATCGGCTTCCATAGTAGACCAGTAATATCCTGCCCGTAGGATCTTCTTAGCCATGGTATGTCCACTGTAATGAGTTCTGAAGGTGCCTTCATGTAGCTCTGCCGTGATCCTTTCTGCCTCGCTCTTGTCTACACACTGAAGTAAGGTTGAATCATGGTTACGCTTATAGATGATCCCATTACTGATGAAGAACTTTGCAGCGAACCTTCTCAGAAACATCTTATCATTAACAGATGCCCCCTCAGGGTATTCTTGAGCCTCAAGATACCTCTTTAACTCGTAAAACTATGGTTTATCTACTACCTCTTCAGCCTCAATGTTACAGCAATGTGTGGGTTCTTCCAACCTCTCAATGGTAATCTGGGGAGCTTCATTATCCCACCTAACTTTGAACATAGAAGACATGGTAGCTAGCGCGTCCGCTAACTGATTATCCTCTCTTGGGAAATGTTCAAAGGTTACCTCCTCAAAGTGTGGGAGCAATGTCAGTACATACTCTTTGTAAGGAATAAGATTCAGATGCTTCATATGCCACTCGCCTTTGATCTGACTTATTACCAGAGTGGAATCTCCGAATACACTCAAGAACTTAATCCTTAGGTCAATAACAGCTCGAAGACCCATGATGCACGCTTCATACTCCACCATATTGTTGGTTCAATTAAAACATAATCGGGCGGTGAATGGAGTATGACAACCCTCAGGAAATATAATTACAGCGCCAATGCCATTACCCAACGCGTTCGTGGCTCCTTCAAAACACATAGACCATCGGGGTCCCTCCTCGGGTCCTTCATCCAGTCCAGGTTCTTCGCAGTCAGTTACCAACATGATATTCTCATCATGGAATTCGAAATTCATGGACGGGTAGTCATCCACGGCCTGATGCGCCAAATGATCCGCCAACACACTCCCCTTGATTGCTTTTTGGGTTGTGTATTGGATGTCGTACTCGGTTAAGATCATCTTCCATCTTGCTATTCTTCCGGATAAGGAAGGCTTCTCAAAAATATACTTGATCAGATCCATCTTTGATATCAACAAGGTAGTGTGGGTCAGCATATACTGTCTTAGTCGGCGAGAAGCCCATGGCAAAGCACATCAAATTTTATCGAGCAATGAGTATCGGGTCTCACAGTCAGTAAAATTTTTTCTAAGGTAGTAAATTGCATGCTATTTTCGACCAGACTCGTCATGCTGCCCCAGCACATACCCCATTGAATTGTCTAGCACTGTCAAGTATAATATCAAAGGTCTTCCTTCAACTGGAGGCATCAGAATTGGTGGTTCTTAAGGGTATTCCTTAATTCTTTCAAAAGCGGTCTGACATTCATCATTCCACTTTACCACTTGATATTACTTCAGTAGCTTGAAGATTGGATCACAAGTAACAGTCAGATGTGAGATGAACCTGGCGATGTAATTCAGGTGTCCCAAGAAACCTCTAACTTCCCTTTCTGTGCGGGGGTCCAGCATCTCTTGTATGGCTTTTACCTTTGCAGGGTCTACCTGAATTCCTTTGTCACTTACAACAAAAACCAGAAGCTTACCAGACCTTACCCCGAAGGTACACTTGTTCGGATTCAACCTCAGCTTGTACATCCTCAACCTGTCAAACATTTTCTGGAGATGATCAAGGTGCCCTTCCTCAGTCTGGGACCTAGATATCATGTCATCAACATAAACCTTAATCTCGTGGTGAATCATATCGTGGAACAAAGCGACCATGGCGCGCTGATAGGTTTCCCCAGCCTTTTTTAACCCAAAAGGCATTACCTTGTAACAGATGGTGCCCCACTGTGTAACGAAGGTTGTCTTCTCCATGTCCTCAGGAGCCATCTTGATTTGGTTGTAGCTAAAAAAACCATCCATGAAGGAGAAGATCTTGTGTTATGCGGTGTTGTCGACTAGAACATCAATGTGAGGAAGTGGGAAGTCATCCTTGGGGCTTGCCCTGTTCAGATCTCAGTAGTCCACACACATCCGTACCTTACCTTCCTTATTAGGTACCGGAACGACGTTGGCAACCCACTGCGGATAAGAAGTGACAGCTAAGAATCCTGCGTCGAACTGTTTCATGACCTCTTCCTTGATTTTCTCTGACATTTCAGGGTGCATACGGCGGACCTTCGGTTTTACCGGAGGGCAGTCTTCCTTAGTCGGCAGGCGATGTACCATAATATCAGTGTCCAAACCAGGCATGTCTTCATAACACCAGGCGAAGATATCAACATAGTTGTGTAGCATCTGTATTAACCTCTGTTTGACACTAGGCTCCAAATTCGCACCTATTTTAACCTCTTTCCTGTCTTCCTCTATACCCAAATTCATTGACTCAACTGGATCTTCATGAGGCTGTATGGCCCTTTCTTCCTGCTGTAACAGTCTAGCAAGTTCTCCAGGCACCTCACAATCATCCTCACCTTCATCCTCGGCTTGGTCGATCGTATTTTTGAAGTCATAACTGGAAGTAGCAGAGTTGTTATCAATGGGATCTAGAGTGGATATAGATCTGCAGTATGATACGCGGGTGTGTGTAAGAGAAAAGTTGTTTTGATAAAGTGAGAGACAGAAAAGAAAAACAAGGAGCGCAAAATTTGTAATGCAAGAAAAGTCTAATGCTTTATTAATGATATATGAAATGACAAATAATAAGCCCTCACAAGCAAAGCCAAGGTGCCTCGGGCAAGGCACCAGGCCATAAAGTTCCAAATTTTTTATTATAAATCTTAAAACAAATGAGTCAATTACTGCGGAATAAAAGAAACAGGTATGAAGTCCCTGGTCGTCTAGTTATTCGGTTCACCGTCGGTTGTTGGGTAGATCCAACTGTCAATGTCAGGGTTCTCATCATTAACATCTTCTGTGGCGGAGACAACCTCAATAGCATTGATTCTCGAGCCATGCTTGGGCATGGGTGCAGTTATAACATTCGACTTTTCTGGAGCATCGAACTCTATCTCCTTGGCTTCAAGTAAATCATGTACTTTGTTTCTCAGAGCCCAGTAATCATTTGTATCGTGGCCAGGACTCTCAGAAGGGTAGGCGCATCGCGCGTTGGGATTGTATCTGGGTGAAGTAGTGTTTGGATTCTGGGAGCCTCTCTCAAGGTTACCAAGTTGGATTTCAGCAGGTGAGGTAACACTTCAGCCAACGTCATGTTGATGCATGTAAACTGCCGTTGTGGTCTTTCCATCCTTTGTTGATTTTTGCATTATGGACCAACTGCGGGTCTTGGTATCACTAAAGCATTTACCGTTTGATGGTTTCATATCTTCTTTGGCCCCTTGGGCTATAGACTGCACTAGCTTCCTTCTTACCCGCAAAAGGTTTCTTTACTGAACTCGAAGAGGCATCCTTCTGTATTTTGCCACTCCGAATTCCAGCTTCTACTCTTTCTCCAGTTAAAATCATCTCGGTGAAACCAGATGACGAGCTGTCGATCAAGTGATTGAAAAATGGACCAGATAGCGTCCCCAGAAACATGTCAACCAACTCCCTATCAGACAACGGGGGTTGAACTCTTCTAGCTAAGTCTCTCTATTTCTGAGCATAGTCCTTAAAACCTTCACCTGCACCCATGGATATACCCTGGAGCTGAGTACGAGTGGGAGCAAGGTCGGCATTGTACTGATATTGCTTGTAGAAAGCAACAGCAAGATCTTCCCAATTTCGGACACTGGCTCCCTCCAACTGGTAGAACCATTAAAGTTGAGTCCCTGACAGACTATCTTGAAAGAAGTGCACCCACAAATTTCTATCAGCAGTGTGGGGTTGGATTTTCCTGACATACGAGCGGAGATGGAGTTTTGGGCAAGACACCCCATCATACTTGGAAAAAACCGGAGCTTTGAACTTATGAGGGATGACCACCCCCGATACCAGTCCCAATTCCCCGAGATCCAAACCAGGTATCTTTTAAACTTCCATAGCACTCAGACGGTCTTCTAAATGCTTGTACCTATCCTCAGCAGGAGGATATTGCTCATCGTCGTAATTAGTATCATTGTCCGAAACTGCAGGACTAGGGTCCTTTTCCCTTTCTTGGTTCTCTCCGTCCTTGGATAAAGAGGTCAGATCAGTTTGATGCTTCAACCTTTCTTCGAACCTTCTACCCATATTCAGAATTTCGACCTTCTTCTTTTTCTTCTTCTCTTTCATAATAAGGGTCTTCAGATCCTCTTGCTCGTTAGCCAGACTTATGAACATCTGTTGGAACTGGGCGTTTTGTGCCTGAAGATCTTTGATGGCTTGATCGGAAGACATTTTTGCTGAAATAAACAGAGAAGAAGATGAGAAACCTGTACGGGTACCTATAATGATGTGTATGATAATGGGATGCGCATGTAATGATTTCAAAGACTTTGGGAAATTTAAATTTGTAAACAAAAATAAAAAAAACTTTATTAGCTTTAAATTTGAAATGCTTCAAAATTCCTTTTAAGGCGTTACAAAGAAGTAGATAAAACAAATCTAAAACTAGAAAAGAAAAATCAAAAGTCCCATGGACGCTTCCTCTTTGTGGTGATATAGTCATTAATTACTCTTTCTTTCTCGAGCTGCCCGGTGATCTTCAAAACCTTCCTCTCTTGCTCATGGAACTGATCCCGGTAAGTATCCCGCTCATTCTTGAGCTGAATCTAAGACCTCTGTAACTCCCCAAGATCAGTGGGCATGCAAGGATAGAGAACCATGTAAGGAATGCCTTCTTCATTAGTGGGCTCCACAATTACTGGTAATACAGCCTCATAAGGCATCATAAGCTTCTAGGCACGAGCTCGGACCTATTGGAGGTAAGGCTGCATGGGAAGAGAAGTCTTTGGTCCCAATTCTTCGGGGTCAGATCTGTTTACCATGTCCCAAGCTCGTATGAACCTTCGGCGATGCTCCTTAACATCATCCTTATAATCAAATACAATGTCTTCGAGAAGTAACTCATGTGGACCATCTCTTCGAGCACGACCAAATTGTCGCAAGGCTAGACAAGGACTATAAGTTATAGCCCATCTGATACCAAGTAATGGGACATTAGGGTATCCCCCACAACGGTCAATAACAACAGTGTCTTCCATAGCTCGGGAACACCAAAGAATATCCATATGAGCAAGTGACATTATTCTATGCGACCAACCCAAACCTTCTTCATTCTTCAGCACAGACTTAGGGAGGTGATAAATAAACCACCTCGACAACAACGACATGCAGCACATAAGAGTCCCTCTTCTCTTCATAGTACGAGTATGAAGAGCATGCAAGATATCTCCAAGCAAGGTAGGCACAGGGTTGCGAGAAAGGAATATCTTGACAGCATTCACATCTAGAACGGAATCCGGATTAGGGAAGAGAACCAAACCATAGATAAGAAGAGCCAAGGCATCCTCAAAAGCTTGAAAATTGAAACCATCCCAAAATAGTTGAGCCTGGTCTATTAGAAAGTTGGCTAGAAAACCTTTGACCCCGCTTCGAGTTTCCCAATTGGATACTACATCGGCCCATTTTAAATTCAAGGCTGAGGCAATGTCTTCTAGCCTAGGAACTTCTTCCATACCTTGAAGGGTACATGTTCAAGAATGGATATGCGAAATAGATGAGAGAATTCTTCCAAGGTGGGTACCAACTAGTAATCTAGAAAGGTGAAGCAATGATGCTCGGGATCAAAGAAATGAAATAGTACGCTCATCATTTGTTCATCAAGGTTTAAAGTAACCAGGTTGAGAAGTTGACCATGTCTCTTAATGAAAGTAGAAGTTTCGGAAACTCTAGATGCTAATTCTTTAAGTTGGGCAGGTATCTGCACAAAGCTGATTCGGATCGTATTTCTGCGCACGGAAGCCATGATCTGCAAAACAGAACAAAGATAAATTCTCTTGGTCTTTGAAATGGTTAGTGTAATGAAGCATGAATGCCATGTTATGATGCAAGATGTCATGGTAAACCACAGGTATAGCGAACACAAATATTGTAAACATTGTCAAATCACACAAAGCACTTAGGTTTAAGGCTTGCATGAGGTCAAAGGTATAACCCCCTTGAAGTTAAGTTGGTTTCAAACCTTTCCTAGAAAAGTAACCGGGTTCTAGAGGATCTCAATATCACTGACCATCCTCCATCAGTCACGGTTTCAGCTCACGCAATATTTTCTTGCAGCCAAAATTATTCCGAGAGTAAGGTCTCAATGAGTGTAGCATCGAGTATTAACCAGTTCTCAGCTCTACACCGAGGCCGGCTATCTCACTACTTTCTAATGGCCAATTTGGGCGATTAAAGGTTCCAAGGTCAGTTGATGCTTAATGACACCACGCAGCGGCCCCGTATTTTCCTCATTTCTCCACAAGGGATACTGGTACCAACCAAAGTGCCACACCAACGTAGCTACTACTTCAACCTATCGGTCTAAACCGTACAGTTCCCTCACAGTCTATTGCTACTTACCTAAAAGGTATTCCCCAGATCCGGGTGTACGATCTATAGTAACTCCAAACAAAACCTTTAAAAGTAAAGCAAACAAAGCAATCAAGAGAAGCAATTATGATGACCTAAATCCTAAGGTATACCCCACTTATTAAGTCCCCAGCAGATTCTCCATTTGTGATACGGTGGAAGAATCGACTTTTTAATACTGGTTTGCATTTTGCGGTTTTTATTCACAAAATGTTGCGGTAAGCAAGAGTCTCCACCGACTTTTATTTCATCCAACTGGAAAGGAAAAAAGTATAGAAAAAATCCTTTTTCGAGATATTTTGAGTACGGGGGGTAGATTATAGAAAGGGAAGGTGTTAGCACCCTTTCTATCCATGGTTTTCCATGGGCTCTTAGGTACTTGCTCATCTTTTTTTAAAATTGCTTGTGTATGTGCTTTGTTTTGAAAATGTTTTACTTCGTGATAACCCTTGTATCAGTCCTCAAAGGTGTGACAAAGTTGAAAGTTTGTTTTGAAAAGTGTAAGTGTGAAAAGTTTTGATTTGAGAAAGTACCTAATAGCATCTACTTACTCGAAAAAAGATCGTTTCTATTTTTGTTTCCTTTAGACAGCGTTATCCTGCTATTGAGAAATAGGTAGCACCGTCGTTGGAGTTGTAAGGGTCAATTCAAAAGGGACGTACGATCACTAAAGCAATATTAGGACATCTTGGTAATAAACCTAGAGTCTTAAGATCATACTCGAGGCAACATTCGAATGGGACATTTTGATCTTTTTAGATAGGAGGTCAACCACTAAGACACCTTATGCTTAATGATAGTTTACCGAAGGCAACCGAAGTGAGAGAATACCCTAAGAGTGATATGTGCGAGTGATTTGTTTTCAGTTAATTATCTTTGCACATTAGGGTTTTCTAACCGTATTAATTTGTCATGCATTCTTGTCATACAATCCTATTAGCATACATCTAGGCAGTTAAATATTTGCGGGAATTAAGAATGTGAGAAAGTAAATCTACGCTATTACAAGGCTTCGGGGAGGGGGATCAATTACATAGCCAAAACCCCGGTAAAAATCAATAAGTAAAAGCCCTAAATTAACTATTACAAACCAGTGAGCAGTTACAAAAATATTGGCAAAAATAATTAACAAGCGCGCGATGAATTAAATATGAAGCGATTAAGGTTTTGACCCTTGACTAAACTTATTTGTGATTGATTAAAAAAAGATGTTTTTGTCAAGTTTTTGTTATTTAAGAAAATAATGAAATAAAAAATAAAATCCTAAGTTCTAATTAATCTTAAATTAAGAAAAATAAATTAATTTATTCTAAAAAACATATTTTTGTATTTTATTTATTTGAGAAAAAATAAAAGAATTAAATCAAGAGTTTAACCTAATTTTCTAATTAGTTTTAATTATAAAAAAGAAGTTAAAGTTGCCCTAAGTTAAACTAAATTAAATTAAATTAACAAAATTAATTTTGATAAAAAAAGTTTAATCCTAAATTTTGATTTTTCTTGATTTTATGATTTTTTATGAAAAAACAATTAATTTGTGAATTAAAATGATTAAAAGAAAAATTAGAAGAATTAAAGGAAAGAAATAAAAAAACAAGTTAGAGATGGGCCTGATAGCAATGCTGGAGAGGGGGGGTATAAAGTTGAAATTCTGGGCCTAAACAAATCCAAGCCCTTTTTGACTTCGCCTGATCTGGTGTGTATGTTGACTTGAGGAGCATTGTAGGCCTCCAAGGATGGCACGTTGGATCTTGGCTGGAGACGTGTTTGATGGCCAGATGTTGATGGCATATGGTGGACATCCTGATAAGCAGCGCACTTGATCATATGAAGCAAAATTATATGAAACAAATATTGGGACCTGGGGATCGAACCCAGGTCCTCATGCTCACTTCCAATACCACGCTACCATCTGTGCTACACGCTCCATTTGTTCATATAATAAGAATAAAGTAATATAAGCAAAACAAAGAAATATATTCAGAAAATGCGCGAAAATTCAAATGGGCCAACCATGGACTGCCACGCCTCATCTTCTTCCCCGGCCTGTCGTTTTAGGCAACGAGACCTTTACCTACAGACAAGACTCCGTAGCTAAAACCCTGTCAACTTCCAAAACGTAGCAAACATGATATAAATTTCATTGGAGGCCATGAATCAAATGGGCTTGAAGCCCTGATCATCATGGTATCCATATCCGTTACTAATTTGGCCTGTACTAAGAAACCCCAAAAATGAGCTTGGAACCCTAATCATGGCATATCGTGATTCCTGTACTGAAAATGCAATTAAATGATACCAATAGCTTGCCAACTCAATGATGAACAAGAATATATAATCAAAATGTGCATATGATGAGTAAATCAATGAAATTGAAATTGAGTTTTTAGGAAAACCGTGTGACTGCTACGTGTTGATTCTGGACCTAAGGCGGCTTGCAATTGATTGGGATACGTTCCTGGGATGTCCAGCAACCTGTTGGCAATGTTAGAATGGCTTGGATTGTCCTCTAGGATGGAAATTGAATCACCACTTTTCTTTGAAATTTTGAAGTTCCGTTCTAGCTTTTCCATGATTGTAAACCCTCTTTCTTGCTTTGGCTGCATTCTCTATATGTACTAGAGTGAATTAGGGTTGTAAAAACCACTAGTCTCTTTACAAATCTTGAAGATTTGATTTGGTCTTAATGGTATATGATATCCTTCCAAATTTGGCATAATCATGCTCTTTTTGTTCCAATTACCATTGATTTGAATTGATCTTGCAAGCTCAGCATATCTTGGTTGCTAACCTGTCAAAAAACCAATCAAATCAAATCTTTGATAATTTTCATCATTTATTTGATTTAATTCACTTTTTAATTAATGAAAAATAAAAATAAATTGAAAAATGAAGCAAACAATTGGTGGATAAGTATTTGAGTCGTGGACCACATTATAGTTGAGATGCAAGCATAAAAAGTTGGGCCCATTTAGCAAAAAATGCAAATTTGAGCACATTTGACTTTTGGCAATTTTGCAAAAATGGTCAACTTGGCCAATGCATAACTCTCTCAATTTTGACCCTAGAGAGGTGTTCTTGGACTTTTTAGAAATCTTAGGATGTCCTGTAAGCAACCCTTTTGGTCTCATCTCAATTGAGTCTTCCATGTTCATGTATGAATCTTTGACCCAAAATGTATGAATCTTTGACCCAAAAGGTGTTTTTGTTGACTTTCCAAAATGACCTATAATGTCAAAATTCATATCTTTTTGTGAGTGCATATTTTGAACTTTGGAGATGAAGATGAATTGTAGGGAATTTCATCCTCTTTAAAATGAGATTTGTATGGGTCATTTCTGATAAAGTATGAGAAAGTTATGCTTGGCAAAGTTAAGTTGACCTTTCCTACAAAACCCTAATTTAACAACTTTTGGGTTTTGATGAATTGTGAGCAATCCTTGAGTAATCATGATCAAACCTTGATCAAATGATAAATAATACTTCAAAATGAGGATGTTGACCAAAAAAATTGAAGTTTGACTGCATGTGGGCCACAATTGACTTTTAACCTAGCATAGTTGATTTTTAGGCATTTGAGCAATTGACTGAGCAAACTTCCTCTGCAAGGCTTGAAACTTGACATGGATGATCTTGAGAACATATTAGGACAATGGTGAGAATTTGATTCCTTTGTGGTCCACACATCTTGATGAAAATAGAAACCCTAATTTGAGGTATACTGCCTTAGAAGAGAGTTTGTCTGGTCAACTCTTGAACTTCCTTGAGCAATTTGGGAGGGAAAATTTTGAGGTACAACACATGGTATAGCAAACAAATACGCAAACAAGTGCTTTTGAAAAAGCACACAAGCATGAGTAACACATACTGACTCAAAGGGATGGGGAAAACAAGATAAATTCTTTAGCTAAGGGGAGCGGATCATCCGAAGCAAACAAGCGGGAGACAAATGAAATAAAAAAAGAAAAGAAATTCTTTAGCTAAGGGGAGCGTATTACCTTAAGAAAACAAGCGGGTAGAGGAGTATCAACAATGACCATTATGAACTCCTGACAAAGTGTGGGAGTTTGATTGAGAAACCCTTTTCCACATGATAGACTCGATACACAAGATCTACAGAACTCTAAAGCATTGACACACAATGCGAGCTAAGAATGACATGGACTGGTGTTGACTAGGAATTTCGATTACATGAGTTCTTAAATACATTTGATGTATTATAGAAGAAAGGAAGTTCAAAAGAAAATATGAAGGAATTTCTATGAAGGTTTCCATAGATGAAAAGCTAATAAAGGTTTCTTTTTATCAAAGCGTTGTCAAGAGGTTTATATGCAAACTATTGGAAATTAAGTTATTCGAAGCATCATAAGAAAGGATATTTCGATTGTCACATTGGTTGATTTTGGCGCTTCCAGAAGGAAGAAATTTTGAATTCGAAAGTTTTATCTTATCCAAAGAAACATGTGGAAGTTTATTAGGTTCGAAAGACATGCAACTTTCGAACGTGGAACTCTATTATAGAAATACCGCTAGGGTCAAAATAGTATAAATATGGGTCTTAAAGTTAGGATTCAGGGTGTTCGTTTTGTACAAAATACTCACTATACTCAAAGTAGAAAGTGTTAGAGAAAAGAGTTGCAGGAAATGTACGTATAAGACACCATTATTGTTCTTTTCGATTTATCTTATTTTATCAGTACCAAGTATTTTTAACATTCCCAGTATTTATTTTACTTTTTAATCAAAACTCCTTCAAATCGAAGCCTTTACATTGATTATGTATTCTTTACATTTCTTTACATTTTCAGTCGAAGCCTGTTGTACCCCAAAATTTTCCCTCCCATATTCTCCAAAATTTGCAAAGAACATGCTTCAAAATCTCCCCAAGGGTTGCACAGTTCAAGGGCCTCCTAACAGTCAAAAACTAGGGTTTTGGTTCTGACAAAGAAATTGAAGTTTCCAAGGGTCCAATCAAGTCCCACATGCCTACAAACATGGTCAAGCATCCTCATACCAAGTTTCAAGACTTACAACACAAAATTGCACAGTCAAAAAACCAAATTGCCCTACAGTCAACTGCAGGGGCAAAATGGTCATTTGACAGTCAAAAGTCCAAATTTTTGGTTAACATCTCATTTTGAAGCCACAAAAATCATTTGATCAATTGTTGATCATGATTTTCAAGGCATGGCTCAAAAAGTCTCAAGATGCAAAAGTTTCCATATTTGGACAGTTGAAAAAGTCAACTGTAACTTGACCAAGGCATAACTTCCACATGGTTTATCAGAAAAATTCCATCCAAAGCTCATTTTGAAGATAAAGACATTTCCTACAACTCCTCTTCACACTTCAATTCCAAGAAATTCTCTCACAAAAAGTTATCAATTTCAACATTATAGGTCATTTTCAAAAGTCAACAAAAAGGGACTTTAAGTCAAAGGCCATAACTTGAGATTGGTAAATCAAAATGACATGGGACCAAAGACATTGGTTAGAGGACTTCAAGACCTTTCCAAAATATCCAAGAACATGTTCATATCTTCAAAATTGAGCAAGATGTGCATTGGAGAAGTTGGGAAATTTTTGTGAAATGGCCAAAATCAATTATCCTTGAAACTTCATTTTTGACAAAAGGGGCCCACTTTTTCCACTTGATTCAGCTTGGCCATGCTTCCCACGTGTCCCACAATTTATTTCAAGAATAAAAATTAATTTTTCTATTTTTGTTTAATTTTATTTGATTTAATTCATTTTAAATCTTTAAAATTCAAATAAAAATCAAGAAAATTAATGGGAGGATATTTTGTGGTTTGAATAGCTTTGATACACCATAAAACATATACCAAATTCGTTCAAGACCTATTTCAAGCAAAAAAATTCAAATTTGGAGCAAATATGGCAAGTTATTTCAATGGTGATTATGGAGAAAATCAAAACTTCGTTGCAAGGCTTAAAAGCTCCTTAATGTGACTGATTCTCATCCAAGCCTATATATACAAGCCTTGCAAGTCTCATTCAGGACCCAGAAAAAAAAGGAGAGTGTGCACAAACGGCCAGAGGAAAAGTTCAAAATTTGTCCAAAAAAGTGAGAGATCTAAAGCGGTGTTGCAAACATTTTCAGATCCAAGCAAGCACGTGGCTTTCTTCCTTGCCACTCCCTGAAGCCAAAGCAACCACAAACGCGTCCTAAGGTCCACTACCAAGCGCTGTAAGTTGTCTCAAACTCACCCCTGTACACGAAATCATGTTTCTCAATTCTTGCACTTTTTCTGGAAAATAATAGCATATTCATACTCCATGCCTAATTTCCAATGTAACTGCTATATTCAATTTCATTTTTAGGCTTCGTATAATAATACCCGTGCCTAGGGTTCGTTGGTTTTGTTTTTAGGTATTTTATCTACAGGTGAAATTGGGACAAACCATAAGCATAGACGTGATCAGGAGACATGGACGATCACAACCATGGGCTTAGATGGAATTTTTGATACCTAAGGATGATTTTGAGTAAAACCTCCAAAATCCGGCCTTCACCTCCTTGGTTTAGCATTTCTTTTCTTATTTTCTTTCCTTTTATTAATTATTATTATTATTTAGTTAGTTCACAAATAATTATTTTCATAAATTCAGAAAAAAACAAAAAAATGTAATTATTATTATTATTATTAATTTCACTTTAGTAATTATTTTTGTAAATAAAATACTAACAAATTAATTAGTTTAATTAGTTAATTTTAACCTTTTTTCACAATAAATAAAAACAAATTTAGACTTAGGTGTTTTCTTTTGACATTTTTAATTCTTTTTTTTTATTTTATTTCATAAAAACATAAAAAAGGTCAAAAAAATATTTTCTTGTAATTAAAATAATTAATTAGTTTTCAATTTCATTTAATTACCAAAAAAGACAAAAAAATTAATTCCCTTTTTTTTATTCGCGCGTATTTAATTTGTTCGATTATTATGTAATTGCTCCGGATATGTAATAGTAAATAGGACCTTTTACTGTTTTTTTTTATTTTCCGCACTTATTTACTTAAAACGGGTGTTTGTAAAGATTTGGCGATGTATAGACCCGCGCCTTGTAATAGCATAGGATTTACGTTTTCCGTACTTTAATTTCCGCACCCCTTAACTGCTAAATTTTGTATGAAAGAATGAATGGCCCAAATAAAATCAACGTGTAGATCACCATAATGCCTGACAAGATAAAAACATAACTGAAAACAATACACAAATTCACACACCACTCTTAGGGTACGCCTCACTGTTGCCTTGCCCCTCGAAACATGGTCGTCGAGTATAGGACGTTTTAGTAAGTCCTTATGTCCATGAACATGGCATAAGGGTAGCTTCTAAGGTGTCCTACTGTTGCTCTGGTGACCACATTGTCCCTACAAACGAATTGACCCGAACACCTCCAACGGTGGTGCTACCTACCTCTCAATAGTGGGATGGCACTACCTTAAGGACATTTACACAGCCTAATTCCTTAGGGTAGGTAGATGACTCATGGATACTTGCTCTATTCAAAAACAAATCAAAAACTCTTTTCACACCGACACTTTCAAAAAGCTTTCAAAACAATTTTTCAAACACTCTTGAGGACTGATACAAGAGTCGATCTGAAATTTTTAAACGAAACTTTTTTCAAACCCACGCACTTTTGAAAAGCAAACAAACCTTTCGAAAACACAATGAGCAAGTATCTAAGAGCCCATGGATAACCATGGATAGAAAGGGTGCTAACACCTTCCCTTTCTATAAATCTACCTCCCGAACCGAGAAACTATCTCATAAGGAATTTTGCTGTGCTTTTGTCCTTTCCTTGTTGGAGAAAATAAAAGACGGTGGCGACTCTTGCTTACCGCGACATTTCGCAAACCAGCGTTAAACAGTCAGTTCCAGATCCACGGATCACAGAACTGGCGACTCTGCTGGGGAAAAACTTAAAGTGAGGTGTACCTTAGGGTAGTTCATAACTGTGTTTTCAATTGTATTTACTTGCTTGCTTTAAATTGTGGGTTGCTTGGGAGTTCTATAGATCCTAACCTGGATCTGGGGATACCTTCTTAGAAAGTAGCAACAAGGTTGTGAGGGAACTGTGCGGGGTATACCGACATGGTTGAAACAGTCTACTACGTTGATGTGGCACTTTGGTGTGTACCGGTAACCCTTGAGTTCAGTCAAGGAGAGTACGGGGCCTCCGCGTGGTGTCGTGAAGCATCAACAGACCTTAGGAGCCTTAATTGAACTATCTTGGCCTTTTTAGGGTAGTGAGATAACTGACTTTGGTGCAGTCCGAGGTTGGTTGATACTCGATACTACACTCAATTGAGGGTTGCTTTCCTGGAATATTTCGGTCTCCAGTTCAGTGGCTAAATCGAAACGATGAACAATGAAAGCAATTCGGTGATATTGGGACCCTTAGAACCCGGTTACTTCTGATAGGACAGGTTGAGCCCACCAACTTCAAGAGGGTACTACCCAGACCCCGTGCTGGCCTAAACCCTAAGGGCTTGTCTTGTGTGACTTGTGTGCCTTACATGTTTGCCTTTGTAAATATTTGTGGTGTGTTTAATCATAGCATCATGACATCATCCAACATCATATGCATTGACTAACCATTTCAGGGGTTCGAATCTTCATCTTTGTTCTTGTTTTGTAGGACATGGAAACTGTTCGCAGAAAGACAATTCAAATCAGCCTTGTAAGGGTCCCTCCTCAGCTTAAGGAGCTTATATCCAGGATTCCCGAGAGCTCTTCATTCAGTGAAAGACATGGAAGACTCATCAGCTTGGTCAATACCAACATTGAGGAAGATATGATAAAGGTTCTGTTCCAGTTCTTTGACCCTCTGCATCACTGTTTCACCTTCTTGGATTATCAGCTGGTACCTACATTGGAGGAGTTCTCCCGGCTCCTGAAGATCCCTATCCTTGATCAACTACCCTACAACGGTACAAAAAAGGAACCCAAGCTTGAAGAGATTGCTAAAGCCTTACACCTACAATCATCTGACCTCAAGGGACATTGGGAAGTTAGAAGTGGTATCAAAGGGTTCTTAGCCAGGTTTCTGTTTGAAAAGGCCCATGAATGTTGGAACTCCCTTGACTTACAAGCTTTTGAAGAAGTTGTGGCCCTCCTTGTCTATGGTTTGGTGTTGTTCCCTAACCCAGATTAGCTTATAGATATCAGTGCTGTCCAGATCTTCATGTCCAGGAATCCTATACCTACGTTTCTGGGGGACATCCTTCACTCATGTTACACTCGAACCATGAGAAAAAGAGGTGTCCTTATGTGTTGCACTCCTCTCCTGGGAAGGTGGTTTATTTCGCACCTTCCACAATCAGTTTTGAAGAACGAGCGGGGTTTGAGATGGTCACAACGGTTGATGACTCTTACACATGCAGATATACATTGGTGCCCTCGGTCCAGAGAGGATGTCACTATCATTGATCGTTGCGGGGAGTACCCTAATGTTCCTTTACTTGGAATAAGAGGAGGTATTACTTACAGCCTATGCCTGGCTTGGAGACAGTTTGGTTATGCTCGGAGGGATGGTCCTTATGACATGTTAATTCTTGACATAGTTTTTGACTTCGACAACGATGCACAAGGACTTCGCCAAAGATTTATCAGAGCTTGGAGGATGCCGAGTAGGATAGACAGCAAGACACTGGGGCACAGGAATTCCATCCCATTGGAACCTTATCTCAAGTGGGTACGGGCCCGCTCCCAGAAGTTAGTGATGCCATATACTCATGTGCTCCCTGTGATCAAAGAGCCAGTCTTGGAAGGAGAAGTGTCCTACACCATTCAGCATCCTGACATGCCCACGTCCTGGGAAGAGATGTAGAAGAGCTGGATCCAGCTTAAGGAAGAACGGAATTCTCTTGAGACCAATCTACATGCTAGTGAAAAGAAGGTCCTGGAGCTCACCCGCCTATTGCATGAGGAGAGGAATCTCAACACCTACATAGCTCCAAAGAGGATGTGTAGTGTCTTTTGGGATTGATTAGCTT